>CM030374.1:28319707-29809622 GCA_003604175.2 Clonorchis sinensis
TCACCATCCCCACTTACGCTTTTCGTGACTCTTGCCATGCGCCCAACAGCCCAAACATTAATCTATCATACAGTTTGAGGGTAAGATAAAACCCCATTCTTTGATAATACTCATATTCTTGTCTGGATGGATGATAGCCAAAGATTCAAGTGCATATTTAAGCTTGTTTTTCACTGGACATCGATCTATAAGATTTTGTTGTCAGTAAAACATGGCAAGGTGTCTTTGTTATCTAGCTAGTTAGATACAAACGATACCCGTTGCTTCTTACTCAAAAGCGCAGTTCCAAAAACATCACCGCCCATGCCGCCTCAGGGTTGACCAAGTCTACTTAGGATAATGCCCACATTTTATGCCACCGTCCCTGTTCCATGGAATTTCCAGTACCCACAAACTCCACCAGTCATGCGCTTATTCTGACTGTATCATTATGATCATGCCCAAAGATATGCTACCCACTAGTTGGGAATAAAAGTTATTATTGTTATTAGTATTAGGATAGTTCGCTTCAGAATGCGTTCCATCACCTTGCACGGCGTGCTAGTGAGGCTTATACGCCTGTGGCTGCCAGACGATAGTTGGTCACAAGTTTTGTGAATTCGCGTAACAAACGCTTCCTTCCACGTAGAGGGAAGGTGGCCTTTGTCAAGCGACTGACGGAACACCAGATAGGAACAATGTGCCAGTGTAAAGGACGTTTCCTTCAGGATCCTTGGAATGACTTTGTCGGGCCCCAACGCGCAGGATGGGTTTACCTTGTGCAAGAGTTGACGAACTCGCATTCTACGCTACTAAGTGGTGATACTCTGATTAAAAACCTAAGAAAAATTCACTTTGGAATCTATTATAGAAATTCGTTAAGTTAGCATGTAGGTTTTCACTTAACGTAAAATTAGCCAAATACATTTATGATCATCCAAAGGATCGCTCGAATAATTGCATGACTGTTTGGCTAAACGCTTGTTTTGTATACATAACAGAGTAGCATTTTTCTGGATGACCTCTTAGTTTGTGGTTATGCTGTAATTTGTCTGTGGTGTGAAGGAGCGCTGGGTGCACTCCGCACGTGGTAAGCACCCTCTGGCTCACAAAAAGCCCTATTTCTTTTCGCGGACATCCGCATTTGATACGTCTGCACCAGTTGCCTTGCGTTTGGGATAATCCTAATCCAGGTAATTCTGAACCCCGCCAGCATGGTGGTCCGCTAACAGGATTTTTAATGATCCATAATAACTAATCTGTATCTTTTACGGCGGCCAAACATTAGATTACGATAAAGGCGCCGCAAATGCTCCAGTTTTATGGAGGAAATCTATTTGACAATGACGACCGTAATGTCGTAAATTCCCCTGTTACCAATTGATGTTTCTTCGAGGTTTTGCTCAACAAAACCGTATTTTTTCATACATCGCTTATTCATCACCAAGCCGTGCGTTGTTGTTAAGCTTCAAAGGGAGCGTACACTTTCAGGGCTTAAACACTGAGAAACACTGCAACATCGTAGCCACTGGTGATCAAGTTTGCACACTTGTAAAGCCTGACCAGCAAGTGTGCGGGAGCTAATTGCACTAAACTCAATGGAAACCTTTCGATGAGAGTTAAAATGGCCCTTGTTTGCCTGAATGGCCACGCGAAATGTGCATCCCGTCAACAGACCGCCAAAATGACCCAGACTCAAACGTGTAAATTGTGTTATTGATTAAAGTTAAAGCATTATTTTTGTTGTCCAATGTACCTAGATTTGAACTACTAAAAGCGGTTATTTCTGACAAGAGTTTTGTCGCAGTTTTACGTCCTGTGAGTCAAGTCATTCACTTTCTGCCTCCTCTCCGTGGAGTGGGCAACGTACCATTTTCAAACGGTATAAAGAACTTGGAAAACACATCAAACACCCGAGGAATCCGTCCGGAATTTTTACACACCCCATCAGCCAGCAACAACAAGAAACGACGTGCAAATGCTTTCATAATGGTTCGTGTTGTGAATAGCTCTAACTGGAACCTTAGATGACAGCCAAGGATGTTTTGCTTACCTTCGTATTTAGCGCTGATCAACTTTTTACCTGGAACCTTAGATGACAGCCAAGGATGTTCTGCTTACCTTCATATTTAGCGCTGATCAACTTTTTATCGAAAATCACCTTTGTGGTCACCGTTGCAGGGTGCAAACTTGAAGTAGGTTACGCAAATAGAGTTGTACACTCTGCTATACTAAAAGTGTAACGTTTGATTTGCTTTAGTTTTGAATACTTACTAGGCAAAGCGAGCCATCGTACTCAATGTGATATACATAGAAACCGTCGACTTACGTAGATTGAATACAATCACTTCGCTTACATGCTAGCACAAATCATTCGTATGCTTCTCATCACTTTTCCCCAGTCAGGCCTCAATCATAAGATAAGCCTGGTTTGACCTTGGAAATGGGCGCATGCTCAGAGTATGCGCGATTACGCGTAGACTAAGCTTATTCAAATTTGATAGTCGATCAAATATGCAAAATGAGTACATACTTAAAAGTTTGGCTGGTACGTTTTAAAATAACGCTTTGCGAAAACGTCCACATGACTGTGGCAAGACTCTCAAACCGTCAACATTACCACAACAAGGTATACAAGTTATTAGCAAAATGCATTCATTTGCAAATTGATTTAGTTTCGCAGGAGACCCACTTAAAAAGCAGCTGAGTCTCTCGTTTATGATGAGTTTAAGCAACTGAATGTGCTAGTCATTTCTTTAGATTGAATGTCCACACACGGTCAACGGGAGGTACCTTTAAGGATGAATTTTTAGTTGACTTATGACAAGAAAAAGCGTGAAACATTTAACCAATAAACCAACTCAGGCAAACATAACTACATTTCTTTAACAATCTGTTTACGCTCCAAGAATTTTTTATTTTTCGACATCTAGGGAACAAGCGTATGAAGTCTCATTGACCAGTCACTCGCACATCTCCACTTACGAGGCGGTCGCCTACTAGAATTACCGCAAAAGTTAAAAACGCATTTTAAATTCGCTGTGGAAAGCAACGGTTACCCAGTATGATTGATGTGGCCCAATCATTACAAATTCCTCGCCAGATCTTCCAATAAAGGGGGAAAGTTATAAGAACAGTTTGTGCATAGGCGTGTACTTGGAATTAATCAATATTGTTTTCCTCAAGTTGAATAACGGAGGTCATTTGTCTTTTTTGAACCGTTTGTTTTATTTCAAGCAACAAGCGCAAGAACTCAGCGTGGTCCACCAGGCGAAACGCAGCCCAAACCCATTAGTGAAATGTCAATCCTCCCATCATCCACAATATATGCTTGAAACCCCAAACCTGCAGTAGTGGTTTGTTACATTTTGTTTACTGCAATTTCTTATTTTAGACGGCCAACTCACTACCTTATATCATCCTGCATAAAGGTTCAGTAAATTTCATCCCAGAAAGTGACCTGAGAATTAATTGGCGGTAGTCTGATGACGTATTCAAATACGGTGATTTTGTTTCACTCATCATCTTCACGGTTTGTTTTATATTATACTTTCAAATTTCTAGATTTTTGGAGTTAAATTTAAATGACAGTTGTTGTTATACTTGCTCGCGGCATTATCAGGTCAAAGGTTGGTCTCAGTTTACTATAAATCATGCCCTCACTACACTTTCATCACGACTGCACTAATGAAAAAGCATAAGATATATTTACGTTTGTGGCTAAATTGACTGCTACTGCGTGTTTCAAGTGTTTTCACATCAGAGTATGGTGAGAAAAACTTTGTCTGAAGACTGCCCGACGTTTTCTACATCCGGCAAAAAGTATCTGGTGCACACGGCAGCTGACAAGAAAAATTGGCGCCCTTGTTCAATGGGTCAGCAAGTATATTTATTCTCCTCAAACATACGTTTGATCTTATTTTCGTCACTTATTAATCAGCTACATGTTTTCATATATTATTCATGGAAAATTTGGCGCACAGATTTTTCCCTGAAAATCGCCATGTTATGTAGCTGAGTATAACTTCATGACAATGTCTTTGTAACGTGATTTAATTTTATTCAGAAATTCTTATGAATGCGAACATTCAGTAGGGTGATTTGAATAATAGTTCTAAATGAATGACTTTATTGTAGGCCAATAAACCTCGGAATCGAATTTAATTTTACGTAGGTTCAAACAAGGATGCAGTGAAGTTTAATGGTGAAAAGAATGATGTTAAACTAAACCGACCGCCGAGCTTGCTACAGAAATTTCAAGGTCACACAAGTAGTATAAATGAAAGTAAGGCGCACTTTTTCAGAAGTTTTAACTGGGACTAGTACTCGAGATGATGAGAATAAATGCTCTGTTTATTGAACTTGTTCTGAGTTTGTGCTTTAATTGCGTAGAAATTTACTTTTAATAAACCTTTTGGTTTTTAAAAAATTATTTTTCCATTCCCTTCAGTTGAATGCCATTTTGTCGGAAGTCTTCTAAATATGACCTCTGTCTTGCTAGACAAGGGAAAAAATACTGTTGTAGAAGCATGCATTTTTATTTCAAGAAATTGGCCAAAAAGTGGCGGCTTCTTCACGTGAGAGTTATTAGAAAAGGTTTTAGAATTGCCCCCTTGAACTCAACGAGTCTATTAAGGTATTTATTTTGGCCATAATAGGATCACTGTGTGAGGGTATTTTAGGATTTTTGCTGGCAAAATGTCGTTTTTTCTCAAGTTTGGGCAAGTAGCTATTTTAAAGTTATGATAGTAGCGGATGAACGAATGTTTTAGGAAATAACACATTTCACAAGGCCGTTTGTGAACATGCGCAGAATTTTTGAGCATGTGCTTCATCCAACCAGACAAAAATGTTCTCGGACTGCTTTATCACACTTTGTAGGCCAATTCATATTAGCTGGCTACAAAATTGCCAAAAAATCACACTTGATGCTACCGTTCAACTGGAAAATAGTGAACCCGAGCGTTTACCCAAGCACATCTTCAAAAAACAAGGCAGTCACATTTGATCGACTCATTCTGCAGATCAAGACAACAACCTTTTTGCAAAAACATACTGGCAGTGACGTTTTGATAAATAAAATGTCCCCAAGCCATGTTGTAAAGAAAGGCCAAAAGCAAACAGCAAATATGTTTATCGTTTTCCTAGGATTTTTTAAATTCAAACTATAGTTGATAACACCGAACTTGAAATTATTATTTTTAGCATTTAACTCTTTGAATTTTTTTCTTCAAATAAAGTAGGTTGTTGGTTAGAGCAAGTAATTTCAAGTGAATTTTATAGTCTTGAAAATATTGGCCGGATCCTTACCAAAAACGGATGGCAAATTTTAGGTGCACTTTTCGTCATGTTGTTGATTGCGATCTGGACATTTCCTAATGAAGCCAGTATACTAACGCGCCTCTGGGAGACAGTTTGATTCCAGTTTGATCTTTGTGACAACTGGTTCGTCCTTTTTAGCAAGTCCGTCTGCCTGATAAACAAAACCAACAATTACCTTTTTTCTCTGTAAATGTCGCTCTTCTAGCGAGAAAAATAAAGAATTATCATTTTGAAGATTGCTGCTGTTAAACGGTTTTTTTCTTTGCATTTGTATTTAACAGATAAAGCCGTAAAGAATAGTAAGCGGCAAGTATCAGTCAACTGATGTAAAATGGCCAAAGTGCGCAGTTAAATTTTGCGGACAAAGAATTGGATTACATTAGTTTCATCGCAGGGCTAGAAGAGACCAACCTGCAGAGGATATATGTGGCCAAGATTTCCACCAGGAATCGGTTTAAATTCGATGGTTAAATGATAAGTCTTGAGGGCTTCTGATAAAGAATGCCAAATTTTTCGATGGTTAAATGATAAGTCTTGAGGGCTTTCTGATAAAGGGTGCCAAATTTTCCACACGAATTTGAGCTGCAAAGACAACTTACGTTCAGAGACAATTTTTATCAATTTTTGCATCAAGTGTGTGCAGATGATAGTACTTCGGACGAATTTGCCTGCAGGCTATAGTAATTAGGTTTAAGTCGTAACACAAATTCGTGTGTTCCAGTGATTCCATACAGTTTCTGCATAATATCATATTTATCTGTGGATACACTCTGAATTGAAGTTCTTCAATCAAGTACTTGGTAAAAGCTTTTGAGCCTCTAATAGGTTCCCGCAAATAGGAAGGTAACGGAATTGATAATGCGCGTATTTTATGGTTGACGGCAGTGCTGCTTTTCATATGCAAAATACGCTCGATAGGATATCAACTAAGGCCGGATAAGAGCTAACTTATTAAAAAAGTCAGCAAGCACAACGTTTGTGCTATGCTAATCAATTCTGAGACAAGAACAGGTAAACTGAGTATGTGTAGACCTCACTTTCCGATAGGACTCCCAGTCAACAATGGTCGTTTCGGGAAACTTATTCCAGCGGTGTTTGATGTTGCCATCCAAATCTAAAGTTGGGTGTGAATGCATATGAGTGCGTATCTCACGGACCTCCTGCAAGTCTGGGGCCCACGATTCCAGGCTACACTTGAACCTTCAGCCATGGACGGCTGATCAGCATTGTTATTGACATGAATTTTGACAGGATGTTGAGCCGTCGATTATCCCGTCAGGAACTGCGCCTCACGTTATCACACGTTGTGGGCGGTTGTCGGATTTTTAAAGGTTCCGTTCATGTTATTCTGGTGGAACATCTGGGACATCTTGTCATGGTACTGATGCAAATATTCTGTTGGGTCTGCACCAAAACGAACAACCATTGGGTTACAGCATTGCTCTTATTAGTGCCAAGCAGAATTCCAAAAATTTGGAGTTGTCGGGTTTGAACCTCGGACATCTGACAGGCAATACAGGCCGGTTTTTTGTATACCAGGATCTCAAGGAAAAAAGCAAATACTATCGCTGATTTAGACGTGATAGTTTGAGTTATTCTGGCGTGCAAAGTTAGGGTGCATATGTTAGCCGGCTCTCAGATAGCAGTTTCAATGCTTGAGCCGATTTTTTGGTTTTGCTAAATGTATAGGAGATTATCGGTAGTGTAAGGAGCTTTAGAATCTTTGAAGAAAGTTTGGTTTTGCAAGTGATTTACACGGCCCCTGAAATCCGTATGTAGCTCGGATGAAGAACGAAACCTACCCAATCAGTGAAACGTCTACCGAAAATTCGTCGCTTTAGGAGGTCAACATGTGTGACCAAATGATATAGACTTTGTTATCGCTGAATGCTCGGAGAAATATCGCAGTTGACTACAAACTGATCGTTTTCCTGGTCGACTAAACTCTAACTGCCAAATTTTATTGTGTTCAAACGAATATCCTGGTCTGGGATACGAACCTCTAAAACCTTGTGAAATTTAGAGATCAGATAATTTTCGGTGGAGATGGGACAACCGCACCGTGCTTTCAAGCATAGGGTAAGTTCATTTACCGGACAAAATCCTCCTTGGAAATCCAGACTCCGGGACAACCGCACCGTGCTTTCAAGCATAGAGTAAGTTCGTTTACCGGACAAAATCTTCCTTGGAAATCCAGACTCTTCTCACAACATCAACCTAGAGCAGGGTTGCAATGTCTTCTTGTAGAAATGTCAAGGAAGTTGCGTAAATCTGTGAGCAAATATCATCAGGCTCAAGGACGTATAACCTACAAATTTACGCTAAGTGGTTGAGCATTATACATTTTTCCGCTGAGATGCTGGACGACAATTTAGAACGCCTACATTGTCGCTCATTACTCGAGCGTAGACATAACATCCCGTGGTAGATTGTTGACTTGATCCCCGAGTGACGACTCCTCAGAGGTGAGTCGTATTCGTTTTGTGGAATTATTGTTCCCCTCAGCTCCGTATGGGACATTTATTATAGGTACTGTTTACTAGCAACTTGGAAATGTTGGACAAAAATCTCTCAATTCTGTTAGGCGACGTTTGTATGCTTTCTTTCTTACTTAATTAATTCGTCAGCACTTCATATCACGGCCCTCCCCATCGGGACTCAAACTTTAAAAGTTTGACAGACAAGCCAAGCGTGTTAACAATGGTTTACCAGCTAGCACGGAAGCGCAAACACCACTGCCTGATAAAAGGGTGCTAGGGTACATCGATAGAGTAGTCATAGCACACTGGCATGAAGTTTCCGATATCCGGAGCATGAATCGCGGCTCAACCATGCAAATAAGCAGGGCGGTCAAATCTCATTCACACAGGACAGAAAATTACACCTTCTAACCGCGAAATCAGCACCACGTAGTCACGTCCTTTATCACTTCTCAGCTGAATCCTCTGATGTCTTGTTCTATGTGTTATGGGAATTTTTTTACCATCCGTGTAACCAGCGTATGTTCAAAAGCTGGGAAATACCTACAGCTGTTTTTTCTACAAGGAACTTCAGAAGTAGTGGGTATCCTACGAATTTACAAAGAAGTTACATCTTCTTCATCTGCAGAGCGCAGACATGATCGAAGCTTTCAAATCCATTCAGCTGCACGTCCACTTGCTCGTAGTTTGTCAGTTTCATTTTTCCGAGAAAGAGCTCATGCTATTTTTGGTATTCGCTACAAGGCACATGTGATCTAAAACGGTTCAATCATTTTACCCGTAAGATCATGCTTCTCTAGAATTGCCTGCAATATTAACCATACTGACGCATAGTATTCATTCGAATTATAATTGTCAACCAGCAAACAAGAAAAACTGGGGAAATAACAATGAAATTCTAGACAACGCATTTTGCCTGCCAACATATAGTGGGGTAACAAATGAACCCACATGTCATAGCGACGTGATAATTTCCGCCTTTTGGCGGTTATTGCGGACGGATGCGGCGAATGCGACTGCTGGTTTAAATAAAGCATAGACAGCATCCTCTGAGGGTCCGAAACCACCGTGCAGAGGGCACCAACGCCGACTTGGGTTGTGTGTGTGTGGGTTGGATGAAAAATGATCACACCCAAGGGAGATGCTTAGTTTTAGCCGATTAAGTGACTGAATTCTAACTGTTCTTACAACTGTGCCTTGCGACAGTTTGTAAAAAATTATCGGTCACAGATTGCGGACTTGCGAGGCGTAAACTGATTTTGATTGAGTCGATGCTGCGTGGATGCAGCTACCTAACAAACTAGAAGCTTTCGACTGTCATACCCGGTTTTCTCGACGCCTTTAGAGCACTCCAGGCATATCGAGCTGTGATATCCACCAACCTTCGAAATTTTCCAGTGCGACAATTTGTTACGCGAATTCCTCTACTTGGAAGGAGGTATTGAAAATGTTGTTCAAGTTGGTAAACCACCACGTGCAATGTCACATTCCTTCCAGCGATTGTAGTTTCCACGCAACCTGCGATGGTGCAGTTACATTTATACGACCACTCATCCACGTTCCACGTTTTCAGCATAGTGTAATATTTCTGACCTAAGAAATGGAGCCTTGTTAATCAAGAGGCTATTCAACCAATTAGCATGTGCCGTTCTGTGCACTAAGCACTTGCACTGACAGTCATGTGACTACAACGCAAACGCCTTGGAAAACCAAGATTCCAGCTACAGACATATGATGAAACACGGCGTACCCTGTAGTCTCACTAGGTGCACGTGAACGGATATTTTGGAGTTGAGTCAACAGAAGACAGTTTCGCCGGAAAGACCACCTATGGTAGAGGTGGTAAACATATTCAAAGCAATTGAGTTACCTTGAAGTTATTTTTCACCGTAAGAATAGTCCACACGTTGATCACCCTCTGACTGCTGATTGTTAAGAGGACAACGTTGTCGTTCTTAAATAAGTTATTTTTCACCGTAAGAATAGTCCACGCGTTGATCACCCTCGGACTGCTGATTGTTGTCGTTCTTAAAAGAATAACGAAGTCTGGTCCTTCTCCTTACTTCTGTCGGGGACTTGGTGTGGAATCAAATAGGCTTAGGATAATTGTCGTCCTCTGGAGTCCAGTAACAGCAGGTTCTGTAGCAAGACACCTGATCTGCCCGAAGAAATTATATCACCGAGTGGATCGGTAGTTTACACGTACGACAGCATATTCGGAGGTCGTCTTCTATGCTAGCTTACATTAAACATACCTCTAAGTGCATGAGATCTGTTGGAAGGTCTAAATATTCTTGAAAGATGAATGTTTTATTTGATTCCTTTTTAAATTTGAGTATGAGGTGACGTGATTGCACCGATACATGGCTTTAGTTTGATTGAGAATCCACCTTAGAGTTTAGCATTGTGTAACGATGTTACTTTGGGGGATGTTTTACGCGATTACCCTGGTCACGAACCATGTTTAACAAATATTTAGAAGTATAACAGCATTAATTAGCAAGCAAACGAGGTTTCAGCGCCCACTCTTCCTTTGTGTATTGCAGTGGCTAGCTAGCCGGATGCCCACGGAGTTTATGGCGGCACACTGTGCGCGTAGGAAATTATCGTTATTGAGATTTTATTTCAATTTTTTGCGGTGGTCTTAAGCCACAAAAAAGGTTTTTTCCTTTTTAATTCTCGTTCAAGTCCGTGCAACTCTGCAACTAGCAAAGTGACCGACGCGATGGTGAAAAAGTACGACCTTCGACCTTTGACACTGCAAGATTTCTCACAAACGCTATCCTAGATAGCCTCACTCATAAAGGGTAAACTAATAGACAAATTCTACAAAGGCTGTTTATTGATTTTTAACACTAGATTGTGATTTGCTGATACATTGAACAACACCGCTTGTTCTCTGCGGCAGACGACAATCCACCCTATACTCTAGTTTGAATATCAACAGGAGTATAAGTGCCTTCCGAAAGTGAAACGATCCAACACCTCAAACTGTGAGGCTAATACCAGGTAAAAATAACTTTGTACTTTTGAACTTTCCTGTTCTCAGTTTCTACAAAACTGTTCATTATCACCAGTACCCAGTTCACACGATCGGATGTCGATGGCGTAATTTCATCCCTGCCGGCTTGCGGTGCATGGCCTTATGTCGCCGACACCAAAAGCTGCTTTTGCCTCATTGAGAGGGATTGGTAAAAGCGTGTAATGCACTCCGAGTTTATAAGTCAAGCGGCGCTATATGTTGTCCAGGCGCGACGAAACCGCAACACGGCTGGAATATATTATTGTAGTCAGTTAGCCATAAAGGTGTGTCTAGACCCGTCGCATCAGACCAAATGCTGCAATATAGCATTATGGATTTGAAGCGTCCTCATCGAGCTAAAATATTACTGCATTCCATCGAGCTGGATATGTCGTACGTGTTTCAATTTATAAATATTGGAATGTGTAATACTGAGCTCCAGCCGGACGCATAAGAGAGTAGTGTTTTGGTTTAACCTCGTCGGATCTCCACTGTGAACGGACATCCGCGTATTGTTTTGTGTCATATGTTGTGCCTTTGTCAAACTGCGCATTGAATAAGTCTGCCAAATTCTGTTGGGGCATTATGGACAAATTTTTTGTTTCTGTTTACAGCAAACCGTTGCCATGGATGTTTACGCACCCAGAAGAACCTCCGTTAACCTTTTTTTAAATCTTGAGTTGACTTCCTGTGTTTTGCGCAAGTGCAGGAAAAGCCAACGCCCGCGCCGTCGGAATATACTTTGATGCTATTCAAGCGAACATTTCGCAGAAGCATACGAGCATATCAATTTGGTTTTACGAGAGACTCACCTGAAACCCAGCTGAATTTCCCGTTTCTGATGTTTCCGCGCAACTGAGTCCCAAGAAGGGCGAAACCGATCGTGGGCTGTCGAAGCATTTTCAGCAACCTTATGAGTAGTGCACTACGTACATACGAGCATATGTCAGATCGGAGCTTGGACAATTATTCAGAGTAGTCGAGCAGGAGCTTTAACCATGCACCCCAGCGTGTTCAGGAGGCTCATGTAAACGTTTCTACAGGTAAATGAGTTTCCGTGGCACCCAAGTTCTTCAAAAAGGCCCTTCTGTTTTGACATTCGTCTTCTCGGGAGTTCTCGGGAGCTCCGCGATGCACGCGCATGTATCTCACCATTTTGGAACCACAGTTCTGCGTTTCAATATCCTAGTAACCAGCGAGTCATCAACCAACCGGTATTTTTGAAGGATGAAAAAACAACTTCCTGTGCATCTTCATTATTTTCGGACGAAATTTACAAATCGCGCAGAGTTGTTTATTGTGCTGACAAACAAAAATTAGGTAGTCGGTTAACGGTGCACGTATATTCCAATGCTTAGCTAACGTCATTTAGCATGTGATTTGTTGCATCAGTATTACTGCATTGCAAGGACGGAGTTTGTAAGAAAAAAAACACGTGCCTATGTGGCACAAAAATCGTTTTTAAGTAGGTGAAAACACGTTAAACTTCAGACTAACCGGGTTGAGCATGTAAATTACGACAAATTCCTGTAAATATAGCACAACTGTTGGTGGATATCAACATCATAAACATTCATAAAAGTATAGTTATCCCTTTGTAATATTTAAAGGGTCAATTCGTATGACATTCCTGTATTTAATTGGTTTAAAGTGCATTATAACGATAGCAACGTCGGCTCCCCACAAGTGTTGTGACAAAGTACATACTACTTTGGTTGGGGTTCTATGTAGTGTGAAGTCTACAACGTCTGTTTGGAAATCATACTTGTAACCGTTTGCAATTTACAATTTCTTAACATTTCCACAACTTTTGTGGACAACAAGAAAACCGAACACACTCGTGATTCATTCTTTGCCTTTCGCTTCTTCAAGAAGTGCCGCTAATTGCGCCCTTTGTGACTACTTCGGTATACACGTCATATGTATCAAACAGAAATTGGACCCACAGTCTGGCGTAAACTTCCTTCAAAACAATGCATTGATCTTCACGTTCGATACTTGGAAGCTTCGAGAAGTACCGTGATTCAGATGTTTTCTACAAGACGAATAGGTAACTTCCTGATTTACCCAGTCGGTTTGTTGACAAAAATGAGCAGAATCGGCAATCTGCACGGCAAAAACTCACGTATACACATTTGTTCGCCACGACAGCGTTCTGCATTTAGAATGAAACGTGGTGTTACTTGTGGGGTTGAAGATGTGTTAAATTTTTTAGTAATAATACTTCATTATTTAAAAAATCTGCTAATCGCTTCGTACATGCAGCGACATAACTCACCTATGCAGCGGTCACGGGCGTCCGTCCAGCATTTGCCTGCGGATCAGGGTTGCAAAACCACGAGAAAGATCACATGGTGCAATGAAGTCAAATAGGCCATCAGTTAGGTGATCGGACCAGCTCCACGAGAAGCAATTTTGATGAAGTCAAAAACATTTACCTGACAACCACAGAACACAGACGTTTTTAAAAGAAGAAATTGCCTTCCGAAGTTAATCTAATCACACGAGTTTTCTGACGACGCATTTTGATAATGAGTTCCCAGTCTTCCAGCAGAAGGAATGACCGCTGAATGAAACCAAGTTGTTATCCTTATACCACTTGTAATTCGGAAGAACTTAAATGGTAATGCCAAAACATTTTTCATCATTTTTACCCAGGTTTAACAAACTCATGCGCAAAGAAGTACCGCAAAATGTTTTTGCACATTGCCAACAAAACGCACCCAGGGTGATCCGTTTTTCGTAGATGGAACCCCCCCCCAAATCATATGTGCATAAAGCTACACTAACGTTTCATTTGCTTTCTGTAGCTACATATGTGGATCCAGGATGGATTGCAAAGTGATAGAACCAAACTTCCTGTGTGCTAGCAAACCTCGAAAAGGACACTAGTTTTATCAAGCACTGGACTAACACAAAGAAGACAAAGAATATTTCAGTGTTATGGCTTCCTAAATAACAATCTCAAATACAGTAGACGTATTTGTATAACTTTGGAAAACGAAAATAGCAAATTGGAAAATTATAAACATTCCATGCTGGCATTTTACAGCGCTTAAGGCCTCAAGGATGGGCAAAATGTTTGGTCGTAAAAATTGACAAAGACACCAAAAATGGATAAAACATTAAACTACAAAACAACCTACTTATTGCCGGTTTGTCGTTTGGGTGTGCCGCTAAAATTGTTAAGAATATATACTTAAGACTATTTTTTTGACGTGCCGCAAACGTTATCGTCATCATTAAAATGCGGCACCTGATTTACGCTTTCAGCGGAAATTAGTTGGTTTTGATTGAATTTATTTGAATGTAATATAATTGTTTGAATAATGAACATCCGGGTTGATTGACTGACACGAAAAGAGCCGTAATGCTTGATAATTCACTGCAATGAAGATTTCAAATTTTTTTGAAATTCGCAGCCATACCTGGAGAATTTAACACGGCAAAATTAAACCTCTTGAAGAGAAAATCGGCCCAGTTAACCAACGATGACAATACTGTAAATATCACGGAGGCACAATAATTATCAAACTAGTTCTTGAGCTACGCTTAATTACCTGATGAATAATCACCTCAATAGAAAAATCAACTAATGAAAAACTTTAAATATACGTAGGCATATCGAGCAAGTGTTACCAGATTATGCATAATTTTTGTGTGTGATATTGAACGTTTGGACAAACCTAGGCAACGACTTCTTTCCTCCCTATTGCATCGATCTGAAACAAAAACACTGCGTAGGTTAGTATGAACTTTCATCAGTGTTCTTACAAACGCACTTGTGTAGACATAATAGAATGCTGAAATTTACTCTGTTGAGACTCATGTTTCTGCTGGAATTCTGAGTTATGTTTGAGTGTACCTCCATAGTTGAAAATATCTTTGACCCAATATAATTTCCAAGGTAAATAGTACACAATGTGTATTAGGTGACCAAACAGTTTTCTACTGAATTGAATCACAACGCCAAGGACAAATAGGGTGGACAGCAAAAAACAATTATTGCAAAAAACAACTTACCGCGACACAGCTCTACTCTACGGATACCCGCAACTACAAAGTAAGGTTTTATCTCGAGAAAATCTGGTGTGCTGGCATGAATGAACGTATAAAGTTTATCGGAAATGCACTCCTATACGAGACTTTTGTACATTGTCCGTCTCATACGTTCGCGATGATATCCATCTGCACTCTGTCCACCATTCGGCGAACCCAAATTTGGCCTGTCAACGGTTGTAAACCAAGTTTTGCAATACTTAGCTCTTAGTGAGACAGTCACCTCCTTCTTAATGTCTTGTTGTACTTGCGGAAACAATTACAGAAATCTTGACTCCCATAATCAGAGTGGTTTATATAAAAGATGTGGATTATAATATTGCCAAGCGAATTCCGTTGCGAGATCACATTTTTGAAGATAGTCAACAATAGTAGAGCTCCGGTTGCTAAAAATGCACATCAATTTTTTTTAACTTGTTGGCTAAAACCAGCGTATTCTGCACACAACATATGAGCATCTTGTTGTTTAGGGCAGAATAAATTATCGAGAACATACTGTCACGACGAGGCGGATCCGGTCCACATCCTTCTGTAATAATGATAGACCATGGGTTGTCAATTGGTACCGGTGAATACTGAGAAAAATGTTTGCATTTGTATGAGACACGCAATCATGCATTACTAATTAAAGTTTATTGACTCGCTACCAAACAAAAGTGTGAACAAAAACCCCAATTGTTGGACAGACGTCCATCAGGTCTGGTGAAGAACAGATATTTGTATCGTGAAATGTGAATACGGGTAAGAAATCCCCAAGTGTGGCAACATACATGTCTTCCTTTGGCTTGGAGAGGGTCAGTAATATAAACCTTTCTTGATGGTGCGATTCACTCAACTGGTGCAATCCAATCTAACCAAGCTAGTAGAATTTCACTGCAAATAAACAGAGCACGAAAGGGCCACAAAGAACGCACGATACACACGAAAAACAAATCAATGCTCACCCATACACAACTCGTATGGCGGGATACTCCTTGACAAGACGCACTCCACTAAAACACAAATTAAACCGCATTAACATGCTTTGACACGTATGTGTCGTCTTCAGCGCTGTAATAAATAACTTACGTAGAGCAATTGCGACAAACATGGGAAATATCGCCATGATTTTTGCTGATTGGTGTTGTGAAAATAGACGTCGCGTTTGTCTGACTATTATTCCCACTTGACCTATTTTATACCGATATATGACCTTGAAATATCTGGTTTCTATTCGCTTGCAAAGATTTCACCGATCGCCACCTGTGTCTTTAAGGGCTGAGCAACCCAAATGAATAAAGCTAGTAAATTGATATTTACAAAGACAGAATCTTTGTGATTGTTTTCAGGCAGGTGAAGACCGGATTTATATGTACCCAATAGATTTGGTTCATCAAATTGTATTCACTGATTACTATATAGATGGCTTTAAAGTCCTTATTTTGCTTTGCAATAGTGTACAGCGCTCGTGTACATCTCAATTGAAAATGCTGAGCATTTTGTCGTTCTTGTGTTTGTGATATTGTGTTTTGCATGTGGATTCTACTAGGGATTGTGGATACGCCGCTCTTACTTCCAAGCCAAATTAGTTTGCGTTTTCTCGAGGTTTGTACGTGTCAATTTAAAACGCATTTTTGTCTGTTATCCTACCAACTGATACATGATGGCGACAAATATGAGGCTCACAAAAGGCCAAGTAAATTTTTTATATAGCCGAGGACAATTTCCAAGAATACTGTTACGTATATAAGAAATAATGAGGAAATCAAATAGCCAATAAGATGAACAAATGTGAAACGCAATAAATGAGCTGAACAACTAGGGAGGATGTTTTAGCATGTGGATTGCCTTGCCGACAGAGCAGATCCACAACAGTCCACCCGAAGCATCGCGGCAACCGCAAAACCCACAAACCTGATAGTATTTGAAAAGCATAAGTGTGATAAAAATCTAATGAAAACTTTCTGTTTACGTCAATGTCAGTGATTAACACACGTGCTTATGGCGGTCAACGTTTCTGAGTTGAGCGTATGTGAAAACTAAAAATTAGGCACATGTAATCAAAAAATATTGTGAGGTGCTAAGCCAGTTCGTTTGCTCGTGATTTAAACGCCAAATTTGTGAATCCACCCACACAGCACTGCATGAAAAGGCCAGTAAATTGAACCATGTTGAAAACGTTTTCAAGGCTATTTTGTGAACAATTCTGTGGGCGTGATTTCGCTCACAATGTAATACTCAGATGACTATCCTTAAGAGGGCAAAGTCGATGAGCAGGCTTGAGAGAATGCAGGTGTCTTTTTTGAACACATGATTCATACTTTAAAAACAAGAAGCAAAAGGATAGAAGGGAGAATTACCTAGACAAGCGACTAGGTACTGGATGCAAACGCAGTTTTTAGCGTGGCGTTTGTCTGTTACCTGCTTGACGCTACCATTTACGGAATTTTAACAAATAGTTAAATAAAGCGAAGCTTTTCATCAGTGAACACGCATTTGGAAATTCAAATCTGTATTATTAGACTAAAACTGACAAATTAATTTAAATTAAGACAGGCATATTTATGCAGCCGCAGGTATGTTGCATACCACGTCAGCACATTTTTTAAAATACATAGCCTGTAGCCCATTGACAAAAAAAAACAAATGGATTATTTAGTATAACTTGATTAATTTGAAACGAGGCAGGGAGATGATTTTAGCTCCCTGTACTGGTGAATTCAAACAAGCTCCCATCGTAACACAGTAAACGAGAAACAACAACAATATGTGCAACATTTCGAATGTTCTGTTCGTTGTACAGCTCACGTGATACTCAGAGTCTGCCCTGTGTTTTTCATTCATTGTTTACCGGATTTACAATGGTTCTTCATGTGGAACGACTGAGCATATGGGCTTGTCAATGATTTAGCAGCGCCTTATAATGCCTCACAACTTGCGAGACAGTTGAACAGTCTGGATAATTTATCTTCCGAAGGATTGATAAAGAATAACGCAGTGCGCTGACAACTCAGCGCCATATATGTGGCGATTTAGAATTTCAATAACTGGAATATTTGTGGGCACCAAGTGTGGGCCAGTGGCAACATACATACATGTATTTTAAGGAAGCTCCCTCCAAGTCCGGGTTGTGGAACTCAAGTTGTTTGCCTACTGTTTATTTGTTTAAATAATTGATTTTAAGATGCGTCGGAATCGGATAACTTAATGTCTGTCCAATTGACCCGAAACAAATTGAAGGCCATGAGATTATCATTCATCTCCCACAATGTGTGCGTCAAATCTGCCACCGCGAATATTACATTTGATGGTCCGAAAATGTTTTTGAAGGCATACATATCCCTTGTAATACTCTGTTTTACCACAATGCACAGTAGAGACACAGGTACCACAGGGCCTCCGCCAAACGTTGCGTGCAATTCTGGAAACCACTCGAAAGAATAGTGTTTTACTCATTTAGCAAAACTGTTCATACATCCCAGCTGTAATGTTACACTTTTGGTTGGAGTATCAAGCAAAAATCTCAGTGAAAAAAGGGTTTCGAAATTAAAAATACCTTTTAGATATAAGTTTATCTCTTTACTATGATTTTGTGTGTAGCAAGCAATATAATTCGCTTTGAACTAGGCCACGCTGCAGTAAAACTACCACCGTCTTTGCAGGTGGTATATTTTTAACAAAGGAGGGCTCTTACAAGGTAGGCGGGTCCGCTACTCAAAGTCAGGTGTCGAGGATGAAAAATACAACTCCATAACCCACACAATTTTGTTGTCCACCATGTGAAATGTGCGTAACAGCAAAATTTGTATGAATATACATAACTTGGATCTGGCGTATGCCAGTCTTGTCCTAACTGGAGATGTCTTTATTTCAAAAACAGGTTAATAAGCGCCATTTTTTTTTACCAAAATCAAACAAATATTAGGTAAAAGTCTAAGTGAATATGGACTTTGAAATTTAAGGTATAATTTTTGCTCTATACTATGCTTTGCGTATAGCAAAAATTAGCACTTTGCAGTAAAAAGCACACGGTCTTTGCGGGTCTGTCACAAATATCACGAATTTAGCAACATATCAAGAACTCCGCGGATAATTACGTAATTGGCCACTCGCTTTGTTAAAAGTAACTCATACCTAACGCGCGCGGTGGGACACCAGCGACACATGTGATAATTGGGGCTTGAGTTTGTGTGCCGAGAAATTTCGGGTAGTATGCTCAAATAAATGGCCTCATGCTTGAGGTTGGACAAGGAGGGTGCTTCTAGTCCATAGAAGATAGTAGGCGGTTGCCAAGTTAGTCTGTCCCGGCGGACAAAATACATGATTCGGAGACAAGGTGTACTCTTTCAAGACCATGGCACGTGACAAATAGCTGCAACGTGAAGAACCTCACAAAATGTGGCGCTGTTAAATGGTGCGAAATTTTGGTAAGTTATGATTACTAAGATGGTAAGAAAAATCCTATGTTTATCCGCATTATTCATTCTGAAGGTTAGAGGCAAGCATGTGACATTCCAACTCATTCACCAGAATTATCCAATCGGTGATCTCAGTACATCTTTGAAGGTCACGAACTCTTATGTTTTCAAACCACGTTCGCAGATACATTTAAACTTCAAGACATTAAGAAGCATGAAGCCGTTTGGAACAGCCTCAACGCAACTCTAGTAGGGCCTCAGCCTTTTCATTATCTAAAGCTGGTCTACATGCATTTTCATTGCTAATCGTTTTTTCTTTTGTGAGAAAGCGCGTGTTTAGATTGTTGTTACTTAAATTGAGTGACGCTTTTAAACACTGGAGTTGACCACAATAGATCGACACTCTTGATTGTCGCATTTTGCATACTTAAACGTTTGTGTGGACGGATGAAAAAATTTTGCTTCTTGCTGGTACGAATGATTGTGCTTATTGTTATAATGAACTTTTAAATGCGCAGTAAATGGGCATCGCGGTCACATACCGGGGATTCAAAACTGGTATGCACTGCAGTTAGCTGTCAATTTGCTATAGAACCCGAAACAGGAAAGATGATGAGAGTTTTAGAGCTAATTCGTCAGAAACGGAATCCCTTTTGTTGTGATACTTCAGCTAGCAGATGCCCACTTTTTACCGAGTGCCTACTTCTAGGCTGAATAAGTTGTCGTACACTTCAGCTTTGCGCAAGCCTCACACTACAAAATATGGTGCCAAGCGACCCGCATCAAATTTGTGCTTCCTGTTCACACAAGTAATGGAGCTGAAATATCATGCAGGCGGTTAACGAAACCCCATGTTTTTTGATTTTTTTTCTGTATGTTTACATAGTTTATTCAAGGTTTATTAATGACTCTGAGCAGTGAGACTGCAGAAATTGGGTTTAGGACGTACATCTTTATAACCAAATGAATTAGAAATCTGGAATTCAGCACAGCGTAACAAGTAGCACGTAATTATTCAAATTATTGTATTTATACAACAATTGACATATTAAAACAAGAGAATAATAAATAGAGCAATGAATAGAGTAGCAACCATTTTCGTCACATCCGCCACACCTTGAATGAGCGCGTGGATGTTTATAGTTTAGTGATGATCTTTGTCGTTATCTTTTGAATCTTCTCCGATTAAAAAATTCAGTTTCTTTGCAGGTTGTATGTTCTTTAGATATAAAATTTTGTTCGGATACCATAAGATTATCTACAAAGGATTTACTGACATTTGGAACAGCAGGAGTGCCGTTAACATGTGAAATTGAACCCAAAATGATCATTGTGTCCCCGGTGACCATACGTTTGCCATTTGATGAAGGTGTTTTTCCTGTAGCAGATGGTAAATTATTGCCCGCGAGAAACTTACCATCAGCAGTTTTGGCACAGTCGATAGTTGCACGCAACCAGCGAGATTTGAAAAGCAACGCGGGACTCCTCTCAGTAGCGGAATGATGAACATTCCTGTATTGCATTAGAAAACTATCAAGTTCACGGCGTAATTCCACAAGAAAGTAGACAAAAATGAAGTATTGGCAGATTTTAGTGCTCAAACAAAACTTCCAGCAAGCCCATTCGACTGTGGATGTCATAGAGCAGTAAACAGATATCGACATCCAAGACCTTTCAACCATTCCTTGGGGGAGTTTGCAGTGTGTACCGTCGTCGGTGACCAAAGCAGCGGTCACATCTTCATGAATGAATAAGTTCCTTACTGCTTGCCGTGTAAAGTCAGCAATTGGAGAAGTAGTTAGAAAAACTTTATGCCGTGTCCTCACGTCACACGTCATACATCATTTGGCATATGTCATTCAGAAATATGTTCGTTAAATATATCAAAATAAGATTTTTGGGAGTTCAACCATTACGTTTTCTGCAGAGCTTTATCTTATTGAGGTTACTTGAGGATAATCTCCCTTTTAATGGTAATACGCTCACTAACATATCGTGATAGTAGTCGCTTGTAAAACAGCCTCATATTTTGCAGTGACAGATAATGACGCGTGAATCCTTCAGGTTTGCCATTACAAGGCAAAAGACGTTGACCATCTGGAAATCAACAAGGCGGGTGTGCGGGTAGGACCTGAGATTTAATTAGCTTTCAGTATCAAATTAACCGATAAAATAATGATTGCAAGTTGACTGCTATCAAAAAAATTTTGGTTCGCGCATGCTGCACATGTGTTTGATTCAGAGTGGGTGAATAAATCATTGCTCTGTACAAGAAACGTGAGATTGTTTGACCTTTGTCAAAGGATATTTTTTGAAGAAAGATTCCGATTTGTTTTTCTCCAACAAGTAATTTTATGCAGCCTCTTTACCTGCGGTTCACCCGTGATAAAAACCTAAATATTCCAAACACCTAACTAATAAAAACCACGAATCATATTTTCTCTCAAAATAAGCTTTGTTTTCCCAGTGTCAATGGATACATCACGTAATTTGTGTGTAATGTCGTCAGTAGAACGTCTTCAGTACCAGATTCCGGCAAGCAAGTCTAATTTCAATGTATTTATGTCAGAAATTTTCTGCCAAAAGCGTTTTTCACAAATAAAATGCATACCAATGAAATCCGCTTGTATATTGCGGTATGATTTTGTTTAAGAAAGATGAAAAGAACGTTCTTTCATTTGAAGAATAGATAAGATCCATCAAGCGACTATTTTTTCATTTTACAAAAGCAATAAATAATTGTGCCTAACTTGTGGATTTCGCCAAAAATAAATATACTTATATGAGAGAAATGGTGCTTTTGCTATCATTTTGGAAACGGAGTATCACGAATTGTTACCTTTGACGAGCTATAAAGTTTTGAGCGGTTTTTATATCTTCAAAGTTAATCTTGTGATTTTTTAGAAGATCCCTACAAGCAGACTTGATTTTACAACGATAAAAGAAAATTTTGCGAACATTTTGTGTGTCAAAAAATATGTATGCAAGCGGCTGAAACAATGACAGAAGAGAAGGCCAGCAGTGTAAAGAATGACGTTATCGTGTGAAGTAAGTCCGTAAATATTAGTTACATATAAAAGGTGATGAGTTCAAATAACCCGAATTTTCATTGAAAGCAAAAAACGATCTTGATGTCAAACTTTTGGGTAATTTACCAATTCCATCAACGTGCTTCATCAAGAGAACGCCGAGATCCCTCATGGTCTGAGGCGCTTTTATGAATTTATGTTAGATGTATATATTTTTCGATAGTAAGTTCAGTACTGGTTCTGCTGAAAAGTAGTATTATGAAGCCAAATCACGAATGCTGTCCTCAATACTGAAGATGTTGGCTCAAAAATCCACTTCTAAGCATTTTGGCTTCTGGTAAATGTGTGTGTAGGTTAATGAATGAGAAGGCTAGCAAGGTGGGAAATCACGCAATTGTCGGAATCGTAGAATCGTTTGTAATGGTGCTTAACAAGGAATATTTGAAAGCCTAAATTAGGACAAACGTGAGCTACTTGGCATGCTGCACGTGCAAAATGGCGGGTATATCAAACCGATTGCTAATCTGTACACCTAAACCTGCGTTTAACTTGGGCAAAATAGCTTAGTTTGCAAAATTAGCACATGACACATCGCACATTTTGCCTGGAGTGTAGTGCAACGATGCCACGTATTATGCATAATCAAAGGACTCTTCGATAAAATGGTCACGGCTAATTGCGAAACAAACAAAGCGCACATTTTGAGAAAGGAGCAGTAAATTCAGATGTTACGTACATAGATAACTTCTTTGGCATTGCGCGTTAATTGAGCTTATATAATGAATGATGTCTTTTTGCCTTCCTAAAGAAATTTCTCAGTAGACAAAATTAAGGCCAACTTTTGGAGGGTTGTTTTGAATTTTGAGAATGAGTTAGCATTTACGTGAGGTAGCTCTAAAATATCAATATTTTTTTTGGAAGGCGTCTACCACATTGAGGCGCATCTCATATTCCCATGCTGTTTTCCTGGCCATTTCTACTAGTACTGAGTCTACAGACACACATGTGAATATGGTTGTTTTTATTTTGGTGCTATGAATATACGTTACCATAGTTCATGTATTTTGGTGCTGGGAATATACGTTATCATAGTTCATATAACCGCCCGTTTTGAACTGCAGCTATCTCAAGCCTTGTTATTTCTATGGGTCATAACTATCGTTTAGAAAAAAGCCCACTTAAGCTCAATGTATGCTCCCGATATGAAAATAATACAACGCGGCGATTGTTTGATTCTCTTATACATGATTGTTGAACTGCCAACTCCCACTGCCTCCGGTGGTTATAGGTTCAAACAAGATATTTATGTGATACTCATTTTAACCCCCCAGGCAGATTTGTGGATTATTAAATAACTCCACAACCGATAAAGTTTTGCGAAGTTGCATAAAGACACATCACACCTCCTTACGCACCGAATACGGTATTCCAATTTCTCCCTTTAACTGTGGTAAACCAGATGTCATTCAAAGACTTTTCTCTACTCATATGACTTACAACATTTGTAGTGCTGCAAATTTGTTTGATGGCAGAAAATTGAGTTGACTTTCCTTGGAAGAATCCCGTGATTAACCTAAAAACTTATTCGATAACCATACAAGGCGTTCTGCTATGCAAAATTATGGTGGACCATTTAGAAGTAGACCATTAGAATTTGCAGTCGCTCACAATACTAAGGATACCATTTCAGGCGTGCGCGGTAAACCACGTAATTTGGCTTTGTTTTATTAAGCTGGATACTTCCCGCTACTAGAAACGACAATACAGTTAGATGATTGACAATTTCTTCAACCACTCGGACTCATACGACTCTGGCCGTTCATCCATCAGTCCATCCCGGTTAGTATTTAAAAATGTATAACGATGATGGCAACCTAGGTGCTCTGGATTTTTGGTGCATAAACCGCGTGAAAATAGTGTGCGTAGATCTCCAAAACATCTGCGCGTGACACTGGTGAAGGAGCTAAATACATATTATTAGGACTTACTGGTGAACGGCTAGAGGGGGACGTCATAAGCAGTCGAGCGAGGATCCGAGATGAACTACGAATTTGTAGAATGTTTTTGGCCTTCAGTTTAGCTGCTTGTTGCCGCTTCTGAGTTGGACTAAAGTTGCAATGAAGCAACGTACTACTGTTAAACTTTGCAGGAAAAATAAGCGACTATAACCGTAATATTCTCCTGAAAATATGTAACTGCGTGCAACTAAACGGACTTGAACACAAAGATTCGATGAGTCAAATTAGCAATTCCTGCCACTTTTACCAATCCAGAAGCCGTTAACGAGTTCTCTGTGGATGTTTTGTAAATGATGCTTTTTCATACGCAGGATGGTCAACCACGACGACGAATTATTGTGTTGGGGTGTCTCGGGTTTCATGTGATATCTGAATGCTTCATGAAATAACATATTGTGTTCGGTTATTGTATAGTTGCGATTCAAATTTTAGGTTTACCCTCCAAGCACAATCGCGGCCAATTTAAACCTGTCAGCTTAAGAATAAAGACAGTCGGCAAATAGTAAGGAGGTTACCGAATAGCCTTAATCTAGTGTCGTTTTGTGAGCCTTTATTAGGATTCTCTTTGCCGTCGTGCACAGAACAATTGCTTGTTTTCATCTAAACAACACTACGCAACTATACTCTCCGGATATTTTGAACGTAATGTTGTGCAGTCTGCAAGGAATTCGAAACGAAACGTGAATTGCAGAAGATATAGAAGACATATTGCCGTTTTCGTACATCATTAAATGTTTTAGCTGTTCTTCAGTGATAAACAGCTCCGTTGTATCCTCCAGTAGCACTCCCAAATAAGACAGATGGTTGGTAAAAATTTTCAACCGCTGGTGCATTTGGACTAAAAAATCTGTCCATAAAGTCTAACCAATTAACAAAATTGCAGAACATTTCGATACTTCTTCTGCTTGGCACACAAGAGAAAAGCCATCTGGGCATAGCTGACGAGGACCGCCGTTTTTTTCATAGTTAGACCGTCGTCTTGCTTATTTCAATTAGCTGTGGGCTAAACCATACCAAGAATATAATCTGAATCCGCGTTTTAGCTAGCTGGATTGAACAACCGCAATAGCAAAAAAACGCGTAGTGTACTTACGAAGCGTGGTTTGTGTCCAACGGTGTTTTGTATTCTTGATTTCAACATCAGGATGGTGCGGCTTGCAAACATTTGGATAGATGAATGCGGCTGATTAAGTCGCTTTGAAGATAGAAATAAGAGTTTAAAACAGGGTTAGATGCAAACGAATGCTTTCGAATAATGTTTATGAAGTTTGCAGGCGTATTCTGACCTTTATTGGAAAAAACACAAATCTGATTAAACTACGACGCACTTTGAACAAATTGATAAGGACGCGTTTTATTAAAGCACCTCATTGCCCACTGCGGCGCCTGAATAAGGTGCCGACATTTTTATCCTTTCGCTGATGTTAGTTCAAACGGTGTTTTATCAGCAAACAAGAAGCATTCAAAAATGTCTAATGTTTTGGCGATATAAATCACTCAAGCCAGTTTTTGTAAAATTATGTATATATGTTGCCCAAAGCACTTCAGTCGGATGCATATTCGAGGCAAAGATTTACTAAATCTTCTAATGAAAACCTAATCGGAGAACTAGGAACGGTTGGACCTTCAGCTTCCAATGAATGTCTGTACCTAATAATGACGGTGTTGTGGCAGTGTACAGAAACACCTCTCCGGGGGAGGTGGCTTGGTCCAATACCTTATTAAGCTACAAAATGATCGTCGCTCTCAACGACGATCGTCGCTCTCAAATCCCACCGCCAGTCAATATGAGAGATTAAATTTTCTCTTTCTTGCTTTTGGACCTTCTTCATGCGTTGGTGCTTAAAGCCGAAGTCATCGAAAGTCTAAATTTTGTGGGGTGTTTAACTACGACAATTAATGTCAATAGCTTGAAGTTTGAATCACTGTTGCTGACAACGCTTGGCTGAAATGAATGCATGATACAGACACTTGGATGGCAAGAAACACAAGCTAGAAACTTTGCCATATCTTTCACATGTTTTTACGTAACTTGTTTTCGCTGTTGTTCTTGTTGCTCAACAGCAATGCACAGTGGTCAGCACAATGTTTGACGCCACTAAAATGCGCAACAGAAACTCCGATGACTATTCACTCAGCGTGGACTAAGAAGTTTACGCAGGCCATTGCAGAAGGAAGGGAGAACCAAAAAGAAGCGCCATTATGAGTGATGTAAAACATGCTGTTGCCCGTTTTTACAGATTTAGCTCGCAGACTAAGCCAAAAGAACAAACGTGAATGTCAACAAGAAGTATTTTCTTTGAACTTTAAACTTATTCCTTTCTGACGAAGCCTTGTTCATGGTGCGCATATTAGTTTTAAAAGGACATTTGCATGAAAAATGCGGGCCTTAAACAAAAGTGGTTTACCCTGCCCCGCTGAATGTAAAGGACTAACAGGCCAGCAATAAATATCTCAGGGATTCCCGCCCTTGTAAAACGTGATGTTCTAGTGATTAAGCAGTCGTTTGAGCCGAAAAATGGAACTCAAAACCGTGTGTATTGAAACCTGCATGGAAGTAAAGTTATATGCGGAATAAATACTTTAGACATAAGCTTGATCAGATAAATCGGCCTTTTCCATTTTTCGCTCCGCTTTAGAATACAAAGAGCAGTGAGATGGCCTGGAATATTATTTTTCTGGTAATATTTTACTTTTTTGCTTATGAGCGTCCTACAAATCAACACAGTGTTGTATGCTTTGCGAATACACAAAAATTCGTAATCATTCGTGATGCCCTCCGATGTACGGAGCACTATCAGCAGAAGCTAAAATAAATTCCACCGTAGTACTGGTCGTTCGATTGGCTAGACTTTAAAAAAATAAACCAGCAATATAATTGTAAGCGCTCCGTACGACAGAAAGTCAATCAAAATAGCTGCCTGATTAGACGAAGAAATATTACGAAACATGTCTCATGGGACAACAACAGAGAAATAATAATTTTTCAAGGTTAAACGGATTTAACCTGAAACTTCATTTATCAAAGCACCAGCCAGTATCTGATGAAGCAGGTTTTGAGCAACGGTCAGTGGTTAAGTTTGCACCGAATCTGTCCTGATGCGGGTGAATCATATCTCCATTTACAGCCTCTGGCCAAATGGCGAAGAGTTTGTACTAGCCTAGATGCTGATTGCTCGCAATTGCTCGTGAGTTGAGCGCTGCTGCTGATCCTTAAAAAGGATTTCACTGCATTGAATGGCTTTACTTCATAGGGTAGTGGCAAAATAAGAAATTTTAATACCACCGCAACGGCGGATACTACCGATGAGGCATGCGAATAATATGTGTACTCTTAACTCCGCCTCGATCCAGCTGAAGATGTTGTTTATTACGGAACTTGTGGAACCGCTGTGCAGCAATTGCTTATAGTTGAGTGATGGTCATCCGGTATCCAGAAAGTTTCAGGTAGACCACTGAGAATGATCAGTTTTTAAAAGCAAGGTTCATTTGAGAAGCCCAGGTTCCTGTCTGATAGTCTGAAACTGTTTAGCTGATGTTTGCTGATAAAATGAGTACCTGCTTGAATAAAAAAATATAGCTGTCAGTATGACACCCTGAGCTCAAAAGAATGAAGTAATCTTTTAACGTTTTGGGAAGGCGGAAGTATGGAATTTGGTCTTATTCAGTAAATCTGGGAACGTTATTCTCGGCCGAATGGCTACAAAACTATGCGTTTTGGTTAAATCGCGGTTGAATAAGATATAGCACTGCCCATTCCCCGTTACGGAATTCACACTACGCGGTTGCCTTTCTTCTCAGGGATTAGCTTTTACGCTGAAAGTTTTACTTGTCAATTCATTTTTCAACTTGACTGTTTGTGTTGTGTAGACAGTGTGAGGATCATTGGGAATTTCAGTGAAAACCAGGTGTTGCAGGCGATGTTCACCAGACTTCACGTTACTCGATGTTGGCTCTAACACACAATAAGACAAACACCAGTGAAATGTGTACGAACTATGTACTCACTACACACGATCCTCTTTGCAAGGTGAAACAAAGACACGTGTTTTCGAGAAATGCACTCATTTGCAAATCAATTTCGTTTTTGCGAGAGGCTCACCTGGGTTCAAGTAGAACATAAGGTTGACGGAAACTCGGTGACTGCGCCTACCTGATGAGCCCGAACTGGAAGGGCGTAACCGGTCGTGGGCTGTCGCAGATTTTTCAGCAACCTTATGAGTAGTGCATTACGTAAAGACACGTGTTGTTATAATGAATTCTTCGGGTACGAATAAGTTCCTCATTCACCTTGAGGGGTTTGTCATAACTGCGTCGCTTTCATGAGTGTTATTTATTAGCTTTATTCATTTTACTTATCCAGCGTTTGCTGTAAGAGGAGCCACGTTTTGGGACCAGTACTGAGAGAAGTAAAAATTTGCATTTTACTCACCTGTTTCAAGGTCACAATCATGGGTATAAAATGAAGCAGATAGGATGAATAATCAGATTGAAACGGCGTACCGCAAAACAACCCAGCATAAACCATGGCGATGTGTATCATATTCATCACAGTTGGGCTACGTACGTTATTCACATCGCGGACCACAAACCTCAGCGTCCATATGTGGGAGCATATTCATGTGTCTCAATTTTCGCTTTAGTGCAAAGCGTCCTTGCAAGGAGCATCCCACCATACGACTTGTGCATGGGTGAGGATTGATATTTTTTGTATCGCCGACCGGAATTCTTTTGACTTGATAAAGTCTGATTGGAACTAGCGCGGGATTTTAGACTATCTCTCGACCTCATCAAGTAAATCGCTCCATCGTCCAACGTTTTCATTGTTCACCGTTACTTGAAAAGAGTGGGGCATATGTCTACACCTTGGTTGGTCTTCGTCGCATTAATCTTTAGAGATGCAATTAACTGTTCTCAATCAAACTCAGGGACGATTTTCAAGCCTCAAGTTGCTGATCATTGCGTTCAATTTTTGATCGGTAGCAAGTAAAAAAATTTCCGCACTTCTCGAAAATGGTACGCTTTGTAAAATTATGCGTCGTTCTGTGTAGGTCAAGAAAAAGTGTGCAGCAGCACGTTTACAAATGTGCACGCTCACCCTCCGGCAGAGGTAACCTGTGTAAAAAATATACAAGCAGACGTTTTCAGCAGATGTGTCGCCGCTTGAATTCCACGAAGCAAAGCGTATTCACGACAAAATAAATTATCGACAAAATAATTTTTCTCGTAACTGGTCACTATGACTATCAATGGATATCAAATGGATATCAATTTGCTGGTTGGTTTTAGGGTTTATAGTAAATGACCTGACTGATACATATTTGTATCATTATGAACACAGCGAATAAAACAACCCGTGACTTTGCTAATCATGAACTTTGTTATTTACAGAAGGATGTGGAGAAGACCCTCCTCTCCATGAGTGTGAGTCCTCGATATTCAATGCATTGTAAGTTAAAGAGGGCTCGAATATCACTTGCAGCAAACGCTACGTTGCGCACAAACCCTGGTAATTGTGTGAAAATTTGGATCCACTGACCTCATTCTCCTGGCCAATTACTTTGAAAAAGCAGCGCCACAAATTTCAAAACGGCCTACTTCTTGTAATACTTTCCCTCATTACCTAAAACTAAATGGGGATTTCAAATTGAGCAGTCCTCAACAATACTGTGGACTACTAAAAGGTGCGCTTGAACATAGGGTGCGGATGAAGCTTTTCGAATGCACGAAAATGAACTGCCGATAAAACACCTAGCTATTTTTCTAGTGAAGTTTGTTTCAATAATTATCAGCATTCCAGACCTTCGTTTAATCTAAACGTTTGTTGTAGTAGGGAGGATCCGTAGAGTAGAAATGTGTCGCGGTGAGTTCACAATCATCCACCATGCTACCTTTCGGATGATTTTTTTTACTCTACTGGCTGTTTTCTTTAATTTGATGAGGCAATTTTGTTATATATACCTGAGGAACTAATGTTATGTCTGTTCTCAATCAAACTCAGGGACGATTTTTAAGCCCCAAGTTGCTTGGGTTCAATTTTTGATCATTAGCAGATAAAAAACTTCGGCTCTTCTCAAAAATGGTACGCCTTGTAAAATTATGCGTCGTCCTGCGTAGGTTAAGAAAAGGTGTGCAGCTGCACTTTTACAAAAGTGCACGCCCACTATCCGGCATGGGTAACATGTGAACAAAATATACAAGCAGATGTTTTCAGCAGATGTGTCACCGCTTGAATTCAACGAAGGAAGGCGTATTTACGACAAAATAAATTATCGACAAAATAATTTTTCTCGTAACTGGTCACTATGACTATCAATGGATATCAAATGGATATCAATTTGCTGGTTGGTTTTAGGGTTTATAGTAAATGACATGACTGATACATATTTGTATCATTATGAACACAGCGAATGAAAAACAACCCGTGACTTTGCTAATAATAAACTTTGTTATTTGCAGAAGGATGTGGAGAAGACCCGCCCCGCCATGAGTGTGAGTCCTCGATATTTTATGTACCGTAAGTTAAAGAGGGCTCGGATATTACTTGCAGCAAACGCTACGTTGCGCACAAACCCTGGTAACTGTGTGAAAATTTTGATCCACTGACCTCATTCTCCTGGCCAATTACTTTGAAAAAGCAGCGCCACAAATTTCAAAACGGCCTACTTCTTGTAATACTTTCCCTCATTACCTAAAACTAAATGGGGATTTCAAATTGAGCAGTCCTCAACAATACTGTGGACTACTAAAAGGTGCGCTTGAACATAGGGTGCGGATGAAGCTTTTCGAATGCACGAAAATGAACTGCCGATAAAACACCTAGCTATTTTTCTAGTGAAGTTTGTTTCAATAATTATCAGCATTCCAGACCTTCGTTTAATCTAAACGTTTGTTGTAGTAGGGAGGATCCGTAGAGTAGAAATGTGTCGCGGTGAGTTCACAATCATCCACCATGCTACCTTTCGGATGATTTTTTTTACTCTACTGGCTGTTTTCTTTAATTTGATGAGGCAATTTTGTTATATATACCTGAGGAACTAATGTTATGTTAAATATAAACTGTACACTGAAACATCGCCCATAAAACATCGGACGATCTAACGTTAGAGTCTAGTCGGTGTGGACTTGAGCGCTCTTATTGTGTCCACACCAATACGTTTGTAAAAACACCGACACTGTATACACCAACCCATGTGGCTTTTCCACCTGCAGATCGATGCAACAGAGAAGAGAGGACGCGTTGCCTAGGTATGTACAACCGTTCGAACTTACATGATTATTACACAGAATGATATGTGCCGACACCTGTGCAAGATGCTCAGTTTTATGGAGCATTAGTCCATTAGGAAGCGATTTGAGTTAGCGTAGCTTCAGCAATGTTTTACTCACCAGAGTTTATTTCTACTAGCCATTATCCATATCAAAGTCGGTAGCCGTCAAAATATTTGTTTTTGCAGACGTAACTTTATTCCGTGCTGAACTTTTCAGATTTGGCCTTTCAACCGGATTTAATCTGTGTTTTAATGTTTTCTCATTACAAGTTACGATTTTATGTATTAGGGAATCAACGCGCCTGTTGCTCGTTCAAACGTTTCTGTTGCTTTCAGTTAAGCTTAATCACAGCTGGTAGATTTTTATCGAAGTGATTGGTACGGTGTTTTTAGTAAGACAGAAATTAGCAACAAATTGGAGATGTTGAAAATTTTGTGAGTAAAAGCTTTTGAAATATGTCAGAAAATCTCGCTGCCCAACGTATATGCTTACCAACGTTTTAGCTGCACACCCGAACAACGAACGCGAAAAACGTGGGTCGCTCAGTTGCTTGATGCTTTATTGATTTTGTTGTAGTTTGTGAATATCACGGACGACACACACCGGACTAGCCTAATCCACAGATCCACATGGTATCCACATGGTATTTCAGCATAAAAATTCTTAGCCAATCCCATTTGCTCATTAAGACCATCAAAATAACAAGAATGCAAAAAAAAATCGTCAGCATAAAGAAAGCTTTAATTCGTATAAAACTGAATGTTTAAAATCTCTCAATTTCACTAGAAAAGGGAATAGATTGTATAAAATGTCCTTTCCGTCGCGTAGTCATTTTGGAAGTTCTCCTCATCATGTGGGAAATTGTGATTTCGTTTGCCCTGTGCCAAAATCAAAGAGTGGGCCGGCAATTTCTGGAGTAATAATATGCAAATCAGCAGCCGTGCAGATGGCACAACTGGTTCATTCTAAAAAGATTTTTATACAGGAAGATTTGGAAAACTCGTGTTATTGAATTTGTCCCCTGCATTATTTTTTGGAGCAATTTATTGTCGCAAACAACTTTCTGGGAAATGAATTCATCGTCAACATCATCTGAGGGCGTTCATTTATTCCAGAAGCACTTCTGGTGGAATTAGTCCGAGAACCCTTGCGATATTTTAGCAGCCGTATTTTTCTGATCATCTATCTGAGTGTAAAGCTGACTACATCGCACGACATGTGACTTCATCCGTTTTTGCAACGATCGTCGGCAGGCAAATGCTGGAGGGCTGCTCGGGACCGCTGCATTGGTGAGTTTTACTGCTGCGGTTACGGCAAAGTGTGCGAACAATGCATTTTTTCGTATGCAAAAGCATATTTCTCTGTAAATACAGAACGATGCGGTAACAGTCGTGGATGCATACGTGAGTCTCTGGAACCAGAATCTCCGCATACGATCATACAATTTTTCATACATGGTCCGACTGGGTTCATTTAAGAGTGGCTGGGAAAGTTTTAGACGAGCTGAGTGTTTGAGATTGTCCCATTGAGCAAATTGGCGGATTCAAGCAGTGTTCTGAATTCCACTTTAGTTGCGTGGTCTACATTCATCAGCTCGACGCAATGCATTCCGCGTCATCGAATTTTCTGTAAAAGCAGGAGTAGCAGACTCGCTTCTTGGAAAACTCCGGGCGCATGACATTACTTAGAGAACAGCAACGCAGATATTTCATACATGTGTGTTTATTAATGTTCCCGAAAACTTGAATTTTGGTTAAATGGCATTATCTGATAGATGATTAAAACTGCTCCCCCAGAGCAACCGAACAGAGCCAGCTCACACATTCTCCCCCAACTTAAAAACACAGAATTCAGTTTCGTTGTGGCGAATTATGTAGGTTCGTGGATTGATAGCTGGAAATTTGCAGCTTATTATACGGGCAAATTATAAACGTGTGCTTCCCCTTACTCTTGATGATGTTGATGTCCACTCATATGTACGCAACTTTTTTCCAGAAATTTGTCGTCAGCTACACACTCCGCCAGGTGCGTTTTGAATTTAACTTACTTTCGTTAAATAAATGTGAGTTTGTGTGTCTGCAGCCGTGATTAAACTTAATGTCTGCCCACACACTGCAGTAATAATTACGCATTAGATGAAAGACATAATGACGATAGCCTAGCATGGGTATATATATGCACCATTAATTGACCGATTTTTCGCCTGCCAGCGCAACAAATAAATCTGCCCATTTTGTAACTTTAATGCCAATTTAAAGTGGATTACACAAAACGTTTGCCTTCATCTTCCTTCAGAATGGCAGGGTGATTCATGTCTGGCCAGCCGGCACGAGATTGAGACAATGCAGAATGACTTCCAAGTGTTATTGGAAGTAAAAATTTATCGTAGAGCTCCCGGCATCCTACAGAGAAAGACGTGAAATCCATATCTTGGCAGAAAAACCATTTGCCGGAGTAAACGTTGGTATTATTAACTACTACACAGCAGACTAGGATGGAATGTATTGGCTGCTAAATTAGAAAACAACCACTCTGATTCAACATGCTCCGACTGGAGTGTATAAATTAAACATAACCAAATAACCTGATGAGTTTTTCACTCTATTTGTGTTGTTTTTTACTACCGAATAGCAACTCTGAATGTTTGTTCATTTAAAAAACTCTCCTACTGTGTTACACGTTGGCGAGTTTTTCGGCTGAACAACGTCGAAGAATGCACAACTCATAAGGTTGCTGAAAATTCTTTGACAGCCCACGACCGGTTTCGCCCTTCTTGGGGCTCAACAGGAAGGCGCAGTCGCCGAATTTCCGTCAACCTTATGTTCTGCTTGAACCCAAATTGGACTGAATTCTGCAGATGCACTCATTTGCAAGTCCATTTGGTTTTTGCGAGAGATACGTTATCCTCTATTTCAGTTTTTGGTTCGATAACCCAACAAAACATTAGGCATGATGCCCGAACGAGGGTTATGAATCGAAACCTGGCAACCATACACAACGGGCTGCAGTTTTGACGAGAGCACGCCATAGAGCACAAACTAACACTTTGTTAGATATCCATCGAGGATGAATCCAAGATTTACGCTGTTCTATACTTTTCCCTAAGATCTTGTGCACAATGAACATTCAGCTGTGAGATGGTGTGTTTTTTCGGGACAAACTATTAGATCCCCAATATATTGTGCTCAAGTAGAAGCTTCAGTTAATCAAAATAGGTTGATCATTTAAGCCATTTTGGTCTTCACTTGGAACGTCTGCATAGACCTGGTTGGTTAGAGTGCCCATCGATCCATACCTCAATGAAATGAAAGCGTGGCGCGAGTGTTTGAGCTAGATTCGGACGATTACTTACAGGACGATCAGAATAAAGTTGCAACTTCAATTGTCAGATGTTGAAAAAAATACATTGCTAGAAAAAGGTATTTTGTGACTAAACTTTGGATTTTTAAAGTTGACACAATCCCATACAGCACGAAACATCGAACATGCGTCGCAGTAAACCAGATTGAATCTTTGCAAAGGCTGCAAGAATTAAACGTAAATACTATTTCAGGAGATTTTAACAAACAAAATACAGTTTGACCTTCTCCTTCTTACCTGGTCCTAGTAGTGCTAGCTGGGATTTTTCATGCCTAATTACAATACCAATGCCGACTAAAAGTAAGCACCTGTAGTTTACAAAAATTCACAGTGATATGTTTATTAGAATCCAGTAGCAGCGTTTTTTGCATGGTCAGCATGACCAATGGGGACACCAGGGACAATATAATGGTGAAAGGAAGAAAGCCTTCGCTGCGGAGTTGTCTATTTAATAACGCCAATTTAACAGTTACGGACAATTGAACAGGGGAGCAGAAGTCTCATATGCATCTCGTTTACCAAAACTGAATATCCACCGTCTCTTTGAACGCGTCTTCCTGAACATTTTCGGAATATTCATTGACTGTTACTCAAATGCAGGCAAATGCTACAAAGAGACTCCAAAAATTCTGTAACAGATCTCACTTTTCAAGAGACACAAAGCGGATTTACGAGAAGACGTGCTACTCACATGCCTCATCAGTAGTATCCACCGTTACAACGGTTAACTAGTGGTTCGTCAAGTTCCATTCTAACCGTTGTGTGTCTTATAACTGTCGCAATTCTGGATTTCCGCTTATACACGAAGAAGGATTTCTGGAAAATGCTGAAGCCACCACTCTCCGCAGTTTACTTCTATTGGTGCCAATTACGACATGATTTCTACCGCAGACCTGCAAGCATGGAGTGCTGCCTACGGAAATGCAACTGTTTTGCTCCATAAAAGATAGGACGGCGGCGGCAAAAGTTTTTTAGCTGAACGCTCAGCCTGCAAATTCAATGAAGTGACACCCATGGCCAACTACAACCATATAGATTAGTCGCATCACAAAACGCACCTATGACGTTTGGCAGTAGCCACGAGATTGCTTAGCAAAACCAACAGCAACAACAAGAAACAAAGCGGCACCACCAACTCCACCGATTTAATGGTGCGCGACCTAATGACATCAGAGGTTATCTCTGTGATATTTGAAAGAAAAACTACCTGCTTTTTATTTCAAAACCTGTCATCATAAAAGCAGCTAGAATCAGGTAAATAATACGTTCCAACTGTCAGTCGCTCTCACGTAAAGGAAAAAAACGCCATCAAGAATAAAGCGGGGTAAGTCGAACTTGTCCGACTCGGTCTGCTTGAATACAATTAGCCACAAAGTGCTTGTTTATTCTTTATTATGTCGGGCTAGAGCTGAAAACGCTGTTACACGAACAATTTATGGGCAAGATGCACTCTACTGATTACATGAGACCACGTTTATGCAGCACTGTTGATAATGGTGCCCGGCTCCGATGATGCAAAATGCTGGTCGTTCGCAATAGGAATGAACCAGGTTTGTTGTTGCCCTTGTCTTCTCTAGCAGGCTAAATTTGCCAATATCATACCACCACTTTTTTGCCCCGTCTGAACCAAAAAACGCCGGCAACATTGGGTTCATTCTACCTTTGTGGGCTCTCTTGGCCAGTCCAGAAATCCCACTGCTAACAGCATTGCACAACCCAGCTCAAATATCTCCGTTGAGAGTCCGTTCAGCAACAAAATGGTGCCAGCGTAGCCGCAACTACTCACTTCCTACTCTTTTAATCGTACCCTCTTGCCAGTTAGTTCCAATAACTTCCAAAAGGAACACCTGATTCCAGCCGCCTCCAAGATAGGTTCATGCAAATCTTCTAAACCTTTCGTTAGAATTGAACTATCTCGGTGGACTTTCCTGCTGTGCTCTCCACAAAGTCAATAATTTGCTTTACAGTTTGTTTTGTGCGTCAACTAAGACTTTCTAACCCAAGGAACTGTTACATTCGACTCCACTCCAACACCGACATCAGTGAGTGTCTACAGATGTACTGTGCATTGTGATTATAAGATTCCTGCTACCAGTTGTATATATTGCTGTTTCCGTCATTTGATTATTCCTGCCAACGCTTTTCGTGACGCAGGCCATAAGTCAAACAGTCCAAGGCAGGAAGGTCTTATCGAACGTTTTAAGCTTTAGTTCAAACTGGCCAATCAGGCCGTAGAAATTCTGCAGTATCACCAGATTCGTTGTTCTGGCACCTCAATTTTGCAGTCTGAAGTCAGACGGGGTCCCTCTTGTTTTGCCCTCCCTCGTTTTGTTTTTATCCGCCACTTCAACTCCTTACGACCTGATCTTGTATCATCTTAATACGTCCCCCAAAAGAAAGCTAATGTCTTAGTTACTGTATTTTCCTGCCCATAAGGGTTTGGGCTTGACGAAGACTACATCAGATAATGAACCTGTCAGTTTCCCGCGAAATCCTCAGTAACCACAAACCTCGCCATTTGTGCTTTTATTTTGACTGTAACAACATGATTTGCCGCCCACCAGTTAGAAGTAAACGTTATTATTATTATCATTACCAGTACGCGCAAACTTCTGCAGCGTCCCCGCGGATGTTCAAACCAAATAAATGAAAGTACCAAAACTCACGAAGAATCCACAGCCATTTTGAAAGCGTTGGCGGAGACTCAAACTCACTCCCACACACGCAAGTCTATGTAGATAATGGCTACTCGGGAACCGTATGCAATGAAAAACCTACAGCACGTCCTATCGTGCTCTATGGTCACCACCAGTTTTCCCTGTTCTCCAATCTTCTCCTCCGGTAAATTTTGCATCATACGTTCTAAAATAGTTCACACTGAGCTTGTAGGAGTATATGTGCACAAAATGCATTGCATGAGATGGCCTGGAAATGTGTTGTGTGCTGTTCCAACTATGCACTCGAGGCGGTGTAAGAAGCACCTAGAAGCCCGGTGAGTTCATTCAATAAATTTGCACACTAACAGTGTACGAATATGTCATTCGGCAGTTAAGCTGTTTAGGCGAACGCAGTACTTGCAAAGCTTTTGGCATTGCAATGGGAAACCGAGTCCGCTTTCTAAAACTCGCATGGTTATTCTGAAGCCTATTTAGGTAGTCCGAAATTTTCCATTTCCTTGGTGCGATCTTTTCGTTAAGGATGTCAAAATGTACATATCCTTCCATGTAATCTCATTTAGATTTGACGGAATTGTACAAGTCATCTACTGCAGGAGAAAAAACATAATCGATCAATAAATCAGTTATTTCTCCAAACAGGAAGAACACAATTCATTTTTGCTTCTCAGAGGGATATTTTATTGAAATACGCAAGGGAAGTTCAAAAATGAGCTTGCCATGTGCAACCTGAACAAACGTTCTTAACAAAGCTTTGAAAATGTTTAAGCAAGTAACACGTGAAAGTTGAGGCTTTCCCAGCGGAACGAGAAACTGAAGACAATACAAGCAAATTAGCTGACTTCAACATTGGCACAGTTAAACCTGGAGAAAGGAATAATCATATTTCATAAGATGCTGGTCTTAGGTGAAGTGAGGGAGTACAGGCTGCATTTGATGGTCCGTTAGAGAAGAAGCATCCTGAAACTTCCATGCGAAAATGACAATGACTAAACGTTTTCATATCCCTTGTAGATAGTGATGCTAACTGATCGCTTATTGTTAACAAATGCAGGAGTTTTTACAGCTCAAACTCACGTATGTAATTTTCATCGCCACCGTCGCGGGCTATAGTTGAAAATACTCATGCTAATATATGATTTGGACAAGCCTGCTACTAAGAATGTCACCGTGATCCCAGCAATGCTTGCTGTCTTCCGGGAGAACAAAAGTGCTAATTGAAGTTTTTTATCTATCATTACCTCCACTTGATATACGGACACTACACTCACAAGCGCAACGGTTGAGGGCGTCAATTTAGCACTTACCTGTGTTGTTTTGTGGCAAACCACTTGAGAAAATATTTGTTTTACTGAACGCAACTGAAGCACTGCTGTACTTTTGTGCGGCCAAATTTCGCCATAATGGACCCGAAATGTATTTTGTGCGACACTACCATGGCGCAACGCTCTTTACTGCAGTTAGGTAAAGAAAATGCGTCCTCTCTACTAGATCCATGTGAGTATCGACAGCGGGATTTGAGAATTGTTCACAAAAGTATGCGCATGACATTTACTCAGAAGATTACACGAATTGTTCTCTCGTACTTGGTTTGTTTTCTGGCACAATGTATGCAATCGAGACAGCAAGAATTGACTTGAATATCAAGGACAGAGAAAAAAATTTGAAAAAGTCACGTAAGCCGAAAACGAGGTGAAATTCAGTAGAAGCAATCAAGGTAAGTCCCTTCCTTACCAAAGCAGAGCGGATTTTATTAACCCCAGTGATGGAATCAGGCCATAGGTTTTCTATTTTCTTGAACTGCAGCCATTTGCAGACTATATGTAGCACATATTTGGGAATTTTGGTCTAGTCACCACTTATCTTCGCCAAACAGCCGTCGCTCTTTAAAGTAAACGTAGAAATTCTTCCGAAAAGTGCGTTGCCTGAAACATTTTCGCGTAGGTCCTCTCGTTTTTTCCTCCACCAATTAGAACATATATTATGTTACGTGGCATGATCATAAAAATCGGGGAAGCTGGGTAATCGGTTTACAAACGGTCATCCTGTTTTTTTCTGAAATTCGCCCAGGCTTTTATAATTTGGTCTAAGCGAAGTCCATACCACCTTCGTGTGGCACTTGGACTTGACAAACTGCACAGAAAACGAAGGGTTGACGTAAACTGGCGCCACTCACACTTTTGGTCTTTGTTGTTCCTGTTTTTTGTGCGAGAACCAAACGTTAGAATGTAGGCTTTCAATGACGTATAGCAAATTTTCTCGAATAAAATGATTTAATGATGGTTGAAATAAAACCACGGCTTCACCTACACCTAAAACTTCGCCTAACTCGCCGACAGAGGTAGTGCTAAGGTTTTCAATGAATAACGCGCAAAACGAACCCGTGCAGCCATCAAAGAGTGCGTTCTATGAGGCTAGATAGAGATTGCGAAATTCTCCAATTCATTTTTTCCCAGCATTGACTCAGAGGCTTTAATTTCGCGAATGGAATTGTATTTATCGAAGCATTTAGTAAAGTTACTCAGACTGCGGTACAATAACTCTGGTAATGTACCGACTGCACCGCAGTTAGGTCAGTTAATAGAAACGTCTTCTCCGAAGTTGGGCTCACTTAATGAGCCCTAATGAGAAACTCTCCCATTAATCCGTTGATCCTTTACAAAAATGTCAAAGCATTTACGGCTCTTTATTCCACATGTTAGTTTAAGTGATCACATATAGCTAATCGTCGGTCTCCCTCTTTCTTGTCGCGTCAATCTGAAAGTGGAAATATAAATTTTATTATGGTGAATTGCATCGACAATTTTTTTAAACGCACATTTTTTTTTCAAAGACTACATCGTATGTTTAGCAAGGCCGTTGACGAACTTTTTTAGAAAAAAATTGTAAAACACTGACGACAACACAATGCTAAAATTGTCTGCATTCAAAACGTGAAGCCAATCAGAACTCGTCCTATTAAAAACATTATAGCAGGTGACTACAAACTCACCGTGACACTGGTCACTCTAGCGGCTGCCAGATCTACAGGATGAAAATCGATTTAAGGAATGTCCTGGAGGCTGGTAGCTACGAACCGTCCGCCCTACGATACGAAATGTGGTTGAATGAATCCATCGCCCAGACAACCCCACATACACAATCACCATGCGTCTTATGCTTCTGAATTCAAAAGTATATTCACGTTCTTTCAAAATTCAAACCAACTATTCTTTAAACCACAGTAGTATGGGGCATTGGTGATCCAGAACTCCAGTATATTCTTGTGTAATTAGACAGAAATTGAGCACTGAACGCTCGTGGCAAAGGCGTGCAATGATCGCCTTACATGTGCTTCTGCATTGTTTAATGTTTCCATAGTTTATCTGCGCTGTAATGGTGCTTAATGAAATGAGTTATCTGGATATTCGTTTGGAAAGAAGTGGCTGATGGTTTCGGGATCAGTGTTCAAAACGTACAGCTCTATATGTGACGACTTGCACATTCGACGAGCAATATCCAATTACTGCGGTTTGTAGCACATGGCGTATTGGGGGCTTACCATTATTTTCATGTGGATTTCCCCCGCTTGTTCCTGGTTATAATAAAACCCATGGATAGAAATCAGTACGGCAGGCATGAAAATTATCTGCACAAGAGCAGATTCCTGAAAGGGCACTACGCGTTCTCGTTTTATCGTTTATGACTACCTCGGGATGTAAGATATTCGTAGAGGTTTGAATGTTATCACTCCAATACCCATCAATACTCTGACCCCAGAATGTACTCACCGCCATTTTCACTTTACCGCTGAGGCTGCAATGTAGACTGATCATTTCGTTCCCAATTCAAGAAAAGTGGGCGGAGAGGCAAGCCAAGAGTTTCATAGCTTCCGTTTTCCGTTTGTTTTGGAGGAAAATGTTCACCACTGCCACGGCTTTTCCGAATATAACAGGGTACTTACCACCAAATAGTCCGAAGGCGTACTTTATTTGCAATTTATTTTAAAAAGTTCCGACAAACTCTGCTTTCGTACGAATTCAAAGGGGCACGACGGGTCAGAAAAATATGTGGTACACGCAAATACTGCCTGCTTCTTGCCCATACATAATGTATATTGCGGGACACGCTTTGCATATACGCGTTGCACTGAAACGCATATTCAGAACGCTTAAGTATGGTGTAAATTAGTTGGCCCCGTTGTTGCCATTCGCATATTAAGCAACTTTCTTACGGCGGTGGCGATGAACTTTAGGCATGCTGGCATAATTTCTTGTGATGGGGTTTCAAAAGCGTTTGGCTTTGCCTTATTTTATGCTGGCATGCATGACTTATGAATACGCGATTTGCGACGTAGTGGGTCTTGTTGGGCACAACATGCGTATACGCTTTGAACAGAGTCACAGTTGATGTTTCGTCCTCTGTCGTTGATCACACCGACTGTCACCTTAGACCCAAAGGAATAAGATGCTGTTTTTTTCATGAATCAATTAATATTTGCAATATAGGTTTCATAATCAATCAATGTCCGTTGATTAGAATGCCTTGTGTGATTTTTAAATCCATAGTATACTTCGAAAAGCTTATCCTATTTAGTAAATATGAAGTTGGTTAAAACAAAATACCGATTTCAACGTTTTTGTCTTGTTGCTGTAAGTCTTGTTGGTTTTCCTAGCTGGGTTTTATTTCAGAGCGGCCGCAGTGTAGGACTAGGTTTCACTTTCATGAGGTTTTCGCCCGTTAAGCCTCAACGTTAACTCAGAATTTGAGTGACAAAGAATCTCCGCTTACGGCAAGTTCTAACAAAGTCAAAATCCCAAGAAACAATTCAATAATGGACTTCTTCTGAAATGTTCGCTAAATGAGCTCTCAAAATCATCCTGAATGTCGTTAAATATAATAGGAATTTTAATCCTCATCTATGTTGCTAACTGGGTAGGCAAAGATCAGGGTGGCATATAAACAAACGACCCAACCAAACAAGGAGATCTATCTACTCATTCACAAAAGGTGGTGGGCAGTAAACCAGCCAAGCTTTCTGATTGGCACTTACAGCTGTGAACGCGCAATGCCGATAAAACAGCTTTTTCCTGCTTGCTAAATATCATGTGCCCCCATTTAGTGTTGCATTTTGCTATATGAAGCACGGTCAACTAAACACTGCGGATAAGCCCTAATAAGAACAAGAGCCAAGCCCACTGTTTCCAGATTTTGTCGCGGAACAACCAGAATGATTGCTTTTAGGTAAAAGGAAGGCTATGCAATTAAGTGGCATGTGAATTCCGACAGTTGTAAGAGCAACAGTTTAAAAAAATTATTTTATATCAGCTTGGACGGGCAAGTCAGGCTGTGAGCCCGGGTTGTGGAGTTTTGAAAGCTTCGTCTAGCCGTCTAGCGCTTGTAACAAGAAATGCTGACGCCTAGTCCTTGCTATACATTTCTAGGTACACTTATGCTTGACATGTTTAGTAGTAGTGAAGCATGCCCGTAGTATGTAGTTTCCTCGTAATCCCGCTATGCGTTTGATGGAGAGCGGAATGTATTACGACATTTGTAGAAGAACTTGGCAGCAATGCGTCATATTCAAAGAATATACAGGAATGTTCAAGAAGAAGCTTTCATGAAGAATACGAATATATAGTTTTTGAAACCAAGGTGCATATGTGGGGTTTACTTTCCCGCCAATAACCTGTAACTGTTTAGTTGATGTTTGCTACTAAACAAATCCGCGGCGAAGGGCATTTCCCCTATCTTTAACCATTCTTTTTACCTTATGAGTTTCATGAAGCCGGAATTTTAGGGGTAAATGCTTTTTAGGTTTGCCTGTTTGCGACCAAGGCACACTGGAGAGGTTCGAGTATCCTCATCGTTGAATTGAATCGAGAGGCTATGGGCAGTTGGTGTGTTGGGCGCAAGCCACATGCATTTGCGATGACTGTATTCTGGGACTTTCCCTACAAGTCAATTTACAGGAGCTCTGAGACCAGTGCGTAGATGACCGATGCTCACGAAGTACAAACCACTCTCCAACGGGTGGGATTTTACCATATGACAATTGCATATGAAATATCGCCAATAAATAAAATATTTCAAATGTGGCCTTGGTAAAACCTTTGCCGCGTTGTGGCCACATATATAAGCAATTGACAGCTCTTTATGAAAGTGATGTGCTTAGGTAGAAACTGAGACAGCATGTGGATTAATCCCAGAAACGGGAGCAAATTGTGTTTAAAATAACTTCATGTAATATAAAAACTAATCTGGAGTGAGGAATTTAAAAACAGGCTTGCGGCGAAAGCTTAAATTTGTGAGCGGTAGCAATCTCGAAGACTTTGAAATTTCCTACTACACATCTCTGCATACTATGCACGGGAACCTGGGGCTTGAGAAGTTACCGGATTATCACTTTGGGGCATCATCATAACGACGTATTCAAATGAGCACCAAAACTCGCAGTTAACAATCTACATGTAAGGTTGCTCTTTTCAGTGGTGAAAGAAAAGAAGTTATTTGTGTCCATCGTTTTTAATATCCGTATAATATACAGAGCATTTTGCCTGCCTCCAGCCACAGCAGAGTTTTCGAATGGAGGTTTCGTATGGGTGCTCGTAAGCTCACGACAGTGCGCACATAAAACATATGTCAGAATGCCAAAATGTGAATATCGAGCTTTTTTGTGATGTGGAACACTAAATCCGCAGTTGCGGAGGTAGCACATTCTCCGTGAACCAGCGAAAAGTTTTACCTCTCGATATTTTGCGGGTTCATATTTTATAAGGCTTTCGCGTCCATTGTCTGTGGACGTAAACACGAAAGATTTCACATGCAAATAGAGTACGACTTGGCTGGTCAGGTTGATCAGGTGGTCGTTGGTCTGTTCTCGGAGGTCTATTTCTCACGCCAAGTCCGCCAAATAGATGCTGATGGTTGCGTCATTTGTCCAATAAGATTAGTATATTTACAATAAAATGAACCATCAAACCGTCCTGTTTCTCACTTTTTGCAAGAGTTGCTCTGCATTGTTGAGTGAATGTTGTTACCCACTGACGAGATATTCTAAGCTACTCGATATTGCCTTGGACAAGTTGAAATATGGAGTCATGTCGAAGTACACCATCGTTCGTAGTGGTGTTGTCTCCCGAAGTAGTTTCTATAGTTCCTGAGAACGAGTCCAGTGTGCTCGTTTTTAATACTCCTTTAAAACTCTTAGGGCAACCCAAGGTTTCCGCTGAATTAGGATGTCATTTTTCCCTCGGTCACTCTCAGTGAAGCGATAAGTAGGCGTGTCATTCAGAGAGGAATTAGTTATGTTGACGTAATGCGGCCTGTGCATGGTGAATTTCGGACATGACTTCTCAGCCGATATAATGACGATTGCTCGTTGAGTGCATGTGGCACAGACCCAAGATAAGCCAAAAGATTTATTGCATTACCTTTCCGTAGATTTGAAGCACCATTCACATACTGTATGATATTGGCTACACTTAGACGTCAAGTGATTTAGCAACGTGCTAACGTGATGGAAACTATCTCGTACGCATCCATTTAGGATCTCACGACAATCGAAAGCATGTGATATTAGACACTTGAAATATACTCCAGAAACTTCAGGTGATCAAACGTGTCCCTGAAGCCTTTTTTGTCGACCGCCATGTGTTTTCTCACGTGCGAGGAACCACATGTTTAGATTTTTAAAAGTCCAAACCTGTGAGATAAGTAGCCACCGTTATAAAAATATAAGTTTTTTTCGCTTGATGAGATGCGTGCGGGTGTTCTCACACATACTGTAAAAAGCGCCACGCAACGATGCAAAATTCTGGGCTCAATGCAAAGTTAAAATCATATCTGTGTGACTACACCAACGTCCATTATGTAGAGTAGGGCTATGCTTTGCCACCGCGTAATGCATAATGCAACGAACTGACCAGAAAGGCAAAAACCGCGCTTCGTAGCACATTTAGGGGCAACTAAATGTATCCTCTGTCACTCCTGCTTTTCCAAGCAAGCTGTGTTTGTCTATGCATCACAAAGCGTAATCGTTCTACGCGTCCGTCAGTGGAATAATGTTTAAACAATCGATTTCGTATAAGTCCATGTTGTTTCTACACTACTGGGCTTCGAAAGTATCCGCAAGTACTAAGCCTGTTTAATAATGCTGATAATAACCTGTTCTCTGCGCTGCCGCGCCATTTTAATTTTGAAATGCTTTTGGAGATTTCTGGCAGCGCCATACCATCCACCTTCATTCAAAACTCATGAGGCACGTTTAAACTGTTTTAACTATCGCCATTTCCTGTGATGTTACTTACTAAAGATAAGTATCTGGGCTTTATTTTTTTTGGTGAATATTGTTGGCAACCTTAATAACTTAAAATAGTCCTTATGGTCAACAGTTTTATAAATCGCTCAAAAAATGCAAAAGTGAGCCTGCGTCCTTTGATGTTTGCAAAATTGTTATTCAGAAAAACATGGCCCTGATGCTACTGGTTGACTTCCGAGTAACATCTTCAAGATGGACACGCCTAAATGTTATGTAAAATGTACGTTGTCTGTCTTTTAACAGCCAGCTCGAGGTCAAAACTTATGCAAATTTTTAAATACAATGTGACCAGTCGAATGCACGGATAGCTGTGTGTCAGAAAGACAAAAAGTATCTCGTAGTTAAGATTGGAGGGCATAATCACTGCGGCTTTTATGAGTGACCGTAGGGCGACGTTCCCATTTGGTAGAAAATAAACCGCTGTTTGAACCTTTTTTCTAAAAGCTAATTCTGGTGGTGTATAAGAGTCAAATCTGTTTTGGAAAAAGCGACGAATGGGATTCAGATTTATTCAGAAGGTTGAATGGACAATTGCACCCCTCATTTGTAAAAATAACAGTCGTCCTCACATTGCTAAAACATATAAGCACCGTTCTCTTTGTTCAACTGCATCCTATTTTCGATGTCGTATTCATAATATCACAGCATCTCCTAACTTTTGGGCTGTTGACAGGTGAAAGAAACAATCTGATATCTGTGCTCACAAGAGGCCAAATTAAACGGCGGTTTGAAAATATCTGCTGGTTTGCACAAAATCACTTGTTGGACACCGCAAAATATGCCGACGTTTTAGTAAACGAAGTATTATGACATGGCAAACATAAATACTCACCCTGCCAACATTCACATGATTACATGTGCGAATTTGATGATCAGGTGACCGCGCAACGGATGGAATTACTATGCACTGTATAGTAAATTGTCTGTTCCACGCGAGTAGCAAAATGCCGTTGTGTCTTATATTTTCCATACACTAGGCTAGTGATCCGATCCATTCGTTTCTTGCAACAATGGGCTGCATTTTACACAAGATGCTATCTTAAAAGATGAATTCTCAGAAGGTTTCGGAAACATATGCCGATGTAGAAGATGCAATAATCACGCAAATGCAGGGCAGCTTGTTTAAATTTAGGAAAGAAAGCTGAAGCTCCTCAGATATTGGCCAAGAAGCTTAACAGACAGGAAATTGCCCGACATCGTACACGCTTTACTTATATGGTTTATTGATGATGGTGCAATAAGCAACCATCAAATGACATGCTGAGTAAGCTTTACGCGGCGAAGGAAGCCGGTAGCTGAAATTATGTATCCTTCACAATTCTGTGTAACATCTTCAAAGAAACTCAGACAAGTAGTGCGTTTAGGACAACCCTTATTGAATTAAAGATCCTAAGTAGAGCGGATAGTAGTACAATAGAAATACAATTTTGCCAGCTACGCAAGTAACAAACATGCATAGCCCAAACCCGTCAAACTTGTTGTGCAGGAACGATTTTTGAAATCATACCAGTTGTTGTACGCCCCCGTAGGAGGAATAACAAACTTGGATGGAGCCAAATCAGTGCAGTCATTGACAAATTTTTCAGATTCACGAAGAAATCTGCATGTTTTTGGACATTTGTGAACAACGAAATACTGCCATTCACAATATCAGATATGCAGTTGGATATCTGCTTTACAAGTTTGACCTCGCTAACTGCTCATGTGCTATCTAATGCAATACTGGAATGCAGAAATTTTTCATGTCCGTTCCCAATAACGCCAAAATTAGTGACATCATTTGTCAACTCTTGCTACCATATTCCCCATTTCAGATAATAAGTATGTTACACTTGGCTGTCTTGGTGGTATATGGCGCCAGTGATCACGTCGCAACGCTTTTGAACAACTTGACTATTGTTGAAAGCTAAACTGATGGTTATTTGTAAGATTTTTTGATCGCGTGAGGGCACGGTTTAGCTGAGTGCGATTAGCCGGATTGTTCGGGAAGCTGATATAAATGTCTGCGATATAAGCCGTGGTCATCCCGAAAAATCGGGGTATGAGAATACACGCAATTGGTATGAGCACCTTGTGTGTTTGTAACCGTGTAGTAAGAATAGTAATGCTCGGGAACCCTTTTCTACAAGAATGATAGAAAAGGCTCAATGATGCCTTTGTGTCTGTTACACAGACTACCAAATTTTAGGGGTTACTAGTCTGGTAGAATTGGCATGGTGAAAACAAAAACACATTGGTGTGCCAGGTTACACATCCTCCAAAGAAAATAAATCACCACAAGTATTGCCTAAGAGTGGCGCCTATAAGCAATAGGTTCAAGCCTGAGATTAGAGCAATGGCATTGGCCCGCCGTTTTATGAAAGCTGTCGGTATACTAACCGCGGTCAAGTCAATAGCTCAGTTGCTGTTTCATGTCTAAAATAAAGGACACATTAATTTTTTGGATCGGCTTTTTAAACAGCACAATACACGAGTTGCGAAAAAATGAGCTTACCAGTCTGGTGCATTCTCAATTAATGTTACAATGGAAAGCAATTATGGGGATTCAAATAGTTGTGCAGAACTGTACCGAGAGTAAGTCATTTATTAGAGAAATAATGCATAATTCGATTGCAGACGTGGAAGAAAAATGTCGCGCAATTTTGTGCATTAGGCAGAATCCCACCCTACATAATGGACTTTGCTGTATCTGCTCAAATAATATTTTAACTTCCCCTTGGGTTCAAAACTGTGTCGTTACGTGGCGGGTTTCACTGTATGTGTGAGCCAGCAAGCTGGCATTTGTTTTAACGGACAACTTTCTATATCTAAAATGGTGGTTATTTATCTCACACTGTTGGACTTTGAAAAATCTAAACACACGGTTTTCACACGTGAGCAAACAGGTGGCGGTAAAGATGAAAATAGCATGCATGAGGCAGCTATGATCACTGATGGCCTTAGAGTGGCTGTAAAGTCCCCAATATCACTGTTTTCTAAAGGGATAGTTTTCGTTAGCGTGCCAAATGGAAATGCATAACAAAACTATTTGATAGCCACCTGAAGCCAAAGGCAAATCGCGGAGAGCAATTAAATTTTGGGATTCGCAGACAATAACTAAAAAGAGCACGCCTGCATTTATATTATGTAAAGGACGTTATTTCCTTACTGTTTCGAAGTATCGAAATCTTTCGTGCTTTACTGATAGTTGACCGTCAATTTATCCGCCGAGCTTGGCAGTTGTCTTTCAGTGAATACGCTGCGATGAACAAGCTGAAACCAATAGTCATCATATCGGCAAACAAGTCATTATAAAATGTTAACATGTACGTCAATACAGCGTAGGTCGCCCGAATGACACGTCTGCTTTTTGCTGCACCGATAATGACCAAGGAGAAAAAAATGCTTCTAAAGTAAACGCGTGCTTTATCGGGTTCAATGAATTACAAGAATAGAGTACTTGATAATGACGGCTCAGGACTCGCTCTTACGGACCCACGAAAATACATTGGGATCGTGTCATTCACGTGACTTCATTTTACACGTCCATCAAAACATAAAGGAGCCTAAAATAGCTCGCCATCGAGTCAAAACAGACTCAACGGAGTAAGGCAACTGTTGTAAAAACTGAAATGTAGATAGGATACTTTTTAATTTTATTGTAAACGCACTGATGAAGTCGATCTAACCGAATACTCACGAGGCAACTCGCGGCATAGACTTGATCGACGCGGCGTAAAATGTAGACCTTTAGGAACAAGTAGACTGCTACGAACTGAGCAGGTTACGTCTAGTCATGCATTCTGAATTCAACAAAGGTTACTGTGTACGTCTACGAGAAATATCACCGTGATCTCCAAACGGACTGCACTTCGAGACGTGAAATCCAAGAAGTGAACTCGCAGCTCGGACTATGTCATCTGATGATATCCAACTTACAACAGAAAGAGGATTTTAAACAAATCGACGCATAGTGACCAAAAGCTGTTCTCTGCGATGGAAATACGAGAACATGGAGCATGCCTGTTGCAGTTAATCTCGCAATAATTATACATGTTATTTGCGCAAGTATGTTGTTTCTCTGTTAACCAAATTATGCGCTAAGCTCGCCCGGCGACCGATTGTGAAATAGATGTCCCACAACTTTTACCAGTGCCGTTAGATCCCCCTTTCTGGAATTGTTGTAATTTCATATTTAGTAAGAAACTAGTTCATGGTGGGTGATGTCCATTTTACGTTTTTCTTTTTCAAATGTGTTTCAAATGCTAAATATATCTGTGCCATTTAACTTAAATGCTTGTTTTGGTCAACACGATCGTGATACATAATGATACGTTTGTTTTACAGAGATATAATACAAGCTGAATCTTTGTATATCTGAAAAAAACGTTCACGGCTAATTTGAAGAATTACAGTGAACAACAGCATTGTCTCAAATTCGTAGCACAAATTATACCCCAATACATTTAGCTGAGGTCAAATTTGAGGCAAACTACATTTCCAGTATTTTTTTTGGGGCCCCAATTCAGTTGGTGCCAGTACTTGGCTAACTCCAATAACCCAAAAATCAAAAACTATTCAGCAAGTTACTCATCAATGATTTACTGACATTCTACCAACATTATCCGTTTGCTGGAGGTTGACGTTAAAACAACCGGGCATACGATCTTACCATATAACTCAAAGAAAACACCACTCAAAATACCATATGTAGTATTGTGATTGGTCATCGAGAAATACATTCATTTGCAAATCAATTTGGTTTTCGCGAGAGACTCACCTGGAACCCAGTGGTGCATTACGTATATACATGTATCCTGATATCTCGAATATCGTGGCAACTGGAACATGAGGCGGCCTGGTGCAGCACATTCAGTTGCCTGAAAACATCACAAACAGGAGATTCAGCTGGGTTCCAGGTGAGTTTCTCGCAAAAACCAAATTGATCTGCAAATGAGTCTATTTCTCGAGAAACAGTCCAATTTGGGTTCAAGTAGAACATAAGGTTGACGGAAACTCGGGGACTGCGCCTACCTGATGAGCCCGAGCTGAAAGGGCGAAACCGGTCGTGGGCTGTTGAAGAATTTTCAGCAACCTTATAAGTAGTGCATTGTGATTGGTTATGTTTAATAGCCTTTAAACAGATTGTCAACCAAAAGTAATGATGTCAAATATAGATGTACACTGACTTAGCGCACGATCGCGAAAGCCTACGAATTTACTCTGCGGTGTCAGCAAATAAGAATATCAGGTAAGCGAAATACACTCATTTTTAAACAAATTTGGGTTTCCGAGAGATGCATCTGGAACCAAACTGAATTTCGCGTTTTAGGGGCACCACTACAGGATCCAATTTAACCCAGTCATTGAAAAACCATTCTCCAACATTATTAGATCATACATTCAACTCGTTCAGATCAAACTTACGCCTGCCGCCAACTGCGAATCCATATAACTTCCGTCCTAAATAATATGTAGTATTTTCACTTGTGTTGTACTTGTGATCTTTTTCTGTGCAAGTGTATGTTGACGTGACAAACAACTAGGGGAAATAGTTTAGCGTGATTCATTTTGGATTGTACATTAAGTAGTAAGCATACGTTTGCAACCCTAACATCGCTCTTTTTCCTGCCGACAATTTGGGTTCTTCATGCACATTCATGAGTCTAGCGGAAAATAAGATTTTGCTCGCTCGTTTGTTATGGTGGCGAAACCAATTCGTCCTGATTCACTCTGCAAATACTTGTACTATAGGTATACGTCACATGCTGATTTCATGATGTAAGACAACTTATGTGATTGATTTTGAATGTGACATGCAAGGGCGGAACAAGTAGAATAATAGTAATTTTTACTCCCAGCTTGTGGCAGGCATGCCGTCAGGCATGACCATAAGGCTACGGTCAGAATAAAGACATGCCTGACGGGGACTGTGGGTAGACGGGGTTTTGGGAACGGGGACAGCGTCATAGGCAGTGGGCTTTATCCAATGTAGACGTGGTCACCACTCAACCGGCACGAGCAGGGAAGCTCTACTTTGGGGAGAAAATCGAACAAGAGCAGATCCTTATGATTTAAAGGTGGCGGATAAAACCAAAACGAGGAGGGCAAAACAAAAGGCTACCCGTCTGATATATGACAAGAGCAGCGTGAACTTCGGAAAATGTGAAACCGAAACATCAGATCTGGTGTAGAAACGGAGTTGGCGCCATCCAGCAGGTAAAATTGAACGGAAGTCTAAAGCAACCGCTGGGGCCTCATGGCCTTGGACTGTTGTGTTGTTTACTGTAGAATATAACCAGATGATCAATATCTTCATAAAATGTTTAGCGCTTTTACACAAAAGAAAAATAATCCAGGTCAAAATGGAACCACTATGCGGCTGGCCGAAATTGCCATGATTGAGGCACTTGTTTAGAAACACACCCCTAGCTATCGAAATTCACAAGGAGCAAGATTCATCAAATCTGTCTGGAAAACAGGAGCATTTGACTGTTTGATGGCCTGGGCTAGCATCCCACACTGAACCTATGACGACTTCATGAATACAAAACAACATAAGCCATGACAAAATTTAGTGTGGTTAACCAAAGTACATATGACTGCGTGAGTTTCGGCTTATTTTTTATATAATTTTGGTTTCTTACGAACGTGTTTCCAAGAAAACACCTTTAGAATACTAGGACCTGAAGCTGATCCTTCGAGAAGACCAATAAATTACGGGTTTTCTGAAACTGTATATCTCAATTGTTGGTAGGTTTTACGCCAACACGAGTTTCAAGGATTTATAAACGAAGAACTTTTTCAAGCTCCCCACGGAAGACAATACCGTTGCAAACGTATAGAGCCAAATTCCATATAAACCGTATGTAGGTTTAATTCTTCTTTAGGGTACTTGTTAAATCAGAAGAATATCACCAACTTTTACGGGGGCCCGTTGAACGGGTCACTAGAAGAGCAGTTGAATGCAAAACGAAACCTGAAGCGCGCGGTAACAACCATGTGAAGTTGCGTAACACAAACCGTCAGCACTGCGACTTTCGGTTAAATGGAGATGACAGCGAGCGCCAAAGTGCTGCCAATGCTGCGTTCATGATACCATTCGAGGTTCCAAGGATGCGCATTGCATTGGCCTACGTCATGCACCATGCATTTTGCCGCTGTGCTCGGAAGCTTTTTTGGCTGCTCGAGGAATGTCCAACATATTTAATGAGAAAGACGGTGCTTTGTTGACCAAAATCATACATAGCTCCTGGGGTGCGCCAGTGGTGGTTCTTATTCACCAGGTAAGCTGACCAAATTCGATGCATCACGCCATGAAGATAATGCGTTTGCTTTGCCTTGCACAGTCCATCTGGCCGGGGTATGTCAGTGAGAGAAAGAGTTTCCTTTTTTAACCTAAGTTAGTTCATAGCGCAAACTCCGTAGACCCAGGGACTTCGTAGAGTCAACTCAGGGAAGCGTACTTATATAAAGCAGCCTTTGGCAACGCGCATTACAGATGTGGTCCTTTATGTAATTATATGATTATTAGTCATGACCGTCCGTTTGTTCGCTGAGCGTCTTATCATATTCGGGGATGTTTAAACCACGGTTTCGCGACGGTGACATACATGTGCAAATTTCAGCTAAATTAATTCAACATTCTCTAGTTAGCAGTAGCGTATCAGGAAGCGAGTGATTGGTTATTGCCCGCCAACCCAGATTTTATCTAGAAAGTGCTTCGTCATAATAACCAAGCTGCATTGGACCTGCTTTAATTGTCCTTGCATGAGTGCCTGCAAGTTTACTCCTAGCTGAATCGGCGAACACACCTTCTTCACCGCAACGGAAAATCAAATGCTCGGTACGTTCTTCTTTTTGTTGGCAGGTGATCTGGCTAAAAGCAGACATGCAGAGACAGGACCGAATTGCGGCAGAGACTGTCATCCCGCTACATTAAACAAGAAAAACTAAGAGGCTTAAATATGTCGACCCTCGTGGTTAGCAACAATTATGATAATGAACTTGTTTACAACTGGAACAACCTTTAGCTTTTCTTCAAGTTTTTCACATGCCTTATTAATCAATCTAATTCTTGGGGGAACTGGACATTTTTCATTCATTTTGTTGCCCGGCGTTCTGATCATCCATTCCATTACAACGTCGTTACGAGAGATAATTTCACCTTCATAGATACACGAATACCACGCACAAACCTGCGTTTTCTGGTGATTTATACTAAAACTATTTATACGTACATCTGCACGAGACTCGTTTGATTTGCTGCTTTTTTGTACAAGGTTAGGCAAAATATCGCCATAGTCATCAACTAGAGGAAAAAGAAGGCAAAATTTTTCGAATCTCAATGAGGTGATGTGAGGGCCTCTGTGAGAACAACGCCCATATTCCCAGCTACTTGCATGAAGCCTCTGAACTAAGTCAGAGTTCCTCGAAAGGAAGCATAGCATTTCTTTTGCATTTAATGAAAATAAACAAATAACAGAACCAATTCTCTCATTCACATAAATATTGAAACAGGAAAACATCGAACAGCAAACTTTTTGTGGAAGTTGCCAACACTCGTGTATGTTTTGAAGATTTCACTGATGCTAATTTTGCATGCGGCTGGCTGACGCTGATTTCGTTTAGTCTTAAAAAAGTTTCAAGGAACAAAATTTTAAGTTTTACTGATGCGCTGACTCTAATTTGCACACTGATGTCCTCTCCTTACTTGGTGATGTACCTTTCAAGCCGACCGTCAAAGCGTATCGACCGAACAAACAGTCTGGTGTGGTCTGGTGCCACAATAAAAGGCACGCGCACATTGGAAAGAAGGCACCAAACGTTATATTTTTTGACGCTCGGTGAAAGATGCTAAAATGTATCATTGTCATGTCAATTGGCCTTCGTAAGCGTTCAACAGATCTTTGCTGTGCAATTACAGTATGATACGTTTTTTGATGCAAGGCTTAATGTATTCAAACGTTTCAACTTCCTTTTAGTGGGACAAGTTATACCATACAGTATCCCTAAATACGATCAGTGCATGGGTGAGATATATATTATGATTTTTTTCAGATGCAACTATATCTTCGAAATCGTGAATATCTCCAAAAAATACGCCTAGGATGTCTCCAATTAGCACCATTTAAGAATTACACCTATTCGGATATTGATCATATAAACCATTGAACGTAAGGGTATATGTCTTTAGTTTAAAGTGACTATGTGAGTAACTGTCTTGTCTTTGCTTTTGATCGTAGTATCATTGACTGCCGTTCACTTAAGCTAGGCTTGTGGTCAAAAGAAATGCATTGATTATCGACACTCGCCCACATATGTTTCGGATTTTCGTATAGCACTGACTGCTTCGTTCGTTTCTAATTTCTTCCCAATCCAAGCAGAAGGCACAAAGTCTCACTATACTCTTCTGCCTTTTAACAAAAAATCGCCAGCTCATGCCACGTTCTGATATTTTAAGACAAATGTTTATCTCCCAACCGTTTACCTTGCTAGCAACATAGTAGCTTTTGGCGTATGGTTTAAACGTTAGTTATGTTTGTTGTTATGTTGCTCATTTTTAATGATCCGTCATTTTTGGAACATAGAGCTCTGTGAATCTGGTCCGTACGAACATGAAGGTAAGTTGTACGACATGCATATGATTTCTAATTTTACTCAAGTATTGTTCGATGTATTTTTGGCTGGCAAAATACTTGTGCATAGGTTTCAATTTCATCGCTTACTATCCTTTATAGCTGCGCCTAGAAACGTTTTGTTTGATGTTACCGTTATTCATTTTTAGGATATGAGGCCAATTTATGGCTTCCTTTAGGGTCATCAGCCTAATCTGTAAAAAGTTGGTGCATACAGAAAAGCACTTACTTGAGAGCGCCGACCAAGCGGTACCGCACAGCGCATCCCTCGGATACACGGTCAATTTCCGTGATAAGAATGCAACCCCATGCAAAATCTCTCAATGACTCGCACTTGTTCAAAAGTTTTCAGAGCCTTTCGAAAGGCAATGTATGGATCTGCGTGTCTTGGAATTCAGTATGTTTTTATTTGGCTGGATTTCCTAACTGATAACTGTATCGACATTCTCTATTGCAGCTGAGCAGATCGCTAAGGTGGACGCTTGTTGTGGTAGGTATAAGATTGCCATTGTTATAAGTTCACTTTGGCTTAACCAAACAAACAGAACTTGTGAGGTCTTTCACAATCTTGACGATGGTATTCTTCAGGGTATTGTATGGTATATTTAGGGGGTTATCTTTATTAACCAGGAAAAGTCAATTTGTCTTTCCAGATAAGTGCAACAAAGACGAACAAAGTCGTTGCCTTGGTGAGCTGAATATTCTTTTGTTTGAAATTCAAAATAAATATAGAAAAAATGTTTGTTAGAGGTTTAAAATGATTTTCTACAGTTTGAGGCATCAGCAAAGTCTTTAATTACCCTCTTAAATTCATTGGAGTCGAATTCGGAATGCACGAGCACATAAGTGACTTTGTAATTTGCGCTGTATGTCAAACTACACTGTCTTGACTACCCATATAGGCAGTGAAATAACTGGCAGATTTCATTCCCTTTGGATTGTGTTGCCAAACACGGTATCATTCGTACCAGACATCAAATTGCCGTGCAAACAAGTGTAGTTTTACGCACATCAGCAACCCCATTGTCGAGAAATTTTGTCCGGTCACAAAGCATAAGAAGATAAGATTTTAGAATCGCTTGCCCATTGTCATAAGTGGCAGTTAAATGGCGTATGTGGATGTTGAAGCGATCATTATTTCTGCTTCAAGAGGCATCCTTGGACATCAGAAGATCAACTCAGCGTCATTGCATGTTTTGCGACGGCAAGATCTGCGTTCACCTCGCAAAGTGATGCTGAAATCCCATGATCCCTCAAGTTGTTGTGCGCCTAAATGATATCATTTACTCAAAGTGATGTATCCTCAAATATAATCATTTCTATTCAGCTCCGGAACGTTGCATTACCCATTAGAAGTCCTTTTGATTTGTGTGCTATTTCTGATAACTGGATTTCTGCACAAAACGGCAAGTATATTTTCACCTATAAAATGAGGGTTTTGATTTGCAGCTAAACATCCGCACAATTTCGAGGGACGACGTACGTTGATTACCGATGTAATGATCTTTGGCTTACCAAAGCTTCTATGTAATAAAGGGCACCAAATTGATTTTGTTATGTTTTCCTAGTCTAGCTCGGAACAAATGTAGAAGGGATATAAAGAAACTTAGGTTTTCATAAGGTCTGGTTTTTGTTGCCTTAATTTTGATAAACTAAAATTCAACTTGTCACATGATTTGGATGAGTACGCAACTTGAGCAACTCAGTTACCCCCCCTGCATTTTTTAACGCCAATTTGCAGAGAGTTGTGTGAGGACCGCTCGACAGCGCTGTCTTCGTGAGTCTATTTAGTGATTTCATGAGCCGTTTTGGGAGTCGCTTAGAACAATGAGTTTGAAAATGGAAGTAACCTGCCCTAACTTGATGGCGCTTGATGCAAATTCTCAAGTAAATTCATCTGCATTGTCATAAATTTTTTTAAACCTCAAAAATGAACTTCATGTTGAGCGCCTTTATTGTAAGGCCTACAATGACTTGAGCTTCTTAAATTCAGTCCGCTGTGGCGAAGAAATGGAATGTATAGGTGAGTTAATTTCTACTGTAGTTTTCCTCAATTTTTCCAGTTTCCACACCAATTGCTTGACTTATAATGGTACCACCATTTACCACTGCAAAACACGAGGACCCACCTTATATGGTAAACGTATACTTTACTCAATTGCCTCTGCATTTCCCACAGGCTACAGCCTGAAGAACATTCAGGGCGGTAATAAAATAGTCAGATTTCCTTAGAGCTGTGGAGCCTTTCTTCCGCCTCACTACGTTGATCGGATGCTTTTTGGCGATTTTTAGATGCCTTCCTGGGGAAGATATCTTGAGGCCGGTCAGATCGTTCAGCTTTGTTTACACAACAATAATTTGGCGCCTAACATCCGATCTATGAGACCACACCATTGTCAGCTCACCTTAAAAAGTTTCTCCACTTCTAAGTAATAAGTGTGGACTCTCACGTAGCCATCTAATCATTGGCTGATAATTCCATCCAAGGCCAACCCGCAACCTGGAATATGGATATGAAGGAGATTACGGAAAGTTTGAGTGGTGTCGGTGTCTCTCGCTTTCTAGAATGCGGATCGCGTGATCCCACTGCACCTGGTTGTGAACACTTCAGGATATGGCTGTCAACCAGTATTTGTAGCGATCTTGTTGCCAGTTTCTATCCAGAGTGCCTGAATGAGTGTCTAGTGGTGTATGCGTCCTGGAATGATTGTTGTAAGCTAGCAATGAGTCCCTTTTCCGCCCATCGTTTTTTTCTTCACAATAAGGCTTTCTGGGAAATCACGCTGGGACGACAGTGAAGAATTGAGTGTTAAACGCTGATGTCATACTGCTTGATGATGACGACGATGACGGTGATGATCAGTTCTATTCACGCAAAATTCTTTTCACTAAAACGATATATCCAATGGTTACCAGCTACATATGAGTACATCGGAGGTGTGCCAAAATTTTAACAGCGCACCCCGGTCAAATTGTGTGCAGGCCAACTGTTTAAAGGGAAACTCAGTGTTTATTAATCCTGTTCCGTGTAAAAAGTAAATGATAATGTACAATTTACTGTGACGTGTACGCGGCACCAAAGAATGCCTCTAACTCCATTGGATCTGAATAAACGAACAGCGTAAACCAATTGATCGGTGATAAAATTTGATATCGTGGGTGGTGATAATCCTAAATAAGCCCGGGAAAAGTTTGGTTTCTTGTGACTGTCAAAAAAGGGTGTTCCACTAATTGTTTCTCTGGAATTACAACTCTTTTTCCCCTATAAAAGCACTGAGCTTGGCTAAGTTAAACGTGTCCACATACATTAGTACGTTAGTGATCAGTTTTGAAGTTTGCTTAGAATAACAGTTAGACCTTTAATAATTGGACCCACTCCAAAATTCACTATTGCGATAACAATTCGATTAAATATTTATTTAAATGAACGCAGGAGAAAAACACTTTCGTACCTAAGTAGGTCTATAAGTTGAAGACCACAGCTCGTCAGATGTAAAGATTACCTTTAGGGTTGCGTTCTAGGAAAAGGATCCTTTTTTTTACTTTTTTTCTGTATGAGAGAGAAAAGCTGGGTCATTTAAGAGGGGAGAAGCAATTCCAGCCTTTGGAATGAGAAAGTTTTTCCTTCACGTTTTTGTAATGAAGTCTCGTTTTGGTGTAACTTGTTTCTTAAATTATTCAAACCGTACCAATTTAAGTCCTAAAATTTTCAATGAAATCCACATCAGTAAAATGCGAATCCAAGTACCGACCATTAGGTGAGTACCCGTTTACGATGATCACTGTGGCGGACTGATAGGAGCTAAAATGAGTGTGAATTTATGAACAAGCGTGCGGCAGGCCTTCTGCATTATTGAATGTGCAGTATAATTTTCCTGCATTATTCTGAGCTAATGCAAATAATGTTCATTTAATCTGTTCAATCTGATATTTTTGTATAGCATGCGCTATATTTAGTAAACAAACGGATATATCAAACATCTATACCTGCTTACACCTGTTTTTATACCACGCAGTCCCCGGACTAGATATGTAATTCCAATGAAAAAATAAAACATTCCTACGTGTTTCCTTAGTTCTTTTGTCAGGATGGAAACAATAACTAATGCGCGCATTAAAGGCCTGCCAAAACGGGACATCTACTTTTTGTTGGATACAAGTATTTAGTACTTTTGAACATTCAAACGACTGGTGTTGGCAAGATCTCTCAAGATAATGCAGGAAAAAGCAGGGTAAAAACCGGCATTCGCAAAAAAATCAAAATGGATCAGTCACAGTATGGTAGCCCGTATGTCAAATCAAATGTTAAGCAACTTTAGGGATATTGCTCAAAACTTGTCTGTGTGCTTGCAGACATCCTGTTCATGGTGTCCTGGCGTCTGATATATTTGGAAGGTTAGGGAACCAAAAGTCACGACCTTCATTTTGAGACGGTAATGTCTTGAAATTAGGAAATGCAAGCTTTGTATGTCTTGTATTCCGCAAATCTGAGGCAGTTTCCGCCAATGACCTTTACTGATAATAATTTCGTGGACGGATACCCACAATGCGCGTGATCCGAGTTCGCCAACGGTGTTTCTACACGAGCTCACGATATTTGCTGCCCGATTCCACTATATACGCTACAAACAAAAGCGCAGTCAGGCAGAGCTTAACACCAGACCTTTGAGCTTGCTAATGCGATAGCAGATTACACCAAGAACGAGTTTTTGAAGAACGTGTTTAGCATATGTGCAAAAATAATGTTGTTTTGCGTATCGGGTCACGTAACGTTAGATGACGCAGCTTCACGTAAACGAGGAAAATGGTGCACCGTTCGCAGTCGCTGTGCGATGTTATTTAACACTTGATGTTATACACAAGAAGGATTTGTCGGTAATTTTCCTTGAAGAAGTTTCACCTTGACTACATTAATAATAAGCTGGGCGCTGTACAGATTGCACTGTCAACCTGCGCCTAGCAACCTCTGCTAGGATTTTAAGTTGTTTGTTTAAAGTGGCCGAATCGAATTACCAATGAATGTTCAAGATCACTTCAATAAAATAAAACATCTGGAAAGATTTAGGGTTTTTTAATGACAATTATGTGTGAGACAATTTTACAAAACAATAATGTTGAACAAAACGCTGTAAAAAGGGGTTTCTTTCTAAAACTTGCTCACAAAATCTGCAAAAGCTAACTATTCCCCCACGGTTAATTTTGCGTAAATTATCGCATTGAACAACGCGCAAAATGAACAAGATGTCGGAAGAGTTAGGCGAAGTGCGATGAGCTTGTTACCCCGTTATCTTCTGTTTTTGGAACCAAAATGACATTAGGCAGAGTTTCAGAGCAACGTCCTACTAGTTGTTCTAAGTGATCCTACCTGTCGGTGATGCGGTTATCCTTGAGCAGCGTCAATCGGTTCCTTTCGAGCATTTTAGTGAAGTTCATTAGCTTGAACTACAGTAAGGTGCTACGAAATGAAATATTCTATATTCATTAGCTAATTTATTTTTCTTCAGAATTTTCGTAAGGTCAATGGGATGAGATTTTGTGCTTCACAGCACCACTAAATTCTTTTATTGTTACCATTGTAGCTCCCGGGAAGGATATCTGCTCTAATGAAATATTTTTGTGCAAATTTCTCTAGCGCCCCTATGGCGTGTTGTTTCACCTGTGCAAAGGAACATGTATTTGGCAAGGCTTATGACGCCAGTTATACGATGTAGTATTCCTTAAGCTAACATACATTGTAAAACGTAAATGCACGTAAGCACAGCTAAGTTTTAGTCTAAATTCAATTAGTGAGATTGAAACGGTAGCGTGGTTCCGTTGAAGCAAAACCGTGTTCTCTCCACATACTATTTCATGAGCGAAAATAAAATGTAGCTACCGCAGTGCCAGATAAAACGCAAGTATGAGCAAACTGATATGCTTTTTCTAGAGCGCGTTCCTCAAGCGTTGAAAGAACAAAGAGTCAGAAGCCTGTCCTCTCATGTTGAAAATTCGAAACACCAAATGGCAAGTCTTATTTACGAACACACAGTAGACTGTTTCGTATAACAAACATGAAGTACATGGGTTCTCTTGACAGTTTTTGAATGAGGACACTGTTAAAACGAAGGATTATGATGAAATTATACGTGAGTTATGGTGTAATTTCGACGACCAGCAAGCCGCATAACGTGGATCAAAACCTTTTACCCAAATATGGCGAAGTTATTTGACTACATTTCTTCAGCGGCCTGTGGCGTTCATATTCACCTACATCATACAAATTTCCTGCGACATGATTTCACCAATAGCCAGAAAATGATCTAGTTCTGTCTTCCAACCCCTGGCTAGCCTATATAATTTTCTGAGGATAAACGAGCGGCAGATGTCTACCCACAAAAGATTTATTGTTATAAACAAAGACAGATTTTCAGCCCTAGTGAAATAATACACTGACAGCGCCTTTCTTTTTACTGGAAAACCTAAATACTGGGGAGGTCTTGGGCGGTATGGTGTGACCGCCGCGGAAGTAAAACTGTCTTGGAGTTAAAAGCTGCTTGTCATGCTTTAAAATGTTGAAGACTAAACGCATCCGAACTCTTATACTGGACACCAGATGGCATTGCATATGTGTGATGAGAATTGACATGAACATGTCGAGACACCCAAAATGTTCACTAACAGAAAAAGCTTCGGTGTTTTTGTGTATTCTAGGTGTTGCAAATAAGATGACAAATAGAAAAAAACGCTCATGAATTAGGCATTTTTTTAAATGCGCCTGGTAATAAATTTGAGCTGAAGTATGTCATCACAGGTATCCGTCTTCAAAAAGGCCAAGCTTTACAGAAACGGGATGACTTGCTTGCGTAACCTTCTAGTTCGGTCGGCCAAAAGTTGCTCCAGCAGCAATTTAACGAAGCAGCATACCCGGGAATCGAAGGGGTTTAATTATGAAAAACACCCCCAGAAATGTGATGTTGATGATTATTCATCGGTTTGTGGAAATATAGCAACATTTATCTTGTTTGATATGACCGAAAAATTTGAAGGCAGCTTTTCTAGCATACGGTTAAGACAATGTTCGTTCATTGATAAATTTCACGAAATTGTAAAATGGAACTTGATATTCGCGTCCGTCGATTTCGGACCTGCAAAATACCCTTAATAATGATCCGCAAGCCATTATTTGTTCCAGTTTTCCTGAACACTTGGAAACGAGCGGACAGTGGAATTGCCTGGTATGTTTTATCTGATGCCGAACAATTATTAACATGGGAACTTTTAGGCATAACGATACTATGCCAAGCTACATAATACAAAGTAACCTCTCAGAGCAGATACTATGCCAGGCTACATAATACAAAGTAACCTCTCAGAGCCAGATAATGCCTCGACCCGATACAAGTAACTTTCGCTCACTAAATCCATGGGAGTATGAGGGTTGAATACGCCAGATTTTTATAGCCGTCGGTGACGGCGGCCTTTATGAACACGGAAAATTATATTCCCGAAGTCCTGCCGGACTGTTGGTGCTCCCATCAAAAATTAGGTGTTTGGATGTCCATGTTTTATGCGCGCATTGAGCTCAGATTTTATTTCACGTAATCACTAACATGTCAGTCTGAACCAAAGAACAGGACCAGGAACGATGGATTAAAATTTAAATGATGCTTTGCGTATTAAACCCAACCGACCCGCCATAGCACGGTCAGCCTAGTGTCACGGTCATTCGACCTATTCCGTAAACTACAGGGCAAACGTGTACGTGAGCCAACGCAGCGTAGGTTCCGTGCCATAATGAGTTATCGGTCATATGACGCGAGAACTGTGTGATCAGTTTGACTGATTCGAAGGCGTTGGCTTGTGCACGCAGCCCAATGTGGGAGACTAAGAATCCGGGCAAACATCTTTGAATCTCCGATGTGCTTCAGGATTCAACAGACGACGAGGCACCTGCACGCACGAAGTATGGAAAAACGATAAAGGTAGCTGCAACAGGCGGTAATTATTAAGCAGCATCTCGAGAATCCGTCATGATTTGTGGAAAACATGATTTGCGTCCCATAACGTATGGTAGCTGACGGTGTTCTACGCAGTGTTATAGTATGGAATTTTTGAAATCTAGCAATTATTTGTGAGACTGCAGTGCGTTCGTGAGCTTTAGAAGAACCGCAACACTCTTCGTTATTTTGTAAGGCTTTTTTGCGCACATATTCCAGAAAGCGGTGCCAAAGCTCGTTTGTTCACAAACCAAGAAACACCCGTCTATTTGTAGTCCAAAAATCCATGATCCGTATGCCACTAATCATACTGTGTTCGTCTGTTTCACAACGTCCTGTCGGTTAATTATTCACCCTGCATTTTTAATCACCGATAAACAACTCGTGGTCCTAGAGATTTCCTGTTGCTTCAATATATTTTTATCGACTTTACTAAGTTATTTAATATAACATCAAACTCTGGACGAAATAACTAAAATACGGACGATTTTGCAATTGAGGATCACGTTCGTCGGCCAGGTAACGCACATGTTCATTGGTTTGTTTACTGGGCTGGGGAATTCGATTTTAAGCGTATCCCTGTCAAACCAGATGATATTGCCTTTTTGATATTAGCGTGTCAGGCGTAGAGATGACTTACTGACACAATCACTAGCATGGAATAGCGAACGGTAGTTGCAGAATACACATAGTCGCAAACCAACTCAGTTTGAACTGAAGACTGCTGAATTTCAGCTGATATATCTCCTAAGCTGTCAGGGAGGTCTTGCAATCTTACAAGTAATTTGTCTTGAAGAAAATTTGTCAATATAATTTGTGGATTGACCACCAAAAGATGTGTATTTGCGATATGTGTTTACGTGCTTATTAGGTTAGTGCTAACGTAAAGCCCACCTGGAATTCACTCAAATCTTCCGTTTATGGTACAGTTTAGGTGACTGTGAGGATAATGCTTAATGTGTCCGAAATAGGAAAGCCGAAAGGTAGTTTTACCAGCACAGAGGGGGCACTGCTACCTCTGAAACACATTTTGAAGATACTATTTATCATAATTAGAGATAAAAGCACAAAAAGTTACTTTTCGTCTTTGGCACAAACAGAACATTTAGTCCAGTTCTTACGCGTTTCACGTTTCGGACGTTACTGTATACAGCCATGTCCAAATGTGCAACCATCAATTAGTTAGCAGCGCAGAGGAAGAATAAATTCACAAGATGAATTAAATCCTCTTATGAGAATTGTTCACTTGAGGAGCTGGTCATTGCGTGACCATGTAACGTGGTATGAGGTATTGCAACTGAACATTCATTGTACCTGCAAGAGGTAAAATTTGGGCATCAGTCTTCTTAGCAAAAATGTTTAGGCTAATATAGAAACACAATACAAGTTTATCAAAAAGGCGTCCTCATGATCACGGAACAGAGCATATGCTAACAGCAATTTTTCGAAGTAAGTTATTTGTCTCAAATTCCCTAACGAACCTCTTCTAGCTCCGTGCTACTGAGTGAACGACGTTTTCTAAATCGAACGTAGGCAAACAATGTCGCACGCTCCACGGAAGGCTTAGTATGATACCGTGATTTTGTACTCAACAGACTAGCACCTATTCCTCATATTTCGTGATATCATACGTATTTTTACAAATCCTGCATGACAGCGACATATGCGCCGAGGCCAGATGGCTCCCTCTGTTATGAAGTAACTTTGATCACAAACAAGATATAGGTGTCTATTTTGGGCACCTCGGGATACTTTTAGCTCCTGTAATGTAAACACATTACAATCTACTTAATATGAGGAAGTAAAAAGGACGGAAGTTTCTCTATACTGTCCGCTCATTCATTAGATTTTATCACACGTCTCAGAAAGTAACACCGGCTTCCTTAAGGTTTGGGACAAATGAACTGTAAACCGCAATTACTTCTGAATGTGGTAACATATCAGCGTAAAGGGTGATGCATGATTATGCATCCAAATTACCTGGCCGTCATTCTTTCGTCTTACTGAGTAAAGTTCGATATCATGGAATTGGGCCAATTTTTTTCATTTATCCACATGCTTCGTCAGTAAAAACGTGCAGCACGCCGATTTCAGATCCCTTCGATTTCCTGGATGGCATAAAAAACTGCTTCATGGCGCGGAGCCGCGCAGTTCTAAAAACCTACCAATTAAACGCATTTGAAACAAATTCCTGTCACTTTCCATTCTTGCAAAACTTCAGAGCCCCCGTCATGATTTTTTGCTTGCAAGTTAGAAATATTTCACTTCATGAACGCTACTGAAATGATTTTTCCAGCGCTTAAATATAAAGGGACAACAAAAAGGCTAACCAGCTTATTTATGAGGGAGACGGCATCTTGAATCTGCAGGATGAATGTCCGGGCTTTAATATTCGCTACGCTTCTCTAATCAACTAAGAGCTAAAATTTCAAAGCTTTTCTACAATCAAGCATCTTCAATGATGCATATTCAATGAGCAATTTTGTCATCGTTTTCCGAGCCGCAGTAACAGCGCCCAGGTATTCTGTTTCCGCGCACGCTTAGGTTTTTCAGTTCCACCCACACTTTTAGGAGCTCTGATTTACCAGCACCAAACTTAGGTCCTATAGATGTGTCTGAGTTTGTCACTAAAACATTTCTGCTACTCTAATTAAGACCCGCTTGCTTTTACCAAAATTGGTTTTCATCCAGATCACTGACAATATAGCTTGTCAAACTATGTTATGAAACACAGAAACGTAGGTCGATTCTCGCACTCTCAAGAATATTTCTTCAAACGTATTTTGAAACAATTAAGTTGCACATTAATATCTTTCCTTTGACGAAAACCTCCAGAGAAACTCGAGGTTCTTCTAACACTTGTTCAGGAGTAATGATGGTCTGATTTGTGTTCGTCATTCTTTAGTGTAACTGATGCCCAAGACCAACATGTTATCTCCGCAAATACAATATGACATATTATGATTCCTCCTGTGTTGTGTTTGGAAATATTGCATGTGAACACTGAATCTTGGATACCGCTACGTCCATATACATACGCATCATTCACTGTCAACAGTGGGATAAAGTGGACAAGTATTAGGCTTCTATCTTTAACAACATAAAATGTGAAATGTTTTAAATAAGATGTTAACGGTATTCATTTGTTTACACACTATTCAGTTCAGGTTCTAAATCGAGTGAATCTGCTTAGTGGAATAAGAAACGGAGTTACTACTCACTATGCTTTTCCAACTCAATAAATAAATAATTTTTCGCCAATGATGCTCTTATATTTGTCAAGAGACGTATGATGGATAGAAAAAGCACACGGTTGAGGTGAGGAAGTGCTCTATTCTATTCATGAGTTAGATTATTATGCATGTCGGATGCCTCCATCAGCAACACACATAAACAAGGTTGAGTCTGTTACGTTCAGTATCCCCAGACAGATGACAGTGCGTACAATTATGATTATGTAGCGCCGCTTTTGGACGTTGGATGAAGCTGTCATGTATATTTGAGTGGTAGACATACTCATGGGCCAAAAAATACAGTAAGTGGAAAAAAGCGACATTCCTTCTAGTTACCATGATGCCACGTGATGGTTGTCCTCGTCTGACGGAAATTGCGTTGCACTTTCAGATGTCATCGATAATCGTTAGGAGATTATTCCTGGGGAATAATCTCCAACTACGATATTGGTGGGTCAAGTGCAGATTATCTGAAAACTGTTCCATAATTACTTGGCTAGCTGTGCTTTTATGCATCAATTTTCACTGAGAAACAAGTTATTTTCGGATGTTACGTGCACGCATGGCGAGCGTCCCAAAAATAGTGTTGTTTGAAATCCCGTAGAATAAAAATATTTACTTCGCTACATATAGGGTGTATGCCCTATCGAACTGTTGTGCAGGTATCCACGCAAGTGGAATTAACAGACGTAGATTTTGTATTTGTTCTCTCGAACTTGAGCAACACCGTGGATCTTTACGACACCCTGGGATTTAATGTTGTGTTGTGTCTCGTAAACTGGTAACCACAAGGGGATTGGCGATAACGTCAATAGTTTGCACGTGAATTAAAAATGCACTGAAGAACGTAAAACAAAATGTTGCACCCGAAATAAGCAAAACTATTCTAAACATTTCATCTTCAAAACATTTCTAAATCGCACTAATACTGAGCAAAACACGGATTGTTTTAAATTTTGAACCCATCGAGCTACGCAAGTGGTTTCGATCATGTTGCATGTTGTCACAAAGCCAGTTTATGTAAAATTGGTTGGAATATGTCTACGAACATTAAGTGCCGGGATGCGGTGATGACATTTCATGCGTAAAACTTCTCAGCAGCAAGCCGGTTAATGAAAATTGACGTTATTTTTAAATTTGGCGTATCGCAGGTTACGTAAAGATTCAGAACTGTTGCAATAAGCTACGGGTCTCGGAGGGGAGCACATTCCCTTAAATCTTATGCACCCGGTTTCTGTCAATTTCTGGGTCTGTGAGAAATGAGAAAGTTCCTACTAGGCAAGGGTAAAAAATTTACTGACAGAAGCAGAAGAGGAGATATCGGATACAAAACGAACTCAAGTTACTGAGACCATCCCCCCGACCAAGATCAGAGGACGACCAGGTTGGGGCCAGGTCTCTCATTTAGCGGAACTAATTTTGGATACATTTTGTGGAAGGAGAACGGAGATTGAGGGTCCTAATCTACCAGTGAAAAAAACAAGGTAGTTGCATTGGACGCCGCTCGGATATTGGTTATATTATAAGCGTGAATGGGGCTGTGAAAGGGACACAACACTATTGTTCTCAGTCAGACCACATCGAAAGTTCTTGAGCTTTGCGCTTCGTCACCAGTATGGCCCAGTCGTTTGGATAAGATTGTGGACTCGCAGGACTGATTGTGCTCAGGACGAAGAATGTCATAGCAACTGAATCGTTTGGAATATACCATACCCACTACAATCTTGCTGATATTTTGCGGGTAAAACGTAAGTTCAAGTATTATTTGTTTGTTTTTTAGTGCGAGCAAAAACGTCTGTATTTATTTTTTCCTATTGGTGAGATGGGGGTCAATTTGCTTCTCAGTGATTGGGGCTCGTATGATACCTTCGAAGTGCATTTTAATCGATTGTATGAAAACATTAACCTATAATAGACCGCGGCAAGCGAATTTGTTGCCGGCTTCCTAATACGAGAGATATTTTGTAGCAACTTGGTCCAAGTAAATTTGTTTGAAAAGCACAAGCTCACCTGAATTTATGTGGCACGAAAAGGATTATTCTGGGATGAAGAATGCTGATAAAAAAAGTTTGGCTGTGACATCCATTCGGTGCTTAACCGCCGTGTTACCCAAAGGAAGCAAGCGGGTTGGGATTCTGCCAGGTTGCCCAAGCCTAGACAGGGGAAGTCTGGAGACTGTGGTCAGGTTTGAACCTCGTACCTTCCGGTCTGTAACCACTGAGCATTCTCGTGTCTTCAGTGAAATGATGATGCATAACTGGTGCAATGTTCCCACACACGAATTTAACTTTATAATCCTGAGCTGATTTGTGATTAGAATCGTTGGCCATATTGCCACGATCAATTAAGGGGTTGGTCGATGTATAGCATAAGCATGCACAGGTGAAATTCTTTAACGTACGCGCTCCGGAGGCCACATTTTCTGTGCCTATTGAGCAAAGATTCCTCCGGTAGAAAAATTAATGTGTACATATCCTGGGATTCGATACAACAGAGAGTCTGCGTCTGGGAAACGGCAGCTGAACCTCAGGCCAACTATCCAGGCTGGAGATCTGCAGTCTACTGCAATAAAACGGTGTAACCAATGACAGTTCTCTTCAGTCCTCTCTCTCGACCTTTGATATCTACGTGTTACCGAAATAACCGGCTCTAATTTAAGTTCAGTAACGCACTCAAGATTGTCCGAGATAACAGTAGACACCATGTTTAAGGATGCCACGTTGCACGTTTTTGGTCACTCTCTGCATACGCGTAATTATGCACAAGTCATGTTATGGCTAATGACCTTGAAACTACTCCAAGTTCCAGACATCATGCGACATTGATGTCGTGATATTAAAAGTTTAAAGATGAAGTAGGGTTTTAAGCCACGTTGGCTTGATAACCGGGGGTACATAAAATAACCAATCGACGATAACATTTAGCCAATGTCACAAAAGTTCATATGTATGTTTCGCAGTATATTCCAAATTATCTCCAACTGATGTGGAAAGAGAACTCACCGAAAAAAGCGATTTCCACTTTGGGGTGTTCCTGAATTATGTCTTGCCACGTAATAAATATTTCTTCAGATAGTTCATAATGGTTAAGCGCTTATCTGAGTATCAGGATAATATGACAATATTACGTCCAGACGACAGGCTAAACACCCTTTCGGGGACCTCCATTTGCATGTTTTTCTTGCACATAGTGATGTTTTGCAAAAAAGGACATTGCCGCAGCGTAACTGGTATTCACTAGTGGTGCTGAGTAGCCTCCTTTTATACACCATAAAAGGTGATTTAAATAAAAAACGCAGTGAAATATCATTTAGGTTGAACAAACAAACCAAGAATGAGAAATGGAATCAGTATAAATACAACTAAAAGTGTCTTTTTTGGCGACCAAGCACACCTAGTAAGTAAGGCTGCCAGGGGAAAAACATCGTAAACTGATTTATGATCAGTTTATTCAAACGGCAGATAGCTGTTCCATGTGGCTCCATTTTGCTTGCATCCTCCGATAAAGTCACTGGACAATAAATTATTACAATTTTGCACTGTGCCGCTAGTGCTTGAACCCCGCAGCTGTTTTTAAAACTACAAAAATGAATAGCAATATTATCCCAGAGTATTCATTATAAAAGCATTTGTGGAAACTTTGTGTAAATCTTTCCCTGTATTTCCAACTCATTGCTTGAATAGCTGCAGACTACTGCTTCAACAATCAGTAGTTATGTGGTGCTTTTTCTGGTGCTAACCTGCCTATAATTGAATTTGTGACGAACATAAGAATCATTAGCAAATATTGTAAATTTATACGTATTATTATTCACTATGCACGGAACCAAGTTTCTGTGCTTAGTAAGATGCTTTCAGATAGCCTATCTGCGACACAACACACCGCGAGTTAGACTACCGATTGGTTAACACAGATGTGCATTTGGTTCAGATTTTAAACACCTATTTTGTATTCGGTTTTTCACACGCCTGTTATGCTTTTGTGCCTGCTTTCATGACCGGGAATCCTCACATTTTACTGCTTTCATCTCGTGGCCGGAGTGCCAGAATTACTGCATATAACCCAAACGGCTACCAAATTAAAGGATTTCGGTAATTCGTGGACTTTATCAAGGGTGATGGACAGCATTATATTATCAAACAAATTATCGTCTATTCCTATACTCTGTGAACGTAATTTTGTGGATCAAAAAAGTTGTATTTATATATATTATATATATAATATAATATAATAATAATATAATGTAATATATATATAAAGTTGTATTTATAATGAACTGTTCTTCTACTTGTATAAACTTAGTACATTACTCACTTGGTGGTTGAAAAACTTGCGACAGCTCACGACGATTTTGCCCTTCTTGGGCGCATCATGTAGTCGTAGCCCCCAATTTTTCGTCAGAATTAGGTTCTAGTTGAAATTAATTTGCTCGAAATTATGGAGGTAGATTCATTAGCAATCAAATTTGCTATCTCGTCCATACAGCTTTCCCCATATTCCGAATATCCTACCAAGTGAAACATGAGACGGCCTGGTGCACCACATTCAGTTGCTTAGAAATACCATACACTAGAAATTAAGAAGCGTTGCGGGTGAGTCTCTCCTAAAACTCAATTTGATGACAAATGAGTGCATTTTGCTTATCCGCTTGTTGGCTTGCAGAGGGCAGACAGCACTTTTCAGTAACACAGAAGGAAAAAAAATATACTGGGCAACTGCGGTAAAAGTTATTTTCTCTGGTGCATCGCGCACCGCAGCAATGAATGCAGCAAGTTTGGCAATTTTCCAATCAGTTTTTGCCTAGAGATATTAGGCTGTATGGGCACAAATGTAACGTTGATTTATTGTACTTAGTTGAACAACAGTGAGCAAGAATCCTGTTTTGCCGTACCCTTGTTTGACGTACCTTCTAGAAAATTGCGCTGCATCTCATTTCACCAACGGGACTTTAAAGTGTGTTTATAGAGTTACGATTGTGACGTGCAAAATTAACTCAAGGGCTTTGCAGACCTTGCAAATGGTTGGCTGATTTCACTTTTTGAGCCAAAACGACCGAAACCTGCTAGAAGACAGCAAACGTTACCGGGCCTAATTCCTCGCTTTGGTTTTCCGGTAAACAAATCAATGCCGAAGGTTGTTCCTGCGGAAACGGGAAACCACAAAAGTTTCTCTAGGAGTAGGGAAGTCCAGGGCATTCATATTCATTCAAAGTGAACAAACTAAATACCGAGATTCGGGGCTGATGCAACCTGGCTCAATGGCTCCGCTGTGATACAAATCCTCACCCATTATTCTACTTGGTATTCTCTCGCGGGAAAGATTACGCAGATTTGGGTAAACAAGAAAATAACCTGCTTAATTTTACGATTTTTTTGTTCATTCTTTTACGCAGAGTAATTTTACGTGAAACTACCAATCTTCGAAAACGGCATAGATTTGAATAGCGTGCGTATAGCTTTCTGATTTCCGGCGTATCTTAATGAAGATTTAAAACTGTGCAGAAAATGTCACCTATTTTAGATGTTTTATTACTGTGTGTTTATCTTTCCCAATCTTAAGACTCTACGTTAGACAACGTGATTAGTTTTCCTGCAAGGCGTTAAAGTCATAATCGATCGAATTGTCAAACATTTTGGCAGATCTCAAAGCTGATATGTATGCGGCCGTCGATTTCCATTGTGCAAACATCTCTAATACAATAAGTGGCTTCAAAATAACCATGAAAGTTGAATTTCCTCAATTTCATTCTAACGCACGTGGCCTGCACGCGGCTCTAACTGTCCTCGTACAAAAGTGTACGAGCGTTTTAATTAAAAACATGCCTTTTTATACATGCATGTATACCTGAATGCAGAGTAAAAATGAAAGTATCGCGCACCAGCTTGCAGAACACATAGAGGAATTGTTACGGTGAGTTTTTCAATAAAGATTACTATTTTTTAAAGTTACAACGAATCTGGCGGGTTTCCACACCTCGCTATATACAGTCTTTGCACATTTGCTTGCGTCAGTATTGTAGTTGATTTCTTAACAAAAAATGGGTGCATTCCAACTTGGGGTTCAGGGTATTGCTTTGAGCTGAACAGCTATGCTTAGCCGAAGAATCTTGAAACCGTTCGCAAAAGCATCAAATGAGCAGTCAACAAAGAAATGTTTTGACATGGAGAAGCTTCTTTTTGTTTGGTAGGTTCACCTGAATGTACGTCTTATTGCGATGTTTCATCAACCGCCTTTGCTATAACCAAGGTCAACCGTGCATGTCTTGAAAATGATGCGCTGTCCAATAAACCGAAAGTTGATTACTGAACCGTTGATGCAACGGTTTTACCGTCGATTACTGAACCGTTGATGCAACGGTTTTGCCGTTGCATTTCATTTCATTCGATGAATGAAAAAACCTAACTTTTGAGGCTGTGAATCTTGGTATAAAGCGTGCGCAATTCAGCTTGCGGGGTGCACATCAGTAAAGCTTCTGAATGACCGGAAAGGCGTTGAGATATACAGTAGTTATTGCGCTTGGCATTCGTAAGTTATAGGGACTATTTCGGTCAAAATGACAATTTTTGAACTGATCGCTCAAATCCCTGATACCTATGTACAGCTTACTTATAATCTTTAAACAACTCTTTCAGTTGGAACTGTCTCAACGCGCAGTATCCCAATGTATGATGTATGCGTGGGTAAGACAAATATTGTGCCCGATTCATTTCTGTACGAATATCGGAACTTCTCTGTACTTTATTTCAACAATGTCCACAAAAATACAGTTAAGCCTTATGGTGCCCAATTTACTGAAACATTGCTGCTGCTGGTCCCAAACAAAATGCCATACTTTTGTTAAAATGATTTAACATATGAGTTAAGTAAACCAAGAGGCTTAATCATTGCAGAGCGGCAAACATACCACTTTGTGGAATAAGGTATTCTCAGCGTACTGCTCAAGCATATCGCGTTACCCCTGCCAGAATTTTGCCTTCACTCATTTTAGGTGCTCTTTATTACGTTTACTAAGTTCATTTAGCGACAACATGAAAATCAGGCCGTCCCCACTAGGGTTGATTGCGAGCGTTTTCCACGTTGGTAAATTAGAAAGCCACATATTAAATTAGTTCGTTTCCTTCAACCCACACCTAAATAACTGGCTTAGCAAAAGCGTAATCTTATTCAAACTGTTGTTTAGTACATGGGTTTGCATTGTTGGCGGACCACATCAACATTTTGGCTAGCATGCTAAACGCATATTTGTAACTAGGTTATTGAAACAATACATGTGGTACACTTAACTAGATCTTTGCGGTGCGGAGCCACATGAAGATAACCGTGAGTTCCAAAGCACACATTATTTCAAATGTTTTTGATTACAGTATTCTGTGTTGCGGTTGTTCAAGAAAACGCATGATGCGTCAGTGTGTACAGTACAACTAAGCCAAATAAGTCTGTGTCTTGCGTTTGAACATTAATTAATGAATGCAAAACAACCAGGGCATTTTTGCATCCGTTTAACATGATCTCACTTTGTGATGCAAAGGCACCTGGAAGGGCGTTGTATAATGTTGACATTATTTGCTGGAGGAATTTTGCTCGATAACAATATTCCCACATCACGGTAAGTTTTACACTCCTTTGAGTATCAAAAAGCTGGCCAAAATATCGATGTTGTTATGAATGTCCCTTGTCCGTACGACTCGACATTGAATTCTGCAACAAAAAGCTGACAGGACCTAAAGCCTTTTGCCTGAATAGTCATTTGTCTTTATCCTCCGCCCGATTTCTCCGTAAAAACCAGCTGATTAATAAACCGTCAATGATGTGCACATATTTATTTTTTGCAAGCCATCATTTATTGTGTCCTGAGTTCTCAAGACTTGAGAAATCAACGTTGAAAAGTCTATTACGTTCCCACATTTTAGTTGCAGAAGTCACTAAATGGGAGGATTGTCGTGGTAGGTTTGTGGTGGGGACCTATGCTCTGACTAGTACGGCATTCCGCCATATCTAGCTCAAGCCAAATTTTTAATGATTTCAACTTGAAGGGCGGATATGGTTATTAATGCATTGACGACAGTTTACGAGATTTTGCTCCCTTGTATTTTTTTGCGATGACAGGAAGCATTTTGCACGCCCATATGGATGATGCATTTAATGAAAATTTATTAGAAATCTCGCAGAGCAGTAGGATGTGTTAAATTTGACCTTACAGATAAATGCAACATGGAGGAAACGCATCGGTGTTTGGGTGAGTTGAAATAATTTGTGTAACTCAAATGTGCAGTCAAATATTCGCGACGGTTTAGATGGGATTTTTTACAGGCGCCACTTACATGCAGTTCGTCTAAAAACAAACTGCTCAGCATGCCGACTATCAAAAACGTCTATGCATTTAGAAGACAGGCACTTCGAAAATTATAAAACAATTTCCTCGATATCGAACGATAAGTTTATAGCAGTCAAACGGCCTAGTGAAGAATCGATGTGCTTTTTTAAGCTGGTTTAGACTGGTGGAATGTTACACGCTGTCAGCGGGTCTCACCTAACTAAAATGCTTGTATGCAGGCCACCGCCGTATTCAGAAACGACTGTCGGTCCGCTGCTGTATTGGTGTCACAAAAAAGTGATGGCTACTTTCCTGAAACAGTCATGTGCCTACAAAGTGGCTTTTGCCGTAGTGTTCTAAAATCAAATGTGAGCGTGTAGGCCCTCCAATTAACACCCTCTGCTGTTGTTGACAAATTTTTATAAATTTTATAACTTTTCATTTAATTCATAATAATTTATTTATTTTTATTTATTTATTTATCATTTATTTATTTATTTATATATTTTTAAATATTTTTTATTTTATTTATAACTTTATAAAGTTTTATAAATGGTAGTGAACAAGCACGATCTGAATTAATTCATGCATGCCTAACCATATAGTGTGTTCAAACTATTATCTGAAGCCAGTATCTCGGAGCATAATATACTATTTTTCTTTGTAGCTAAACACCCTCATAACCCTGAAGAGCAGCGTGAGTGCCTCAGTGTTAAGGTGTTTATCCTCTCTGGGTTTCCTTTAAATCAAAGTTCACAAATTAAATTCTGTGGTGCTTAACAATGCATTTTAACAATAAAATTAAACCACATGACTGCCCCGGATAAATAAACCACTTATACTTTCCTACGTTACTTACTGTTACTGTACTTTCCTATGTTACGCACGCATTTAAGCAATACCGATGCGTGCTTTCAAGTTGGCTCAGTAAATTATATTTACCTTGTGGAAAACGCCCGCACGTTGACCTCAAATTGACAGCCATTAACATACCGATAAACAAGGCTTCATACTGAGCTAAATTTGTCCGGAACCATATTAAACTTCATTGTTTCTTCTAAATCATAACGTGTCGGTAAACAGAAAATTGTTGGATGGCCGGTCGGCAACGTTGTACTAGTGAGTTTCACTAATAATCTCATAAAGTGTATCAGCAAGTATAAAAGTTTGATTCTCGAAATGGAAGCTATTTATTACAAAACGTTCGGCTACCAGAATTATCGGCTGAATTTCAGCCCACTCATCTTGGACAACTATAAACTTGAACCTTGTAGTAAACCTTCGTATGTCAGACTAACTCTGAAATTCTTGTTTACAAAATTTAGTCCTCTGTGGAGACCATGTTGACTGTATGCGTGAGTGAATTCTTGTAAAATATTTTCGAAATACATGGTACTTTAAATACAAATCTCAGGAAAGGAAGATGCAAAAAGGAAGGTAGCAAAATGAAAAAAAAATGGATCCAACGAATACTCATAACGTGGTTTTCTTTAGGAGAACCGACCTTGTATCACGTTGCCTGCACCGCCTAACGTATATTTTGGGAGTATAAAATAACTCCTGTTCTAAAGACATAAAGGTACCAAAACCATCTATTGTTTGGCGATTAAGGTGCAAGTGTATTTGGTTCCAGCAGAGATTTGTTTGATATAACCTCAGACAGGGACAAAGGATGATGAACTTATTTCCTGTTATGAGAGTTTTGTGGTGCCATCTAATGTTTACGTTCAGTCCCCTACAAGAAAAAATGGTCACCACTGCACAACCATGTTCTTGCAGCAGGACTTTAGAAAAGCTTGTCACAAACTAACGACGAAAACCTTACGCCTAACTTAAAACGGTTATTATTGAGGACTTTAGAAGCGGGAGTAATTTTAAATCACGTCGATTGTTTCCATAGCTTATATTCTGAAGAGAGCAATCACGTCGATTGTCAAACTGTTTCCATAGCTTATATTCTGAAGAGAGCTTAGTAGTTGGCCGGCCCATCTGGCGCAAAAATCAAATAATACTTTGTGATAATTTCTTTGGAGGCTGACGTTTTGGACTCCAGCAATGTGACCGCACAGACAATGTAAATAGCAGGAGTATTTAAAAATGCTCTTCAAGTTAGATTTTCTGTTTGTTTATAACAACTAAACACCACCCCCAAAAAGCTTTGACACACGTTGTACCCTGTTTCTTAACAAAAACAATACGGTCAGTTTTGGGGCAAAAACAACGCGAACATTTGCAAGCAATTGCTGTTATGTTATTTATTTAATTGGGTACAGTGAGGTGATAAAAATGCGTTCAATTAAAAATACTTTGCGGGTATTTAGTTATGTGGCGCCCCTTGCGGAACGTTTCAAAGAATATTTGACGTAATATGCACAGGAAATCATGCACGCGCAAATTACTCAAGAATATTTGACGTATTGTGCACAGGAAATCATGCACGCGCAAATTACTTTAACGTGCGTTTTTGAACACATTTGGGTATACTGGAAACATTCTGTTTCGACCCTACCTTCAGCATAATGTACTACTTGATGTGCCTGCGTAGAAAATAGACTTCGGCGCTTCTATTTTCATGAAAACCTACGCAATAATTACGCAATTGCAAGGAAAAAATATCTCAATTTTTAAATTACGAGCATTTCACTGAAAAGCGTAGTTGATGTTGTCGGTAAACATATACGTCAATCAAAAGTAGCACTTTTAGTGCAGACCAATTTTGGTGCAATCTCTTTCAGTATTATGCGAATTCAATTATCCACCGATAGGTATGTAATATTTTACAATAAATACTGATGAATGTTCTTCCAAATCAAGTTGTTTTGAATGTTCAAACATCAGTGTACAGCAGCATTTCTACTTTTTTAAACAATATCATTTACTTAACCGGCCTAATTTGCCGCTATGTCAAAAATGTATATTTAGTGTTTAAATCGACAAGTAGCTGTCATGAGCGATATCGTCTACCATATTTTATATAATCTCTAATGGTTCAACTGCCAAATATACACCTTTTTTCAAACCAAGGAGAATCCTTGACTTGACCGTTTACGCTTATTGTAATAAAATTTTATTTAATATCATCAAAGTATTTATACCACTGCCGGGATTAAAAGACGAACATCATTGTTGCATGTCGGTTTGCAGCACCATTTGCCACGCCAGGAAGCTTCCAATGTAAAGATATACCATTAGGTGTGCTGTGCTTAACGTGTTTTGATAAGGGTACAGTTTATCGTGGATTTTCAGTAAAGTTCCTGGATGGCAATACAAAATGCATGCGACAGAACCACCATTAACCAAGTTGGTGCACGGCGCTGAAATACTCAATAAGTTGAATTTTTACCACTGCTGCATGAACTCTTTGGCCTCAGTTATTTTAAAATATCTTTGCAAAAGGACTGAAGTATGAGGAGGGAAGATACAAAACCTCGTATTGATGAGTCTATTTGAAAACACTCTTTTCTAAGATCTGCCTGCGAAGCGTGTAGAAAATTGTGACGCGTATTTCCTGGTGTTAATGCTAAACATTTGGAGCCGACTGTTTGAGTGAAATGTCTAATGTAAGCCGATGGCCAACCAGACACAAAATACAATTTCCTAGTCAGTGAATGAGAAATATACAATCCGTCAACTAAGCCTAAAACATACATTTGTAAATATATTTCAAAATAGACCGGTAACTCTGCTTTCTGGTGCACGGGCAAATATGGCACCATGGTAAACATGGCTAGTCGCAATTAAGTATTTTTAGTGCTTGTCCAAGGTAGCCCGTAAGGCCTTGTCCTAAAGGTTACTGCAATATATCTGATAAGCTCAGCATACTGGGACGGATGCAGGAGTCGGAGTTAGTGAGCTGTATTCCGTGTGGTTATTTTCCGGAGGCGCGCAATGATATCGAACACAGGATAGGGTCGGCAATGTTGTGGAATATAGGTAGCTCGGGTGCGCTGATTGATTGTTGATCTGTTCGTCGAGCTTGGTAGTTGGATTGCAAACGTTTCATCACCAATCGAGGTGACATCATCACTCAACCCCGCACTGATGATGTCAGCTCGAATGGTGATGAAACGTTTGCAATCCAACTACCAAGCTCGGCGAACAGACCAACAATCAAACAGGATAGGATATATATATATTATAGGATATAAACGTCCATTTCTGAGTTCGATTAGTGAATTCACAGTGGATTGAAGTCCTTAATAAATGGTCACCTTTAAAAAAGTTTGCGAGCGTTCAAACATTTGTTTTTAGAGTCGAAGTATGCTAGCTTCCGTAAATACGTTGGAAATATAACGTACTTACCGTCCTTTGGGGCACAACTCTCAACGTTTTTATTTGGTTCCAGTATTATGTTGAACCTGTGGTGTGTCTTTGTAACAATAAGGTTATCAGTCTTATTTTGTCCCCAAATTAAAACGACCAAAAAAGCAATTTCTGGAAATTAACCGTTGCATAATTGTGTGCGTTGGCATTCAACTGATGTGATAATATACGTCATTAGTAGATACTCTAGGTTCGGAAAAAAATGGGGAAACCGGATGATCTGCTTTCGCACCAATCTCGCTGCACTTACAACTATTGTCACCTTACTGTTGAACATGTTACTTTTATTGAGCTATAATGTCGATAAATAAAGCGTACGTAGGAGAATGATTACACATCTAAAGCAGGCAGCTAAATGTTACTTTTATTGAGCTATAGTGTCGATAAATAAAGCGTACGTAGAAAAATGATTACACATCTAAAGCAGGCAGCTAAGGTTGGGAATCCTAGCCACGATGAAAAAGCTGCAAATCTTTGGGCAAAAGTGAGAAGCTAAAGCAAAACGTTCTACTGGAAAAACAGCTGCGCTTGGAGGACATTTTAGCTGAAAGGTTTAATAATACTGCGTTAACACTGGACTCAATTATTCCCAATAAATATGTTCGGGAGCATTACAAGACGGGAAGGGAAGAAGAGCAAATCTTTAATTAACAGTCTAGTTAGAAACAACGCGATCAGATATTTGTTTGCCAAGCTTGTCGTAAATATTGATGTGCATTTTCCTGGTATGAAGGCTGAGATTTCGGAGCCGCTGTTTAATTAAAACGTCTAATGTAATCCGATGTCGAACCACCCACGCAACACAATTTGTTTATCAGAGAACATGAAATGTAGAAGCATTTACGTGAGCTTCCGAAATGCATTTGTGGAAAATATTTCAAAGCCCACCGGTAGCTGCGTTTTTTGGTTTGGAATAGAGATATTCTGTTGGTGCACACTATAACGCCGAGAACTACATCATCAAATTTTGCAATGTACGCAAGCTTACATAACATAATTTGGCAAAATGAGTAACGAAAAAAGCGCTCACCTAAATACCTGATAGTGACATGAATTGTAATAACAATGACATTCAGCAAAGTCCAAACGACCAGAACAATTCAAATGTTGTTAGCACTTGAAATATGTTAACAAATTTGACCAACATGAATTCCAGCTCTCAGGTTAAAGGAAGATAATTGTCCTTTTCTTATTAGTATAGAGAAGGTGTAAGGCACGAAATCCAAATAATCTTTCATCCCAACGGGCATCATGGTCTCTGGGTGCAATCCCAGCAAGCAAGTGCTACATAAGCTATCATCATGTTTCATTCGTTCGTAAAATCTGACAACGTTAGCCACAGTTGCACACTGTCTTTCATTGGAAGCATACAAAGTGCATCAAACTTTGTTTAGCTGTTAGGACAAGAAAAATTGATAACAAAATAATTCACATGAAATCACAATTAAGAGAGCTGCTCAAAGTTGCCTGAACTTGCACTAGCATGGTTGAACAAATTTGAAACCTAATATGATGGATAGCTTTTCCAAAAGTGCAGGAACGCCATGCATGTTACCTAGATAAACCGCATACGAGTAAATAGCAATCATTCGAGATAGTACAATGGTGGGCGATATGAAGGCGTGCACAATAGTTTGTCTAATTTCGGTGACGTATGTTTCATTATCTAATGAAGAGATTTTGAGCACGAAGGCCGGGGTGGACCATTGAATCTACCTCGCGGAAATAAGCCCAACTGATACGAACATACGCCTTATGGCCGTCACATAGGGTAATCATGTATTTTATGATTGCGGAAGACGCAATTGTGTTTGCATTTTCCCAACAGGATGACGATTGTTGCGGAGCAACTGACTTGAGCTTTCCGACAACATCCACAATGCAAGTGTTGGTATAGACTAAGACCCAAGTTAGCTGAACGTACTTCGTCATGCAGATGTACACTGTTAAGGCATTTTTATAAAAACAACGGGCTGCAAAACTAGAAGCATCATTTATTGAAGTACACAATATAGCATCAGCCACACCTCGCACATACAATAAAATTCACGCGAAAACTCTTAAGGGAGCCATAAGGTTGTTTAGAAAAACGTCCCACTTTGTATTGTCCAAAGTGCTAATCCACAAGTTGCAGTCACACGTTTACGACTTAAGTACATAGTACATCACAAATAGCTCCGTGGCGCAAAGAATTTCTGAACCCTATTTCGTATTACTATCTTGGCAGCACTGCTATCTGTTTCGGGTTTCGCTGTTTACCCAAACGCCCTTGATAATTGTCAGAATACATATAGATTACCAATTCACAATATGAGCTTCGTAACCGATCAGGTGTTGGATTGAGTGACCGACTAACACAGGAATGAAAAATCTCAGTGGTTTGCTAACTTATTGCTTTTCCGAACAAATAAAATTTGAGAGTTTTCAAAAACAGCGGCGTTTAATGGAAAATACAGATATATTTCTCCCAAGTACCGCATGGCTTGTTTGATTTATTCACTTTTTTAGGATTATGGGGGCTTCCAGGCTAAAACATATCCAGTGAACTGCGGGTCAATACTCTTAAGTGCTTTGATTTTCTTCTGCGAGTCCACAAATTTCATACATGTGCCAAAACATACATGCGCCAAGGCAGAAACGCTTATCAATCACCAAAAATTTACGGATAAATGTGTGACTCCACGAAATTATTCACTTTAAATGCGGTTTTAATTCACTGGCATGTGTGACTAGTAACCTTGTTGTTCTGCTATCTATCGCATGATAATTCGTAATTTTGCAATTAAAATCATAAACTAAATATCGAATCAAAATTTCTTTCGAAACTCGCTTTAGGACACTTGGAATTTTTTCATTCCTCAAGATGACAATTAACTGTGTTCTTTTGAATAGCGTCTGTTACTAAGTATGTAAAGATATACTTATAAAACATGAAGCAACCATATAAACCTCTAGTGAAAAACAAAAATATTGCACCATTTAAGGTTTGTGTTGAAAACACCTGCAGTTTTGAATGGAATATTTAATGCAAATTTTTGTCTGTTGAAACCAGTAATCCAAATTGGGGGTACGAAGGTGCCTTGCGCTGATCAGGTGTGACATCTGGGCGGCTCAGTGTGCCAGCTTGATTCATCCCACACATTTTTCTGGTGTTCAAGCAAATTGCTTTGGAGAACGATCAACACCTGTCATCCACATTAGTATAAGCAGCTGAAGGTCCAGCATCAGCTCATTTAAAATGGCCGCACATCGATCCTGTTAAAAGCAGTCATATTTCCATTCACTGGATTTGGCCTTCACCGTAAATCCTAGCTGAGGAAACGTTATGCCTTTCATTCACTTTTGGTTTGGTCAAAAGATGGTGTGCGCACCGCACATTGTCACCGGGTCTCCATTAGCCAAATGTTGTGAGTGAAACCATAAATCACCAGCGATTGTTTACTAGCATATACGTCAAACGAATTGTTCTGTATTTGGAATGTTTTTAGTATATCTGATCAATTCTGTGATAAATAACGTGGATTGACTTTTTACCAGATTAGACCGTGCTATGGTATAATCCGCAATAGACACGATTCTGTCATTTTCACCATAATAAACGCAGTCGGCATTAGGTTGGCCTATAACGGATGAAAGCTGTATACGTAAGCATTTTAGTTCTGTATGTCGACTTCAACATTTTTCGCTGCTCATTTTTTAATGCTGACCACCGTATTGACATATCTGCTAGGCTGGTGTTTTACCTAGAATAATCCAAGTAAGCACGATGAGTATACACCAGGAGTATTTTAATAGCATTCATCCTACTCTATGAAACCACCCATATTGTGGCAAAATGTAGAATGGGTAGTCGCTGAAAATAGCAGGAGATTTACATTTCCATGAGGCATGTACAAAGTAGTCGCTGAAAATAGCTGGAGATTTACATTTCCATGAGGCATGTACAACGTCTTATGGAAAACGCCTATCGGTGATTAATTCTGTTGCGGTCATTCAATTTAGTGTATAATCGACCAGAAGGCACCCACAATAAAACAACACAAGCCAAAAAGCGCGCCTTAAACTGGTAAGCTTTTACTTCGATAACGTGTGATTCGCACTCGTTGTGAAGATAATCCGGTTGTCAGCTCATTTCCGTGTGCATTTTCTTCTGACAAATTGTGCACATACGACTGTCGTATGTACACTTTGTATCTAAATGGCATTACCACACAGTTGATCTAATTGCTATGACTTTTGAGTGCATACAGACTGGTTAACTAACAAGCATTCGGCAAAGTCTTTACACGTCAGGTATTTACATAAATCACGCGAAGAGTATTTAGTACACGCATTCTACTTCGGATGGGTAGCTAAACCTAAATAATCCGTCTTCTGTTGAGCACTTAATGACAAATCAGTAATGATTAGCAACCACTCTCATCGGTGCCTATCAATACCGCTAGTTGAGGGCAATTGCAATTGTTGAGCACCATTATTGAGAAATTCACCTGGTTTTTGTTCTAATTACAACACTTCTAAATTCGGCCAGAGTCCTTACCGAGTATCAAAGGATGCGCCTTTGTGTGTGAACTCCCTTCGCGGAATTTATTGTGTATTCACGTAAATGTACACGAGCTAAAGTAGTGTTAGTTCAGCGTCTACAGAATAATCGACCCAAATTGCACACGGGTGTGAAAATTAATATGCCAAATGCGAGAAATCCAACTTACGGAACACCAGTTGGACAGCCCGGTCAACGCTGGATCTTTCTTTAATCCCTCCAAAATAATTGGGGCCGGGCGCCAAACCGAAGATATAGTTTTTTGAGCTTTCAGGAGATATATTTTACGCCCATATGGAAACTGATTGCGACAGGCAAAAGTTTGAACATTTTGAATGATTAAAGTTTGGTAGTGCCAGTGGGCCGGTTTGGGGGTAAAGTCGTACTGCCCTCTTCGGTGAGAGTGTATCCTCCCAGGTTACCACCATGTCCATATTTTGAAGCATCGATGCTGCCTTACCCCGAAGAAGGACCGGTTAGAAAATGTCGGCTTTTAAACCCGCACACTCTGATTGCTCAGAGGTTGAACTTGGCCGGCGAAACTGGTGCTGCTCAGTGAGCTTCAGCGGTGCGCAGTCGCATTATGGGTGAGCGATTAATGCCCTACTGCCTGCGGCCTTGGGTTGAGCAAAACCTCCGCAGCCAAGCATATATAAAAACTGGAGTATTGGCTCCGGACAAAGTCCCTCAAGAAAACCCTATTACCCTCTACCTCGCGGTTCAACGTTTTGAGTTAGGAATATAAAGAGTGGAAGTTTCACTTTTTCCCAGAACCTACCGCGCTTTAGTGGAGAGGATCCTATAGAATAGTTGATTTTTCGCCATCCGGTTATCCATATCAATTATAAGAATCATAAGAACCGGCGCCTATTTGTAGTGTCTGCTTATGTCTCAACAGGCTGCATTTGTGACGCTGAGAAGTTTACTTTTTAACAAAAGTTCATGGCGCTCATTTGTCAGGCAAGAAGCACGGATATTTCGATACCTGCGGGTAATATGAATGCTCACTCCAATCGCCGGAGCTCTTTAGAATCAGATTCGGGGGGTCGTTTCGTGGTCGATGTTGCTACACAGACAACTGAGAGAGACTTCTTTAATGGTGCGCTGTTTCTGGTCAGTACGATCCTTCAGCTTAAAAAATAGCTTCCCGTATATTGGCGCTCACCGTCTGCAGCGCAACCGTGGATCCAGTGACATCACGTGGCCACCTGCCAGTGGCCTACCGTTTCTTCTAGGACAAACCACTTGTTGGTGATCACGGAAGGGTGCGTGCACGCCTGACAGTTCGTTTTCCCTGGGGTCCTCACAAGTTATTAAGTAATCATCTTCGAAAAACTGCCAGCAGTATCAATCCGAGTAAGCGCAACAGCTCCTCGCGATAAGCCAATATAGTACTGGCAGGAAGCATATGGATTAAGCGTTACAAAATATGAAAGATGCATGTGAGCGGCTTTCAGTGTTGTCATCCGGACTTCTTCAACTCGACCGATTGAACACTAGATGTCGTTAAGATTGCTAGTTATTACTGATGCGAGAAACTCCATGCAATCAGGTAACGAGTACAACGGTACGCGCAAACACCTCAAACGCCAAACATTGAAGGGGCTAAGAAGGGGCCGAGAGATCTGTTGGACACTAAAAGCTAGAGAGATGGAGAAGGCTTTTGCCACCGGAAAGAGGCGTGCTTTCTCCATCTTGATATACTCGAGTAGCTCTGAGAAAGCGGGAGTCAGTGCAAAAATGAGTGAAATTGCGGTTCAGTATTTTTCTGTCAAAAACCTAGATCTAAACGACGGGAAGAACATTTCGGAGAAACCTTTCGCTGGCCTCTTGCAAACCAGCCTGTGTTGAAAGTGCATATAGGCGAATGAAGTATTAAACTTAATCGCCCGACGGAAGAGGAAATCAAGTGCAAGTTATCGATAATAAGACATATGAGGACATGAAGACCCAACAGTCTGTAACCAGTTTACTTCAAGGAAGGCGGATAATCCCTGGTATTCCGTTGACAAAATTTATTCATGTCCCCTTGATCGGAAAGTAAGTGCGTGCAGAATGTCACATGTCGACATTTATTGTTGTTTCTAAAAGGGTACGCGGACCATGTATGCAAACAACCGTGGTATCATTTTCGTATCTGTGGCATCAAAAGATCTCTCTGGTATCACACTTTGGCGGTTGACCGCGAAAGCGAAGCTGTGTTTCGTGCTGCAAGAGGATGCATCTATATGATTTTTACCTGCCGACAGATTCTGGAAAGGTGACACAGATTCCAGCAGCCAGCAATAGTGGTGTTTCTTGATCCGATAGCCACTTCTGTTGACCGTCTGTGAAGCAACGGCGTCGCACCTGGATTATCCACTCGTTTTAGGGTTTTTAGGGACACTTGCAAACGTTATTGCGCTAGTATAATATTCCTTCTAGAAGTGTATCTGTCAGAAATGTCCCAAAACACGGTTTTATTACGAGGTTAGTAGCGTGGTACATAATAACTCTTATTAGTCAAAATCCTTGTTATTAACCCCATGTTCCGGAGACCTAAACAAAGCGTAGTATCCGGTGCTACTTGTTTCCGAACCCGCAGACTAAAAGAGTAATCAGCCTTACAATTCCAGTTTTGCTGCTCTCATGATAAAGAAAGATATTATCAACAGAGAGATTTGGTAATTTATGTATTGATAGAAGAGTTCTTTCGTGGGGATTTATGTATCGATAGTAGAGGTTTTTCATGGGTCCGGTCGACTTTTCGCCACAAACTTAGTTGTTCTTCCCTGTGGCTGATTCCTCTATTTATTTGAGCGCATGCCAACAAACTGGTCAATATTTTCCAACCTATACCTGTTGGGTGAAACCCAAATTGACATCGATTTCCCTTACAATCTCACAGATGTCGAGATACCATTATCCGGCCTGGTATTCTCCAAATATGCGAAGAGTGAAACTAAATGAAACCTGCGTGAATGACACCTTATCTTGTCCATGTTGAAGAAAGTAGGTCTCAAAGCTCGCAAAGAGCTAGCCATATAGAATGGGGTCCCATTTCAGACAGATACCAAATTTTCTTAACCGTTTGATCCAAGAGAACAAAATGACCAAGATTTTTTTGTCGATTTGACCAAGGGTGGGGAAAATCATGAGTATTATTTTTTTCATTATTATTCTTATTATTTATTATTATTATTTTGTAATGAATTCACAATCATGCGAACGAAGAGCGGAAATACCAGAACGGAACTAAATACACATTTGGTTATGACTCGTGTGTAAAACTTATATGTCTAATGGATAAAAACCGCGAAATAGCATCCCATCAGGCAACAGCCCACGCGATTTAGAGATGCACGAAAATTCACACGCAATTGATCTGCGTAATAAATAGATAGTGAAATATTATGATAAAAATTTTGGAGCGTGACACTTTCGTATCAAACAATGATTGCCCAGGGATCGCTATTAAGATTTCTGCAAGGGCATCCTAGAATGGAACTCGTCTGTCTAAATCGCCTGAGAGTATTATTCACCCGTTGTCTCTTCAAATTCCCTCACCGCGTTGGCGAGTGGGCTTGGCCAACCTCATGGAGGAAGAATGTTAGATTTTATATATAGTTTCACTGACGAAAGTGCCAAATATCTTCTGGTAACAACTGTGCTTTGGTCGATCGTTTTTTTTAAAGCGTGTCCATATTTATCACACTGATGCATTTGAATTGTTAGAAACAAAACACATAGACCAGCACACGGAGTAATTACGATGAATGCTTCTGCGTATACATGCGACGGATAAATAATGGAATGTTAGATCTGCATTTCTACCAGCATGTCCTCTTTTATTAGTATAAGCGTCCGCGACTTCTTAAGGCAGCTAGCCCATGGCCTATCAACGAAAAAACCCAGGCGAAAATTATCCCCAGGATAAAACTGTTAGAAATTAACCAAGGGTCTTCGGCTATGGTAAACATAGTAACTAGTCGGCATAGTAAATCGGCCTGCTCTGTGAACGCAATTCACAAGGGCATGTCAGACCAAATTAATGTAATCAAATAAGAGAGTGTAAGCATCCACGACCTGTTAGGCTTTCGGGTAATTCGGAATGATAGGCTATGCTAATGCTGTTCACTAGATATTCCTGGAACACCTCCTTCCTTTATTTTCCCAGTAGTGTCTACCAAAACTCAGTGAGCAAGGGAGCATTTTGCTTTAGGATCGGTTGCTCGTAATGCACTTGCCAAACCCCAATTGTGTTGCACTTTTTGAATACTTAGAAGATAATTCAGTAGGGCGGCCATGCCAGATAGCATATTATTTTAGCCCAATTACTATATTTGAAAAAGAAGTGTGTGGAATGGACACACGTCCCTGAGCAAGACCGAATTGCTTGCATTGCCTTGAAGTCTGCGACAACTGAATCAGTACGTTAACCTCCCAAAAGGAAACCCAGCCGATTAGCAAGCATTTTTAATCCGGCACTCTCAGAAACCTTGATAAAAGTGCATGCGTATGAGATAACACCTAACTCAGAAAATCAGGCGCTAGTACATGGTAAGATGCACATCAAAATCATCTACAGTGCTGTGAGCGTGTGGATCCTTCAGCAGATAGATAGATTTCATTGAGAAGATTTGTACAAGTCAAATGCGCTTTTCAATCCGGTAGTAAAAAACTTGTGGATATAAGGCTCAGTCTTGCCACTACTGGTCCACACCTGAACCACACAAATGGGGCCTCCGATTTTTTTCCATAGATGGGTTGATCGCCCCGACCCCCATACATTTCACAGCCAATAATTATTTATCCTGCGGTGCCAGTTTCGGAGATTTGCAAGAGTTGTTCCAGTCTGAATGCCAAATAATGTAGACTGATGAATTTCTCGCAACTTCTGTGGGGCTACCTGATATTCATTTGTAAATCAGCTGACAGATGAATTCTTATTGAGGCGCACTCGCTGACACCAAGCCAAAAATCAGGAATACTGGTGAATATATCTGAACTAAATCACATTTAGCAGAAAATTCGCAGATTGAAAACCAAATGAATTGAGGTGACGAAAATGTGTCGTTTAAGGCGAAATGAAATAACAGCCATATCTGCGCAGCCCGTTGGCATCGCTGTCGTTTTGAAGGCGAAAACAGGGATACCCGCAATGAGCACATAGTCCAAAATCTACTTGCCTTAAATTATGCGTTTTTTATTGTTTGCACGTAATCTTTTGTGAGCCTTGAATGATCCGATGTGCTTCGGTCATCGTGAAATTTTAAAGGTGATCATTTCGCTGTGAATCCGATGTGCTTCGGTCATCATGAAATTTTAAAGGTGATCATTTCGCTGTGCACAGAATTTCGGTGCGTGATATCTCACTCGTGGAGCTAGCTTGAGTGTCCGATAGGTTGGTTAGCGTTAGAACTTAAGTGGGGTGTTTTGCATAAACAGTTTGCATCATCTTAGTTGAATACAGCGCAAGGCTGCATCAAAGTGACACCCACCAAATGACTCAAGCGGAGAAAAATATATGCAAACGCCGATCAATGACAGGTTTACAGATCTTCCTAATCTGCATTGGCCTTTTTATTGAAAGTACTAACCAGAATCATTCATCGATTACACTCAGCTAATCTTCATCTTTATCACATGTTTGGCTCGCACTGGTGAGTAAATTTGTGGCACTCGGTGAGACATGTATCATTGCAAATAACTGCCATTTAGAGTGAAAACAATTGTTGCCGGGAGCTGTGGGCTGTGGATGCACGATCAGCTGACGTACTGTCAGGTTTTCTTATTTTCCTCTGCGGCTAACCGCTGGACGTAGGGTTGTCTGTTGCTCTCCTCTTTGAAAAATGGCTAAATTTTGCGAGGTTCGAATTTTCCATTTAACTATTTGCCTTTATCATGCTTGGGCGAACCTACATATTCCTGTTTGAGGAATGTCTAATTCTGTGCAGCCGTCACCCAATATATTTGTTGACGATTCATTATTCAAAAGGTTGCGTAACACCCTCCCGCAACCAACGATCCGTTTCGTCTTTTTTGGGACTCATCAGGTAGGCGCAGTTTCCGATTTTCCGTGAAGCTTGTGTTCTACTTGAACTCAAATTTGATACGTCGTGACAAGCATCATAATTTGCAAACATATTTGATTTTCCGGGAACCTAGCTGAATCTCCCGTTTAGGATGATGATGGTGATGACGACAAGTAGCTTGTTAACATACAGCGATTAACGCCTTGACTGATATTCACCGCCGGGATCATAATGACTGCGCAATGAAGGGCCCGCAATGGACGCACCACAGCACACGCGTACGTTTGAAGCTTAGTAACAGGTCCCAAAAATGCTTATTTTGGCCGACGGACCACTAATCATCTCAAATTTTCTGTGCGTTATTCCAAGCATGTACAGCAAAGTTACACACTTACATAATGACATGAAAACTCAATTCGCCTATTTAGGCTTGAAAGATTACTATATGTTAATATGTTGATGCTGAACAACATGTCCTTCTCTGTCAAATTTCCTTTGTATCAAAACAAACCCGAGGGAAAATCAAACGTCTACACGGTATATTGAGTGACCTCAAATCCTGGTCTGCCCGATAAGTGGGCAGTTGAGCAAGTGCTTTCATTTCTGTTGCGCTGCCTTGCTGATATTCGTTGTTGTTTGAAGGATAATTGTTCACTGTCAGCAGTATTCCCAATATTCCTTTTTGTACTCCACCAATATTATTCATTGTCGAATCTTTTTCAGGATTTTTTGGATTTACTGCATATGGTATTTTCCATTCGCTGACACGTTTTAAGTAAATAAGCGTTAAAACTGTCCGGATATAAAAATGAATGAATTGCTTCCTAATTTAACCAGAATGTGCATGCGGTTTCAAAATAAATTTGGGTTTCAAGGCACGTAAGCGGCGACAAACAAAATAAAACCGTGGGTTTGGTGGGAGATTCGCATGATACCTAGGCTTTCCTGAAATTCAAGGAGCTTCCATTAGTTGACCACATTGCGGGATAAAATGCAAGGTATGAGTCCCACAATGTTTAAAAAATATTTTCTGATACGACCAAAGTACTGGCTACAAAGAAATTTTACATTGACTCACGGAGGAATTAATGTAAACATTCTCTGTTCATGTCGTGAGCAGTGATGAACTGTCATTATTGTTTATACTAGCACAATATTGTAAGACGTCCAGATCAACAATGGAGAGTGCGCGTGCACGTTGCATAGAGGTCGTCTGCCCTACTGATTATTCATTTCAAGGCCGTGATAGCCAGTATAAAACAAATCGGAGGAAACGAAAAGCCCAGCAAAAGCTGCGCACACCCCCGGCATTATTATCAACAAAACTCATGGGGATGTTTTTTATTTTCCTCACAACTGGCCTACGTGAGTTGCTTACACAACGAAAGACAATAATTGACACTTAAACATAATAACACAACGATTTTTAATTTTTGGTTTAGTGGAAACCGTCATGACAAGAAGTATTCCACAATATGACCTGTGTATGGGTGAGAATTTTCATTTATAATGGTGTTCCATGGATCGTTTGTAGCCGATCGTTTCTCTGGTAACCTCTATTATATTGCATCTTGCAGTATTTGCCTAAAGCGGTCTTAAAACACTGCAGGTTTTACGAGTACTCTGTAACACATTTCTTATTATCCTCATGTTACTCAGGTCAGCCGCAAAAACGGCAATTCGTGTTTTTACTAAACAAAATGAACTCATCAATCCATGTCTTGTTCCTTGGGGCAGAAAACGGGTCAGTTACTTTGCCTCAACCACATCCTTGAATGCAAAACTGGCGATGATTGGATGCGCAGGTCTAATTGCTGATGACCAACAAATGGTTTCACTTTATTCCCTCCCGAAATGCTACACTACTCAATTCAGTTATTGTAGAAACATTTTGGAGGCAGTTCTCAAAGTGTTAACCACGTTTGCGGAACTCTTTTTGCTTCAACCAACTGACCTCGTAAGCAAACGTTTTTTCGCTGGTGAGTGACGAACAAAAATAAAACTTTCAGCACCTCGTTGATATTTACCACTTGAACAGAAGATGTATGCTCTTGACACCTGTAGTTTGGGCTAGAAATATAGAATCCGGGTTCTTGGATTTCACAGCTCAAGCAAGTCGTGGTTTCTCCCTCGTGGGAAACTGTTCCAACGTATGGATTTCGCTGGCAGGAATCCGCATCAAAAGTGTCAACCACTAGATTTCCTCACAAAATGGCATGTCCGTTATGTACAGGTGTTTCGGTATCAAAGTAAACATCACACACCTCCATCAACGCGAGCGTCCCTAGTATAAGCAGGCTGCTTTCCAGCACCTGCGTCCTTCATTCTCATCCCACTGAAAACTTAGAATAATAGTTGCGCCATCCTTACAATGAAAAATTGAAAATTGTTTAATTTTTCATTTATTATCCTTGGGTCTAATGTTAACAGAAGCATGTGGAGAGGATCCTCATGAAGATGATTGTAAGTCATGGACAACTTAGGAAATGTAAAACAAAAAGAGGTCTGATGTTGTTCTCGTATTTTGCAGGCATTCAAAAATCTCATTATCTCCGGATATCTGATGTTAAAAAACTAGCACTTAGCAAGAGAATTGCATTTTTGAAGAGGTGATCACATAACGCCCTAAAGCATTTATGAATGCTTATTTGGTTCAAGCGTCTGCTTGAAGATTAAATAAGTGTTTTCGTAGATACCGCATGCTATTGCAAAAGCGGATGTTTGTATCGTTTGCTATGCAACGGGCTCAATAAACGGTGGAAATGTTCTTGACAATCGTGATAGTTTTGATTTTGCAACAAACTTACCCATTACTTAGGGTTAACTTAGGACTTGAATCCGTGGTTTACCTATGCTGCATTGGTATGGCAAGAAAATCGTTTGGAAGCTGAAAGAATATGCAACCTGGCGATTTTGCAGAAAGTAAAACACAGTTACGATCTGGTCTGAAAGTATTTTGACGATAGACACATGCACCCTTATGATCGTGTAAATAGTGTGATAACTGTCAATCTCCACGTTTCAGTCGTGGAAACTATTAAAGTAGACGTGTGCCGGGGTACGTTTGCCAATTTCGTAAATACGCTTTAAAGAAATAACAGTTTTATAGGTGCTATTGCACATAGAATTCAGAATTCATTTTGATACACACAGGTGTGGGATTGTTTGAACAAACGAGTGGGTATTTAACATCAACTAAAACGTAATTGCCTATATTTTGTCCATAAACTATAGTTTTTTAACCAAAATATATAGTTTCCATTTCATTCCCGGTGTACTTTTTGGTCTTCAGATAAATGCAACTTTGAAGAAAGGAATCAATGCTTGGGTCTGTGTCAACTGTTAATCTAAAATGTTTGGTGATGAGCTTAATTCTGACACTTATTTTGGGGAAAATTAATTTTGACGGGAGGATTTTCATTACACCGTGGTCCAGTTTAGCGATGCTTGCAGGAAAATTCTTTTGACCCAAGTGTTTGATAGAAGTTGAGTTTTTTTGCCCTGTTGCATAAAACGTGTGATCTGGTTCAAGTCAGTAACCCGTATCACGAAGCAATATCCATTTGTACCGTTCCTTTTTTATTGGTTATCTCCAGAGTGAGGACAAATCGGTCAAGGAGATGTCTCAAATACCAGCTTCCTGCGAGCAAAAATCAAACGTCAGATCTGGACAACTTGCAGGCCATGCTTGTTGCAGTGGCAGACACCGCGAACGACATGGACTTGCATCTCCAAAAACTAAATGTAAGGTTGTTTTGAAATGATACAATAGCGCAATATCGCGCAGTCTGTTGACACTTCGTGTCCGTGTTGCTTTTCGTAAGTCGCAATTGAATGATATTGACAAAAACAAATGATAAACCGACATAAACTGGTAACCAAAACGCTTGCTTTGAGAAACGTTCATTATGTTTAAACCATTTGCATCAATATAGTCATTCTGAAAAAAACTTCCTGAGAAATGTTGCGAACATTTAGTTGAAAGCCAAAGCCCAATGTTCACATTTTGCATTTGTTTTCAGAAAAACACAAGCATAGCGTAGTTGAAACGCGTAAGTTGCTACTGCATTGTTACTCTGTCGATCTCAGTGTAGTTTCTTTATTTTATGCACCACAAACAGTAGCGAACGGTTTGACTACTACCCTGTCTCAAGGAGGAACTAAATGTACCTCAATAATTTCAGCAATAATTATTAATTTTATCAATTAATTAAACTTAATTAATTTAATGTAATTAATTAAGCTCAATTAAATTCATTTAATCAATTAAATTAAATTAAATTAAATCAAATTAATAATAATTTATTAATTATTTTTAATAACTTATTAATTAATTGAATAATTAATTTTTAATAAATTATTAATTAATTATTTAATTAACTAATAATAATAAGCACAATAATAATAATCATAAATCCAGCAGGCTGGTTATTCCGCTGCTTAACATTATGCAGCCTCACCAAGTAATACGATTTGTGATAATTGTGGTGATCAATATATAGAGATTCTACTCAGGCGCATTCTAAGGCAGCAACTTGTAACAGCAATCCAATGTCCACTTTGTAAAGCAATTGAGAATTCCTTGATACCTGCGTAGATGAAAAACAAAAATATAGACAATTTGACGCCTGCGGCATCATAATTGCGCTCTGCGAATTTGAATTCTGATACGTTTTAATCAAGAGCGATGTGACTCTGGAAACATTTCGATGAATGTACCTCATCCATCAAGTATACAATTACGTTTCACCGAATTTATGTTTTGTGTAAGGTTTATTTCCTTGCTGGCAGCAACAAAATCGAACTTGGAATACGCGTAATGTTGTAAAATAAAAAGAAGTGTCTGAACGAAAACTTATAGCGTTATTTCCGTAATACATTATACAATGTTATTCGTAAGCGTTTCCCAATGTTTGCCGTCAAAGAACACTGTGCAATTGAATTTTACAAAGGCAGTCAGTTTGGGGCTCAATTTTGCAGCCAACCTTCTAGAACATGTGGTCATTATTTGGCGTTTGGCGGCGTGCCCAAATCACTCCGAAACTATTTTGGCCAAGTTTGTCGAAAAAATAAAAATCTATTATTTGTTGATACGAATACACAACATGCTAACAATTTCCCCTGGCAACACTGATTTGCAGGCGAGTGCTGGAGACTTGCTCTTAACCGCTGCATTGGTAAGTTTCATCAGTAGTCTCCAGTGTGATCACCATGCACTAGGAAGTGTGATTCCAAACGGGCACATGAGACACGAGAGCTACCCGGGTTGGAAAACAAGCGCTGCCTACCTTTAGTAAACATTCACAGTGATGTTGCGCGAGGATCAAATACAAATAAACCATCCTCTCTTATTCCTTATGCACACAGTCCGCTGCGGTGACTACCCAGTTTGTCTACGTGAGTTTCACATGCGAGTATTCCTGCGCTAGACGGAAATACGCGTTACTGCTTATTTTGCGTGTTAATGAAATTTCGAGAAAGCTGCTGAAACGAATACGCCACAAGCAGATCAGCTCAATACTACTCAATAGACTACCGGCGTCAGATTCTCAGTTTGCGTTTTTAAAGTTCAAATGTGCGGAGAGCAACTGAGGACGGCAGGTTCTATGTTGCATATATGTCTGCACCAATTTTTGGTCTCAATTTCAATGATTGCATTTCGCACTGGGCGGCACGTTTTCCAGCCCGCTGGTGATGCCTGATGTGATTGAGGTATTTATCGAGATATGCTTTCCCGCTGGGCGGAATTTCCATCGCAGGTGTGCGATTAACAACTTTGTTATGAACAAATTGCTAGTAAAAGATGCAACCTAAAACAGTGATGTCAGGACTTGCTTCTCTCAGAATATTGGGTTTGCGCAAGTCGAGTGATGCATCCTCCCGAAGGTATGTGTGCCTCTTTACAAAGAGGACAAAGCAATGCCATTCTAGTCGACGCACAATACTTGAAGAAATGCAAGTAGGCTTTTTTATCAGGAACGTCAAATGGTTTGAAAATCTGCTGACATTTTCATTGCAACTGGCCCTAAACACATTGCTTTTGTTTGACACAGCGCAACAGCCATTGCAGGCGGATTTATCATTGCGTTGCCCCAGTGATTAATAAATGGATATTCAATAAACCCGATGGCTGATTAAGGGTGCACATCTTCTCGCAGACCAAATAAAATGCATCTTGTCTTGAGAGGTGCATCTCGTGTTCAACGAAAAAAACATATGGTTAGATTTGTCTTGTAAAAATACTCCGTTATGCTTTCATGTTTGCGTTCACCAATCCGCTTGCATTATTTTCAGAATTGTGCCGTTATTCGCACACTCCCCCATGATTTCCAAACCTAATCTTGTTCTTTTAACTTAGTTTGAGTTTATCTGCCAGAACCATTTGTCCACAGCACACATATAACTCATCACAACTTGTGTGTATCAAGCAACAAAGTTTTAGATGGGAAATCAAGCAATTTTTCAAACACTTGAATTTTGCATATCAGCTTGACATTTCCCCTTTTGTTGTGCTTCCTGAGTACACTCCAAAAGAATCAAATAAAAAGTTTTGCCGGAAACTTTTATGTTTTGGTCAGACTCGAAAAACGAGTGCTTCATAAGTGGTGCTTGTTACGAAAGAGAGAAACCTAAAAGAAAATAAGTATTTTTTTCAGAAGGTGCATCTATTTTCTCACTTTAAAAAGAGTTTAACAGGCCTACCAAGATCAACATAAGAAAAGCTTAACACAACAGAAGCTTTATTCATATCACAACGCGCTTTTTAGCCTTAAGGCAAGACGCTACCTTGGTCAGTGAAACAAATCAACTATCTATTAATTAAACGAATTTTTACTACCTTGGTAAGCTGCTTTGGGTGCACGGAGAAATTAACATACAACAAGCTGTAATGTGTATGGTTACCAAAGTGGTCGCGTTCATTGATTTGCGCAAGTCAACTGTAAAATATTCCTTATAGAGCGCCGTTAATACCGATGTATAATATTTTCGCTGAACGACACCAAGCTTTTTCAAGTTTTTTGACGGTTTAATCTATGCTCCTCTGTTTGCCTGCACTCGAAACAGTTGAAAAGTTAGAATATGCTAAAACAAACAGGGTATGAGGTGCACTTTGCAACAGAACTCAAGGATCTAGAATGATAGCATACATAATTGCTACTGAGTTACCAGAGCAGCGAAATTTATTGAACTTTACTCAGCGCGTGGCAGTTGTTTGACTGCACGCCGTGTGGCAAGAAATATAACGTCCGCCTTCGTCTAGCGGATTTTTGGCTGTATTGTCGTAGTTACAGCAGGCTTTCTGAGACCAAGTTCGCAAACAGAGTTTGGATTAGAGATGATGCTTTTATGGTGCAAGTTGCATGCTTGATGCACGCCTCAGAAACTCTGATTCGGTTGCATTTACCTGGCAGTGATGCCAATATTGCCTGTTATCATCCATTTCATTGCATAGAGGCTCTTCCCTCCGGACCGACGCCGGAAAATCAAACATGAGCTATAGAGAGGCTAAACGTGAACTCGAATATCGGTCAGTTTATATATGTACGCTCGAGGTTATCCTAATATATGGGCACATAGTTTTAACGATTGCATCACTGTCCAGCGTATCTGCAAACGTGGGCTCATTATTTCTCACCATAGCACGGCAATGTCTATTTGAATTCAAGTTCATCACGAATACGACGACCAAAAAGAACGCCTTCTGCAATCGAGCAAACAAGAATACACATGAATACATTCACACACTTCACGCTTAAGCGCCGTTCTTGTATCGTGCGCTGGCCAATAATTTTGTTAAGATGAAGGTTCACAGTTAATACCTTTATGATATATTAGTTTTTGTTTAACGTTTGATGCAAATGAATGCTCACGCGTGATTACCGCATTTTATACGTTAAGGAAAACCGTTGTTGTTCTTCGTTTACACGATGTATGCATTTTTGGTGGGTAGAGATAAAAATTCCATGACTCATTGCTTGTCTGGTTTCACCTACATGAATCCGAATTACTACGGACTCTTCGGCGCAACCAGAAACGATTGGGTGTTAAATTTCAGATGGGATTCGCTGCCAGTTGCATACTCCTCTTGAAATACTGTGAATCGGTGATCCCCCGCCTTTTTCCCAAACGAAGCTTCCCTCGCTCGGATGTTTCACTGTCGACCTAAATTGCTTAGTGTTGGTGGAGTTCTAAACTGCCACTGCCACGATTTGTCCGTTCTTACGTCACGGACAAGTTAATTTGGAATTTGAGATTGACGTGTAATGTGTTGTATCCAAATCACAGACTGCAGTGTATAAATAAATAAATAAATAAATAAATAAATAAATAAATACATAAATCGTTCAGCTGTAACACCCTCTTGGTGCCTAACTGCCATGCGACCCGAAGAAAGCACGAGGGCTCGGATAATGTCAGGTTGCCCAAGCCTAGACAGGGGAAGTCGAGAGGCAGAGCGGGTCGGGTAGTATTTATGTATAAAAGAAATCCTGTGTGCTTTTTTGCTTTTCGGTTGAAGCTCAAACCTCTTCCTTTAACTCTTACAAAGTGACCTGCCGTTTTTCAATCAACAGCTGCAAGGCCATTACCTTGGTGGAGGGATGTGAATTCAGGTAAATGGCCAACACGCTTTGAACAAGACAGACAGTCATATTAACGGGATGAAGATCACAGACGTCAAAAACGGAGCTATTCGTCCATCTGGCCAGATAGCCTCCCAATGTAGCAACACAACTAGAAACGCCACAACAGTAGTAAGCTATGGCAATTTATCTCTTGGTAAACCAACATGACAGGAAAATTCGTCGACTGGCTGTTTTTAAACAAGCCTTGTGTCCAAACGAATGGCAGCTTTGAACGAAAGCCTTATTATTCACACGACCAGATATGGTGGACCGGGCAGATGTCAAGTCGTTTTTTCCTGAACAGCCTGTTTTTTACTTATCCTATGCAACCATAATTCCCAGTGTCTCATTCCTTAGCAACTCACTTATCGTCTAACCTCATAGTATACACCAATGGTTTAGCCGCTTTCATTCCACGAGACCGGATTTAGTTTTCACCTTTGTGTCACTCCATCCTAGACCCTTGCCGGTATCTCCATTCGTTTTTAAGTTAATGTGTCGCTTACTTGATAAAGGCTGTCTGACAGAATTGAGTCTACGTGAAAAACAGCTGATTTCCTTATGTACTTTCTGACTTCTTGTTGCTAAATCACGAAATATAAAAATACTTACAGTGGTTTGTCCACTTTTTTTACGAACTAGTTGTGCGTAAACTACGGAGCGAGGCGTTCAGCAACGTTCAGTTGTGTTGTACCCAAAGCCTTCCCAATCGCCTGACTTTCTTCCAAGTTTCATTTAGTGAAGATTAGGTAGTGTGATGCCGATTTATTTTGGATCATACTAGCGGCTAGATGCAAGTCAGTCAATTAGTGTTATTGTATTCTCTTGGGACTTGATTCTGGTGACGCTGAGGCTCATTTGATTTTCGGTCACTTGAGACAAGCGCAATTCGATTGGCAGATTTGCTTTTCGACCCATCCCTTTTATAGGCATCCGCACTAGGATATTAATCTTTAAAGCTTCTGTAACCTGTTTGCATAGATTAAAAGGTGGTGTTGAAGAATTTTCCCAGCACGGTTCATTATCTTTCCTTTCGATAAATTTCTTTTAGGCTTTTGTGATATCCGCAGATTTTATATCCAACTACCTTTATTCGAACGGTTCTCCATCTATTCTGGTATGACGCATCTGAGTTACTCACTCTAAAGTGGCAACGATTGGACCGAAAACTTGTTTTCATTTTCTCTCTTATGAAAGCTTTCAAAAGGCTTACAACATAACCGTTGCTCTAGTCCTACGTACCGCTTGCTGTGTACTATGTAAATAGGACTGGATCAAGCATGGTTTTATGAAAATCTGTTCAAGAACAGGGTTTAGGTCAGACATGATACATTTGTAAGGCTAGCCACTTTGTTGAATGCACGTCTCACGAAATTTTGGTTGGTTGCATTTAGCTGGCAGTGAAACAATTACTGCCTGCTATGAGCATTTTTGTTACAAACATACTCCAGTGAGACGCCGGAAATTTTGCATGTACAATAGTTGTAATCTTCAACTTTGATGGCCATACAGACCTGCCAGTTTACCTCATTACAACATCGGCTGTTGGACACAGGCAAAATGTGAAACCTGCATTTGTGGTTCCTAGTAGTGTTGGTTGCATCACCCTCCAGCGTGTCGGCATACATGGGCTCGTTATTCCTAACCATTATATGTGGATCCCTATTTGAATTCAGGTTCATGGCGGAGACGTCACCCAAAAAACGATTTGGTTGAGCAATCAAATGTAGTCATTCCATCAATTAGGATGCACGTGAATACACTGAACAAGCTTTACGCTTATCCGCCCGCCCTTCTATGATGCTGTGCCCAATTATCTTGATAAGAAAAGATACACGGTTGGAAGGGTGGATAACTTAGTGCATTTGGTTAGAGTTTGATGCGAGCTGTTGTGAGGTGGTTTTAGGCATATGAAACTAGCGCAATCAAAAGTATCCACCCCTGCTTGAATTTGGAGCATTTTATGCTTTATGGACAGCCAGCGGTGTTTCATGTGTACGTTTAGAGCTTTGCAAACGAAAGACTGAAGGGATCCTAGAGGCTGTTGCCAGAGCCCGTCTAGGATTTCTTTTTACCTAGCTGTATACAAACTCAATGCAAAATTGTCCTAATAGGTAAAGATGTGTGTGTACTTCGCACCACGGTCTATCCGGCTTTTGGCAAATAGCATGCCAACTATTCAGTTTGTAGTTCTAGATCCATTTCTGTACTACCAAAGAGTTTGATTAGATTTTTCTTGAGATTTCTGTTTCTCGACTTAGCTCCTTTCATTCCCACTGTTCACATCTACTTGTCACCGAAATATCGTTGGCTGTTGTGCGTTCAGCTACACATGATTAACATAAGGCACGAAGGTGCATAGTTCCACGTCGCGAGATTTCGTACAAGTCTAATTACACGCGCAATTATGCATTGACGCGGATGTTCAGGCGTCCTGCCTGGTATGTTCAACAAATGTGGCTATTGATCAAATGAAATTAGACGTTCAATTATTCGAACAGGTCCTTTCTCACTGATAGCGATAAGGGTACTTACCGACCTTGTCTTTGTCGATTGATGAAGTTCATCAAGTTTTCTCTGCTGACTACGGTGGACCCATGTTTGAATTGGAACGTTTTCAGCAGAGGGACAACCTGCGCCGAACAACAAAAAACCAGTAGAGTCTGAATGCCTTGCTGACCGAACGGGGTGGGCCAAACTTCAGTAGAATTCACAGAACGCAGACAAATTTCCACCCATGCAGATAAATCAAACAAAGTGATCGGCTTAAGCTTTACCAAATATGTAACCTCCTGTGCTACTGATAAGTCCGCAGACCACCGAGCAGTCCAATGAGGACTTGCTTAAATTACTACCTTGTTGAAAATTTTGCAATTACTTTGGCTGGAAATCAGTAGCAAAAATTACTGTCTTATCCAGGGCTAAGGAACCAAGTCGATATCCTAGCAGTAGTTGAACGCTTGATTGTTTGAAGACGTGCATCTGGTAACTGCCCGTAATTTAACGCGAACTTGTCCAGAATTCACTTGTAATTATTCGAGGACAGAATGGGTCGATTGCGGGAATGCTAATCGACAAAAATGTTTATAAACGGTGGCTCTTTGAGGTTGCACGTTTTTTGAAGATCCAACGATAATTACCTCAATCAGTACACGAGGTGTTTGCTCCAAGCACCTCATGTGGCATCAGGACAACGGTTGCCACGATTTACTTAGCATATTCTTTCCAAGATGTTCATTTTATAAGGTTTTCGTTCAATTTTCCTCCTTTAGTATTTTGTAATTTCCGGACATGTGAGGCCCTGACCTACGTGCTTGTAACACAGGGGAGAAAAAACAAATACCTCAATAAATTCTCACCTTATTTCGCCTCTAGATTAAAGGAGTAGAATCGAACCGACTGCAATGAATTTTACTCAAACATCTAATACCTTAGATTTTCACCAGGAAGAAAACTTGAAATAGGCAGCCATTCAGAAAAAAATCTATTTAAGCTCACGTGCATCGCTATTTTGTCCCAACACAAACAAGGTCACATAGATGCACAACGAGCTAAACATTTGGAAAACGTTCACAAAGTAATCAATAACATATATTGATTCTTCCTCATTAATCGGGTTAAAATAAATAGGATATTGCTGTGGCATCATTGTTACACGACCTGCGGCCAGGAATCAACCGGCCTTGTTCTTTACGATGACCCATATTTTGAGGCGAACGAAACAAATTTTCAGATCAATGAAGGAATGCAATTTTGACAGTTGTGCATGCAAGCTGTAGAAATCGATGTCAGACACAACAGTTGTGGATTATTTCAAGGTCAAGCGAGTTAGTATAAAATAAAGCGAGGTTGAACGAAGGTAGTATATGCTATAGGAGTTTTGATCACCAATAATTATGGCAATATATTTTATTTGTATCGCTGCTGGTTTGCGTAAGTTACATACAGCGCGAAACTCAACATTGTGCACAGATACATTGCACCATATTCATCGTTTTTAAATTTATGTTTTAGTGCAAAGCGTAGTAGCATGGAGCATCCCGCAGTTCGACCTGTGTATTGGTGAGAGGAGAGTTTTGATTTACGTATTTTTATCATTTTTGCGGCCCCTGAGAACTGTACAACTTTGCACAAAGTAGAATTTCCACAGCTTGATGAACGTGTGATCCCGAATAAAGTAGGATTAATGCCACCAGGTACGTGTATTCAGTTATCATGAAGCGACTCCTATCCTTGGTGAAATTGCTAAATCTTGGTTCTTTCGTAATACCCGTTTACAGTTACGAAATGTTTGCTTATCACAAAAGTAGCAATCTATGTGAAAGAATCAGTGACAAGATATTTGTGCTCAAATGTTGATGGGAATAAAATAGATGAACTTTTATTCCCGTCCGAAAATTGCACTTCCAGAAGCAACATGATGACACCGTCACATAGGTTATATCAAAGCTGGAGATCGGCGATCGGGATAGTTCCGCTCCAAAGAGGTCTATTTGAGAGCAAGTCTGTGTCAGACGGATCAGCCAAAAATTCCGTTGCGCTTGTTCCTATTATTTTCTTGCACTTCTAGATTTGATTTTAACACACTTTTTGCGCTAAAGGAAATATATTAATTTAGGTTAGTTAAAATCACAGACATAATTGCTGTTCCAGTGAAAACCTGGGGAAACAGCAAACTAAATGTAGCCGGATTAGGAGTGGCTACGCCAGTTTCTTTTCACAGTGCTCGGTTCCCTGCGGAAAAAGCTTTCTGAGTATAAATTATACGGATAGAAGATTTATGTGAAAAGGTCCACCGATCAATATCCTCAAAATAATAACGCGAAAGGTGACCGGAAACAGGATTATCTGGCGTGCTGAAACACAAAGGCAATTTGCTTGATTGCGCTTTCAGAATATTACGTATTTCGGCATCTCTGATTCCGCTGCAGTGACCCATTACCCGAAGAATTTTATTAGCAATTTTTTCCCAAGCTTGTCGAAAATTATTGTTTGTTATTCGCCGTTACATCTCTTTTCCCAAATGATATTTATGTTATTAGAAGCATGTGGAGAAGATCCGCAAGAAGACGACTGTAAGTGACTAAAAGTTCTTCTAAACTAAACCATAATGTTATCTGATAGACACCATTTCAGGATACACGTACTGCCCAAGAATGCACGTGCTGTTTAGCTAGTCTGAAAACTTGGGCCAGTTTTCAAGCATAATTGCAAACTACGTTGTTTATGGGAATCATTCCGCATGGGAATATGGGGTTCAAGCTGATCATATGTGTGATCGTATGCCCTGCATCCATTTGAAGAAGCTGTTGACTTTCTTGCTGGCAAGGCTGCTGCAAGAGTAGAATAACCATTGTAGGCCTCATTCATAAACATGCCAAGGTCGATTCAACTGATCAATATCTTACCTTATGTGAGATAACGCTAAAAGATAGAGTCCAAAACATGGTTGTAAACTAAAGAGTGCATTCTAAAGTTTATTTAGGTGGATTTTATTTGCAATTTAGATGGGTGAAAAATGCATGAGGAATAATTGTCGGGAATTGTGTAAGCAATAGATTCATTTGGATAAGTTACACCATTCGGTTCGTGTGTTTGTATACATCAGCTGCTCAGAGAAAGAATTAATCAATTTTCTTTGTTTCAGATATAGCATTTGAGAAAATGGAATTGTGTCGCGGTAAGCGCGAGGTCATTGTTGATGCTGCTTTTGTAAATAGCAGGTCAGCCGGCTGCCCTTCAAAGTACTAAACCCATCGTTTTGATTCACGTCACTCCAGAATTGCTTTTTCACCAGGAGAGAATGTGGTATTATGTCCGAAGAAATAAACCGCGCTAAGGCATAACCCAGTAACCAAAATTTGGAACAGTTGTACCCAAGAGATGTGACAGAAATCAGAATAGATTTTAAATGCCTTAATTTTATTTGCGCACCTACACATTTATAAAATTCAGACCAGCCAATCTCATTTGTCCATCTTCAGATGTGTGCAATTACGAAGAAAGGAATCGTTGTCTAGGTCTGTCAGATCGTTCAAATGTACACGTGTAACGATGAGGTTAATATGTTAACCGCTTTGTTTATTCGCAGTTAAGGTTCACCAGGATGGTTTTCCAAAGTAAGAATCTCGTAGCATAGGTCCCAGGATGACGTCTCATTGACTCGCGTAAGTCGTAGGTGTGAAATCATCATCCAGGCTGCCGTGATCCAGATGTTCACGGAAGAGCAATAAATACAAATATCCCAGTGCACTAAATTGTTCAGTAATAACCAGCCAAGACATATATGTTCAATGTTTTTAACACAATTTCCCACACTGATTGGTGGCAAGAATTGTTCCTATTTTGCCCAAAGTCCACGCTCTAGGGTATACTGCTTTATATCACTTGACTCGAACTGACGCAGTTATTTATTCACAGGGTGGATTTGAGGCGCTTTCTATGGATGTTGAGAATTAGCAGCAGTTAGTTTATGCTAGACGCTTCGCAATAATAGGATTTGCCACAAAATTTGAACACCACAGCACAACGCTTATGTTTCACAATTGTTTTCAGAGAGACAAAAGAAAAATAAAGCTGGACTACGTGGGTCTAAATTCGTGCTTATTGTGCTTTTGATGTTTTTGTAGTTTTTTTGACCAACAATTACTGTACCTGCATTGTACTTCATATTCTATGACAGGATCTTGCGATTTGCTTATTTAACCATCCAAACTCTGCAGTGATACACTGACATCTGTGGCACAGGCAATTGAATGCTGAGCCCATTTGACATATTTGGACTAGCAGAAGCTCCCTGTGAGGCGATTGTCGATTTTGGGGATTTTTGGTGACAACCCGCAGATACACCGTCGAGGCTAAAATTGTGCTGCGTAAATTGATCAAGATATGCGTGGTTCTACAACAAATACAAACATACGCAGTGCTGTCGTGCATGGTTTCATTACCGGATGATCAGGTCTAACCTGATTTACTGCGGAACACTCTGGAATCTCAGGATACGTGGTTGTCTGTTACATTATCTGAAAAACCGCTAGTTTTAGAAAAAAAGTCTTTAAAAGTTATGTCAGTGAAAAGTTTCCCCAAAAGTCTCGAATGAGTTCACTTTCATGATGTGAGTAAGGCACAAATTGATCTCATTTCCGACATGTTCTCCCTTTTGACCTGCAACGCTGATCCTTAGGTAAATGCTGGAGAGATGCTCTGAACCGCTGCATCGGTGAGTTGCGTCAGAATAATCACGTTTTCCACAGTACAACGCATTATTCGTCAACCGCATATTGCAAAGAAGGTAATAAACTGGTCTATTTCGTTCACTCACGAAAGGCTACAAAAACTACTCGGTTTTGAATGTTACCTTCAGTGCAAAATTGGAAGAACCCAACAGCAACTTGATGCTGCTTATAACAGCATGTTTTTCCAATTCAGTCCGCTGCGGTGACAACGAACGCTGCTTACGTGAGTTTACCTGGCTAGCTTTTTTAATTAATTAGCAACGGACACGTGGAACACGGAAACATCGGAAACCATGTGTTTCACTATGTGAGGCCCAGTTTTGAGGGATTTTATTCACGCTAATCGCAGAGTTTGTCAAATTATATCAAGCGTTGTATTGCATAATACCCGACATATCATTGGCATGAAAATATATGTCTTAACTAGTCTTGAGCATCAACCAGTAATTTGTACGTGTGCTAGGACTGTTGTGTCGCCGTAAACCATTTACAGGTAACATTCGTATGGCCTATTTCAACCGCTTGGGGCCGCCATTGTATCACTTCTATTCCCCACTGGCTGGACGTTTACAATAATCGTACGCTTAAACACCAGTCACCATAAAATGAATGACACTCCAAGAAGTTGTTTTCTTCTGTGAGGATATGTCATGTTATAGGGTAATTCCAATTTCATTGCTGACACGTCCGTACATACGGCCTAGTAAACCTTGCATTTGGCATGGAGTCTGTAAGAGAAATTCAGTTTTAACATCGACACTTGGCAGGTGTGGTATTAAGCTGTCGAGAAATTTGTTGACGTGGACAACACGACTGCGCACGACATATTGATGTATATTTCTATTAGTGCTACGGATGTTGGTTGTTTCATGCGAGAATTTATGCACATTTGCTGAGGGACGACGCGTTTTGAATGAATCCAGAATTTTTGATAAACTAGTGTTGTTGGTCAGCATGCGAGTCCGAAACCGATGTCAGAGCCTTCATACCTCATCATTTGTATGTTAGCTGAAATTGTTAATATAAATGGCCAGTTTTTTCCGGTGTTCCTTTTACCAAGCTCTTTCATTGCTAGTCACAGCCACAAGTCTCCGGTTATTTTGATAGGCAGCATTTTCTTGGTGAAAATGCGCTCTACATGAGTGATTTTGTGTGCTTTTTCTCCAACAGCAGCATATACGTTTTCACTGACTTTATTAGGGGCTTTCAAGAGGGCTAAAATAATAGCTTCTCCCTTGACTGCTTGAACAATTGGAACCAGTGATCAGTTACAGGAAAGTTATTATTATTATTGTTCCATGTGCGACAAGGATGATATCACCATATTTGGCTGCATCATTTTTAGAAACATGCCATGCCTTATACACTCGACCAGGTGGGTCTCAATATTCGGCTGTGTTTGTGCTAATCTGCCGTGGGAATTCGGTCATTTTGCGCACACAAAGTACATCATTATCAGATAGGTGCTGCTAGTTTCCTGTAAAATTAACGTCCGAGAGAGGAAAATTAAAGTTTACCAAATATGAATATATATGATCAAATTCCCTTTGAACCTTCTCCCGTTAGCGCAATAAACGAATTTCCTGGATTGTAAGTTTTGTGAAAATTTAAATAAACATGCAAATAAACATGCAAAAAACTATCTGTGTTCTTTACGATCCTCCAATAGCCAGGGTGCCTCATAGCTGGCTACTCGCTACTTGAGGGGCAGGTCTCATTTTAACAACACAAAAAATCATTATATAGCTTCCGAAACCTTTCAGCTAGCGAGATCTCAATTGGTCAGGAGGAATATTGTCGATTGCTTTTGCATACCATAACAACATGATTGGCTTTCGAACATCTTTCGGGAAACGAAGTTCACAATCCTCTAGTCGAAGGGATTGATACCGCTGTCTGGTTCGCAACAACTTTTGTGCGTGACTTAAGTTGCATTAACGAAAATTCATGCGATGCATGTCGCGGTCATTTACGCCTACAAGTTGGGCGTGGATACGTTTTTACACACAACAGTGTTTTGCCTGGTAGTATTGAAGGAGGATATTGTACGCTTAATTTAGTCCATACAATTTACGATGATATATGCGTGCTCTCTATCCATTTGTACTAGAACGCGTGTAGTACACTGAGGAGTTGATGGTCACAGATAGCACTCGGTTTACAGCTAGGGGAACAATCGCAGCACTAGTAGAATCAATGATAAATTATTCTGCATTTTTCACGTAAATATTTTACCGCGCAATGGGATACACAGTGAATTGTAACGTTTATTCAGTGATGAAAGCAAGACAAGTTTCAAGAAACTTTAGATCACGGAGGTTCAGAAAAAGACTACATTTCAAAGGGTGCAATGCTTGGAATACCAGAAGACATACAGAAGACACACCAGTAAAAAACGCGCCCCAGCATTTGAATTTAGGAAAATGGGCTTCAGAGGTTAAATTATTGCATTTTTGGGTGCTACATGGCCATTTTTACTCTAGTTCGTAAGATGGTTGGTAAGAAATAGGTAGAAGGGTCATGGATTACAATGAACAATCCGCGGTACTTTCAGATATTGCTCGTCATGTACAAGGGGTTTGGCCGGTCGACAACCCGAATTATGGGATCCTTTATAGGAATCCACTGGCTATAATGGCGATATAACTTGGTGGTGAAAAATTTTTGGCACGCTTTAAAGTATCAACACGTATAGTTGATGCCGCTTGAGATCACAAGCAAAATTTATTCCGGTAAGCAGGGCTTTGTCGTAAAACAGAAGCCTAGCCAGCTGGCTATGAAAGCTATTGGAGGGTCGCGAATGCTCGAAGTATCTCCAGAAAATAAACGGCGGGCTAGGCCTTCAGGAACAGTGTATATAAATGATTGGAGTGTTCGGACAGGGTGAATCAATAGTATGAGGGCAACTAAATTCACTCCAATAAAACGTTGTGCTTGCAGCTGCACCTCAGTGGAAATATTAGGAACGGCAAAACGTGTATCATGGGAAAAATAAAATGACAACAAGCTTCAAAGAAGAGCGCATATTGCCGTTCAAAACCCAATGTAGCTCTTTGAACAGTCAATTCTCTCGAAATATGTCGGAATATTTATTTTTGCAATCAACTGTACTTTGACAGGAATCTTGATTATTTGAAAGACATTCCAAACTGCGCTCAGGAGAACATAAGTACGTCAGTCAGCCGATTGCAGCGTTTTTAGCCTTTGGTCTAAATATAATTTAAATACCGCGTGCTGAGCACATTACACTAATGGCAAGGGTATTCCAAAAACGTTCATCACAGAAAACCCCTCAGGATGGCAGAGTAAGGCAAATCAGACCCCACAGTTTTCAGTGAAGACGTTACTGTAACGTTTGTCTTTTTTGTGAAGAGTGCAACAGATCAAACCTGCGTGAACTCTTTAGTTTAATGTTTTACGGCTTATTTTGTAGAAACCGTATGCAACACTAATCTCTTCTCCAATATCCCGGTGTTTTGGTTATTCAGTTGAATGGTCTCGTCATCAACCTTTTTGGAAGATTTCCACACCGCCAACGGTTGTCCGAGCGCGGAGCGTCTTATCCAATGTTCGGATGGTGGCGGGAAGTATAGCATTAATTCCATCAAATTATGCAATCGGGGAATAGGATAGGGTACATGAAGGACATGGTTTTATATTTTTTGCTCCTTCAGCAACATCTGTTCAAGTAAAGCATCTGAACAAGTCACGCTTGCCGAATGGGATTGTCAGAAGTATACTTGTGCTGTATCCAGACACACGTTAAATTCAATAACTGTTTCAAAGTGCCACATATCAAAATGTTTTTCAACTCATTAAATCACCGGAGAAGGTTTAGAAGTCACGTGAGCCTATGAGCTTTGGGAACACACGATGGTCATATGCAGCTAGTTTTTAATGTTACTGCATGAATTGCCCCAAGCTGTAGCATGTGTAATCGCCCGTCCATGTCTTGGTGGAGCAAACACAGTCGTCGTGAAAGTGCGGAATGTATTCGGAATTGAACAACTGGCTCGCTTGCAGAAGAAAATATTTTTAGAAATTTCAAGAAGTTCAATAAAAAGCAGAAGAAATAATTATGTTGTCATTTTTTATGTATAATGAACCAGAAAAATGATGGAATGCAGCCACTGCATTCACCTCATGACGTGTTTTGCCTGTGAAAATACCTTTGCGTTTCTTGCCGGCGCATATATCAGGTAACCAAGTGACGGAGGATCTCCAGCGAAAAACCTAGGCAACAAGAGAAGTCGTCGTAGGTTTTGAAACTTATGGGGGATAGCAGCAGCGTAGCGTCAGATTTGCTGTTCATAGTGAAGTTCCTCAACTGCAATTCTAACGTATTTCCTTAATTGGAACAAGCTAATTAAATAGGCATGCTGTACCAGGTATCTTAAACTTGATTGTTAGATGTGAAGATGAACTCTATGCTAAACCCGGTGACCAAGACACACCACAGTCACGCAGCACTTAAATCTGCGGAATGTGCTCCGGGTTGTATACTATCAAAAATAACTGGTTCGTTATCCATCATTTCAATGTAAGGCTTTCGTAAACTTATACTGTTATGTGTGTCCAAAGGCAAATCCATCTCAAATAATTGCACGCTAGTTTTCGATCACGTTTACTCCGAGAACATTTAGAACGTGGCAAGCAACTGAACCATTTGTCAGCGTCCAACACGAGTGTCATGTAGATGTCTACGTACGGCGACAGTTTACACAAGTAACGTTTTATTTGCTTGACTGAATCACAATCCTTTTCAAGCTTGCATACACAGCATCACATTATGCCAGTTTATTGTAGAACAGGCAACTTCATGTCCTCAATTTCAGAATATTACTACCGGAGCTAAGCGGACAATGGACTCCACAAGCAAACTTGCATTCACACTGAGTGCGAAACTGAGTTTGGTTAAAAGGAAAACAGTAAAATCATCGCCAGGGATACCTTCAGAATGCAAATCTGAGTGTAAGTTTCGATTGTTGAGACAATCGACACAGAAGCTTATCATTTCTAGAACTCATGAATTGAAATAGACACGATAGTATGCGAGGATGCTCTTAAGTACAGTGGAAAATTGCATAGTACAAGGGAGCGGCTGTTCGAGGAAAACACCCAAAATACCTGCTGCGAAGCGCCTTTCAAACAAAAAATCATTCTTATCAAAAGAAAGCAGGCTTATCTCTCTGGTTATAAATTAGTGCAACCGCGAGATTCTGAAGCTACAGGAAGGCAACTTTTTATGTCGTAACGCACACAGTGAACATCCACGTTGCCAGGTACAAACGTCAGGGTAGTACTCGCGTGCTGACCAAGAGTAGTAATAGTTTTTAAGTAGAATTGCATTGGTTCCAAACGTTGTCATGCCCAATGCCAGCCGTAAAATTCATGCCACATGCAACTTGTACCAGACCGTGTGAGCAACTGACTGAAGACTGAAATTGAGGGTCGCGCTAATCTGACACACCGTGCTAGAAAATGAATGATTTCGTTCCCAGTTATTTGATATCAATCACCTGTGTATACTTGCTGTTCAGGAGCTACATGCTAAACATGAAAAAAATTCTCAGACTGGTAGCTACTAAACAACTTCAATAATAAAACTGTTGTCCCAAATACTAGAAGAAGACCCGAAGAGTGATAGCTGCGTAATACAGTCACATCAGGAACGCGAATTATTCAATGATGCCCAAAAAGGGCGCAAAAAATTCAAGTGATATTCTTACAAAACTGTTTCTATTAAAGCTACCAAACTTCGCGGTTCCCATGGAGAAGGTCAATGCAACAGGCTATGTGTTACTTATTTAAAGACCTAAATTGAGCATAAAGACAATAACTTACTCTTTCACTCCAATTTTGATGTTACTTCTACTACTGGTAACTGCTACTGGTAGCCCAATGTTTTTTTAGAAATGAAATACATTTTTCTAATACCGTCGATTTTCTTTTGACCGACACTTCAAATTCTGGTTTGATTTTTTTGCCTCACGGTTTAACCCACCATTTGGAGTTTTTATGTAACAGCAACCCTCGAAGAGATTGATTCTGTTCTATGGCCATGCATCGCCTCACACGATCAAATTAAATTGTCTGACCTGAAGCTCCCAAAAATGCGTCTTCTTTTCTGAGTGTCGAGGGAAATGTGCTGTTCAGCTGCATATGAATTTCGTTTGGACGGTCGTCCTCCTCTTTTGACGTACTTGTTTTGGTGAGTCCACTACAAACAGTGAGAGCACTGGACTGGAATTGCAGTCTATTTCGAGCTCATCAGCAATGCATATATACTGACCGTGCCGGGCTTTGAACTTGAAATGCCTGCCAAGCGACGAGAACGTGCTACCATTACTACAACAGCGCCGTTTGACACAATTTAATGTTCCCGTCTTCAGGTTCGACCGGTGTTATAAGTGTGCCCGACTCATCAAATGACGAACTTTCTAGATTGTGATTGATTAAGACTTGTCATTCAGGTGGCAACACAGGAGCCTGAAAGTCGCTGGACAACCGTTTTCCAAATTACGTTGTGCGACTTGCGGGACACTTACTGCTCATATTCAGATTACTCCATTTTGAGAGGTCATCCTCGTATCTGTTGGGTCTACACCGAGGAAAAAGTTGCGCTGGATTTGAGTTTCGCTCCTATTAGAATTAGAGCTTTTGCGCAGTGCACATACAATGAAGTTGCCGGGTTTTGTCTTCCGGATATCTGAAGTGCGAAGCGTGAATTTTGACACTGATCCACCACCGCAGTAAATATGAACAATATATATCCCATAAACTGCAGAACACAAATCACAAAAATTGTCTAGCGTGTTTTAGGTGTAGTGGGGCTACCTGGTTGAGAAGTCCTGACTGGCGAAACACTTGATCATCGAAACCAGGACAGTTTCTGGGATGTCGCTCCATGCTTCAGCACAGCAAGCACATCGCTCAGACGTGTACGAGTCCACCTATTCAGACGTGAAAATTCAGTTGTGTTTAACCTCGGTTGGTGGAGTAATTGTATCACGCTCCCAAAGCTTGTCAAAAGTCTGGATTTCGAAGCACGGCCCGGCTATTGGATGGGCACTGCTGGTGAGCTCTAACAAAATGAAACTTGAGTCTTGTGCTCCTTCCCTTGGCGTAGAGTGACAATGAAAATTGCACCAGGAATGCAGTTTACTCAGACGACAGTGATGTGAGTAGTAAACCAGTTTGTCATCGGGAGCATTGCTGCAATTTTCCAAGGGCGTCTTCTATCGTCACAAGTTCGCCCACATATATTGCACCATATTTACGCGATTCCTATTTGCTGTGTATAGAGAGAATCGATCGCGTGTATAGGGAGAATCTTGCCAAAACGCATTCTTCAAGAAGGAAATTTAAAAGGCGTCAATGCAGTGTGATATCCAAATAGCACTGCACTGCATTTTGCAGTGAGAATAACCTACGTAGCCCGACTGCGATGGACCTCAAACATTTGTGTTCACAACTCGGGAAATGAACAGCACAATCGTTTTCATTTTAACCCGTTATCCTACATCACCAGTGGTTTGTATGACACAAAACTATTCACCAGATGCTTCACCGAGTTGGTGCTTCATACGGAGGAATATCTACTTTATGCGTAGTTCATAAAGTGTATATTTTATAAGATAATTTTAACTAATAAGTTATGACTGCGCGTATGTTGTCCTGCGTTGGTGCTTTGTTTTTCTGTGGAGGGTTTACAACTTTAGGCGTTACCTCAAGATCCCATTATTGGTTATTGTACCCACACAGGTAAAGGTGTACCCATCGATAACTGTCAAATTAGTATGCGGCTGATACAGATATTTGTACAAGTGAGAACGACAAGTGCTTGAAATAGTGAACGAATTGTTCTGGCGGAAATGAATCGTGGTCACTTGATAAAAGCAGGCACTTTGGAGCAAATGTGTTTAGGTTTTTAGGGCACGCTTGAGCACCTGTCTATTGATAGAAGAGCCACTGAGTATGGTAATTATATCACCCGCGGTGAATGTCGCTCAATGTAGTACGTTCCGCATATTCGCAAACATGTCATGTTTTAGGAGAACGTCAATAGTTATGTGACTACCGAAAATAAGATGAAAAAAACAACAGATCATACAGAATTAAAAGGATTGGTGAAGAACGTTAGTCAAACGGGACGCACTGCAATGTTATTCTCGCAAGAAACACGAAGCACTCGAACCTCTTGGAATTGCGTGATGACGAATACAGCCCACACATTTGCGACAACTGTGTTCACTCCATCAAGAGAGTGATTGGTAAGTACACAAGCTACAGTTGGCACGTTCAAATTAACTACTCTGTGTTGAGCATGTGATGCAACCTACAATTAGGATAATCCTGAATATCATCAAGAACTGATCCCATGCGTTCCTTAGGCTGGTATGGTAATGTGATTTACTACTTGCATGTGTCGACGATTTTAAAAGACTTCGACTAGTATGACTTTGAAATAGTCGTTGAGGTTAGCATGTGACTAGATTAAGATTGTGATCAAACTATTTGGTAGCCTTGAGTTTGTTCAGACACCTTGATTAACCAAAGTGCTCCGCGAAACCATCAAATACATCAGTATTCTTATGAAAATAAACACCCTCATCTTAGAATAACTAACTCCATGGAACCAACGGTATGCCCTTGTACAAGCGTATGCATGGTGTGCAGTGTCAGTGTGTTTCACGTAATTTGAGGCGGGTGCCGTTCTGTTGGTGAAACCAGCCTGCACTAAATATCCAAAAACGCTATTGATGAAGGGTTAGGCACGTACACGCAGGTTGTAGGATAATAAAATAGACAGTTCACGTGACTTTTATCTGTTGCATCCTACGCGCAAGAGAAGGAAAATTTCAAATGCAACTTCTAGAGATACTGTGCTGTCCAAATTACGACGCCCTTCCGCAGTAGGATGTTTCAAGTGAAGAACATTTTTAAAATGCCCTAGAATTTGGAATAAACATGTCTAGTTTGCGACACCTAACAGTTGTGTTTTTCAATTAAGATAAGCGCAGCAAATCAAGAACTAATAACTTCCGGATAATAGGGGTCCCTCTCAACTGTCTACCCAATAAATATCCCCCACATATATCGACCCTCGATTGACCGGAACAAATAACCATTGCGACCATTAGATATGATGGCGGCCGTTAATAATTAGTCATATGGGTATCAACACGCTTCTTCACTTCTCTCGCAACTTGGGGTAGATTGAGATACTGAATATAGCAAACAACACTGCTCTGCGTTGCAAACTTATCGGGCCACAGTGAATGGGCTTGCTCAAGCGAGTTTTAATTTTGGCGGTGCCATGAAGCACACCAAAATAATTGGAATTTGCACCAGTATATATGTGCACATGCCGCATCCCGCCAGAGTGAACAAATCTCTCTCAAACATCTGGTAAACTGGTATTACGGCAACACTCACTCTGATGGATTCAAGAATTACTTATCGGTGATGGTGTTCTTTATTCTTCCCTTTGGGTCGTTGAGTAAACATCAGCAAGGTGTAATGAATTACCTATGAAACTGAAGATGCTGGTTTCACCTGGAACTCAATTGCATGTTTTGATGTTATCCCTATATGGTGAATTATCCCCGATTTTCGTACAAGATATGATACATTTTGAACAAATTTTCACTTGTGTGTCTCGTTGTCTACGGGCACTATCGATTACGTCCTGCGACGCGTGATGCCTAATCGCCTTCTTTACACATGAGAAGCTCGTAGTAAGTATGTGGATGCAAGCTTGAAGAGATTTAGTAGCCTCTTGCCGCAGTGCTACATAACACGCGGGGCATTTGGAAAGGTCTGAGTTGTTCAAATTTAGGGGTACTTTTGTAGACCGGCACAGTTTGGTTACACCTACGAAACACAGGTGCTATGCCTACCTGCAGGAAGTTCCAGTGGATCGTAGTGAACGTGATTCAAAACGAGTGCCTAACCCTTTGAGGCGGATTTGATGTTAGATACACATAGCATAATATAATTTTCCGCTGGAGTTTCACCGTAGGCCTTAAGCACCACCCATTTCTTGCAGGTAAGGTTCCCCAAGCGAGTTATGAATGTTCACGAGTCAAGCACACAATGTTTAATCTTGGACATCTATGGTTTATCCATGCATTATCCGCCGATGCATACTAAAGAAGGCTCGCTCCAAGTAAATTCAGGTTTGTGTATAAAGCGCAGGTCGAGTAGTTTCGAATTTTGCTTTTGAACAGAAGAATTTAATGGTTCCCAATTTAGGTGCGGTATTGAAACGTCGTGCCCAAGTAGTTGCCGCCTACTTGGCCGAGAAAACGATTCCAAATGTACAACATTTCGATACAACTAGCACCTCAGTCACTTGTGACTATATACTGACCCGCCGATCAGTACTTTCCAGCCAGGTGGTTCCACGGTAGATGGAAAGGCGTTGAACAAGTTTCGTTTTTATACACTTCGTTCCAGGATATATAGGACTCCCGCTCACAGTGCTCACATTAGAACATTCGGCTTTCTGTTGTTTCGCCACCAACGACGAATGAACTGACGTCCATTTTCCCCCCTAAGATATATCATCATCCGCCCATGTTTCTGGAAGCGCCGCCATCTCACCTGCTCATATGGGAGATTCTAGGCGTTCGCGTTAGAACTTCTTAATCAACGCGGCTAGGCTGCTATAAATTTTCCTGCCTAAGGAGAGGAAGGGATGTCCATCTGGCTGCTTACGTCGCAGGAAACTGGTGGTCAGCTAGATTTACGGACACTGAAAACACGGTGTTATTTTTAATTCTATTGTAATTGGTTTCGGAAATCGTAGAAGTCACGATCAAATCACCCTACCAGCCGTGCTTTTGCCCCCTGCTATCTTGTATTTCCTCGGAAGTTTGCGAGCCTGCTTATTTTTTTCTTTGATTTTCAGAATCGCAAAATCATTCCTCTCGCTCCCGCGGACATCCTCATATCCTGCTGGTGCAAAAATTACTCAGCAAACACCTCACAAAACGGTGAATGACGTTGAAGAATTCACCGGTTTTATTATTTGTCATAAGCAAGGTATCTGCCATGAACTTTTGAAATACGTGACGAGCGGTTTTCTGTGACTCAAACTGCTTACGGCTGAAGTCCGTGGATTTTCCATTGCGAAAAGACAAACATTCTTAGGCTTGGCGCATGTAATAGTTGTGCCCAAATCCTTGGATTAAGACCAAGTGACTGTTTACGTTGTGACTACATATTAAAAATATTAACTATATGCTTTCAGTTATTCCCATCCATAAAGTCCCAGTGGCTTTGGAAACCTTCAGTGCAGTCTTGCATTTTGTTTATGTTATGTCAAGAATTCCCGCTGCTTCACCGGATTTTTAAGACATATTCCGGTTTTGGCTGCTTAAACATTTCGCTGACACTTAGCGCACTGTTTTTGTGCATATTAGTAGACATGCCCCCAGTCCAGCTTCCGACATGCATAACAAGCGTTTTACGAGTACTACACTAGCGACAACCGGAGGCATGCTAGTTTTAGCTCCAATAGTCGAACGCATTTGCGTTTGACCCACGTGACGTTTACACCAAATCCTCGATAAACGTCACAGTAACTGTCCGTTTGGTGACTATATGAGGACCCGCCTACCCAGACGTGGTGCTTAAATGCAGCCACGGACTAGGCAACCTTCTGGACAATCTTGAATTCTGTTCTAATCGGTTGGGAAATTTTTAGAATTACCAAACACTGACATGAAAATCTTCTGGACAATCCTGAATTCTGTTCCAATCGGTTGGTAAATTTGTAGAATTACCAACCGCGTTTCTCTAAGCTGGTCGGGTCTCCACCTGTTAGGTTGGCGCAAGTCTTCTTGTGCGTCCGTTATAAAAGGTTAAAAAATCGAATATGACTACCCCTCTAACACTGCTTCCTTAGGAGTTCATGTCATTGAGCGTGCCAGCATTTCAAATACACACAGTGTGCTGATCAACGAATCCACCCTGAAGGCACGTAAATTTCCAGAGCTGAAATTTCGAAAGTGCCTACGTTTGCTTCGTGTGAAAGTTCTTTCATCGACTCCCAGAACCGAGACCCGTTCACCGCTTTCGTTTTGACAAGTGAGTGAACGGCCTGCCTGGATCTCGCAGTAGGGAGGCATCACGGACGCTTGAACTTTAGAGGACACTTTTTGTATTATGGAGGAATTCGTCTGGGCTCAGGTTTCTCCTGTTTAAATAATTTTCCTCGTGATCTTGCGACTCAAATTAGCTCCTGAGTTTATAAGAAATGGGAAAGCACTTGACACAAACTTCCTTATTATTGGAGGTAATCAGCACTTCGTAACCTTGATTATGTCGCAATTTTCAACACCCTACATTTGTTAAGCGAGGGGAGATTGTCACCTGGACTTCAGCAGCACAAACTGGACGCACGCCATTTCTGAACATGCGAACATGTTTACATTTAATATGTATCAAGTTATTGTTATTTACATGTTCACAATGACAGTTATATTTTGATTTAAAGTTGGACTCCCTAGTCAGGGACGCGCCGCATCAACTTGAAAGCCCCTAAACCAGGATTGTGATTCTTTTCTAGATGGTTGTGGGATTTGTACTTTTTCTGATAGCAGCTTTTGGCCGGCATATTTGTGTCGATGTCTTAATGCTTCATTTGTTTGCCCTGCGGATGATGAGTTAAACGCGCCCCACTTTGAAATTCTCAATTTCCCTTTTGCAATTGCTTTCCACTAAAGGTTTTTGGATCAATCGCTAGATATTTGCACTAATGCGCTAGAGGAGCAGCAAAGATTAATAATATTCAGGCCAGTCTATCCGGTAATTATAGAATCAATCACCGTACACGTAGATAGGGGCAACATTTTAACCCCTATTTCAGGAACTATTTTATTGGCGTACGCTAGACACGCAGAATGATAATTTATGAAAATCATTGTAAATTTGTAGGGGTACGTAAGAACACGATTTATCCGACTATAATCAAGTGCGATGACACATACGACGGCCTTTAAACACCTCTCTTTTGCTTTGAATTGATTGTGTCTAATAAAGCACTGCAGTACTAATTCTCATCATCCTGCGGAAAGCAAGTAACAAACCTACTCAGGGATATTGTTTCAGTAATAACCCAGGATGTCGGAGTTCCAAAGCGGTTTGTGAATGCGTTTCAAATGAGCGTGCTTATCCCCTGAGAGACTATGCATCCTCCACTTTCTTGATAGGACCGGGAACCCTTCAAAGGTTATTGATGTTCAAGTAGCTGAAATTAGTGAAGACCGTATCGTTGGATGGTTTAGACACTGAGTTACTTGTCGAGTTCCGAACTACAGATCTTCGCGGCAAAGCTTACGGGACAGAACATTAAATCATGTACACAGGTTGGAAAATTCCGCAACGACCTAACGCAGAAAAGCATATAATAAGCCGAACCAAATTCTAAAACCTCAAATACCACGCATCCTCTTCTCTATAGACACCTGCATGTAAGTGTGGCCACTCGGAAGTTGGTGCTTGCTGCTGGTAAGTTAAGGAAAAACAAACCAAACCTCTCTCTCCTCGCCAATTGTTTACCCACGCAACGGTAGAATAAGAACAGCATAGCCTTCACATGGTTACCGGTTCTATAGTCCAGATGAGAAAATGAATTCAGTCAAGGCGCATTATGAGATATAGCGACTAAACACCACAGCAACCCTTCAAGTATGAATAAAAAATTAGCCTCGCAACAATGTTGTCTGACGAAATGAAACTGCTTTCTGCGTTCTTAGAAAGTAGGTTGTCTGTCGACGTCAATATCAGTTGCAATAATCTATCTTTGGCAGAATTTTCAGCAACAGTGCCTTTCTTTGGCTCAGTTTCATTAGCCAAAGAGGTACATGATGGTGAACTGTGAATGTTTTGACTTGGTTTTCACAGAAAGAAGCATTATCATCTTTGTGAGGCTGGACTCGAACGGCCACACCTCCAACATGTTTGATCCCAAATTTATGGAAGCAGGCGCTCATGGACTACATAGCGCATATTCGACTGGGACCGGTTTCTTCTTCCTGTTCTTTCGAAAGTTTCTGAATGCCAACTGGGCACTCAGACTAAAAAACGCCAAATTAGTTTTCGTCGCCTCTAGTTGGTTGTAAAAAGTCAAGTCCCGGTCGGCTTTTAAAGCGGCATAATTCAGGTGTGTAAACCACGATGCGTAGATTCTTTCATCCCAGCGATTTTCTCCAGGCGTTCTCCAGGCGTTGCACGCCAAATTGCAGCTTTTGTTTATTGCCGCTTTTTGCTGTTATTGCGCATCTCTTAGAATGCCTTCATGCGCCCTTTCCGCGCATGGTAGGCGGCGGATCTCCCAGTCAGTGTGGGACATTCTATTAAAATTGGCAAACGAGACCATACCAGTCAACCGGAATCCGTCACTAAAAGCCGCTGGTTTTGGAGGCGACAAAACCGACGTTTACATTTCTATTATTTATTGACGGCGACTCATGTCATTAATGTGCCAGTGTCCTTTATATTTGCCCGGCTGGCCTTGATATCGATTGTTCTGGAAGGCGCGTGATATGCCATGGCCTTTTGAATGAGATTTAAACACGGTACAGTTTATGTGTGGCCAGTAACGTGTTTGTGGTAAGCGAGAATGTTGAAGGTTTTGAAGGTTGTGGTTGTTGTTGTGAACTGATGGTGCCTCCGTATTTAGGGACGAGGTGTTTCTTCAGTGAATTCCCGAAGGAGACAAAAGTATGCACGCCCAACCAATCACCAGCCGACAGGCTGAGGGGAATGCTGCATACCTAGTCAGTTGTCTGGCGGAATCCTCTGATAACATCTGTGCAAGAATATTAAATGCTAGCATCCTGTCTATTAATTTGCATTATTTGTTCGGCCAAGAGTCGTATCAGTGCGGAAACCAGGACCCATGAGATGCTTGTATTGATTGTGAATGCCATGAATGTTTTGTCCTGACGTTCACAGAAAGAGCGTTATCATGTACTCCAACGCCCACACCACCAACATGTTTGATCCCAACTTTAGGGAAATAGGCGCTCATGGACAAAGTAGCGCAAATTGGACTATGCCCGGTTCCTTCTTCATCTTCCAAAAGGTTCTGAGTGCCAAAAGGGCAGTCAGACTAAAAGACGCCTAATGAGTTTTCAGCACCTGTAGTTAGTAGTAAAATGGCGAATTCCGATTGGCTTTTAAGGCGGTGTAATTGAGGTGTGTAAACCACGATGCGTAGATTCTTCCATCAAAGACTTCCCAGTGATTTTCTCTAGGTGTTGCACGCCAACTTGCAGCTTTTGTTTATTGTTGACTTTCGCTGTTATTGCGCAGCTTTTAGAAAGCTTTTGAAGCAACTGCTGTATTTTTGGGGTTGCCACAGCACATGGACGCGACAAGAGATACTGGCAGTCAGATTTATAGCGCTCACAACTTCATGGCAGATAAGTTAGGTATGCAAATGGAATATTATACATGAGTATTCGAAAACTAAGGCCGAATACAATAACAACTTCTTTTCGTAAGATGTTTGCAGTTAAATAACATATTCCCCAACCATGTTTTCCTCACAAATGTTTCACAATAGATGGGGCTCAGCGGAGTTTGTTCCATTGGGAAGGGAATAATCTCAGAAAGATCAAAACCGTTTCAACAAAACCCTTGAGTACTTAGTGGGCTCTCAAGCTGTTATTGTCAAACCGCAAGAGAGCACATGATAACTATATATGTCGTTGTAATCTAGGGGACTACAATATAATTCTGTATTTGCTCTGTCGCAGCAGCATGGTTGAAAGTGTAACCAAATTGAAGCAAGTAATTAAAGTAACAAATTAAATTAAATTCATGTTCGGAATGTATATCGTTGGGAAGTATGTATTTTGACGCCTACAACTATCTATCTACAGTTTTAACCTCCAACTTGGTAAACAGAAAGCACCGTCGAGATGCGGTATCATATTTTCCGGCTGCAATATTATCAAGTTAAAGTCTGAGTGTCAGCTAATAGCTCCGCTTAATGACGTTGTCCACGTAACTATCTAACACAGCTGTGTGGGACCAAAAATAACCACAAAGTCTGCCAATCAAACTTTGGGATACATGTTAACAAATACGCGTCCAATAATACAGTACCACTGAAATGTCACCAAAAGCAGGTTTTCTGTAAACGCGCTTGATCCGCCAAATTTATTATAGCCCCAGCGAATTAAACTGAAGAAAAATGTTGAATAATTACGTTATTCATTGCAGAACAAATGCGCGAAGCCAAATGAATATGTGCACGACCATGAGTCGTGAAAGATTTAGCTTGTTAGGTGGTAAAATGCAAGCGGATCGGTTGTTGGCTTAGGGTATGTAGAACGTCCGCCTGTTCACGCTCATGCTTTGATAATTAGAAGATACTCTGTAGACATTGCATATCACCCTAAGCAAAATACTTCAGATTTGTCTGAATAAAGTATTCATCGCAATTACATCTAATCCGATGTCCTCGGTCGATGAAGATGCATCAGTCAATTTACGCTTTCTTCTCCAAGGTGTTAGAATAATCAGGTTTAACTTATTATGACTGGACGTAATGTTTTTACGCTTATTTGAGGATGACGTAAAAAAGTGCAGCAAGTGATATTTATCGTCTATGAAGCAGCTTGAATTAGGCCACTTCGACCCAGCTTTTTTCAGAACGTTTCACTTGTTTGGATGCATTTAAAACAAAAAAAACATACAAAGGCGATCAAAGGTGGGAGAACTGTAAAGTTGGGGTAACGTGGCCAATTATGCGAGGTTTAAAATATACCGGGGGATTGTGCAATCCGCGGCACCTCTCCTGTATTGAATTTTGTAATTACACGAGGTGTTTTGAAAAGCAAGCATCAAGCTCTGAGATATTTTGAACTACCTTTAAAATAGTGAGGCGTTGTTTTCCCCATTGCATGAGGCCGTGCTTGAACATGTGTTGAAGCTGATTTTACGTCTTCATCCTGAACAACAGGAAAGCGGCAGTGCTAGCTCTTGTATTTCAACTAACCTAAGTTTGTGCGTAGTAATACATTGCCATTAAGAATCCGATCGCGAAACGCCGGCCTGATAATTTTCATTTCGGCATGGGTTGGGCGCAAAATACTCAGTGTTTCTGCAGGCTGATGCGCTTGTCAAACCACAACTTAAACAAACCTATGAAACATTCTCATCTATTCCCAGACTGCCGGACGGTGCCGATTATAACAGAAAAGAGCATCTAATTTTTTATTTGAGTTCTAAACAAGCGCATGATCTACATTCTTACGAATGTATTCGGAATGTATATACCTAAGCTTGCGTTTTTTTGCTGGACAGGCCACAGATATCATGGTCGCAACCACCCTCAACCACATCGTACCATAGAAAACCAGATGAAAATGAGCACTGATGAAGGCCAATCAACACAGATGATAAAAGCTGAGAAACTTCTAAATGTTCATTTTATTTCAAATTTGTGGATTTCGCCTGTCCTTAAGGCCTCTGAAAGCGAACACATCCAGCAACGGAGGGGCTCATTTATGTACGGTAGAAAAGAACAGTTTATAAATTTATTGGAAATAACCTAATTACACAATATCCTCACGTTTGATTTCGGATGTTCAGAAAAATGCGCCCTTTCCGCGCATGGTAGGCGGCGGATCTCCCAGTCAGTGTGGGACATTCTATTAAAATTGGCAAACGAGACCATACCAGTCAACCGGAATCCGTCACTAAAAGCCGCTGGTTTTGGAGGCGACCTTTATGAAGAACACACATGGATCGTTGCAGTTGTCCAATCACTGAAGTATTTCCTAAAATTTATCTTGAAAGACAGGATTTCGTCACAACTCAAAAGTACTCAACCGATGTCACCAGACGTGCGAACTGCTCGAATGGTAAGATTGACCGAGCACGGTGAATCATCTACTATCTTCAGTTAGAAGGCCATGCACCACTACCGCATAGAAGTTTCAAACGACCTGATGAATTAGGAACTCGATCCTCCAATCGCAGACTGATATCAATCCGAAGTCGAAAGTGCTGGAGATCATTAAACGCTACCCAGTCACTAGTGATCCTCGATGGCCACTTTTGTGCTAGATTTCTAACTGTATATTTCAAAATGAAAGCATTTTCACCTGAATCCAAAGTGCGGGAACTATCTGTCATTGTCACTTACATTCTCAGCCTTTACCATGTTCAAGCGCAAGCCGTTGTATTTCGCGTACGACTTTCGGGACCGACATAGTTGTATCGAGCAGGGAAAGGCGCATATCTAATGGGTCTACTTAGAAAAAAAACTTGTCAAACGCCATGGACGTTTTCCACAAGTAGCATTCCGTTGGAACTTTCAAACGAGTTCTTTGCTTAGACGATATTGAATCTTTAGCGTAAATGGAACGTTGCTGAATGCCTCAATAGTTCTTTTGTTTTTCCGGTCTAAATACTCTCGTATTTTTTGTTACTGTACGCTCTTTTTAATGTGGTCTGTCAGTGGCAAGTAATCGGTCTTGTGTCCTGCATACCTAAAAGGACGAATTGGGAGAAATGCTTAGGAAAGTCATCATTTCATTTGCCCAGAGGCAGAATAAGGCAAATCTAATAAATTCAATTTCGCAGACATCGTTATTGACATTTATGGTGTGTGTCGTTTTGCTGAATACTCAGTTATTCCGTCGTCGAGTTGCGACAAATGTGTTGCATAACACATAATTCCGTAGTGCCCAGACCGATATAAATCATACATTTTAACGTAGGTAGGTGAATTAGTGCACATAGTCACAAACGAAACTCTGAGTAAAGCTTTATCTGAAGACAGACATAGATCATGCTATCAAACATGTGGATGTGAGCGTGCTTATGATATTGTGTGGTGTTTAATTAATTAATAGATATCGGGAAGTCACATGTCATGTCCACTGGATTGACGGACTTGAACAAATGCGAATAATTTCAAATATTAATTTTCTGTGAATTTAATTGATCAAATAAAATAAAACACCCAATTATAATCAAAAGGTTGTCGCTCATATATGGCTTCAGTACACAAGACTTAATCCATAAACAAGAGAAAAATTTATTATAAGGCAAGTCGGCTTTAAGTCGAAAGTGTACAACAATCGGCCGGAAAATTACCACGGTTAGCTAATCCACGCGTAACTGTAATGCTAAGTTCATCGCCCGTCAACTCCATTTTGCATATCTGAAGATAATCAGGTGTCATGAAGCCACAAAAGCTGTATATTTTATCGTACACAACAAACCAAAATCAAGGTTACAAACTGCATGTGAAACTACTGATGAGGCATGCAAGCATCATGTGGTTTTCTCGTAACTCTGCCTCGTGTTTAGCAGTAGGTGCATCTCATAGGGCCTATAATGGAGCACAGGTTTGCAGTGTTCGTTTACAAAATTGCGCCATACCCAATGAATATCCACGAATGTATATAACGCGCGTGAGGATATTCTGATTTGTAACCGTGTAATTGGTGTTTGCTACAAAACAACTCTGCGGAGGAGCGTTTTTTATCCTTTAAACTTCATTTACCGTACAATATAGAAGCACCGTGCTTTCGTTTCTTTAGCACTTGAATAAATGCAGCATGTCCAGCAATTAACACGGTTAGTTTGATTTATTTTAATCTGTGGTACGTGCTGGAGGAGCATAGCAGCACGTATCACGAGAAGTGTAGTTTTGGTACCATCTTTAATTGGTTAAAGAAATTTCTGCCAGTCAGAAATAAGTTCTGTAATCATGGTGAAGTATGTTCGAGTAAATATGTAATCTCGGTTCTCAGGGAAGATTTTTACACTGAAAAGCTAATCATCTTTAACTTCTGGCAATTAATATCGGCCTCACAATCCATGAGGACCAATCGCTGTTTTGTTCGCTAAGCTGAAGAATTTGGTAGCAAACGTCAGATTTGCCCAGACGCACACCAGACCCAGTATGACGGACACTTTGTGCCTGATGTGCGAGTCTTGACTGTGCTTCGCACAGCAAATTGAAGTCAACGTTCATCACTAGACGGAAATTTTGACGCCACGAAGAGGTAGAATCCCGCGCTATCATAGGCTTGCGCTGATAGATCATGATGTTATAACGGATTTGTCCGCTTTTGGCTATATAGTCTACTGATATAAAAGCCCTAAATTGCCGTTATCAGTTTTTGAGTTGTGGGTTGTGATTATCCCTTTTTTATAAAGAAATAAATTGACAAAACGCACTTGAATTTATGAGCTCAGCGGCTTCAATAAAACGAGAGACGAAATGTTCTCTACCAAGCAAAGGGTTGTTCTATGAACATACGGCCGAAAAACTGGTTATGTCCGCCTGGATTAATGAGATCCGCATTCCTTGTCCTGAAGTTAACACAAGCTAATTCATCCCAATTTCCATAGCTTAACAACCACGGCTATAACTCAAGAATTTTTCATTTAAATACACAAAATATGTTTACAAGCACTTCCGATAGTGAAACGTCGTCTATATTCAAAGTTCGTGTTTCAGTGACTCAACTTAATGATTCAGGTTGCATTCGTGTTGCATTCATTGAAAATTGTCTGGTGTTTTGGGCTGTTCTTCAGTGGTTCCAAAATAGGCCTTGCACTCTTGAAGCCACAACAAAAACAGTAACGGGTTTTGGTGTCAATAATCTATTGGGGTGGATTTATATCGTCTGTTAGACATTTCAGTCGAATTGCAAATTTTTTCACATATATCATGATATTCAACTAATAGAGTAATAGACAACCCAAATATACATCGTTACTCGGTCAGCATACGTTTGTGTTACAACAACCACTAAACAGTTAAATTGTTTCGACAACTGCTGAAGTCGATTATGATAGAATGTGTTGTGCGCAATAATAATGTTATAAGGCGCACGGAACAAATGACCCATCTCAGTGCGGACCTCTCCGACTAAAGGAACTGACTCCAGCGGGTGAAAGTTTATGGTGAACCTCGTAAAATTTCTAACAAGTGTGACCCACGGGATTGTTCATGTCCTATAGATAACCAAAGTCACCTTGACAAGAACTGGATGTCTCTTTGCTGAAATGTTTTGGATAAACACCATTGATTTACTCTGCATTGAAGTCGTTTATGTGTGCAGCTCGACTTTGTTTTGAATGAAAACGTTGTTAGATACTTAAATCTCGCTACATTTGTTTTTCATTCCTAATTTTTTTTCTATTCTACCATTGTACGTGCTGGTGCCGTTTGCGAACACTCCTACAGCGGATTAGGAGCTTCCCTTACACAATCAAAAACTTGCTATAATCGTGATACATTTCCGCAAAACATCTAACGATCTGTGTGTGAAATATAGAACTAACCAGCAGCAGTGAATATACTCCAAGCATCTCGACCGAGAGGGCTGCGTGTTTTCATCAGGCTGTTACAATTGTGCAGTCGAGACACTGTATCAGGGAAGAGGTGATATCAATTCTATCACGGAGTAGCTAGTTGACCACATGTAATTAGGTTGCTTTCAAGGTTAACACAATATTCTTGTTATGACAGCAAAAAGTGGCGAATGCTATTTAAGGTCTGTCTGATGTACGTTTATGTGAACCTAAAACATGCCATGGGCTTTGACCATGCGAATCTCATTTGCCGTGGTCTGAAAAGAGCTTTTATACACCCGTGGTTTTGAAAAGGCCAAAATAATGTTTTATGAATGTGTACTTAAACTTGTACAGAATTCACAAGGGGAGCGCATTTATTTATGGCACTACTGGAAAAAAGATTCGTCAATTAGTGGTTCATATAAATTTCTGAGTTGGGTATAATCATTGCATTTTTTCATATCGCACGCAAACGTTTTTGCAGTATGAGCCAGCTTTCAGCAAAAAATACATTTAATACATATGGCATGAAAAAACGCATATACTTATGGGACGTAACTTGAATATAAAGCTAACCTGGCGGTGTATATAAAATCCGGCATGTATCTGAATTTGATGCAAACAAATGGGGAATATCAACGTATTTACAAATAGCGAGAATAAACGTTTACCGTCAGTCTGAATAGCAAATGCGGGTGTTTGTGCAAGTTAGGAAATGGTCTTGATTTAACGCTTAAAAATTGCAAGATTTATGATAATATACGGGGTTGGTCTTAACTAACGTGAGAGAGTAAATCGTGCTTCCAGTGAGCTCTTTGAGTCAAGGGACTTAAATTATCCGTGCAGTACACTTGTTTGAAAAAATCATGAAACGCAAGCTCACCGGCGGTTATTTCATTGAAGTGCCTCCACCCAGGTAATTGCTGTTGGCCCACCAGACAATGCTTCTTGTGATTTCCCCGTAAGCGAAAGCTTCAAAACTGGCACGGGAATTAGGAGTTGATATCTCCGAACTAACGGACTTTGCGAATCAACGCTCGTATATTCCACGTCCCCGGCCTGAGCATACCTACTGCTCTAATTGAAAAGTACGTAGAGGTGAAACACATTATCTTACACTTTTCCTGTAGTATAATTATGCATCCGAATCCTATTCAGAGAACATTCTCAATGCTGCCATTTTGCTAAATGGGACCACTTCAAACATTCATTACGGTACTGCTAATTGCTGGAAAGATACTGGCCAACAGAACTCACGTAGACAATCTGCTTCGTCCCCGCAGAGAACTGTAGTTAAAATGAATTAGGCTATAATGGGAAAACTCACGGGGACTGTGGTATTCAAACAAATAATACTTTATTCGTTACATGTGCCAGTGATGCTGCATTCGAAATCAGCTTGTGGTAGCTTAGTTTGAGTGATATCTCACGTGTCCGACCTGTCTTATTTGAGGCTGATAAATGGTTTACACAAATGAAAATCGAGCTCACCGATGCAGCGAAAGAGAGCGTCCTCCCAGCATTTGCCTGTAAATGAGTGTTGTAAGCCACAGGAGACGTATCTCCTATCAGTGCTGACGAATACTTCAGCTAGTTAACCAAAGTGAATTCGTCCAAAATGTTCGTCAAGAAGCCTACGAAATTAGCCTCAAATTTTTCTGGTGCAACCAGAATTTTCGAAAAATTTCTGCAGTGCTCACATGACTTAGGCATCTCTTTTTGGCGATCAGTTTGGTCGGGAAAATGGAGTGGATGTGGAATCTTATTAAACGCAATTTACGATGCAGGCTTTTGGAATGGGTGTGAACGCTACTGCTTGACGATCATTTAGAAAATGAAGCCGAATGTCTCCCCGCTTTCCTCATATTTCTTTGCCCCAGTTTAAGTGATATTAACGGAACCAGTATTGGCCTGTTGCAACAGTGATAACAAACCCAAAGTACCACATATGCCGAGAATATTTTACAAAAGTTGTGTTCGGCTTGAAGGAGGTAGAGGTTAGCCGATTCGAGGACGTTCACTGCAGCCCTCAGAGAAGCAAGCCAAAATCGACCGCTTCAGTGGTGAAGTCACACGAACACAAAACTACATGCGGTTGATATATGACGCACGGCCTATCAAAGCTCAGCATAAAATCGCGATGCTGCTGCCCCATCGATGGCTTAACATGACAAAAGGATTGCAAATTTATTACCTGCCGATTCTTAATGTCACCAGAGGTAGCATTATTAATGCTGGTTGATCAGATATAAGCTTTAGCCCCTGAACTGCACAGACTCAACTAAAGACGGTAAATTAAAAAGCACTTGGGCAACTCACGTTTTTCAGGTTGTTTATCGTGATGTTTTTCTGAAATTGTGCAAAAAAATCGTTAAGCCAACGTCTTCAGCCCGAAAGCTTTAAAGATAAATATCTTCGTGCTAATAATTTACGTAATCCTAGCTAACATCAACCCAAGCCTTTTTTCAAGCCTTTATTCACCAATTGTCAACAAGAATACTGATTGGTTTCAACCTACGCAACGGTATAAATGCAAACTGGCGTACCGTACTCCCGTATTGTATAATATTTCATCGTCAAGAAAACCAAGAACCATCCAAAAAAATTATATTTTCGTGGGCTGGAGCTAAAAAATTCAGTGTGACAGAACCAGCTTAAGCTGATGACACGTTGATTCATTTTTGATATATTTTTTTATATATGCGATTGCATATTGAGCACAGCTGTTATAACATATCAACCCCTTAACTAATCATGTAGGTTTAGACGACTTCACTAACCTAAGCACCGGTTTTTTTCATCTCTAATGCAGCGATCTGTAGATGGGAACAACATGTAAGTTAGTATAAACCGTATCAGTGTTTTCACAAACGTATAGATGCATGAACGATACAGAGGTGATCCTTTTGACGTCTCTAAAATAACACCATTTTAATTTATGGTTTGTGAACAACATTGCAGCAAGCGTTACACAAGTACAGTGGCAGTTGACATATAGTAACAAACTCACTACGGCATACAGCTACATTAGCGACTGCCGAAACTGTAACGTAAAATAATCAACCAACGATTCCAACTGTCCGCCAATGATTATGAGAACGTGCATACTATTGAAAGCCATTTACTGGTCATAAAATTCCTCGCGGAAAAGGTGGTGTACTATTCAACCCAATTAGCGTACTTTTTGTGCACCTTAAAACCCATATTGAGTAAATAAATATTTCTATATAGCAACCTGTTTATCATGGTACTAGCCCAAATGTACTTGATCACCGGTCACGAAACAAAGCCCGAGCTTTTTCAATACATACACCAGTTTAAGGTTTCTTCTAAATCATCATTTTCAGCGAATGAAACCAGACTGCCCTTTGGTTCACTGTGTGAGGTCAATCGGGACTCACTGTCGTCTTCATGGGGATCTTCTCCACAGGCATCTGTTAGTATTCATACCATGGGTAGTAGATGAGTAGCAGTGAAAATGAAAATGGAAGACGCAACCGATAATTGGTTTGCACAAACGCTGCAACAGCAATTCTACGTAGGTGCTGAAAAACATGCAAATAGTCTGACGATCTGGAGGTGCCAGCAAACGTGATTAATTTGCGACAGATTAGGTGCCCAAAAGCATTAGTAGGGCGGAATACCAACGACCAGCGTCGACTGCAAACGTCTATTTGTATAATTAACAAAAATGCATTTTCCTAAAAGCACCTGAGCGCCAGGTGAATATCGTGTGGCGGCTCACCGCGATTCTCCATATGGATTACACGGCGGCCACTTTTTACCTGTTTGAAAGCTAAATTAGGCAGTGGTTCCCATGGCATCACTCCCATTTTAACAGTGGAGGGCCAAAAACCCTACAAGCGTTAATATAGAATCGTTCCATATAAGGGACTAATAAGTACATAGACCTCAAGTACCCTATGCCTGCTCGTTCCGCTGACTGAAACACAAAGCCTTCTGCTAGCCCGTTAGCATACCAAATAATTTTTTCCAAGGATTCCGTACTAATCATCTTAGTGACTAAATTCTTAAAAATTCAGCCACAATCGTCCGTTTATTGCTGAGTTTTATTCATTGCTTAAGATTTAGTTGATAAGAATGAGCATATTTCTGGCGCTTGAGAGAGTTATGGGTGTCAGCTTCTCTGTTTTCCGCTAGTCCCTTTGAGGACCGTCGATCAGAATGTTTGCTGACAAAGTGATTTTTTTAGTGAAAACCGAAGATACGTACTTAGTATTCTTGAAAACTTATTGAGTCGCAATTAGATCTTCAACAAGGACAAAATTATATTTAGGTTTAAATTACTGTAGTTATGACAGTCCACTAAGAATCAATAATAGAAACATGTCATTTCTTACCCATACATAATTCGTATTCTGGAATACTTCTTGTGAAGGCGGTTCCTACTTAAACGCAAATTTAAAACGCATATATATATGGTTTGGTATATCTGTGCGAAGTGTTGGCGTTTGCACCTTGAAAAACTCACCCAAGACGGTTAGGAGAAACACGAACCACATTGCCATGGTTTCTGGTAATCACTTGATTCGTTGCATTTTATACCAGTTTGTCTAACCTTGATCTACGTGGTAATAATGATGCAGGCGATTTGGTCGTGCACAGCATGCATATACGTTTCAAAGTAGGTTAAGCTCAAACTTTCGTCTTGTGTCATTCCTCTAAAAGCGTAATAAACTGAAGTTGGTATTCTTTCATGAAAGTCGAAGGTAGGTTATATAGTTGAACGTAACAACCTAGTCGTATAATCGCGAACTCATCCATTGGCGTGTAAATGTGCTTAGCATTCAAAGACCAGTTGGCAATGAAATCAAAAGGTAAGTTACTGGCACTAAACGTATTTGCATCTCTGCTTCAAAATGGTTTTTTTCGCTAATAATGTAAACAGTACTGTGTTATAATGGAGGATCGGCGGGCGTATCACGCAGTCTAATTTCAATCAAGATCGAATAACCTGATATTTCGCATGAGAGGTCCATCCAATCAACGTATTAACATTTGGGCAAATTGTGCCGAGTAAGGCTGTGGAAGCAGAATATAAGCGCCAGAACCAAAAGCAAACTGCTTCGCAAGCCGTTATGCATCTGATGTCCTTTGTTCTCCTCCGCACCATAAGTGAACCAGGGATTGCTAAACCGGTGTAAAAAACACTTGGGTACCATATGGGCGTATAATCAACAACCTGTTAACATATTTTGGTGCGTAATAAAATTCGCGAAAGGATTTAGTGATCTTCTACCAGGGTAAACTCATAATATCGGTAATTTTTTCATGTTCTTTAAAAAGTCGGCAAACTATGAACGAGTGACACGAACGTTTGCTACGCTGGTTGTCAAAGTTTCAACCTTCTATAGTATATGGAAACTAATGGAAAAGACGCTTTCGTCGGGTACTTCAGATAAAGAAAATTTGTATGACATTAGGAACTGTTACTGGACATGTTAGCTGGCGAGGACGTTAACTATACGACCTTAAAATCGTCAGCTAAACCAGTCTACGAATTGCTATCGAACGTATTCATCATAATCGGCAATCGGCGGCTCATAGCCTCCGATGAGAATTACACTAAAGCACCCACAACGGAGGTCTGGCAATATGAACACGGGGCACTTGGCACTAAGTGAGAAAACCCGAGTTGTTTTTCCTCCAGTTCGCCCACTGAGGTGGCGTAAAGTAGTAAACGTAGTTAACAATTGTGGACGGTGTTTTACTGAAATTTCAGGCCTTTGGTCTTTTGGTTTTTGTAGATGGCCATGATTCAAGATTAATTAAATTCAGTACAAACCGCATGAAGATAATTCACTGTAAGAAGATTAACTATGAAATAACGTTTTACCAGTGTTTGGTCGCTCAAACAATTGAAAAGTTAGTCAGAAATTAGCGTAGCACAGCTAGTGAAACTTTTGAGAAGCCAATTATTTCCCATCACAATGACTCACAATCGTACTCAAAGTAAAATGAACCACTTACAAAAGTGTATGTGCACCTTCCTTTTGAATTTGGTTTTGTCAAACGGAAAGCGCGTTTTCCTGGCAGCCACGAATAACCACGGTGGAGGCCATACAACGTGGCTGCAGGCATACACTCAGGGAATACTGCTGGAATACGACATGCGCTGCGCAGTACGTTAGTTAGCGCGGTACGTAGGGAATTTCGCGCACATGAAAGGTGTAATAGGCGGAGGTTACAGATTAGTTGCTCATCACGTGGCCCTATGATTCTTGACATATAGGCTGCTAATTAAATTATAACCGCAGCATCTCAAAGCTTGAACTTTTATTTTGAGCGCTCGAATAATCAGGGTTAGTACTCGGTTCATGGGCGCATACATTTTAATCCAAGTGGTCGCAGATGTAACTGCACGTTCATTAGTCATTTATATAGTGTGAAAAATTAACTAAAATACGTATCAGATAGCCGCTTTTCCCATCCTTCATCACCAACGACCTAAACTTTTAAACTTCTGCCCCAACTTTTCTCTAATCAGTCTTAATATGCTTTCATAACAGGTACATCAAGGGGTCCAATCCATTGAGATCCGGATAGTTTTATTTAGATTTTTCCTCGTCATGGTTCATAACTCCGCCTTGCATACTGGAATTCACATTCTAGCAGAGATTACAGGGCACCCGTGTTGTTCCAGTAATTTTGTTTGGGCTTTTTTAGGCTGGTGTCTTATTTTGTATCTTGCCTATTGTTTGCTAAACGCAACAGACCCTTTTCGGTGGAATGCATGTTATGTATGTTAAAAGTTTTCCAGCGTCATCATTAGTTTGTCTAGCGCTAGGTTGTCAGTTTTTAACTTAGATTGTAAAGACATATCGGTTTGCAGACACAATCGTCCTTATTGGTTTTATTGCACCAATTTCCCCTGCTTAGGCGAGGAAATACTTCCATTAAGACAGACTGAGTGGTGATGACCAAGGATCTAAAGCAAACCAACAATTAAATTGCATTCTATTTTCTGTAGCCTAAAAGCAGCCGCAAATTCACCAACCGTAGTCCTTGAATGGTTTTGGTTTTTTACTATGATATAGACAGCTGATGTGGCTTTAAATTAGCATTCATGAATTCATTTGAGATATCAAGACGCTAACACATGTGACATATAACAAGGCGAAACGGTCTCAAGGCCTTTAGATAAACGTGTGGTATAATTATAATTGTCTCAAGTTTACTCGTCTGCTTGATGCTCTCCAAAAAGCTCAAACAGAACCAGTTCGTTCGTTGATAGACATCTGTTTGCACATGCATGACGAAGGACCTGTGAAGATTCTTAAAGGTCCAATTTATTGGGACCATTTATCAATACTGTTAACAATATCAGAATATTGGCCGAATAGCTGCCCCGTCACATACTTACTTCTACGTTGATACTGAGGCAAAAGTATTCCACGTGGCAGTGTAAGCAACTGAATGGGCAGTGAGGCGAAAAATCAGCGCTGTAATGTTTTTGTGCAGTATACACGGGATCACACAGGGAGTAATTGCTAGTTTCGTTGCGTTGGATACGCAGTTCTATGCATTGTTTGTTTGAGAGTTTCTTCTGCCCGAATTAACTATTTTGCAAATGAAGTACAAAACTTGTGTGGCGTAGAAAATTCAACCTGTGATGTCAAAACTTTCATTCATGTGCACTAAGAAAATTACTTGATTCCCGATTTTGAAAAACACATTTCTGGCTACATAGTTAAAGGTGGAATCAGCTACAAAATTCATATTTAAGTTTTAGACCGGGAAAAATTCAACAAATATAATCTGCTGTGCAGGACTACAATTCACTGGTGTTGAATCTTTGGCGACTTGGCGGGAGATTAGCTGTTTTATGTAAAGCTTTTATCCCTCAAATTAATATATGTGCGACGCGAGAAAATAATATGGCTGTACTAATATAGGAACAAACCGAAAACCCGAACGTCGGTCCTTTCGAGCGCAATTTCTTTTGGCGCTATAGAGGGGACAAATTGTTTAGTTGTTTATTATTTTGTCGCTTTTAACCGTGCCATCAAACCGCCTCAGCGTTACCTAGTGTTTGTTTCCATCGCTAACCAAAAACATTTTTCTGGGATTCACAAAATGTATGATCTAATGAACGCAACCGAAATACTTGACGAAAGCGATATGATGACTCATAACCTCGATTTAACTGGCTTTCTCATTATATCCATGAATCAGCGTGAGAAATTCTCGCATGTGTTTTTTTACACGAGCATGATGATTTCCCATACTATTCTCTACCCTTGGGCTAAAACTTTCTATGATCAAAACAACAAGTCAAATTATGGGTGCTTTTCTATCGTTATGAAAGACAGTTCCAATATATTCCACATGCACAAAAATGTAACTGTATAAAATAGCGTTTCTTTCTTCGTCTTGTTTCAGCGGTGATCAGGGGTCATTCAAGCGCCCGATAACTTTTCAGTTCGACATATAAATGCAGGTTGCGCCCCCAGCCGCATACTTCGGGACGGCGTAGTATTCATGAAAACGGGTTTCGCTGTTTGTAAAAGTATGCAGGGACTATCCAGTTGGAAATAATTTCCCGCAGGGAGTTTCACAGAAGGTTGTATTGAAACCTGCAAAACATCTTCGCTGTGGCCATACAACATAGACATAATTCTGTCGCGAAAGCCAACACAAAAACTATAAGGGAAAAAATGAACACGCTCGATTTCATCTGTTGCAGAAAATGAATTGTTCGTGAGATTTGGTATCCAACTTGGAGAATCTTCACACAAAATGTGTTATTAAAACTTGATGCTCCAGTGTATAGGACCGTGCGTTATCATTATCGGGATTAAAAAGGTGCCAAGAATCCATACACCACAAGCAGCAAGAGCATACTTTGTATTAACTTCGGAGATCTCCTGCATAGCACAACCGTGCAAACGTGCAATATTGAAGAACCAATAACGGCAACCTAAAAGATACAGACGATCGCTTTTCTATCTGGTTGCTCGTGGCTGTTCATCTGGCGTTTCCTAACAAAGGACTTCGCGGCTAACGGATTTCTTTCTTTCATTTGGTACCATCACCAGTATACGGACGACGAGCATTTGGTGACGACTTTAGGGGACGGGGACATGTGGACCTGCCTGGAGAATTTTAAGGAGGTCGCGAACCCGGCTGGAATGGAGACTGTTCGGAATAACTTGGTGGCACTTAAGACGCTGCTCATAGGCCGGGCAAATTCGGCCGTGGATGCGGCTTAGAGGAGCCTTTGGAAAATGAACATGGGTGCCGCAAAGGAAGCTCTTGCTACGGAGTTCGACCGCCGAGAGGCAGTGATGCGGTTTCAGACAGCCAAGATGGGACGTGAGTGCGACCCAACCGTGTTCTTCGATAGCTTGCAGCAGTCGTTAAATTGAGATTTGCCGGCACTAGAGGGAGTTTTGCGCCATTTGCTGACGGTCCAGTTCAATAAAGGTGCGCAGCTTGCATTTCGTTCCGATTTGAAGTTGGCGAGAGCAACTGGCAAGTTGACTGTGTAGGAGCTTGTGCATTTGGAACGGAAATTGGCTGGTGTGCCACTGACCACGTTATAGTTGCAGAAGAAGTTGGATGATTCACCATTGGACAACCTGCAGATAAAAGTGAATCCACTAGCCAAACAACTTGAAGCCACCAACACGGAATCGTGGAGGTACGCTTAAGCGAGCCAATACTACAAATGTGGCATGCTTGGCCACCGGTATAATGTACGTCGTCCTACCCGATCAACTGTAAATAATAAAACTGCGGACTAAACCGCTGTTCCCGGGGATTAGTTCAATGACGCAGGCTACGATACGGGGCGTCTTCGAGAAAAGTGAGCTGTGTTTATTATTAAACATGCGGAGGGGGAACGAAGGTGAATGCTAACAGTGGGCGGATATCGACTAAAATTTAAAGAATTATCAGTGCACTCTCTGCGCCTTGCAAACTACTCGGTGCAGCACGGGGTTTTATTTACCCTAGACGCAGAGAAGATAATCTGCGGTGCAGATTTCCTCATGAGCGCAGAAAGTGGGGAAAACTTATAGCACCCTATCCCTAGATCAAGCTTGAGACTTACGCAATACTGCCGTGAACGAATAATTGGTCCGAAAGCTTCCGTCTCTTAATGTTCCTTGAGTACCGTCCGTGGATGAGGAACACTGTGAACTGTTCACAGGGGATAAAGATCCGCTCGGGGGTTCCTCGCGAAAAGAAGGGCGCAATCTCCCTTTTTTAGGAGTGCTTTCTACATAACGGCCCCCGTACGCTGCAGGTTCAAGTACGTGAGTTCAATTGTTGGTTGCGCTTTTAAAGAAGGCGAACGGAAAATGACGGGTTTGTGTGGATTTCTCTCTTTTGTAAGAACCGACCGCAAATCGTGGTGAAGCTGTCCTTTCGGCTGCAGCGATTTTCGATTTCTTCACTTAGTTCGATATTTCACGGGGTTTCGCTTGCGTTCTGGTTGCTGGCATCTATGTTTCAAGCCACAGCCAGACAGCAGAATTTATAAAGACAAGAGTTACAAACACACGGCGACGCAACTCTACTCTGGGAATTTCAGAAAAGAAGATGCGAGGCCACAGTTCGGAATGCTGATATTCGCGAAAATAGAAATTTTAATGAAAATTCGTCACAATTAAATTGTATATCAGGCACACTCACGTTCAAGTCCCCGTGCAACTTCCGCCTCCTGAGTACACAATAAATCCATATGATTTTAAAATTAAAGTAGACCAATGGTTCAACCAAAGCGGTACTGGAGAATTTTTCGCTTGACCCTTCACTCAACCCTAGTTGTTGGGAGAAAATAAATGCCAAAAGTCAAGTTCATTAAGTTTGTGGACGGAGCGCAACAACGCCTACTTCCAAATTCCACGTGGCATTTCTCACAGACGTATATGCAAACTGACAGCATATTATCGGAACTACTGATTTGTGCCAAAGACGTAGGCTACAATAAAGCTAATCGTAATGGGTTGTGATTGCTTTCTCAAATTTATTGTGCGGTAGCTCAAAAACACCAGGCGAAAGCAAAAACCCGATTTTTAACGTGGTTATTCATCTGTCCTATTCGGCAGATAATAGCATGGCACTAAATAGTTTGCATTACATAAGTTATTGGAAATGTACGGTCATCGCCACGCTGATCTTCTCCACGCCGTTCTGTTAGTATTGTTCAAGCGCATGGTAAATCGGTGTCGGTTATTATGAAAATGTCACGAGTTTGCTCAACATTTTATCTGGCAAGAAAATTCTACCAATGTGTGAGCAACTTCAGTCGCTGTTAGGACGGGCGACATCGAGTCTCTCAGATATACTGAAAATTACGCAACACATTGTATGACCCAGAAGTGTGAGTGGAATGATTTCGGTCGCAGCATAGCAACCGTTGATGGAAAAGTTTAGGAAAATATTTGCTTCTACCGGAATCACCGTATGATAAGGCATTTGGTAAATTGTATAAGACTAAATGTTTACGGGGTAATCTGGGCAGCGTTTTTCATTGTTGCCTCTGTATTTCAACAATAAAAATTGTGGAATAAGTCGTTTCTTTCGCTGATGTCACGATGGAATATTCAGCAACATTTATGAATGGTAAAACAGACCTGAAAATTTTATATTCAAGGGGCATCTCTGCTGGAATGCTACTAATTCAGTGCCGTTTCCTTATTTATCATTTATACTGTAGAAAAAAATATAGTTTCTGTTTTGAAATCCAAAATCGCGTGCTTCAAATGTGTGCGCTACGCAATCTTAAAATATGCGCTGTGATTGTGAGTCAATGTTCTTCCCTAGTTTTCATGTGAGCGCGGCATGTTTTGGGGACGATCTTAATTTGCTGTCTCACTCGTTTCGTGTTTCGATAGGTATTAGATGTTTTTTCCCTTAATCTGTACTGCCAGGCAGATAGTCCGCACATACAAAATAACGAAGCGTCCGTTGAGCAGCAAATCAAACAAACACCTCATTGGGCAATTCAGTAAGTATCTCAATGAATCTTAGTTACGTGGCTGAAGAAGGCAAGGTCGATCGTTTCGTCATATCAGGGAGGAACAATAGTTGAAGGCTCCTGAATTCGGTGGGGCCACGCACCATTGGAGTTACCTGACAAACTGTATATCGCCAGCCGTATTGTGAGTCTAGACGAAAGATTAGGTGTTGCACTCGCCACACATACGCTTAAATGTCTAGAGTCTATTTGAGGACACCTGGTTGGCTATCAAACAGCGCATTGTTCAGGATTAACTCATGATTAGTTAATTAGTTAGTTAGTTGAGTAAAAATAATAAATAGAACGCTGATTGAACTGCGCCTGTAAAAGCATGTAATTTTGTAACATTCTCTGCTTCCAATCAGAACAACGGATTCTAGGTGCGTTGGAAAATAGGCCGCACAACAACCAGGACACCCATATGGGTACTGGAAGTTGTCTGTCGAGATCAACAAAAACTTCGTGGAATAGCCTGCTTCTCTTTTAAACGCTCGCGTGTTGCTTACTGCTATATTGAGCAGAGGGAGCGGTAAAGGTCATCCGAGTTATGGACGCTGCGCGGTTCCATGGAGAATATCAATTTTGATTGCGGCAGTACACAAATAAAATAGACCACAGCCTAATAATCCCTGTTGAAGATTTTAATCGCTGCGCAGCGACTCTCCCTGCCTAAAATAACAACTAGTCTGCAATGAGAAACTACTTAGAAACGAGTCTAACGGGCATTTAGATGCACCGAATAACAAGGGTCTGTATTTAATAAATGGATTCCGGCCAGTGCAATATGTTTTGGTTGCTTTTATCAATGTTCGTTTATTGTCGTCGTTCTGTCACGTAGATGGCATTATTAGGCACATTATTACGCGCCTTTTATGGTACAGCAAATTTAATATTAAGTCTGCCGATGTTGCAAACCGCAGATATATTGCACATTAGAGATGGATTCTGCCTGCACTCTACTTAGACACAGACTTCAGCAGGGATTCTATAGTGATTAGAAAAAAACACACTAACTAGCGTTGTATATTCCACCACTTAAAGTTAAGCATGTCATACCAGGGAAAATCAACAAACCACGGTCTGTTCATACGGCTAATATGTCAGTATTGTTGCCCCGGACTGCTGCATTCAAATGTTTATAGTGTACTAAGTTGGAACAACTTCTAAGATTCTCAAGTTCTTGGTAATTGTATTATTATAGCTCCACCCAATCTAGTCGTTAGTCAACATATTAACCAAGGTTATCTGTCAAGTAAGGAGCTGATCAAGAAGAAGTCCTTGTTTCTCAGCAGTTTTTTGGTACAATCATTTATTCACCGGTTAAAAACATCGGGAACTGATTGACTTATGAATCACTTCTACAACATGGAGAACAATTTGTAATGTGACGATTAGTCATGAAATTTGAGGTAGAGTTATTTCTGTTCGGTAGTCCAACCTGGGTTGTAACCTTAAGGAACTTGTAAAACCAATGAAGAAACAATTGTTACGTAGTTTTCACTTATCCGGCTGCTGCACATTAACGAAACCTGCTGACGTATGTTCTGTTCATTATAAGAAACGCGTAAGGACACACCTTTCGGCAGCGTGCCTTTTTGGGGCAATGGATTAGGAAGCAACACATGTAAGCAACTGTAATCGCGTGAGTGTTTTGTTCCGATAGGACACATTTCCGCCAGTTCTTCCTTATCAATTCCTTGAGTTGGATCGGCCCTTCCTCAAAGTTCGGCCGTTTACAACATCACATTATTATCCATGGGCTATGTAACAGGGGGTTAAGTTAAGTATCAAATTACCAACTTTCCTAAGAGATTTTTTATCGTTCAATAATCTTCCCGAACATACAGCACGCAGCGAATCGCAAAACGCAGGTAATCAGATATTAGAGTGACGCGGGTGCACTTGACACAAGAAAAACCGTAAAATGGCCATTATTTTATTCCAAAACGTAAAGGCAACCACATGATAATACTAAAATTTAATTGTGGTCAGAGAATGGGTTTATTATGTTCATTTGTGATTTGAATGTCCCAAATGAAATTAAAATTAAAATAAAGAGAGCTGTGTTGAAATTCTCAAAAGGTGTACTACTTTTGAACAGTTCTCAAGGCCACCGTGTGTTTGGTGATGCCCCATTTATAAAACCGCCCATTGGGTGAGTTTTTTATTCGAAGCGTAATCTAACATCGATTATTCACCAAATAGGCACAATCGATGCGAACGTTGACTGTGAAAGTGTCAGCACCATTATTGAGGACATGGCATCAGTGTCAAACACTGTTGTTTTGCAGCAATAAGGCAATGATCTATTTGAAAATCTTATTATGAAAGTGGGGATGAAAGTGAACGGAAAAAAGAATTCGCACCTACATAGTATGGTCCTACATTTCAGGACATTCTCCACGGCAATCTGGCAGAAACTGACAAAACGCACGCATTGCCTAGTAGCATTACCTACGATTACATATAGATATAACCTGGTTACCACGTCTCTCAAATTACCAACCGGGCACAGAAGACGGTCATCCAATCGACAACCGATGGTTCAGCGTGCACAAAAGTTGACCAAAGTGTCGCAGTTTTTCGCCGGAGTTTTCCGCTTGCCAGAGGGCCGGTTGCATTAACCAGGATTAGCTATTTAACTTACCGGTTAAGGATTCTACAAAAATTAACCCACACGGAATCTGGATATGAAAGGCCGTTTGCCGAACATGTGAACACGCGAAGTGCCTAAGTTATACAGCAGTACCACTAACGTCGGTGCAGACATCAACTAAGTTATCCTAATTGGTGGTTGTTGACTGATAGAGCAACTTGTATATCAAACATTTCGCAGACTTCCATGTGAACAAACCGCCATGAAAAATTTCCTGACGATTCAACAACAAAGCATCGGTCAATTTTATCAAGAAGACATGCAACATCAAATTGCGTGTTGATCGCTTTTGTCAGCCAATGGTTCTTTCGCCCAACCATTCTGGGTTTTATTTTCTGTAACAGTAAAGCCCTGCCGGACAAATAATGAACGAATTCATTATCTGATGCCCGATCTGGTTTGCAATCGATTCTTATCGATTCTCTCCATAATAGGTTGTTACTAGGATATTTGTATCATTCTTCCCCTTTAAATCCTCCAACCTCTGATATGCCGGATTCAAATTCTACACATTAGTGAAGCCGAAGTGTTTCCACGGCGGCCTGAAAACGGCTTTTCTTGGCTACGGACTACAAAAATTGAGTCCTGATTTTCAGTTCGCTCGCTCTCCTTTTGGAATACTTGTGCTATTCTACAGTACCATTTCCGCTGGACGAGAGGTTTTGTGTCACAAACTTCGTATTAGTTTTGAGGCAGTAAAGATATCCACCAGTAATGTTGGATGAGTCCCAAACCTTCTACTGGAGATTTAAAAGTATGTTCCCCTTTTCGAACTTTTCTTAAATGACATGGTTACAAATTTTCTTGAGCCTAGCCAATTTGTGCATATTTAACAGAAACCTAAATCGTTCCCATGTATTGGTAGAATTACTGGGGCAGCATATTTATAACGCTGTAATCTGGGTAGCTTTTGCATGTTTCGGTTTCGTTTTGCCACAAAATAACCCTGTAACCATGTTCCCCCGGGCAAAAGATGTTGCGGTTCAACAAAATGTTTTCAAAATATTTGGTAAATAACCGTCTCACCTGGATTTTTGACTGATGAATCTTTGGTGGAGCGTTTAATGATCATGACCAATTATAATGGCCAAAACGACTTTTGTAGTTTAACTTTGAAACCTTAGAAGGCACCAGATTTGTGCCGTTGACAGCGCCTGATAACGAATCATAGAAAAAACGAAGCGGTTTTGTTCAAAAATTAATCGATAAACTGCAAAAATTATGCTTCATCAAATTTTTACGCTCATTTGTATGGAGGTAATATTACTTACCGGAAGTTATATTTGACAACTGAAAACAAAAGCCGCGAAACAGTCAACATTTGTGAAAATTCCCGGCTCCAATTGCACACCTGACCATACCTTGTCGGTAATATGAAAGCGCCATCTCACGGGTCGCGAAATACCAATGATATAGCTGACGTTTTGTGAAGCATGCTTTTATGGATCGCGGAGCACAAAGGTTGACGCCTGGCTAAGTGGGCCTCAATGTCAAAAGTGAGTCCATGTTGTGGAAGATGGAGAATGACGTCATTTACTTGGCAGATTGCCTTCCACCAAAACTGTGACCAGTGTGCACAAAACAGACATGTACGGTTAAACAAGTGCAACCCCTTTTCGGACAAACTGCATTAAACCAACGAAGTTTCGCTTCTTAAAGAACGCGAAGCCGCCATATTGCCGACAAACGATGGAAGGCTTTAAATCTATCTCATCGAAATTTTTGCCGGTTATGGCAACGTATATCAGGCATGACAGTATCCTTCCACAGATGATCTGCTTCAATCAGTGGTGGGATAAAAAATGGAAAACCGCGGACCATTCCCATCGTCGTTGTGTTCCAATAAGATTGTCCCACCTTGTGTGATAACATGCAACTTGATCGTTCCATGATGCTTAGTTTACTCCTAAGGTACATCCCTCTACCTGTATTTATCCATCAAATTCATCAGGTGTGAGTGAATTTTCTGCAGAATGCCTAAAGACAGCCTCGCAGTTGAACATATTTTCCTTCGGAGGAGCAAACCAGGGCCCTAACAAAAATCCGGTGCTTCTTGTAAGCCTTTTCTATTAGTAGCCATCGTGTTAAACCCATTCCATTCAACCTGATAAGTACAGACGTGACAAAATGGATCAACTCTGAGCACACATGCAACATGCATATGTACGTGCTTAAAAGTCCAATGCACGCTTCGCATAAGGCCATTGTGAGAACAACAATACCGCTTAGCTAAATACGAGGGACAAAATCCATGTATTTTCTGCAGCCGTTGCGGGGCAGAAGAACAGGCTTCTCATATTAAAACTACATTCACTTGATTATACAAAAATACTGCTTAGGGCCTTTAATGCCAGTGAAAACGTCAATGCAGAACCCACTTTGTAGCGAAAAGAAACCAGGCTATGAACCGAACAAAAGCCTCTTGTTTTTGACAACACAAAAAATTCCTCATGTTGCATTCACTGACTGAATTGAATATTTTACGCTAGACGTATGATAGATCAATGCCTTTTCATAACGGTCAATGGCTTCAAGTATCATGTCAATCTTACATATTCACGGACGTATTTGAGCGCAAAATTCTCTGTGGCGAAAAACGCACGCTTCTGCGCTTGACATATTTGTGTTTTCTGAATGAAACACCTCAAAATTATCATAAAACGTTTATTCGGCGAGGTTAATCAGCATATAATATCGGCTGCATAGATGTTAGCTTCTAAGCAGCATTTTTAAAACGAGAAAATGTAAAGAAATCTACAAAAAGCAGACGATGGTTCCTAAAACATCACAAAACGTGACCTAAAATCTACTAAATATTATGCCAAATTATAAGGACTTGATTGGTGGTCTTTCGGCCGACCTGCGGTTGGATTGCATATATCACAGGGAACCAACCAGACACACGAGATTGAGACCAGCTCAGATTCGCGGCGGTCTAATCAATTTATGCGTCGACCGCATTTAGACCTACCGGATACGGTTAAGAAGCTACATAAGCACAGGCAGAAGAAGAGGAATTCACCCACTCAATTCCGCGCTGTCGATGTTACCTGGATTGGCAATGAAACGTTTGCAATCTAAAGGCAACCTTGGCGAACAGACGAACAATGAATCAGCGCACCTCAGCAAACTATACTCCACCACATTGCGGACACGGACATCAAGTGGTTCCATAATGCAGCAGATTGACAGTGTGGTCTTTGATAAAACACAACATCGTTTAGAGGACAAGAACACTGTAGCAAAACAATCTTTGCAAACTTTGTATTTCTGCTCTCTTAGTCGTATCTGAATTTACAATCTTATTGCCTCAGCAAAGGGTTTCTGGTTATCCGGCTCTGTTTTTCCAAATAGTCCTTAAGATCACCAGAGAAAACTAATGGAATCGTGAAAAACCAGTTTCTAGAAACTTGACGAAGCGTTGGATTAACCTTACTTCATTAACCTCCTATGGGCATTTTGCGTTTGAATTTGATACGGTGGCATCAAAACGGTAAACACTGCTTCTACTTAACGCTGCAAAGTAAAGATATGTGAATGCAGATTTTACTTCTTCTATCAATAGTGCTAGAAGTATAATTAGACTATGCTGTGCAAAAACTTGACCGCTTGTTTTTACCCAAAAACAGGAAAGATCATAGCGCACGGATACTTGCTGTTTTCACCTCAAGCTCAACTTTTCAGGCGCATCTGATCAACGCCCCGTTTGAGGTGCTTGGCGATAGGTGTCTATGAGTGCACCTTACAATAGTCACTCATTCGCTATCAAAAATTAAACATAATCGTGGTTGCAGCATGTTTTGTGGTATTTTTATAACCATATGTCTCACTAAGGTGCCACCAGTTTTGCTAAGTTTTTGCGCCCAACTCTTATCAACCCCGTACCACTTACGTGAAAGTGTGCCTGTTGAAGGTAAAAAAGCCCAAAGTCAACACATGGTTTCATCCAACCATGGCACGTTTTCTGAAAGATAATCATCCTCAGCTTGCATAGTTAACTTACACGATACCCGCGAAGAAATTCGCATGCTTTGTTTGGCCAAGAAAGAACAAGTATCTACCTGCGTTATGCTAACAGAAAGTTAGGCCGAAATGTTTCCCATGCCGCATTCTCCCGTTTTTGCCTTCTTTGTGGTGCAAAAGGCGTTCAGGACGTTGTCCAGAAGTGTTTCCAACATGAAATGGTTGCAACTAAGCACTTTTTGCTGATAACTAACCCAATAGATACGTTTATCAAATATTTGAATATTATATTACGTAGGCAACGCTTTTTGATGTAACCCATAGACTGACATTCATTCAAAAATTGCATTCACACCGTTAGTTTCACACAGACTGAATTTTTATTTATTTATCTGGATAATTCCCACAGCGCTGGAGATCCCTCGCAACGTGTGCTTTAAAGAGTAATCAATAGGTGATTTATAGCTATACGATGCTTTTTCAAACTGGTTTGTCTTATTTCACACATAAATTCAGGGCACTGTACAATGGAATTTAATCAAACAAATCAGTGAATTTGTATGCGAGAAGGCAAATTTATACACAAGAAACGGGAGTTGAAAATTTTTTCACATTGTTTATGTAACTTATAGATTTCAAAATTTAATCTGTGGTTGTTCAGTGCATTTTTTCTTTTGTCTTGCAGAAGGCGCATCTCACTGTACGGTTCTTAAACTAAGTTGCGCAGCAATAAATAATGTTGAGCAAATTGCCGAAAATCAGCACCCTGATATGAATGATGATGTTAGTCTGCGAAAAATTGCAACAAAGAACACATATTTCTTGTATAAAACTCGTCCGAAGCTAAGGGAACATCATTGGCATCACTATATACATTTGGTTGACTTTGCGACCGAGCACCCTAGTACTACTTGAGGACATATCAATAAACTGCCTAAGATGGACGTTTGTTATGCTACTTAAGAACGTGTGTTTTGGACTGATTTCGGTTGTCAGAGCTTATGAGTAATCCGGCAGGCCGCAAAAACATGACCAAATATGATCAGCGTTCAGGCATTTCATAAAGGCACGACCGATGTTGATGGCAGTTTAGTAAGCGCCCATCTGACAGAGTGGATCAATGCGAAAATGTGCCGTTTATATAGCGCGGGCCCTCGTAACATTCGCGCCCGCACGCATGTGCTTCTTGCAATAAAGCTGTTGTGCTTTATGTCGGTAAGTTGTTCTTCTGGCACCAGACACTGCGATGAGAAACGCAGTCAGATATAACAGTAGTATACTACACACAAATGCAAAATATCTTCAATGATTTATATGCACTTTTCTCTTTATGCAATTTGTGTTACCATCCTTTTGATATTTGTAAAACAATCAACCCGTATTTTACGCTTCCCGGTCCCCGCGTTGCTTTGAATGAAAATACAAGTTTTTGCTGCATGCAAGTATTAGTTTGTGGTCTGCTAGTTGTAAAGAAATAAAATGCGTACACCCACAGAGAACATATATTAGAGTTAAAAAAAACTTATCTCGAGCCACTTTTAATCATTTCAGTGTAAGGCGGTGTTCATGACATGAGCAGGCACTTAAGATGTCTAATTAATTTGATTGCTAATAAAACAGTTCCTGAAACACGATTTTCGATTATTTTCATTTTGCATTTGGCATGCACGATTTTGTTTATAATCCAGAGGAATTTGTCTCTTCATACAAGTGAAAACAGTGCACTTTCTCCTATCATGCGCATGTGTCTCGCGCTGGATTTGGTTGAGCTAAACATTTCCATCTCCTGCGTTCAATGTGTCCCATATGTTTGCTACTGTCTGGATTGGCGTAGCGCGAAACAAGTGTAATTTTGTGTGAAGACCCGATTCCACTTTGGCGGTAAAACAACATGTCCCATAGGAGTATATCGCTGAGAAAAAAATTAATACTTCTCTGAGACATTTGAGAAAATTAAGTCCAGCTGGATGATAAAACGCAAGTTTCACAGAAACCTCTTCCATCGCCTAAGTGAATCGCCTAACAAAATGGATTTAGCGGAGGAAGTGAAATATGTTTGCATCAGTTGGTGGTGTTGTTTTCAATTTTAAGTATAACATACGAGCTTGCCAGTGTTGATACATCACTATATCTTGTTTACTATCGTCGGATATTGGGGCGTTAAACATGTCAGAATGTTCGTCTAAAAAGTGTTTTTCTCAGTTATTTTCGTGGAGTATTGTACAAAACCGCAGAACGATTCGCGTAGATCGCCTGAAAAGAAGTTGAATGTACACTGTACCTTCATGCATTTATGGTGCCTCCTGAACAGGAGAACTTTTTTCCTTCATAGAAATGTTGTCGTTGCATATATTACTACAATAAAGTACACACATTTGGGCAACTGTGAGGGTCCCAGTTACGTCTTTGTCTGAGTATTTGCAAACTGTCAGCAAAGGGGTGTCACCATTGCTAGAGTTTTATTCGCCTTTAAATAAAATGTAAAAAAATAACCAGCAAACTTGTCACAGACATGCAGATTTATATTTCTATAGTAACCAGTTTTCTCAAAGAACTTTCGATCTTTCCGAAAAAGTGCAGCAAGTGTTCTTGACAACCTACCTGCACCGCTTCACTTACCAGTCGGTCGGCTTTATAGGGTGAACCGAGAATTTGAACAAAAATGGATTTCAAAATCGCTGTGGAAAAGTAGCAGCTACCTTGAAAGCTGGATGTGGCCGAATGACTACACATGCTTGGCAAGATTTTCTCGTGACATGCGAACTAAGTAGAAGAACGTTCTGTAAATGGGCGTGCGCTTAAAATGCCCCATAATGTTTCCCACAAAGTGAAATAACTGAAATAACTGAGTTTTGTTGACCAGTTTGTTTTATTGAAGCATCCGATAAAAAAGTTTGTTATCAAAGTCTCAGACGAAATGCAGCACAGACGCACAGATGAAATGTCAGATCCCACTAAATGTTTTAACTGATTTGTTCAGTCACATTACCTCCGGTGACGGTTTGTTGCCGTTTATAATTGCAAGCTCCAACTCCAAACAGCCAACTCGCTACATTTCTCCCCTTACATAAAGTGCGGTAAACTGTACTCCAGAAAGACAATTTAGAATTGGGCGGCGGTAGCATGACGATATATTCAAAGTTAGCGATTGTTTTTGCCCACCATCTGTACGTTTCCTCCAGTATCATACTTTCGAATTTTTAGATTTTTAGCGCTAATGTAAAATGATATATATTTCTGTATTTTGTCACATCATATTACATGTACCGTCAGGTCAAATGTTGGTCTCAATTTACCGCAAATGTTGACTTTGATAGATGCTCAAATCATCTGCATCAATGAAAAGCGCAAACTATATAATGCCGTATTGACAATCCTGTTTGAGTTGACTGCTATGGCGCTTCTACTAAGAAAAACCTTACTTAAAGGCAATATCCTGGCAAAACTCAGAATCGCTACGTTTTCAACGTCTATTAAAAGGCTTTCCTGTGCACGCAGCGGCTGACAAAATAAATATTTTTTCCTGTTCAGTGGGTCAACAATATACGTGAATCAATTTATCTCTCCGCAAACATAGGTTTAATCTTCATCACATTGCCTAATAATCCGGTACGTTCACGAGCATGGTTGAATATAGTTGGCTACTGTTTTCTCCAACAATTGACACGTTATTCGACTGTCTATTACTTCACGACATCCTCGCGGGTAGTAATATCCTTGTAACATGTGACCTTCCGGTAAGGCGTTTTGAATAATCGCCTTAATTTACTAACTGTTTTGTCAGCGAATAAACTTCAGAATCGAATTTGAATTCATATACACTCAGGCAACGATAATTTAATGGCAAAAACAGTTGACGATAAACTAAACCCATTGACGAGATTACCATTTAAATCTCAAGGTTTCACTGATAGTATAAATGAAAGTAACTGTAGACCAACTGGGAATTTTCGGCGTTTGTTGTTTCTTTGGGATAATGATAAACAATTTCCTGTTTATCTCACTCGTTCTAGGTTAGTGTTGAAGAATTATATTATTTTTGTTTTAGTGAATATATAAGTTTTCACCATGAGATTTTCTTTCCTTTTCAGTGAACGTCGTTTTGTCAGAGGGGTCTTCTGAATACGATGTCTGCCTTGGTAAGCAAGAGAAAACATAGTATCATAATGTGTTTTCTTACCGTGTAGGCATACGTTTTAATTTTATAAAATTAGCGAAATATAGCTGCTTTTTCCCGTAGTACTGAGTGAACGAGTGCACTGTGGTTCGCCGTCCGATCATAGCAAGATCAGCAAATTCGCGTACCAGGATTATAACCAGGATAATAATAATAATAATAATAATAATTATACCAGGATAATAACCATGATGAACGTTGATTGAACCAGATTCATAGAAATAATTTTTAAGAAATGCCGTTTGACGAACATATTTTGTGTAACATCTACAGATTTTATGAACTTATAAGTCGTTCAAGTTGGCAGATTACTCAATCTCCATATGTTACGCTGAATAATACATGGAATCCGCATGCCAGAATACCGTCTCCAACGATGAATTCTTGTTGCACAGCCATGAGCTGGGTGCAGGTGACCGAGATGTGGACAGTGGGTGGCCTGGTGACTAAGTATAAATACACCTGCCAGGCACGCACCTGCTGTACCCATGGATGGGGACCACGGGACACAGCTCACAAATAGTTGGAGACACTGACAGATATACACCAATTGCGCAGGCAATGACGTTCCACGGCTTGATGGTATCCTTTGCACTTTCCCACATTCCGGTGATTGCAACTGGGGCAGCTGGCAGCAATTTAACTATGGCACACGGTTATATATAGTAAATTGGACAGAATCGATTGACGATGCACCCCTGAATCTCTGCAGAGCGTCTTAGCGACTGCTTTGTCACGCGTTTATAGGCCCTGGTTATAAAATTGCCGAAAACAATAAATACACAGTAACCTACTTTTGAGCTCGGAAATAGTGACCATTTACTTTGAAAATAACGCACCTCCAAACAAAGTATGGCAATCACGTTTGATGCACTCAACCTGCAAAAGATTACACAGCAAACGATTTTATTTATTCTGTTGGGTGTTGCTTTGAATCACCGTTCACAAAACTCAACATAACACATTAATATCCCATGTTTAACTCGTAGAATTTTCCATCTTCAACGAAAGCGTTTTCCAACAAGCGGTGTATTTTAAAAGATGGTTTTACGGGGATTCAACATTTTGCGTATATTTTCATAAGGCTCGTGGCAACCGTTAGATGCGCCTTTCATCATATAAATTGTCGCCATTTGGACAATCCACGATGAGGCAAGTGTATTAACGCGCGTCTGTAAAACAAACGTTTAAGCTTAATCTTGGGGACGGACGGTGTGTTTTAAGGCAGCCGTCACGTCATAAAACGCAATACCGTCGATACCATGTTTTCCTCTGCAATTGTCGGCCCCAGTCTAGAGATAACATTTGGGATGTTCTTATTTTCAACTTTGCTGCTCCTAAGCGGGATTACTTATGTCTTCTGTATTTCAAACAGCTAAATGCGTAAGAATTGGTGAGCGCAACATGTCACTCCACTGATGTAAATCGAATGCATCCAGTTAAATTTTTGTGAAAAATTTTTGTGTTCATCCTTCGAACGTTTTTTGTAGCAACATACCTATAATCATGCGCATTCAACATTAAAACACTAACTTATTTAATTTGCAGATGTGCCTCTGTGTCGGGGTACGTTTTTCATCAACACCGTACACTTTTAAAAGGGTTAAAATTGTCAGCAAATACATGCTAAAATACTCCAGCAAAATTAGTCAAACCTCCTTAGTGAAAAAGTATGATAAGCAACAGGTTGCTAGAGATTTTTACAAACAAATACGCACGGCGCATAACTTGAAGTGTTTTACCAGATACTTGATTTACAGCGTTAGACGACTTACCTCACTGAAGCATCATTTAACAAAGATACGATTTATAGCTTTATGTAATACCGAAGAAAAAGACCGGTGCTTGGGTAAGTTGGAATAAACATCTGTGCATAGCCTACGGCAAGAAGTGCTACAATTAACTAAGATAAAAAGTTTCATTTAAAAGTTCCTTAATCTATTCAGAAAGTCACCATATTACTTGTTGATTGTTGCAATCAGTGTTGGATATTGGTGCTTTTTTACCATCCTTTCGTTAAGGTTATTGCACAGTTCGTCCGCATTAAGTTGTTTCGTGATGCTATTTGCCAGTCAAACGAACTCCCAAGTCAACAATACCACAGGTCACAAATGAAGCAATCTGAATAATGTTTTTGTTCGGTAGGTCCTGCATCAGGTCGAAATAAACGAGCATGTTTCTTCATTTTCAATATTATCACCCAATAACCCGTTTGTTGAACCGCGTTGGTCATCTGGGCTGATTTCTTGGTGCATGAAGCTTACTGAAAGAGTTTGTTTTAGAAACACACGTTCCATTTTCACTGGTAATTGAAAATTCGGATATGATAGATTCCATGGAAAGTTACTCAGTTTTGTTCCCTAAGATCCACCAAGACCATGACAAATGCCCTGGGACTAACATAGTTGTGTTCAGTCAAGTTTGCTCACCAGATACAGCTGCACCATAAACTATATTATATCATCGTTACGGAAGCTGGTTCGGGGGCAAATTACGATGGTAGTAAATAATTCGCTATTATTTTTCTCACTGTGCAGCCAAAATTAACGGGGACGCTAACGCTAAAAGTAGGTTGCATGTCTCATTTTAGTTGTGGTGTGCTTTTTGATACTTTTCGCCTAAGATGAAGACCAACAATATTGCAGACTTAATATATGTTTTCTGCAAATGTCCGCAGACAGACAAATCAAAACCAGCTGTCTAAAACCGTCTGGGGGTATTATAGCCATACCGCGGTTAAAATTGTTCACCGAAACAGTTTGCAAGTCTAATGCCCAAAAAGCAAATTAGGTTTTACGACCGTTGATTAGATTTAAACACCCCAAAGGTGCTTACTGAGGAAGAATGCCACTGAATCATAGTTAACTTGGAGTGTAGCAAACGGCAGTTAGGCGTTTGAGCAATGGTCGTGTCAGCTGACAGACACCAGATGACGGAAAACCTAGCCAATTTAATTACTAAGCTATAAGTTTATTGGATGACCGTGGAGGCCTGTTTTTTAAAAGTCCTTGATATGTTAACATTAATATAATAGAGGTACTTCGCTACGTAAGCGTTATTTAGGATCGCTTGTTGTTTACAGATATTTGTTATACATATAAGCATTTTCACGGATATTCGGCACTATTAAATGACGGTGAAATTATATGCCAAGTTCAAGGTTATTATTCCTAGGCAACTTTTGGAAACACGCCACATCGTGATAATATATTCTTTGTACGCCAAATTGGCAAACTAATGAAACGTATGGTTTTCGTGTGTTATGTGGAGTAATATACGCTGTGATTACTGATTTTTGTGGCTAGTTGCAAAAAAACCTTTTTAACGATGAAGCACTGAGAGATTCGTTCTGACAGAAAATCCGACATATATCTTCAGTTCTTATTTTTAAACCGGCGAAAAGATTCAGGCATAAAAAATACGTGTTCCAGATTTTGTAATTATCTGTAAGACATAGAAACATCGATGGTTTATTTGAATTATTCTACGTCAACAAACAGTGTCCTTTATGTGAATCCACCTCAAGTAATTAGTTAGCCCAGTTTTATTTGTAATCATTCCTGAATTGGCTCATAACCGACAATTAGTATTACATTGCACCGGAAAACTCTATGTCAAAAATTCTCAATCCTAAAGGAGGCTAGGATCTCTCCGAAATGCCAAAACTCATACCAGACGTTATGCATGAGGAAATATTCAGCCCGCTCGCAAACATGGAGTATCGTATCTTGATTTAGCAAAATTTGCGCTAAAGTGTGTGCGTTGAACATTTCTGATATTAATCTTTAGGAAACACGCGTAGCGAAATTACCTACAAGTCACAGGTTAATATGCTATCTGGAACACAACCAGTTGTACTGAATGACAAATATCTAGCCATTTAGCCTACAAAGCACTTCCGAACTTTCACGAGTATAAATTTCAAAATTTTAGATTTACTCACCTGTTATCTCCCGATAACCAAGTGGAAATTTGGGAGAATACAGATTTGGAAAATACTTAACTGAATGTAACTTACACCAGTTTCTGCTGAGTAGTCTATTGTATTTCGTTTATGATAAGTGTTAACCGCCACAAAATAAGTTATTTTACTGAGTGTTTATTTTTCAAAATAATTATGGACCTCTTATGACTCATTGTGTTGCAAATTTTTTTTTAAAGTAAGATGCTGGCTTGGTGGGCTGCGGCGTTGCTTTGGTGAGTTTCGATGAAATTACAAAACGCAAACCTTTACACAATCGTAGTTTCTAATTGAGACGCAATTCTCTGGATAACGTTGGCATTGCTTTATCTGCTTTTAGAAGAGTGCAAAGAGTCCATTGAATGCATAGGTAAGCACAATAATGCGGCGGGCATTACACCTTTTGTTGATTATACTCCTTTACCCAGTTACCCATAAATTGGATATGTGTAAGATGTCACGTGCTTCTTCAGTATACAAAGACTGTTGGGTATTCTGATTAGGCGCATTTCCACTGAGTCGTTAACGCCGTCTTTTAAGGTACTACAGTTCTCTAGTTGTAACGCTGTCAGCTGTGGTTGATCAGACGTGGGTTTGCAAGGATAATTTGTTGGCTGCTTTATAACCTTCCCTTTTCTAACTTTCCCTCCCGTCTGCCTAAGGTATGACATCCACGCTTACAACAGTCTCATACAAACGATGATAGGAATCTCACTATCTGCTTCGGTATAACTGGGCGATTTCAGTCTCAAATGTGGCGAGAATAAACATGCTACCCCTGCTACAATTGATGACCGCTGTCTCCACCTCATCAAACTTTGGTTGACAACCACATAACAAATATTCGGCACTTTGGCTTTTTCGTATGTTTTTGCAAGTTTTTGCTTTCTGCCTCAAATTCTGTAAGCAACTCGTCATCAAATGTTTGTTCAACCTGAAGATAAGTTTGATCCAGCTGGAACCGGTGGACACCCATGTGTGACAGAGCAACCACGATTTTACACGAACCACAATCAACCGGTTACTTGTCGCCAATAGTATGGACCTAAATACTACTGTACTACATGTGTGTTCGCGATAATTACCCGCACAACGAAATTCAATCCCATTAGCCCCTGTGCACCTGTGAATATCCAATCAAGTACAATAGTGGGCAAAGAGACGTTAAGACAATTTAGATCAGGTTAACCACTCATCACGATGTTCAGAAAAACCTTGGCCGGCGTTTTTGTGTTGCATAGATGACATGCATTAGGACGTTTACATATACTATTGATTGTGTAGGCTTAACAAAATATGTACATTCTAATTTGACTTTGTCCTCTCAACAGCACTATGTGAAATGCAGTATAGTGCTAAAGGTGAGACTGTAATCAACTATCATGTAAACGATTTACGTAAACGAAATTTTAAAATAGTAGTTCACAAAGCCGGCGGTGTCAGGACGCTTATTTCGGAAATCATATCTTTTGCGGGCACGTCTACTCACCAAATCGATTCCACACATTAACCACGACTTTATTTATTTATTTTTCAGAGACGTAAGCTGAATGAATGCATGTCCAAGGTTTAAATTATATTTAAGGTAAAGCTTCAGATAGGCTTTTATTTTGGAGATTATCTTTGGCCAATCAGGTGGGATAGATTCGTCTTAACATTGCTACGTCACTTTAGAACGCAAATCAAAATGAAGGCCCCTTTTAGCTTTCTGACTTGCTATCAAAAATTTACAAACGTTTGGCTCGAAGAATGTTTGAATCCTAAATAATTTTATTCTTCCAGCTAACGCCGTCCAAGTTTTGTATTATTCCTAGTGTTTTACCAGAGACAATTACAAATTATAGGATGGCGTTTACCTTTCGAGGTAAAATTCTAAACCTTTATAATATCGCAGGTGCTCTACTTCAGAAGGTTTGAAAACTCTGATAAGGTCTGTGGCTCTAACTGTTTTGCTATTCAAAATGTTAAACATCAGCAAACAGCGTCAAACCCTGCTGGTATTCTAGTTAGATATTGCACATCGAGATGTCGCTAATTAAGTAAAAAGCTCACCACAGTCCGTTGGCTCAGTGAGACCATGAGTGCACTTCGGAATTTTCCTGCAGTTTGGGTTCAAGCAGAACATAAGGTTAACCAGAACTCGAGGACTGCCCCACCTGATGAGTTCCAAGAAGAGCGAAACCATCGTGGGATGTTCAAGAATTCTAGCAAATTAGTGAGTTAAGTATCATGTCTCCAAACGCATTACGGTTTTGTGTATGTCGGTGTATGTAGTGGACACATTCAAGGCAATATGATAGCGGCGTTGACATTGTACACAAACAAATAGATTATTTTTCATTGAATATAGGAGGCTGAGCTATGTAAATTTAATTTTTCGGCGTAATTAAGCTGACAAAGCTGTTCCGGCAAGATTTAAATGGGCCATAGCGGGCCTGTCGAATTACTTGTTGAGCACTGTGTGATCCTGCACCAAAGGTGGTACATACATTTGGGTTTGAGTTTTAAAGAAACGCGTGTGTGTACTGCACGATCAAAAAACGATTGACGTATACAAATTTATGACGTCTAACAAAATTAAAACATTACGGGGCTCGTAAAATTGGAAGAACGCGAATTGAAGATTTCTGATAATTTACTAAACAACATGACCAAATATCTAATTAAAGGTCACACAAGACGTGTCATGAACATGTTGTGTACATGAACAAAACATACATCAGAGGATCGCGTAAAATTTAGTCCAAAACTCACTTATGAATACTGACAGTCTAAAAGAGTCTTGTTTCATTGAGCTTAATTTTGCAATTCGTGCAACTACATCTTCAAAAAGCTTTTTCTAACCCCCGTAGGGCATCATAAACGAAGCTAAACAAAAGGATAGAATTTATCGATACATACCACACCTTTGTCGGGTATTACATAAAACAGTGCAGGTATTTGTGGACGAACTAAACTGACAAAAATAATGCGGGCAGCAAACAGCCTGGTTTTGACTCCAATCCCAAAGTACATCAGGTGACTTAACATGCTTTTAAAAACCAGTGATTCATTGGAGCGAAAATTGCAAACCTAAAAAGGAATATTAAAAAAACTTTGAGTTACATTGCCTGCTTTGTCTAGGCTTCAAAATATAATACCTAATGAGCAAATCAAAATACTTGAAACGAAAGTACTTTTGGATCGCGGGACCAAAACAACATTGAGAAAATTACATCTAGACTCTGAAATTACTCCGTAGTGTAGCTCTTCGATTTATCAATAAACTTGTTACATAAAGGCGAAATCAGCAAGCTCTCTAGGAGTGCTGACTACAAGAACTTTGTGCACAGATATCGTTACAAAATGTGGACCCCTAGGTATACAGCGTGCGGTGCTGCTAACAGCGGAGAGTGTGGTTTCGTAACGCCATTAGCGAAACGTTGACGATCATCTCTTTTTTTCAGCGAATTGAGCATAGCCTACACTATGCTTATTAAGGATAAACTAGGCTACGAACGTTGCGTGAATCATTAAATGATTTCTGATCTATTTCACAACACGTAAAATATAAAACGCAAAAGTTGAACTCGCGTCATACTCCGGGAATTCCTCCGGTTCGAAACACGACCGTTAGCCGCACAACCAATGAGTCTCTGGTGGCTTCGTTTCAGTTGTCTACCTCAAAATCCTGTATGAATATTTCAGTTAGCTTAGGTATTTCAGTACCTTACCAGATCGCACAAACTTGACCTACATGGGTTTGTGTGTCTTTAAATGAAGTACAGCAAACACCCTTGATCTATCTTTTGGTTACGGTTGTCGCTTGAGGTGTTCGCGCACATTATCAAATATTTGGCGGCAAAAATTTTCGTAATAATCATCTGCAGAGTAGAACTATTAAACCGTTGACATTGAATGAGTCTATTTTATAAGTTGGCCAGCGTAACAACCCGGCTAATAAGGTTCACTTATTAAAACCGCTTTTGTTTGAAAAATCTCATTAACCCGTTTACGGGTAAAGCATAAGCTGCTACACATTAATGAGAAGGATGAACTGATGACGTTGTTAATTTCTACTGAAGTGAGCAGCGGACATGCAAATAAACGTCTTGTCTGCACTACGCATTTTGTTGGCAAAGACGAATTGTAAATAGGATGACTATGCAGCCGATTGGTTGCGTAAGATGGGACGAAAGAAGTGTTGGCCATGTCTGCAGATCGAACGTATGTGGCTCAAAGTAAGCCAACGTATAGTATGCAAACGAACAAATCGTCTTTGGAGAATCAACTTTGTGCACTATTCAGTGTTGCATTTAGTGCATTAGAACAGGAATGTTTTGGTAGATAACGAAAAAGCTTGTTTAGCTGCTTCTCGTCCACCCGTAACTTTCAGTTATGCGCATTTCTTCAGTTGCTAAAAAAAGTTTCCGCCCGAATCTTCCTTGAGAAACACTAGAAATGAGCCGTTTCCCGTAAGTGGCTAAAAAGTAGTGCTACTAAATCGCATTGTGGCAGTACACACATAATCAGCTGACTCACTAGCTGAATTCACCCTGCGTAGGCGTCTTGCTTTATAACCTGGCGAAATGTGTTTCACCAGCCAAGTGAATTATTCTTCTGTCGGAAAAACCTATGATTTTTGGAGCCAAAAGAAGCCATTCACGATTTTTTCGTACGTAAACCTAGTCTATCTTAAGGAACACCACGGGCATTCTGCATCTTATTTAAGTGTGGGTCTCACTAATTTCCATTAGGTGTCACAGCTGAGTTGCTTACTTGACGCGTTCCAACCAGCTCCTTTATATCTATTCATACGTTTAGTAAACTCACCTAGACAGATAGAGGTTGGCAGAGGGCGCGATGGGACCACACGATAAAATAATGAATCAGCTGTGGAGTGTTTGCAATTACTTCGGTATAGTTTGGCTACATTTACTAACCCAGAATACCAAGTGTCACCCGACTAGCAACATCGGTACAAACTGTAAGCAATCCAGATAATGGCACAGCACTAAATTTTTAAGCGTTCTGGTCAACAGGATATCAGTCTCGTTTCAGAACCAAGCCTGCGTAAATTTGCTTCCCTGCTGCACTTCGGAGCAAAATCCTGATGTAAATAATGTTGTGCGAGAGATAGCAAATCAGGTGTCCTCAGTTTTGTTCGTTTTTGATCGACTTTTTGTGTCGCAATGGTCCCGTAAAATAATATCCAGATTGACCGCAACATGGCTTTCGGATGAGAGTTCCCAAAAATTAGGCGGTGGACATTTACTCAATTTTGGCGAGATTCTCAAATGCATGTCCTATTTGTTAACAGATTCTTAAGTATATGAGGTCTGCACATTTAATCAAAGCCTGTGAGTTCACACGTTTCTGTTGCACACACGTACAAAATCGGAGAAAAAAGACGATCTATCGACTGCAATTAGTTGATCGTCGTGCGGATAAAGGTCACTCTGGAATGAGCTATGATCAATAGAGGGCCAAAATTTTTTGCATCAAAATGAGATGCGAACAACTAGAATAGAAACACGTTTAGTTAAATACAGGAGAATGTTGCGCCTGAAATTGACTGACAATGCTCATTAGCCCCACAACACCAAAACTGGTCTTGGAACGTGTGATGATACTTTTGAAGGAGGGGAGGCAGACGTTTCCGGCGTCAACGATGAATACGACACGCGTTAATGATATGGGTGTTGGTGAATTATTTAAGCACCGTTTGCTGTGACAACAATCTAGAGCCAAGTAAAGTTTTTTTTACGTTGCCGGTGTTTTGCTTCTATCTCTTGAATGTGAAGCATTACGACGAAACGACTGAACCAGAAAAGTGCTTCACAAAAGAGTTCTAGCATTATTTGAAGGCTCTGGTGGTTATAGCCGTTCTCCTAATCCCGTATTCATTAGGCTTCGATGGTCTCAATATATTAAATGTTCATGTAGCATTTTGTGGCACAGTCTTGTATTGTAACAATGTTTCTTGAAAAGTAGCAGGCCAGAAGCCTTTTGCTAAAACAGCATGAAATAATAGACTTGATTTGTTGCCACATAAATTATGCGTTCCCTTGAAACCCCAACTGGTAAGATTTGACTGTCTCCATGAACGCCTGTCTGACAAGTGGAATGCCACGGACTACTTTTAGTGGCATTACTACCCAGATGTCTAAGTTTTTCTACCCGCAACAGTGGTATGTAGTTTCTCTTACTTGAATAAAAATGCCGACAAGGTCATCTACGATTGCAAGCTATCACGTTTACTGTCGCATTCATATCGCAATTCCCACTGCCATTTGCAGCAGTGCAGGTATACGACTGACTGGCTTCATTGCCACCTAGAAAATTTTAACCCATATCTGGGCAGTCCACTTGGCACGTGCCTCAATAATACGTGCCACTAGTAACAATTATACTCACTGGGAATTTTCGAAATTAAAATTAAAATATAGGCACCATAGACAATTCAAAAACACTGAGAAACAAGACACAAAAAGTTGAAGAAACTTAGTCGTGGTGTCAGATCAGAATTGATTGCCAAAGATTGAAAGATAGAAGGGTTCTTTAGACCCGAATCATTATTAAGCGAATCGGAAAAATTAGATTACTCGTTAAAGTTACACACATTTGATTGATCAGAAGAACGCAGTTTAACCAGTTGCAGGAGGTATTGATTGTACATCCTTCGTATGTTCCTATGACACCCTCAAAAATTCGATTATTTGTGCAAACTATGACATGGAGTTTAAAATATAGCGTGTTTTGGACATTTAACTTGTTCCTAGAGATTCGTTATATCGTTACGTTTATCTTTATATCTTGAGCGCTCAATTCAGACTGAAAACAAGGCTGCACGTTTCGGACGATAATTGGCAAATTTATCTTTACCAGCTCTAACGTTCGCCTTAACAGCCACTGGCGATGTTGGGAACAAAACAATGTCGAGTGCTGATTCTTTCAACGAGGTTGGCAGGTGACTGGCAAACGCCCGATCGTTGTCTGCTCTAGCCTTCAATGTGCGGTTCACTGAGGTAACACGAGATTACTCAAACTTGCACAGCCTCCCATTAACCATGTCGCCCAATTCGTTAATGATCTCTTTTCAATTTAACCGAGAACCTGGGATTCCTATTGATGGTGTCTAAATCATTTGTCAATATTGGTGCATGTCTTGCAAGTCCTAACTGGCTCGTCACTAGTTTGTTCTGCTTTTTCAACTGCGCAAACCTAGGAAACTTTAAGATGTGGTTTTACGCTCTACAAAAACCTGGAGCTGCTCGTTCAACGACCCCAAAGTAGTTATCTCGCATTGGCAAGAAACAAAGATTATCGAGCGACCCCTCAGTTTAATTATGAGTTGGACGAGTACGCAATTTTTGTAGGAGCACGTCGGTCTCAACCTCATTGTGTTTGCGATGGTTGCGGGTAACTAATGTGCGCATCCACCTTAGAACACCAACCTTTGTTAGTCACTTTACGCCGGATTTCTCATAATCAGAATAAATTGTGGTCAGCTTCACAACTTCTGTTGGCGGTTACGTGCGTATCTGATTGGTGCTTGGCAGTGTTGTTGTCTGCATGAAAAGGACGCCAGGAGACTCCTTATCAAGACGTCTGATCTCACGACAGCATTGTTGTTGTCATGTGAACCGGTAGTTGACGTGTGATTCCGCAACCATAAAAACCGGGACATTTGGTAGTTTTAGTCACCGGGCAGCTTACATGGCTTACGTGCTCCCTCACTCACTGTGATTATATAAGTTGGTTTTTATAAGGTGGACTCCCAGTGACTTGTCGATTCAGTGTGACTCAAACACTACACACATTCAAGTTCAGTCATTCTAGAACAGAGTTGCCCTGAAGTGTCTTTCATTTTTAGCTTAATCACGAACCATGATAAACCAATACGTTGCACAGCTGGCGGTACCCTGATGCCCATTCTTTTCTCAGAAAATGTGAAGCCTGGCTAGCTAACTGGATAGATTGCATATTGTGCGCGAAGCAACCTATTCTGTTGGGGATAACATTGTCATTATATATTGCTAACGTTTAGCTAAGCTTATCATTTGAACTCGCAAATTCCCTCTCTAACCCACAAAGATGTACACCTAACACTCGACTTAGGCAACGGTAATTATAACATCCTAATATGTTGACAATGAAATATTTTTGGCGAATTTTCTTCACAAGTGTCCTACTCATATTTTGGTAAACAACAGACTGCGCGCAGGAGAAGTTTCAGATATCGTGCAAAAACTGTATGCAAGGTAAAACGTGTCTTCTACATGTGAACGGTTTAAACGCTTCCAGAAATTCAGACATTGATCAAAGTCGGGTTTTTTACCCAGAATCGGAAACATAATTATGGGGGCGCTGCTCAAAACACCAAATTTCATTAGCACATCACTTCCTGAATTCAATGCCTATTGACTGCTCAGTTTGGGAGATTTACGCATATCGCAGTTTTTTCATCTTAAAGTTTTACCAATTCGAACTTAACTGGAGGTGCTTATTGCCAATAATCGGACAACATCATCGTATGTTCAATCCAGTCTAGTCATCGTGTGCAACCAATATTTTGTGGTGAGATCGCACAACTGCGCATGCGTTTGTGATTACGCGATTCAGGACGCAACGAGGTTTGGTGCGTACAGATGCCGCAATTTACCGTGTGCGTAGATGCATTAGACAAGAACATCGATTCTGATGTGCAAAGGCACGCATTGCGATGTACATTTTCGTGTGCGGCAGGCACAGATTGCTCCCTAATTAACAATGACTACTTGGATTGACTAGCTTTTCTATTCGTGCAGTTTTACTTTAGCATTGTTTTGTCTCACTTATAGAGTACTGCAGACTTTTCTCAAGCTCCCGCTAGGCTAACTGTGCTAAAAACCCCGCCGAGGCTAAACAGCTTTACACGCCAATATGGCTTCTTTGTTTCCCAATCGCGCGGGTTGTGATATAAATTGTGGTCCCAATGCCCCATCTGACCACCTCTTAAATTATTGCGTCCCGCAAGTACTTGTTTTTTATCTTCGGTTTTGGCCGAGATTAAATGCTTCCAGCATGTTTCTGACGGCCGCAAGGCGTTTTATGGAATGATATAGGCGGCGTCATTACACAGCAGAACAGGAACTGTCGCAGATTTCGGGACCGTATATACGTCTTGTCATATACACCCTGTCACGTATTCACAAAAAACGCGATGTTTTTTTCAAAGGAGAATTTTGCTCGTAACTCGGACAGTTTCAGTTAAAGCGCACACACTTGCAGCTCAAAGATTTACTCTACTTAAAGTTTTAGGGAACCATTTTGGTTACTCCAAAACAACGTTTGCGCAAACGGATGATTGATATAAAGTGACTGAGCCATCCGTCGGGCTCGGTGTGCATTGTCAGCGCAAGAGCCGATGGGCAACCTGATTTGCTAAATTCAAAAATTGCATCGAATTGTTAGGGTCACCTGAAACACATTTACAGAATATTGGCAAGTCCTTGATCGCAATTTATTAGGCACTTTTTGCCGTTGTTATAAAAGTCATCTGCAGCTCAAGACAATCACTCAAGCTAGCGAAACCCAGTTGATGTGCATGACTAAATATTTCGGTTGGTGGCACCACCGGACGTAATCTCCGTTCTGCAAACGAGGTGTTTGGGAACGCTACAAGATAATAAGCAATCATCATCCAACATAATGTGACTGTTTCTCTTCTGAGGTGCTTTATTTTAACATAGCTTTCCCCTCAGGTATTTTATGCTCCCCTAAGGACTCGCTTTTCTAGAGTTCTTTGTTACATCGTGGCGAGCGGCTTCTCACGTCTGATCGCTCGATAAGTCAAATGCTCCAACAAAGCATCATTGGTTCAAACAAATTAGAGACAGCCGGTCAACATTTCACAATATTACAAGGGCGCAAGATGGGTCACGATATTTTGGTCTGTTGCAGCCATCCCATTTTTATGTTGTCGGACCTTCTGTGAACTGGTGTTTAGGCACAAGAAGTATTAGTTCGAGAACGAACTTTGAACAAACCTTGTTTTTGAAGCAAACGCAAAGAAAACTGAAGCAAAATCGCTTATCTTTGGAGCGCTCATACTGCACAGGTTAAATACCGAAGGGTTAACGAGAGGTTTCCCTTATATTTCTGAGTTAAAATGGTGATAGGGCGGACTGCATTCAAAGATTCGCTAGCCACACCGCACTGGTAGGGACACAGTTGTCTTTAAAGGCTTGTGCTTGATATTCATGCTGCGTTTGTTAGAAAATCTTCGGACAAAAATCAAGACAAACGAGTCGAAACTCATTTCGTCCAACAGGAAAAACGCAAGAAAACGCAGAAAATCTAAAACTATGTGGTTCTTATAAAAAGTAAATATGAAACTTGGTGAAGCATATACTTTTGCGGGGAGGTTATTTCAAACGAAAATGTGCAGGACGAAATTTCCTACGCTCAGAAGCTGTGCGGTAGTGTTCTGGTAGCTTTAGGCTTTGATTTATAAAGAAGAAGCAAGCACGAATGTGGTACATTTTTAGCATAAAAAATAGTGATAACGCTGAGAAAGGACCAAAGCGCTTCGGCGGCTTAGGGGTTTACCTTTGTATTTCCCATCAGACAAGGATAGCAACTTTCCTTGAAGATACTCAAAAGCGTTTTCGAGGTGCTACTCTCGTGTGTTTTGATTTATAAAGACGCCGAATATCGATTCGCTGAGCGGAATGTAATTGAAGTGCACTATAAAAAACGTTTGCTTGTAACTCTCTGCCAACTCAAGTCATACACTGACAATGTCCTCCAGGGAGACCATCGCGGTCAATACCTGGAAAATAGCGGAAAAGAGTTACCCCCCACATGCACATGCTGACTGGAGTTTGAGGTGATACGACAGTATACCCAATAGCTGGTTCAATCGTTTTCATGCCGAGTGTACTGAATACGACGCATGTATGTTATACATGATAAAATGCATGCAGTCAGATTTTAACTGTAAACATCGACACCACGATTTTGGCGTTCTGAGATAGAGGAACTTAAGGCATTTTTAAGCATAAATCTAGTTTTCACGAACGCGCCGGGGAAAGTGCAATGTTACGAAAGAGGAGCGAAAAAATTACATGCGGTATTGAGAACTAAAAATTCCTTTCAACTATAAGATGAGCTCAGCAGTTTAATCGTAACCCGACATAATATGTTCAGAATCCCGAAGACTGCTAATCAGAAAACTCTTTGAAATTACCCTAGGTCAACGCCAAAAAGCGGGACTTACAAATTTAACGGTATATATTTTCAGCGTCAACTTTTATTTCGAAAATATTTACAGCAGTCATGTTTCGTGTTTCCGTGTATCAATACGCCCACTAAAAGATTTTGAAAAAATCCGCGAGTTTTTAGATACCTTTATAATTGTGCATTCGTTATGCCCGCAGATGTGATATTGATTTTTTTCGGTAGATATATGAGGCAATCGGGAAGGTGCACTTGAGTTTCCCAAAGTTCTTGCCTTTTTCCCCACAACCGCAAACCTGGCGAGTAACAGCATTAAGATATCAAAACTTGTTGGTACTCCCACTGGGTAGAATTTACTAGCCTATGGCCAATGATACAATCGAGCGTCCGAATCACCTGATGCGAGCACTAATAAGACTATTCCGTCTTTGTAGGATTTCATTCATAACCTCTCTCAGATGTAAGAATATCGGTCTGCCGAGTGAAATGCTGACGTTTTCTTGCTCAGCTTTAGCGAATTACACGATCACCAAGACGGCGTTACCCACCGAAATTTCTAAATAAATTGGGTTGCTGGTATAAGCATGCGGATTTTCTGCGCTTGGAACTGAAAATCTATCTAATACGTCCTCCTCTTAATACCTTAAACCCAAAGGCAAGTATTGATGTCTAAATAATGTGAACGAAATTTTATTTTCCTTTAAGTTGATGAGCGTTTTGAACAAGCTCTTGACCATGTGGCCCTTTATCACATCAAACGCCGTGTTCGGAGAGGATTATGTGGTCACATGTCAACTTGAAATAATGCACTAACATGTGCACAAACTTTACAGAGTATACATTATCCAGAGTTGATTAGCATAGCTCACAGTCTTTATCTCGTGACATTTGATATTGTCACATTGCATCAGGCTATATGGCCAGTTCGTCCTTTGCACTTATTATGCGCGCAATTATTCCGTACATTGCCAAAAACTAAAGGGCAAAACAACACACAATTGCTATTTCCTCGGTTAGTTTTCAAGCCCATTTCGTCAACCAAACAAAGAACACGTCTACTTGCCGCTCCCAGTGGTGGACTTGAAAGTCTTCATCACTATGCACTACTTACAAATTAAAGCTGATAGCAGTGCTTCGGGGACTGGTGCCTATTTCTCTTGCGCATACTTTCTCTCCGGCTACTGTCCAAATCATGTAATAAATACCATATCAACCAGTTATCTCGGAATTTCACTGCCGTTAGCCCTTATAAGCCTGATTTCCACACCACCACTCTGCGTGCTTATATCGGCTTTTACTAGATCCCTTGTAATTTAATTTCGTATGTTAGCAAACCCAACCAACTAGTCGCTAGTCTATTAAGTACACATTCATCTATATCCTGCTCCATATAATCACTTGTCATCACCCAAATCGCGGCAGACGTCAAGTTTTGTTTTCAATGTATATTATTGCACATAATCCCATTGGATGTCTCTTCAAGCTCATCATGCTTTACTAATACAATCCCACCCCCCCATCTTCCCAAGCTCTGAACTTCGGCAGTGCCCGGCTTGGACGACCTGGTTGGCTGTTGTGCACTCCACCTGGCCTGTGATCTACAAACAAAGGATCCCCAAACCGACCAAAATCCCTGCGATCCCATATCGGCTTTGCTCCTCTTTGTTTCTTCGGCCAGCCTAAAATGAATCCCGCTGCCCTAAGATTTGCACACCCCAGCCCAAGCACCCTAAATGTGACGTCCGTTAGGAGCTGTACAAAACCTGAAACGTGTCGGGTCAATGAAGGCACAGCACTGCCATACCCAGTTTGATAGTGCACCCGCGATTATTCCAATCCCTCTCTCGACCGTGCCCTCTCGCCCATTCCTTTAATTAACTGCGAATACGACGAACTCCCAATTGACCCCAGCTGCCTCCAAAAGATATGACACATTCATTCCAACTTGCTGGACTGTTGGTTCGACTTTAACCATCTCTGTGATTCTGTGCTTCCCACAAAATTTCAATAACTTTCTGTACAGTCTGCGTTCCGGCTCGTGTGTTGCCACCATCTCACTCTTCCAATGGAACTATTATGCCCGACTCCACAACAGCGACACCAGTGATTCACTACAGTTTCAATGTATACCACGTTTCTGAGATCCCTGTTACCATTTACCCGGTTTGCTATTCCCTTTGTTTCATCATCCTCACGTTCGCTTGTTGTGACCTTGGCTACGAGCCCAACATTCCAAGGCCGCAAGGCCTCAGTGGTTGTTTTTGGCTTCAGTTCACTTTGATCCCCTGGATGGCGCCAACTTTGTTGCTTCGCCAGATCTATTGCTCTGGTTTCCGATTTTTCACAGCTTACATTTCTCTTGTCATATTTCGGGCAGGAAGCCTCGTGTTTTGCCCTTCCTCGTTTTGTTTTTGCCCGCCATCCTCAAATCCTGAAGCCTGACCAGGCTTGATGTTCTCTTCGAAAAAAACATCTTCCCCGCTTGTGCCGGTTTAGTGGCGACCACGTTTTCATTGGATAAAGCTCACCGCCTATAACGCTGTCCTTCTTCTTCACCCAAAGTCTCCTGTGCTCAGTCCCCGCCAGGCATGCCTTTATTCTGACTGTAACCTTATGATCATGCCTAAGGGCCTGTCCCCAAAAGTTGGGAATAAATGTTATTATTATTAGTATTATTACCAATGAACAAGAATATGCAGAGAAGTTTGAATAATTCATCGCCAACTACATTTACAACATTTAAAACAATTGCTACTTGAAAATCGATTCAGTTTTCAGTTTCCGAATCTATCTTCAAGTTCTAGCATTCTCTATCAGATATAATAGAAACCTTCAATCTCACCGTCGAATCCAGATGGATTTCTGACGGGGAATCTCGCGAACTACACTAATTTATGTTCTCCAGTTAGCAGCTTGTTACATACATATTTTACCGCACTGTCAATTAGTACAGTCTAAGTTGGAGAATTTTCGGTCGGCTGTGGAATTTCTCATGAAAATAGGGACGTGATTACCACTTGAGTTATTTGCTGTCTGCTTCATCGTTCGTTCCCGTTTTCTTTATCCGTTTGGAAAATCATTTCTGAAGCACGTGGCCGGCCTCTCATCTCTGAATCTGTCGGCATGTGAGGGGCTCTGGTGCTTTCCAAGACTCCTTTCAAGGCAAATGGATCTGAGTGAAAAAAGGAATGTATCCTGGGATGATGTTTGTAGCAAAAATGTTATATGCCACGTGAGCACAAATAATTTCACCACACAATGCTGACCACGAGCAGGTGTATTTCGAAATTTTAAATAATATGGTGGCCCCTGATAACCAGTTAAACTTTACATTGCTCCACCGTCCCGGTAAGGTGGCTATCCGTTCTCTCACTCTGTGCTGCCTACAACGTTTCTTTATCATTTAAGTCCCCATTTTTCCTGGTGCCGAAGGAAACTTTCGATATTATTCGTCCTTAGCGATGATAAATTATTCCACCTCAAGGTGGAAGTTATACTTTTCTGGCCTACTAGCCATAGACTAGGTTTGTTTCGTGATTTTCTTGTTTTTCAAATCCATCAGTTAGCATCACTTCATCTTTCCATAACTTCGCTTTCCGTCCTTATATCTTTCCCTTTTATTTCCCTGTAATGGCGTAAAGACTTGTTGGAAATAAAACAATTTTGATTCCCAGTTTTAGACGCCTAGCACCAAGAAGAAGTTGAACTTGTGACGTTTCAAGTTTTTCGTGTGCATTCCGAAAATAGAGACGTCAAGCAGATCTGTGAGTGATTAGTTTCTCCAATAGCCTAAAAATGCACCTAAGACGAGTGGGTAAAGATTCACTACACCCGCTAAGCTTGCGTCCGTAAAACCTTCTGAGTGAAATCGAATGTTGTTCGTGTTCCATTCTTTTAGGAGTAGTACTGATCGCTAGCAACCAAGGACATACCTTGTTGAGATAGTGGAAACCATCAGTCTAAAAGTGCGGCTTCGTTACTGACAACGCTATGTTAACTACTTTACAGTTAACGCCTAATAAAGACCGCACTTTCATTTTTCGCTAATTTTTATAACAAAAAACGATGGCAACGTGACCTCTGGCTTGGCAGCGCGTAGTTACCTCTGACAGTATTGAAACGTCCTAGGCTGAAATATGTGGAGTACGGGCCAACTTGAGGGACATATGGCTGGATTACCTCCGCCGTCGGTGTAAATTTAGGCGCCTGCAATATATGCTTGGTATTCTGGGTAAAAGGAACGTCCGGAAAAAATAGGTTACATAGGTTTCTGTGAGGACTGTAATAGCGTAGTGGCAAACTGACTAAATAAAAGCAGCGGAACGTTTTTCGACCAATTTTCGAATGTCTCTTCACAGAATGACACAAAATATAACAAAATGGCATTGTGTTGCACACATGTTAGGAAATCCCAATCGCGGGAAATAAAGGGAGTTCCTTAAAGACAGCTAGCAGATATCTCACTTCTTGTGTGTCAAAATATTTTTGCTTCAAATCTGTAGCCGAGTTCTATATTCTGGTAGTTCAGAAAAACTAGTGTAGTCTACCTATTTGGGTACTGATTCGGGGTTTAGGAAAAACAATCACCTTACTAATTCTACTCAAGGTTATTTCTGCTCAAGAAATCACGGCCGTTTGTCTCACAGTGGTTCCTGAATCTTAAGAGGAGTATTAACCGAAACAATTCGTAACGCACACCTATAGCGGGGTCGATTTCACTGCCATTTGTTAATTATTATTATTATTTAAAAATTTTATTCATTATTATAATTATTTATTAAGGACGTGTATAAAACCAGACGATCTTTGAAGTCATTCAGAGCTGAAGATTTTATGTTGCAATTTGCCATGGGTGGGCTGGAAACAAAATTTTATCTAGAACACACTGACTGTATGTTCTGAGAATATTTTGTGTAGAACTGTCTTGGTCAACCTCGCACTAAAGGATTTACCCGCCATGCATTTTGGATATTTCGCCTACTTCCATGTTCACTTGTCATGGATCACGTTTTGACAACAATGAAAAGTACTGCGCACCCATCTTATCATAAATTCGCATAGAATTGATTGCAAAATGGGCCGAATCGGGATTCGCAAATCAACAGAGTCAAATTATTGACACCCAAGTTGCATGCTATCACTCGACTGAGACTGATGTACCACTTGGTCTTCAAAACGTTTACAATTCAGGTCACAGTAGAATATGAACCCCCGGCGCTGTTTGTTTTTCGCTGCGTTAGTCACAATAGAGCGTGACACTCACCGCAAAATTTCAAGGTCTAACCGACATAACTAGTCTAATCCCGCATCAAAGCATTATAACCAAATTTCTATTAAAACAAAAATGCTTGAGGGAACAGAGAAGTTAGCCGTCACCATGACTCCATTTTTATCAGTAGTCAATAACATATTAGCATGATTCTGAAAACTGAAAATTTGGTCACTTTCGCTGAGAAAATTTGGTAAAACTGTAAAACTGTGAAGCCCTGTCTATTTTAGAACACAACTTTTTAGAACACAACTATTTAAAACACAACTTGTCTGATTAAAGAAAATTTATTTGAAGTAACGTCCCGTTCATCCTAGTACAGTCGCAGTCGTTAAGTAACCTACGATTGTGTGACTGTCAAGAGTATTAACCCAACTACAAACGTAAATAAGGGCATGTCCACCTGACTTGTCTGCGGGTCTGCTCAATCCGGGAGAACCGGAAGAGCAAAAGCTGTCATGCAAAAGCCTGTAGCCGGACAGTTTTTGTAGCGCTGCAAAGATGTGAGACCCTTTCTAACTGACTTAACGACAGATGGAAACCCAATTTGGAATGTTTTTTTATACACTACTGAAAGATTAATTGTTTGCATCCAAGGTTTTCCAAGAGCATCCTAATGGAATGGAAGCGCGGATTTCAAGTCGTTTATTTGTTGCAAAATATATCCGATGGTTTGTTATAAACGGACGCAACCGACCTGTGAGTGTGTTGCACAATTTGACAGAGTCTGTGAAAACAACCAGAAGAGTGGCACTTTGGGTTATTCATGCATGTTGATAACCTGATTGAAGCCCTTCAAACTGGAAATAATCCAGGAGAAAATGCAAAACCCACTTGAAAAACGTCACATTAAAAAAAGACAGAAAAGTTGTGCAAGTTCTCAGTTCTTTCTAGGTTTCTTCTGAACAGTCATTCGCACAGAGGCCTTCCTTAATCGCAACGGTGTCGTGACTATTCAACTACGGTTTAGCTACTTCATAAAGTTCAAGAAATTCCAACCCAAAACAATTCTTGGCGTTTTTAATCAACCCCATTTTGTCCTAGCCTTACGGAGAGGAATTAGTGTAAGCAATCACGGCGTCCATTTAGACGCCGCCCTTATTTGATATAGAAATTATCAATTTGAAAACTTTCTTGGCCAGTCCTGAGATTCAGCGCACAAGACACTGTATTCTGCTCAGTGCTTGGTGTTATTTTGCACCGGTAAATGCCTTTAGGTAAGTTTAAGAAGGCGGATGCATAAATGAACACGGGATACCGCTGAAGGACTGTTTGGCCTTGCCCGGCAATAAAAGTCGACTGGAAGGGTCAGAAAGCACATAGAAACCATGGAACTAAAGTGTAAAATGAATGCAAGGGACTATATAAGAATCTCGGTTACGAAAGGCATCACCAAGGACATGTCGTCAGCGTGTAGAAGTTTGGCCACGCAGAAAATTTCTTTTAGGTTGCAACGAAGGTGCTGAACGCCAGACTTGCATACATGCACGTTGTGTAGATGGGATATTTAATTCTAATTTTGCAGTTTTAAACCCAATGAAATAAACTGCGTTTTGGTTGACGCAACTGGGCCTAACCTTTTGGCAACAGAAGAAAATATAAACCACATGAATACAAAATCACCATTCACTCTGTCATCATAAGGCTGCCCAAAGAACTTTAAACAACAAAGTAATTTTCGTCTTGGAAAAAATAAGTAGATATTCAAAGGAAACAGTACAATTGGTGCACGGTTAACCGGCATGACAGATAACCCGAGAAACGATGCCAGTTTCATGGTCCACAATTCTTCACTGGGGCTTTAGTTGGCATAAGCATGAATACGCCAGTAAGAGAAATTGCTTTCAAATACTATGCGGATTATTTTACTGCAACTCTTGCCATTCTTGCAGTGAGCGCATCGTGCAAATGAAAAAGCTTGAAGTGTTTTTGCCGTTCAGTTACTTTGACTGTTGAGTTACTTTGAATCATGTTTAAGTAATATTGTTTAAAGTTATCAGGATATTTGCATTTCACATGACGGCTTCCGCCATCACATGCAACTTAGTAGGGTAGTACGACGGAATTCACTAGTAAGCGAATCCGGAGATTGTCTGGTGCCACGTGGACCTGCGCAACTATAATCTGAAAGCACAAAATCGGATTACCATATAGTGTAAAACATTGTGTTGGCAAAGAAAGCAACGCACAAATGCGATTTGTCATTTCCATTGCAATTCTTATGCGTCAATCGTCGTTAATTGTATACTCGTATAAACGTTTGTTTTAAAATTTTAGTAATGAAATTTTTTTGTCATAGTAGCCTTCTGCATACCGCGAGTGATTCGTTTAGGATATATTTTCCTTTACAGATAAAACACGTTAAATCTGCTGAGGACTCAAACTCGAAAGTTAGAATCTACACATCTGCGGTAGATATAATGATCCCGAAATTCCGATTCACCCCAACTAATGATGTATTGCGACCGATCTTAGCCACTTGATTGACGTTTGTCTCGCGTATTTCCGTAGGATGAACAAAGTGCTTTCTGTGTAACCTGGTACCCGAATATATTTCTTGAAATTCATGTACCCAAAAACACTGCGGGTTGTCATTCCTTCCCCCGGGCTTCATTCGGCGGGATAGTGTTTTTTCTTCCCACGGCCCATTTGACAATAACCGCATTGGCCCACACACCACAAATTTGTCAAAATATTTGCCGTGCAGGCAGTCAGTTGGTTGTGGGAGTTTCGCACAGATTTTCAGCTTGGCAAATGCAAAAGCCGAACTTCAAACACCATCATATCGTCGGGACTACAGAAACACCATCATTTGTTAACCTAATTTGCACGTCAACAGAGAATTGTGAGCCAGAAAGTGAGCGTCGTAAACCATTCTGTCTGCTTTTTTAAGCTTTTCGTAAAGTACATGTAAGAAATTTTGCATAGTTTGGCCAGGAACGTTCTCGGCCGCACGGGCGTTAAAATACCCGTCCCATTTAACATTGCTAAGCATGTAATTCCGCTGACACGTTCTGGTTCTTGAGATAATGCTGGGTTGCTGCAACAATAAAAAGCCAGTTAAACGACAAAAATAAAAAAAAACAGTGAGCTCATTTATATGAAACGAATCGTCAGTAAGGCGTTTCCGGCAAATTTAAAATAAAACAAATTACAGCAATAATCCTCAGTCGAAGCCGTTAGATTTGTACCCTTGTATGTTCATGTGATCGTCAGTCACCTGACTGTCTTGCAATTTTAGTGCAAGGAACTACCATGCACACTTAAATGCTTTTACCCACAGTGCCTTGCTCAGGGTGCATTTGTATGGCGTCTAAATATGCATTATTTCTACACGTTCTTGACAACTATGTGCAGTGCGGACGATAAACTGCGTTGTAAATGTAAGACAAAGAAATCAAAATGACATGTCTAGAGAAAAGTACACAATGTTGCTAAACGATTCTCAAATTAAAGTAAGGTGATCAGAGGGCCTTATGACAGGCTGGAATGAAGGCTATGTTGAGCTGTTTGGGAAGACTTTTTCTGGTGTAAATTAGAGCCGAGTTTATCGTCCATTTGGAGTTGCTTTAGTTCATCGTATTATCTGCAACATGCGTTTTAAAGGGCAGTATTCTCTGTTTCACGGTATACCATTTTGATACAGTGGAGGGCGCAAAGCAAAAGACGGAAATTCAGTATTTCTCACAAAGTTACCGGCACTTGACATAGAGTGCCTGAGTGTCTGTACCCAAATCTGTGCAACTTTGGTTTCAGCTGCTTGTTCCAAGGAATTCTAGTTATGGTGTATAGTCGATCCTTAAAATCGGCATACTTTTTTAGGCTTCTTTGTAAGTGAGCGTCTCCAAAGCCGTAAGCCAGATGGACAGTTTGTGCATCGTTTATATAGGCAAATACACGTTATTATATTTTGCTTTTGTAAGCGGCACAAAACTTTCCAACAAACGGCTACAGGCTGTTGAGGATAAGAATTTTCAAATTTAGTCGCTTGGAAGTGTTGTCGCATCGTGCTGTTTCGCTGCTGTAGAGATTCCTTGATAGAGTCGATCTCACAAGGTCTACCGAAGGCATGAGCTTCCAATCTCTAAGTGGGAGATTTAAAAACTAGCTGCTGTATCACAATCACGCGGTGAGCTGTGTAGGCAACCCGCACTGAGAAGAGCTAGAGTGCGTTGCCACTTACCGGATGTCTCGTCAAATAGCTACATTTTAGCAGAAGCTCCTCTAGCCATGTGGGATTAGTGTTCCTTTAAGCTACCTATAACCTGTTCGCAAATACATACGCAGAGCTTCGATTTGTGACAGTAGCGGAGTGTCAGTTCGATTTATCACAACAAGGAATCAACGTGTTTGATCGCTGGGCAGACCAGTTTGGTGCATTTTCAGCCAAAGACAACGGCGGTTTCACAACATAAATATTGTTGTTGTCTTCCTCAAGACGGTTTGCACAATGATAAATTATTATATTAATCATGAGTTTTGGAAAGATTATTGATACACAGTTCTCTTGCATTTATGAAAACTAACTAATCTACTGCTATCATTTTTGAACTTTTCAGCCGTGTTCAAGGACGGTGAGAACGTGGCGTGTGTGTCATTCTCTGACTGTGGCTGGTTGTAATTCCAGAACCAAATAAATTGATTTGAATTTCTGTGAGACTGCAAGGAAACCTAGGGCAACCTGCTATGTAAACGTTTGAGTCTTTGTCTCCAGAAATTTAGCCGTGGCGACCAGCAGGAAGGCTACTCACAAACGCACGTCATTCCGGTCGGAGGCGATTTTGTAAACCTTTGGTGTGCGTGTAGTGCATATTTATATGAGATTATCCATGCTGATCAGAATGGATTGCAGTGACAATTCATTGAGTTTGGCATCCAAATATCTTACATATCTATTGCATATCTTGGTGGTCAGACACAATTAACGGGTATGGTGTAAACGTCGCCTAAAACGTAAGAAAGTTCTCCAAAACAACAGCAGCATTATTATGAAAACCGGTTCAGCTACGCTTGGCCAGTCACAATTGTTACAAGAGAGGCATTATCAGAAAAATTAAAAGATGCATTTTTTAAATAAATGCCATTTATTGTATGAACAAAAAATATCGGCCCTAGTCGCACTGACGTTCATGGAAAGAAATCTAAAACGATTGTTTATTATTCATCTTATGTGCTGTGAAAACCTGAGATGTTTGGTGCCATACATTCTGTTAGCCTGGAAACTCCACACCCTATATATGCGTAGCGTGGCATGCGCAAAGGAGTTAACTGCATGCTCTTATAACCTTGTCCTTCCTGAGGCCAAACATTTCCCCGAGGATGTATTTGTTATGCTCCTTTTTGGATACTCAGTTTGAAATATCAACTACTCAGTGTGCTTATTAATGGTTCCCAAGAAGTTGGAAACAAGAGGGTGCTTTTTACCGATCGAATTCAAATGAGACCTGGTAAAGCATTGAAATATTGGTGAGTGTATTGGTTGCTGAGAAAGTGGCTGTTGACCTGTTTGCCCATTCGCATTGCAAGTCACTTGGCAAAAAGGTTCGAATGGATCAGCAGCCACGTGATCTACCACGAATCAGCTGAGAGCTAAATTTACACAAGCCTACTCTCTCCCCGCCCAATAACTACGGAACGCACTACCTGACGTTAAAAAATTAAGAATAATGTAACATCCAAGCTTTTGCTGCATAGATTGAGATGCCCATGTGCCGGGTGTGCTGCGCACCGTTTGGACTTCATACTTAGGTATCTTGTACGAATATTTCTGCAAATAGTTAGTCTTCTACGTGTGTGATCAACGTGAATAAGAGAAAAGTTCGACGTAATATTTCAGTGTCCATTTGAGTCATCGCTTTATCCCTAAATGCTTCGTACCAATCGCGACAAAAAGACATTAAATGAGGTTGAAATATTGTAAAGCAGATTGAGGCCTTCAATTTGTTGGATGTCAATTTTGGGTAGCTGTTCTACGAGCAACATGGTGTTAAACTTATATTTGTTACACCCAGCTGAAGTTGGGAATAAAGCTGCTTCAATTTTAGACCGAAAATTGTGTGTTGCAATCTTGTAGCTAAGGATTGTTTCTGCCAACTTAACTAGTCATTTTGGGGCCGAGTAGTATATGAAAGTATTATATGAAAAAAACGAAAGATTCACAATTGCACCTAGGAATTTAGTTGTTCCGAGTGCTGAAGTGCCCGTTGCCCACAAATTTGAACATAGTTACTGTCAATGATATACTTCGAGGATCAATTCAACTGATGTAAAAACTGTTCATTACGCTAGTTCGGGTTACAGGAACTATATAACCAGAATGGGATTTGTCGAGTGTACATGTAAGTGGTCCTGATGATTTCCGGATAAATTCACAGCCCGTTGGAACAGCAGTGAAATTCCCCCTACCAATCGTATTCCAAACCATGAAAGATTAACTTGGCAGCCTGTTTTACCACAATGTGAATTGCAAGATATGGAGGCATTTGGAGAGCAAAATTATAAACATTGCTCCATGTAACGAAGTCCTCTTTCAACAAGTTCGATTACTGCAGTGTTTCTGACATTCAGCATACAGCAATAATTACGCAGCTTTCACAGGGGAGTTGACTGGACCCCTAAAAGTTGTTTGGTAGCGGATTCAATTTTACAGATTTTGCTTCAAATAAATAACCAGACACTGATATTTGCTTGGCGCTACGATACAAGCTCTTTATTTGTAATTTAGTCTGCAAGTGGTCACAAGAAGCGTGAGCAAAACTGATGGATTCTAACTGACAACAACCAGTGTAATGGTAAATGCTGCTCATGATGCATGTGAGTAGTACGTCTTCTCGTAAATCCGCCTTGCGTCTCTTGAAAAGGGAGATCTGTTACGAAATTTGTGGAGTCTCTTTGTAGCACTTGCCTGGATTTGAGTAACAGTCAATGTATATCCAGAAAAGTTCAGGAAGACGCGTTCAATGGGAAGGCGAATATTCAGTTTTGTAAACGAGATGCATATGAGAGTTTTGCTCCCCTGTTCAATAGTCTGTAACTGTTAGGTTGGCGTTCTCAAATGGACAACTCCGCAGCGAAGGCCTTCATCCTTTCACCAGTAGTGTGTGTATGATAATCTCTCTGGTATTGTAGTTCATAATGCTTCAAGTAAAAATGGCTAACGAAAGCATTGAAATGCCTTTTGCAAAATAATTTTGCTATGACAGCGTTTTTGGCACCAGCTGAAACCAAAAACAAAATAAGGAGGCACATTTCCACCAGTTACATAAAACCAGACAAATTTATACATTTTCCAAGTGCTTTGCTTTATTTTGAGTGTCATATTTTATTTATCGTGGCAATGACATTGTCTGGGGCAGATTTTTTGTGTTCCCGTTCAGTTTGCGCCGGCACCTTGTTCCAATAATTTTATCAGGAAAAAGTCTAATGAGTTCCCTTCTCTATGTTGCCGTTTTTTCGTCCTACTATAGACAGGATTTGGATTAGGTTTGATCAAGTGTGCTACTACATTCAAAGTTATAAAGAGGCCGGTGCTACCCTACTGGATTGTGCTTAGTCAACCTGTCCTTTACCTACGAGGGAGACCTTCAGTTATGTAGGCAGCCCCCGGTTGTTGCTTGTCTGTGGACGTACTCATGAGTTAGTAAGCATCATAATCATATTATCAAATTTATCGCATAAAGTACAGCAAATCCAAACACAAGCGATGACTGCGCAAGTTTCGTCGTGACTTGTAACGAATTGACGTTACATTAGGTTTGCGCGTTTGTCAATATAAAGTACCGTTTGTTAGTGACTCCATTTGTGCGATTACTCAACGTTTTGCCCTAATAATAAGAAAAACCATGAACTTGTGTTCACTCTGGCTATGGCAAATTGAATATGAAGGGATTTCGTCGGCCCTGTAACCGAAGAAAACTTAAGATGATTTTAATAAATAATGGAATTCACGTTAGCTACAGATTCGATTTGGCAACCGTCGCAATATTTTGGGGCATTTGTTGGGTCGCTCGTCTCCGTGGGGTTTTAAAAATAACGAATTTGCGAATAATCGATCAAAGACTTGAAGTTTACCGGTCATTTACGCAAAATTTATTTTCCAATTTTGCACCCTTACATAACTTTTTAAATGGGAAGGCTTACTCTGAAATATTGCATTTTATCTGCCGAATGTTGATAGTTTCGAATGGCACAGCGGATTTCCGTGATGCACTCAGTTATGGAATGCAAGCTACCTAATCTCCTTTTTTTCTTTTCCCAAAGTCTCCCGATACGCTTCTGAAAATGACGTATTCACGGAAGTTATTCTGGCAGTTAATAAGGTAATCCGAAAAATGTTTTAACAGTTATTCTGGCAGTTAATAAGGTAATCCGGAAAATGTCTTAAGCTTCGTAAACCTGATGAGTCAGGCGACATAATTTGGTGTACGGGGCTTTATCACCTAAGCTGGATAGAACAACAATACGTTTTTTTTATTATGCTTGCCGTCATACCTGTCATGCAAATCGGAGACGTGCTACAGGGCTTTCATTGCAGGTGAGTTGTTGAATGCAGGTTTGCACAATGAATGTCGAAATATTTATTCCCCTTTAGATGTTTGAACTGGTATGCTTTGAAAATTTCGAACTCAGAATAGAAAAGTTTAACATTTTTCAACTCTAGGTGAATGTTTAATTGCTTATAGCATACCACACTATTAAATGCCCTACAAAGTAAGAAGCTCTGACCTATTATAATCCATAAGTGCTTCATCACCACTTTAAAGCGACTGACTACTTGCATCGCTACACTAATTTTATCTGAATAAACCAGGAAGTTCCACCATGTTTCCTCGCTCACTTCAGCTGGGTCAGTGTGTTCATTTGCGTGCGTCAGCACTACCGTCGCAGGACAAAGAATGGTCACTTTAGGCTTATAAGCTTGTCTTACAAAGTCATGTCTCTTGGAGGTGATAATACAGGATGTCCGAGGAAGCGGGCGCTCATGAACACTTGAGAAACCGATGCTCAATCATAGTTAGAAGTCAGTTCAGAGAGCAGTCATAGAAGTCTGGATACCGCATAAGTAAATCCGGCCATTAGGCTTAGTGCGTACGTTCTTGAAAACAACTTTGAATTCTCGTGATGCTCCCGAAAAAATGATTAAAGCGGAACCCCTAAAAGTTTGCTATTAACCACACGGTGAATTTATCCCGTTTGGTGTGTTGAATAACAACCGATTAATTGGTTCCACATAGAATTGACCAATCCAAGGTGTGATTTTGGAGCATATGTTAATCAATCTTTCCGTGTACGGTGAGGTCCTTGGGCGGCAGGGTAACCGACAAAAGAAACGGATCGTAGATGACCCACTATGCATGCTATCAGTATATTCTTTATTTGCATAATAGGATTTAAAGCCCCCGAGCTTGCGATCGGCCTGTTTGTCTATTTCACACGACTTCGATTTGCATTTGAAGCCCTGATTGCATTACTTTTGTGGACCTTACTCTCTTATGGGATCCGCAGCCAAACACCGTTTAGTAGGCTTTTTACAGCAGAATGTGACATTCTGCAATTCAAGTTTGAAGCTAAGCAGAAATTGCATATGGATGCGTCTTCCATGGTCTCACGCAAGTCTGGGAGGTCCGAACACAATCTTCAGCTAAACGTGCAGCGATTAAAATTGCGGTTAACATGAATTTTGACAGAAATGTGAAGCATGAATTATCCGGCCGGGAAATATGTGTCACGTTATGGGTTGCGGGATTTTTTAAATATCCATTTCCATTATTCTCGTATGAAACTGCATCTCTTGCACCGAGTATGCACAAAAGCTTCGATTTCAGCCAAGCAAAACTCTATAAATTTGGAATTGTCGAGGAATAAATTTCGCGCATCTAACAAGACAGGCAAGCGTGTTTTCAAAATAAATTTATTCCAGAAAAACGATGAACACCATCGCCTGTTCGGACGTGATATTTCGAATTTTTCTGGCGTGGTAAGTTAAGTGTATATGTTGGCCGGCTCTCTATGTAATCTGCTATCAGGATCACGTTTTATTCCCTAAGCAGATTTTACTAAGTTGCTGAACCTCCCGTGGATTATTGTTGGTGTGATAAAACCTGGGAGCTTTAAGGGAGTTTGCATCCCTATGTGACTCACAATATACCCAAAAATCCGTGTGTTACTCGGATGAAAATCAAACTTGACCAAATGCGGATGTTTTGTGCAACCATTGGTGCAACTCTACCTTTCGCTTCTGCTAGAAGTGCTTGAAAAAATGGCCGAAAATTAAAAGGTTAGTCTCTGCCAATAATCGGACGTCATTTTGCTAATTTGGTTAAACGAGCACCCACCAACTGGCCTTCAAATTCTGAGTTGTTTAAATGTGCAGTGCATGCAATGCGAAATGAACCCATGCTAAAATCCGTAATATGCTTCCTGTTTTTGTTTAAGCACACACTATTTTGTTAGCCTCCGGTTTTGAAGAACTTTTCATCTGTGTTTACCTGTCTGAGCTCCATACATAACCCATGTGAAAACTTATGGGTTAAAAGAAAAATGCACTAGTCTTTTTCAACTGAGATTGAGCAAACTGGTCCAGATATTTTAGTTGATCATGCGCGAAACTAAGCGGCAGCCGAACAGTTTGCAATGAGTAGGTTTTTGTTTGAATGCGTTTACCCGCACTGATCGGTGTAGAAGACGCTACAGTCTGCCAACTGGTCATCGGAAGCACATATCCTTACTGTTAAGTCATTGTAAAAAAATGATGCTGCACGGAGTGCGTGGGATTAAGTAGACGAGTACGTCATTCCGAGTTGCCGTCCAGTCTGCCAACTGGTCATCGGAAGCACATGTCCTTACTGTTAAGTCATTGTAAAAAAAATGATGCTGCACGGAATGCGTGGGATTAAGTAGACAAGTACGTCATTCCGAGTTGCCGTGCGGCAAGGCAGATGTTATCCATTGGGGCCACACTTAGGTGAAAAAAGAGATTCGCGAGTCAGACAGCGCTAAATGGTGGCCTACATTAACACCCATATGGATGATTCATTATTCGTTTTAGCGTCAACAGCATCCTACCCAAAAGTCAAAAGTGTCCATCTAATTTCACTGCGCTCTTAAACGAAATGCTGGAAAAGAACATTCCTGGCGACCTGCGATGTGTTCACCGTAGTGCTCGAGCTCAGGACGGGAGCCGAAACCAGCTGCCAGTTTGTGGAGTATTCTTAGTCTTAGTCTAGCCTTAGTCTAGGTGCTATTTCTGGCTGAAAGAAACGTGGCGATGAGCAGTTGAATTGCATCCCTACCGTTATATCAGCAATAAGTGCAACAACCACTACATACTGTGTAATTGGTCGCTTTGATGTTGATACACGTGCCATAGAAAGCCGTAAGACTTCCTGTCTAAGAAGACCCTAGCGACACAAAAATCTACCTGCCCAAATGGAAAGCTAGGGATAATTTTTCACAACTATCTGTGCCCTAGTCTCAGGCGAGCATTTGTAGTGCACAAATTCGTGGATAACTATATGTAATAGGACACATTTTAGCCGTAATCTCGGCGGATTTCTACTAAATGGACATTTGTTTCTACTTCTGTGCTGACGATGTGCCACCGTCAAAATGCAGCACACTATTTTTTATTTTCAGCTGTATGAGTCCCACTGGGTCGTCCTGAACAATTTTTTTTTGGGTATACAGCCAACAAACACCATGAATTATCGTAGTCCCAAAAGACAGCGACTCCGCGACGGGCACATCTTTAGTTGAAATTATTTGATTCTCTCTCAAATTCGACCGTGTGTCGCGTCGAAAAAACGGTGTTGCCTAAATTGTCAAAAACCTCTCTGTCAAAAATCTCACGAAAGCATAAGAGCACAAGAAGGTACGATACATTATTTGGAGATGAACTGCGACGAAAGTTGAGTAAGACAGAAGTTGAATGTAAATGAATCGGTGCGTGCTCTGCTGCTTGCTCCTTGCAACCGAGGCAGCGCGAAGAAAATCAAGAAGATTCCTATTTCTCCGCTCAGGAGCCACTCCAAAAAACCTCACTACGTTGTGTACCAATTTTACAGGCCACTTTTATTCATTGCCAACCGGTCACTAAGACAATCAAAAACGTCAAAAAATTTGCACTTTTCTCAAACTTGAATTTCACACTTGGCTTTCTGAGCTGTGTCTTCAATAGCACCCTGAATTCACTACAAAGTATCCCCAACCCCTATTGGTCAGCCAGGTACGAACCACCCTGCATTGGTAATGGATAACAATTGAAATGTTTTGAGTAATTTCATTGACATTCAAACTGAATTTATATTTGTTTATTGGGCTGGCAAAATAAAGTTTAATCGGTTACTGTGCACACATAGGCCTATGCTGGGCAAACGTCATTCCATTTCTTATCTTATGCGTAAATGTTAGTGAGGTGTGCGGGCAAACTTAAGTAGAAAATAATCATTCTGCGACCAAAGTAAACGCAAAAGTACATTTTTAAGTGAGTAAAAGTAAAGGAACCTTGAGACTTACTGGACGGAGCGTTTAAAATACGACAAAATTCTGAAAATAGCGGATGGATTACGGAGAACCTCAACGTCGCTGTAATTAAAACAGAGTTACCAGGTACAAATAATTCAGTAGCACTTTGTGATGCTTGGGAAACTATCGTGCTTTAAACTACGTATATCTATAAAGAAATCGGCTCATTTTAAACAAGATAAAAAGGGCTTACTGCCTTTTTAAACTGCTTGCAATTTACAATGTCTAACCCCCTCTGACCTCATGCAAAATAAAAAAATAAAGAAAATCAGTCGCGATTAATTTTTCGACCGTGAGTCTGCTCGAGACAGCACTATAAAGCCTTTTGTGATTACGCCCTTATTGGTATGAAACCCAAAGTTGATACACGATCTAGCGTAAGAGCCTACTAGAATAATTCGTCTATTTTCACGTGTTATAATTAGAAGCTTCAAAGTATACGGCTTCAAGAAATACACTCATTAGCAAATCAATTTGTTTTTTTGCGAGAGACTCAGCTGGAACCCAGCTGAATCTCCCGTTTGTGATGTTTTCAAGCAACTGAATGTGCAGCACCAGGCCGCCTCATGTTCCAGTTGCTACGATATTCGAGATATGGCGATACATGTGTATTCGTAATGTACTACTCATAACGTTGCTGTCGGCTTCAAGTTAATTTGACCCTGGATTGGCTGGCATTACTCAGATGGATGATTTGTAACTTCAGGTTTCTTGGACAAGTACGTGGATTCGCAAATACTACATCAAATTTATGTCCAGATGTAGTGTGTACAAGCCGGAAGGATTGAAAAAACGGCTGCAACAGCGAACATGCTCGGCGGGACAATTCTTCAGAACTTGACCATAGATATGTCTCGGCATACGCAGTGAATCAAGGGCTAAAAAATTAAGAGGTCTGTTGGGGAAATTTTGGTTGCAGAAACTCACCTATGCATCGCGGATCGTCACCGCAGCGGTCTGCGTTTAGTATAAAACATGCTAGTACATAAATACTCTCCGAGAATGCTACTTACTGCATAATACCAATTCATTCTTCACAAACTGTGCCACCATTTCAGTGATGGAAAACTCACCAATGCAGCGGTCACGAGCCGCCTTCCAGCATTTGCCTGCCAATCATTGTTGCAAAATCACAATGGGAAACATATTGTGCAATAATGTCGACCCAGCCATCCGCTGGGTGATCAAAATAAAGTTTGCTGACAAAACTGAAAATTTTTTTGGACTAATACCGCAAGGATTGTGTTTCGTTCGATTGACCGTTTGCGGTTAAGTACTCCATATCTTATAAGGATGCTTGCAACAATAGTTGATTCACAAAAATGAGGCCCCGGCCTTAGATATTCACGCGGATGATTCATAATGTAATTGCTGTGCTTCTCGTAATTTGCAAATCACATCACTACAATAGCGCAACATACGTTTTTCGCGTTCGTTGTCCTGGTGTGCAGCTGGAAATTAAGTACGTTAAGCTGTATTTTATGACGTGTCGCACAGGTTATCATCTTGAATGTTTTCAACTTTCCAAAATTAATACAATGTCACTGAACGTTTGCCTTTATCACAAGACAGTCAAGTTAACTGAAACTGGAATTGTGTCATCTTTAACTGAATTAAATCAAAAGTAATATACTAGCCTAAAATGCAACGCGAAATCAATTGTCTAAACTGCAGAAAAAATGATGTCTGGTTGACGTGTCTAACTAAGTCTGCGTGGTCCAATCTGGGACCAGCGATGGTGCCTTAAACATGCGGAAGCCAAACAAGTCTGAAGCTACGGTAACTCAAATCACTACCCGATGAAGAAATGACTGCCGCACACACGGTTGTTACAGGGTTGTCATCACATATTATACCAAACATTGAGTATGATGTTTTAAACGTTTTGACTCACCTAGGCAACGGTTCCTCTCTTCTCTATTGCACTGATCTAAAGATGTAAGAAACACATGCGTTAGTGCGAATTGTATCAGTGATTACACGAGCGCATTGAGTGGACGAAATGAGGCTACCGTAATTCACTCCGATTAGACTCGCGTCTCTGCAGTAATACTCGATCATCTAATGTTTCCTAGTTTGGGTTTCAGTATACGCTTCCTTAGTGAAAAGGTCTTTGACTCATCACAATTACCAGATTCACTTTAGAGAATGTAACACGCTGACAACACCATCACAGCGGTGAGGACAAAAACAGAGCTGGTTGAGAGTGGCAAATAATTACCTCAGAAAAAGAGTGGCTGATGATTAGTTACTTACCGCGACACAGCTCCACCCTTCGGGTTTCCGCGCCTACAAATGTGGGTTGAATTCATTGAAAAGTCGGGATGATGACAGGCATAAAAATGTTACATTTATTCTTATGCAATCGGATGCGTTTATGATCCCAATCCTTCCACCAAAAATGTTTTTGTGTTATCTGTCTCAGTTACTCAAGACAATATTTATCTGCTTTGTATTCGGTGAGCTATAGTAGTATGGGCAAAAGCAGGGTTTGAACAACCAATCTGCTTTTGGCAGGCGGCGCGAATGATCACAAAATTAGGACGTTTGAAGATTTTGGGTGCTTTCTGATGCTTACGTGGTTTATGCAGCTTGTTTTCAATGGAGCAATAACATGCTCTCCCAATACCATTGTTAATTACCGCTATGATCGTGGGCATTTTGAACCTAATAGTTGATAAAAACAAAAAAATTGTGAAGGCGGTTCGACGTTCAGCGATGAGACTCAAAACGCCCCGGGAAACCATAGGTTTAACCGTCAGTACAAATCCAGTCTTCGAAAAGTATCACTTTCTGTTTTCAAGGGTTTGGCAGGAACGAGCACACTCGGCAGAAAATATCACAGCGCATTGCATGGGTTATTGAGAACTTACGATCACGAAGAGGTAGTTCTCCACATCCCGCTGTTGTTAAAATTCAAGTCGGTTGTTATTTAGTAATGGTAAATACTGAGAAGTCATTTTGCTGTACTAAGCAGAAACAATCATGCATCAACGCTATGAACGCTGAAAATGTTAAAAATCACGCGGCTAATGTGATAAGCAGCATGTTTAGCGGCTGCGAAGACAGATGACAAGACAGATGACTTGCATGATAATTCATTTGTGTTTCTTTAATGTGTCTCGATTTGAGTGATTCCGACAAACAAAACATTGCTGTAAACTCCCTGCGGAATATTTTGTACGCGCAAGGCAGTTAGTACATTTTACCAATTACGGCTTTCCACAGTCAATAGCCTTGTCACAACTCGTGCTTTACCATTTTCAGCAAGTTTTTTATAAGGCTTGGTTTATAGGTGAAGCATTTAGGGGAATTGTGTTTATTAATTCGCTACTAGACAAAATTTGGGCAAAAGCACCAGCTCCTGGATGCTTTATTAGGCGTCCGTTTCTGTGTGAGGACACATTTGAATGTGAACAGGGAAAATAATTCTCAGGAGTGGTAGCGTTTGGTTAGGACCAGTAACGGGAAATATTTGTTGACGTGATTAACTTGACGAAAATATGAGAGTGAGCGCCTTGTAGACTGAAACTACGCTTGAGATGCCGTTAATTGTTAAATTGGGTGAACTTCAATAGAGTTTCTGTGCGCCACAAACAGGAAACGATATATATGAGAAAAATGTCGACTCTTACCCATACACAAGACATATGGCGGAATATTTCTCGGAAGGACGCTTACTACTAGAAGGCAAAATAAAACGCATAAATATCCTTTGATATATGTGTGTCGCCTCCCTCAAAGTGAAAAACTTACATAGAGCAGTTGCGATAAGCATGAATAATATCGCCATGTTCGGTGATGATTGGTGTTGTTGATGCAAGTCGCTTTCCTATAACCATTCTTCCAGTTCATTTCATTTTATACCGAGGAGTGACCTTGAAAAAATAGTTGGTTCAACCCGCCGTCAGCTTTCGCGTGTTCGTAATCATTTCACTGCCAGGCAACTGCGTTCTCAAGGGCCCCGGAATTGTAAAGAATGAAGATAGAATCTCCGTTTTCCCGGAGGTGGAATAGTTGCAGTTATTCTCTTCCGTGTTGTGTCCGAATTTATTTGCAAATAATAAATTTGCTTCATCAAATTTTGTGGATTTTCTACCCCGGCAAATTGCCTTAGGGCGTTTTTTGTTTTGCAAACCCATTCCCGTGCGTAAAGATGCGTAGGGAACCAAGAAATGAGCGAAATAGTGTGTTAGTTGAAAACTGAGGCTGTAAGAAAGTTTTCAAGTATGCAGAGATTTGTCATGCCAGTGAAAACTCGACATTCTGTCAGCAGTTCTGCACATCTCCTACGAAACTCCTAAGAAGACGTCGACGTGCTGTTTTCCCACCTCCGGAGCAGACGGGAGCGAAATATATCAACTTCCAACAAGGTCAAGTGCGTGTACCGGATGCCAGGAGCCCGCGATATATAGCAATATTTTTTGTCTGAATTAGGAAGGCATATGTGGATAGCAAGAATGTTAAACGAATTTTATTTGCTCAGCTATTTAGCCAAACAATTGGCCAAGGTCAGCTCTAGTCATATATGCAGTGCTGATGAAATGAAATCCGAATACTCGCGTTATCGTCAGTGATCCAGGCGAAAACCTGACAAGGCCTAAATAGCCTGCGAGTTGCACTGCTGCTAAAACAGTTCTTCTCCGTGCACCAAAAACCTAACGCCTTGGCGAAAGCCAAATGGATCTGCCAATCACGTTCATGGCTGAACGTATTCCAGAGAAAAGGGTTTCACGATCAGGTGGTAACACACGTGGATAGCCATGTCCTCAGTTGATGAGTATGGATCCACCAACTTAATGAAATGAGCTCATAAGGTAAAGATTGCTTTTTTTAATTTGCCACACACAAAACTGAAGTTCTGTAGATGAGACGACTGCGTTTATTCGCATACCATATGCATGCCTGCTAAACGCTTACTGTCCAAGATTAACTCAAGATTATATAACAGCAGTTTTAGCTAAAATAACATACATAGCCTGTAACGTGGACTGCCCTAATATGTATTTGAGTCACCCGTTTGGCAGTTAGTTTGTTTGGGGTGCTCCGTTAACCGAGTATCATATTCGTTTGAGCCCGCCACTGAATAGCGGTTGAGCCAACTATGCAATCCCTGAATTGATCAAATACAAGCGACAACAACTGTGTGGACTCCTATGCAATCCCTGAATTGATCAAATACAAACGAAAACAACTGTATGGACTCCACCAAGAAGCGCTGTTTGCCGATGATACAGGTTACCAGGGAAACAATTCACTTCCTAGAGTTTGAGTTATGCACACGTTAAAAGTGAGAACTGACCACGTGTAGTCCAAAAAGTTTTCCGACATGCTAATCAAGATCACATGCTTTGGATTTAAGCACCCAATCGTTGAACCCACCCACAGATCGCCGCATTAAACTGTTCGTACAATGTAGCACTTTATAATCGTTTCCAAGGCTTTCGTGCGAAGGAAAATGGCATTGCTAAAACTCCATGTGAAACCGTTTGTTGACAAGGGTGTGCTCAAAGTTTGGCCCTGAAATGATTATATAAAGAAAATAGAACCTGTGCTCAAGCTTATTGTAAAACAGACCTCGTATTTGAAAACCTTTCATTGGTTGCCAATATCCGATTATTAGTTGAATCCTGAAGCATTGCAGTACTGTTATTAACGATTTGTAATTTAACGAAGTTCTCTTAAATTTGGACTGCCTTTTGTTCAGTGGGCGAAGAGGGCCAATTCTAAATGAATTTTGTTTCATTACGATTGAACTATTCGCAATATAATTTCCGTTTTACCTTTTTACAGCTGGTCAGCCCCTGTGATCATCCTCCTGGTTTTTGTTTCTTGGGTTACGCGATTTACAATAATACCTCGGGTATCACGGCTGAGTAAATAGTCTTGCAAACGATTCAGCAGCAGTGCCTTACAATTCTGCGAATACTGCGAGGCATCCGAACGATATAAATCACTGGACCCTCGAGAGATTCATGTAGACTGGCGCCGTTTGCATATTTCTAGGTGCCACGCGTGCCGCAAACCAAAATTCAGGTTGCTGAAATTTGTGAGCGCTGCGGTTCTGCTCGGCAGCCCCCGCGGTTTACATTAATCTGGAAGGTGTTCATTGAGCTTGAGATATGAAACCAAAACGCAAGCCTTACCCCCAAACGTCGTTTTTATTGAAATAAATTATATCACAGAAAAAGATTAAATCACTCATTGTGCGATTGTGAGCTGTTCCAAATTACCACGTCCGTCCACTAAATAGGCCACGAGTTTGCCATTCGGAGCCCACATGAGTGTGAAACGGCAACTTATCCGTCGGACGTGTCCGTGCTAAACTGCATAGGGCTTAATTAAATTTTGGTAACTCTGCATACGGCGAAACTTTACTGGATGCAATATGTAATCGCGTACTCTATGGTGATCGCCGCAGACTTGACGTTAACTAAACACAGCTGTGTCATGATCAACGTCATTTGCACACTACAAAGGATTTATTTTCGGCTCCCGTATTACAGCTTGGATAAAGCATATTTGGTATGGCAAGAGGGCCATTTGGTGAGCACCTTTCAGTTCAGCCGGTGCAGCCAAATTTAAGGCACAATGTCATGCTTTGTGAGATTTCAGAAACCTGCTGCCAACATAAGATCCAAGCAAATACCTTCCCATTCTCACATACCTATTAGCCCATACAAAGTCGTTTTAAACCCGCAAAAATAATTAATATATCGCGTTGATCAGTGAGAGTACACACAAAAATGCTAGATACTTATCAGTAAACACGTTTACAACCCCAGCAGAGCTTGATTTTTACTCAAGTTGACTCATGTGAATAAGTGGTGAATAATTTTTTCGAGACTATTCGGACTAAGGTAGTGTAATATATATACATATATATACATATATATAATATATGTGCTGGCGGTCTTAGATAAGGGTGGTATGGCGGCAATGTGCTCAGTGGTGCTCCTGTGCGCCCGAAAACATTCTTCATTATTTGTTCTCACTTAAACTAAATTAAATTAGATTTTGAAAAATTGGAGGGAATAATAGAGTACCGACACTTTTCTTGAACAGCCAAACTTCTCATAACCACAAAGGTGCCATTCTTATTTGCCAGCTGGCACATTTTGGCGAACTCTAAAATTAAACGCCTGATTTGCATGGTGTAGGCTAGATTTCCTCTGGGGTGTGCCTGTGCTAACACTGGCACGGACTGTTTTTTGCCACAGGTTGCTGCAAGCCTGATAAATCTTATTGCAGAATGCCGCGTTACAATTTAAATACCTCGGTCTTTTTAGGTGACTAAGTTTGCATTATTGGAGTGCCCGGATAAGGTACATAAATCGAAGTTCGTTGGACGGACGTGTACTTGGTGCAAATGTTGTCTCCACTAGAGCCCACATAAAGCACTTCACTTGAAGCCTACTGCTGGCTCCAAGAAAAGGCGGCACTCTACGTCATAACGTGGCTGGAAACAAAGAACATGAGGGAAGTGACATTAATATTAATTCCCCCGATTGTTTTATACTTGGACACACCGATTGATAATAATAACGCCTAACTGACTTGCCCAACAAAATGAGCCAAACAGCTGTTTGCACCCCAAATCTGCGGTTGAGGACGAAAGAACTTTCTGGTAGTGCGTCTGGTATAAATAACCTCGCATGAAATAAACCCATGATAGTCAGGTGAACTACGACACTGAATGCATGGTTCGCTCCAATAAATCCGAATTTATGGCCCGACATGCTACCGATGAATGAATAACCATGTGGAATGTGGCGTCCCAATAGTTTGCCTACAATGAGCTGTCTCGAACCCCTGTTGGAACGGAAAGAAGGTCAAACAGTGAAATGCATCATAAAAACTAATTTTTCTACATTTCCAAAGTGTGTATTTGCCGTTCTACAAGCTGCTGAAAGCTGTTTTGTATTTTAACAGAACTGGGACAAGCTTTTACGCAGATACGTCGAATGTGCATGCAGGAATGACATCTCGGAGACATGGACCTGAGGTCTTCCTTTTAACCCCAACGATTCATGTAGATCCCTCAAAGGATAACCCCATTTTTCCGGTAGCCAACTTTATCAGATGAATATGTGAGACTTTAAGGCGACTGCTTCTGTTTAGCGACAATTGAGCGTTATTCGCCTGGGTACCAGTGAGGCGTCGTTCTTCCGTGACAGTAATATTAACAACCAGGAAATTTAGGCAGAGACGTAAACGCACTTTGGAAAAGTTGTCTTGGTGAGATCATCATGGCCAATCTTTATGGCGTTCTTTGTCTCTATGAGGGCCCCATCCAAGCTACTTGCCGTTGCAGATGTTTTCTATGATACGGCAGGTAGATAAGCGACGCATGTGACAGTAATGGATAACATGCCAGGGGCGCCTCAAATTGAGCACCACACGATTACGGTGTCTGCACAAATAACTCAATAGTTTTATTGACAAAACCATTCTGCTTCCATTGGCGAAACCTCGTATCCCAACCTTCTGCCTCGCTGTACTAAAATGTCAATTCACAAAACGTTCATTTTAGCTTCATTGCTTTAGTTCAACTTTCCGATCCACAATTAGGGCTTGGACAGTCGCACATGCTGAAGTAGCTGATTGGTCACTGCGATTTTTTGCCGCTTACATGACCTATCTATCTATACAGAGCACATAGTTCCCTTGCATTCCATAAGCTTTTTCTGGGCTGCTCGGTGCAATAAGAGTACATAGTTTTTTTGTTGATGCGAAAGTCTCGCTTTTTGAAGCTCACGAATTACAACGCTGGTATGCTCCCAGAGTTCGTCGGTAGGGTAGGTCGTATCTACTGGCTTTACCTTTCTTGGGCACAAGCGGTCGTCTTGCTGTCAGAGCATGGATATTCCTTTGGTTACCAGCTTGGGCCAACCAAATAAATTCAGTTTGGTTCCGCTGATTGAGGACCAAAGAGATAGTTTTATTTGTTCTGAACGTTATAGCCAGGCATGTGACAATTACCAGGATTTCAAAAAAAATCATTCTGTCGGGGATTTTTATATCCTTCGAATCGTGAATCGTCGTGATGTCAGGTCACTGTCCATGAACATAATTCAACCATAAGGCATGGAAGTACTTGTGTCTGTAAAGCCGCTTCAACACCTTCAGAAGCTCTTGTTTCAACTAGGCGTGTGCGCTCTTTGATTACCAACTGTTTTCCTATGTTGGGGGACACGCTTGTTTAGATCTTGTACATGCAATTTACTGGCATCATTAAACACTGCTCTTGGCGACAATAGATCACGACTTTTGATTGTCCGTTTTTACATAAATTAGAGATATTTATGCAACATGTAATATCCCGAGGAAAACTTTTCAGTGAGTAGTCCAAAGCGACATCATGAACCATCCCATTCATTTGCTTACTCCGAAATATGCCTTCATTCTCCACTTGCTTTGCATATCTGCACACGCCACTCACCTTGCTGTGCTGGCCGCCCTGTCCAATATTTGTTTATTAGCGTGTATGCCCACTTGTGCGTGTGCGTGGCCAACCAAGTTACCCGTGTACCTTTTCGTCTCGCTTGCTGAACCTGTCTTGAGTGGTTGTCTCTCCGACCGTTATATGAGAGATTTATGTTTAACTTAGGCAGACTGCGAAAGATCTCGAATGAAGCTGTGTGTGCGCAAACAACCATGGACTATTTGCTGGCCGAATGTCTTCCATAATCAATTTCACACTAACCGATTTCTTGATCTTTAACTCTTGTTTTCTAAGCCACAATCCGCGCAGGCAACCAGGCTGGGAGATCGTAGGTCTCAACACTAAGAAAATGACATGAGACGAGCAGTATATCTACTAGATTTCATCTGCATAACAATTAGTAGATCTGGCTCCGACCAACAAATGGCCTCCAAAGGGAAAGCAAATAATGAGACGGAAGTTGCGCCTACCATTTACAAAAGAATTAGGATTCAAAGATCAAACTCAGCTATAGAGCCATTCGTCGCATTTGCCCTGTTTGGACTACGCAAGAGCTGGAACCCCAGTAGGGTATAACGGTACAATATTTTGATTCACAACCAAATACCCGCCATCATCCGGGGGACTGATGCATTTCGGAACAGCCAAAATTTATGTGCAACACATCCTCAACGTTTAGTTTTCGTCTGTTTTCCACCTCGCTTGTGTTGACTACCCGGGCAAGTTGGTTGCTGGGTAATCAGGAGAATTACTGCCTGCTTATTTAAACGAAACTAAGTTTTGGTTACGTTTTGTTGTGTTAATCATCCCCATTGTTGGTTGACGAAAAAACCGGTAGGGAACTCGTCTATAAGGCTGATTAAGATGTATTTCGGTGGTCAAGCGCTTAAATGCGGTACACTTTTTTATTGGGGCAGATTTCTTCCCGCTGGGATAATCAGATTATTTCAAAATGAGACTGTACGACGGCCTCGTCCCTACTGTGTACGGTCAGTAGCACGAGTCTCATAAGATGCTTACTGCTGATTATGCGCTATAAGAATACAAAGCCTCTAGAGGACACCTGTATTTTGCACCACACGTTGACTTCGCATCTGGAAAGACGTCTGCAAGAACACTCAAATGTACTCACAATCAAAATTCTATAGGTAGCCCAGAGGAGAAGCAAACTTTAGCTGATTTTAAAAGGAGGTGCGCGCTGCTAGTGATTCCCAGTAAGGATGAAAACTTGCGCAGGTTTGGCAGGTTAGCCTAGATAAGCGTAGATTAGATTGACATAGGTTAGCCTAATTAACAGGAAACGAGATACAATCACATGACCAATTTGTCAATATTATTTAAATGCGCTTGCATTCAAACGAAGATCGACAATTCGAATTTGCTCCTAGGCCAGCAAGATTAAGCAAAACCGCTGTCAACCGATGAAGCTTTGGTGCTGATTTGTACGCTATCACCTTCAACTTGTGGTGGAATACACGTAAGCCGGGCACTTCAGAAGCCAGAAAAAACTATGCAGAAAATTGCTTCATTTTGTCTGGGGAACAATATCAAAATACCTCCATCGCCAGCGCACTGTTTTCCCATTAATTATATGGACGATACCCGAGAAACCTCTGTTGATACCCATCTACATTGTCAATCAGAACAACTAATAATTGACAGCAAGGACCTACATCTGCACCATTATCTGCTAACTGCCTAACGTCATATAAATTTGGCGAGTTGTCCGGGTGGTATGATGTTTTGTTTCCAAGCATCACGCTCACATCTGATGAGATGGAATGTTGACACAGAAACTGTCGGAAGCTTTCCACTCTTTGCTCAACATTGCAGCTTTATGCTAAGCAATAACAATGACGAAATTTCTGTATTTAAATGAGGCTGTAAATGACACCAGACAACAAACGATAGCACCAGTGACAACAGTGACAGCTGTGGTAATTGTGGACACATAATCAGTCGTGTTTTTATTTTCTGCGTAACCAGCGCTGTCAGTCATGGTCAAGCTATGGGGTATTGCAACCTTAAATAACCTAATTACACATGCATTCTTGCAGTAACGCGCAACTGAAAACACAGCGTTTACGGCTGCTTTTGCAGCAGGAAGGGATCTTTGCGTTGGTGACGAAGTGCACGTTGCTGGTGGTACGTACATGTGTAGCGACTAACCAATAAAGTCTGACAGGAGCTGACGCATAGGTCGCAAACCCTCGAATGTGTTGCTCCATTAAAGAGCAGCCAAAACTGCAGGCCCACATTTGACGAAATATTGCGTCCATTCAGCTTCTGCGAAATTCTGCTGACTAGTTTGCGGCATCTATGGATCAACATAGCCGGTTTCATGTATGTGATCCAATCGAAGACCAGTATAGTTTAAACTCTTTTTCCCTTACCCAGCTGCAGGTGCAAGTTTCCACTTGTTGGAACTACCTTTGTATTTTAACGCCCGGTAAATGGCAGGAACTGCTTATATAGCAAAATACAAAATACTTTACTTGACACTATTTGTTTGCATGTCGCTGTCAATCGAGTCCGACAAATTCCACAATGTTTTACAGTCAGAAATCTCGTACGCGAATACCAGAAAAATTAAGCTCGCTATGTAACCAATGAGTACAATTTGACATGGAGTTGCGAAGAGGCACGCCTTAAACTGATTTACATTGTTCCATTCCAACCCTTCACATCAAACATCCACCTAGGAGCCAAAGAATTTTATTCTAGCAACCAGCGTTCTATCTTTACACGTCTATGTCCGTCCAGGAGTAGTAGTCGTTCTGGCTCGCAAAATTTCCTAGCAAGCCTTTTCTGCTCAGATTAGGATTTTTATCAGGCTTTAGGAAATGTCAGGATGTCAGCAATCACCAAACTTAACACCGTCAATTCACCTTGGAATATCCTAGTCTCGGAATAATCAGACAGGAATATACCCTCCCTTGTTTTCGGAGATGACGAAGGCGAATGTTGCTCGTGTAAATTGGTTTAAGTTTGCATCACCAGGTAAGCACACCGTTTACAGCTATGGAAAGATAAAGTTTGTTTAAATTATAGGGCACATGTTTTGGTCTGCTGAGTTGACATCACTCCATCTTTCATCTCGTGCGCATATATTACCCGAAAATGCAGACAGGTTTGGAATGAATCATACGCTTTGTGTCAAAGATGGGAGCTGACATACAAAGCCAGAAAAAGCGGGTGAAATAACCGGAATTTGGTCTTACTTGGCGGAGCGTGTAACTGTTGACAAATTCCTAAGAATAAAGCATGCATAGTTGTGGGCGGGAGATTCGATGCATGTAAAATATAGTAAACATTCTTTGTTCGCCTGCTGAATAGGTTTACATTTTTGTACAATCAGACCGGATGCAGCATGTTTTGGAAGAGTAAAAATTTCCTCCAACGAGAACATGGCTGAGCAGTTTGCAGTAAATTAAGAAAACTTATACGGCCTCAGTTGGACTTTTTGGTGAAATAATTTATATCATATGTCCGAAACATCGATGAGGCTGTTTCCATCTTGCGTGAGAGTATTGCGAACACCAAGACTCTGGTGCATGAGACAGCAGTTAGATACAATCCTTTGAATTTTAAATATCAAGGATTGTCGACTGAAAATACAGAAGCGCTGAAAGAAGAGCTATTCTATCTCCTGCTAGAGTTATTCTATGCCCTTAGGCGCAGATGAACTATGGATCGGTTACAAAGCCGGCAGTTGACAAGCTCTCAAAGGTATTCATAAGGAGAGCTTGAAACTCCTGGTTTGATAGGCAACTACTTGGGCGACCAAGATAATGTCTGAAATTTACGAGAACAAAATCTGCATGGAATAAGCACAGTTAAACAGGTTTTTTAAACAAATACGCCTGAACCATACGTTTTGCCATTCGGACCACCTCAGGCACCCGCTATCATTGGCACCCTGTGGACTCACGTAGAGATGAGCACAACCAGGTGTTTATAATTACCAGAGGGAATCCAAATGCAGAAACTCACGCAAGCATTGTTGAATTTTACCGCAGCGGGCTGCACCCAGAAAGCACAAATAAGTTTTGTTATATTTTAGAATTAAAAATGGTTCTACTCAAATCATTTGGGTGGGATGCCTGTAACTGTAACAATGAAACTCACCAAAGCAGCGGAAGAGAGATTCCCTCCAGCAGTTGACTGCGAATGAGCGATGGAAACCAAAGGAAGAAATATACCGTGTAGTGAGGACAAGACCCCGGGCAGCTGGATGATAAAGCTAAATTTCGATAGCTAACACTCTGAAAATATATTCCATACTAATTCAAACAAAAATATATTCAACAGCGTGAAATCTAATTACACCAGATTATTGGCGGCTCTCTTTGACAGGGCCACGAAAATACTGTTGTGTAAATAGCGTTTTGCCATCTCGACAGATATTATGTATGTTGTGGAGAAAACGCATCAACTATTTCCATTCTGCTGTATAATAAGAAGATTTCGATACTCAATGATGAAAACGCACCAGACTGCATAGATCCATAAATTTCTCAAACTCTTCGTGTAATATAACTCTTGGCATCCAAGTTCGTTCCCATTTCCATGGCATCAAATGCTTTTGTGTAGTTGCTATTTTTTGAGCAGCACGCTCAAAGTTTTGTAGACAGTTGGTGACACTTAACTGCCGAACTGCATTTGCCTAGTTTCAGCTTCACTCGTGAAAATCCAAAACATTGCCAGACATATTCAACCATACCAACATACCAACTCCGACACGTTGGTTAACCGAAGTTCCACATTAACTCGTTTACCCTGAGTTTGTACGTACTCTAAGTAATAGAAAACTTGAAGCCATTTTCGGTTTACAGAAAACATTAAAAATGCATTGCAACAGTCAGTCAATTGACCCACTTTTCTCTCGTTCGTTGTCCGCGTTTGCGTCTAAAATCGTTGGGAAACATACATACCACTCCACTTTTGTCCCATATACTGCAAAGTTTTTAAACACCTGTTTCAAAATACAAATGTTCCATTTGATCCACTTTAGTCTCAAGCACGACAGTTACGCTTTTTTGATGAAAATCGCCAGCTTATGGTTTAATTATACGTAACGTATCATGATATCTCAGACCTGTGACAGGAAGGTTAAACCATGTGGTGCCTTTGGAAAATGTCTTACACCGCGTCAGAAAACAGCCTCACAAACGCACAACCTCATTCGTTTGAGTGGCTACTGCATGGGGTTATGTAGGATAAAATAAAAACCATCGAAGAACAAATCGGTTTTCTTTAAATAACTACGTGGTGCACGAAAGCTCAGATAATGAAAGACCACTACAAATCAAGAAAAACATCTTTCAAGAGGCCACTCTGATTTGCGTGGTTAAGTAACAAAAATACTGGATAAGCGTAAGCATCTAATACCGGTGTCAGCACCTCGTGTTCTATGCAATAGAAATTCACGTGTGAATGCTTGAACAAACCTAGACAACGAGTCCTCTCCTCTGCATTGCATCGATCTGAAGATATGAAAACAGTTTACAGTTAAATGCACATTTTGTTGGTGTTCCTGTAAATGTAATATGTCTATAATATAGGACTAGTTAAATTCACTTGGTTCGTACCCACGTCTGTGTGGTAACGCTGGTTCTTTTTATCTTTCCTCACTTATGGTTCAATAAACGCTGCATGTTTAAAATTCGTCGACCCATTGCCATTCCGCTGCTGACTGTTACAAGGTGTCAGCATAATTCCACACTGAGTTGCCTTGCAAAGGTGATAACCGTTAAACATACAGCGGATAGCAACAATTGAATATCATATAAGCGACTCACAAGTGATGGTTATAAACTTACGGCGACACCACTCTACTCTATGGATTTCTTCAGCTACAAAGCAAGATTGGATTTGATGAGATTCTGGTAGATGCGAAAACGTAAATGTTTTAGAAATGCAGTTGGGCGCATTTACCGTCGCAATAATTCCACGAAAAATATCATTGCATTGTTTGTCTCAGCCTTTCACAACAATATCCGTCCGCTTCTATAGTCAAGTGTATTATTCGAAAAGCCACATCGATATGGGAGAATGTCGCATTGAAACGCCCAATCCGAATTAATCTGGCGACGCAGAATGCCGGCTTTTGAAGTTCATAACGTGACTTGACTTGTGTCGTTTCCATCAATGCAGAAATGCAAGCAGTTTTTCAATGCCATGTTGTAATAATGGGCGCAATCATGTGCATCCTTTTCGAGTGGTTAGCAGAAACAACGATTTATGAAAATTATTATGGTGTGTGACGGTTTGAATCGCGGAGCGTTAGGGGACCACCGGTTCGAAGACCTTCACCCCCCCAGTGCCGGTCAACTTGCCAAATATTGCACACCCACTGGTGGTGTTTGCTTAACCTGGCGTCTTCGCTGGAGCATTTAGTTTTGTGTGTTTGGTGGGTAATTGAGAACTTACGGTCAACGTGGGGTGGATCCTCCCCACATTCGTCTGTAATATGAATCCCATGGATAGTAAAATAGTAATAAGTAATACCGAAATACAGATTCGCAATAACAAACATGACGCTGTCATATATGAACGCGTAGCGTATGCTAACAAATATTAAATTCCTAGCCCGCTGGGAACTTGGGGGAAGAAATTACTTAAATGGTTGTCCATTGGTATTGTATTTATTGCCCATTTGTCTGAGAAACTCAAAGTAAATATGTTCTTGCACGAAATTTTACCCAGTGTATTTTGTATACAGACGACCTTGCTTGTGCGCTATGATTCGCGGCCCGCCAGGGTTTTGCAGCTACACGCCATTTTCAATCAATGCGCAACCATTTTACTTGCACATTTCTGATTTGGTACGATACAAAACTTGAACAAAAGCATCAGCTGCTGGATGCTTTAAGAGGGTCACTTGGTTTGAGTCAGGAACAATGGGTTGGACATTTGGATGTGGATACGAACGAGTTTGCCATGTGTGGCAACATATATCTTTCACGATCGTTACTAAAAAATTTATCGATGGCGCAATTTGCTTGAAGAAGACAAAACTTTGAGTACTTAGTAATCTGAAACTGCTCGTGGCATTATACCAGATTATGCCGAGGTCCCGCAGGCTACAGTGATCGGATTATATACATGAAAAATATCAATCCTCACCCATGCATAAGTCGTATGGCGGGATACTTCTTGTCAAGACGCTTCCCACTAAAATGCAAGTTGAGACACATGGATATGTTTTGGTAAAAAGGTATATATATATATACATAGTCTTCCACGCTGTGAATAACTTACTCAGGACGATTGAGATAAACGCGCAAACTGTTCCCATGTAATATGTTGATTTGTGATATAAAAATATACGTTTTGTTTGGCTGGCTATTCATTTTGTTCTGTCTGTTTTATACCAATGTATGACCTTGTGTGGGCGAATGAACACAGCGGATTCATTAATGTTCAAAAAGGCAGACGTTCTAACTTATGTGAAAGCCGAATGTATTTGTACCCAATAAATTGTTTGTTCAAATACATTACCGTAGGGGTGGCTTTACAGTCTTTAGTTGGCCTCGCAGACCTAATGGTTTGCAGCCCATGCAGGTGGCCCATCGGATTTGAAGCAGATGCAACAATCATCTGAAATAAAAAATTGCTTTACATGTATCGAATGCTTTAGCCGTTCCGCTGTATATGATATCGTGTAATAGCTAAATTGCCTTGCAGAATGTGGAATTACGCTCTTATTTTCGGCCTAAGCTGGTAGTGGTAGTGTTATGGGAGTTGGCTCATGTTCAGTTTTAAATCTATGCTTTCATGCAAATCTCCCGCATAATACACGACTTTTGAAAATTTTTGGACGGTTTAAACCGGCGCACGGCGTGTAACCAAACCTACCCCTTTGCGTAAATTGATGTATGTGGCGGGATATCAGATGCACTTGCACGCTCTCTCCAGTTCGCTATAAACCGGCGCACAGCGTGTAACCAGGCATACTCCCCTGCGTAAATTGATGTATGTGGCCGGACACCAGATGCACTTGCACGCTCTCTCCTGTTCTCTATAAACCGGCGCACAGCGTGTAACCAGGCATACTCCCCTGCGTAAATTGATGTATGTGGCGGGACATCAGATGCACTTGCACGCTCTCGCCTGTTCGCTATAAACATGCTGTGTTCTTTATTGGTGAGTCTTTTTTCTGGCACTGGGCACTGCGGCGGAAACATCAAATTACAATCAAGGGCTAAGTCGTCCATTTCGTTGGACAGACTCAATCAAGGTGTATTTCCACTCACGCTGATAAGTCTACAGATCGTTGCTAGTGGAGCGTTTGCGATGAATGAAAGCCCCGTCCACATCACACCGTCTTACATATAATATGAATTCCACGGGAAGCTACGGGGTGATACACGCAGAAAATAAGTGTTAACGGGCCCAAAGGTTTGCAAGCTGAGGAGCACACAGTGATGTTCCTTGCAACAATCACACCAAACGTCAGCTAGTTGAACACATGTTGTGTCAAGCGGCAAAGCCTTTCTAGGCGTTCATGTGATTTTCTACGAATAATTCAATTCAAGAACTTTTTACTTTTACTCTTGTGGTTCCGTGTATACGTTCCGTTCCATAACTAAACCCATAGAAGCCCATAAAATCCAGTAAATTATCAAACATTTTGTCATGCTCCCCGTAGATGACCCACACTTTTACACAGATTTTACATCCCACTTGTCGTGTTTCGTCGGTCTTCATTGAGCTGATCAACGGTTCACAAACCCATCGTTTTCCTTTGGTGATGAAGACGGCATGACGTATTGAATGTGGAGTGAATACCTTCGTGTGGTTTGTCATATGCAAGCCAAATTTATTTAAATTTTACAAATGAAATCAATAATTTTATCGCCAGTGCTTGTTGATGAAATATTTCGATTCTGCTGGTTTTACCGTTCTTGAGTGTTCCAATGTATGTAATTATGCTCTGGATCAAGACAACTAAATAAAGCACCTTGATTTAATATAATCGGCCGTCGCTCGGACACATGAACCCCTAAAGCGTAAAGGCACTAACTATTCCGAAGATTAGAGTCAAGCGTGTGGTATTCGATAATGTTATTCGTCTGATGATTCTTATTGTCCCTCAAGGTCATGAGCATCCGTGATTTCAAACTATGTTCACGAATATGAATGCAAAACACAGAAAGCATGTGACATGGAGCATTCTGAAACAGCTTCAAAGCCAGTCAGGGTCATAGTATACTTTACTGTTCACTTAGTGGACCTGGGGCTTTTGGTCACCCATCATCAAATCTTTAAGTTCCCTCATGTTTTGGGAAGCACGTGTTCAATATTTTTTACGCATAATTCGGGAGCGACCTGAACCACTGTTTCCCTCATGTTTTGGGAAGCACGTGTTCAAGATTTTTTACGCATAATTCGGGAGCAACACGAACCACTGTCACTGCACTTGGTAGATCATAATTAGGCGTTCATTTACACTGAGGAGGAAATGTTGCCACGTGGTGCTCTGTACTATAATCAGGAAAATTTTTCAATCCGTAGCTCAAAATGAAACAACCGCTACTAATTTGGTAGTGAAAGGTTGTCAACAACTGCATGTTAAACAGGCTAGCATCAGTAAGATTATTAATGTGCTGATACCTGGCTGCAGAAGGCTAACCGAGCAGTAGGCTTCGGATTCAATATATATCAGCCAGTAGAGAAATACTTGGTGTTTTTATATTCCGTCTTGATTCTGTGCCAAGTCAAGTAGACGTGCACCTCAGCTGCGTGAAAAACTTTCACAATAATTTATGGTGCCTACCACCTATCCTGTTTCTGTTGGCAAAATGAAACCAGGTGATGCGCGTCGCAGGCACATAGGGACTACTTTTTGAAGAAAAACAGTTTCTGTACATCGACCAGGGAATATTTTTTATTGTGGTCAGTAGTTGGTGAAAAGATATGCGTTCATCCTCTTTGCATAGCGTATTCGCAAACATGACGGTGTTAGATGGTTTGTCGTCTTTATGAACACAATGGGAAACAGTTACTTCTCCTTTTTATCGGGTTATACACTAATTTGCAAATCAATTTGGTTTTTGCAAATTGGTGTGTAACTGGAAAAATAGTCCAATTTGGGTTCAAGTAGAACATAAGGTTGACGGAAACTCGGGGACTGCGCCTACTTGATGAGCCCCAAGAAGGGCGAAACCGGTCGTGGGCTGTCGAAGAATTTTCAGCAACCTTATGAGTAGTTCATTACGTATATACAGGTAACGCGATATCTCGAAAGGCGCAGTCCCCGAGTTTCCGTCAACCTTATGTTCTACTTGAACCCAAATTGGACTATTTTTCCAGTTACACACCAATTTGCAAGAACCAAATTGATTTGCGAATTGGCGTATAAAACGAAAAACAGTGCCATTTGGGTTCAAGTAGAACATAAGGTTGACGGAAACTCGGGGACTGCGCCTACTTGATGAGCCCCAAGAAGGGCGAAACCGGTCGTGGACTGTCGAATAATTTTCAGCAAGCTTATGAGTAGTGCATTACGTATATACAGTTACTTCTCCTTTTCAACACCAATGCAATCAACCGTCTTACAATGTACCAGCCGGTCCGGATTATAAGTGGAAAATTTCCGAATAGTTTCAATGACATAATATAATTACTCACACAATGTTGACAAAGGCTGCGTATTATTGTCATCCCGAATTCCAAAAAGTAAACCGAATGTATGTGCCTAAAGAGTCACGCAGCCGTAATTGCGGTACCCAGCGGTCCCCCTTCACCTGTGTTGGCTACCCCACGTTTTGATTAATATCCTATCACGGGACTACTCCATTGTAATTCAAGTGAACGTAGTGTTTAATCTGTGCATCCGAATTCAAATATGTTACGTTCAGGCAGAACGACATTAGTCTACTTCCAGGGTCGAGGACTCGATGAAGTAGCCTCAAGATTTACGTAGTTCACTTCCTCACCCTGAACTCCCACATACTCAGAGATAGCACCTGGAATAGGCACGCCGATCACTTTGTGGACTCGCTCGCATATACGGAGCAATACACGCATAATACAATACATGTATCACATGCTATAACAGTGCGTTCGATCACTATTTCGTCAATGAACGGGGCATAATATTTGGACGTCACCTAAGTACCTTCAAGCTACGGAAATCCAACCCCTTCGGGAAATTAGTTTTTGTTCCCCCGATATGCGTAAAACATCCTATTCGGCCATGTTGGCTTAGACCATGATTTAAGCATATATTGTTTTTAATTTCAACGCCATATCCCGCAGTATGTGTCGCATCCATCGGACTAAATTTCCAATGTCCGAGACGATTATACTTTGGACATCAGCCTGTGCAGTGGTATGCAATAGCATGTTTATTTCACATCTAGCCAGTGATATTTAGTAGCTAGCCGTCAAGAATTCGCCAACTTGGTTGGGTTCCAAATTGAAGCCAAGTGCAGAATTCGTGTCTGCTCAGTTTTGACCACCATTTCAGCAATGGTAAGACGTAATACAGACAAGCGTGACAGCCAAATATTTCTTACAGAGATTATCTGGGAAGTACATAGCCCATGCGCTGCCAGTAACCCCTATACTGGTATGCAACAGATACTGCTTAGTATTTGTTGAGCTATTAGTTACCGGTCCACTCACAATTCCTTGATAAGCCCAGTTTAGAACGTCATTTTGTTACTGCACCGGGTGTACGTTAGGGCTGAATGAAGAGACCACCCAAAACCCTCCAGGTTTATTTGTATACCATAATGCTTCAACCAGAAAAGGCCAACTAAACCGCCAAATAAAAGAATGGTTAATGGCTTATTCTAACGCCGATTCCGAAAGAATGTCGGCAGTAAAATACCTGACGAAATACATCGTAAATTGCGCTACATGAAGTAAATCTGATGCCTAAAATGGTAACCGTTGGTATGCAATAGGAAATCGGTTTGATAATTTGCCCATCAGTCTCAATTCAAAATCCAAACACAACAACCGCAAACATTTTGTCGTGTTATCGAGTTTAACTCCACTTCTCATAACAGTTGTCAAAATTACCTTCATCACCGTAATAACTGCGTCTGTCTGTGTAGTGTTAGCAATTCGCGATATTGTTGCCAAAGACCAAGCATCATCCTATCAAATTCTATATTTTCAAGGAAGTGGATGATATCTTGAAGCGGCTCTCGAAACAAATGAGCATTTTGCTGCCGAGCACTGCACACAAGCAAGTAATAACATTACGTACTCAGGATTCAATGTAATTCATCTTCAAGATCCTTGGGTGCACTTCTTCAGGCTCCAACGTGCAGAATGAGTTGATCTTGTACGAATGTCCTCCACCGTAAAGACCAATTCGGTTAGAGGTCGTTTGCAGATTGACCTTGACACACGTGGATGTGCCGAGGAAGTTAGGACTGCAAACAGACTCGCATAGTGTTCTCGGTAGACGTCAGGTACCATTATTGCGTCACTCGTGGGTTCCCCGTTCCTGTCGGTCGAGGAGAATGCGGATGGCTTGTTATTGTGGCGATGTCTCATGTATTTGAACGGCACATCTCTGTTTTTCTGGGCGAGGTCCAAAATGGTGCCTTGTTTCCGTATATTCCATTGGCGGATTTCTGATTTACAGCGGTTCCGCATTTTACGAAATGCAAGCTCATCTTCTGTGTCAAAGACATCTGGTGCTAGCCAGGTCCCTATTGTCATGACCTCCGGAATCTGAGTGCTCTAATGCCAAACCGCGCGGGCAAGTCGTTATTATAATTTACACAATTTATGCATATCCGATGTGCTTGTACGTGGCTACGCAAACGGTGGTATGAACTAAGGCATAAAAACTATGCAAGCACTCCAACAGTCTGCACTCTCATTGTATCCTTTTGAAAAACATGTACGCTAATCGCACGTAAACTGAAAAAGAATTATTTTGAGTTGATGTATTTGTACAGGAGGATTGGGACAAATGCCGAAAATCTTTTCAAACTGATGTGAAATGTATGCTTCATTTACTGTGTACACGGCCGCTTCAGCCAATTCCTTTGATGTTTGGTTCCTTACTTGCTGTAACCCACAGAAAACTAAAAAAATGTTTTAAGTGGATGACTACGTTTTTTCTTGGAAGGTCATCTGAAACGAAGTTCTCATTTGACGCATTCTTACTAGCCCCGACCGCAGGCTCGAGTAGCACTCTCACTCACCGACCTTGATTGAGAGGCTCATCATCAGGGACATGCAAACTGACGATCCTTTCCCTCGGCCGGCGGGTCTAGGAAGCGGTAGGCCCTATCACTCTCGTTCCGTGGCACGCATGCGGTGGTTTATGGAATCATAGATTGTCACCAGGCGTGCAATACTCCGGGAACATCCCAGTAATCTTGCGTGATTTATTGTTCTGTGTTTTGCGTCACGAATGCGCTTGTGTCCCAGGACTGCAATGTTCAGTGTGCTGGGTTCGAAGAACGGGCAAACTTTTATTTCTTAATAAATTAAACGCTCCCTGTTTCAGCTGAGCCAGGACTGGTAAACCTAAGGAGGTGAAATCACCTTCATACTTTCGAATATCAAAGTTGCCCGCGTCCAACTAGCGTATCACTAAACCTGTGCAAATTAAAGAGGGAGTCTGTTCGACACTCCACATGTAATTTCGATCACCGGATTGGTTTACCTAACGGAAGTAATCAGGCTTAGACTTTTTCAAAAAAAGTCAGCGACTCTTGCTGACACCCTGACTATGACTCTCAAGCTTCGGTTGCTGCAACACTATTCAGCGTGTTTTTAAGAGTGCGCTGTTTATTGCTCTCTATGGAACTGGACATGTTCCAAAAAGGATGGACACACGCAATGAATATCCAAAGTTGTCCCCTGTATTCAGGGAGTTTACACGCCATCAAGTGTGAACTTAGTGGAGAATAAGGCGGATAAGATGAGCTTAATACGGGTGAAAGCGTGGCACAAATGATTCCGAGCAATCGTCTGTCACCACCTGACTCAGCAGGCAGAGTTTAGTCGTATAGCGAAACCACTAGTGTTTTGGCGGTACGTGTCCCAATTGTACAGTAAAATCCACTCTTAATTGTGACAATAAGTTGGTGTTGTTTAGTATTTTTCCGCTAGCAACACTTTCTCATGGAATGAATGAGAGCAGCTGTAAAGAATTTTATTTGGCTATGGAGCATAAATAACGATGATGTTGCATTGTATGCCTGGATGTTGGAAGCATCATCAAATGGCACGTGCTTGGAAATGTGGTGGATGGTAGTATGACAGATCAGTGCATTGCTATATTCTCCGTTTGACTGTTCTGATTTTACACATTACGCGGCTGACGCAGATAGCTCGCCTAGCGGTTCCAGCATCATTTTCCTCTGTGGAGAGCGGAGCGCGAAATGTCTTGTTTTAGCAGCGGTTATCAGACAAAAGTCATTTCCCACATCAACATATTTGGAATCAAGATAGTCCAACGCACCACCGCTTACTGTCCGGGTTCATAATTTGGGTTTACGTGTAACGCATTGCTAGAGATGATAAGATTCATAAAATGAACTATTTAGTATTTGTACTCAACCTCAGTGGCTAAAGTAATTTTGAAGCCGCTCAGTGTTATGCTGGAAGTTCTGTTAATTATTTCTAACAAAGCGTTTCCGAAAAGACAGAGGTCGCTAAAATCTTGTATGCTTTAAAAAAAGAGGAAGCGTGGTTCTCAGTTTAATTTGCCATACGACAGGTCACCTGAGACGGCCGCTGAACCAAATGACCGAACGCGCTCGGAACCTTACTGAACCCCTACCACCTGAGTGCGTACGTTTTCACAATTTTGGCCTATAAACTTGCCACCAGATTCACAAAACACCTAAACTGTTGACAGCTTCTAAAGAGCAAATAGAAGGTCAATTGTCCTGTAATTTTGAGTAGCATTTTATTTCGAGATGTGTAAAAATCGATAAGCGTGTATATGGATTATCAGACTGATAGACACAATTCAGGTTTTGCCCATGTTTCCCGGGTCGGCTTGTTTTTGCTGCGCTGCAGCTGCCGTTCACCGGAAAGGCGGAGCATACCACTACATAAATGTGTTCCAAAGCCTCTGGTCCTGGGCTACAGGAACTGATGAGATCAACTGCGAAACTCCACGCGAAATATCAAGACAGCCAAAAGTCTTTTAGAACCGGGTAATCATATCGCAAAGTTAGTTGTTGCTAACTTCCTCTGATGAAAAAATTCTGAACCTGTACAATAACAGCAGGATAGTAAAACAGAATAGTGTTTTGATCAGGAAAAGTTAATTAGTTTTTTTTCTAGATAGCAATGTTTCAAGCAAGATCATGATAACAGCGTGCATTGTAAACGCAAAAACGAAACAGAACATATGGTTTACTAACCGAGGTTAGGTGTAACCGCAACAGTTACGCCAAAAATTGTTAGCAATGCAAAGCAAGCACACCCGCATGTGTCGAAAAAAAACTTATGGCAATATTTGAACGTAACATGTGATTACGAAATATAGGCTAAATTTAATGAAACAATGCCGACAGTATATGAACGGGCTAACCGGAACAGGGAATTCTTCCATCGATTTTTGACGCTGGTCAGATTCGAAAGTTAATCATGTTTTGGAGGCAGTTTGTCTGCTTGTCAGGCCTCGCTGTTTATCAATCTATTTGCAGATTTACATTTCCGTGCACCAAAGTGTACGTCCTGTCGAGACTTGGATCCTGATATTTCGTTGAATTTCGCGCATTCAGGCATCATAAATAAATGCGGCTCTTCAGAAGTTCAGTCAATCCCAATAACCTCTGAGATTTGGCGTGGCCGGATGTAGCCCAAGAGAAATGCCCACCTAAATGAACTTATCTTGCTATTGCACTTCACCTTGGAGGTTTATCGGAGGTCTGCGCGTTCAGAGCTGTGTGTATAACTCGGAGTTCAATAAATGACAGTAAGATCAGTGATATGAGGGAGTATCTTTAAGAGAGGCAATTTTCATCAGGACTCACTTTCAATTGAGATTTCGTCTAGTGATTGTCAAAGTGTGACGACTTGCTGAAAAGCCATTTAAGGCCTTTTCGTGTTCATTCGTAACTACTAGTGGTGCGTATCTTACCAAGCATGAGACAGATTTCAAACCCCATCCTAGACTTTGTTGAATAAAGGAATGCCCTCTCTGTGTAATTGCAAGCCGTTGGACAGGATGTCAAACGTATCAGGTACAAATATATAAAAAAACCTGAGCATCCTCACGCATTTTCTTGAACATGCGACTATCTGTTCCAAAGTTTTCACCTTCGACGACAGGCATGGATGAAATTAACATGCGACTATCTGTTCCAAAGTTTTCGTCTTCGACGACAGGCATGGATGAAATCCACAATAAAAATGCATCCAAAATAGATAGGGAGGAAGAGAATATGTGGTCAGAAAAACGCGGTTTGACAAAAGTGCACATGTTGGAAAAACTTCACGGAAAAAAGCTCGTGAGTTATGCTAATTAAATTTGGGTCGGAAACATACACCCTTTTGCAATGTTTCAAGGTACCATATGACTACGTGAAACTCGTACGCTTTATGTTAAATCTTGTCATTGTCGGTAGGTTTTCGAACAAGTTAGATTGCAGTTGAGGCACATGAGAATTCAGTCTACTTAGTTGGTCTTTGCATTTTCGGTTTAGGCACATGACTTAAGGATGTGAACGTTTTATATAATAATAGAAAATGTCTCATAAACTACGGAGAACAACGCCTTGGCTACACTGAAATTTGCAAGCATATGTTTGAATTGTGCGCCTAGTCGTGCAGGATATATGTGCTAAACAAGAATAAATTCACCTCTGCGGAAGGGCGTGTAAATTGATACGTTACAGTCACCCGGCGTATGTCAGTCATTTATTCATAATTAAGTTAGGAAACGCTGTCCCCATAAGAATCAGAATACTAAATTTAATTCACCTGCACGCGGATGCTTCTCGAAACACCGGAAGATTAATTTTTTTGCGCTGCCTGTCTTCATGTTCTGCTACCACAGGAAGGAAAACCCTGACACCTATAGGAGTAAAGTGTTGTTATCCCGTTGATGTCAACAAATTGTATCATAAAGTGACACCTGACTTGTACCACAGCTTTCGTTTCTCCCATGCAAGGTCTGTTCTGCCCATTAGGAAGGATGCAGTTTCTGGTTTCTCAATCGTCCGTACTTTTTGTTACTTAAGCCAAATATGGATGCCTAATATTTCAACGTAGCGAACCGAACACTGAATCCACAATCCAAGAAACAAGGAGCTCGTCGGAGTCAAATAAATATAGGTTACAGGCCGCAACTGGGAAGGGCATAGGGCGAACGTCACTACAGCATCAACCAGGGTACGACAACGGGGATTTTCAGGCTGAAGCTTCACGTGGACATCGACGAATGGGGACATAGTATGAGAAAGCGACCAATGGAGCCGCCCTACCAAACAACAAATTGTGGTCAAACATCAGCCCCGGTTAGCAGCACGTATATTAACACGCACGTGACATTACCCAACGCAAAACCATCAACCCAACGCTACGCACCACTACGTTCCTGAATAACGCACTGATGATGTCAACTGGTCTGCTGATGAAACGTTTGCAATAAAACTGCCCAGCTTATATGGCAGTGATCGAATAAACTATATTTTTTTCCGCATTATCTATTTAAAAAAAATTGGTGTGTTATTTCCTGTCGAAAAAAACTGAAAATCCTACGTAGATGTAATCAAGTGCTGGAGGACTAGGCTTATTACACTAAGGCTACTGATGACTGTTTAGACGTTACGCAGGGATGTACACATTTGAATGCATAATCAAAGATATCCTTAGGGTGTTGCGGGATCAAACACGATTCCCTCGATTGTCACCTGGAAAGAATATTTAGAGCATTTGTGCCAGGAAGACGTGCACAGATAAGCATTTAGTTGCATAATTAAGGAAGAATTATCGAAATCCTCTTCACGATGTGTCGGTAATAACCTATCTTAGGAAAACGCTTACTTTTTATGATAGTCTACATGTGGTTTTATCAGTGTTTCAGTATGCATAAAGAAGTAGACATACTTCTCGGGTGTCACGCGCTAGTGAAGTTTCAAAATCTGCTGCGACAGCTGGTGAAACGTAGTGTACACTAGCAGATGAACTGTCTGGTATTGAGTGCCAGGAAAAGTAATGGATGCACTTATAATCGGTGTAAAGTTGGCCGAGATGTTCTTTGAGTGCTTAGTGCACAACCAGTTGCAACTACCGTTGCAACAGACTGCTTGATCAAACTACGTGAGAAGACCTTAACTACCTGCACTCAACGCAAGTACAGTCGAGCCTATGTTAAATTGCTAAGGAAATTGCAAAATTTTAACTCGATTGGACTTTGCAGTAACAAATGTTTCTAGTCAAACTATCCAACAAATGGAGTGGGGAAGCAAGAAGATTGTGATAAAGCTAACAACACAGAAACAATTCAAAAAAACCATTCTTCCGAAGTTTTTCTGGCTTTGCACAGTTAAAAATTAACCAAAAAATGCATGCCAAGTGAGAAACGGATGTAGTCTCGGTTCTTTGTGCCTAAAACAATTCACAAGACTGTCTCAGTTGTAATCGTAACACGCCAGGCTCGCGTGTAAAACTACCTTATTAAGGAAGTCTCTACGAGTCCTAAGGTGCAAGGGTTGGTTGCGACACTGTGGAGGTCCTAAACCAATATTCATATGTAATCCGTTTGAAATTCGAAAAAAATGTTCTGGTTGCAATAGGTTATCGGTTTACAGCTCCAACAAGTATAACCGCCTGCGTGCTAGTCGGGCTCCATTGTGTCTCAAAATAATGCACACGGTCTCTTAAAATCTAGCGTCTGCAAAGAGCGCCACCGTTAATGGCACTTTTATATGTGTATACGTAAAGGCACTTAAGATGCACGAAAATATCTGGCGGGTAAACTTGTCAATACCATTCTTCCAGTAAGGATAATGACAGTCTTTGTATACCCAGAGAAATATCTACCCACGAATTGAGATAACACGTAACCTTCTCAGTATCCAACCCATTTAAAATTTAAATAAACGATTATTTTTACACATCACAAAAAATCAAAACGTATGCGCATTCTTTAAACTGCCAGGTTGTTTGAAAAAATCAACATAAATTTCCACAATTTTTATCCAATTTTTATCCAATTTTTATCCCATTTCCACAATTTTGACCTTCTGTCGCCGATCTTTTAACACATTCGAAAAGTTCTGTACCGCGTTATGACTTCACTGATGACATCACGCATTTGATACCGAAAGGGCCAGCCATATCTCAATATTCTTAAAACATGACAAATATCTGCTCACGAATACGTGAATCATCTATGCATGTTTCGGTACGGGGTAAACGAATAAGCTTTTTGATAATGCCCTATGCAAAAGACGCCAGTAAGTTTTGAAATCCCATATTATGGTAACGTTTAGGAGCAAGCCGCTTTAAACTAAGATTAGGCCTTAGTTGGTTACGCTAGTATGGAGGGGCACTGCAAATATTTAGGGCCAGATATTTTTCCAAGTGATACGCAGTTCTTGCCCTGGCAAGCCTAAAGGATATAACACAAACAAATGTGTGGATGTCCATGCAGAATTTACACACACAACGACCTTGTACAATAAAATTTTGCTGGCACTTGTAACCATAAAATATGTGAAGACGGCAACTGACACTTCCGGTTATAACGACTAACGTGACGTTATAATTAAAATTATTGGATCACTTAATATGGTGGCGGTTTTTGCAGTTCAGTGGTTTACTGGAAGACCAATGCCAACGTTCGTAAGAAATCAACATGCATGAAGTATCATTTGGTTTACGTCTTGGTCGTCAAGCTTATCTAAAACCCCGCGGAAATCTGTTTTCCATTGTCAAATTTGTTCAGCGCTGAAAAGTTATGATGCGGCAGCTTGTAAAAGCATTGTATGCCAAGCTGAGCGCAATTGGGGCTCTATCATGAGTGTAGCGCAATTCTGCCGGTTACCGGAAAAACCGTTAGATTTCAACGAAAACCGTAAATGAAGCAGGTCGGAGTACAACTTTTCCGTTATTTGTACGCCTCTTGAACAAAGTTGGGCGTATTGCTACGGAGTTCGGCGTATTTCAAGTTAACGTTCGAAAGCGAATAAAACGCATCTTCTATGGCTATATCGATCTCTAGGTGGCATTGAAAACTGAAAAGTTTCAAGGATCATCAAATAAAAGTTTTAACTGGATTTATGTTCCCGCGGTATGTCTAAGTGTCCCTCTCTTTGGCATGAGACATTTTTAAATCGCCCCTATCACTCAACGCTTCCGTTATTTGTAAGCTTCTTGAACAAAGTTGGGCGTACTGCTACGGAGTTCAGCGTATTTCGGGATACAATTCGGAAGCGAATAAAACACATCTTCCACGACAATTTCGATCTCTAGATGGCACTGAGGTTTCAGGGATCACCAAATAAGAGTTTTATCCCGTTTTAAGTTCCCGCGGTGCGTCTAAGTGTCCTTCTAGATTGGCGCATCGATACTTGTTGTGAGATCATTCTGCGAAAGCTTTCTCTTGCTCATTTCCTTAACGTCCACTTTTTTGAACAGCTAACCACGAATTTTGACACTGTCCGGTAGTTTCTTTAAACAGCTACAAATGAGGGCTTTGCACGGCGAACAATATAAACGGTGGCACTTGCAACCACCGGGGGGAAATCTCCATGATGCTAGTTCAATTTTTTGAAATATATGATTTTTTGTCTGGATGTCGATATACATTTTGTTCCGCCCTACTAATCCTACGTCTGCACAAGCAGTGCATAGTCATTTTTACTTTTAAACATGCTCGGTGACAGTGTAAGCCAGCGCGTAACCTGCGAAGCTTAGGAATCGCTGCCAATTTCACAACTCACACTCAGATTTAGGATGGTGTTTTCCATATTGATGCTTATGAGTAACACATACTCCTTTGGTGCTATCGGGAACTTGGGCCTTACCGAGCAAATAAATGTGAGGAGAATAGTATCCCACTCCTAAATACTTCTCAACGGACACTGTTCTTTGGTTTCCAACCGAGCAAATAAATGTGAGGAGAATAGTATTCCACTCCTAAATACTTCTCAAGGGACACTGTTCTTTGGTTTCCGGACACAGCGCGCTATCTTGCGACACAAAAACTTCTCCACTCAGGAGGGTTCTTGTCGGCCCCGCTCGTGAAAGTTTGGATAAATGAACTTCGAATATGCAAAAACGTTTAATATGGATTATCGCTGCCAATTTATTTTTCATACCTTTATTAGTACTACGCGCTTGTCCCGAATGAATTCCAAATAATTACAATTTAAATTTCGGGTTATTGCCTGTCTAACGATGTCTACCATTGTGTCATACTAGTAAGTTTTGCTTAATCAGCCCGTATAATATCCCCACATAATGTTTCGATAAAAACGGTCACCAAACAATTGATCTGGTTAGAGTTATCAACTTACTAATAGGAGGCTCCCGGATGACACGTTTGCAAGTTGAAGTCCAACCCTCGAATCTGGGCGCAACTGATTTGACCGGGTCGTTTGGGTCGAACGTTGAAAGACTTATTATTATTCGACTGTATGTTGTTTTGCAATGGTCTACTGCTAAAAAAAACAAAATTGATACATAGTGCGCACATTTGTCAAACCGCGCAGAACTGCAGACGCTCGTATAGTATGGGGGCATTTTTGCCCGGTGAAAAAAAGACAGACACACAAGAAATGGAAACTTATAATTCCCAAACATTTCCCAAACACGTTTTGCCCTGGCATCATTCTGGCGTCCTCTGATCCTTTGAAAGCATATGGAATATCTATTTACGTCTGCTGACCATCAGTCCTTGGCTAGCTGCCGAAAGGTCAATAGGTCTTACTTCAGAGGTTGTAATTGGAGATATCACTTCTCGTTGTACGAGAAACTCTTGGACAAAATTGAAGATAAAATCCTGCCGCTGGGTAGAACATGGTGCAAAAAGCATGAATAGAATCATTTTGTACATAGAAGTGCACATGTGATTTAGAGGTCCTTAGGCAAAGCACGGTCAACGAAGCACAAGTACTCTGAATAATGTGCGTAAATTATCATGCGATTCAAATGGGTGGCGTTTGTTGTATAGGCGGAGTTTGCAAGTTGAATCAAAAGCGCCTGTCGTCGACCGTCACGCACGTGAGAATCGCAGTGACTTTAGGGACTGGTCCTGAATTTTATCGCGCAATGACACGTGAACCTTGTTATCATCAATTCAAGCAGATTTGCTCTGGTAATATAATCTCAACTAAATTGCTTAAACAACTCGAGAGGAGTTTTCAGATTTACTCATTTTAACTAACCAACCCAAACCTGAGGTCTATACGACCGGCGTTGTTCTACCGTTCTCTGCAAGTTAAATATTTTTCTGACGTTAACTCAAGGGTTGAAAAGATCAATTTGAAATCGAAAGTAATCCGAAATTGCGGATCTCGTTGCTGCAGAAGGGTAAATGGAAACCAAAATTTTCAACCGAAAAAGGCTGTCGCTACCATTTCCTTCTGACAAAACAAATCACAGAAGTTATTATGTATCACTGCTTATTGCCCAAAAAATTATTTTTCTTGAGTTCGACAAATCACAGGCGAACAGCCTGGAAGAAGATATACGCCAAAATCAACCATTATCACCAACGGGTGCCTTTTGATTCCCTCATAGCCCTGATGGATGTGATCTCTTCCAGCACTACAAAAGGCGGTAAATGGAGCACCCAGATTTCCTTTCGTACCTAAGGTATGAAAGTAGAGTATCTTCAACAAAACTGTCCACACACTTTGTTTACCAGCACCTGGCATATTGACAAGTTATTCGTGCTAAATTGTCCTGTTTGACTGGATGATGTCAACATTTTTTGGTAACTGTATATTCGTCTATATGTCTCTAATGATTTGCACGTCTGCAGTCTACTATAAGGTCGTCTGGCGATCCGTGCTGAAATGCCACTAAGTCCATTTTATTTGGTAACTCAATGCCTAAACAAGATGGCGTCGCATGTGTAAACACTTCTAGTAGGAGTGAAGAGCATTACGCAGATGATTTCGACTCGGTTAGTGTTATAAAGCACACTCTGTGCATGTTTATTGCATAAAAGCGCGATTGGCGGTTCAAGCAACTGACACAGAGAAGTCCTCGGTGAATTGTCCGTAACAGAATTTTGTGATAGCATTATTGAGAGTTTGTTAAATGGGAAACCACATGGAACGTTCTTCGTTGCAGAGCGCAAACTGGCTTAATCCAGGAAGCGCCTCGTTGAGTTACATTGCACTGATTGCACTGACGCACCATACCACGCAGTTTTGCGTGGACATCCAACAAAAGACGTCAATTAGTTTTCCACGTTTAGGGGTGTTTGGGCATGCAAAATGTTCACGTAATTTATTTTTACCCAATGAGAAATCAAGTCTGCCCGTAGTGGCAATTAAAAATCTTTGGATAATTAATTTCAAGGCTTTTAACTGTTAAAAATTTTCCGTTTTATTTAAAGCATTCTGTGTTTCACTATTACAAAAAAGCAGCACACTAGTTTCTGAATCCGTTCACACTAAAAAGGATTTTACAACCAAGTAGCCTACGTTGATCGTTCTATCGGAAGAAGGATCATTCGGTCAGCGTATAATTTATATTGCAAAACTGGAAAAACATCATTCCTTTCTTCGTCCTCAACTTACGTTTTGTTGCAATCCAAAGGCTGATATCAATAACATATTTGTCATAACTGATATGGGCAAACAACGTTCGGATTGCATTGTCAAGTTAAGTGACCAAAGTCAACAGCAACGTAACGCTAACCTGGAGGTATGTGAAACTGAAGACGTTTTACTAAATGCAATACGAAAGAATTTAAAAATAGATATGTTTGACAGCCAATGTCATCATAGGTGTTTCTCACTTTGCAAAATTCTACTTTCAGAGGTTGCAAGAAGCAAAGTTCAATTCTGCGGTAGGATTGCGATCCACTGGTAGGCATCTTTTGATAACGACTAAACGAATCAAATTCTTTTGCACACAGTGATTGCAACCAAGCTCTTTTGTATTTCTGCCACTGATCTCCGTCGACAAATCGAAGCCAACTGATTTTCCCACAAACTCGCTAGAAGTTCAAATCTGAATGGTCTAGGAATCAAGCATTGCGGTAGGGAATATATAGAGTTTTTTCGTCGCACTCTATTACAACAACGTATCGGGCCATATTACAGGCTACTTTGATTACAGCGTGCGATTAAACGCAATAACTCCCAAAGTGAGTTTACGCCCAGAAAACTGAAAAAAGATAAATTCCAAAAGCAATCTAAATGTTCCAAACCTAGGTAGTGTGATTCCAGCAGCGTCGCTTATTGTCAAAAAAAGTTTGCTCCACTAGGACACGGAAGCCCGGTGCCGCCCAAAAAATCAATTTGACCCAACACATGACAGTGACGAATGATAGCTTTGATTCCGGTAAGCTCGAATACAAAAGCCATAGCAGTAAACAACCAGGGATGTTCTGCAGCCACTTTACTTTTCAACATAGTGCCCAAAAGCTAGATACTTTCAGACACTACGTACGACAGAACGGTTGACCGGAAAGCTGCAGATTAAATAGAGAAACAAAATTATGCATGAGAGTTAAATATGAATAAACAGCAAGTGAGTTTGTTGTCACATTATAAGACTAATTGCGCCTTGCTCACAACTGCTGACAATTTGGCAGGTGAGATTCACGGATGCACTCTGCCTCTTTATCACAGCAAACTGCAACTCAAACGAATGATGCTGCATGTTTAAGCTTGAAGCGATGAAAAATCGTCATAAAATCATTTTTTCCTTCCTACCACCAGCTACTGAGGTGTTTTACTGCTCCTGACCCTGCTTTGCCGTAGTTATCTTGGATATACACTTGAGAGCAGCAGTCAAGAGCCTCATTATAGCATTTGCATGTGTAATATCATAAACCGCCACAAATACTAGTAGTTTCTTAGCGAGTTCAACTCAAAGAACTGGAGTTTTGCAATGAGGATATATAACGTCCCAGGTGATTGTGAAGTATAAGACCAGTCGAAAAATATCTGTATAACAAATAGCTAAAGTATCACACAAGTTTGCAGGCCAGTTCATATACGTGCAGTATATTCCAGGACACGGTGTATGCCTCACAATGCTGATTAAGCAATTTCTGTTGAGAAAAGATGTTGTCATCATCCGATGCATTTATGATTGACCAGGAATAGCATTATCAAAGAAACCATAGAAAATGCGGACGAACTTACCGCGACTTGTATCCACTTGAGCAACTACGGAGCTGCATCGTGGTAAATTTACTTTAGGGATACCTTGAACCTCGTGGCTATAAAAACGCAAACGACTCTGCGAAATGTGGTTGAATAAGTCTACACCAGGGCTATTCCACGAACAGGTCCACCAGATTCTCTGTGTCTCAATTCAACTAGAATCTAAATCCACAGCCTTTCCAATTTTAACCGTGCCGTTGTTCGAACCAGCGCGGTGTTGTTTAAGATTTGTTTCGATTTTCGCTACTTTTAACGCCATAATACAAAATAAATCCGGAAATCGAGATTTTGCTGATTGCAACTTTTTGCGTTCTAGTAGCGCCTAGAAAGTTTACGTTTGAATATCACTTCGAAAATGGTGGCTTGTGGCTTACGACTGGGTGCTTGAAACGCGCGGATTAAGTTTTTGCGTTTAACCCAAAAAGGAGCATATTTTACAAACAATATTCAGTAGATTGTTATGTTGTAATTTATAGCATACCGTACTTACTGTCGTCTTCATGAGGATATTCTCCGCATGCTTGTGTTGTTTGAAAATCGCAAATAGAAAATCATTCCGGCGTGGATGACATTTTTCAGCTCGGAAGAACATTCCTAAGGGGGCTTCGTACATAGTAATCTTATCACCATTTATCACAATGAGAGATTAGTTTGGACATTTAGACCCAACAATTCGCCCATCAGAATGTGTCTATTGTTTGCCGAGGCCGAAATATAAGCACATTATTTGGCTCCAGGTCCGCGCAAGAAAGGAAAACGGACAAGCAGGGAGATTCCTTAATTTTGTTCGATTTTGTGTTGGACAGAGTGCGCGGGTTACTTGGAGCTACGACTTTTGCCACCTAATAATTCAAATCGGTAATCAATTTGTCAGTTACTTTTTACCAGAAACCAATTGTGTCCAGATATGTTTCATCGCAATTTAAACGTGCGAGAGAAATACCTTGTACAGAAAACATGGAAGAGGCCCAGAAAGCCGGCAATGCCCGAAGATTATTTCAGTTGATCTGTGCGATCGGTCTCCGAAAACCACTTGTCAACGAAATCATCAAGGACACTTTTGTCTTCCGCACTTTGAATAAAGAAACTGCAAGGAACAAAAAATCCTAGCATGCTTCCTGGTGATTGGAGCTCCGAAAATTGTAAAACAGTTTTGTCTGACTTATCATCCGCCGAGCCATATTTTATACTGGTAAATATGCCTTTCGAATACCCGAGTTTCGACGTCATTGCTCATTTGTGTGCAGCATGCGAGGGCGCATTGGAAAAATTAGGTAATAAACTATCTTTTCTGTAGTTGACTTCAATGATTTTTCCCAGACGCTAAGGGGCGAAAAAATACCGTTATTTTACTACTGGTTGCTTCATTGTTAGAGAATATTTTTTTCAAGACTCTGTAACGCACTTATAAAAACTTTTCAGCATTGAAAAATGTGCACGTCCGTGATAGATGTTCCGAAATTCACAGTTCATTTCGGGAAGCGAAACGAACTAAAAGACGTCTTACATTTTAAAAACCGAAACCATAACCATTCTGGCTGAATATTAATTTCGTAAACCGGTTAGCCAAATTTAAGGTGTTTTGCCTGTTATTTTTAAGTTTTTTTCTCTGTTTGGGGTCTTACCAAACGGAATGCTTACCTTATTGTGCACGAAAACGCGATCGTTTTTGTTTCCCACCAGTTCAATCTACACGAAACACGAACAGGTTAATAACAGATTTAAGACTGTTATAAATCTTTCGAGAGAAGCGGACTTCAAGGCAGCACTCAGGTAAATGTCATCCAAGGCATAATTTGCGATATAAGCTAGCAAAACTATCGTGGGTCAGAAGAAACCCACGTGAGACTTTTAACCTCATTTATGTTGCCAAGTAGATAAGCCGAGAAAAATTTGGCCAAGGGTGAGCGAATCCCTACTTACTTTCCAAATTGCTGCGGGCAGCAAGTCAAGCAATTTTTTGGGGGACTATTATGGGAGTGGGAATAGCGTGCTCGTAAAACAGCACTTACTTGCGTTTTTATTAAGTTTTAATGCACCGATACATCCGCACTGGCGAATTGCTCTGTCACGTCGAACCAGGTGTTTCCGTATTGTTTTTTATTTACGAGCGCTAGAGCGGAAGGATTATTGTTCAAAAGACAATCATGCAGGCGTATTTCCCGCTAGCTGCGAAACCGAAAACCACGAAGATCAAGTATTTCATGGGGATAGTCTCCCTCTTAGGTTACTGTAAGTTTCCAAAACAACAGAATCTGAAATGAGTTATCTTATCGTGGCGGACACGCAGACAGTATTTATTCCGTGTGCTTATGCTCAATTGTATAATTTTTTAGCTCCAGAAACAACGCTTCACTGAAAACTGAGTGTGCTTTGAGTCGAGAGGTTATGAGAGCTTGCTAGAATACGACGAAGTCGCTCACGGTGATTTATTGTCAAATAATTTTATCAAAAATAATTCAGATGTTGTGCTGGCCTCCTTGTTAGGGTTTTGTGTTTTGCCGCCAATTATTTTTATAACAAGGTAAAAATGGTCTGCTTTCTTGTGCAATTCGGCAACGGAGTACAAATGGGGACACCGGAAAGCACGGGTTTGGTTTAGTTGGGAAGAGGCAACAGTTTTGGTATTCCACGCATTGTATATGAGACACAAATTTTACTCAGCTTATAGGTAAAATCTAAACTCTGCGAGAGCAGTTTGTTAAGGTAGTGCGTAATTCTGCTTGTCAATTTGCCTGATTTTATTGAAAAAAACAATTAATTTTCAGCTGAATAGAAACAGGTCACTGGGAAATATGACGGCTACCCAATACTGGCTAAATTTGTTCCATAGAAAAAATGCAAACGCCTAGCTACGTTTTTTCATTTCCGCGACAAAAATGGATTAGAAAGGGTTTATTTTATTCGAAGACGAAGTATCAAATCGGTTAGAAAATCCCGACGCTCAACTTTTGGTCACCTAAATGCACATTTTCGTCTACGGCATAGCGGTGATCTGCCGCGAAATTTTTTCTGCTGCGCATTACTTTAGAGCAGGATGAGTGATATTTGAACTTGTTTGCACATCCATGTCCGACCTTAGCCATCTTTAACAACTGTTTAAATCCAGCTTTGTATCAAGATACTAGGAAACCATAAACTAACAGAATCTTTCCTCCGGCGGCGTAGAGGAAACCACTTCAGCACACTGAACCATAACTACACATGTTAGAATGTGGAATGTAAACTAACTTCCAAGCATATATGCCAATGTGGTTTGAGCGCAATTCCGACAATCCTATCTGAACAGGTTTATGGTCATCAGGTGAGCAATTCAAGGCATTTTAACCTGCTGAATTCTGTCGGTAAGCGTGATCGTTGGTTAAATATATAAAATTCAGCCTCTCATGTGCTTTAACGACATTGATAAGGAGGCCTTCTTAATTCTGTGAAATTAATTCCTTCAATGGTTTCTTATTTTCGAACACCACTCTGGGTGCTGTGCACATGCAATCATATATGAAGGAAATCTATCATCCAGAGTTTTCATAAAGATCAAAGTAGGTTTCGTTCTGTTTGTAATGTCAAACTAGTCTTCAAGGACCAAAAGTCTGAAATCCACAGGGATGATAATTAGGCACACAAAGCTTGTTCTCTGAGTCGTTCCTTTTGGGGAATACATCACAAGATTAGGCCGTTACTGCAACCACAGGAAAATGGTTGAAATCAGGGTACATGGACTATGAAGTAGGCAAAATCAATGTCGGGCAGTCTTGTGTGGCTGAAGGCTATTTAAAATTCAGAAGTCGCATGTCCAGCAGCCGGTATGGAATCGCCTCTGAGATTGACCGCACTCTCGATCGTATCAGGCATGTTTGGTTAACTAATGCCTGGTATATGGTAGCGATGCCTTCGACTTTGTCGAGGATATGACCGGTTTTGGTCTACAGAGATGGAACTGCTCTTGAACGGCCTGATGCCAACGATCCCGTCTACTTCAGCTTGCACAATACCACAGTTCCTTTAACCATGGCCAGTGTAGGCCAACTGCTACGCTGGGCGGATAGTATATAATCAAGCTACCAATGGTTGTAAAAATAAAAACTAAGGGCATGTCGTATAGTTTTGGAACTTCCTCATTTATTGGCTTGCCACCACTTACCAGTATACCATACAAAGTTTGCGGAAATCATCAGTGTAGAACAAACTGTTTGTTTTACTCTTAAAGAAATGCCACTTGACTTCTGTATTAAGGATCTTCACGTGACCACCCGATTATTCATGGCAAGTTGATTACCCGCAGTGCTTTTCTGCAAAAACAATCACAATGTAAATATTATTCGAAGCTTTCTACACCTGCCTGTGAAACCATCTGTTATATATTGCAAGTTGTTCAGCTAATGTGAGTTGGAATGTTCTTTAACAATACGTTTATAATTTTATGAATTGTAAGATGTAACGTGAAGAATTTCAAACCTGCTCATCTTGTCTAACATATTGTAATTGTATTTGTTTCAATGCCTTTTTGAACAACAACTCCCTATTCACGCAATAATAATTCTTTCCTTATTCGACATATGTTTGTTCACGTGTTGAGTAGCGGGTGTTGAGACTTTTAACCCTCTACAATAAAATAATTAACCACTGTTTTAGAAGTACCATGTTGTCAAGTTAAATATCTGTACGTGCAAATAAGTTGGCGGTGCCACGTGGCGACGTAGGTGTTTCCGCCCACGACAAATATCACATTGTGTCTAGGCATATATACCATTTTTTGCCTTGTAGTGTATGCCATCTTTAATCACTGTAAGGCCTAATTATCTTGCGCGCTAATCATTGTCAGGTGGTAGTACGCGACTAATTTACAACATGAAGGTTTGACTCACAAACGCCATTTGGCAGCACCGATAAATCAGAAAAAGCCAGCTTTGCAAATCTACTACATTTTGCAATGTATTCATGGCAAGCTTTTATTTTTGTCCATCTTCAAACTCGTTTAGAAATGCTCCAAATATGGCCGCTTTTGCATTTGCAAACCTTAAGCTTCTCACATGTCCGATGTTGCTTGAACAATGTGTAGTAGAAGCTTTCATTGAATATGGTGCTTGTGGAATAAGCGCCTCGGAAAATGGTGTATGCTACGTACATTTGTTTACCGCGTCAATAAGCTTAAGACGGTTCTCCTGTTTTGTAGTGGAAAAAAAGGCCGTTCAGTTTGTATTAGAAGTTTGCGGCATTTTTAAAACTAGATTTGTTCTATCTTTTCCACGATAGTTTTTCTACGCGCTTCATGTGAACTTGGTGGAAATTTGTCCACTACAGTGTCTTTTGGTGGTGCATTGGCATAGTTGCATGCTGGCGCTTGGGCTTCGGTGGCAGACAGCATTACTGCAATTCTAACGATGATGAATATTTAAAAAAAAACGCGTTGCGGCAGTAAAGCAACCAAGAGGAATGAATCCCTTATTACTATGCTTTAATCGATGAACACCATCGTCATAAGCAAAAGAGCATGGCACAGGAGAAAGTTAATATTTTCTCCGGCCTATCTATATTTGGAAAATATCCTTGGAAATTGACTTAATTGAAAATATTACTAATGCTCTTTGCTCTATGTGAATGTTGTAAGGAAAAATGGCGCACCGAAGTTGCTTGTGGGCGAGCAAGTATGATTTGGATGTGTGCTTTCAAAAAAGAAACGGGAGTCTGAAACAAAGGCAAGTGTGTTATCGGTTATTCTCCCGAACAGATTTCATCTTAATTTTGGATGTGTAAGCCAAACTGCCAGCATTCTGATGGGCAAACGGAGGCACATGGTGGCAGACGGCTAAAAGGTGTTGCGTAAAGACGATTGTTTTCGAGTTACCACCCAAGCCCGCGTTAAAACAACTGTGACAAGATTGTACAGTACAGTCATTCTGACATGGACATATAGGTGAATTGGAATAAGTTTGGACCAGGAGGAAGAACTTCATTGATGCAGTCAGGCGGTATCTACGCTTGGGTATTATCGTCTGAGAACGACTAAAATTTGGGCGTCTTGCATATATCTATCAGGAATTGGTATATTTTGAACGCCTGAGAATTGTAAGACACCGCTAGGGCTGTAAAGCCGTGCGCAGTATACATTGAAAAGCAGGGAAAAATGCGAGTAGCGGATACCGTCTTGGGGAGTTTTCTTTTCAGGAATTAAATTGGAAAACATCGTGAATTTAGCAAAGGATACGATCAATAATAATGCAGGCTATAGAAACATAAACCTGAGCAAAAAAGCGGGGATTTTGACAGGCGAGAGCGATTAAGTATAGTTTCCTACCGGCATTTGAAGAAGAGCAAAAATAGCTCGCAAGAAAATCTATCCTAACGGCTGATGTGGGGTGATATGGCAGAAACGCATTTTGCTAGCACATCTTGGCTGACGGCACCCGCAGCATAATATGCAACGTGCCAAAAGAAGGCCACAAATTCAATATGGAAAACCTGAAAATTTTGGCATACGAAGACACGAAGCACGGAAGGGAATTTCTGGAGGCATGGTACTCCAAGGCTGATCTGGTCAAACAACGCATAGGACTGGAACTAATTTACGCACCACTGCTTGCAAAGGACCAACACCTCCACCGGAATGCTCGAGGAGAACCAAATATCGTATTCACAAACCAAGAAGCAAGGGACTGCTGGGAGTCGGATCAACAAAGTTCACAAGTCGAAACCCAGAGAGGTCAACGACAGAGATCACCCCAGAATCAACGAGGGCACGAGGGCGCGGGCGCCAAGGTTTACAATCCATGTGGTCACAGATAAATTAGGACACGGGATAACAGTACAATTAATGGAACCGACCGAACGACCAATCGTGACCGAAGTTCAACTCCGGCTAATAGCATATATGATAACACACACAACACTATTCAACGCGCAACCACCAACCGATCGCTATGCTTCGCCACGCTCCCTCCCAACGCATTGAGGACGTCACCTCAGTTGGTAATGAAATGTTCTCAAGCAGATTGCCCTGCTCATAAAACAAACCAAGGGTCATCTATAGTACCTGAGCTACCAACATTCTCCTCTATATGAAGAGTTGTTACAATGGGCGAATGGATCTCGACATTGATATTTAGGCCGTAAACGCAGCTTAGCTCGTTTCTCAAGCTTGCGTCATACATCATTAGTTAAAATCTGAATATCAGCAAAACTGGTCATTTCAGATAAATATTAGCTCAGCGATACTGATGAAAAGCTTCCAAATTACACTCAACAAAGAACAAGGTATATGTAAGACCTCCATGTTAGCATACCAAGAAAACAACGAAGAACTCACAAGCGGTAAATTCATCCTGGGGATTGAGGAACAATAATGATTCGAATAACAATTGTCAATGAACAGTTAATCTGCCGCAAAAACACGGATGTCAGTCTGGAGCTTGATTTTGCCACTCTACATGTTTGATATTTATGGAGGCAGAAAACGTGATCAGTGGTTAACAGATGTCCAGGAGTGTAAAGTGCAGAGCGTGAACCAGCAACCGCAACAAACATTCTTGGAATATTCCTAAGTGGAAAATTCTCACGCGTGAACACCCTATATTTTGTGCATGAAATTTACATGTTCGTTTGTTGCGTACATTTGTTGCCGTTCAACCATGGCAGTTAAGTCAAATGAGGTCTTATAGTGAAAATGCAACCTAACGTGACAGGGACATTGAGAGCGTCCGTAGAGGCGGTAATCGGCGAAAATTATTAATACTACTATGAAAGCTGCCAATAATTTTTTTCAGCTTATCTTCTACTGCTGTGTACACGCTCGTGCAGAATGACGCCTCAGTCTTCAGCGTTTCAGAGTTTTCAATCCTCAACTCCAACAGTGTGATATAAAGGCCTCTTTATGTAAAAAAGCTATAGCGCCAGATATTTTTATTATGTCCCCAAAAATCCAAAGTCCGGAATCCTTTATTAGAGTGACATTTACTTCAAATTTTATGGCTACAAGCAACTGCTAAAATGCTTATCATCAAAAAGTCACCCCAATCGATTTTGTAAGTTTGTTTTCATAAAATTCGGACTCCTCTGATTTCTTCAGTGGCTGGATTGTTTTTAGCTCTTCCTTCCTATCAATAATACCCCTATTTATTCAAAATTCGGCACCACTCTTCCTAGTTTTCATGAAAGGTTTCCACCCTGCGTTTCGCATATCAGTCTAAAGGTAACTCAGAGCACATGAGGTTACAATGGCTGATTGCTGAGTTCGTCGCAAATTATTGTTCTTACCTCACGTGATGATGCAGCGCTCGATTCAACCGCCAAATAGACAAACCAATTAACAGTCTAAATTGTCAAGGTTGCGCAGCGCAATAAATGGCATGCACGGCTTAGCAAAATGGCACAAAGCTTCACAGTTCCTACACGCACAAAATGATCATAAAATATATCGTGCGTATAGCGGGCCTCCGTAAGCGTTTGAAAGGATCTTCGTCATACAATTGGCGTTATTTTATTGATAGGGGAAAATACTTCCCAGATGTTAACCGTAATGTACCCAAAATATTCCACTCTAGTTTTAGTTGGTCGAGTTATGCCACACAGTATCCCTGAATACGACCAATGCATGGGTAAGAAATATTTTATTCTTTTTGGGTGTACCGAATTTCAAAAATATTTAAACGCGGGGGTAGGAGTTTTTCATTTGCGTTATCTCCCTGGTGAAAATAGTTTATCCCGGAAACATATTGTTATATAGGCTGGGATTAAAACGACTATGTTTCTACCGAAATAACCCTCCTTTCTTGTTAAGCGTGCGTAATTATTAATAAGCGCGATTTTTTCAGTAACAGCATTGTCGTTTGTTGGTGCCATTTATATTCCTTCACTTATGAAGCTGCATACACTACTGACTGCGGCCTGGCGTTCTGTTTAGTTTTGCGAAATTTATAGCAACATGTGCACACGTTTTTATCAAGGCATTCGGCTTGTGACACAAGAGTTGAGTTAATATTTTCATATTTGAAGATTCGATTAACCTGTACAATCGTTTGATTTATTACCTACACTCTAACTTTGGACGCAGCAGTCTAAACGAAATTTTATTAGTTATATTTTTTAAAATATTTTTTCCTACAATTTATCTGACAAGAGCTCTGCGGAGATGATCCGTCCGAAGAAGACCGTAAGTTTTTAAGTCATATGGTTTGTTCTTTACTTCAATTATTATTCACGACATTTTTGAGATTCTGCATGCTGCACAAACCTCTGTGTCATCATGGGGCATGCAAGACCCGGGGGCTTTGGTACATTCTTGTCTCCCATTTACCACTGACCTAATTATCATCATAGTTGCGTTTATTAATCCATGATTTACGCACCCATTTTTCTTGGTTTACGAAATTGCGTGCGTCAGAAACTCTCTTGAAAAAACATTGTAGCCCAATCTAAAGCTGTTTCGTTTGCATTACGAAGCGCTTATTCGGGAGGCCAAACGAGCAGTAACGTACAACGCTTTGCCCGGTGCGCGGTCGGTTCTCATGATATATATAGACGCTTGCATGAAATTCATACATTCGTCAGGTTATAAAAGTGTTTTCATTATTTTACGACTTCATTCAGTTGATATCCTATCTGATATACTGTATTGCATTTCTCCGTTACAGCTGCGAGGAGTGCAGCAATGGACGCCTGTTGCGGTGCGTTCTTGTTAGTCGTTGTCACAGGTTTACCGTGGAGTAACCCAAATAAACTAGCTAGGAAGTTTGGTGCAGTGTTACCCATGGTTTCTCCAAATGTGTTTTACATTGTGTAAAAAGGTTTTGTTTTGTTATGGTGCGCAATACCTAACGACCAAATGCGTTTAATCATATCTGTTCATTCAGAAAAATGTAACGAAGACGAGAAAAATCGTTGTTTTTGTAAGTTGAATAATTTTCGTTTTTACTCAAGATGCAAGTTCAAAAAACGCGTTCTATTTTTGGAAACACTTACCATGTACAGGTCTTTTGAAAGCATTTGAATTTGAATAGCTTAATTTTGAATTAAGGTGTGCAAGACTCACTTTGTATATTTAACGCTGTGCGAAATAATGTTTCCAGAAGGACACAAATGAGCAGTTACATAATTGCAAAACTTTGTTAAAATATGGATTACTTTCCTAAACACGCGACTGTTTTGGAAAAAACGACATTTATCTGAAACCCAACTCTGTGCAAACAAATATTTTTGTTGAATATTGTGGCAGTTGGGTTGCATATGCAAACAAGAAAAACGTTCAACATCCGTGCTCCATAAAGATCATTTGGATATCCGGAGAACAATTAAACTTCAGTGGATTTTACTTACCTGCAAGGTTAGTGTTCACGTTGCAGATGGATGCAAAACGGACCTTTTGTTCGCATTGCTTAAGCGCTACTCAACACATGTATCTGTTACTTCCTAGGATTTGCAATAATGTGCTTAAGGAGCTTAAACTTAAAATCCATTGAATTTTCTAACAGCTTTTTACTCATTTTGGTATGCATCAACCTACATGTGCATCTCACCAAATAAGATGCGTCTTTTGCGTCGCAGCTAAACATCCACACAATTTTGAAAGACGACGTACGTTGATTACCGATTTGATGATATTTCTGCTTCCTAAGGCTTTCTTGCAGTAAAATATGCCAACTTAATATTGTAAGAGCAAGAACATCTCTACTGTATTGTGAATCCAATGTGAAAGGGAGATAAACACACTCTGTTATCCCAAGATATGTTGCCAAGTGACCCGATATTACACTCATGATTGTTCAACAACGAAAGCTAATATGTCATGTGATATTAATAATGAATAACTCACCGTATATCCCTGGATACTGTAACGATGTTTTGTAGAAATTTGCGTTAAGGCTGCTCGCCAACGCTGCATGGGTGAGTTTAACCATTAAATTTATAAACCTTTCAGGAGCCTCCGTACAGCTCTAGCACCGAAAATGGGCGCAATTATTTCACAAAAATATATTACTTAGTACGTTTCTCAACGGAAATTACCTGATATTGGCTGCAAAACTGCTAAACTGGCTCCTGAAGTTAGACGACCTACAGTGACATTAGCTTATCAATTTTAGGCCGCTGTGGTGATGACCCGGGGTGTATATGTAAGTAAATTCCTGCAGTAACACCCACTTATCTTCCCCTATTTTTTACAACTATTCTTAGTCAAACCGACTTGCTAAGAATTTCTACTTCGCGGGTTATTCTATTCCAGTAAAATACCTTTTAACCCACCGAATAGGCTAACAGTAACCGTTATTAGTTCAAGTTGTGGCGGTTTCAATACACCAATCAGATTGAGGAATTGTTGTTGAGGTATTTTACACGCGTTTTTTACAGTTTTGGAGGCTGTTTTTTGTCCTTGTGTCTTATTTTTATGCTTTCCTGGCGACTGTAATACACTCTTTGGGATGTTTTGCTTACGAAAACAACAACAAACTGTCTTGAAACAGACTTAATAAACTGGCTGCTAGCATTTGTTAAGATTATCCCATGTAAAATCAACTGTCGCCACGTAATTGGCCGGCGGTGCTCACCTAGTGTAATGGCGTATTTTTGTGCATGCTCACTGGCGACATTTTGTCCTCGGGATTGGACCTTTATTACGACATACAGGTTATTGAAACCGCTCAGAAGCTAAGTGCTTCAGAATCAACCCACTCAGCAAAAAAAGTGCATTCACAAGGCAATGCCACATCTTTTGTGTAGTTGCTGATATCTAACAGTACGACTGAGTACCAAAGTGACTCGGCGTAGTTTTATTCGATCGTTAGGTGTACTGTCAATGTGTAATGATGCTGAGTCACTGGCAGCTCCCTTGCGAGTTTTTTTACCAACCATTTCGGGTATCCAAGGGCCAGCACAGAGACCCGATTCAAAGTGCATTTTCGAATTGTCCGGATGAGGCATTTAAATGGACGTAATGGGACGACATTTTCAAGTAAAAATCGATCTGATTTTCAAGAATAACACATGTAAAATTCTTTTTGTGGTTGGCTTTTAAGAGCATAATACATTAGGATTTTTACTACGTTAGGAAAATTACTGATTTCCTCAAAGGCAAGCTAAGCAAGATTAACCTTGCTGAAATTGAATATTGTGTTTGGTTTTCGTAAATGGGAAATTCCCATACATTTCGTAATTGTCGGTTATTCCATAAAAATCCCACTAATACAACGTCTTAAACTTGGGATCAAATCCTCTGGTAGTTATTTGCCAATTCAAGCATCAACGACTGGGTGAGTAATTGATAACAAATGTTTGCTCTGGAGTGCTGCTTGATACGAAATTGGTGTAAATTTATAAGGAAGCTTCTTAGGAAGAATTTTCGCGTTACCAGGATTAAAGCCGGTTAAGTTAGAGGGTATACAACAATGTTTAATTCATGCACAAAGCAAGCTCCTGTTGCAAGTAGCGACAGATGAATTCCTCCCAGTTAAATCCCAGATAACCTAACCTCTAGATATTTCCATGTTCTTTTCACCAACAGACATCGGAATTGATATGTAGCGGCAGTAAAAGTAAACTTTCAGGCTACTACGTGATGCTAACTTAGGAACACACTGGAGAAGAGTAGTTTCCAAATTTTAGATCAGAAAGCACCGCTGTCATCTTTGTGTTTCAGAACAATTGTTTCTCATTTGAACTTTGAGTTACTGTTTGTTACTGTACATTCTTTGAATGGCCACTGTAATTAAAATCCCCAAAACATGAGGAGGTATATATTGCGAATAAAAGTTTGTTACAGTCAGCACTCACGAACAAGCATACACGGGACTAGTCGTGTGTGGAATTGAATTTGAAACACTCCGACGAATGTTGCTCTTAACATGCCTGTGTGTGTACTGGCAACGCAAATGTGGTGTTTCGATGTTTATTTCACCTGAATAATTACGAAACTTTAGTCAAACCTAAGGTTTGGACGTCAGAAGCTAAACGCAATGGAACTGGAAATCTTTGTTTGTTTGCTCTAAACCGTTTCTAATTACGGCATCCGGTCCTTATTTAAATTGTATGCCAAGGCAACAACCAGCCATAAGTTATAGGTGGATGTCGTCAGTCAAGTTTTACGTTTGTGTGTTCACTGTGGGTTTTTTTCTCTTACTGTTTGTTAAAAGTACATTCTTGCGAGACGTTCTTCCAGTTACTAAAAAATTCACTTTGGAGAGCCTCAATTTTGTACTTTGAAAACCCGCATAACTTAGGTAGCACTTTGGCGCCTTGTGTGTTTGTAGGCCATGGCAATACTAACTAATAGCATTACTCCGAACACGAACGTACGCCCATCTGCCCGCTAATTTATTTTTCTAGTCTTCAACATTTTTAAGAGGGATGAAAGGATTTAGCCGACTGTCAACTAAGTTTCTTGTTAAAAAGCTGGTATGTGTTTAGAAATTTGGCTCGGACCACATTTGCAGCGTTCATGCCTCAAACAAAAGTGAACACAGTCCCAATAGTTCATGCTTTAGTTGCTGTTGATATGTAATCTATTCTCAGAACACAGAAAACCGATACAAGATCAGCACTAAATGATGGCAGCGGTATGCAAAGCTAAAGATGTCGTACAACCGTGTGGTTGACTGAGTTTGAAAATGGTAACCATACTAGGGACGCCAAACATCATCATGTGGCGCAATTACCGAGGATTAATTTAGTCACACTGCATCACTGAACTTGTGATTATGAGCGCGCGGTAAGTTATAACAACCAAATTTAGGTTCTGCACCACCCTTGACTAAGCCAATGGGGAAGTGACCATGCAAAATGCAAATCGCCAATAGTACATGCAGAATTTCGTTTCAATAAGCTGAGTCGGAAATTGTCTAGATTTGTCTTACGTGTGATGCGCCTGTTGTGGGGCGATAAGAATAAGTATGCTATTGAGTGACATAAGGGTACTAAAGGGTTTAAATTACCTCCACTAGGCCTAAAAAGTAGAGAAAAAATGTCTCTCAGGGCTGCGGGGTGCAAGGCAGACTTCCGTTTGAAATACTGCCCAACCTAATTTTCCGAACACCAGACACCGTTCCAAGGGAGTCAAAGTGTTCAGCAGCATGCTAGCTATTTGTATGCTTGTTTTTTCCGAACACTTTGTGTAAGTAACAAAAAGCGGACTGCAGTAAATGGGCAGTTATGTAAAAGCACTGAGAAATCCAGCAAAATGCATGAGAAGCCGCCGGCTTCTAATTGTGTGTTTCGCCGTCATGTGTCGCGGGAAATCACAGTTCTGTTCTCCACAACAAGGGAAGGTGCCTTGCTTTACATTAAAATTGAGATTTTAGTCTGAAACTAATGAACCAACTTACCACTCACGGTTATCTTGGCCAGGATCCATTTTCTGGAGATGGTTGGAATGGTGTAAACTGTTGTTATGCAATTAACAATTAATCCCAGCAGTTTGGCTTAATAAAAGCTGCCTGATGAGTAATCCAAGATTAATTTTTCACCAAATATTTCCTGTTAGAAGGTTCAATGTAAAATCTTCCACGGCTTCGTACGGTGAACCCTAGTGGTTCACGCATTGGGTTAATAATACCTAAACCACTTAAATAGGTGAAAGGTAGACTCTAATTATACGCTCAACTCAAAATTAGCAATTGAATGAATCGCTGCGCATCTTGTACAATCGGGCACGTGAACGTAGGCACTTCGTTGTGTGCTTCACGTTCCTGACAGTTGTTGTCATGTTTGTCATCAGGATGACATGAAGATGACGGAAGAGTGGAAGGACGTTGAATGAAATAACGTCAACACGTCGCCCCATCAAATATTTTACAGGGCAGCGACTCCGCGAGAAATACACTAAATTCAAACCAGCGCCGCTTAGGAGTAGATTTTACTTTTGATTAAGATAAAATGATTCGATACATGCCCCAAAAAACATCGCCCGTCACCGCAAACCGACAACTGTTTCAGTCTTGAAAAAATGAGTTCGTTTAGTCAAAATTGTGCAGCCTGGAGACTTTGCAAAGCTGCATGAAAACTATTCGGCGGTTTGAGGGGTTACTGTAAACTAGCTGAAAACGTCCATCTACATATCGATTTTAGAATGGATATTTGTGGCATTTGCAAGTAACCTGCGACCTTTGAAAATTTCGACTAAATCGGACGGGTGGTGAACAGGCCACAGAACCACCGCCAAGCTGTCACTCTATAGTCAAACAGGAATTTTACTGGTTTTGTAAAGAATGGGCAGGTAAATTGGTTTCGTGGCTCGTGTCACGAAGGGCAGCATAGTGTTTGGCGTTTGCCTGATCTGCTACCCTGCTTTCCAATATGACTAGTGATGTTCAGGTTATCCTTCAAAGAAATGTGTTTCGCAAATCCTGCAGAAGTTGCGCACTCCCACTTTTTTATATTTCTCATCTTTGGAGGTTTGAGGAAATATATTGTTTTCGGTTAATCGGACCGTAGTTTCCCAGTTAGTAGCCGCCATTCATGGGAGGCCATATTCTAACATCATATTCATGCATACAATATCGAAACACTGATAACGTCCATTAAGCTGGGCAAAAACAAAGTTATCCCCAGAGACTTGAGAATACGGTGTTCTGATGATTCAATTCTAGTTTGTTGGTAAACAGTATACGTATGGGTGCAGGTCTACAGCTAACACTGAGGCAAAGAATACCGTGCCAGTTTTTTTCCTATACATGTCACTGTGTGTGCCCTTAGCAAACATTTCGCCCACTGGCGTCTTCCAATATGATTTTGTGAAATGCAAAACTAGACTTGCATACATTTTGTGGTGCATGATTTTGCGCTAACCAATAAGACGGGCAACCACACTGTTTAATATGCGCCTGTTTGTGCCATCGTTTGGTTTTCGCATTCGGCTGGGAAGCATTCATTCACTTGAAAGGTGTACGTATAACTACTCTCTCGAAACATTAAGTAGCAACCTCATACTAGAGTAAATTTTGCACATAGCCCTTGCATTTCGCTGGTTGTGGGTAAACATTTCCATTAAATAAACGTCGAGAATTATGGGTTTCTGTTCAACAACGGACAAAATCAGTGGCCATCAAATCGAACGGCTATTCTCAGAGCTCAATGCAAACACATGCGGCTAACTTTTAACTCCATGTATGGCTGAAATCGATCGCCCCCTGAAAACGTCACACGTCGACGAATCAACTATAGAAGTCTATCTTTCGCATATGCTGGCTGCTTTAGTTGCATTTTGCCTTGGGACCAACGGCTCACTCAAGCTGACGTCAAGCTCCCTGATTGTGTGCATGCGAGTTTTTTCGCCGAGAACTACCACTTACCTCTTCCCTTGTTAAAATATATTCTTGTTTCTCTCACTACATATTTGGTTCTAAATTGTACAAAACCAGCGTTTATTTTGAATAAAGAATATTTTGTGTTTAATGCTGGAATGAGGCAATTCACTTGACATTACGAAATTGCGTCAGGATCAAACAAACATGCCCAAATTTTTTGTCTCTATGGTTCATGTCAAGCCTCCAACTTAGCACACTACATTGTAACATACACTCTACCGAACAATGTCGTTCGTGAACCTTTATACTATGAACGAATTCTTCGGATTTCAAAAATGCACTGTGATGTAGCAGGCTCACCGGCTAGAATGACTGACTTTGAGAATAAAACCGAATGCTAACTTGTGAGGTATCCTTACGCAGCGTATCTCCGTTACATGCTTCATTTAGAAGCATGCCAAAATACTTGATAAATTTCGAGAAAGCTTCAATATGTGATTGACTCAAGATGATCTTTCGAAGGCTTATATAGCGAGAGATCATTTCTAACAAGAAAAAAAGCTCGAGTGCAGTTCCCTTATCTATTTCATTCGGTAGTCTCACAAGGATGTTTTCGTCACCAACACGGGGAGATGGACTATATTTTGCAACTCAGCCAGCACAAATATGAGCAGTCGTGTTGCAGGAATGACCAGCAGATTTAGACTGGCTTTATTTAGTTCCCGTGTTTTCTTCGTTTGATTAGAACTCAGAAATTAAAGGGATGCCAACTCAACGGGGAGGGCGAATATTCGGACTTGGTGAGGGGACAGCCGAAGTAATTATCTTTTGCGACGTTGCGCTTAATCTTCTGGGCTCCTCTAGTGTCCAACTTTAAGTAAGGTTGTTTCAACTACACAAAATTTGAAGGATAGTGACCAGTCCGATTGGGAACTTCCTTGAACTTGTGTTGGTAAATCGGACCCGCTAAATGTAGATTTGTGGTTGGCGCGGTTGTTCCAGATGCCATTTACAGTTGAAATGCGTGGCTGATTTACGGTCGCAGTGTAGAGCATTACATACCGCCAATAAGCATACCGCATGCGAAGAAACTGCGTATTGTACACATATGTAGAATTGCTAGTTTGCCCTATTCGCTTCCTGCATATGTCCACTGGCTATATGCGAGCTAAAGGGAGGTTCTTAATCTCTAAATAAATTAACGCATGCATGTCAAAAATGTGTACCGCTAAGTTTGTGCTTCCGAAAGAAACCAGAAGTAACATCTTTTGGCTCTTCAGTTGAGAATTTAATTTCTTGCTAACTTGCAAGTTATAACACCTGCCAACAACAATGTTTGACGATTTATTGCAAGTATACATTCAACCGACTACACGGGTTTTTCCTGAGATGTAGGAAACGCAAACCAATTACGTATCGAAATGACCTTTATAACATGAGCGGCATCGAGACAATTGTAATCAAACCAGACTCGATTATATGCTGCCCTCGAAACTGTTTCAACGCACCACGTGCTTCGTTCACATGGCGAAAAACTAATCACCCGATGGAACATGCTCTCAGTTGTGCAGGAAGGGGTGCGAATAAACCTATGTTTAATGGAATGACCTGAGGCACTGTCAATATAAGCGGCGCAACTGTGGTAATTGGACTGTCTATGTTGCATAAGAAAGACTCACGGCTCAAACAAATGCCCGGTAGGGAGAACATGAAATGGTACAGCGAGATCACTGCTTCCGTCCGGGCATACGGTTAAAAGGTAGAAAATATTTATCGTGCTGATGGAGCTCAACAATTCAAAGGGTGATGGACATTCTGAAATTTGGGCAATTGCCAATGTATTTAGGTAGATCAAATGGAACATGTTCAAAGCTTTAACGCGTAACCGATAAGCCCGAAACCTAGCAAACAGTTTAGTGAAAACGGCATAGAAATATCTTATATAGTGTGACTCATGCAGGTACGATGTTATTCAGCAGTAAGTAGCACATACCTTAGCAAGTAAGAGATCAAAAAGCCAGCTGCATATATTTTGCCATGTGGGGGGTAAAGGCGGTTGTATATTAATTGCTATGAGTCTAAAATTAAACTTCGCATGATCAACCTACTGGCAGTGAAGCACAAAACGAACCGCCACCTGGAGTGGCAAACTGATAAAGAATAGTTATAGCCGGCTGGATATTGCTGCACACCTCATAAATTTTTAAATTAATGGAGCTCTTTACACCACTTAAATCTCTGGCTAATTTTTCTGCTCAAAAACGCCCGTGAAAATTGGTTGAGTGGTTACTTCATCACGAATCTTGGAGTAGTAAGAGCGTAGATCAGAATTGCTAAGTGGGCGATGATTAAATGCCATTGACCTTGCCCCCTTATTGGTGTGCGCTCAACGAAAATATGTTGTCCAAAGTAAGTAAATTCAAGGGCAAATCGGGAATGAGAATGCTCACGCTGTTGTTCCATGTGGCGGGGACGTAACAACCAGTCTACCACAGAGGGCAAAAATGGACCCTTCACTAAACTGCGCGTCACTTGCTTCTGCGTGAACTCGAAATGTACTTCAAATATTTGCTCAGATTTTTTCTCCACAAGGAGCTTTATCTTCGTTGTAGGGAGCAATTAGGTGGACGGTGTTGCTGATAGTAGGTTCAAAATTTGCGCGTAGTTAACACAACGTAGAAGCTTCTTAATTTTTTGTCCGGAAGTGTAACGATGCGATATTTGCATCACTTATACTTCGCACAAACGAAATGGGACTGATATGAGAAAATATAAATGGAAGGAGCGATCAGTTAAAATCGGACCTTCCCACAAAATAGGCATCTCAGTATAGTTCTACTCTTATCGCTGCAAATCCGACGCATGTGCTTGTGATAGCGTTATACGGCTTTTTAATTCATGCTGCGTTATATGTGCTGCATTTTATGAACGTTTCAGTGCCACCGCTCAGTGTGCTTGCTTAAGCTGGAAGCCAAGATGACTCCTCCCAAAAACGCTTTGTTCTCATTTTAATGACGATGTGGTTTTAGTTGGCTTGCCGAATGTAATGGTTTAACGTAAGATGACAAGTGTCATCACCGAACGCGAATACTGGACGCAAGCTCTGAATGTACAGTATTTACATTCACGTGTTTTGCCAGGCTGCCTCGGAAGAAATACTGATCGTAGAGATATTGACAAACCTTAGCATAAATGGTGATATAAATATACCAGAATTAATTGGGTGCATATCTAGGTAGGTTGACCTGGTGTAGCGCTCAACTGGATCACCAGCAAACACTGCGATATATTGTTTGACGCTACCTTTATGTCACAATTTTCGTTTTGCAGATTGCGGGTAATAACTAGCGCTGGAGAAGGTCAGTACGACTTACGGTGTGATGATTCCTATACGCGCCCAACAGGGACTACTTAGGTTAGCAGAAAGGCACTTCGCCCCGGAGTTGCGTATAGGAAAAACACCAACTAAACACTTGCAGACTATAGGACAAGAAATTCAAACTCTAACGTGCAAGTTGCTTTTAAAAAACTGACTATTCGTCTTCCACTTGAACGCGTCTTCCTGGACTTCCCCGGATGCTCACCGACTATCACTCAAATGTAAACGAATGCTACAAAGCAACTCCACAAATTCCGTAGTAGGTACTAATTATCCATAGACACACCTCGGAGTTTCCACACAACACGTTACTACTCGCATGCCTCATCAGTAGCATCCACCGTTACTCGTCTCCCCCCTTAAAAGGTCGCTCGCCTACCACCGATTTCATTTGCCACCGTTGGGTTGGCTCCATCAATTGGTCCATTTGACAGCTCCTCGTGTGCATCATGTCACTTCGAAAACTGACTACCATTTACTCATTTTAATCCTGACCGTCTTGAATTGTATGGACGTTCCCCTAGCAGTCGATTACCTAGCTTCTGTTAACCCAACCCACTCCTTATAGGATTCTGAGGATCCTTCCGTTTGACCTTCGCGCTTGTGGGGAATGGTCGTGCCCTGCTATTTGCCTTTTTCTCTCTAAACCTTTCCTGAACAGTGGGCACGTTTTCCTGAGCTTTTCTCCTTTCCGCTCCTAGCTCCCCCGGAAACAAGCGTCTTGCCAGAACCAAGGGTGCCAGCCAGAACGCAATTTCATGAGCAACTGGAGGGCGCAGATGTCCACCGTACATCAACATGAACGGAGACTTCTTATTTTTGGCTGCATTGTAGCACCATGAGCTAGCAACAGCATTTGCTGGTTCAATTCCTAATCACCGCCAGCGACTCCTATTATCGTTCACTTAATGCTTTTGGTAAGACCATTTGTTTACGTGGTTGTGGTGTCGTCCTTGGCCCTCTGATGCCCGGCTGCTGCTAGTATATCCTAAACTGTCCGCTCTCAAAGCCAGGTCCCTGATCGGTTGGGATCATTTTTGCTATCCTACGATTGGCCCTGATGTGATGTATTACCCCTCTGCTGATCGCCGTCGTTCGATGAATTGACACGGCTGCCCCTTCGACCCACCGCGGCAGGTGTTCTGTCATGATCATGAAATATCGATTTTCGGTGGTGGTCAGCAGAAGGGCGCCCATGACGTCAACGGACCATTACTCGCTGATTTCTGTGACAAGCATGGGTTCCATCGAATAGGTTGCCCCTGCCGTATACCTTTTCACTAGTTAAAATCGCCTACAAGACAACAAATAATCCATCAACTCACCTCTCATTTCGGGCTAGCCGGTCCTTTGCCGCAGTTAGTCGTGCACGTTGGTGAACCCTGTGTGCCATCTGGTGGCATTCGGTTATCAGATTCCGTCTGAGGACGCACAGTTTCACGGGCAACCTAACCTCAGAATCGGAGGTTTTCTAAGTGATTATGCCAGCTCACCCAGACTCAGCCTATCAACCTGACTCTATAAAGTTTCAGATACATTGTCTACATTCTACATATTCTTTCCATTAAAAAACGCAGCTGCAACCATCCGTAGGACAGAATCCTGCCTTTGAAATTCCCGACTTCTGTCCCAAAACGAGGCTGCTAGCACCAATCTTGATCCTGAGGGCCTCAACTTTAGCCTCTGGTTTTGATGGGCAATAAGCCAGGTGATTCTTATTTTCTGACGCCTGCTGGGCATTTCGAGGGCCAGCTGCTAATCCGGCATTCGCGCTTTGTCACGTTCAAGAGCTTTGCATGCTTTGCTGGTTGATTGGAACATGCGATTTTGTCTAAACAAGTCGTACAGTGGAGCAGGATTCATGCTGAAATCCTTGACAGACTGGCAGTAGTATGCTGCCCGCTTTGGAATAGAACAGTACAGTCCTGGATGTTTCCCAGTTTTTCGGGCTTGTCCCTCTGTCACCCACTTCAGACTCGAGTAATTTCACACAGCTCGGAGCAAGAAAACGACTCACATACAGGAAAATAGCCTCATGAAATGGAACAGGTAATTTATAGCCTGGGACAGAGAGATGGCATCCCGAATATGGGTATGAATATTGCTTAGTTCACGAATACTGGAAAATCTCCAGCTAAAACCACAAATCCCATTATGAAAAAACCGAGCAAGGAAACGTTCGTGCGAAGGTGGGCTGTGTGCATGTCACAAATGGCAAACTAAAATTAAAGCTGTTGGAGAAGCGATTTCGTGTCATTGTTGATGGGCTGCTCACGGTTGCTTGACTGTCTTGAAAACTTTGACATGTTTAGTTCGTGTCGTTTTGTAGGGAATGAGTCAAATTTTATTAACTTACAACAACTTGCATTTATCAATCCAAACCCATTTTTGCTTTGATGGGAGCCCCCTGGTTTATTCGCTAGCAGTTTTATCGTACGGAAGTGATTTAAGGTTAAAGTGTGCACGCCTATAGGCCAGAAAATTAAACAGTCCGAAAAAAACGGTTGGCAATTCCTCAAGTTGCCCTGAGCTCTACACCCACAAATACTTCCTGTTCATGATGTGGGGGAAACCTCCTTCAACGTCACTTGTCAACAAAATATACTTTTACAACCTGGTAGTCTCAAAAATCTGGTGAGGCTCACACACGTGTACCATGACTCGGAACCATCAGGTTGATTTAGTTCAAAGTCCCACACAATTCTTTAACAAAGGGAGCAAACGTTGAACTAGTATGTACATGTTTTACTCATTTGTCAATTAATGGTGAACGAGTGGCGAAAATTTGTTGCAAAATATTGGTTGAGGATTCCAGGGTCTCACCAAAACAGTTTCCTTACCAAAGTGCATCGGGCGTGTTAGAAGTCCTGTTCAAACCACCTGATTGAGCTGTGAAATTTGGGTGCTGACTAAGTGATTCTGATATAATCCAATAACTGATATTCAACTGTGTATAAAAGAAAATCAAATGGCCCAAAATTGCTGCCTTGTAATTCACATCGAATATAACACAAGGGACCGTCTTTCACTTGAAAAATGAAGGCATTTTCGACAATTGGCGCGCAAGCTTAAATGGCTACAACCGGTTGACATCAGCAACCTAACAAAGAAGCAAAAACAAACCAAGAATTGAGAAAATGAACGAAACACGAGAACAACCACCCTTGTCTAGTACTCGGGCCACGTATGGATCAGCATGAGCACAATTTTGTTGTTTCATCCATTCATTGAATGTTGGAAATATCAAAATTTGATACCCGCAAACGTGTAAAAAATGCGTACAATTGGAAACGGTTGGTCGAAATCGAGACATTTATGGGAGAGCAAACATCTGCAATATCAAGTGAGTATCATTTCACTATCCTGATTACCGAATTAGGCTAGGAAAAAAATCGTGTAATATACTGAGCTAGGGGGTAAATTAAACGAAAAAACACAAATAATATGAAATACGCAATAAAGTTACACAAAGAAGCAGGTATGCTCATAAAACTGCAACCATTTTTTGCACAACGACATAAGTTAAATTTGCAGATTGTGTGAAAAACGGCAAAATTCTTCAAAACCTTTGGAACTGTGTAAAACACGTCACTGATATTTTGCAAGACACCAGACGGACAAAGGTGGGGCACCCACATGAGGTGGTGGCGGCAACACCACAAGCGTTAGTGGCATGGGGCCGCTTCTTGACTTAACTTATAATCAATCTTTAACAGGACTCACTTGTTGGACCTCAGCTGGTTATATCAGGGCGTACTGATTGCAAACTTTCCGGTGTAACCAGCGCAGCACCCTGGATAAATCATTAAAACATTATTGCACACTGGAATTTTGCATGGAATAAAAACTTTAGGTCGCACCAAAGTGCTTTGGTCATCTGTTTGGGGTAAACCCCTTTTTCGCATCTACAGGTTACCGGTTTCGGTGTGTAACCCTTCAGCTTGTTCCGAGTACAGCCGCCGTATGCGAAAATTCCGTCACCACGTAACGACAACAAGTAGCATGATCAAGCACCACATGTGGTAGTGCATTTTTAAGCGAACTGATGAATGGTTAAAAGTGCTGGGTTATATTGGTGTGTTGTAGTCGTTCTCATTGGTGCTGTCTTCCTTGATCAACTGCGTCGTCCATTCTGGTTATCGATTATTGATTTGCCTTCAAAACAGGCAGCTGACTGAAGACCACGTTGATAATTCTTCAACAGTACTTTTAAGACTAACAATAATTGGAACATTGCATGCTAGGAATAGAACAGAGAGCATCTGGCGGTAAACAACCTCCGCATTCATAAATTGAGCCTTTTTCCATTTAGTGAGGTCAATCTATGTTGAAAATCCGCAGAGCGCTGCACAGATTTTTCATTCTTGTTGTAATTCATCAGCTCTGGGCATTTCACATAAATCAGTAATTTGCGAACTCGCGACCATCCAGCGAGTGTTTGTAAACTTAACGGTTTGGATTCAAGTGTTTGGGTGGCAGTACTATTAGCTCCCACATCGTACCTCTACCAAACAATTGCGGTATTGGTTGTCATTGGAGTGAGCCTAGCTACTTATTCGTGATATTCGAAGCGTCTATCGGAATTAACCTCAAATGAAAGCCGAAGCACAACCAACAAATACAGAGATTACGCATGCCAGTTCGGTAATGATGTAGAGGAATAGAGGAGTAGAGGTAGGAAAAAGGGAAATTCATATTAGTTTTGTAAAGGTTGTACCGTAAGGTGTATTCAGAGGTGAAGATACGTATGTCGAGGAGCACACCACCCCTTAAATGAGATGTGTGCTCTCTAAGGACGTCCCAAACAAGGCCACAATGAGCAGCTTTCCTACCTCATCGCTTATCCGGCTGTATGTGGCCGAAAGCACCAGGAAATAAAAACAGTTTGCTGCTAAAACTATCGTTCCTCTCAGATGACTGTATAGAATCAAGGGAATATTGGTGGATGCATCTAAATTATCACCCAAAATGGGCGCAAAATGATCTTCAGACAAGGAAGCACGTAAGAGTTGCTGACCGTTGAAATGTAACAATGCGTGGCCAGGTGCTTTTTTACCCCTTATCAACGAGGATCTTCAGCGTTTTAACTTTCCAGAATATAAGGATCCTTTTAACAAAGAGTGCTGACGCACGCTAGATGGGTCTTTAACGCTTTGTTGTCTTTGAGTCCAACCGAGTTTACAGTAGGATTTTCGGTGGCGTCGCACAACTGTATGTCATAATATCATGTGCTTTCCATCGGAAAAACACTGACATCAAGCTGAGTAATCGAAAGGTGAGATCAGGTACTTTATGTTTTAGCCTAAAGATGAAATTCCTAATATACACATACAGTAGCATAGAAATACCGAGCCAGCTTCTCAGTAATCATCAGAAAAAGCTTTTGAAATGAAAATCATCCCTCACCAGGTTATCAGCAAATGAGCGCCCGTTTCCGGTAAAAGAGGCCAGGGCAGAACAATCATATAGCCCATACTACCTACATCCGTAAGCTCTAATAATTTGAAGAATAATTTGCAGGGCAGCTATTCACTGTCAGCCTTGTTAGACTTTCAACAGTTCTCTCTGAGTATTCTGCTACCGCCGAGATTTGTGGTTAACTTCAACACATCCTGCACATTGTCTCCAAAAATAAAGTGATTCTGGTGGGGCTACTTCCACTTCGGAAGGTAATCCTCATTACGCAGAGGGTGCTTCCTCGGGAGGTGTTACGTAGTTCCACACACATAACTCTTTGAATTTGCTTCTTTAACGTTCGTATATTACGTAAGGGACAAAAATTGGCCACATTTACATTTTGACAGCTTCTCAGGTGGGAGCACAATAAATGGGACGGATTTTATGTTCCGCCTGATTTACTTGCAGGACGAAATCCTCATTAATTTTCGCCGATGGTTCAATGTTGTTAGCGCTCTCATGTATATACGTGATAGGTCTTGTAGGACATCTATAGACCGCTTATTCACTATTGCCCGAGTAACACGCTAACAAGATATATCATGAACCATATCCACTAGATAATCGATTTGCCTCCAAGACCTCAAAAACAATTGGATTCCGATATGCTTCCACATGTATGTGCACTATCAGATCCGATGTTCGTATTTAGCAGAGTGTTTTTGTTAGATAATCGGGCAACTAGCGCAAAGGGTAAGGATTTGGCTAAGGCGACAGCAGAAAACAACAAATCTCTGCCTTCCTGAAGGCCGGTTTGCCGCAAACGGCAGCACAGAACTTGATTAAGCCCACGAATCTTTACTCAGTTAACGGGATGAAACGGAATATATTGGGGATGGCTTAAGTTTTTACCGTTCATTCTTCAAGCAAAAGCAGTTTATCAGAATTTTCTTGTCATTTGTCTCATTCACGCGTGGGCGGGTGCAAGCTATTTTGGTCCGATAGCCTGCGTAAAACGGGCAGGCGATATTACCATCCGAAAATTTAGGTCGAACTGAATTGACAATAGTTTGTCAGCAAATGCGACTTGTTGGGTGGATGTTTTGGGAACGAATTGATTTTCAATGTCTTGCGTCTTTAATCTGATTTGGTGCACAGCTTCAGAATAATGACTACAAAACCCATCTTCCGAACAAATCACTGTTTTACTTACAATAATCCTATATTAATGCGGATTACATATGACTGCAAAAAAGGCATCCAAATCAAAATACTCCATGTTACTTCTTTAAGTTCAAATGCTTCTACCTGCCCTCAGGTCTAAGCTGAGGTGAACCTGCATTTCACTGCAAAGGTAAATAACATTTCACCGAAATCGTTCGTGGTGATCTGTATTCCATCTCTATTATGTGACGGCTGAAATCCATAACGGGGTCATGCCACTCTGAGATAGCGGTGCTTGATTTGGTCAGGAACGCTTCGGTTCGTTCACCATGGAACTAAAATTAATAAGATGTAACACAAGTCACATGCATCAGAACACATTAGAACACTTTTCAAAACTGTTTTCAGTCTTTGTTGGAAACTGAGTACTTCCTGACCAGGAGAAATATTTCTTCACAGTCCTTTGTGAGCCGGCTCCTCATATGGAGATTCATTCTAGATCTCAGATCATTTGACCATGTGCTGACATTTGATGAAGAATTTTGTTTAACTGAGGATGAACTAGCTTTGCTGGACGTTTTGTATTTTCAACAAACACCCATTCACTTGCAAAATAAAAAATAGTGTCCTTACGTGACATACTACAGTTGAAACCAAATAAACGTATTTTGTTCAGCTTCCTAGCACACCTGTGCGCAGTAAACAGGTTACACTGAACACCCGGATACCCGAAAACTTCCACCTTGTCGGTTCTGTGAGTTTCATCGTAATGCAGTCTAGCATTTCGTCCACCTGAGTTTAATGGCTTTTCTGGGATGGTGCGCAGATTCGGTAGATTTAAATGCTGGTTGAACGAGGTTGTGAGGGCGTGCTATGTGCCTTGGAACGTCGCAAGTTTACTGAAGCACCCGTATGGGGCTGTGCAGTAACCGCTTAGCCCATGAAGGTCTGAGGGCCCAGGATACTTGTGCATATATTGTCATATGTGAATCAGGCTAAAAGTTAGCAGTGATCGTCTTCAGTTGAAAATTTTCATAAAAGCCTAACAGGAACAAACAAAGCATGAAAACCTGAATCCTCCTCTCAAAGATGGAGAGTCAAATTGTTTGTTTAAGTGCCCCTCATAGAAGCCCGGCGCTTATCTGCATCCTCCACGCAATCCACTGCAATTGCCTCGACTAACATTTCCGTTAGAATGTCCCCATACATTTTATTTTAAACACAGAAAAATTGGTTAGTTTTAATTTTCTTGATCTTGATTCACTTAGAAGAAATACGTCGGGTTATATGGTATCAGTAATCTCCGTGAGTCTTTTAATGTTTCTTGCGCTGAGGCAAACAGATTTAGTTTCGGGGCTATCTCTAATCGGGATCCCTCGATGCATCTAACTACATAAGATGCGTCATGGCTAATGCATTTTGATGTGTTTACGGGGTACTGCCACCAGGCCTGTACTCAATAAACAAAGAGGTACTCTACACAGTTTCAGGGACGCTTGGGAAAACTAGTGCAATTCTCACACAGTGTTTGCAGAAAAATGTGGTACTGCATTGTGCTGTGTTCAGAACCTCCAATATTCTCATGTGAAAATGTGCTTGGTTAGTTCATCTCTGTGGCATAGGAAGTTTGTGAACTGCCTTATAATTTGCTAACGTTACCAGAACTTGGAAAGCATTTATCGGTTGGGCAATGAGACCTGCAGTTCAATAAGATGCCCAGCACGTTGGTCATTCCATGTCTTTCATATACCCATCCATCGTTTGCCAGAGAGAATGCTGTTCGTGGTGTTAAGTTCGGAGTGACGGAAGAAAGGATGCGGCCAACCCTTGAGCCGGTAGAGGAGTATGAGTTCAAAGAAAGTTTGGGTGCTCTTAATGCTGCACGCCTTTCAGGATTGGGACCGCGTTATCCTCGATGCGCGTGGTCGGAGGCGCGGCCATATGTGACTGCTAGAAAAGGTCGAGATTTTTTTCATCAAGATTACCTGATTGAGCGTTTCGGGTGTAGACACATCGGAATGATCGTAGTGGTTCAGGGATAATTCCCTTGCGTTTTTCCTGTAAACGTTTCCTGTCATTTCAGTCATGGTTGTGCACTGGTGAGGCATCTGTGTTAAACAGAGATGTAAGACTGTCCTTGATGATGCTGATGATGATGGCGGACATTATCATATTTCCAGTCGGAGTTACTAGACAAATTTCGTTGCTGCTTGCGAAAGGTTAGTGAATCACATTGGCGAAGAAATTTCCATTTTGTGCCACACATAAAGGGGCAATTGTAGCTAGCGTCACAGAACTATCAGCTGACGCCAATCAATAAACTTGTACTACCACCTAAATTTTATTCGCTACAAAGATCATTATCCAACAAATGAGATACACCACACCAAAACGCACCAAGTATGCACGTACACCTGTTTTACCCTCAGTAGGTGTCGCCAGTACCGTCAAATATTATGGGTAAATTTGTGAAACTCAAGTTTATGTTGCTCAAAAGAAACACGTCAGCTAAGTTACTACCAAGTTGCCCAATACCACACTGTATGAGCCAAGATACTGAGGTATGATTCTGGCCATGAGAAGGAGGTTGTTTACTTACCGCAGATTACCCGAAGGTTAGGCATTTAAGGAAGGTGTTATGCGTCCATGGTATTTCTCAGCAAGGTCGCTGAAGGCCTCCACATGTTTTTTTCTTATTTCTGGTTGAGTGCAAATAAGACACAAAGCACGGATCCATAAAAATGTTCTACAAAACAAACACATACTCATTAGTGCGAACCGTCACCTCGACATTACATATCGTGATTAATTATCGACTAGTATTTCGAAAAAAATGTATCAAGTTGGGTCTGGAAAACCACGTGCACTGAACGCGCTCTCATCAATACGAAATGCGTTCATTATATGTTCATACGAACAGAATAACAGGGTCATCGTCTCTACTGAGCGTTTTCGACTGGAATCACCCCGCGGCCCTACTGACTAAAGTCGGCTGGGTAGTTGTCATTCTTTCCTTGATACTTGCACTTCAGTGGACCATCACTTCAGTGGAGTATCAGGCAAATGGTTTTGTCACAGTGACCCCCCAGATGTAAGCTTTATATGCAGGTCTTCAGGTAGGTTCACAGATGGGACGGTTAAATTTTACACATTGTGTTTCATTAGACTAGAAGCGGTTGGTATAGGACAAATCACTGATGACAGTAAAGCAAATTTAGTTAGCTGTAAAGCAGAACAGCATGATGCAAATATGAACTCTGGAACCACTTTCTATCCCTGTGGAGTACGTTCTGCTCACGGAAATGACACCAATGATGCATTCACTTATGCTATGCATATTCTCGCCTATAGCAATGACGGTCCTTCTCGCATCGGTGATGGTGATGCATTACTAACAGGACTATATAGTTGATAGCGGGCGCCTAAGTCAGACCTCTGTAGATGGTACCACACGGCGGGAAGGTGGCGTTTACAGATGTTCACGGCCGGTGCGGGCGAGTCTGTAGTCGTTCACAATAGGCCCAAATGTGAGTTAACGGCTGTTGCGTCTTGTATATAATATGATTGTGAACAGGCTTCTTATGTGGTAATTTTCTGAGTGAATCCCATTATTGCACACCTCAGAGTGCCTAAAAAATGAATCGACTATTATTTGCAAGTACTTTGCGCTTGTTTATATTTCGTGGAGGTCCACAAACCGAACCCCTTGAACAAACCGTCCACCTCAGTTACAATCGGTTCCAGACGTTTGCGCAGAAAGCTAGCATAAGGCAGCTGTGGCCTGTACCTCGAACAAATGTTATTAGTACTTAACTTCACGAGCTTCATCCAGCTAAATGTAGCCTTTACATTACGACTTCCAATAAGCTTTTCTTCTTGTATGATAATCAATAGGTTCCGGAAACCGAGAAGCATTAGGCGTAACACTATTTCACCAGTAGTAAGAACTGTCGATGGCACGTGTCTCACCGCGCTTTTTCACTTAGTATTAGTACTTTATAACATTCGGTTATGGATAGACAGCACTACGCTTCTTGGTTGCATTTTACATAGGCCAGCTTAAGAAATTACTGGGTAAATGAATTCGCAAGTTAAATTCTCGGTGGACCACTAGTCGTTTCGCTTAACTGCGTCCGACTTCTGCTTCGTCAGCTCGTCTCCCAATTAGATAAACGCAAGGTTGCTCTTCATGAGAGCAATTGCTTTTTAACAGCTGGAGAAGCCTCGACGGGCTAGAACATCAATTCACCGCAAAAATTACTCGGAGACGCATGCAATTTGTCTCACAAATGGGATAAAGGAGGATGAAAAACTTAAGGTGATTTGGTAACTCACTGAATAAAAAACAAGCCCCCCCCCGTTGTCCCGCTGAACGTGTTGCAAGACTGAAAAGAGTCAGCTGTGCCTTCTATATAGGAAAGCTTACGCATTGGGTACAAGCCTTCTGCAGTTTAACCAGAACTGCTTATTCGGGAACAACAGGGTGACAATGGGCACTTTGAAAACACCAACAACTTTTTGTTCATAGTCTACGGTCAAAAATTGGCATTTTCCACCGTCCTTGAGTACGGTAAGCTTGAAATTAAACGTTTCTCTTGTTCACTCGTCGCACTGTGGAACCATTGAACCAGCCTCGCAAGCCAGCGTCTATTTGTGGAGCAGTCCGAAACATCACCTAGGAAGGTGAGGCGCAAACCTCACAACGGCCCGGCTGAGCGCGATGATTTGACTCTAACGACCACCGTGAATAGTGTCCACCGCTAAGTGTGCTTTGTATGGTTGCCATTTGTGGCGTGTGTTCAAGGCAATGAATCACGGAGGAATTCCGCCGTGAGGGTAAACGTATGCACACGTTCAGCACAACCAAGGAACTTCTACCTGGGAGCCAATCATGACCGCTAACACCGGTTTTTCACTGCTGTTGCAGATACTGTGGACAGGTAGGTCAAAAGAATGCGGTTATACAGCTTGCCCCGCGGGAACGTTCCTTCTGTATACAGTGTAGTCACGTGTAGAGGAGAAACAACTCGCCATGGGGATCTTCCAGCTATTTCTCTCAATTTTAATTATTAGAAAACACGATTAGTGGTGTTTCAATCTGCCGAAATCCAGGTAATATCTGGAGCAATGTTACTCTATATTATACTAACTTTTGAGTGGATCAGTAGGGTTACACCAAGAGAAAAGATTTGGAGAGTAGTTTGGAGCCCCAATATGCGAAATATTTTCTAGTCCGCAGACACCACATAGCCAGATTTTGGAGGTGAATTTCGGGCAAGTGATTCTTGTCACCTTCATAAAAATGGTGGCATTTAAAATATCTAAAGCAGCGGTTCACCACGTGCATTAGCAATATTTAGCAATGATGATGGGGATGTTTTCGTCCTACAAACTTGGTCTGTTCAACATACTGATGTGCAATAAAACGAACGGTTTGCAGCATGATTAACCAAGGGTTAATTTGGCCAATATCTGGGTTGAAAATATTCTATTAACATGCAATCTCTAACTTAATTGACAAATTTTATTACGATATTCCAAATGCTTCCATCGGAATATCTGACCGCGCATTCGATCGAATTATTCTGAATGTAGCACCTACAGCTGACGGTAATAAAGAATTCAGCTGTTCCCCAATCCCAAAAGATGAAAATTGGTTCCCACTTATCTGCCGCTTAGCAGATGTGGATCTTAATAACTACCCCTGGAGTGCCCTACACTCTGCGCGTTCGAAAGGATCACTTTAGCAACCGTATCTTCCATAAGAACATGACATGCCACCCCAGTTACAAACGCACTAGAACAACGGTGTGTTTATATTGCTTGATATATTTTCAAGGTGAATGGCGTTGTCGCGCATATGAAGACGTGACTGCGAAAGTCCATAGAGGCCATTGCGCTCATTTCAGTTACGCCTCCTTCATGGCAACTATATTTTCAAGGTGAATGGCGTTGTCGCGTATATGAAGACGTGACTGCAAAAGTCCATAGAGGCCATTGCGCTCACTTCAGTTACGCCTCCTTCATCGCCTCCTTCTCCGACATTGTCTCGTATGTCGCGTCAAACTGGATGGATTTAGAAAGTTGCGCTCACAAACGTCACACGAATAGATCTTCTCCTGTGTGTGGATAGGAGCGTGCTTTCTCAGAGATGCCCGCGAGCGGAAATTTCTTCCACAATGTTGACACGTATGACGCTTCCGCTTTAAAAGTGCGGTGTACCCGGTTTTCCCGGCGTGCACACTGGTCACCAGCTCATCCCAGTGTTGCTCCATCATGTGACATTTTTGCCCTTCAAGTGATCTGAAGTAAACTGGACAGAAGTCACATTTATGCGGCCTCAGCTTCTTAAAGTGTTGTCCAAACCCCCTGGCGGACTGCAACTGTTTCAAACACATCAAGCAGTGATATGAAGCTGTGGGATCTCCGGGATTCTGTTCGGCTGCCCGGTTTGCAAGCTGCTCAGTATACGACATGGCCGTGCAGAATGTGGAAGTACAACCGACTTCGGTATTCTCCAGCGTTTGGTGTTTATTGACACCTAATGAAAAACACAGGTGGTTACTAAGTGTCTACAGACCAGAAAATCTCACTATAATTGGCAAAACTTTCAGCGAGTTCCAATCACGTGGACCAGCATCTAAAATATTACGAATGCACAGCTAGTTATCCGTCTTCGACAACTGTCCGCGTTTCAAATCCCGTGTCGCGCATAGATGAACATGCAATCAGTGATGCTCAGTAACCCAGGTCTGGAGCAGTACTTGTCCCACCGTTCCTCACGTTTGACAGCTTGCCATAAGTTGGACTTTCAGTAGGATAGAAAATGTAGCATGTAAGCGGAAAGTAGGATCCATTATGCTCAAACACCGCACTCGCTATCCAAATGTCCGCGAACATTTTCGCCTCACTCATTCATAAGTTGAGGGTTGCATAATCCAGAGCTGGTCATCATTCTTCGAGACACAAATGGAACAACTGATATCTGCATTCAACAGTCTGACGTAAAATTTACCTCTTATTTGTAATCTCATGCCCATTTGTCAGTATCAAGTAAGGATAGGGACTTTTGGGATCAAACCGTTGGAGCTTAGTTTTTGGGCGTACGTGAAATTTCCACCCTGGTTTACATTTAAACCCCAACAGAGTAGCATCAACTGTGTTCTTCTACTTTTGTGTCGAAAGTTCTGAGACATTTCTTGCCTCTCATTCAAATAATCAATCAGTAGAGAAATTCCATCACTCATTTTTCCAGGTGAGAAACGCGTTTTTGCCAGCTATCCCAAGTGTCATCACTCTTTATTCTTTCAGGATCTCTACCTGCAAATACGGAAAACAAATACGTAATCAAACTTTTCTACGCAGCAATAAGTTTACAAGTTCCGCCAACGGGTGGCTCACCTAGAACTCCATCCTAAATAGGGCAGGTAGTTGGCAGGTCCTGGAAGATTACGGTCTCCAGAGTAATAAGTCGATTGTGAGTAGTTGAAACCTGACGGGTTTGCTGTGGAAATTAGCCGGGATATCTTAAACGGCTTGCATAAATGCCTTCTGTGCAATTCATTCATTTGATGCATTTCTTATTCGGAATTTGCCTGAGTCTCCTGTAAACATCAATGCCATTAGATAGTGAGTGCATCTTTCCACTTGACGCTCAAATGCAAATTACATTTTGAGGCAGATAGAGGCTATACTTAAATGATCAGTGGCTCGGCAAGGAAGAATGTAACGGTCCACCTTTATTTTCGTGGCGTGGCTTGTTCCGTGAAACTTACCAATGCTGGATAGAGGAGCGTGTCCGCCCAGGTCAACAGTAGGCTTTCATAATCTGGACTTGAAAGAGAAAATTGTTATTTTTGTTGGACGAATCCTTTTTCTTAGAAAACATGAATCGCTGTCGAAGTCAACTTTTTACTATCAACCCACGATTTGGTGTGCGGACAAAGGAGCGGCTGCATGAGTAATAATTTCGTACTGCCTACTCATAAGCACACAAGGCAACGTGTCTTATATATTTTCTAAATAACACAACTTCATGCCATGTCTGTTATAACACAAGATTACTGGTGGCTGAACTTGTGAAGAATCGCTAGTCACTGGATCAAATCCCAAGTCGTATGATCATGAACCAAATCGTTCGCCGAATTTGGACATTGTTGTTCTTTGTGACCAAATATCCTGTAGGATGAAACTGGCCATAACCCGCCAGCCACCTGAAAACCCCAGTCGTTTGAGTCGACAATGTGTTACGATTTCTTTGGCCTACCTGTTCCTGACAAACGGTCATAGCCTGACGTACTGTCTTGTTCTCAATATCGAACATATCATACTAGAACAACCCAAATTTTGATAAAATTTTGATGAATAATAGTGGGATAGTAGAAATGGTGATCCTCTCAATAGCCACTAATCAGTCGAATGTTGATATCTGACTCGTCGTAAAACAGAAGCTATGTCTATATCAGCAATCGTGAAACTGAATTTCGCGGGTAGCTTGAGAAGACCTGGGGACTTACTAATAGGTGCATACACGTGGATGAGGTTTTTCAGCGCGCCTACTGAAGAGGGAAAATGAGATATAGGACAAAGCGGTTAGATAAGATTCACTGATGTATACAGGTATGCCTGCAAACATACTGATTGCACCCCATCACCGTGGATTATTCATACATAAGTACCCAGTGGGAAATATTCTGAATGACCTTGCGGGCGTTTGCAGCGGTCACGTGTATCAACTCACACTTTTCTCCGAAGCCCAGCTGGATAGTGAATGTACTTATGAATAAAGCGATCGTAGTCAGCCTGCGCCTCATATTCAAGCATATTTCTGTAGACGCTTGTAGTGATTTATACCGTAAAATAGCTCAGAGAGCGCTACCGCAATGCTACCCAATCGGTTTGAGCTCCAGGCTTGTCCAACCATATCGAACCACAATTGCAGGAGCCACACAGGAGTTACGGGGGAGTCCAACGTGTCGGAAACCATGCTGAATGTCAGATGGTTTATCAAGTCAATGTCACAATCGTTCCAGTTTCATAATTTAAAGATTAGCTAAGGTGAAGTGAACACAAGTTTGATAAGTATGATTTAAAAAACTTTTTTATCTTATATGCCGATGCACGCAGAGAACTTATTTCTGTATCCGTAGCTTGGTGAGCATTTGCGCCAGACTGGTTTCAAGCTATCGTAATACATTTTGCTCAAAATACAACAGACATTTTGGTGCCAGGTTTACGTCCCATATTATATCTGAAGTATATAAGTGATGCCTGGGGCAGGCTTAATTGTGCACCTCAGAAATATGATAACATGAAAATTTCAGTTGAAAATGCAGGCCTTCGTTTGTGGTTCTCTGTGGTTATTACATTCAGTAGAATTTTGCATCTGTGTCTTGAAATCACCACGGTCCACTTTTGTTCTTCTTACAGCAAATGTAACCTTTAAAGGTTCTCAGCACTGATGATGATGGGCGAAAATCTGGTAGTTTTAATAGGCGCTTAGTCATGCCACTGAATCCAATTTCTCCCGACGTTTAGTTTACAACATTATGTTCTTTGTGAAATATCGCCCACTTTGTGCATCTCAGTAGACTCAGGTATTTTAACAATAAACTGGGTCTATTTCGGAGTGGTTGCCGATAAGCGGCGGTCAGTTTTAGAATTTTTGGAGTCTCTGTGTGAAGTTTCCGAAAAAAATAATTCGACTACAAGATTTTGTGGAGTTGTTTGGAAGTGCCGGCGCAAGGTGCATCATCTACGGGATGTGACAACGTTTGGTATGTAGCTGTGGAAGTGGATTTAAAAAGTCCTTTGTGATCGGAGACAATGCGCGAGGTAGATGGAGTTGTCAAAGTTTTGCGCAACACACACTCCAGTGCTGCGAAAGCTTGAGGTATAATTTACATTGCCCACATCGGTAAAAATTAACCAAGTGGGAGAAACGGGCAAATGTGGTTAACGAAATATTCACGACAGCTTCGGATCTAATCGGAAGTTACGTTTATTGTATCTTAGATTTGTGTCAAAAAACGCACTATATGTATATATATGTTAAGCAATCCAAGAAAGACAAAGTATTTTTTTAGATATCTCAGTCAGTAGCAACCAGTCTCACAACCTGAACAGTTGCTGTAAAACTGCGCGGAAGGTTGCTGGATACTACTAGGATGCACCATTATGCACTGTTAAGTATATGTAAGTCATGTATCTACCCAAAGCCTGCATTGTTTAGGTGCATGCGCGGCGTGAAACGGAACTAGACTGTAACATTGTCTCGATCAACTATTCGCTTACTCCTATTACATTTCCAAGCGAATGTATTTGAAAGATTGCTCTCCCTGAGTTGCAGATAACAAAGGGCGTCATCTAGCAGTCCAAATGGCCATTCCTAAGTGAACCGGTGTTGTCCAAATGAGAACGAACCCGGTCATATGAATGAGGAATGCAAAGGCTGCTTCAGACATATTCGATTGTCTTCTGATTCATTAAGTGACCAAAGTCAAGTTTAGTTTCTTCCTCCAGTGGGCCAGTTAAAACAGTAAAAATGCGACCCATCCAATCTGTTTTCCGGAAATTTTTCACCATACTGATCGTATTTTATCAAAGATTTCCTTGTCTGATATCCGAACTTCTTAAAATATTATAATTTCATATGCATTCCGAGTGAATACTGTTTCAATCCTGCAACCATCGTACTTAGTATGCTACTTGCTTCTAGGGACTGCAACATTCACGGACGAAATTCGACTGAAGAAGATAACCGTTTTCGTTTCCAGGAAGCCCTTTTGGTCCCATCATCGTTGGACTAGGCTTCCGTTGTTTCTGCAGCAAGAGAATTATGATTTCGTGCCCGGACATTCTATTGTAAAGAATATCGTGCTGAATAACCTTTTGGGTGTAGTAAGCCAAACACTAAATTGCGACGTTACATACGGCATTGGTGTCTGTGAATTGTTTAAAGGTGCCTCACATTCTGCGCTGTAGTGAGCATTATTCAGTATGATGCTATTGTGACGGTTACGTTAAGCGCTGTAGGCTTCAAAGTGTATGTCGATCCATTGCACCCAACAGGCGTGTACCACTTAATTTAAAAAAAGCCTGCTAAATATTTCTGCATTATTCTGAATGCTAGAATAATGTTCACTTAAACCGAGAACATGCTATCCGGCAGTTGTGATTCTACAAGCATATATGTGACTTCGGTTGTACTCTACTACTTACTTTCATCGTGTACATGCAGCTTTGTAAGTTAATATTTGAACCTCATTTCAATAGTATGAGTCGCATGGCGACCACCAATCAGCAAATGCTGCGCTACCTCAAGGAAATTGGAGCTCCAGGTTTCAGAGTAACCACTACTGATTTGGTGTGATCATTAACTCTCATGGGGTGACTAATCAACCAGTTGCTACCCACTTCCCCTGGTTTGTATTATGGCATTCAATGAAAAAACCTAAAGCAATTTTAGGATAGCAGCTGAAAAAACGAATTGCTGCAGGACCTTCCGGAAAAACAGGCCGCTTACCGTCCGGACATCAGTTACAACAGTCTGTATTGTTATACTCGCGACATATTTAACGCCTACAAATGGTGTATTCGTTATTAATAGCCATTGCGTTTCAAACCTTTTTGGGCCTCTGGAAATTTATTTAGAAAAATGCAATGCAACAGAAAGTCGATTTCTTTTTTGTTTTTGCACTATCAGAACCAGTTTGTACGCAGACCGATGTCTGTACGAACGTATTCAAACAAAGTGGACTAGGTGATCCATGGTGTTTGAATACGTTCGCCTGTTTGTTCATTTCGCGAACATTCACTTATGGTTGAATGATTTTTATTTTCATTTGTTTGTTCATTACTTCCGCCAAATTTACACCCTGATACATGAACTTTAAGGTACTCAGTGAAGGTGAAAACGTAAATCCTTTGATAGTATTTCTACAAATACCACAGAAGTGTAGTACTTCATCCGATTTTGTGCTTCGAATACTTCTGTTGATGCCAGGAACATCCTGGACAAAGTGAACAGTCATGTGTTACTGAAAACCGAACTGGTAGGGAGGAAAAAGCGTACCAAAGAAAGCAGTGACATGGATGGTGGATCCGACGAATGTGGATCACCTTCGGGATAATTTTTCCGCTGGTGGCATACAACCGACCGTAATGTGGGTGCGCAACTCCTATGCTCAAGGGAGAAAGCAGCTGATGACCCGCGGTACTCAACGCACGCTTCCTAGGAAACGACCTAATTTGGGTAATGCAAGCCATTGATTAAACTACGCATGAGCAGCGATACTCAAAAAGAGCCACTGGTAGCACCGGTGTACATTTGACGATCCATAATTTTTGCCGTTTGGGCTTTGGACCTCCGCAGGTGAGCGCAAAAAATAAAAAAAAATTAGGGGGTTGCGTTGACTGTCGCACTAAAAATTACGGACCAACAGCTTCAGGATCCGCCTGACCCATTTTGAGATGTGTATATGCGCAGTCTTCCTTCGTCCTCTATCTGTTTTCTCGAACTCACTTCGATTCGTCCTCTGGTCAGTCCATAAACGGTACCTGGACAAGCGTGAGACCAATTTGGCGCCAGGAGCGACATGTATTTTGACAGCCTTACTTTGTTTTCATTGTACAAGGTTTTTGTTATGGTTCATTTTTGAATTAGTTTCACCTGGAACACTCGGTATTGGTCTCCCCTTGACCGAGTTAGTTTAACTTTTTAAAGCGTTGGAGAGTAAGTTGATTAGAAAGCTTGCTATCTGTCTGTCAGCAAGCGAATACATCGTCAACGCTCCAGCCCGCTTGAACCCTGTGCAATTTTTCACCAGTAAAGCCTTCGATTTCCTTTGCGAGCATGCTGCTTTTTGTGAAATTTCGTTTCCTTGCATGTTGCGTTTGGTTTCTAATATATTAGTGTAGCCGCCTTGTCAATAGTGCTTTGTCAATAGCCAAAAACACTTCGATCAATATCTTCAACAAAGCCTGGTAAACGATATCCCTTATGAAAGTTGGCCCATAACAGTCTTGTTTTCTAACAAGATATGTGAAATTTGTCCTACCCTGGGATACGTTGATTCCGTTCGTACTTCCTTAACGAAAGTGCGATACCTGGCCCCAAATTAACGCAAATAATGTCATTCCTTATGGTTCTGAGCAACGTGTACGTGCTTCATGTTGTCAGCGCTCATAAGTATTTTTGAATTGCAGTTGAGGCCCCAACTTCTCTCCCGTCATTGCTTAGGCTGGATACGAGTTCACTCAGGTTGTTCACTGGCCCTGAAGTTTCATCGAACAACTCTTCCCATCCTAAGAATGGCCCGGAACAATTTGATGGAAATTTTAGTCTGGTATTATACATGATGGTGGCGGGACTGATTTAGACGCCAGTTATTTGATGACAGTCGGTATCGAATATACGTAGGGTGTTACATCACCAACGTCGCTTGACGCAAAGAGATAATAAAACTGTCTGTTTGAGCAAGTGTTTACAAGCATATGTTATCAATTGAATTTTCTAGGACTCAGTGTGCCGGATCCAATAGAACACGTAGCATGATCAGACAAGTTATTCAGCCAAACGCTGACAAATATGTAATTCATAAAGGTTTCCGTGAACAAGGTGCACAAAATTGTTAACAATGAAAAAAAATTCAGGTACTTACTTCCAACTGCGCGATATTGCCGGAATAACGTAAGATAGAGTACTCCAAATGAGGAAGTTCCACGAATTTTTCAGCCTGGGTAATAACTTACACAGACTCATCTCTGTGCAAAACGGAAATCTAAATCTAACCTGCTCATTTCCTACTTGGATCACTCTACTTTGTACTACATCAGTTTTTTGAACCATTCAGAGTTCCACTAGCCCAAAAAAAATCACGAGGAAACTTTGGGAGTATCAAACACTGTTATCCTTTATTACCAATTGGTGGTACCGCCATTCGTTTTACAGTTTTTTGAATTCAAAGAAGAAAAACATAATTCGCAAAGTTTGATCTCGTGGATGTTAAGCCAATTTTTGGAAGCTCAAAAATGGATGAGAAAAAGCAGCAGCCTAATTAAGGTAAGGGAGGCATGCGGTGCTCATTATCTGCGCCAAGAGAACTCTGCTTGTGTGATGAAGCACGTGTAGCCAGAAGGAACTAGGTGGACAGTAAACTACATTTCTCTTGTGAAGCCTTGCTCATTATGTTCATCTGGTTAAACTAGTGATGTGGAGTGCACTAGCAGTCAAAAGTTGGCTGCGTACATCAGATGTTTAAAGAAATGTTACTGAAGCAATGAATGGCGGTGGTTTTCTTGATGTATAGTCAATTTGCAAGAATCCTACTCGTTGTATGCTTTGCGATCCGCGTTGTTCTTGAAGTCGAAAATATATTTAGCAAACGTTCTAAAGCAGATCCCTTCCCTTTAAGTATCTGAGTTGCGTTTGGATCCGTTCTGCGTGTCAAATGTTCGGAGAAATCGTCTTGCGTCGAGCATATCAGTGGAGTACAGCGCAATCCACTGGAGCAAAATTATGCGAAAATGTCTCAGAGTCAATGATCCCGACTTTAAGTTATGCGCAGACAATCGAGAGATGAAACAGACAGTTTGCACGTGAATTGCAACTAACCATACGAAGGAATAGCGTTATTAACCTCAACTTTGCCAGAAAAGACAACAAAATTGCCAGGAAATGTAACCAACGACGATCATTCATCGTCCTGTTCCTGTGAATGTTTGCCTACATTACCCGCTTATCGTAATTTGTAAGATGGTACCCATGTCCATCTCACATTGTTCAGTTTTGACTGCGCAAGATAGTCTTCATCGATGGTCACCGAGAGCTTTCTGCCGTCACAAGCTTATGTCGCACCAAGGACTAAGCCTGCAATTAGGAAGCCAACGTTTCGGACATATGTGTTCCTGATTATTAAAATCGCCGGAACAAACGTAGTGAGTAGTCCGTTCCGTTCTCATTTTCGCAGAACCACAATGTTTGTGAAGTGGCCGTTTGGCCCCTTGCACACCATTAGCAAAATATTTTAGGTATTTCAAAGATCCAAAAGGTACTCATCGAATGTTAAGTTTGTCCAGTTGTCCGGAATGGGCAATCGGTGCCCAAACTAATGTGTTGATGGCGGGATCCCGTGGGGGTCTGATAGTGGTCTGGCTACCCAATAACTCACTTTTTCAGGAGCGTGTGGCAAATAAATAAAAATAATAACCCTAGGTCGAGTATACAATAATGAATAGGTCAGATGGAACAGACTCAGTAATAATTGTTCTCTTCAAAAATAGTTCGTCATTGGCCCAGGTCAGCGAATAAACAATAATGCAACCATGGTTGCCTAGTAGTCTTCTTCCGACTAGTTCCCACATATAATAGATTCCAAAAATAGTCTTAAATGATTTATGCCAGGGTTAGCACGTGAGACTCGCGAATGGCCACCGTAAGCGCCAGCGAAATCACAAGAGTCGGAGCACGTGACAACGTTTGTATTTCGTGAAATTGTACAGGTGCGCGTTTTTGTAGTTTTTGTAGTTTTTATGCATTCGACAAAATACGTAATGTTATAATGGAAGCAAAATAAAGGTACAGAGCGCCACAGTCTTTAAACGCAAGAGGAACTGAAGTTTTACGAGAGATTTGTAAAAGAGGTCAAAAGAGCAACCCTATCCTGCGGACGAGAGATCATTGACAGGGTTCATATCAGTATCAGTCAGGTTGAAACCTAAAACAAGGCTGGGGGCACTTCGTGATTTACTCGCAAGTTTTGCAATTTTTTTACAAATAATTTGGCCCCAACTAACGGTCTCCTTCAGTTGCTCAATAACAACAAAAATCTCTGCGGACATGCAAAACCTGGTTCTCATACACAAGTCTAGGCTTACGTTTTAGCATGTCGCCTTGGTTTTTCCCTCAGTAGAGAAAAACGGTAGCCAGGCCAACCGCCGAATAAAGAAGGACATTCCAGTGCAGCAATTGCCGTTGCCGTGGACACAGCTGTTTCTCGCATCAACGCATATATGTCCCACTGATATTGTCAGTCACCACACCACAAAGAAGACACGCGAAATCGTCCGCTAGTGACGATCATCTGGTTGTTCGTGCATGGATTTGCATCAACACCGGAAGCCGATAATCCGGGCAAACGTTGGACAGTTGGCATAATATCGGCAGTGCTTTTCACGTTGTACATTACAGTGAAATTCAGTTTTCTGGCCAAGCAATTATTGTGCTTGTCTACCGGGTCACACGGATATGAAACAGAACTTGTGTCAGAGGATTTCCAAGTCACGGTATCATCCACGTGCTTCCAATCTAGAGAATAGCTACATTTTCGAGCTGGATTTGAATGCTGACTATTCGATAGGATGTTTGCCGTTGTGGTTGAGAATAAGACTCAAAATGTTGAAGTGTCAGCAGAATGCACGTATTGGCAAATTGTCTGACATGCCTAAAAATTGCATGGTGTAACGTCGGACCCGCAGTTAGCTTTGGCAGCCCAAGTGCTCGATGTCTTCGAAGCCGGACTGAGTATAAAAAATGGACTAATATTTTGTACGCAATACACTCAAGCCTAATAAACATTAATTAAACGGGCAACCATGCGGGTTTTTAACGGCGGTGTGCATGAAAGTTGGCCCGATCCTAATGTTATCCGTCAAGGCGAGCGTTCAGTTTACCGGCCGGTCTTTTTCCGCAAGGGCGAAAAGCGAGTGAAACATCATAAAAATTTTGAGAGATTAGATGAACTCAAAATGTAAACAAATGTTGTATTTGTCAACATTGAATTGGACAGGAGATTTGCAGCTAGCTATCTATACACACCTAAAAAAGTGAGCCCTTATTTAGGCCTTTCAAAAGCCAAAACAATGCTGACGTGGTGTCCGCGGTTATTATTGGATACATAAAACAGATTAATGTTGCAGCACGCTAACCTACTAGTGAACAACGTTTAGCAAACCTGATACACCTTGTACGTTTAAGCAACAGAACGGCGACATATAAGTCACGTAGTTGTCCATTTTTGCTTCGTTAACTGTCCAGAGTTCGTGGCTAAACACCACTTACCAAGGTAGTAGGTATATTATTTAACAAACATCGTGCTTGCTCACTACCTCGCTTCAATCAGAGATAATTTTATCACACCAAGACTTCTTGGAATCGCAAATTATTTCATTGAATGCTGTCCGGGTTCCTTCAAGTGATTCAAGGGATATCGTTTGGTTTCTGACGGACGTGGAGTAGAAATTCTGTGTAAAGTAGAATCGGCATTTTTGAAAAGGACGCCATCGCATCAGAAACCTTTGGTGAATATTCAAATGAAACCATAGGACACGCTGCAAATATGGGTCTCGTGAGGGAAAAGGTCACAGCAGCCTCTATGAGCGCAAAATATCCCTATATTGAATCTTATTTGTGAAAAATTTTGCGAGGATTATCTGACTGATAAATTACGTTTATGTACGGGTTCAACCTCGATTGCGGTTGATTAATCCTTGGATATTTTTCAAGGTGCTATCCCAAATGGAAGGCGGATGAACGCAATATACTAGCGAAGATTAGCAATGCAATTTGCCCAGCTGTGAAGATGGAGCTTTAGGTGTGGTGACGTGAATATTCCGGTGTACGTCGGATAATTGTTAAGGGTTATTCAGTGTTCCATGCAACGTTCCACCGAGGATGGAGTGTTTGCTCCTACGGATAATAAAATGAATCTGGATGTAATTTCAGCGTTGCATGTGCAGTCGGAAAAAAAACAGATTAATTCCGGGTGGGCACAGATAAATTATCTTTAGGCCGATGGAATCGATGTAAAATAAAATGCAGTATCATTTATTTGTGTGATAGTGACAAACTGTCATCAACACTTTGTTCCAGAAGTACGCGATTTTCGAATTTTGTGAAGAGCCTTCTTGAGGTGCTTTGCAAAGTACATAATGGCAAATGACCTTCGACTCTCAAACAATTTTGGTTTCTATAGTAGATTAAATATTCAAGATCATAATCATAAGTATAACTATAATATAACGTCATAAAGACAATGAGAGTTTGTGGATCTGCTTTTCCAATTATACTCTTCGCAGTTTTCCGTAAAATTATAGAAAACCCTGACACATTTACAACCAGCTTGCAAGAGAATCAAACGTCGTAAACAGTTGGGCGTGTGCCATAACCAGCAACGTTTAGCTAACTTTATGCGTCAAATTCATTTGCTCATGCACCATAAATCCAATTATTACGACGTTTACATACACCGGATGCTATTAGATGGGATAATTCAGTATTTCCCCGAAAATGCTTTACTGATTGGCAAGGTGTCTCAAATTTGTCGGGAAATTGTGATGTTTTGTGTAGTTTTTCTTCGAGACGATAAGGCACTTTGAGGGCAGGCGTTTGCGTTACAATTTCCGATCCACGTAAAAGTCTTGTCATCTTCTTATCCGCCTTAATTCCCAGGTGACGTTTCTGTGCTGACAACTGACTAACGGGTGTTAATTTATCCATTTGGTTTTTAATCTAAAAAATTCATTTAATAATAAATCGTGTGACCTGAGATGGGACGGCCCCCTTCGCCTCTAATGAAGTATTCGAATCTATCCTTTGAATGACACGAAGTGACCTAAACTGCAATAAATTGTCAGACGGAGAAAAGTGTATGATGATGATTTTGGCTCCAGTTCGCAGATCTAAAAGAAGTTTATATTGTGTCAACAGCTGTTGTGCTCTCAAGCCTGCCCGGAGAATGCATTAATCCATTGGGGATGACATTTTTAATAAACCGTTCTTCAGTTAGCAATTCTCAGCTGGCTGGCCAAAAACGTGCACCTGGCTGAAAACGGCTGACATAGTATATTCATCGGGTTATGGCGCAATCATTCGGGAACCTTCACAAAGACGCTTACGGCCATTTGGATAGATTTAAATGTATTGCACTTTGAACCACACTTGCTAGTGATATTGAAATCAATCCGTAGAAAAGGCGTCAATAGCTGTTAATCCTGATGAACTTCGCAGATCCCTGTGTGGAAGCTAAGACCTCCCGAGGATTTGGAATTTTAGCGTTCGTGTTCTTCAGGCTCATTTGAAGGTTTGTCGTCACGCTTTAAAACTCCTTCGCTAGAAGTTGTGCCACGCTGAAAACAGTACCTCAACATTTTGAAGAGTACACCTCAAAGCGTGCCAGCGCAAAGCGGATTGCAACTGGGAAATCAGCCGGAAATCCCTTCAACACCATGAGGCCCCTAATAAAATTCTTCCTTAGCAGTTGACGGTAGAAATTCTCTGGCTGAAAAAAGATCACAAACTAGAAGGATGTGTTACGAAAAATTCCCAGTCTGGTGGGATAAGCTATTTTCGCTTATGTTTAAATACATCGCCAAACCGGAGTTTACGAAAACTCTAGCTAGGTGGGGCAAATTTTGCAAGGTAAATCTGCGCTAGTTCAAACGCACAATATGACGTATATTAAACGGAGTATGAACACTGTTCTTGACTAGTACATTTCACTGTTACAAAAAGTAGCTAGAAAATGGTGTATAGGCATTGAATGTGCGCCTCTTCAGATTGTCTTTGAAGCAGACGGGGCACATCACGTGCTAACTTGTGAACATGGATTTCGCTGTCGCAAAGCTGTTGTTCGGTGACCATGGTGAGAAAGAGCCACACGAGAGCGGATACCAGCGAAATCTTGTATATCCATCAAATGCATTTGGAAAGTTATCTATCGGCGCCCCGAAGGGCAATCACGTAGACTCTCCAGCACCCATCGTTAGGGCAACGAACAGATTTCTAAGGACCAGCCAGACTATGCTGAATGACATATTACGAGAAGGCTATGAGCTTTAGCAATCTCTCATGGTTGCACCAACCTGATCCATTATTTCTCTACACGTTAACCAGACCACTGACTTATTATGGTCCGGCAGTCTGTGGGACTAGTCTACGTTCCCAAACGTGACACACATGAATCTTCTAACTCGCAACGCAGATCCATTACCTCTGATATATTCATTTAAGGAGACATTATAACACGGGCATTCATTATGAAGTCGAGCACAGCTGATTCGGGTACATGAATGTACTTGTAGCAATTTTGGGCCAAGTACCACGTTCAACATTCGGGCCTATCCCATTATGAGACGCGCGAGTCTGCATAGTCACCGTTTCATTAGAAATATTTACCTCATTGCATAGGTTTCAGAGATTAAATATGCAAAAGAAAGTATGAAGGTTTCTTTAAGAAAGCTAGGCATCCATTTAATACATACATGCTCCAGTTTGATTTTCTCACCAGAACTTGACAAGCTACAAGGTGATACAATCACCAGAGATATTTAAGCCTCCTTTCACGCTTGCTGCTCCGGGTGCGAATCACAGCAGCGCATCACTGGATCTACGGTTTTGTAAATATTTTTCTGTATAGACTGCCACAGTGGTCAGCAAAAGCAGCGGTCAAGCACCGCTGAGGTAAATGGAGAACATTCAAGAAAATTTACGACTAAATTGGCTAGCGTCCTAGGTTTCCGATGACATGTTCCTCTGATTTACTTTTCACCCACTTCCAGAGTCTTCTGTTTCACACAGAACAAAAAAACACCTGAGAGACATCAAAACTAAATCTAACCAGGCCAGTCATACTACGACTAACTGATAAGCCTCTCAGAACTCATCTGTACTGTGGTATTTTTTGTCCACTACAGAAAAGTTTCAATATGTGCAACGGTACTTGTCTTGATGCATGTTTACAGTCGAGATGCGTCCTCTACATTAGAGCACAACATTCTCTCATCTTTCCAACGAAGTTCAGGTGCATTGGTTTTTGTACGTGTTCTTGAACAAAAATAGTCCTGTATATTACGTTAGTGACATTGTACAAGTCAGTGGTGAAAACGAATATTTCGCCGTCCTAGCCGAAGATGGTGTGTTACAGAAGCTCGGTAACAGCAGCAAATCTGTTGGGCATTTCAAGGCTGATCTTGTTTATGTTGCACTCAAATGGGGATATATCATTATTCCTTATATAACGTAGGTGTTTTTGCGTGATCTTTTTTCTATCCGTTATTTTTACTGCATATCGGCCCCTTGTTTAACTTCTAATGGGTGAATGTGCCAGCCAAGATGTTTGATGTTAGCAGCCAGCAGGTTCTCGTCCACTATGTAGACAAAACCATCTGGTGCAACCATGAAATCATCACAGCAATCTCGATAAGAGTGCGATTGTTACATATACCTTTTCCGTGAAAAAAACCTAAATTATCGGACTGCATGTTTTATTTTAGACACACCGTGTTTCCCAGATATTCGAATTCAAAAAGTAACCCTGAATATATTTTGGCAATCCGATTTCGGGACCTCTGCAAATATGCGATTCTAATAGCAAATCTTCTGGTTACTAGTACAGCACCTGGTCGATATCGCGAAATATCATCAGTTGATACATCAGCTATTAAAAGCGGAAGGACGCGGTTCACTAAGCTTGAGTAATGGAAAAGATGTGATTTGCAGCGGGTGAATTTGAAACAGCATACAAAAAAATGGCACAACATTTGGCCCAAGCAAAATGACATTTAAAATGTTTTGGCCAGTCTTTCAAACAGCACCATTTCAAGATACTGAAATTGTTGGTTTTCACCAAGTACACAAACATATGACATTGTTTTTCGAAGTGTTCGGTTTAATTTTGAAAGCAATTGAACCAGAAAACAGCTTTTTTCTTTTCTCCAAGTGTTATAAAAAATGATTTAATCGAGATAAAAAATCGCGCCCTTGTGCATCTGCATCAGTCATCAAAAATGAACTCAAAGGTATGTTCAAACAAACACGCTGCTTTTAGGGATTGAAAGTCAATGTCCTTAATATATTGCGCTTAGTAACCACAGTGAGGAATCAGATTTTAATACCCCATACGTGAATTAAAGTAGAAACATCACTTTCGCCACGCTTTTTCTTACACAACTAGATATTCTGAGCAGCCAGTTCCCCAGGCAGGGTCGTATCGTAGGCTTGTAGTGCAAGAACATGGTGGAGCAGTTTATAATCTGTGTTGCAGTACTTTTACGTAGTCTTGGGAGCGGTGTCAACTGAAGAAACGATATGAGGCAAGGGCAACTCATCCCAGTGAAATTTTCCCCTCCTCATATATCTGACAGTATTGATCCGTTGATGTGATGGGCTCGGTTCCGGTTACAGCCAACAGGCAAAAATGCGTCATAATAATTACAAAACACCTGTCTCATCGTGAAGAAGTACGAGTAAACCAAATTAACGAACGCCGACGACGAGCGGGATGTTGATGTCGTAACCGACCAAGGGGAATTACACTAAGCAATAAGGATTAACGTTTGATGGAGTGAATCGTTCAGGATTCAGATCTTTTCCGCGTTTTGGGAATACACAACGGAACCCGGTGTTCTTACATTCGTGCACGAATAATCTGTATGAGACTAATAGTCACTTTGAGCCAACTTAGGACTACTAATTTATCGTTAAGTACTAGGGAAATGGATCTTATTTTTGACAATGCGCCAATGTTTGTTCAACCTGGTGTAACTTGTGGCATCGCATTCTCGCTGGCTACATTTTGGGTTAAATAGTGCAACATAATTGATAGACGTTGCTGGTTTATGTACAGTACAATGCACATGTTGGTCGTGTTGATAGCTGGCATGTTTCAAATGCTCCGCGTGATGAACAAGCCAGGGGTCTAACCTCCTAAAATATCCAGAGACTGATGTTTACACATTGCTCCGTGAACAAGTACACAGCCTCACAATGTTGATTTGCATATTCCAAACAGATAATGTTTTTGCTTGTTTGATTGTGCTGTCCCCATAGATGAACTAACAATAGGTTTACCTAGAGCCTTCAATTGCGCAGAGCGCACTTGCTGCACACTTTTGCCGTAAGATTAAAAGGACTAGGAAGGTAAATCAGGGCCAACTACCACGCTTGTGTGGAACGAACTGTGCCAAGCGCAACAAATCGGATGGGCTGGGCAATCAAGCAAAAACACTTCAGCGCCGCCTTGTTTGGTAGGACACCATCATACAACCTTTCACGATTCATTGATTTTTTGAGGCAGTTGTTTAACACTTATTTTGTGTGGTGCTAACACTGCTGCTCTGGCCACCTCTGTTCAACTTCGGCCGCCGGTGGACGTGTAATTACTGAGTACCTACTTGATAACACTTTGGTATAGTCTGGAATTTCAAGGCACTATGTAAGCCTTCAATCGACCGGGTTCATGAAATTGCCGTCAAAAAATTTGCAACCAAAGTAGTTTCGGTGCATGGAATTCGATTATCAATATCCTACTCAAGTTACCAGCTATCGCGAGCAGTACTATTTCCAATTTTTCGTGTACATGCCCATTCTGTCGAAGTGTACCGGGAATGTCTGCTGTGCTGTGCCTTTCCCATTACTCTGATTACCCATCCCGCCCAAAGAGGAAGCCGATGCCATCCGAATATGGAATTTCGCTACTGTAATCAGACCAACATCCCGGGGTCCACTCTGTGACGAGAAATTCGGCATCACATATGATATCCCTGGCGTAATCCTTCGTCTCCCTATGTGAGGGGCAATTAAATAGGCGGCTCCTCATTCCCAGTGTGCGCAAAATCATACGGTCATAGACGTAGCGAACAGCGCGCAATTGTTCCGCCGTGATCTAATTTGTGATCAACACGAAGAGTCTGTCGTCAGTATCGGCGTAAAACCTTCCCGTCTTCAGGTTTAAGACCATTCTTCCTGCAGCAGGACCGCCCCGACACTCCACACTAACTTAGGCCACAATAATAGATGCCTCTCGGAGCTTGTGCAATTTAAGCGTGTGAAGTCGAGTAATGGGGCTGGCGGCAGTGTCCATACTCTTGCACGCATCATTTGTCTATTTAGTTTGGCCGTTTTAACTGAGGAGGCACAATGTGTCAGCAACTGCGCTGCAGTCCTTACCTAACAAAACGTAGTATGTTCCTTTTCCAAGGAACCGCTTTTTAGTCTCCCATGAATCCACAACAAATTCCCGCTGACAGACACCGAATATGTGTGATCGCCACATATTTGGATCGATGTGTAACGAAAAGCTCAGATGCAAAAATCGAATTAACTTTACATCAGAAGCTGACTAAAGTTTCTGTTATAAGCGATGGCAAAGCATTTCGTAGTGTGTGGAAAATTTCCCTTTCACCGTTTGTTTAACAATAACTTAAGTTGCAATCATTACCATATCGTACCTTCTTAGAAAGAGCTGTTCTATGTGTTCACATAGCCAAAATTTCGTATGTCAGACTGTCTGTTTGCATTCGAATGAGAATGCCAACGAGGAATGAAACTTGTCTCACGGGTTTGTCTATTCACTTGTTTGTTCAGGCACCAGCGCCACACGTGTAAGACGGTTTGGCCACGTAAGTGTCGGTAGATGCCATCAAATTTGATTTAGGTTAAATGTGTCAGGGTGTTTTGTTTGCGAGTGGGATGGAATACATCGCGTTAGATTTCTTGGTTACTTGAGGGCCAACGCAAATGCCTCACAACGAGTAAGAGGGTTGTAGCTGAGTATGAGCCCACGCATCTGCACTGCAATCTATAGCCCGGAAAATAGCCATCGCACTCTGCTTTTTAAAGGCTGTGTAACTCGGGAGCAAAATGTCCTGCTATGAAAATGGTGTCAAGCTTCTCTCATATTTTTTGACGCAACACAAGGATATGTGTTCCAGTGCTTCAACGATTCACCTCACTCTTATCAGCCACGTTGTTCAAATCGGCAACTGAAACTTCTTTCAGGGAAAAAACAGAATAATGTAAATCATAATCGATCTTGCGGCGGTTAACTGGGTTTAGGTTTTTAACCACAAAGTATGGTGATAATTTTGTTGGGGCTTTTTCTGTCCCCGGGTTGGGCACGTATTAATAACTCCAAAGCTGCGAAAAAAATTATTTACCTCCGGTTTTACTGCAATATTAAAGCCACAGCGTTATTTTGAGGGTTACCATGTGCGTGTTCAAGGTGTAAGGCTACTGGCCAAGGCCTCAAAACACCTGGCCTCTACAGGGACCGCAGGTAAGCTATTCGAACCAATCAGTCAACTCCCGTGAAATAGATCTTGGTTGTCTGTGCTCAGTGACTTCAAAGATGTATTGCAGGAGGAAAGCCACTTCTAACAGCGATTCGTTCAACATGCTCTGTCCAACAGCATCGTGGATATGTTTATTGCCAATACAATAGATGTTGATGAGGAATTTCCGCGCTGTATCCACGATGTTAAATTAAAACTTTTAATCAACCCTCACGCAGTACTAAAATGCACCACCCAACAAAGCCTCTTGTGCACATGGGCTGCTCACGTGTGCAATAAGCCCATCAACGACCACAAAATTAGCCGGCGTACCAATGAAATCGAAACCTTGTTTCTTCACCGTAATAAACGCAATTAGGTGGGGTAAGAACAGACTGAACAAACAAATTTTTTGAAGACGAGGAACAATCTGTCAGCTACCATCTAATTAAAAAGAATCTATTGTAATGCTGACATTGAAGAGCGTTGTTCCTGTATTGTCTGTCGTAAAACTCTCTGCAGCATGATAACATCGACTGGAGCAGTAACTCAGTAGACGCGCTTAAATGTTTGAGTTCCTTTACCGAAACGCATCACGTGTTATCGCTAAACGTGTCCGGTGTGCACAACAAAGTAACCTGCGTTGCACTCACGAGCCAAGTAAACTAGGACTAACTCCTGAATTGTGATTCTGAAATACAGTAGCGATGCCTCATTCAAAACCAAAGCTGGAGCGTCGTGCTAATTAGGCCTATTCAGTGAAAGTTAGAAAATAACACTCTGGGTGCTATTTGTGTGAAAACACGTTAAAGTGAAGGGAAGTAAACTTCATAGTTAATCAGTATCTGCTTCTCTGTCATCAAGCACTCGACGATACACCAACAGGCAGATGCCGCGGAATGTCACTTCAATGTCTCCAAGTGACAGACTCAGGAGGGGATACCAAGGTTGCAAACATTTGTATAAATGTCCTTTTGGAAATCTTTGGATAAACAGCCTGCTCTCAAATCACCAATGGTTATCGATATGTGACAACGGAATGCAGTCTTCCAAAGGCACTGTCTTAATTGCTCTAATTCCCAACTGGAATTTTAGGCCGACAGTTGTGTAACCCCTGCCCTCATTGGTGAGGCGGATTCGGCAAGCATTACCAAGCAATACCACCTGCTATATTTATCAGACTGTCATGCTTGCACTATAGGGTTATAAACCGAAGAGAATTGGCCATTACTTTACTGGCCTTCGACTAGCCGCTTGCAAAGAACATAAGTTACCGAAACTTTCCCAGATCGGAACCTTCAAACCACAGACGTCAGTACTCTTCCCTGGCAAACGTGGGTCTTGCCATGCTCCCTACATTATCTTAGAGATGGTTTGTGGTTTGCTTACATTTGGCTTTATACATCAGACTAAATGGAAGCCTTCAAAATACTGCACCTTCGAGCAGAAACACGCAACCTTTAAGTGGATGCATATCAACCGGCAAAGAGGTTTTACTACGAAGTCAACAAGCCTACGCTTGTTGTTCCATAACACCGCTTCGATTTTTCCGCTGCGCCTGCCCTGGGTCTAGCCCATCTTAGTTGCTCAATGCACAAGTAATTAGCATCTAATTATCGATTTTCAGTTGCATCCACCCGACGTAGCAAGTCACACGATTTGGGATACCATTACATCTGTATGCATACTACGGAGATTCACTTTAGTTTCTATTATGCACGTTTCGGCTGATGGATACAAGTAAAGACAAGCGGATGCGCTAAGCTATGCATAGTCTGCCCCTCCACGCAATTCTTATGCAGTCGTCAGTTAGGAAATAAGGAGAAAATTAAAAAAATACCATCTTCATTCCAAGCAATTCGCTACAAAACAGAGGGTGGCCTGTTGGACATTCGTATATGCCCAAGCATTTTAGGAAGCTGTGTAGTACTCCGGTTACGGGTGGCCTCTAATTGATGCTTATCAGGTGAAACTAGTCCTCGATTCATTTTAGGTTTCTTGTTATAAATAAAACACATAAGCGATGGAATAATAGAAAATAAGAGCTGTCAGTTTTTCATGTGAAACGCTTACCGTTTTAATAGAAAACAAAACGAATTCGGTCAAATCAGAGAAGGAAACCTGTACAAGCGGCAAAAGTATTCTTGGTCACAACTTAATAGTTCTTCGGATTTACTAAACCGAAATTTTTGTCCATGAGAAAATAGCAAACGAAACTTTCCTTTGAAGCAGATGGCTGCCTGAAGAATAATAATGAATGAATGATAATGAATGTAGCAAGTGGGACTGAAAGACACCATATTTTTCTAGCTCAAGTTACTAGATATCAAATTCTCACAAATGCAGTTAATATATTGCGGAGACCTCACCGAATTCCGCACCCTAATGTCAAACATGATAACAATAAGCCGAGTAGACTGGCTGTATAGGAGCCCACAGCCTTGTGTGGTATGGTTTAAAACTAGCAGGTGGTTTCATACTATACATAATTAGACGCATATCATAACAGGTAATTCCAGTAGGTTCCCTCAGATCCAGGTGTGTATATGGCTGCTCAAGAAATCTGACCATCACCTGAGAATCTGCTGTTGGATGCGCACAATTTGTGAGCGTTGCTGCTGCGTAGATGCTTGTTAAAATTGTTATATATAGATATAGCCGACATGCTAAACTATTTTTCATCCACAAGAAGAATTCGTGACCCAAATTTGTTGAAGTTGCTGTAGAGCGTCTTACGGAACTGATAAATTTAGCCACAATGGTTACCGTTTAGCAAAGTCGGATTTGGAATAGTGCGGGGCGAGCTAAGGAAACTTAAGCTGCCACTGTGGTAACAGGATATAAGTTGGACGGTGGAGTTCATGTTCGCTCGAGAACAACTTTGTTGATTGAAACCGGAGCGTTTGTATCACTTGCATTTTGTTTGCCCCAGGTCGCATGTTTATAGAAGTGCACCTGCCAGGACGGTTTAACCATAAGCCCCGCCTAAATCCCAAAGTAATCTAGAATCATCCGAATTGCCCAAGCGCCACAAATTTCCTTGAAGTTGGGGCTAATAAAATATATATTTTACGGTCGCTATTTGTCCTAAGGTGGTACGATTTTCCGGCAATTTTTGCATTCTTGCAAATTTGACCAAATAAACGTCAGTCGTGTTTTGCTAAAACATGCTTAAAATCGTATGGCTGAACTAGGGTTGTGACAGATGAAACTGGTATTGCTAACTTGTGAGCGGATGTAAAATTTCCAAAAAAAGGAATCAGGTCCTTGGTCCAGGACTTCTAGGTTTTCCACAGGTTACCAGGATGATCTGTTCACATAATTGGAAATTCGCTTCCCGTTGGCCACGGGAAATACTGGGCAATAAATTAAAAATCAGTTTGTGTGAACTAGGAAAGTGAGCACAGATCAAGACGGATTATTATTTTGATGTGCACGGTAGCTTTCATCTTTCTATAGGCGTTTGTTCCTGTCTGTTCACGGTCTTTCATTTATTGGTTAAGTGGCAAGTCAGTATTTTCGCCAGGCTACAATCTTTAAAATGCGGTGCCACGTTTATGGCTATCGCACATTTAAGCATCGTGTTGACATTGAAGAATATTCGCTGGTTATGCAAAATACTTGAGCGATACATACAACTCTTTTCTATGTTGATTTTGTATCACATGGTATGAGTGTTCTCGTCCTTTAAAGGTCACAAGTTTTAGGTCTATTAAATGATGCCACTTTTTGAGTGCGTTGGAAGTAAACGTTTCTTTTGCCTCCACAGCCTCCCTAGTGCAATCGTCTAAGTATTAACTCTAGTGGCCAAATAATTAATTCGAAATCCTGTCAAAAAATGTCATAAATGTGAGAATATTCATTGACTAGTTTAATTACTGGCGGCTTCCGTTATTAAGTATAAAATTTCAGCACAACCTTGATGGCTCAAATAGGTAACATCTTCAAATTTCGAAACAGCTCCGAACCCACACTTATCTCTCTGCCACCAGTTAACGATTGCAGGGGTCAAAAACTGAGAGACCCGTTTATGAAACCGCTCGCCAGATTCATTCCGGTCGTCTTTTCATGTGACGCATTAGACGCGGTAAAATGTGCCGTCAGCTATCATCAACGTCTTGCGGATTTTCTTCAAACTGCGCCAAATTCAGAAGCAAATTTGCCCTGGTTTTGATCATCACCTCTTTACACGTCAGCAGTCGATTCTTCCGCGGCGAGGAATTTTAAATCTGATCAGGCACTGGATTCCACAGAGCAGGACAATGCTTCGTCGGAACGCATACCATATAATAAGTTCTTGCAACTAGCCAGCTTCTAGACTTCTTGTCGCTTCTGTTTTCGTGTTTTTGGTCGCGTGTTTTTTCCTTCAGCTCGGATCACTAGAATGTTTTGCAAACGCAACCAAAATTTATTTTGCTTTACTTTTATATGTTTGATGATTGCGGGCTAAGCTTTAAACAGGTCACCTTCCCTGAACGTTATTGGCGAATAAGCAAGCCATTTTGGACATGAATTGGAAGACCCGTGGACATACTGTTCCCAACCCGTCTTAAAAAGACATGAACAATGTAAGGATGAGGAACATTTGTCCTATGAAATACCCGTTCAGTCCTTAGCAAATCATGGCTTGAGAATAAAACAATGATTGCAAAACAGTACCAAAACCCCGCACAAGACGTCGATATATCCCCCTTATGACCAGAAAAATTCTCCACTTGTGAGTCCCCGATTTCTTGTGCAACTTCTGCCATTACAATTGGCAACAACTCTCCCAAAGTCTGGCTATAAGCCATAATTAATAACCTATAACGTCGATGATATTTGCCGAAACGTTTAACTACAGTGCCAGTCAGCTTAACTCTGAGAAAAATACACATGGGTTAGCTTTTTTGATGCGTTACATGTTAATATTTGCGGTCTGGAGGGCATCAAAAACACTTCATCAGAATGTGTATTCGGAGAGATGCACTCGTGAGAAGAAGTGCAGGGCATATCGCTGTTCCAGAGCTCATCCAGCATATCCTCGGTTGGACGATCACCTTCGTCCACGGCGGGGCATTAGCTCATTTTGCTGCGTTTATCTCGAAATTCCAGGGAATTCTAACAAGGTTCCGCAGCAATCATAATTTTTCGAGTTCCCCACATCATCCGGAGACTACGCAGCTAGGCAAAACTGTGAAAGCGTGCAAGGCTTTGAGAAGTAAATAGATGAATAAACTCACCTCAGTTCAAATTGTTTCCTGAATTAGTAGGTGTCCGGTATTTTTTATAACTTTGGAGATACCCACAGCAAATCTACTGCTAATTTAAAGTGACAGCGCTGTTTCATTAGTAGCATTTTGTGTGTTCACTGAAGAAACAGCGTGGCTCATTTGAAAAACGACGCAACCATTTACGAAAATGCTGACATTGCGGAACCGTGCTCATCGGCTTAATATTTGTAACCTGAAGTTGAACCCATACTTCATCAAAGGTAGCAGCTACCTCACTATGAAAGCCGTATTGCACGACGGTTTAACCATCACAGAGTGCGTGAAATGAATTTGCTATTTTCGACTAATTGTGCTGAAAAGAAGCACCATCTGCTTCAGTTGACAGGCTGTTTTAGATATCGCAGCATTTCTTGAACAAAATTACATGCAAAATGTTTCCTGTAGTTTACCAGAAATCACGCTATACGGCATCTTGATAATTTTGCCAGCTGTCATAGTAGACCATTCGTGACACCCACAAAGGTAAACCAAATAGTGAACCAGGGACGTGTGTGGAATTTCGTTGAGGCAGCCTGACTGTTATAATGTTTGCTACCGCGGGGTATATAGTTTCAACCAAAACTTTGAATACTAGTAAGGAAATGGTGTAATCAATTGCCCAATTATGGCGCTATTTTGTATATGCTTGCTCCTTTAAAAAATACGGACGGTTCAGACATTATTTCTCATCGGTCGATGTACCTCTTATGTGAAATATTTGAAGAACAACGGTGGGAGGTAGCCGCAGATGATGAACTAAGTAGAGGCAACATGAGTTGGGTGTCACCTAACACGGTATGCCCAATAATAGCATCGATATTGTCTTGTTACTAAATTCAGAGCAATATTTTGTTGCGCTATTTGCTCGAGTCTTTTTTCAGAATTCACAATTTGCCAGTGCAGGACCATACTGAAGTAAATGCTCAGCAGCATTTCAATAACTAAACTGGCAGAAACACTGTTCAGTTCGTTCTCGCAGGACAGGTTAGTGCCCTGCTTTCTGAACGCAAATACCTTTAGCAAGGAAAACTGGTGCAGAAATTGACTCACCAAGTGTATTTGATCCTTTTGCCTGGTTCGAAGCCAAAGTGAACTAAACACGCTCCTTTTACACGCCCTTCCTGTTCTCTCCCGATGAGTCTACCTTCTGCTTTGCCGTGCACAATGTTTTGGTGAACCAAGCCGCCTTTCACTCTAATTGGTTAACATCTATACACACAATTTGTAGCCTACCTATCTCCACCTAAATCCCACAGGGATTTAAAATCACTTAAGATTAAATGCTTTTCTGAGTGCATCTTGAACAAACATTTGCTTGAACATTTGCTGGTAAACCGAGTTATCTCTGAATAATCCGTATTTTACTGGCAATAGCGCTAGACAACCAAGATCAGCACAATCATGTTGCACGCTCTCCAGCGGCTATTATTAGCAGTGAAAGATTTGTTCACTTTCAACATCATTCTGAGAACGTCAACCCTAGTTTCATTTCATTCATTCATGCTCATTCATTGGGTGTAGGCGCAAATAATTTCAGAAACTTTAGCGTGGATAATTAGTTTACGGTTTACCAGCCGTTGATATCACTTGTCATTTGACGCATGATCGCTTGGAGGACAACGTAATCGTAGCTGTGTATGTTTGCAGATAACCCGAAGCTAAGTATTTTTAAACGGTCACTCTTTACTTGCTCAGAATTTGATGATCCTTTTGGGATCAATTATTGGATTTTTCACCAATGAAAACGGGATAATCGTAGTTTGTCGAATGTAAGAGCATTAGGTACACATCAAACCAAGTAAGAATTCCGTAAGATGTCCGTAGTCTCAATGCAAAAAAATCATTCACAAGACCCAGTGATATATACAAAATCGTTTCACTATAAAAGAGGGAAAATTTCAGTGACTTTCGAAATGAACGGACAGTAGAACTTTAATAAGTGCCAACAAAAAGCCACGCTGTGATTTTCCATGTATGCAAGCCAAAAGGCAAGTTTACCAGATGTCGCTTTGTACTTAGTAATTTGTCCCTTTGATTCTGCATAAATATATGATCAGTCTGGCGAAAGCAAAAAAATACTCCTGTCCGCCTGAACTATGAAGAACAATGTGTGGTTAAACCCATAGAACGCGCGTAACAAAGACCCTGGGAAATCGTGCAATTTAGCAACGTCCAAATGTTCTCTCGAGTCACAATTGAAGAACCTATTACATGTGGTACTGTTCAAATGTGAGCAACATGATTCGGTTTAATGAATTGAAACCTCAAACTATCTACAGTGAATTAGTTGTTACTAATGCAGGACGGTGAGCAACACAGCTTTCCACTCATCGCCATACAAATTTTAGCATAAGATGGTATATCTGTCTTCTGTTCGAAACCATCAACGTTCGGGCAGTAGACACTTCACAGAGACTACAATCAGCCAACAGCTTCGTCTACGGAATTAATTCGCACATAGGTTTCCAAAACTTCCTGAAGTATTTTCTCAAAATTATTTACTTAACAGATTTCAATACGTGCCACATAGTCTGAGCATACAGAGAACCACATTATGGAGCAATTATTGTGCTTTTTTTTGAGTGGTCCTTTAAATCCCAAGGACAAAGATATTGTGCTCCTTCCGGGTGGTCACGAGCGCGCGTAGAAAGTAAAAAGTACGTTATAGCTAATAGCTGAACACTTATCACATTTACAGGCGGCAAACATACATAAATCTTGTGTGCCCAGAAACCGTGTAATGCTATTATCCGAAACATATATATTGCTGTAAATTTAGCATGCTCTACATGAGGTAATTATCTTTACCAGCCGACTGTTACATTTAGAAATCTTTAAAACTGGTGTTTATCGCGGGGAGTTTTTAGTGATTTGAACAAGATGTGTGTAGCTAACTGGATCGCTTTGCACCTTATCCGCCTACTAACGTTTTATATCAGAATGAAATATTCTGAGATATTCTAAACTATAGTTATGAAACACGTGGCGTTTGAGTGAGATAGTCACATTACAACTATAGTACTTAAAAGAATCACCTGAGTGGAATGGACCATCATATTGTTAGGTTTGCATTAATGAGCCCCGGTCGCTATCAACACAGGATGTATCGTGCATAGAACATTATACACCCAACTAATTTGAGTGCAATTTGTTGTAACACGAAAAAAGCACATTTTCACGAAAATGTTAACAAAACGGCAATGATGTTCCTAGCTTCCCTTTCTGCGTGGTTCCGCAGTGCAGATTACGATCTTGTATATCTATGCATCTTTTGTATATCGGGATGGGATAGGATCACACACAGATGAACATTATTCCATCACTTCTGGTTGATTTTGTGCAAACGCATTATTGGTCTAATCAGTAGAATTACCCCTAAATCCTACATTGCTCTATCTTCAGTCATTCACATCCTATAGTAGACAGACACCAGCGGTCCCATCTCTTTCAATTTCGATTTCCGGTGACTGTGTTTTAACATTATTGCACCAGTTTGCCATGCCACGTAGCTGGGCTTCTAATCCATATGATTGCGCATCTGATTATGCAGGCACAAATATATGCAAGCGATCAATATGGCGTTGCCAAGAATTATCGTTGAAAGTACGGAAAACTCCGTGTTGAAAGAGTTAAATAAGATGGTTGACTGCACGTGGGCGAAAGGATGGCCGCATAGGAATTATTGGATGGAATACAATAACCGAGTTAAATGAAAGGCAACAAGACTGCTGGGGGGCAGGCACATATATACCGACAGGTATCATCTGATGTATTTGGGATTGGTGCCAGCATATTTCCCACACTTTTTGCTACTGTGACTTACTACAAAGAATTTTGAGGACGATTTTAAATCACGCCACGATACGTACTTAGTCGCCATTGCAAAATTAATCGCTCATTATGATTGGCTGATTTTTGGGAATGATCCAGGATGTTAAGCTACAAAAAATACTGTAAATGAACATACGTTGTTCTGGTAGTCCACGATTGCAGTAACTAACTAAGCAAATATTTGCAAAACAAACTTTGCGATTTGGTATTTGCCGCCTGGCGTATCTTACCGTTCATGGAAGTGAACGAAAAGTACATAAACAATCCGAAACTGTGACTGTCAAATGACTACGGCTCTCAGTATGTAAAAGGAGGCCAACTCTCTAAATACCTTTTTTGTAATTACCTCCCTGGTAGTAGAGAAGAGACCGCAAGGAAATTCCACGTGGTAAAAAATGGGTGTTATCGCTTGAAGTCTAAAGGCAATGTTGCAGAATCTCTGAGAATCTTGTGGTCATACATTTACACTGAACCGGTCTGTTATAACCCATTCGCATGTCTGAGGGTTTTATACGTATATCTACCTATGGATTACCTGCATTAAATGCCGTCTTCAAATGTGATGCGGACGTTGAAAGCAAGAACAAAAAGATAACTTGTCTTTCACGTTCATCCGTAGATTCTCCATTACAAAGAAATTTGAAAAATACGGAAAATTCAGTTTCAAACTTTAATTTCTTGAATTCATTTGTCTTTCCGTACTCAAAAGGCGGTATCTGGTTTAAAAGATATTGTGTGCTGATATTCACTGCAGTGCGCATAAATCTGCCCCGCAGTCGTTTGCCTGTCTCGTAAAAAATCGGTAGGGCAAAGTTAGTTAAGGTTTTTTAGCGGAGGACCGCTCACCGTGACGATGTCATGGAATCCACTACGGTCTAATAAATGAAGATGACACGGGGCAACATTACAGCTTTTAGTGCGCACTGTAACCCGATGGAGTAATACGCTCTAAAACCGTAAACTGCCGTCACGACAATAATTCGAATCTGTTGGCCAGCGGATTTTAATTGCGTGAGGCCCGGCAATAACATAATATTTATCAGCGTATATATACATATATATATATATAAAGTGCCTACTGCCTAGTATTCTTCACGACTTTCGCCCAAGTTTCCCGGGTCGGTTTTGTTCTTCTCCTTCAGCAGCTGTCGTTCACCTGAAAGGCACAATTGAAAAAAGGTGTAGCACTGCTCCTTAGGTTCTCAGCGCGGAACAGTACGCTTGCCAGCGCGTGGACTCACTTAACTAATTGTCTCATAGTGGTTTGAACTGAGTTCTAGAGGGAGCGTGGACAACCGTCTGAGGAAGGTTATTCCACGCAGCTACTACCCGAAATGAGAAGAAAATTTGCCTAATGAATGTGTGCGCCCTGAGCTTAAAAATCTTCCTACCATGTCCCCGCCGTGTGTTTGCTGGGTCAACGGTGAAGAAGCTGTTGGCCAAGCCATGTGCAAACAGGGCGTAATGAAGAATTAAGTCCCCTCGGAGGCGACTATACTCCGTTTCGCAGTCCACGGACTTGAGACCGGCAACCATTTTCGTAGCAGCTCGCTGGACACGTTCAATGAGGATTACGTCTTCTTTGCATCTTGAGTATACAACCGGGTTGGCATATTCAAGGAGCGGAATGGATGAGGCCCGTTAGGGTTTACAGATTCTCAGAACATGCTCCAACATTACTACATGGGTCTGGCTTGTCAGTCATCAGTGATTCTGACCCCGCTTGACAGTCATCTGGCTTGTGGTTGTTGGTTGTGACTTGACTTCGGTTTTCCAGCTGGATATTATTAACCCAGATCACCTGGGAAAGTAAGAGCAATTATCACTTGTTAGATAGGCAAGTTTACAGTTCACGTACATATTGATGTAATCTGTTGGAGCCTCCTGCATAACACCCGCTTGTTGTTTGTTAGCGATTTGCGGGGTCTACATCCACTTGGAGGACACTGGCATTTGAACTCCATGATTTCAAGTCGTCCGAAAAAAATGGACATGGACTTGCAAGAAGATCTGAAAGGTCACTAACGTATATCAAAAACGGCGGTGGTCCCAGAACGGAGCCCTGAGGAACTCCAATGGAGACCGGAGCCGCTGAAGAGTAGATCGAGCATACGTTTACTCAGAATGATCTGTCTGATAGGAATACCTTGATCCAGTGTAAGATTTTCCCTTGAATCCCGTAAGACGCCAGTTTTCGGAGCAGCGGGACGTGTGGGGCTCAATCAAATGCTTCTGAGAAGTCGAAAATATGGCATCCAATACGAGTCCTTCGTCCTTGGCTTGGGTTAAGCTGTCCATAGATACGAGCATGGTTGCCACGCAGGAACGGTTTAGGAGAAACGCTTGTTGAACTGGAAGGACCAAGTTGTTGGAACTAAGGTGATTTAGAATGGCTCGCTTCAGAATGCGTTCCATCACCTTGCACAGCACATTTGTGAGGCCCATAGGTCTGTAGCTGCCAGGCGATGGTCTGTTACCGGTTTCGTAGATTGGCCCGACAACCGCTTCCTTCCAAACAGAGAGAAGGTGGCCATCTTCATAGAAATGAGCTGCCAACGTAAACAGCGTTTCTCTCAGGATCCTTGGGTGGACTTCGTCGGGCCCCAGCGCGCAGAATAGGTTGATCTTTTGCAGGAGTTGATAAATGTCCTCCACCGTGAAGACCAAGTTGGTTAGAGGCCGTTCGTAGATACGCCTTAACAAGGTTGGATGTGACGAGGACGCTGGGACTGAATATAGACCTACATAGTGATCTCTGTAGAACTCAGATACAACTAATAGGTCACTCGTGGGTCCCACGTTCCTGTCTCTCGAGGAGAACGCTGATGGTCTGTTTCTTCAGCGACGTCTCATGTATTTGAACAGCTTAGATCTGTTCTTCCGGGCGAGGTCCAGAATGGTGGCTTGTTTTCGTATGTTCCATTGGCGAATTTCCAGAGCTCAGCGCATCCGTATTTTACGGAATGTCAGCTCATCTTCTGTGTCTCCTGTAGTCAACTTTATGAAAAATAGTAGGGACCTCTTTTCCGGAAGACGCCGGTTCCTTTTGGGTAGTTCACGGCTCATACGACTGCGTGCTGGTTTTTTGGGACGAACATCGCGTCAGCCTCGTGAACTTTCTGGACAATAGTCCTATATAAGTCTCCCACTGAGGCTGGTCCCAGTTTAACTTGGTCAGGAAAGATGCGCATTCCAGAAAAGTCTGCACGGCAGAAGTTTCGGAACCACGTTTGGGGTTCGGGATTTCTGGCCCAATAGCAGATGAAATCAAAGGTCAGCATACAGTGGTTGCTATGTTCCAGTAGAGCGTTAATTATCACCTGATCAACGAAATGTCTTTCGTTGGTGATGACCAAATCCAGGACAGAGAGTTGTTGGCCCGCGCGGTATCTGGTGGGTGCAATGACATGTTGAGTCCAAGCGCTCTGTTTGACGACTTCGGTCAGCGCCGCTGCAAAACGTCCACTTTATCCGACGCCCTGGAGCTCCGTCCAGGGGGCCTTTGGAGCGATGGTCAGCATCTATCGTACGGTTACCAGTTTGAGTCGAAAGCCGAACTTTTTCCAATGTTCTCTTTGGGGGCATACAGTTTGGATAGACGGGCATCCGCAAATGGTTTTGTAACCAGTCACATGAGGGAAGCCATGAGAATTCTGGGGGGAAATTCGTTAACGGTTCCGCTGCCAGCTAATATTGTCTCCTTATTAGCTGCTCATTACGTTAGAGGATTTTGTTGGCATTATACGTCTAACTTGCTTTCAGCACGCAAACTGAATCGTCAAGTGGCCCTTTTGAACTATTTTGAATTTGCGTTGTTTTAGCCTTTCCGTAGGCTCACCGTATTTGCCATCACAATTTCGCTGTATATATGAGTATCCAGCGAATTGCAAAGTTCAAAATCCCGGTTTAATTTTGTTTTGCGCCATATTAAAAAATGTGGATTAATAATTTGGAAGAAAAAGAATTTAACTCTATGCTTGTTAGCTTCGTTGGTTTGAACATGCTGTGCGGGCATTACTAAATCATGATGGGTGTTGCATGCGTTGATCCCCGTGGCTGTACTATTGCCTCACTCCGCACAATCCCCCACAGACAATTAAACGAGCAAAACCTATGGCTTATAAATGGACCTTAACCTAAGTTATATTGCGATAACAAATATAAACCATGCTCTATTTAGAAATGATAGAACCAACAATCCTTCTGTGTGTAGATTCGTAAAATGTGGTTGAAGTTTGTCTAGCAGATAGCCTTGCTTTTTGGGGTTTCATTTACAACGTTTTGTTTGCTCGCTTTGAATTCCACCTGTACGGTATTTTCAGCGAATCAAAAGGAAGTAAAATGTGGTCGATTCAAGGTCGTGCAAACTAATATAAAAGCACGGCGCGAAAGCACACGAACATCTACGTGTACTTTTCGCAACTTCTCGAAATGGGAATATTTACCACGTTAGTCACGTTTAGTCTTTGTAAGTTTTTTTAACCTACAGCACTCTGCACTGTGTATAAACAATCCCAATGTACTCATGCAGTTTGGTTTTGCCTTTTAGTACAATGTTACTTGACAAGGCGTATTCCAGAATACTATTTATGCATGGGTAAGAATTGACGCTTTATTAATTTATTATGATTTGTATAGTGAAAAATATATACCTCAGTTCATTCTCAAACGCAGTTAGCCAGAAATAATAACATTTTGAACACGTGTTCGTCACCCCGTACTCCGACGGACCGTCGTGAGTCACTGAAAACATATTTCTGCTCGGTGAAAAATTGGCACGAATCAGACATCATTGCCGATGCCTCATTAAAGCCATATATTTGGTCGTTGTCAGTGCACAAAAATTTTTTTTCAAGTCACAAGAATAATGGTTACGCAAACGAAATCTTTTGCGTTCAAATGCTGCTGACTTTTACCAAAAGCCATATTGTTGCTCCGAATGATGATGTTTACGATGAAAGGCTGCTTGTGGCCACTCAAGCATTGCACCTCAAATGCTGAATAACAGCCTGTTACTCTCGTCTCCAGGCATCAGGTGGAATATGCAATTGAGTGTAGCTCCAAGAAAGCATGCATCTACTCGAATCCACGTAGACCGGGACATGATAAAGTAATTTGGATCTAATAAACTGAGTTTTTAAGTCACGATTTGGACTAAAATATTTTATAATTAGGACGCTTGTAATCCTGCGGACCCGTAGATCTTCTCGAGTAAGTGAATGCACACGAGATATTTTTGCGATAATTTGGTGCCTCATGGATACTTGAACCTCAGTCGTATGGACGGTCTTATTATCAGGTCGATAAATGCATAGCTATAAACCTTTCTCGAATTTGCGTAATATTATTGTTTTTTGTTTTCTTTTACGTCTAATCGGACTGTTGAACGCGGAATCAATTCAAATAGAGGATTGTGGGGACAATCACATTGATGCCCGTAAGTACCGTGTAGAGTACCAAAAAAGTATAAATGTCAAGCCAGAATATTTGTCAATTGTGTATGTGTTAACGTTTGAAATCCGAGTACGTGGAATTTTGACAAACCTTCGTTAGAAAACAACCAGGTAATATATCTCAATGAACCTTATATTTTTTGCGTAAAACATTTAATTGCTAAGGTCACTGTGGTGACCAATTTCCTCTTATGTGCATTTGTAAACTATAGGCTTCAACAAGCGCATTTGTGCCCCCAATATTAGGAAAGTTTTGCTGAAACAAAGATGTAAGCAGTGCACTTAGAACCATTTGATTTCGCATCGTTACAGTCGCAAGTAGCTGTCACTAATTTTTCGGGCAATTTTGATCTAGAAAAGCATTCGTTAGATATTTATAATTAATCGCCTCTCCGGTGAGCATTAAGGGTGGCATAAAAATAACTGAGATTGGTTGCAGGAACATACACTTCACCAACAAGTGTATTTGGTAAACCATGGGTGAAACGCCTACAATAGTCTAAACTTCCGATAAAATTCTTTGCCACCTTGCAGCTTATGAAGTCATCAAGTGCCGTGGTAAGTTTATGGTTATCCAACGTATCGTGCAGGATACCGATGTGCTCAAAATATGTCCTCGCAAATTAGGGAGCAGTACACTCGAAAGAGGCACGGTATGACGTTTTCCAGTACAGCCGTTGCAATGGGGCTAAGAGCCTAAGTGTGGTTCAGGGGTATTGAAAACATATTTTCATTTGCCTCATTTTGAAGTCATCAAAAAATTGATAAAATGCTAAAATCAACACAAAAATGCACTATATTGTACATGTTTCTATGTCTAGATAAATGCAATGAAGCTGAACTGAAACGCTGCAGGGGTTTGTGAAACAAATTTTACCAAAAGCATTTTTTTTATTTCTCGCTAGGCTGATACTATTTTGCTGGATAGTTAGATTAATTGGCAATTTGGCTTGGCACAATTATTAAAGGAAACCTCAATTGTCGGAACATAATTTAGCAGACTTTTGAAATATGAAACAGTTAATGACAAATAATACGATCAACAAAATATGACGCCTACCTTCCAAGCATTCGTGTAAATAAATTCACGCGTGATGATCTAAATGTCCTGTGTTTACCTCGAAACTAACTAGGTGTGGAATCCTTTTAATAGCATCGAAAATTTAGTCTATTGTAGCACCATTAAACTACCTAATCTTGTGATTATCTTGTGAGTCTAAAGAGCACCGGGGCCTTGTAAAACATTTACCATGTGTGTGAGTCATTTGAATGCAAACGTCAAAACAAATTTGGTGCGACGGTTTTTGTTTCAGCCGAACATTTGCGGGACCCGGCTGAGACAAGTGTGTTTTTTATAGCTTGTGTTCTTACTATTTCATGTCACGTGTGAAAACGATGAAAGAATACAATCATTTTAACGTCAGAACATTTAATTTTTTTACTGTAAAACGGAGCTTTTCTGGTAGACCTAGAAAAATCTGCATGAACCTTGTTCCAAATTGACACCTCCTGGAAATCCGTGCGCTGCAGTCGGCGGCTGAGATTTTTCCTTGCCGTCAGGCAGGGTTTAGTCTCTCCAGTTGTAAAGGTATCATGAATCAATTGTGTGTGTCCATATTTGCGCTGCATGGTAAATACTTAAAAACTGGGACTTGCGGTTCTCAAACAAGGGTGAAATTCTTTCTAGTTAGATCCCAAATAAACATCCACTTTTGGAATGTCCGCCCGGTTGCCATTTACTTCTCCTAAGAGCGCCTTGCTCCATAAAGTTTCGCAGGCTTGTACATGGCTACCTACTTGTAAGCTTTTTGGATATTTTCCTAGTCAAATGATATTTTGAAAGAATTCCACCTTATCGTCTCAAATATTATACAAAAATTCACTTGCCCTCTGCAACTTTGATTCACAGGAAAGTGTTGGAAGAGAGCTCTGGACCGTTGCATTGGTGAGCTGCGAGAATACTTAAAATAATGATGTCAAAAAATTGTGTTTTAAACTTAAATGCCGCAGTTACCGTGCAGCCTGTTCTACTGTAACCTAGACAAGCTTAGCTCGTTCACATTATAAATACACTTTTGACTATGTCTGTTTATCCGTTTATAGTCAACTGTGGTGAGGAAGTGGATTGCGTATGTGAGTTGGGTAGTACAGTGCTTGCAAAGCGACAGTGATTATGACTGCAGATTTTGCCAGTTTTTTCGCGTACCATCAGAAATCACTTGCACTAAGGGAGCGCATGGCGTCCAAAGGGGCAGACTTGCTCTCTTGAGATGACCATCCTGGTATTTCACGTATAGGCCAGAAAATCGCGCTCTGTTCTCCTGGTTTCGTGTATTTGTCATCAAACGGCTGTCTCAAAGATGCATTTGCGGTTGTACATTTTGGGCCCTGGCTTTCAGGGTGACAGATCAAATGTAAATAATCCTGCAGTCTGATCAACCTGAACAGGATTCCAAATTCTTTAAATTCTTGCTCATTCTTTGGAAGTTTCTAAGATATATATTGTTTTGAGACGAGAAATTTGTAGCGCATGCTACTTACATCTATGCATAATACTTGATGGAAGCCTCACCAGGTAAGAGCAATTGCATTTTCGAAGTCCTTCGAAATATGTCCAGCAGCATCTAATACATCCCGAGCCATGTAGGGTCTACTGATATGGCAGTAAGCGAGAACCTTGGCGTCCTTCCAGGTGGAGCGCCTTTGGTAAATTCAGACGACGAACATACCCGACGCTTGTTTCTGTTGGGTTGGACTTACACATAGAGAAGAAACAACTTTGTGTATCTTGTTATGTTTTTCAATGGAAAAACATTGTTCTTCAGATATACAGAGATGTATACACTTAGCAGAGAAACAAGTATCAAACGACGATGTCCACTGTTGTGGGTGTTGCGCGAAGCTAACTGCAAAATGATGTTGTCCAAATGTTCCTAAATTTCTAAAATTCCCTGAAATGATTTATGGAATTTTTGGTCGGTGAATGGCGCAAGGTGATTTTCACCTCAAGCGTAACCGAAGGAAAAATGAAGTGTTCTAAAATTGAACACATTACTTCAACAATGTTGATGGTACTTGGTGTTTCATTGACTCATACTCAAACAAGAGACTGGAGCAATTATTAAAAAAATGGATAAACGACGCATGAATATACCCACTGAAATATGCATGCAGGGGCGAGCATTCAAATGTTGTTCCCTACTTTCTAGAATATATAAGCTACTGCTATCACAAAAAGCAATCACCCGCAAGATACGTTCAAATAAATGTCGCATATAGACAAACCGATGAATGCTTCTGGTAGTTAGGCTGAGTGTGACACGCAACACGAAGATTCCCGTAATCCAACACTTACGAAGACTAACGAACAAAAGGATATGGTTTAAGGTTAATAACCTTCAGCCAGTTGTGGCGACATTTTTCTGGCTTACGGCCGAAAAAAAACTCAACTACTTGATCCCTTGTCCCTGTGTAGTCTACGCGGTTCTAGGTTCTGATCAGAGCGTCGCTTTGCAGATAGATCAAACAAGTAATTAGCATTTTTTGTCATTTTGTAGTTGACGTCTCCCAACCGTTTTTTTACAAAGTTTCCAAGGGGAAGCGTATAGCCAACCTGTGATCTCAATTCAGATACTTGGTGTTTACTCATTGATGGATTTTTTGCACGCACATTCCCCAAGGCAGATGAGAGTGGAAGGAAACCAGCCTTATGTTAAAGTTTGAATAAGGCTTCAAACAAGAATGCATAAACCTATCAACCTGGAGGCTACTTTAAATTCAATGATGAGGATGGCTGTTCTTTGTTCTTTTTCAGTGTCCTGTCACGCATATTATCCCTATTTAGGTAAGTCGCTGTTTGGGAGGTAGTTCATTAGATTATCAGTGTTATGAGACTTGAACCAAAGCGAGATTTGCAAGAACCACATTATCTAGTAAATAAACCCGCGTATCAGACATTTCGTAGTATGGCCGTACATTTTTTTACCAAAAACCGAGGACACAGCTCAATGTTTTATTGTTTTGGTCCTATTATTTTGCAGACGAATAAACGGGCATAACCCATTTATTAAAAATATATGTTGTTGAATAAAACAGCAAAACCAATTTTGTTATCTACATCACATGGGGAGGTAAACTGGTGCTCTTCTTCCACAGAAAAACAAGGGTGACCCACAGTAGAGCCAAATCACTTTAGATTGCAAAACGTTTCAATGTGCAACCAAAAGTTGCTCTTCCCCTCAAAATGAGTATCAGAAGGGAAGCCTCCACGTAAAACCTATCCGTTTGCTAAAAAGCTAACGTCCGTTAATATGGGTTAGTGTAATCGGCCTATACGCAGCATTTTTGGCTGAGTCAAATATTCGTGAAATTTGAAAATCAATACCCGCTATATTTCAGGCGTTCCGCACAATGACACACATCGATTGCTCCCGGAAGTACGGGTTTATACTCAGGGGAAAAATACAGTAACGCGAAATCAGGTCCCCAGGACCAACGCAGTGAATAAAATCTTTAAGGAGGGAGCTACCGATAAATGTAATCATATTAAATTGATCAAACCACTTGTCCGTGTAAGCCAGCAATATGCGATCCAATTGGGTCACGGGACATGGCCCATCAGTTCTACTAGATGGAGCTGGACTTTCCCCTTTTTGAGAAGTACGTGATAGAGATGCCACCCCCCAGGATAGCACAATTACGCTGGTTACGTTTGCACGGCTTTAATTTTCGATGAAAACAGCACTGTATACCTGGCCAAATCTGGGTAGCTGATATTATCCCCACCAGCCATATGCTACAGATTATTGTCAAAATCTTTATGATGCAAACCACAGTAACATATATGTCAGCTGCAAGCATATTATACTAATCAGCAGGCCTGAGCTCACAATTCTAAATTCTTCGGTACCAGGGTTGCCGGACACATGCTTCAGCACATTCGCCCACTTCAATTATCTTGTCTTTACACAAACGATCGGACAGTAGAGGAGATGCAAGTAGTATAATTTTGCAATAAATAGTTTAGATTGCGTAGCTTGAAGCAGCTTGCGTAATTACATAAGCAAATGCAGACCTGTGTCAAAACTGGGGATATCTCTGTTAGTTAATGAAACAAGTATTGCCAAGTATCGGCAGAAATTTTGCCGACCTGGTGCAATAGAACAACTCACTGATAAGGTAAATAACTTGAATAAGTCCGCTCTTGTATTCGATATCTACATGTACATGCTTCTAGACGGCCACAAATAAAATTTCCAAGTCCTGATGAAACATCGGAGTTCCCCGAATGTTTACGCGGAGCGGGTAAATAGCTACGAGACAGAAAGCATTAAATAGGGCTGCAACATATCTTAATATAGTGAGCAAGTTTCGAATGGCGAGGTTAATTTCATTTGCAAAAATGTGGTGACTTTGTTTCAAGTTTTACTCTGAACTTCGTAAAAAGCGCTCAGCTAAAAAGAGTGGATTACACGTTTTGCTAGCAAAAGCCGTAAATTGAAATTATCAGAATATGAGTCGTTGTTAAAAAGGCTTATTAGGATTCTCTTCGGTGTCCTGATCCCGAGAGTTTCTCGCGTGTTGCGACACACTTAATTACGAGAGCAATACTTACAACCTAATTACTCGACGCAAGTGGATTAAATGACTGACACAGGCGGCCCTCTAAACGCCAAACGAAGTGGGTCAGATTCTCATAAGCAAATATCCCAACCACAGAAAAGCTTCAACTACTTTGGGTCAAGTATTTAGTGGTAAAACGAATGGAGACGGTGGTCATGCGAGTTAAATCCGGGTATATGTAACCAGTTATTTTGAAAAAACCCATAAAGCTTCATAGATAAACGCTTCGTCAAGTGTAGAGCAAGCTTCCGATTACCGGGGATTAGAGAATCTATGCTGCCCATTTAATACTTCAAATCTCGGACCCCAAATGTGGTCGTTTGCCCAACGAATCCCACTGTTTCCTATAGGGTCTAATTTCCTTGTCATAATGTTTTGGGTGCACAGTAGGACCAAGAATATTCAGTTGAGTTGAAGTTCTTAATTCAAATGGGAAAACCCTACTCGTCATTCCGAAGTTTACAAACTAAGTTTCAATCTGCGCGTATCAAATAAATATTTTGCCTGAAGGACGCTGGTTCTGCAACCATTCGATGCGCAATACCATATGTTCTTTACCGGAAATTTGGTCCGGTATTCTACGAACTATATGCGAATTACGGTGCTCAAGATTAATCATTATTATTATTATTATAGATGATTGCGGTTATTGACTGTGTACATTGGCAGAAAGGTATACCGAATATTAAAAAATCCTGCATTTGCTGTACCGTTTGCTGTTTCCTAATCCGCAAATCCGGCATCGGCAGTTTGAATGTGAATCCAGCATCCTCGAGACAAGTTTAACATAGACTGCACGGAGTGAAGCAATAAAAGGTCTCATTTCCACAACACCGTAAATTCTTTTATACGTCGATACTACTGAGAGCCTAAATAGCAGCGAACGTGCCCAAGTCATTATATACTATTATAAATCGCACATTCGACAGTCTGCGGTGCGAGTTTTCGTCAGATTACTGGCAGCTTTGGTTTAAGTACATCGCTTTAACAAGAATAAAACGTTCGATTCTTTCATCCGGGAGACTAGCCTCTTAAATGCTTCAACTCTTAAGTGACTGATTTGACAAGCTGCCAGTTATATTTCGCTATTGCTTCTTAAAACGGAACCCGAGCGCATCCAAAACAGCTCTATCATCAAGAAAACTTGGTGGCTGTTTCACCATCTTTGGAGTATGGGACCTCATGGTAAATAAACTGCAGAGCGTTTTGTGGATTCTCAGCATTGGTTGGATTACTACCATGATCAAAATCACGGGTGAAAGATATGGATCTACACCGAATGTGTTTTTAGTTAGGGTAAATCAGTCCGCGAGAGCTAACATTTTTTGCACTCTTCCCAGTAGCTAAAAGCCCTTCATGATAATTCTTGGTATATTGTGCCAGCGTGGACGCCAGCTTAAAAAGTTAGTCTGTCGTGGATAAAATGACGTTACAACAGCACCAAGGGAGTCATCTGTCCCTGGTTCAAGTGGGTTGGCCGAAATATTCAGCTGCACAGTACAGTTGGGAAAGATAAGATAAATCCTATTACAATATTAACTTTACAATCAACAATGGTTTTTTGGGCAAGGTAAAATGCCAGTATGTTCTGGAAAGATTAGGAAATAAACATTGCGCAACACTGTATACAAACACAATGTAAATGTCAATTTAACTGGGCAGAAATCTTCAAGAAAGCCTTAGGACAAAATTAGTTTGAAAATGAGGATGCACCGTGAAATGCAGCTTTTACCCGGCGTATCTCACGAGTTGGTACTAGAAAATGTACTGGCTTCCCCAAAATATATACGGGCGCCATTCATTTGTGGATCGAGAGATGGGCTGAACAATTGGCTTGATGAGCACCCTTTAGAAGGATTTCAGCACTATCGGTGGATACTCTGCACCTTTTGTACACACATTCTTCGGGAACCATAGATTCTTTGTCACACATGCCTGGTGCAGTTCCCAGGAACATTTTGGGGAGTTCACCAATTCCAAATTCTGTCCAGGATAAAGCACCTTTGCCGATAAATTTATATTGTTTGATTCTCAGCTGTTGCGTTCAGCATAACAATTCAGTTCTGGCGCCACGCTGCTTCTTGCATAGGCTTCAAGTACTTTTGTTCCATGGCCCGTGTGGCTTTTTGTAGTAACCGAAGCATCCACGACGAAAACTCGTTATTACCCGTTGTGTGATATGCGTGTACCCAAATTGGTGGGCGGCAGAAATAATATTTACCAAATTGAAAGCAAACATCCAAGTAATTTATTTCCGAGAAACAGGAACATGTCGTATGTTTTGAGGCCATGGTACGCGGCCGTGGCCAATGAGACATGGTTTTCGTTAGCCGGGAAATACATTTGTTCTTTTGAATGGGAGACCACAGAGACCAGCACGGCATAGCCGTTACGCATCCATGTTCGTCGCACTAGGTTAGTTTCATTCATATCCGACCTACCGGGAAACTTAATTTGCACCTTGGCATATAAACGGGCTACATAAATACGGATATTGCGAACGCAATTAATCTAAGTTGGCTTCTCCCATTACACATGGAGACTATTGTGGTGTGTGGAGCCGACCGCTCCCACATGGTTGGCCAACCAAACGTATTGTGTGCATATCTCGAGTGCAACAATTTCTAACAGGGGAGACAAGGAAAGAAGATCACGCGCTCCGTCGAGAATTCCCTCCCTGAAGTTCATCACGTCACTCGGGATTGGAGTGGTTTGCTTCTCGTACCCGACCGTTCACATGCATACAGCTTTCGCTGGTGTGATTGTTTAAACCTGCTTGCTTCGTTTGCAGGATATCCGAAATTTTAATCCGAGGATCAACTGTGAGTAAGAATATCGTTTATTGTTCGGCACCTTCATCATCGCTGACTTCACTTGATGATACCAAGTGTGATCCAAGAAGCGAATTCATGTTCTGGAAATTTGCGCCTGGCAGTAAAACCCATTTCAGCTTCTGCAGTGTGACGTCGGCAAACCCCACTCGTGTCCCTCGGGTTTATTCTTAACACTGTCCTGTGAGCTCGAAAGCTTTACCGAGGCAAGCGTTGAGCAGTCCGCAGTAGGCCTGTTCCGACAGAGATCCATTAACTCCGCAGCATGTATTCTGTGACAGTTCTCTTAATAAAGCTTTCCACCGGGCATGCAAGCGGTTACCTCAATATTGTGTCCTACCCCAGATACTTGTGTCCATCGAACTTTTGGAAATCTGTTTTTAAAGACTGACCGAATTTTGCAACCCTCATAAGGAATTCAGATGTTTTTGCAGCGTCTTTAACAGGCTGTATCCTGGTGTTTCTCGGGGAAATGTGATTTCTCGCAGTTATTTTGAGTATGTATTAATTTAATGGTTCGTAAAAACGCAATCCTAGGATTCCGTAACCGTGTTGTCCTTATTGTAGTTTCCCCGGGGAGGGATTCATCACTAGACGGCGAGCCGAAGTTCTGTCTTTGAGTACGGTCCGTTTATTGTATTCCGTTGTGCCCATGATGACTTCATGCTGAACTCCATTTGTTGGCCGGAAAATAGTGACCGCTGTGTACGCGACCGGATTTGTGATTTTTTTAAATGAAAAATTCACCTTGACTTTACTCATTGGACGAAATTTCCACGAAACGTACCTTTACTTCCCTACACCACCGAAAATCTATTATTAGTTCAGTGGACAAATGCACTTCGCCCGGTGTGTGTAACTTCCATCCGGGAATTTACAATCCTAAAAGCCCGCCAGCAAGCGTTACTGGGTGATGTGACTCTCGTGGTTGGACGCCGAGTGAGTAGTTTTTTTACTTTGTGGGGGTTTCACATAACCTAGCAAAAACCATTTTCTTCGCAGGACTCCCTGTATTCTTAAGTAGATCTCTATATTTGTTCTGGTACGATGCCCATCTGCAGCAGAAATCTGAGTAGCAATGTATTTCTATTATACAATAATTCTCTCCCACACCCTTATGGTGTTGTTTGCACGTGTACTCATTATTATGTTCGTTCGTTTCCAGTTTTGCGTCATCAGTGTTCAGACTTTTGTGTGATTCAGTGGTGTTTGGTAGGTTACAATTCGGGTAGGCGAGCATTTATGCAGGTATTGGTGGCTAAAGTTCGGCTTTTGTTGTGGCAAAAAACTTTACAAAAATAGTAGGTCAACTCTCAACAAGCTGCTTTAAGCGCGCTACCTTGAAATGCGTTTATGTAATGATTGCTTATGGTAGCCGTGAACATTTCCGCTTGGTTTGACTTAGTTGGTCAGACTGCTAGCGGGTAGTTTCCAAGGTTCGCCAGCCGAGTGACTTCACACTACCAGTTGCCATTTAGTCCCCATCCGCTGTGTGCAAATAACTGGGTCTGGCAAGTGCGGTAATTTAGGGTAACTACGGCACTAATTTCCAAAAAAATGATGTCCTGGCCTGTATATGTTTGGATCCTTAATTATTTGTTCCTACTTATTCAAACAACTTTCCCGGTCTCTCTTCAAGCCTCTCCACGAGTCTACGTTAACGATGTCTGTATGGTACAATTCTCGAAGCGCAATGACAATGGGTTTTCCCTCCTTCGGACTGATTTGCTTTTTCCCGGGAAGCAGTTTTGGGCCCCAATAGTTTTTTCCACTTTGCTCAATAATGCGTGCTTTAACTATCCTGTCTAGTTTACATTTACTGACTGCTATAAGGAGGCAATCTTCAGGTGCCACCGAAATTTTTCCTTCCTCTGAGAAGTTAAAACAACTTAACGTTAAGTTAGCCTAGCGTAAAAATAATTTACAAGGGTTTATATGCAACTAAATCATCTAAATTTACACAAAGCTCCAGTTTACTTGAATTAACCTGAGTAGTTTATCGGATTGACAATTTAGGGGAGACGTGATTCCCACCTAAATACATTGCTATAAGCAGGGGTTTTCTTGGATTATTTGAATTAGATAACCGTAAAAATTTCATTGCTTCATTTGCTGGTAAGGCAAAGTGATCGCCAGGGGAAAGAATGGAAAATCTGCCGATGCCGATAAGGCCCAGTTGTCTGTACCGTTGACGTACTGTAAAGCTGCCGAAGATCGTACTGGTGTGCAAGTTCCAGAATTGACCAGCAATCTCACTAACTCTTTGCGATGTCGTCGATGACATCGTTCATTCCTGATTCAAACAGATCGAAAGGGAAACGTCTCGCCCATTCGTTGTAAACACATTCTTGTTCATTTAAAGAATTCAATTACTGACTGAGCGCAACTGAATTCCAGCAGGTTTTCTGCTTTGGGGTAGATTGGCGATTATGCTTTGACACTTAAACGAGAATGTAATGAGTAATTACGATTAATTGTTCTTATTGCTCTTTCGACATAAAATGGTGACTATGCAAACTTAGGGTATTCACGGTTGTCGTCCCACCGACTGCAGCTACCCGTTTAATCAATTTCGCTACATCGTCGCGGCGTGCCGCCCGAAAAACACCCATGTGCACGGCATTATTTCTTGTATCACCGATCATCCAAATTTGTGGAACAAACGGAGTGCACGAGGAAGTTATCCTGCAATCAGACGCATGTCGACATCTGAAAAAAACAGATGTTGTACCTGTATGTGTCCTTTATTTTTTGACCTACTGTGCTGGCTGCGCAATCAAGAAGCTAGAATTTAGCTACTACATTATGCTTGTGTTTATAAGTAGACGGAGAAAACTGGTCACTAAATATGTGATTTCTAGTCGGTTGCCCTTTCACGCGCTGTACATAAAGCCCTCAAGAAAATGCAGCTCAGAGTGCTTTCTAGGGATTACACTTGTGGAGATGGTACAAGACACAATGCGATATAAATATCTTACATATATTAGATACCGGGATGATTCCTAAGTCAACCGAAATCGGTCCCTGATAGGAAATAAACGAATCCTCAGTGACCCCGGATGATGAAACCTTTGCCGGACCATTAATTCCAGGAGCTCTTTTAGTGGCCGAAAAGATCTCACTTGCTCCGCGTATAAGCGAGAGCCGAATTGCTGACTCGGCATGCATCACATCTAGTCGCTACTGGAAGGCAATTTTGGTTCAATCAGGTTGCAACTGTAAATTCAACTCTACCTTCATATGTGTTAAAGAAAACCAAACTGATCGGGTAATCGCCCTATGTTAGATTGCCAGGAGAAAATCCACTCTAATAGTGTACATCGCATTAGGCGCAACGAACAATAGAGACAGAGCGGTTTGGTCTAAAACCGACCACTTTCCTCATATATTACTCAGACATAAATTCCAGTTCCAGGGGCTGCGCTGTATATCTTGGGGAGTGATGGTCAATCTATATCTCAAATCGTCCATCAGGAGAGATTGGTATTTTGCGCGCACGTTCCCTGGAAGGCTGACCAATATCATTTGCAGTGCTCTGTAGAAGGAAGCTTTTTTCCAACAAAGGTCCACCATTAGGTCATAATCAATGGCGTCGTGATATTTACAGCAAAATTCCTGCGCGCACGGAAGACATAATAAGACGGGGTGTCGTTTCAATAGATAAGTTTGACGTTAGACGCAATTATGTGGGGTAATCCTATGAACCACTCAAGAACTGGCTTCCCAAAAACGAAGTGTGTGGTGCAGTACAGCCAATTTTTGTCCGTAAATTTGGGTTACGTATCTCTCGACAAGCAATCCCTTCAGAATAGTCGTTCTCATGACACCCAGCATGATTGTTACGTTTTTTGTTAGAGGGAATTTACAAACTTCACACTCGATTGCGATTACCACTGGTAGTGGACTGCAAGTCAGGCTTCGTAATACACCTCAGCGTTTTTAGCATAGTTCTACCCATAAGACCTACTAGTTTCAGTTTTTTTGCCCATAAATTTCATCTAAGTTATCTGGCCTTGTTTCATTTTGAAGCAATAGGGCTGCATACGTTGCTGATGTAATAACCAATTTGCTTCCGAAATAAACACAGGTCACAATACTTTTTACTTGGTGAATAAAGCTAACTTCGTGCTCCACACCAGAAGATGTCTCGCCGACCAAAGACCAACGCTGTTAATTTCCGGCTGTCAAACTTGTGGAGAAGGAGTCAAATCTGATGTGCGTCGGCGAATGCCATGGGGCCATAAATATCCCAGCAAGGTTGGTCAGATGGAAAAAAATGTGAATATTTCTGGATTCAAGAGGAATTACTTGATAAACCCGACGATTTTGTATAAATTACCAGAACCGACATTGAAACCTGAATCTGGTTGATATCCCCTTAGGATGTAGGCAAACTGGTGAGATGTAAGATCATAAAGACATTATGTATGTATATAGATACAATATATATCCATTCAGTTTGGCTCAACAAAAGACAAGTCGGCTGTTTACCACAAGCATTTGTCTAAAGGAGAACCCATCAAAAAGGTGAAGTTTGCGGGTTAAAAGGGTCGCGTGTGTCCAGACAGTCATAAAAATAGAATCCAGGTGACGAGTGGACGAAGCGCCATGAGTCAAACGCAAAAGGTCATGCATATAGTGACATCCTATAGGGTCCGGTTCATTCTTTCAAGTACAACTTTCTATTTTGCGGATAGTCTTGCAAATCCACAAATAGTCTGATGATCATACATAGAAATAGCACTTCAAATGTAAAAAACGCATCAATGTATCACTATGCGGTAGGGCGTAATTGGCCTGGCACGGAATAATAAGCAAATACAATCAGCCCCCTTAGGTTTATCGCCTGAGTTTGTGCGGACAAAGGGATAATAATTTCTGAGAAGTTAAGGCAGACGTTTTGGAGAATAAATTTCAGGTTGTGGGGGCACGGTAATCAGCTATTAGGGATGGCCAGCTAAAAGAGTGAAGACGTAATGAATTGAACAACGGACTTATTGCTGCATATCTCATTGAAATCTAATGATCGTGGAATGACACTGTAAGGGGCTGTTCACACCAATTACACCTGTGTGCAGTTTTACTAAATAAGATCATCGGTAAGAAAATGGTAACCTAGTTTGACGTTTTGTTACTTTGTGAATCAGGTAGTAGTAAGAAAAGTGATCAATGTTGCAAAAACATACTACCATCTACTGTGAATAAAGCTCTGAGATATATTAGTTGTATAGTTACGGAAACCAAATGCGTCGATGCACGGTCAGAAGGTCTTACTAATTGTGAATGAACTGTTTCCCCATCAAAAATGAATGATTTGACAAGGTCATTTGTTGATGCCGTAGAAAGAGATTATGAGAAGCCATAGTTAACTTTGTGGACGAGCATGAGATGTCACCATTGCGAATTATTTAACATTTTTCTTCTTTCTCAAAATAAGCAAAAGAATTCTGGCATCCCGCCTGTACTGAGCGTGTTCCAGCATTCTTGTTAACTAAAGATGCTGATCGGTGCCATGTGTGTGATGCAAATTCCTAAGAAACAGCATTCTTCAGGGATGAGGAAAACCGCTCTGTTAGACCAGGCAAGTGTTGCCCACCAGAAATTCCCACATTAATGGTAAGTGTATCACTCAACTTGGTAATATCGGTAATGTTGGCCGTGAGGCTCAACTGACCAGAGGTTGCAGGAATCATTAGTTGTTGGGCAGGCATATTTTGAAATTCTAAGTGAACTTTGATTATGGAGCAACACAGCTTTTTATTGCAACCACAAGCCTCAAAGGATGTCGTAGAATCACACTCTTGCGCTTGGAAAATGCTCCGGGCTAATCGGCCTCGACCTCGCAAGGCAGCGTTCCTCCTTGATTTGAACCGATGGGTCAACTCAGTGCCTTACAACTTTATTAGTACATTGCAGACTTTGAGTTCCCTGTCCCCGATTTGCATTGTTTTGTGGTGTGGTTTTGTTGCGGATAAATTTTCAGTTTCCCACCGCCGCGTCCGCCAGTTAATTTGGTTATATTTTCGCTAACTGAGCATTCCCTTGGAGCAAACTGACTTGTAGATTTTAATCAAGCCTTCCTGCTTGTCTAATGAGTTTATGTCTTTTGCGTAGATCAGAATTTGTTGGCTCAGGAATCCCCTTATGCTTAGTGGTTGAAAAATAGGCTTCATTTAGACGATTGCCGATACCTTCGTGGAAAGATTACCACGTTTACACAAATTCACATTATTTCTCTGTCGATTATTGAGCTATTATTTGAACGCCGCCTTACTCGAACTTTTGAATGTCCGTCTACATGTTAAGTACTTGCATTTATTACTGTAACTTTGGACACACTTGGCTTTTAGATGAACGCGTCAACCTTACATTCACTGTACTAGCTTGTGTCCCGGCCTGTTGGAATAATGACCGAATGCAACACTGTTTGTGATATTTCAAGGGATAGTGTACATATTTGGCAACTCGCCTGGCTGCCAAAGCAAATTTAATGAACCGAATCGGCCAAAATATCTACAATATCATATAACATAATTAGATGTCCACAGATGTGGAACGGGAGTAAGAGCTATAGGCGATCGCCAAAGAATGATATATGATAAATTGTATCTCAATTACATAAGCAAATGGAGCAACAGTAACCAAATTGAGCATACGCGCAACGATGTTTGGGGTTGCGTATCTTGCGCACATTGACGCCTACGTAATGAATCCTTTGATCATTTGGCCAGACAATTACGACTCTTACCTGTTTGCACATCTCTAGATAATACCTATCATTTTGTTTAGGGATTCAGTTGCATCGTGCGCCTTTCCATATACCATGACAGTACACAGGTGTGCCGCATGTACAACCTAGCTCGAGAACTTGTAAGAGTATCAAGTGGTGACTCAGAGTAGATCGCACCTACTTACACGCGAACGTCGTCCAATATTTTCAAAACTGTTTTCTGGAGTGCGGGCATTTCACTTTGATTCAGCTACTATGTTATCCGTAGTGTATACTTTTCATTGAAGTGGGTTTGCAATCCTTATGCGCCATTATAACGCTTGCCTCAATGCCGCAGGTTACCCAACGTGCAGCGCCTTATCATCCAGGTAAATAAAATGATCACAAATCAGCGTCTGTCATGGAACGCGGGCCGTTATTTATTTCTTTAAACGGAACGCTGAAAAGACAAGTCAGACAAGGGCTGATCATTTCTATCCTAGAATTGTCTGCAAAACGCATCATCTAGATAAATTTTCATCTGTAGCATACCAAAATGAGACGCATTTGTTTAAACGAAAAGCGCTTTTTGAAACGTATTTTGAGAAGCTTACAGAAAGACAGGGGGCTCGTCAGAGCATGGGAGGTTAAACAATAAAATAACTCCACATATATGCTCCAACCTAACGCTCGTCGCAGTTTCCTAAAAGAAAATATTTTTGTCGGGGAATAGTTCAAGTTATTAGTGCTGGAACAAAATGTAGATTGCTGAAAATGAACCATTACAAAATAGCAAGCAGCCTTTAAACAGTAGACGATTTCAAGCGATATTTTTGGCCATCCAAACAAAAGATCACCCCAAGGTTTACGTTGTCAGAGCGGTTTAAGCAGGTCGTCGCTTTTTGTGTACAAGTAGAATGATGACACACGTTGTTTCTGTGAACATTATAAAATATTTGCAAATGTTGGTTTGTTTTAGGTTCCATATTTCTTTTTATATGCTCCTAGACCGGATGCCATTTTTGAGTTGCTGATTTAGCTTTGCAGAGTACTGTTTGGTTTGAGTACTGTTTGTTTGAACTTCATGTTTTTTACAGGAAACCAGAAGCGTTTTAGAAGCGGTCGTTTAGGGAAGACAGAATAACAATATAAACTATGTAAACTCGGGAACTGGGGAGATGTGTTTATTTAGTCTGCTTTAGTGTACGAAGACAAGTACACGATAAACCAGCCACAATGAAACTGCGGCTTTGATCTTTATAGGCGATGATGCATGGTATTATTCGTCCCAATAGTTGTTGAATACTGCAGAAGGATACGTTTGTTGCAGTCGTGAGACGCGGAATACAACAATACAAAATTACATTTTCCTAATGTTGCAGCATAGGTTGTCACTCCGACGCTTTCCTGATTCCGTGATATTTGAGGCAACACATGACTGGTAGCCACCATTGGGTGGGTTCATCAAAGGCAAGTAATAGTTCCCCATAGATCCAACCCAATTTCATGTAGTGGCTACAGGGCTCCCCGCTAAAAGCCTTGTCTAAATCGAGCAGGTTGATTCCGTGGGTGAGTGTCAGCTGGTTTAATAAAACGATGGCTAATTGTATAACTTAAATCCGGTTTTGGATGGATAAAATGGGACTCTAAAGATGCCGGCTAGTGTTGCGTTTGAATATGGTGTACTATGGTCGTTGCTGTGTCCATTTACATAAGCGTTTCGGAAAGCACGCAAATACATCGCCTGTGCATTTCGATTGCTGGCACACACCGTCAACCAACACGTCTACATTATATGAATTATCAGAAGTTCCGCTGTGAGGTTTAAACTTTCATCCGTATGACAGCAGCCACATGTTGCTACAACTTGGATTTCTCGGCACATTGACGCACAATTATTCCCTTACTTCAATTTCACCGGTTAAAGGTCAGTCGCCAGGTCCGTTTCATAAACCTTCACAATGCTTCATTCCGCTACCGTTACAAACAATCATCTGTAGCGGGAAAATGACTGCCTGATGGAACGGGTGCAGAAACATGGCAGTTTCAAAATTGCACAATGCGAGGAATTATAGCATACTCATTTTTCAGCGTGGGTATATGAAATGAACATCCAGCATTATTAGGAAGAAACGCAACCTTTGAAGGCGTCGAAACTGGTAAATAAAGACATTTACCTTACTGCTTGCTCGGACCGCATATCCTTCGCTATGTTCTGAAATATAACCACAATGATGCTGTAAAAATACACCACTTGTTCTTCTAGGCAGATATGGGCGTCGCATTTGTCAAGCAAACTACCCAGCAGATTTCCGTGCGTACAAAATCCCGGGTGCATGGCAGCTGTAGGTGAACAAGTAAAACAAGTAGTAAAACTAGCAACACAAGAGCGCAGTTTCCTTGCAGTCCTTCAGTACAAGCACTCCAGTTTACAGATTTGTGGTAAACCCTGACAGAATGGCCCAACTACGTGTTCCGGTTTTCGCGTTTCCCACCCACACACAGCACAACAAAGGGAGGCTACGGACGCTAGTTTTTAATTTTCACACAAAGTTGTTGCCGGAAAATCTCCTTCCATGTTTCTTATTTTGTTCCGTTATGCACCACACTTGATTTTTGGTAACCAAAGACCTTCCTGTGTTCTGATGACGCCGAATCTCTCAAGAGTCAGTCACCCAACATAACTCAATGAACCACAAATTTTATATGAAGGATTCAGTCAAAAATGCATAAGATCATGCAGCTGGAGTTCACAAAGTTGTGCGAAGGATTAGGGAATCATTACACAAAGTTTAACAAAGACCTCTTCATTGAATAACAAATTAACCGTACCGCGTTTAGTGGACATTCTCATGGTCCTAAATTTATTACAATTTGTTCATGATCAAGAAATCAGTCAAAAATGCAACCGAAACATTAACAGAAAACGTTATGATTAACACGGACAACAAATGATCGGGTAGACGTAAATAAGGGTTCCTCCAGCTAGTGTGAATTTCAAGAGAAATATTCTCAATGTTGTGAGATTTGTAGGCCACGGTACAAACGGGAATTAACTGGTTGAATGGGACAAAGACCGACACAGAGTAGAGAATCGAACGCGAACCTACCACCGACAGTGTTCCGTGTGCAGCATCCTTGTATGCCAGTAGGCATGGTGGTCTATAATTTCTCATGTTGTTCGGGTTCGACGGGCGACATTCAGAACTTAAAAATGCCATTGCCAGATTTCTGATGGTTTCAAAAATTATCACTCCGCTAATGATAATGAGAAAGTTCCTGTTGATGATGTGTGTGCACAACCGGGGACTTTTATCGCCTGTATGTGGCCTAAAGTGAGCAATGAGTCCCAAAAGGCTGCGTCGTTTGCCGTTTTCCGGTCGATAAAATGAGGGGCACCTGAGCAAGAACAACGATGCACTGTTAGCCTAGTTAGTTTCCGTGGGTCTCACAACAGTGGCTCGTAAATTCAGATGAGCACCGTTGAACCAGGAGTTGAGAGATGCGCAGTAAAAGAATCTGATATACATGATTAAGGATTACTCTTTAGATAGGAAGGCTTAAATTAAAAAAATTGGCTGACTTTTTAAAACACATGGAAGCCTTGATATTCAAGCTGGTATTTGGCACGCCAATGAGCAAGTTTACGGGTCTAGCATTTGCAAGGAGTTCCATAACGGATAACCCGGATATTCCAATGATCCCTATATTTCCTGCGGCAAACTGGAGCGTTAAGTAAGCAATCGGGCATCAAAATCAGTGAAATCAAAATTGAATACTAAGGGGTCCATTTTATGGATGTAATGTGTGCCTAGAGCATTGCCTCATAAATGATCAGTGGGATTTCTAATGTGTCAAAAATGAAAACAGATGTGTTAGAATCGCATGAAACGGCTTATAGTGCAAACGCATTGCGCTGAGGGAAAATCGCATTTGTATAGTTCACAGCAGTACATTTTTCGTTAAGCTATCAGAAATCTTAGTAGCTTAGGACGATGATGGAGTTCTCCATCAGCCAATTGCGGTAGGGAAAATTTTGCACACAAGAGGTGCAATTTATTGCTGTCTTTTAACAGGCAACCACCAATATTCTGGCAATTGTTCTAGTCTAACTTTGGCCCGGTACATCCGCTTAACCGAACGCTTCTTGTTTGCTACACTACTAACCCGTAAACTTTCAACCGGTCGACTTTGTATGAGTGACCATTCCACCTCGGAATTGTTCGCGTGCACATTTCTACATGGTTAATGCGTGAACGTTGCGGTTTTCTTTGACTGTGAATTAATCACGAGAAACACTAGACATTCCACAATCTGCTTCATTTTACATTACATAGGATTCAGTGAGGATGCAAATCGCCGAGAACGATATCTAGTAGTCTCATTGTAAAGCAAAGATGTTTGGTTCGCCGGTCGACTGTATGTACTTTATACGTGCCCTTGTGTATATACTCAACGACATGATGTTGATTCCGTGTGTGTCGGTGCTTTCTTCTACACAAATAAGAGTAAGGAATCATAGAGCCTGAAATGATACGCATGAAAATAATAGAGTTTCGCTTGCGGTTTGCATTTCGAACGTTTCATAAAAGGCATTTGAGTTAATTGTGCAAAACGCACAAGTTGAAGAGAAATAAATTAGGCGTAGGGTTTAGAGGCAATGACATGTTTAAACTGGATGTACAGTGATCGTTAGATGGTAACGTTTAGAATTGCATCAGTAGTGTTGCCACATAAGGATTTACATTCCCATCTTGACGCAAAAAAACGTTTTAGTAGCATATATTTCTGAAGAACAACACAAGTTCCGATTTAGAAACTAAGGAGTAGGCTTTGACAGACGTGTTCTGCTGAAGCTGAGAAATAATCAGTTAAAAAAGGATCCAAATAATCACTGACATACTTTTTGCCATCACATATGCATAACTTTTTTGAATTAAAACCATAGCACGAAATTGTCTACATTTGTGCCGCTGTATTCATGCAGGTATAGTTGCCGACACATCGATGCGGTACAGTTGGATATAGCTTCCGAATATCAACAAGGAAAATGTGGGTAGTGACCGTCATTTGGCCGGTCTACTTCGCACTCTAACGCTCCAGTGGTTATATATATCACAAGAGGTTTGCCGGATATTCTAAATGTTGTTGCACCAAGAATTTTGGGTACTGATTTGTTAACAGTTTTTGAACAAGATGGTAACTGAGCGAATAAACTGGATCATATTTCAGGCCCTCATTTAAATAGACTAACCGTGCAATAGTGGGTTACCCGATGGCAGCTACGCTACTCGTTATGTTGAAAAGTAAATGTTAGATGAATTTCACCATTTTTAGCCGTCAGGATTAATTCATGCTACTGAGTCACACGTTTTACTTCCAGTGATTCCTGGTCTACTCTAGCGGGTATAACGATATTTCGCCCACGCAGAAACAAAAAAATACAAGACGTCCCCCACGCTGCGGTGCTCACGAGTAAAGTAGCTACAGATGCAAATGAATTCGAGAGAAAGTTTGGAGAGTGGCGCTAACAATGACGCAAAATTGCAATCCACCGCGCATTATAGCAACGCCATAATGAGGTCACACTGAGTTATATTAAAACGCTCCTTAGCAACTTGCCGATCACGGTATGTGCACGAAGGATTTCCTAGGTAAATTGAAGCAAAAATGTCCGCCTTTGCGTTAAGTATTTGCAGGTATTATTCAACATATATAACCAAAAGTACACTTGCATATTGATCCTCTCTCTGTTGCCTCACAATAACCGGGTGCATTTTAAATTATGCCGGGTGAAAAGCCCACTCGAAGCCTCAATGTCCAATTAACTGCAGTCTTGTCTACCCTGTCAATCAGAGAGCAGGTTGGAATAAGCCTGGTACATTCCGTTACTCGTCAGAGTGTTTTGAAACGTAGCATGGACACAGCAAATGTTCAAAGGCTACTTCAGGATAAAAATAACAGTCCGCAGACAGCGGATAACGACAACAAACATTAAATATCTCCAGGCTGCTTGCTTTCTTATATTGGCCATGTAATTATACAACGTCCTAAATTGTAAGTGCTGCCGTTTGAGTTCGGCGGATGTGGAGTGTATCCAATTCGCTGATCATCCGAATCTTCCAGACCACATTATCGGCGCATGTATCTGGTACACCTGTTATGAAATTGCATCAAATAGTGCTTGACTGATAATGGCGAATGCATGAAACCATCACTTTTCAAGTGGTTGTCCCGAAAACATAACTGAACAAAACTGCAGGACGTGCTGAAATTTTTAGGTTCAAGAAATGAAAGCATTGAGCATGAGTAACACCAGTCATACCGCTGCATTGTTAGCAAAGAAAAAAAGCATATCTATGCAGATTGAAACAATGGAGCAGAGAGACGGTGATCTTAAGTCCCCCTAGTGGGAACACATGGATTGCCAGCAGCCGTATACCCTCTTTGGCCATTATTTTGTATACCGCGAAAACACCTCTAAATTATGGAAACTTTAATGAATAGACTCCATTTCGTTTTGATATTGTCTTTTCTTCGGCATCGTAAAAGCCACCTTTACAAATGAATGATGATGATGATGCGGAAACCGGAAAGCAAATTGTCTCAGGGCAGACGTCCACCCTATTTACATATTTAACTATCATATCCTCTTGAGCGTTTACAAAAATAAGCCAAACTGCTGCTCCACTATGCTTGACTTTGAAAGGCACAATGAATAAATATGTTTTCAACAACCCAGAGATCTACGGTCAGGCAAGATTTCTGGGTGAATATTGGCATGCCTCGCGTACTGATGGATACGGAAGACGGGGGGCCCACTGCATGGATAGCATGATAATTTCGACAAATAACGAAGACTGTCGAATGGAAGATATCAAACGGTAAATGACGACACCGCGCTTGCTGTTCCGTTTCGGCATCGTATAGAAAATGTCTATGAGAAGGACAACGCGAGATATACTAAATAGTTCATTAGGTTTTCAATGGAATCGGGTATTCAAGCCTAAGCGATATGCTTCACCCTGGAGTTATATATACGAGAAATAGTGAAACAGTCATGTTGGTGAATGTGTACGCAGGTGCTCAACTGAGAGCTAGTGTTTAGTTAAAGTAAGCAGTAACAACCAGAACGCTGGGTTGATTATCGCAACAGATCAAGGATGAAGGGGCTATTCAAGCGGCCACACCTCAATCGTTACCCGCAATAGGCCGATTGAAGCATTAGGTCGAATAATCTACCGTCAGCTGTGTTAGCTTCTATGAATCTCGTAACAGTGGCTTTCAAATTCAGAGATGGCCGGCTAGTTAAATATCTTAGAGGTGCGCTGTGAGCATCTTTTGATTCATTTACCTGAGAATTGGCACGTGAAGGATTACTTTTTAAACGGGAAGACGAATATTCCACGGTCAACATAGGACGGCGTTTTTGCTCGTGCCGCAAAGCCAGTCAAGTTTTTGGCCTGGATACATTGTGTTCCTGCGTGAAAAACCGCGTTGATGAGTATGTTCGAATGCAGTCTCCAAATTCCATGAACGTTGATAACGGTGAAATTATAAAATGTTTATGGCAGTTGTTTAGCCTTGCTTAGAAAAACGTGTGCATTCAGGATTGGTAAATTTTGCTGGTAAAGTTTCTCTGGGTTAATTGGAACTAAAAGAGCTAATTAAACTTAATGCGACGCAGACAAGCTTTCCTCTTGAATAGGTATGCCGTAGTCTTTCAATGCAGTCGGCTTATACTCCCAGTTTCACTCTGGGTTGCGTGGTACGACAAAATCGCGTAAATCGTGAAACAACGGATTCCTGGCCATCGAGCTATCGGGGTCTCCAAATGTAAGCTTTTAGTTAACTGAACTGTCATTTTTGGCTTGTCATGGATTGCGAGCTACTCTCTTGTGCGTAGCTAATGTTGTTGAATGAAACGAAATATACTCATCGGTCCCCTGGTCTACCTAGCTCAAAGCTGAATTAGAAGACCTCCATGGATCCATGTAAATACACACGCAGCTAATTTCAAAATGGACGTCTCTAGGGCAGATCACCCCGAATTTCCCGATATGTGTAGCTGGTTGATGCGGAAACTTGGCATGAATGAGGCGAACTATTAAACTTCGGACGGTTAGGCCAGGAAAAACATTCTATTTTGGAACAAGCGAAAAATATATTTAAAAAAAAACAGTAATAAAGTGTAATCGTGCCATAGAAGCATTCTCATACACCATGAATCATGCATCCATCAGCAACCAATCACTATTGAAATAAGCGATGAATGAATGTTGTTGGATTGATCATTATTAGCTAACCGGATTGATGCAGCCCTCAAACATGATGGATAAAAAAATTGGGTAAAACAGTGGAAGAAACGTGGTATTGCAAATCAAAGATGACGGCTTTGGATAGTTCCACAAGATAGGTAAACAAAATATCTGCATTCAGTTGGTCGGTTTCTATAAAGTGCTTATCGTTGGGTGTCGTTTACAATCTGCGTGCGTTTTGACGCGGCACTTGGCAACTGTGAGCAATGTAGCTTCTGCATTAGTCTGGGTTGCGTGGAGAACGCGCACAATATATGTTGTGGACGCAATTGGTTTGCTTGTGTGGTCATATTTAAGCTGGTGAAACCAAAGTGCCAGTGTGTAGGTTTTGAATCAATACTTGCGGAACTCACAAAAGAGGCAACTCAGAAATTGCAATTATCCCTAGCTTTCTGAAGAGTTGCTGGCGCGCTTAGTAGGCGATCACCCCACTGAGTGAACGGGCAACAAGTGCGTTGGACAAAATTGCCATGGCCAGACATTTTGGTGCCACTGACCTGACACTCGAGGAGGCCTCCGTCGTGCATTACTGAGCTTCTACTAACACTAATGCATCCTTATCCAAATTCCTCTAGTGAATGACTGTGCCAGTACAAATGTTTTAATAAGAACCTTCTCTTATGCCTGCCATTAGCGTTACCTGTGACGGCTATTTGCATCAATGCTGAGTGCAGCCAGCTTTGTTGTCTTTCCGTCACTGCAGCGTCGCCTGCGGTCAACTGCTTTTGCAACCTACGCATTTTATGAATTAAGGGCTGCACCAACGGCATTGTACTGCTCTTTCCTCCTGATTTGCTGGTACAAAACCTTTGAGTGTTCCAATTAATGAACTCGGCCCATCTGGACTTCAATTCAGTTTAATCTATGCCTCCAATTTTAGCGACGTTTGTACGATGCAATTTGGATTGAGGGTTGACTGATCATAGCAGATCATATATACGTCTAGCGGCAAGATGCTCAGTACTATAATTATATGTGTTTCACACATTTCTGTAGAAAATCTCTTCATCAAATATCTAACAAAATTTGTAACAGCTGCGTCCCCTTACTCGCTATACGAGATGGCAACCGACATCGTTCCAAAACGTGTTCGTGCCCTGCACTACACCATAGTGAAGAGGCCGCGTGAATCCCTGGAACAGCACAAGCCTAAATGTACCCCTCAAACTCACAAGGTTTTTGCTGATTGGTTTCGATACGCTTCAGTGTTTGGCATGTCTGTATAAGAGTAAATATGGAGGTGAGCAGAAACTTCAGGGATAGAGACTGATAGAGCCTGCAGCGTGGCCAGCTCAAATGCATTTGCTCTCTCCAACATTTCAGTGAATACATATATACGTACATTAAAGGACAAAAGCTGTTGGTCGATCTACCTGGCGAGGAGCGATCTGCTGTTTGGCTTGACTTGTCGGCTAAACTGATCAACATTGCCATTACTGAGTAGTAGGTCAATGAGCAATTAGACAGGTCGTTTTAAAAATTGTCGGTAATAAATCGATGCATTATCTCTTTTACGAATTACGCAACCAAAATTGCACCATCGCCAGCGCAAACATCCGGTCGCTTAAAACCCGTCTACGCGCCCCAGAGTACCGTGCTAGTCTGGTCGCAAATGACAGCGGTTTTCCAACCTTCAGATCACTTGTAGTCTCTGACAACCTGAACGCAGTCCGTTTGTGATTAAGAGCCAAAATATCTGCTTGTAATTATTGTAGTATGCGGTGGTGAGTTGTCCGCTGCTCAGCCGGCGCCTGGGTACACATAATGAAAACAAATGATCTGCATTTGTGCAAACCAGTAAGAGCTGCTCATCATATCCTGTCATCCTAAGGGAATGATTATGTATATTCTTGTCGCGTAGAATAGTTTCCCAAACTGGTTCTTCATTTGCTCTTAAGATGTCGGACTAAAAGTGCGTCACACGCATCCAGTTGGTGGCCTACTACAGCTATATTTTATCGACTTAATAACCACCCTAGTTAAACCGAACGCCTGCAGACATATTTAGCCGCCGCAATACAATCACCTTGTGTGATACTTAACTTTTCCATTCATGTTACGGGACTCTGCTTGGCGGAACGAACGTGGAATTTGTGCGCCTGTGACCACAGTTATTCAATGAGGGGATTTTATGCGAAATTCAGCCAACGCGTATTCGCAGACACATTAGTAAGTTTGGTTGCCCATTCAGGACATTCAACATCAGTCTTCTGCAGTGATCGATGATACGACAACGTGAGCAACACCTACAGCATTAAACAATCATTGGAATTCGGGGTCAAGCTTGCCATTTTGTGTACAATCAACTTCCTCTCTAATGCACAAAAAATTTGATTTGGTAACCTCCAATCGGCTTGCATTTCTGTACGTAAAAATGCGTCATTTTGTGAGCAGCGCAAAGCTTGTTTAAATACCGCCCTATGCTACTTGATTCTTCTTGATGTACATTTGCTTTGCACTCGGATATCACAAGAATTACAGAATTTATTTCGAGAGTTTATTGAAGAGGTTGATAAAGCACACAACGCCTAATTTATCATTTTTTCAGGGTGACGTATCACCTCGTAACTGCGAGGCATTCTATACGGTTCTGTGGTTAGCCGTTGATATTCTGCCTGCTAACTGTCTGCTAACTTATCGCACTCTGGTAAATGAGCTATACATTCTCCAATGCGTTATTCTTTATTGCGCTTGATGGAATATTTGTAAGATTACTGGGACTCTTCTCTGCAGCAAAACCTGTAAACCTCAGGTAATTTTATATACATTAATTTCGAGGATTAACGTAAAGTGTTAGGTAGTCAGGTGGTAATCAGGATAATTCGTGCATAATTGTTTTCTGGCCTTTCAGCAATCAACACAGCCGCCCAAATCTTGTAACCACGGGATGCTTCCTCAGGTATAAAATCAATATATGGGAAGATTTGAAAGAGCAAAACCGCCCTAGTTTAGTAATAAAACCAAATTTTACCTCATTTGGTATTAGACTGCCTTTTATTGTGAGATACTGAGCTGAGTTATATTTTTTTACCTGAAAGCAAACAATTGCGTGAAGGTTTTCAAAAGGGACGTAAACCTGAGTCCATTTGACAAATTGTATCATATTTTTTATTATGCCGAATCGTTCGACTGTTCTACAAACAACGCATTAGCAGAATATTAGTCTCCCATTAAACGCATCCATGCTAAAGCAATCTAGTGTTCGAATTAATGTTGCCGCTTAGGTTCCACATTTGTGCGCATTTGGACCGCGAGTGATCAACAAGGCCTCGATCTCGCTGCGACATTTTGTTCACAAATAGACGAACACGCCTGAAATATCTAGCTATTGGATCACACAATCTGGAAAATTAAAACGCTTGTCTTTGTTTCAGTGACATATTTCAAGGTCATACACAATAATATAAAGTCAAGCAAAGGTCAGGATAATTTTAAGTTCTGAGTAAATCTCGAGAATCCTTGAGTTGACATCAAAAATGATACAAAACGCTATTTTATCCGCGATCCTCCTATGTAGGTAGACAAGCAGTTTTGTACCAACTGTTGACGCCCCAATCAGTCCAGTGCCTTAATTATTCTCTACGTATTGCTTTAGTGAACGTTGACTCGGCGGACGATCTTCGCGTGTACGAAACCTGCGTATGTAAGTCGGTCTTTTGTTTCTCCCTCCGCGCCTATGATGGTTTCTCAAATTCATTCCACATTTATGTGCATATCACCTAATAGTGCACTTCGCAAAATTAGCCCCTTAGCTGTTAAGATTTTGTATTATCAATTGCGTTGCTTACTTCTCGCACAGACATAGTTTTGTAGCAACGCATAATCATGTATTGAATTCCATTTTTTAAGATAGGGCCGAGTGTCATACATATGTTCCACCCATTCATCTGATCATCTCTTACTCTAATCATTTCACTGTGTGTACATAAGTGTTCTCAATGAATGAGCTTGGTGCTTGAGAAGTATATATCGGTATGCATGGTGCCTACTTTACCTGAAATATATGTTTAAATTTTATAAATAATAAAATGTTATAAAATGTATTTAAAATAAACGATCGATAAACGTGTCCGGAAGTTTGGTTCCCCGGCGCACACCAGGCTATTCTGCTCTCATTTCTCCTTCAAATACATGGCTACTTTTATATCCAGGTAGGGATACCGCAGATACCATGAGTTGTTTAGTTCTTGGAATAAAACCATGCTAATGCTAATAAGGAAAATGGAGCTTTGAAGGAGCTCATGTTTGAATTTGGATTTCCAATTCTCTCCCTTCGTCTGAGTGATGAGCAAATAACTCCAATCCTGAGAGGAAATTCTGTTTTCAGATATAACATTTAGTATTAAGATCGGATAAGCTGCATTTTTAAGGGGTTATACACAAATGACACGATCATTTTTCTAAATGTAACCATTTGGTTGCAAAATGGTTGGCTACTTAATTTATCATAAGTAATTCAGATTGCAGAAGCCCCCCCCAATTACGCGCCATTTGGATAACTCCACATTTTCAAAGATGTTTAAACTAGCACATGCAATGTAACCTGCACTTAAAGAATGCAAACAGGTTTTTTCAAGGTTACCATCGGATAAAATGTGAGCGGGAATCCATCAGACGCGGACATTCAGTCGTTGTCAAGCTTTTTTTAACTTGCGCCCGTACAACATTCGGCATAAAAACTTATCAATAACACAAACCAAATTGGATTTATTTTATATCAATATATATGTATATATATATATACAGTTGGCAAATTATATTCGAACTAGCCGGTTGGTGGGAAACAAACAATCGGGCTGGTAGAGTTATCACTAACTTCTACTTGCAATATTTTATCGACCGCGAGATCTTCCTCGCTTTCAGTGCACAGCTTCACTGTTTATCAAAATCCTGCCGGCTTCAGCTAACAGATATGTATTAAGCGGTTCTTGGTGCATCGCTTTAAAAATCGTTGAATGTGAGCACCCATGTGTGCACGTGTTTTGACTGTCTTATTTATACAAAATGAGAGAAAAATTTTGTTGTCAGTTTGAAACTAAATAACTTGAATATGCGCGTATCCGTACGCTCTGAAACAGCGGTCTGCAGGATAACGGTAAACCTGAAATTTCATGCGTGCAGTGCAAAATAATGGAGGATCATGTACAAGTAAGGGATTATGTGCACGTGAGTGCACTTGGAGCACGGCTGGATATAGCGACCTTTTGGTGTAGCTGGTGTTCTTTCCTCCAAGCCGCCGCGTAAATTTAGGCGGTCGTCGCAAGTACATCCGGCTATCCTTGAAGCCATTAATGCACAGATGGATGGCGGCGCTGTGGGACTGAACGTGAAGTTACGAATGTTATATCGGAAACTTCGTTTTGCTAAAGATGGAGCATTTATTGAACTGCTAAACTGTTGTACATATACATTGTCTCATTATCAAGGATGAACAGCCAAGCATCATTGTTATTGGCCCAACCATAAAAGAATGGGAAAACGCCTGCAGGCGTGTTTTTACACCTGAAAAAAACAGTCTCAGAATTTTAGCCAGTAACAATTAAATAGAACCTTTACATAAAGCAGACAGGTGCACAATTTGAATATTTTTATATGATGTGCAACATGACCCTATGGGAACCATCAAGGCGATGTAACGGAAATTAAATTTTCTAAATTATAAAATGAATACAATTCCAAATATGAAATCTTTGGTCAACTGGCTTGCTTCATCGCACATAAACATATCCAACTGTAACATTCAACCGTATTACAGATAACAGTGCATGAATTATTTCGAATGATACAATATTGCATAATCGCCAATAAATGCAATTAAAATTTGTCTGACTGGCTTTCGTCTGAACGTAAACAGCGGTATGTGTCGAACGTTTCCCTGGAGGTAAGTTATCACTTTATTTGATATCACAGTTACTGAGGGAAATAAACTTGTGTGCAGATTCTGACATACGTCACATTTACAATAACAGGTTACAGTATTATCCCGCAAAACGGACAATCAGAGTGCGCCATCTTTCCAGCTCTATTTGGCAACGGTTTTTGGGGAAAGAAGATTCTAACCCAGTGGTATCGCGTTTTGGTGGACTTTTTGAAAGCGCCTTTTAAGGTTCCACAATGGATGAAAATAATTGAATGATTACTTGTTTGGACATACAAAATAAGCCCGCTAATCGGCGTCTTAATCCATTCATCCTTCTTCGCTTCTCATGCAACAAAATGTGGTTAGGTTTAATGACTCCAAAATATTGTTTTTGTGGAACATACTACGCCACGCTTATGTAAAGCAAAAACAATCTTCAGCTCCACCGCGCCATTTGTCTCTTGTAGTTCTAATAACGGACCTCTGGTTTAACTGCATATCCACATCCTTTCATGCACGAGCAATCTATTGTTACATCAAGTAATGAAAATGTGGATAAACTCACTTTCATATTTTATATTGAGTCTGGTGCAATGATTCTAGGCAATAGTTTATGACTACTCCTAATTTTTGGAATTGTAGACAAAACTTTGTCCACGGAAATCATCGCAAACCGTATACAAGTTTGACTTAAGCCCTTCATTTACCTGCAGGTGTACATTTTCCTTTTTTGATAATCAATTTCTGATTTTTAGTTGCCGAAGTGGATGAATTAGATTTGTGTAACGGTAAGCACAACATTATTGACCGTTGATAAAATAATGTGTAGGTGGTGTACTTCGAAACGAAAATAATGTTATGTTGTGAGAGGCGCTACACAAAATCGCACAACAAACTCGCATCCAAAACAACTGTATTACCATCAAAACAAAGCAACATCCTATTAGAGTACCGTACTCCATTTTGGAATCTATTTTAGAAAACTGCAACGATGAGGAAAATAGTCGCTGTTTGGGTAGGTTGAAACAAATTTGCTTATCAAAATCTTAATAAATGTGCACAACTAGCTCGTGTCCACCAAGTTTGGTGGAATAGCATGATACATGTTTTTAATCCCTGGTTATATTTACACTGCGTCCATTTTGTTTACACCGAAAGTTGATATTTCCTTCTGGAAGAAGCGAATTTGTGTGGAAACGATTTTTTATGTGAATCGCGAGGGACAGTTTGGTCATTTCATCTCTGTGCAGTGCTAAGTACCTCTCTATCAATATTAAACACATAAGAAAAGAGCGTCTAGCACTTAGGGTAAGAAAGTAGTTGAGTATTTACAACGACAAGGTTTAAGCAAATCAATATGTTACATTTTTCATGTTAGTTATTCTTCCAACAACTTGCATGTATAGAACGAAATTATAGGTTATCCCAATCAAAACGTTTCTAAACTATTTCGTTAAGGCAGACAGGTTTGTTAAATTTTCTATCTTTATTGCGTTGGAATACGCAGATAATCAACCAGATATTCTCCGAGGTTTGAACATCAAATTAATCAAACTGTACATTTTTTCCCTTTAAGTTAAACAGCGTGGCAACATTGATGGCATACGTAAGCGCGCTGCGAAATTACCGCATTTACCATGTTTGCCTAGGCATAGCACTTTCAAACTTTTCGTAATATGTCGTGTGTGTTTGAGTGGTCATTTGGAACTCATAATGATATACAGCCAAGGACAAACTTCCTGTTTTACGTTCTTGGTTGCCGAAATGCCAACAAATCGGCGAACTTAAGATTTTCGATTTGATTAAATGTTCGTTTACTTTGAAGTTGAATCACATAAACAACCAGACCTGGCTCAACACGTTACTCCAGCGCGTTATTGGTTTTCTTCCTAGAGATAATAAAATTATTCGCTGCATTCGCAGCACTGTTTGATTATTTGAACGCACATTAGCCTACTTTGTTAAGACAATGCTTGTTTGAAAAAATATTCAAGAATTCGAAAAGTGTGTTTATAAAAAACGGTTGTCCTAATATCCTAGCATTATTAGTAGGTAGGGTTCTAACCAAATGGGAAAAGCTTTAGGAGAAACAATTGCTCGTATGGGTTTGAGGTGGTGTTTGAGTTGCTTTTGTACGATATTCAAACTTTGAGCTTAGTGCTTCGTCTATTTGGTGTGCATTCTCCGTGATAATAACGTCCCCACAGCGTGATTATATATTATTTCATATAGCGTCTCGTTGCTAATTAAATTTGAAGGCAAGTGCTGGGTTGATCACTTGGACCGCTGCAAAGGTAAGCTGCGATAGCAGAATAAACGTGAATTAACGCTGATTCTTGAGCACACAAATTAGAAAAGCAAGCACCGTGAGCTCAAGACGCATTTCTGACTAGACAATGACATAACGTTGACACCAAACGTGGATGTTGTGGTTTAGTTCGAAAGATTACCGTGTGCAATAAATAAGCTCAGCACCAAAAAGCTTTTGATTTACAGGCCTATGTGACCCCGATAGTGACGCCTGTATCCGTAAGTCTGGTGAATTGTGATTTGTAAATTTACTGACACAATACACGTCGACGCAATTTTTGTGCAGGCCAGTAGCTTGTTTTTAAGTTGTTTACCCAAGACAATCAAATATACGTGATAATATTATCGATCGTTGAACGAAATAGATTTTCAGGGTTCTTCAGTTTTGCTGATGTTGGTCTAATACGATACAGCCGTCAGACCAGTCTCGATAAATTCGAAGAAGCACAAGGGCGCTACAAACTTACTGTCTCGTTTACCCTAGGAAAAAGGTTTTTTTAAACAAAGGTGCATGTCGTTATATTTTTGGGAGAATCCTACCGGCACAGAGATTGCGGCAAAAGTCGGTCTCAACAAGTATAACGATCAACTCGATACAGCAGAAATAACAAAACGGATCGTTTGTCCGAAAGTGCAAACTTGAATAATTTCGAAGAAAAGTTATTAGGATTGTCCGACTTGCACTCTGAGAGCATCATAACCACAAATATTTATCTGAATTCACGAGTAGGAAAAATATGCGAGCACATGCACCGCGAATAATTTCCCGGCCGAAATGCAAATGGTTGAAAAGACACATGGAAATAAAAACGTGAAATGCTTTCGCAGATCCGATTTAGCGTAGGGTGAGGCTGCGTGGTGAATGATAGGTCCCACCAAACGTGATTGAATGAAAACCATCTATGTTTCACATGCATACCAGGATCCGGTATTCCCGCTACCTTACAGAAATTCACCTTTATGTTAAACCGGAATAACGAACAATTTGCATCTTATAGCGATTTGTTAAAAAAAACTAACCGCAGCTAGCTGTGGAGAAAAACAATAGGCCGTACTACATTGCATTTTATCCGTCTTATCTTTGATGCCGTTTGATTTTCATTAAATTCTTACAGATTCGTGCAAACTATTGTCCAAGCCAGAAGGTAAGGTGTGAATCGTGGGAAGATGGAATCAGTTCACTTGCACTAAGTGCTTTCAGTCATTAGGCCCTATATTCGGTTTTATTCCCCTAATTTCCTTTTCATGAATTATTATCTCTCACGGAAAGCATGCGAGTAATGTTTGCAGTAGGTTGAACATTAAGAAACAGGTCTTACAATACTCCGGGGCGATCTCAGAAGAATTGTTCATTGCTCGAGTGTATTTTTTAAACAACAAGTCATCCATATCATAGCATAAAGAAAGCAATTCACTTTCAGTCAAGCTTGTGTGCAATTCCTTTCTCGTTGCAAAGGTGACAAGAACAGTAGACGTGATTGGGTAGAACGCCAAAAACAAGCAACTCTTCGGCTAACTGGATCATTATCTTGACACAGTCCTTCATACTTGCACTCTTGAAATGCGGATAGCTCGTCTTTTAGGTCCAGTCAAAATAGTGACTAATTCTTTTTGGGACTCATAAATTCAGTGTTGCTAGAAGCGTTCGTTGATCCGTTATCTAGACATAGCATTTTTCAAACATTAGGACATACGATTATATATATCGGTCTAACAACGCCATCAACCATCAGAGGCAAATGTTTCACCCATACCAGCCATCCGAAATAGCATGTAAAACCATCGTTCTATTCATTCCACTTTGAGCATGGTGACAATTATGGGGAACGTTGGCGGTTGAAATTAAATTCTTTAATATGCGAAATATATATTAATATATATGAAATATATGGAACGCTCCACGCTTGTAGTTAAATATAGCAAGGGATATGCCACACGGTTGGCGTTCTCCTTACGTAAATTTGAGAGCATTTTGTGAACTATTTACACATTCTATCTGCTATTTACAACGTAACAGAAGACCTAAAGGTTTACATGACCTGCCTGGGTGAGACAAACGCATTTTAATAACATTGTTTGTTCTATATTGTTGCCTCAAATAACCTAATGAATCAATCAAAATTCATAATAATTTTCAAAATTAGGTATTTGTGAACCAGTTTAGCAAAACCTTTCGCGCAAACATGCTTCGTTCTATGTCACCGTAAGCCGCAAGAATTAAACACAGGTTCTTCGCACTTAATTCCCAAATATGTCCGTGAATAATATTTATCATTGTGCATTATGCCAGCTGTCACGCCAGGGAGCGAAAAAGACAAAACTGAGATAGTCCAGCGCATTATAAGCTTCGCTCATATCATCTCACTTTAGGTACCATAAAGATTCAGAGCAGTAGAAATCTTTCAGTTGCTTGCTTTATTGCGCCAGTTAAGTAACTATATGAGTCTTTTGAAGGAGTGACGGCAAAATATTTCATCGAGAAATAACGAACCATTATTATTCATTCAGAAGGAATATTGGAGAAAATGTGGTCAATATCGTAGTATGGACTGCGTGCTTTACAACTGATCTGAGCTCTGTTTCATGTGCTTCAGATACTGACAACTTGGAAAGAACTATACCTAATCTAAATACTCGAAAAATCAAGAGTGTTAAGTTTGACACGTTGTAGATGTAAGAATATCTGCCTGATACAATGCCTGGCCCAAAACTATTCATTTTACTTCCAAAAGAACTAGGCGAGTGCAAAGTAGATATTATCCATGCTTAACTAATGTAGAGGAAAATTTACCTTAGAATGTCGATGACTTCACATTCTGTCTGCCACCTATTGTTATTGACCCTAACATCCACATTTTAACAATGGATGCAGACAAATGACAGAATATAATATATGTATATAATATATATAATATATATAATATATATAATATATATAGTATATAAATAATATAAGGGCAACGGGTCAGTAATAGTGAAGTCCAATTTCTTGGTAACGGCAAACACCTTTGAACAAATATTTCATTTGTTAGTCAGAACGCATGCCCATTTTTGGACACGCACCTAAATGACATAATAAAGTTTGGTGTGAGATATTTTGCATGCGCAAGGAGTTAATGTAAACTAGTCTATTAAAATGAACACGTTTACCAGGATAGAAGCTGAAGCTTTTTAACACGCAAGACCTCGTTTAACCGTGTACTAGACTTCAAAAATTTCAACCAAATTTACAGAACCGGAATTTTGAAAAGTGCCTTCCCCTCTGCATCTTTCCCCTCGGCATAATAAGATATCTGCAAAGAACGCTTCCCAGACGGTACGTTCTCCATACTTGCGATCTTTATGTATTTTGTTGTTCAATACACATACGTCCCAGATTTCCGCCTCTCCAGGAATGCGCTAAAGTTTCAAATTCCTCGGGTTTCTTGTTGTATTTATAAAATACGATTTCCAGCTGAGGAGTTTATCCTTAGTTTTCTTGAGGCAATATAACTTGACTTAGCAACTATTGGCTCAGTACCGGTAAGCGATTGTGATTCTATCGAATCCTAAGAACGTAGCGTTTTTGTGGCAATATCACGAACCAACCTGTGATAAATTGAATGAAAGCCAAGCAAAAGATAATCTAGCTTCAGTAACCGTCCGTTTTACAACGTGAAAGTATGTGACTTCATAATGAGCTGCATGTAACCCACCAAATTCCTCGCCCTTTAAATTGCAGGTGCAGACGGAATAGAAGCGTGTCTCGGTAGGATATTTTTAACTGTTTTTGTCTTCATTTGTACACATGGTTTTATTCTGATGAAGCCATGCTGAAGATTCTTAGGTGTGAGCGAGAAAATTGTATCGACGTTCGCCGATATTCAACCCTGATATACAGCAGCAATATGCCGGAGGAGTAAATAGTCTAAAACTGGCGTTTACCTGTTGTTTACGTTTCAGAAAACTGCAAATGGGAGCAAGCTGCTCGTTGTAAATGTGAGATGAATGGACGTTTTATTATCAAAGCGTGAATTGCGTGAATTGCACTCATGCAAGCAATCAATAACCCTTGCTTTGTGGGATTACTTACTACCCAGCGGCACCTGAAGGCTCACCTTTTTAAATTATGTGTTCATGAGTAAACGTCCATTTCTTAATCTACTACAGAGGCATTTAAGTCAATTGAGCATTACGTCGTTTTCGGATTTACCAATCACTTTTATTTAACGGGAAAAATTTGGTGCGCTTTATAGCCCAATTTCCTGGTGACGAACGTGGACAAGGTACGTGGTTGAACCGCAAACTGCAATTCCTTTATTTATTTTGATTTTCATTCAATCCGGGTAGAATATGTGGATTTTACAACCGGCCTGTTTGCAAAATATTTTGAAATCAGATGGTGCCAGCTTTCGTTGTTTTTCCTGAAATTGAACAATTTGGTTGCAAAAGTTGAACGGCTCATCACGGTTTCACACTCAGTTGACTGTCTAAAGGCCGGATGATTCGTTCAACAGGTCAATCGCAGAAGACAAAATGATGACCGCCGAGTATGGTTTGATGCACATCTGCGAAGGATCTGTCAATTTTTGAATCTTTCAAGACGGTATCTCTGAATCTGTAATAGCCTTCCGACTTACAGGTGAAAACAGCGAAAGTGTTGGGCGTAGAAAGCGCTGAACGCGTAAATGAAATTTTGCGAATGGTTCCCAAGAAAATTCGCCGAGTTTAGAAATTGAAAAACAGAAACAAATCTGGCGTCATGAAATACAGTTTTCTCTGCAGACGCACCTAGCAGTATCTAAAAACACTGAGTTTGGTAAATCTTACCACGCAAGCCTTTGGTATGTAACAAGTTGTTTACGCCGTTTGGGGCGCCAGCACCATCTAGTGATAAAAATATACTCAGATTTGTGTGCAGCTTCCTAAGTGTACGGAGTATACTTTTTTAAATACACTAAAACCTATCACTCAGTCCGTGGCCTATGTGTCCTGCGGCAGTTTTGTTTCCGGCCATTGCTTTGCTGAAGTTTATTTAACGGATGGCAGACCACCAAAATGGGTTTCAAAACTGAATTCCTGCATGTCCCGCACGCAACTAGGTTGACGTTGTGGTTTCATCTGTCCAATTACAAAAATCACATTTAGGAAGGTGCGAAACCATCTACGTTAAGAACAGTGAGTCACGCTGTGGTAGATTACGTAATGTTTTTTTCTTGGAAGGTGATATATTTGTGGGTCGAGTTTTCGACGCATTAGGGTAATTGCACAAGTGTACAAATGTTAGTTTCAGTTAAGTTGAATGCATTTTTTGACATCTCAAATAAGCTGAAAATATTGTTTGACCTTCTCGTTGCATCTACAGGATCACTGAAATAACTTGTCAATTAAGACTGAATACAACTCTGGAAACTAATCTGTCTTTTCTGAAAAAAACGCGAAAAAAACGTGACCAGAATGGTTGGCCGATTGCTTAGAATGAAAAAATCGTATCATAAAAAGTACCCTACCATTCAAACAAACATTATTGCTACTTATATCTTTCAAATAGAAAACATTCGACTGCAAATTTGACTAACCCAGATATGTCTATCGGGCAAGGATGAAGAAGTACATTTTGCGGGTAGAATATGTGGATTTTACAACCGGCCTGTTTGCAAAATATTTTGAAATCAGATGGTGCCAGCTTTCGTTGTTTTTCCTGAAATTGAACAATTTGGTTGCAAAAGTTGAACGGCTCATCACGGTTTCACACTCAGTTGACTGTCTAAAGGCCGGATGATTCGTTCAACAGGTCAATCGCAGAAGACAAAATGATGACCGCCGAGTATGGTTTGATGCACATCTGCGAAGGATCTGTCAATTTTTGAATCTTTCAAGACGGTATCTCTGAATCTGTAATAGCCTTCCGACTTACAGGTGAAAACAGCGAAAGTGTTGGGCGTAGAAAGCGCTGAACGCGTAAATGAAATTTTGCGAATGGTTCCCAAGAAAATTCGCCGAGTTTAGAAATTGAAAAACAGAAACAAATCTGGCGTCATGAAATACAGTTTTCTCTGCAGACGCACCTAGCAGTATCTAAAAACACTGAGTTTGGTAAATCTTACCACGCAAGCCTTTGGTATGTAACAAGTTGTTTACGCCGTTTGGGGCGCCAGCACCATCTAGTGATAAAAATATACTCAGATTTGTGTGCAGCTTCCTAAGTGTACGGAGTATACTTTTTTAAATACACTAAAACCTATCACTCAGTCCGTGGCCTATGTGTCCTGCGGCAGTTTTGTTTCCGGCCATTGCTTTGCTGAAGTTTATTTAACGGATGGCAGACCACCAAAATGGGTTTCAAAACTGAATTCCTGCATGTCCCGCACGCAACTAGGTTGACGTTGTGGTTTCATCTGTCCAATTACAAAAATCACATTTAGGAAGGTGCGAAACCATCTACGTTAAGAACAGTGAGTCACGCTGTGGTAGATTACGTAATGTTTTTTTCTTGGAAGGTGATATATTTGTGGGTCGAGTTTTCGACGCATTAGGGTAATTGCACAAGTGTACAAATGTTAGTTTCAGTTAAGTTGAATGCATTTTTTGACATCTCAAATAAGCTGAAAATATTGTTTGACCTTCTCGTTGCATCTACAGGATCACTGAAATAACTTGTCAATTAAGACTGAATACAACTCTGGAAACTAATCTGTCTTTTCTGAAAAAAACGCGAAAAAAACGTGACCAGAATGGTTGGCCGATTGCTTAGAATGAAAAAATCGTATCATAAAAAGTACCCTACCATTCAAACAAACATTATTGCTACTTATATCTTTCAAATAGAAAACATTCGACTGCAAATTTGACTAACCCAGATATGTCTATCGGGCAAGGATGAAGAAGTACATTTTGAAAAGCAAACGACTTAAGCTCTCAGTTGTACTATATTTTCATAGGTGTACAATGGGGAGAGTTTCAGCAGTATACATAGGACATAATTCCGATTTAGGCCCAAATAATAATCCGTTTAGACTACCACAACCTGCAATGTCGTAGGATTCAACTATCCTTCCCCTCAAGGCTAAAGTATCTTAGAGCAAATATGACATCAGGGATCGCATAATGTTCACTTGACAATCCACAATAGTCATCGATATAGCTCAACGGACGCACAAATTATTTTGACCCTGTGTTAATCTCCCGTCGACTTGTTTATAAATTATACACCTTAGTAAAGAGATTCCGCAACACCGACCTCGATGAATAAACGGAAATTATCCATGACCCAAAATTTCCACTACTCCCCTTATTCTGCAGGCGTCCACCAAGCGTACGGACGGTTCATGATTTATGCTTTAGCGAATTTAGTCAGTGAATTTCGTTCATTCTTCTATAGTAGCCCTGTCATCTAGTGAGTGATCATCAGACACCATAATCTAGTGAAATGTGCGCCTGAACGCTTTTGCAATGAAATACAACGCACCAGTGAAACAGTGAATAATCAGCTCAAGCTTTTGTGCAAAGCGTGTACGGCTGCACTGCGTTCACCATGCCCTCGTGAACACAAAATGATTTTATTGGAATCGATCTCCCAACCAAAAAGTTTTTGACACTTACGTTAGGATGTTTAGCAATCGCAAGGATTCGTTCAGACTGAGTTGGGCTCAGTTTTGATGCCAGGACACAATGCTATAGTCCAACATTGTTTTAGAGCCATCATGGTAATAATAACGGCAACAAGCTTTGGACGCGCAAGTAAATATTCTCTATTTCTGTTAACATTTGAATAGTGACTCAATCGGCGGCTCATTGTTGGAAGCATGCGGCTACAAGAATGAAGTTAAACGCACACGCCAGAGCTGCACTAGTTTTCCCGTTATTGTTTACCAACAACATTATCGGACACGAAGTGGGAGTCTCCGATAATCCCTTATAGTGAAAAGTTAGCTGAACGTCCATGCATACAAAAACCATTACAGTAACCGCATTACAAGCTCTAGTTATGTTGTACATGAAAGTATCCGAATCATCATGGTAAATTTAGGATATTCTGCACAACTCCTGATGCTGTTCATCACTTTGTAATCTGGGGCTGTATACTAGAAGCACTAGAAGAATTTCAAATACGTAAGTTAACTTGGGTCCCTTAAGCAAGATAATACTGGACCTAACTCTCTCCTTTGCAACTGATGGAGGATTATTTGCTGCAGTCTTTCTGTTTTGTGAGCTCAGCGTCACCGTGTATCGTTATGTGCATCTCAAGTGATTGCAAACCATCAGCTTCCAAGGCTGTTTATTCCGGGAATTGATGCCTTCAACCACCTGACCATGCCGTTGACCGTCATCTCCTGAGTAGAAACACTAAGGCTTAATTCCTGAAACCGGTAAATAATGCGCTAACATGTTCAGTGTATCACGAGAATCCTTCTAAAATATTAAACCAACATGTGTAGCAAGAGTCTCCGCATTTGATACTAGAAACGCACCAGAGATGTTGGATCCCGAGACTCGGTGGCTCACGCTAAGCCATGGCTTGTCCGGAGCTTACTGGGTTGGACTTGTTGATCAACGTTGAGTATGATGCAACTGGCAAATGGGCAAAAAATCTCTGGATTACATAAATGTTCCAAAAATGTTCTGGGCCAAAGGCCGCGCCTTGGATGCACAATGCATTTTTCTGCAAAACCGTTGCAAGGGAAATAACAATTTCTACATCAAAATCTTGCATTTCTTTGCACATGTGCACAGACCAAAAATCACCCTCATCTGTGGTAATTCTTTTTGCGGTTTGTTTTAATTAATCCCCTTTCGAACTTTTTGGCGCACGTTTGGCTTTGAACTTGCTGTGCAATGGGTTCAGAGGTGGCTGCACACGCGTTTGCTGAGAAATTTGGCGCTGTATCTTTTTTATCCTTCACGGAATTTGGGAATGCTTCGAATCAGTACATGAAGAGGAACTATGTGCTATTTAGGCGTTCATCCAGTAATCGAAACAGCAACGCGGTTTTGCGTTATAAATGGGTGTACTACAAATGCAGCAGGCATGTGCGCCAGTTAGGTTCTTCCAGCTGTCCGCAACGATCGACGTAGCTTCATGCGGCTAGTTCACTAGGCATCGTGGACCACTAGCCGGACGTTAGTTCCATCTGGCTTATTGATCAACGTCATTGTCTTCCCAGCATTATCCGCAGGCTAGGACGGAATAAACCTGCGTTTAACAACGTAATTGCACGGTTTTTTGCCGATAATGAACTCTGCCTACGCACTTTAAACTTGTAGCAGCAATTATCGAGCAAACATTGCTTACAGGAATAGCATCACGGCATATTTTGCATCCACAAGGGCCATGCACGTTCTAGAGTGTGCAGAAAATTATTTCAGCTGCAAAACTAACTGAAGTTTCCACGCCTTGTGAGTGAGTCACCTTTTTGTACAATTGGCGATTTCTTACTACATTAGGCAGCATATTCAGAGTCGGTGGTGTTCACTGATATCGAAGATTCGCTTACTTAAACAAATCACAAATGTAGAGAAGTTGCAATAATAAACGAACATATGCATGCACAGTGTACACTACGAAGTGGCAACCCTGAAGATGCCGTAGCTTTCGAAAAATCGATTCCATTGTGCAAGAAATGAGCGGCGGGCCAAAAAGCACCTTGATATTTTGGAAATGGACGGTTAAGAAAATGAAGCAAAGACTGAACACTGGTTGTTGTGTTATGTAGCGGCAAACGCATGGTTTTTTTAATTATGATGCAACTGGCCTCCACAACAGACAGACTGATTGCTTTGGTGATGAGTTAACCTAAAATACATTTGACCAAAACAGGCTGCCTTCCGTATGAATAAACCACCAAAGTGCTGCAAGGTTTGTAGAGGAATTCAGATTAACCACGTCCCCGGCTGCTTTCCTGCATGTGAAACCTGACGAAGGTAAGATAATACGCTGAATTTTTTTTTTCATTTTGCACTGACTAAGTTGTTGTGTGCACGGGCGACCTTTGGCAAGTATCGCTTGGGATTTCGGCAGGAGTGCTCAACCGGCACCGCTAGTAACCTCCTATCAAGATTTATGATGTTAGGTCAAATATGGCTTTGACGTCGTGGAAGTGTTTTGGATGATAAGAATGACGTTCAGTCTCCCCACACATACTACCGTGTCACACCCGGTATATTTGCTTCTGTCACAGCGGGCCACAATGGGTTTATATCTATCAGACCAGATCATCTTTTTCAGAATCATTGGACAAAATCTGGACGGATTTATTGGATTATTCATAAACTTGCATCTTTGCGTCAACCAAGAGTCATGCTGAATCGGTCGGTTGTATCGCGGGGCAGGCGATAACATGACTGTGCATGATGGGTTCAAAATTTAAAAAAATCGACATCCTGAAATAAGGGTGAATTGTTTTTGTGAAACAGACCGAAGGAATGACGAACTCAAACGAAACTTTGCCAATCAGGTAGCTTGTTGTTCCTATGATTCGGACTACACAGCTGACACAGCTGAATATTTCAATATAATTAGAGTAGTTTGCGGCACAAATCTCTAAAATACGTATATATCCAGCGAAAAGCTTGTTCACACACAGAAACAACGCTTATACTTTAGATACTAAACAATTACCATGTAGCAGTTGAGTAGCAATGAGTAGCCTTATGTTGTAGTGCGAACAGTCTAATTACTTGCAGTTGCTTGAGCGTAGTTTCCGAAATATAATTGGTCAATGAACTAATTTCAAGGCACAAGGCATAGCACATCTAGCGCAAGGATCTAACAGTCACTGAGGGATTATACATTGTAACACTAGGAATATATCAAGGTCCTTCTTTGAACAAACTTCCACGAGGACGAATTTTCAGAGCTGGATTACTGGTTAAGTCACATTAGGAGTCGCAAACGTTTTTTCCAAAAATCCACAAAATATAATTTCCAGGTGGGTTTGTTTACAATATATGAAAGTCGATACAATAAACACAATATATACAAAATACAAACGTTAGAGGCAGACGTTGAACATTGTGTTAAGTAAGTGATTTCATCACCTGAGGGCTTAAATATTTTACGTCACATGTATGACTTACACGTTCCTTTCTAGTCTGACTTACGTTTTACAGACAACTCACACAGCAAACCCAGGACACAAAACACGGTTAACGAATATTTTGAGGTATCCAAGCATCTAATGGAGACTGTGCCAGCAGTCTAGCTGGATCTCGATTGACGATGTATATTGTGAATGTCCACATAGTACCGACGTATTCTTACGCTTTGCGGCTCCGCATCCGCTGTTTCTTTCGCAATCACGTGCGACATACAAGGAATGGAGGGAATGGACCTGGCACGATTATGAATGCATCCACCAGGGGCTTGGCAAAAAGCAAATAGTACAATAACCTTCAAAACCAAATGAAGGTTCACCTACCGTCCCACGTTGTCCCAAACTGCATGAATGTTCTGGTATCTGACTTCACTTTGTTTCCAACTGCAATAAAAATGACAGCCAACGTGTAATTCGACTGCAGGCTTCCTGACGTACAGTTCGTGGCGTGGAGGTTGCCTCACAAAGGACAAGCTTGACTTCCTGTAGCAAATTCCCCTCAACATATTTGCTGCTTTTAAACACTCAGTATTTATCTCCATCGAGATATTTTACTTGACTTTCCGTGCGCGATAACGAAGTGAACCAATGCAAAAACCAAAAATAAAAGTTAAGATTATATATTTTCGGAACATCAGCCGACAAATCGATCACGATTTTTGTCATCATTTGATGGTTCAACAGTGCCGCCGGATCGCAACCACATTTTCTAGAAGACAGGTGTAAGAGAACGCGTTGTTTCGTTTGGTCAATGCTGGCCAACATTTCTCCAACGCCAGGATCAGACGGGTTAAACTGTGTGTAAAATTTGTTTGTCAAGGTATGACGAATCTTTACTGGGCTGTCCCTTGTTAAATGGGCACTGATAGAGTTTAAGTTTAGTTAAGTATTTTCCTCCTCCACAGCCAGCTAATTATCACGTCCTATTACGCCACGTGACATCAAACAATATTTGTCTCGGCCATTTGGATTAGGATTAGCTCCAATATTATGCATCTATCTTGTCATGGATTCTTCAGTATCCGAAGCTTGATGACATACAAATTCGGATATGCCTCTTTCCAACACCAACTTGCTTAAGCAAGTTGTGGTTTTGGAGCATCCCATCAGCAGTCAGTCTATATTCATCCGTCCGGGATTTGAATGCACCTAGACTTTGAAGACTTGGAAACATATTGACGCATATCCCACGTGCTCTACCTTCGGCCTCATGCGGCTGCATTTAGAGTTATCAAGAGGAGATAAGCTCAGTTAAGCAAAGCGCGAAGGGAATCTCTTCTGGCATTTTGTCACCCGCGAAACGAGACCAAATTGTTCAAGAACAACATTTGTTCAGAAGTCAAAGGGTCGAACTTTTCATCCGTTCTACAAAGAATGACAACAGATTTCAGAAATCAGGTGTTCATCAAACGAGATTCATCCCCGGCTTTAGTCTGCACGCGTTATCGATGTAGTCTAAAAAACATCAGCACAAGGAGTTCCGTGAAACAAATTCCACACAATTCATTGGTATGTGCATTGGTTAGTCGCTGGATTTCGCAGTTGTGCAAAAGCAGGCGTCCATTCATTCGTCGTCCAAATTTACGAGCCATATATTGGTGCATGCTGCTGAGTAGAGTCCAACCACTTTGTGTGTCAGTCATTTGAACGATTGAACTACGACAATGTTACTGAAAAGTTGTTCCTTTCCAGTTTCTATGGACTTGCATTCTTCTACATTAAACAGATTTTAAAGGAATTCGTTTGTGCTTATATGACAACAAACACGTGTAGTCGAATATTATTTCAGGAATATGCCCCAGGCGCTCAAGGCTTAAGTCAACGTTGGCTAGAAAACTGCATAACAATCATACAGTGGATTTCGATTGTGATGTATGAACAAACAATACAGACAGTCAGCTGACAGTTTTAATATGCGAGTTGTTAGCGGGTCCATTGTTATAAATTTGTTTAATAGCATATGCCGAGCCTTGGTAGATGGATGCGAATATTTACCGCATTACGGATCTACCAGAATCACATAGATCGTAAGAAACGTTTCCGACGGAAATTGTCACACACAAACAGCGGGCGTGAATTAAAAGTCCAACCTTTAAGTTGCAGACATCTGGCTGCAAATCGAATAAGCTTGTATCAGTAAGATGATGCGAATGAGTTTCAAACCCGCTTGATCACGTTAAAAATTACACTCTACCGGGATTCTCATGTGTAGTAAAATAACATAGTTTCTAACAGTGGAACGGAATGTGATTCGGGTTTCGTCCTTTATCATAATGGATTAAAATTCTTAAGGAAATATTTCAGGTCGTAGTTCGTTCTCAGTTAAAAGTAACGATAGCAACTTTGCACGTATGTTCGTGCATTGCAGTATTAGACAGGTTGAGCCAATGCAAACGCACGACAGCGCCAGGCAGCGGATTAATTTCGTTACACGTTTTGCGTCCTAGGCATTTTGTTAACCCTTATGAAGTAGTCACTCAAGCCCGGGGTGTGCCTACAAATTGACATGTGCAAACTTTTTGTTTTAAAGAGGATTTAGGCCTTTTTTACGTCATCGATTTGAAAAAAATCCCTGCACACTGAGTCAAGCGGAGGAATCTTTACTCACGACAACTACACACACTATAATCTCGAAGACGAGTATTTGCGAAGTGAAAACCTGAAGAAGTGGTTTCAAAAAACCAACTCAGCTGTGCTGTGTAAACTATATTTTAACGGACGCGAATTTAACATAATAATGTTCCCATCCATGTATGTCTCTACGTAACCATAAGGTACGAACGTGTCTGTCCATGTGTGAGTGTCGGCTTGCTTTCATGAATATTCCGAGTGTCATGTACAATTAAACTGATGACACTATGTAGCTCTTCTGTGTAAGCGATTCAATTTGCGTACGACGCTCCGTGTTGAATTCGTGTAAAGCAATAGCCGATTACGGGATTTTAGATACCGATGCTATTCGGTAATGATGTTTAGTTAGGCAGGTTTTGCTGACAACAATGTCTTTTGTAAGCTCCACTTTGCACCCGGATTTAAAAAGGGCCAGTCTTTCCATAGAACAGGTACTGCAAAGTTTCATCGATCGCATACCACAGCAGGACCACTGAAAGTTTTATGAGGCGGATGATGATGGGCCCTCCGACTGAAGGTGGAGGTACTTTCCTGATTCAAATGCTCGCTATCCTGAACGCTGCATTTAGTGTGAGAAAACGGTAGTCAGACTGGGGGTAAAGCTCTCTATTGTTCCACCTGTAGCGACGTCCACGTCCACCAATTCAAATGAGCTATATTCAGGATTGTGGCGTATTTTGCAGACTCTACTATGTAAGCCTAGATTTGTGATCATCGTTTACATTATATTTGTTTTTGTCAAAGAAACACCTATTTCTCACACACGGAGAATCCTGTTTATTACGATAATATGCAAAATGGCGCTTGAAACTGAAATACAATATACTCAAGTTGAATACGTATCTAAACCATCAAACAGTAACTTTTCTTCTTTCAGCGCAAAGACAAGCTTTCATTCGTCGTAAAATACGGGCTGTTCTCAAACAAAATTGCATAATTCATTTCGTAGACTTCGTCATTCATCATTGGGATGATGGGCACCTCGCAATGTACGCGCAGGTATAACAACATACTTATAACGATGATTAGCAAGGATCCATGGCTACAAGCTTGCCTGGCTTATACCGAATAGAGAGCTCCGTAGCTTTAAGTGTGGTCTACTGTTCGGCGACCCATATTGCGCGAGCTATGTGCCTGTAATAACATTCGTGAATATCCTCAGGCATTCACAGTGCGCCCATATTGTAAATAAAGTGTGATCATTTTGTACCATCAGAATGCGTGCAAAATAAATGAGTGCAAAATAGTTATTCCATCAGTGTTTTACACGGCATACCAATTACCGCATGGTTTTTACACAGCGATAACCGCGGCACATGAGTCTACTTGCGCATATTGAAGCTACGGTATGTCCGCTCATTAAAAATAATAAAAAAACTGCTTCAATAAACGGCTGAAGTTTACAAACTCCCAATAATGAGGACACTGTGTAAAATAACGATGGTGATAAAGTGCTTTCCTCATAACCCTCAATACACAAAAAAGAAGCAACCGACGAATTTAGACTACTTTATTACACCATTTTGGACAATCACGGATAAGAATCTTACTGTTTGTTGAATACATCCAGTATTGTTGTGAAACTGCTGGACAAAATAACCAGAATGTAGTCTTCACCCATTGTACGATTTGCTTCCGTTCAGAAAAAAGTAGTTTTTTTGATAACAAAACCTCAAAAATGTTTTGTTTCACAGTAACTAAGGACGTCCGGCACTAGAGGACCATTATAGCTGAGGACATCAAGGGTTCTCACAGATTCCACCCTAATGTTTCTCGACAAACAAGTCACACGGTATGCTGAGATTCATATTTCCACACTGACATTTGCCAGTGTTGCCAAACGAGGATCATTTCTGCGAACAATTTCTGCCTAAAATCGCATGTTGACCACGTGTGTCACATCAACTTCGGAGATCATGAAACTTGAGTAAACTGCAGTGTCATTGATTTAATTCTTGAGCCATGTCCGACGACTTGGAAATGTAGCATATATTTGCACTCCGTGAAGAAGTAGTGCCGGTTGCTTTAAATGAGCAAAAGCCGTCAACACAACCTGGCCGGCTTGGCAGTTGGTTGCTTTGTAGAGAACCTAACATTATACTTTTGGATACCTTGCTTACTAACAATGAATATATGCACACCAGCATGTCATCAAATTTTGAAATAGACCTCCGCGAGACCTACTCTCACCTCAAACAAACCTGCGAGAATAAAACTGCATACGCTGCATGATAGCTGCACAGTTTCGCTTCATACCACGTCTCAGAAGTATGCAGATAAAAGATCAGCACAATTGCGCATATTATGGTTGTCATGGAACAATAGAAATCAAGGTTGCCTTCACGCACTTCATTGCTCTAACGTTTGATGGAATGTAAATATATGACGCAAAGTGCAACACGACGGAACAAATCATCTCTGCCATTTTCCATTTCTCTGGACTTTATTAGGACGATGCAAAATAGACATATCACTCAAATTGTTTACATCAGCAGAATAGTTTATAGTTGCGTGATTATGACACTCGTTGACAACACCTTTCCTGAAACTGCGAATAAAACCATTGACTAATCGCAGTTGACAGGGCTAATTTCTGCAAAGGTTTGACAACTGCATACTGGAGATTGAAGACGGTTGGTTTTAGTGTTCATTATATACATCAGCTTGGAAAATACTATGGCTCAAATATATTCGTTGGTGTCAGCACCCGCTGAGGGTTCTGGGTTCACCGTACAGAACCGTGGCTCTGTTTGAGAATGTAGACTGCAGTTTTTTTTCTGGAATTGTTTGAATCATCTTTTAGGAAGCTTAATTGTTTTACAGATAGTCAAGCGCATGCGTCTGCTGTGCTCACCATGGTATTTGTTAAATATCTGAGCGGGTCAGCTGAAAGGATTTTCCAGATGATATCCGCCAACTCCATTTTTTCGCGTTTCTTGGGGCTCTTATGTTATGCAGATACTCCCGTAAATAGGGTTGCACATCCTAGTCCGCTTGTGCTTAATCGGTTCTGCGAGGCAAGTTGGCTGTTTCGCATATAGATAAAAATCTTTACAGCAAAATCAGATTGCTTTCCCCAGCACATAAAATTCCGTTATTGTCGCTTGAGTGACGTACTGAGTACACGTACAGCCAAAAGTTTAAACTGGACCGGAGTTATACCAATCATGCACTGTTTGTGGACACCGCGTCATACCGCAGGCGTCTAGAAAAAATGCGTCTGAAAAATGTAGGTTGCAACCACAAGAATAACTTTATTTATGGGCAACCTCACTGAGAAATGGGTGAGATCAGCTTATATGTATTAGAACGTCTCATACAATCTGCACAAAATTAGGCGACAAACACTATGAAGAGACCTGGCTTAATTCCTGCAAAAAACTAATGTGCAGGATTCCTGAAGCTTCCAGAAAACCCCAATGGTTTTGCCGCTTTTGAACACGTCTTTGCAGCACTGGATTTTGTAGTTAAACGATGCTAGCTTTTTAGATTTCACTGCCAATCACCTGCCTCACCGTTCGCTGTATAATCAGAGCATACTAAGGTTCAGTTGTATGCACCAAATATTTTCGGTAATTATTGTAAAGATGAATGTATCGACATTATTTTTTGATTATATTTTAAATGAATTAGATCAAAATAACGTGAAACATTGACGTTTAAAACAAGAGAACACAAGCTTTGTGGCAAAGTCTCTACAGATCCTGCAGATAATAGACATGAAAATCGGAGTAGACGGCGACTTTTGGTGCTTTAATTCAATTATGATGTGGTCATGCTGTTTCTTCACAGAAAATATCAGTGGTACCGGCGTAACGAGTGATACGTAAAAATGTGTGTTCAACGTTTTGCAATCCAGTCCAAACTTAATGTTCGCTTACTGCAACAAGGTGATATCCGGTCATGGTGTTCCTTGCTCTTTCATTAACCGTACGTTTCCGGTGAAGCCTACCCGAGTCGCATATCTTCGCGTTGATTCAAGACCACGGAGCACCGAACTATGTCATCGCGATCATTTTTGACTTCGTTGATTGCATTATACGCCATTGCGGGATGCCAAGTGACCTAAGCCTTCGCTACATGTGAGTTATTTTCGTCCACCAATTTTTGGGCGGCAATCATAGTATGAAATGAGAATATGGTGAGAAATTTCATGATAAGTATTTGAAGCAATGGACAACCGCATTTTCATGGGAGAATGACCTTTTTAAATTCAAGAGCAAGCTAAAACTTTCATTTTACCAGTTCAAGCGAAGTTATTTGCAACAACGTCCGAAACATTGGAGTATCGCAAAAAGTTTCAATATTTGGTCAGTATCGTCACAGTGCGAACTGGAAATATAAGCAGCATTTGGTTTAACTTACTGAGTCGGAATAAATGGTGCGCAAATATTTGCAAGCCATTTGGTCCCAATGTAACTTGTATGCGGATTATTTTATTCTGGAGTAGTAGGAACTGTAGAGTCCCGTCGTCCAGCTGAAGAATTAACATAAAACTTCCATGCGTTGGAAGCCACATTGTACAACTATGAAAAGGATTGACTGTTGCGTGTTTTGTGCAGTATTTTTATCCTACCGTCAAGTTTAGGTTAATTTTCCATGCAGCGTTCTGACCCAGGAATGTTACAATTAGAAGAATGGCCTGCTTGGATTCTCCAGACGAAAAATCATGCGGATAATCTTGTTTAGTAGTTTGCCAACTGGTAACACGTTATACTGCAATGCGTTCAACGGACGTGCCATGAGTTTGGGCTTCCTAATGTGTTTTTTTCTTCTACGGACAGCCGCGGCCATAGTAATGGTTTTGGAGCGTTGAGTCAATAAATCCAGCATTCCTTGTGTATGTAAGCCAAATGAGATGTTGTTGCGGCCAAATTTGTCACCTGATTTTGGTTTCGGTAACTAGAAGTGAACCTAAACCAGTCCTCATCACTTTTAAATAAATCAGCTTAAATGTCGAGCCGCTGTGTGATATTTTTTTAAAGAACCAGTTGCAGAAAGCTTCATTCAAGTTTGGACCCAACGACCATTATGCTAAATGTGGATCCATCTAATATTTTGCTGCCGTTTGATATGGCATCAACAAACTACTACACACTGAGCAACGGTTTGTTTGTCGTTTCCGCTTAAGTTGACCTAAAATAAAAACATCATCGACTTCCCGCACCGAGGTTGGAAAACTTGCGATAATACTTATAACTAAGTATCGGGGGGTTAGTTTTAACATCATATCTGCACAGGAGCGGTTCTTTGTTCAGCGAATCAGACCCCCACTTACTTTAGTGTTGCCGGGTTGCACAACTCCAAGTCTAATTAATTTTGCATTTATATTTACCGCCATTCATAACAAAGTCTAATTTGTCGTTTTTTCTGAATTGGGCGGGCCATCCCTGTAGCGAACTGCATGGTGAACATGTGAAATAGAGGATTGTGGTTCCTCCAAAAGAAACTTTTTGAAAACAAATAGCAGCCAGTCGTTCCATCAGAAATAGTACTGCCCAGGTCGGTTAACTCAAGAGGGTCTATGTGACCAATGAGACTACTGTGTGTACCAGGAGGAAGTTGTGTTTCGTCCTGCCATATTCTACGCGGGTTGATTTTTATCGGAACTTTATGCATTCCTTTTTAGGTGAACTACTTTAAAGCTCTCGACTATTCAAACATAATATGGCGATGAGAAAGTCATATATATATGTATATATATATATATATTTAAGCAACACGCTTTACAGCGGGCCTAAACCTTACCCAAAGTAGAAAGTGGCAACGAGATAACAAAAATACACATACGAATAATCCAGGGACGCTTCATGGACTGGTATGTTGCAAAACACAATATTTGGACTTGAGATTCCTACCGTTACCATGGGATATTTAAAAGCTGTTTGGAAAACTAATGAATATCAAAAAGGACACAAAACTTTTCTAAGAGTGTTTCACTTTTTCGATCACATTTATGACAGCATAATTGTAATTTAAGGTAATAGGTTGTGATCTTGTCAACAGTGATGTGTCACTATCCATGTAGGCTGGAAACGTAATGTTTGTATGTATGGGGGGATATACGGAAGCCCTTACGTCATTTTTCAGGACAGTGAAAATCCAGCGGCCACTGATTCGCAGAGTTTACGTCCAGCTGGAGGCGCTTGCATCGAAAATCCAAGATTTTTTAGACGTTCAAAACAACGAAAATATGGTTACAAAAAACATGGTGATCGTTCGCGTGGATACGAACGGAGGATCAGGGAACCGCAATAAAAATCCTTACCCAAGAGATGCGACGTTCAAAAAATGTTCATTGTTGCAGAAAATTTTCTATTTAGCGTCGAATTTATTCCCGTATATGATAAGTTTTGGGAATTTTTTGCTAAAGATTTTGTGAGACTTGATAAATTCTTTTAAACAGTCAAACGTTTGGTATCCAGCACGAACTCTTCATCTTAGCATTAAGTTTAGCCGAAGTAAACTATGTTCCATTTTGTAACCACTCCTGTTTTGCTGAGAAGGTTACTTGAGTTGATCTGCTGCAGATGGCTTCACAACATCCTGACTAGTTTGCCATTTGGACTAACAGGCTCACGGCAACTGGATAATAGGCATTCAACGGACTTTATATAGACGTGACGATAGCTTCCTTCCTAAAATAAAGAAAAATACCTTAGTCTGACGACTGACAAAATATCAGTGTGAGGGAGGTTCTATTCACAAACCCTTGATGAACATCGTCTTGACCGAACGCGCTGAGGGTGTTTGAGATTTGCAAACGTCGAGAAACGTCCTTCATCGTATACACCAATTCAAGGAGGGCCGTTTGCAGTTGTGACTTTACAAGGTTAAATTTGACGAGGTGCAGGAGACGGGATACATGATTGTATGGTGTCGCATAAATGTCTCAGTTATTACAATGGAGACTCGATGTAGGTTCCAGGTTTTGGTCTATCACGTGAAGCGAGCAGAACCGCCTGTTATTATTGGTTGCTCAAACACCCTCGTTGCACCTGGTTATTCGGAGAAAACGAGCAGCCGTCTTTCGAGACGCCAAAAAGTCTGATGCGTGTCACGTTTATCCAGAGGCAAATGAGGCGAGCCAACCTCTGAATATTCCGGAGTTTTCTGAACGGACTGTGTCAGTATATGGGCAATTGTTCTAAAATTATCGTGGAATGGTCCTCGTGTTTTCCAACTGCGACCTGTTAGGTAGCTTTTGGGTTGGTTGTCCCTACTAAGCACAATCAGTTTTAGGGACAATTTGGAAAGGTCTGCTTTCGCAGTGGCTTGCAATTGGAATTTACGGGGTAGGTTTCTGAGTAGGCCGAGCGTACGTAGCTTAGTCGAACGCAGTCGCATACCTTTGTATTTGTGTGAACTCCCTTGTTTACCGCGATTTACAAGCTGTGTGTGAGTCAGATGTCCGTAGAGCCAGTAAAGTAAGCCGATCTCTAAAGATCGCAAAGCTTGCTGAAGCAACTAAGGCAGTTTATGAATAATCCACCTAATACTCTCGTTGTGGCATTTAAAGTTATGAAACAAAGAGTTGTAACGCCAGCATAACTAGCGCTAATATAAGACGCTGCAATACTCTCCGGTTTATTACATCTTAGCCGCATTTGCGCCCAAAGCTTCAAAAAGGCTTCTGCGAAACACCTATATGCCTCCTGGCATGGCGCTTTGAAAGCTGCATTGGTTTGCAGCAAGATCATATCCCTTGAGATTTCCGTTGGCACTAATTCTCAGCAATCGGTCAGCAAAGTTCTTGACTAGCGCCGTTTATACTCTGTGGTGTTTGCTATTGTTTGCTAATTTGATGGATGCAGGTATTTCTCTTGTTTCTAGATTCTTCGCACGCAGCCTGGTCGGCGTGTTGTGTATGTATGTATTTGTTAGGTAGACCGTGCGTTGGATGACCCCAGAAAGCATTAATAGTTATGTTGGTCCAATGGATTTAACCATCCAGGAACAGGTGTTGACAAAATGCGTCGATTACATCCTGGTGACGTTCATTAAAGCCTAGCTTCAGGCAGGATTCCTAGAGTTTTTGCTGGATGTGGAGGTTTTTTCAGTATTCATTGACGTTGCGATCAACGCTCTTAATTAATTTCTGCGTATATTTTACTGCTTTTCCATGCTGTCTAACCGGATTTAAGGATTAAAGTTGGCCTGAATAATCATTTAGCAGATATGGACATAAACGTCACCCTCGCAGGAAGCGTCACTGTGCAACTTTTTACTCAAATCTCAAACGCGGAAACACCCAATGAATACAAAACTAATAATTGAGAGTATTACAAAATTTGTGCAGTGCAGCTTGTTACTGTCAATCTGCATTGGTGCCCGAAAGCGGCCTGATCAGCTTTGTTTACAATCATCAAACGATTATCAAATATTTGGAAAGCACGTTAAAGCCCGTTTAAAGAATGGTATTGATATAGCAACTATAGATAACTTTGAAACTTCATTGGCGATATTCAGTTTGAACTGCTTCAAACAAGCCAACGTCAAAGAAGGTTGTTGCCCCACCTGGCCGTTATTTTAAAATGTCTATATGCCTGAGGGGTATCACGGACTAGTCAATTAGGAAGTATCATCAATGTTCATTGGCACTGAATATGTTGTATCAAAAATATTTTCAGAGTTCATTAGGCTTAAGTAAGCGACATTTCTTCATGTAGCCTTCGAGAGTTTGTGGTCACCACTTTCGCACCTCAGTATCAATTTGAAAGAAGAATAATGTTATATGTTGGCTCACCTGCCCACTGCTTGTTTGGTTCTACCTCAAATCAACATGCAGCCACATAATTTCTTCAAGGATAATCAACTGTGAACGACCGGCAGCAACAAACACCAAGTTATGACAGTTTCTGTATATCAGTGTTGTGAAATGAATAGTGCTGAATGTATGCGTTCCATCGGCGAATTATCCAAACTTCATTGATAAAGTTACGGTTGTAAAGTGGTGACTGAATTAGTTTTTACCCGCAGACCGCAATGCTTCTTCAGTAGAATCTTCGAAGACATCATTAGCATAGTAAATTGGGCTCAAGCACATTTATCGTTGGCTTCTTGCAGCAGGTTCTTTAAGCATTCTTCCACAACATCCGTGTAACCCACATATTAGCATGGGTTAGCCACGTGAAACAACAGGCCAGATTAGCACACTGCGGATTCATTCTTCCTAGATTTGCACTTCAGTCACATATGCTAATTTGACGTCCTTACGATTTCATACAAAGTGTAAATTTTATTCTAGTGGATTAAATAAAAATCACCAAAGACGTACTATGAGGCAGTAACTTTTGGGCTGTTGACATACACGAGGGCCCAACTCTGATGTAGAAAGTAGGTTGTACCAGATAGTGCAGTATGCACCAACGCCTGCAAATATCATGACGAATACCCGTGCCCTTGTTGGTAACTAAAAGTTGACCGTCTACACCCCAGAGTGGAAAAGAAACAAAGATCAGCAGTTGGATGCATGTGGTTGCAAAAGTTATGTACCCGTGAAAAAACATCCCACGCGAAATAATTAAACCTCGATTTGCAAAATACATTCATGTGAATAATAATTTGCGTTTGACGCAGGGTTCACCTGGAACCCAACTTAGTTTTTGTGTATGATATTTTCAACGAACTGGAGGTGCTGCATCGGACCGTCTAACGTCTCAGCTTTGACGCAATTTGAGACAACGCATACTTTGAAAGACAATGTTCCTTTGAAAATTCTTCTACATGCCACAACCAGATTCGTCCACCTTAAGGTTTACCAGAAAAGCGGCTTCTCCGAGTTCTCACTAAACTTGTGTTATACTTGAACCCAAATGCACCTGTTTTCATAACAAGTGATTTTCACGGAAGACTCAGTTGTAATTCAGCTAAATAACTCTTCTGTGATATTCTCAACCAACTGAAGTTGCAAAATCAAGCCACCTTCAGTCTCAGTTGGCACCATATTGGAGATATTGCGACACATTTATAGGCGTTATACATTTACCATAACTCTTGCACAATATTCAACAACCAACGACCCAGATTACTTTTTTCTTGGCTCACCAAGTAGGCACAACAGAGTTCTCATCAAAAAAACATTTTATAGCACACGAGTGTTGCTATAAACCAGCAGCCTAATACGCAAAATAGCGTTTAATCGACTTGCGATTTTCAACTAGGCACATCCGCATGTAATGTGATGGAGATATTTTGAGCGCTGCAATATTCATTAGTAATGTTCCCTTGACACAAGTCTCGTTATGGTGGCGAAATTCTCCTCAAAATTGTAACCATCGTTTGTGTTCATGAAATATGGCGATCATCACGTCTAGGTTGATCAAACCGTGGAGCTTAGTTTTTTCGTGCTGTCAAATGATGAAGGATATTTTGGAGTGTTACAACATGTGTAACCACACAACGTACTCTGAATGCAATTTTTCTGTTCACGAAAAATGCTAAATAGTGGAAAACCCTCCTAGCTGGCTGCCTGCCCGGCAATGATTTAAATTTGCCACGTGGCACGTTTTCTAAACATACATTTACATAGAGCTATTCAAGCAAATGGTCATTCGTTGCCAACAACAGTCGCTAATTATGCCAACGTGTAGACCTTCAGTACTTTGATCGCATACATTCAAACACATGAGCAAACAGAGAAACACGTCCGCCAAATGACCTCGACAAATTGTAGATGTGTTTTTGGTCGTTAGTCGTGTTGTTGGTATAGATGTGTAGATGTAGATGCCTTTGGCAAGTTCGGGCATGATAGTGGTACTCAGATGCTTACTTGTCAGCTCTGCATTGTAGAGAAAATACATTTTGCTGCACTCTGTTATAAGGGAAACTTGCGTCGATTACCGTAAACCCATGCAAACAGATTGGATAAGAAAGTCAACGATTACCTAAACAGGTGTTGTGTGAGCGCGTATTCCAGGTGCCCTGGAACCTACAACAACCCACACTTTGATAAATGCACTCATTTGCAAATCAGTTAGGTTTATGCGAGAGACTCACCTGGATTCCAGCTGAATCTCCTGTTTGCAATGTGTCTAGGCAACTGAATGTGGTCCACCAGGCCGCCTAGGGTTCCAGTTGCTACGATATTTAGTTGCCTGGAAACATCACAACCTTTTGAGTAGTGTATTTAGTCTATACACGTACCGCTATACCTCAAATATCATAGCAACTTGAACATGGGTCGGCCTGGTTCAGCACATTCATTTGCCTGGAAACATCACAACCTTTTGAGTAGTGTATTTAGTCTATACACGTACCGCTATACCTCAAATATCATAGCAACTTGAACATGGGTCGGCCTGGTTCAGCACATTCATTTGCCTGGAAACATCACAAACGGGATATTCGGCAGGGTTCCAGGTGAGTTGTGCCTACATGATGAGCTCCAAGAAGGGTGAAACCGGTCGTGGGCTGTGGAAGAATTTTCTGCAATCTATACATTGGTTACGCCACATTCAATATCCTGGCTGTGTTATGCCTGCCCCAAAGGATCACGGGAAACATGCTTGGCAATATGGTGAAATTTTTATACAATTCCTCCCGTCTCAAGTAGAATTCTTTCAATGTCCGTTATTTCACCTAACATAATGGCATATTTATCACAAGAAATTGGTAAACACCGCGGTATCGAGCATATATGTAGCTTCTTGTGATAACTTGCTGCCATAGAATTTTTTAGACAAATCTGCAAAACACACCCGTCTTCCAAGTGTTTCGTGGACAAATTGCCAGGTATCATATGTGTGCCTCATTCGATATCCAACAGTATCCTAGTAGAGTTCGAAACAACCACTGCTCGGTTGTCGTATAAGTTTTCTTCATTCTTCCTACATCAGATAATAAACGGTCAAATCACTTGAACGTCAATCGAGGATTGCTTGATGTAACTTTATGGCATGAGGATATTCTTGCTTGTCCACGCTAAAATTTAAAGTAGTTTTCCTAAGTTTTTCTCCAGTACCGCCAATATCCGACAAATTAAGCATAAAAATCTGAGCGATCAGAGCAACAAACTTCAGGTGAAAATTTGCAGTGGCCATCTCGTATGATAAACGAAACCCATTTTATTTCCACGACTGCTTTATGGCAACAGCCCCCATAATGTTTGCTCTTGAGAGACCACTATGAACAATGCTGGTACATTCAGCCAAGACGGTTGTTGGCAGATTTGCAAATTCAATAAAATTCAATTCAATTCAATAAAACTATTCGGACCTGTTAGATGCAAAAATCAGGGTGGTATATTAGTCCGTTATTGTGTTTACTGGCGACAGCATATATATCATTGTTTACACAATCCAGCATACACAAACATGTGCACATATTTCAAAAGGAAATATTTATTCGCAGCTCATGTGGTTTCTCGCGGATTGTGTTTGGAGTTTTTTCCATCCGAAATATCGAGGCTCTTGAGCAACATACCATTTTGGATAGTGAAATATGCAAACGCAAAATGCACAATGCATTATGCAATTGTAATTCACACACAGATCCTGCAAATCCAGGGACTTCGGAAAAATTGATTATTGGGTTTGAAGGCTTTTTGATTTCGTGTAGACAAATCTGGGACCAAGTTTGAATACGTATCCAAAAAACCGTTGACACTGGCGCAAAGGATGAAGCGATTGGCAAGGTTTTTTAAATGTGCTCTTAAATAAGAAAAAAATAACTAAGTTCAAAAATTTCAAAATGTATGTATTAACCAGAGCCCTAGGGCTGCAAGACGACAGTCTGCAAAAAATATCACATTTATGCCTCAGTCAGCTTCTAGTGTTTGTGTAAGTCGTGTTCTCCATGAGATGTACCCATCGTCGATTGGAACTTTGTGATGCTAAAAATAAACATTGCGTCGCTTGGATTACCTGAGTTTTTGTTAAAAAGTTTGGTAGCTAGACACCAACGCATGATATTAAATTGCACCAAAATTGCCACCTAAAAAAATTAACAATACAAAAGTTGTGCTTTAACAACCACTGTCTTTGAGGAGATCTAATCAGTGTAAAATAAGGGTCTAGGTATGGGTTGGTTGCCAAATCTGTGCCAAGGTTTTGGCTAACTAGATATTAATTAGGCAGCAACCGACAGAATGTCGTTATCTCCGGTTATTGCGTAGTTATTACTGGGAACTATAGTACAAAACGGTGACCATGAATATTGCAAAACAAATGAGATTACCCAACTGGGGGTCACTAGTATGCCTGAAGCTGCATAAGCATACTAGTTAGCGCAAATGTTCTTACCTGCTCGCGGAGCGCAAAAACGAACGCATAAATTCACATTTGTTGACAAAATGATTGTTCCTTTCAGGCGAAACTTAGCGATTGGATTTAAGTTAAGCACTCAACTGTCTAAAGTAATATAACATGCACAGCGGAGGATAACTCAAGCAAGCTGTTGTAAAGGGAATTGAATCGTTGATAGACATGGGACAATCCCTTCATATGGATGGAATGTTACAAAGCAACCGTTCAAAATCCAGTTCTGTTCGTAAACGATAGCGGGTTCTCCTCATTCGTCATATCTGTACAATGCATGTTTCATTTTTGCAATTACAGCAACAAGCTGTACTCGCCTATGATTTTAGTGCCAACATGCGTATTCCTCTGGGTGTCACATATTGTGGCTCTATGCCGTCGTGTAAAAGTGTACGGCCGCGAACGCAAAATTAACCAGGTATTGTGCAACGAGGTACCTGAAATTCGCGTTATTATATATTCACTGAATGGCACCCAAATGCTCCATAAGTGTCAGGTCGTGTTTGGTTAGGCATTACCTTTCGGGTCTTTATTAACAGATCACTGGTGAAGAAGATTAAACTCACAATTACATGAAGAAATGCATTGGTTCGCAAACCAGTGGCCATACGCAAATCTGGTGCCGCCCAAAATTCGTTATTAATTACAGAATATTAGGCAAAGTCAGATGAATAGCGGGAAAAAAATTAAAACTGAATAAAGCTTTTTAATTTGCGTAAACATCTGTGGAAAATCATAAAGCATTCATGCACTGCACAGGCATTTGATGACCTGCAAAAGCTCGAGTGCTTTGCCTTTGATGGTTGCGCCTAAGTTAAACATTATTAGGGTAAATCTTCTCCGGTTGCAATAATTGCGATATGTTAAGCAGTGCGCCTAATGTGTACTTCTCAGTGCCTTTTGAAATATTTGGTTTTCGTTAGTTACCACGGAAAATCTAAAGGAAATCCCTTTTATATTTACAGGTCTTCAGGGTTAGTAAAATTATCTTTCATTTGTTTTCAAAATTATTTCCTGGGGAATTCATTTTGTTTGCTCGTCCAGTTACAACAAACATAACACCACCCACGATTTAGCTCCATCAATTAAAATAACCCATTTCATTTTGTGCTTTCTTACAAGGCAATCCAAGCAACACGATAAATTACCTGCTATAATGTAACCTCAAAAACCACTGGCGGTCATCAATCCAAACCAAAGCCTCATCGTATAAACTAAATGGGGACTGCCATTTTATATTTCAAGGAAACACGTTATCTGATAGCCAAGCGGAATTAGCCGCCTATTGCTCCTTAATTTAAAACTGAACTAAGGTAAACTAAAACTAAACTAAAACTCAACAAATTTAAAAATAATTTAATCCTAATAGCAATATAAAGTGCATACCTGCTGACGGCGTGACTGTCAAAAATATGACTTTTAATTAAAAATAGTGGGATGCTCTAAAAATGTGCATCGGAAAAATGAAGATAATGGGCAACAAACTTTTATATAAAATTACATGGCAAATGAATTAAAACTTTACTGCTTTGAGAACTTGCTCCGTTAAACTTCATCAGTGGTTTGCAAATAAATTCTCGTTTTTAGGCGTAAAAATTTAAATGTGTCAAGCGAGCGGTGTTTGAGTATTTATAACACGCTCGGCCGAGGACCAGGTGGGTAGAGATAAAAAATTACAGCCAGCGATATGCATTGCTAAATAACGAAACAGCATGGTGAAAATCAGTGTTGCGATACTGATATCCAATGACAATAAGCGAAATCACTGCTGGAGGGGCGCGTATACAGGATAGTTGTAAGTTTAGCAGATCTAATCAATAACTGATACATCCAAGATAATTTGGTTACCACATAGGTCTTTTAACGTGCAGCCATAGATGCAGTCGATGGGCCTATTTGGTGAATGTGTGTGTACTTGTTTTGCAATCTTCCAATTTGATACATTAAACGTCAGCTTCATTCACATACTGTTTGCCGTCACTTGCACTTCGCAGTTTAATAAGAACTACAATCCTCTAGTATCTCCATTCTCATGGTCGAACGCTTTCCTTTTTCGAAACCACTGTTTCCATCGCTTAACCCCTATGTCCAATACGTACCCATAACTCGTCAGGAACCTTTGACATTTTACATGTTGAACCAAATCTGATGAAAATTTTACGGGCACATTTTGGCCCACTAAATTACCACGTGCCTTGTGCGCACGTTTTTCGGTAATCCAAATTTAATTACCGTTCTTGCGGGCCTTTTTGTGACTTGCGTTAATCTGAGCAACAAGTAGACAGCACCCCCCGTAATTTGGGTTTGTGTTTGTTCCAATACGCATTTCGTGGGTATAGTACCACATTTATTCATAAATCTCGAGAACTCCCAACACACTAAAAATCGGTTAAAATTTATTGCTGACCTGGTCCACTTTTTGGTATCTGTGATGTGGATTTGGGCAGCAAGATAATCATTTATCACGGTAACGTGTTTTTCTTTAGCTTAATTACTGCAATCAAGTCTCAACTCGCAGAACATACGGGCGACTAAGAGAGCAGCAACTATCGATTGCAAACAAGTAGATCCTAACGGCGGTGGTAATGGTCTCACTTGTAAGTTGAAGGTTTACTCACTCTAATTGCCCCAGAAAAAAATATTTTCAGCCCATAATCGTCTAGCATGTCCCACCGCGACGTGATAACTCGTGTTTTTCTCTAACCTGTTGACGGAGCGAAACATCCGATCACTTGATGCAGTCTCCTTGCCCATTACAATTGCTCTACAAGTTCAGATATTTCGTTCACTATCAAGGCATAAATTGCAGCCGTATTAGCTTCTACTGCGGGCATGAGAGTGCTGAGCGGGTAATGCACCAGCTTTGAGACCAAAGTGTCCGTCTAACCGACGCCAAATCATCGGCCCGACGGCCAATATCTTGGCCTGCGAAATCGGAGAGCAATCAAACCCTGGTGAGCTTTCCGGTTGCCGTATTTGCTGGAGAGTGGGTGGGTGCAACTGCGGAGCGATTATTTACCTACCATACCCTACGGTGCAACAAAATCTGGTCCAGATGACGACAAGTATTGCAAGGCTGACAATTCTCTATTCGATTTCACATACTCGCTCAAAACTTTCCCCAAATTCATGCTTAACCAGAAACTCCAACTTTGCATGTAATTTCAGGCATGCCATTTCATCCACTATTCTACCCAGTGTTAAACACGCTTATATCACCCCAGCGCACACCCAATTACAATCTCCTTATTTTCAGTCCGTTTTTCCAAGGGCCAAAACGCACCGGGGACGATTTTAACAACTTCTCAAATACGACAGTTGGATCGGCACTTACAATAGTAGTCACACAAAGCTGAGCAAACAGCGATTGTCGGAATCCCATATCGCTGGCTAAAGTTTCTCAGTTTGCAGTATATATGGCGGGCGATCCAAAACACCAATTATTACAGAGCTATGCAGTCATTTGTATGAAATAACAAGGAAGCTCAAAATACACGTGGTGCTACACATCTGCTCAGGTCGTTTTGCTAAGGTACTTGTGGGCCGACAGATATGTATTAAAAAAACGTTTCCTCTCGAGTTTGTAACAAACATTTGTATTACTGGCCATCTATTTGCACTCTCTGCGGGCATCATACGAAAACAGCTAATTATTCATTTATTATTCCGGTGTAGAAAAAATCGCCAATGCAACGCAGGCCGACTATCAAATAAGATACACCAATCAACCTAGCTGCGACGAATTCTTTTGTTTTTGTTTAACAAGACAACTGACCCAACGATGTAAAATGTTTTCCTACATATGCCGCAATTAGTTGCCTCACTGGTACGTTCGCCCGGACAAAGATGCCGCTAATATTGTTTACGCACACTTTGAACTAGTTATATCTCCTGCAGAAAACATGAGAAGAAACAAACTTATGCACAAACGTTCCGATCGTGTTCCAAGATGCATCATACTGAGCAATGGCATCTACTAAAAAGATAAATCACAAGACCTCGTGTAGGGTTGATCAAACGTTTCTCATCCTGGGCCTACGTGGAGAGATTTTCCATATTTGAATATATACCGTCATAGATTATGTGTGAAGGTTTTCTTTTTCCAACTACGTTCCAGAGTAATTTGGATCGGCCCGGTCTACTTGTTCATCAGTGTCAACCGGTAGAATAAAAATATTATAGCACGTTCATAAGGACTGCCCCGCACAAACACGTTATGTTTCTAGGTTGGCGTTCTGGGCGGCACGCTTTCCACTCACATCACTCCGGCTTGTACAAATTCACATCCCCAGACGTGAAAATACAAAGTTTATTACGATCACCGGTAGTGCCGTTAGGAGACGCTTGCCTGGTGTGTAAGACGTGTAAAATTTGAAAAAAATGAGATCCAGAATATTTGCTGTTTATTAGGCATCGTGGAAACAAAGTTCTATTACGTTCAACCTTGTTATTGGTTTCCTCAACCGATTCTCCTTGACCGATTAAACAAAATGAAATTCGTTCAAACAAGGGTTCTGTGATTGTGCATTTCACAAATTTCACAATTACCAATCAGTGTACGAAACCAAGTTTTGTTACCTGGTGAAAGGAAGAAGACCTTTGCTGTGGAGTTGTTTATTTGAGAACACCAACTTAACAGTTACGAACCATTGAACAGGGGAGCAAAACTAACAGGAGAGCAAAACTCACATATGCATCTCGTTTACAAAACTGAATATCCACCTTCTCCTTGAACGCGTCTTCTTGAACCTTTTCTGGATATTCATTGACTGCTACTCAAATACAAGCGAATGCTACGAAGAGACTCCACAAATTCTGTAGCAGAGCTCACTTTTCAAGAGACGCCAAGCGGATTTACGAGAAGACCTGCTACTCACATGCCACTGTTACACTGGTAGCCGTTTTAGTCCTTGGCCCATGTACCAATTCAGCTGCGGTTATATTGCTCTGTTGGAACAAAGATGAATTTCTCACGTGACGTCACATGTGCGGTGTTCAACAACATGGAGATCTGATGAGCACTAGTATCAGCAGAACTGCAGTAGAATGAATTCTGTTCAGTCATTTCGGTCATGTGACTAAAAAGCCACTGGTCAAACAGGGATCATGTATGTGGTCAAATAAGGAATTCCGCAACCACAAACAGCCAAAATTTATTGAGCCAACATTATCTAAGGATGACTGCGTTTAAATAGTCAGACGTAAAACATGTTACTGTAGTAAATACTTTTCGCGAAGTCGATCGTCTTCCCGCAAGTGGAGGAACCCGCATATACCAGGTATGTTTCAGATACATTGTAGATTTTTTTACTGCCAGTAGAATTGAAACTTCCGAAAAAAAGTGTCGTGAACAAAGTTGTACTTTTAACCAAAAAACTTTCGGTGAAGTTTTCCGAAATTATTCTAAGATCAACCCACATTTTAAATACACCCATTTTAAACATGAAGTGGCTTTTCCTCACCTTCCTTATGACCCCTAAGAGCGTTCTTTGCTGTCTTTATGGAGCAAAATGTATGACAACTACAACTGTGCAACGCTATCTGCACACATTGAAACGGACCCAGTTTGGTAACCACTGTGAACAGACGAAACTTAGATCACACATTTCAGATTTGGGCGAAAACACAGACATGTCAATTTTGGAGATGAAATATTCCTATTGAAGGAGTAAGTATCTGTGAATCCTGTGTTCATTTGGAAGCATACAATGCACTCAATGGAACAACAGATTCTCATATAGGCGAAATGAGCAAATACTTGATTATATTTAAGAAGATCGACCCCCAGTCCGGCATAGTGCATTATTTTTGGATACTCCTGCTTCGCGAAATGCTGCCGCTTCTATAGGAGGTCTTAGTTAAAATCGTGGGGTTTCTGTCGCAATTTTGTACAGCATGGTCGTACCCTATATTCTAGGGCAAAACACAAACAGCTGGTTTTTACCGTCTTCCGCTCACATAAGCGGAAATATTGCTTCTCCGAATTGTTATCGGCCGTTATCACAATGTCGGTTAATGTTAATTAATTAATCAAGTACACAGAAAGCCCTTGGGACATCGATTGATATGGATTCCTTACTGTAGGGAACACATCGAGATATACTTCAAGCCATTTCTTGTTCCGCATGTAATAGAAGATCTCATTCATTCGCGAAATTTCACCCCCATATGTTGGTCCTTCCGAGAGAAAGATCCTACCGGGCTTATGCCTTCGGCCGCCGTAATGTCGTTAGCACTATTTAGTGTGGGTGGCCAGACGTCCAGCGTAAACTGTCTTTAGAAAACCACTAACCTACACATCTTTCGGAATAGGTCTATATTTCAAAATTGTTCTGCCCTTCGGCTTCCAATGATAGCCATAAATTTGCGTCAAATCCAGATATTGCAAGGATCCCCAGGATTAATTATTTTTGTTCCACTATGATCCTAGCCACAGGGATGGAATACGCATGTTATTGAAATTAAAAAAAATCATTCATTCCACATTATTGGATGGAGCGGTGGAACACGATGGTGGTGGATAACATAGAAAGATAAATTTCAACCAAAGCCTTCAAGCAGTACAAGTTGGCGGAGTTTTGAGTAATTACACTAACTTTTAAAACAAACCAGCTTGTTTGTAGTACGCAACGTAAAGGGCTAAATATTTAATTAGACCATACCACGGCCGCTTCTACAGGCAGAGAATTCTATCCGATTACGATTTGCTCGCCCAATATTTTTTTCCGGCATAATGAACGTTAAACATGTGGTTGCAAACAAACATGATGTAAGCGATTGACTGATATTCCTGTTGATTTTACAGAATTCCAAAATATCACCGGGTACGTAGGTGTATCCTGCTGAATAGTTTGAAGGAAATGTTTGTCAATTTAGTTCCGCTACATTTATATATGCGTATTACACGCTAGTAGTTTTTGAAACCATGCTACTTAGCGCACTAATCCAGTATACATGCTGCAGACAAGTGAGACATATAGTTAAACTATTTTAAGTGTCTCACATCCCGTAGGGACCCCGCACATACTGCAACATATAAGAATGGTTTGGAGAAATCGTAAAAGTTCAAGAAATAATTATGCTTTGTGCAAAAATGCCCTGGTTCGAATTTAGTCGAACAATTTAGTCCCAATCTACTGAGCTTGTCTGCGGAAAACATCTCCATGTGACGTACGTACCCAACACTTCATATTTGACTTAGTACACTGCTGTGGCATGCTTGCTTACACAATAATATATCCCGTTTGCCGAATGGTTACAAATGAACATAATCGTTACCATGAATGATAAAAATTACCAATCAAAATGTGTATTGCCGTATAACTAATTCATAAATTCTAAAAGCACGGTTATTGTGTCGGTTCGCGGTGGTCTATTGAACCTATCGCGAGGCCAAATACATACCTGTATATGTGCCGCAACTTGCGTTTTTTTCAGTTTATGTTTGACAGCGAGAGATATAACTGATATGTGTATTTCCAACGGACGCCACGGCACAGAGAGTCCAACAGTAGGAACAAAGACGGCCAAGATTTTGCAATCACCTAACGAAATGCATTTGTCACGGCACTTTTCTGGAAATCATGCACAGAACTTGTGAAGTGAATACCGGATTGCTGTCAGTGATATGCGCTTTCAATCATCACATCAAATTTGTGTGTGATTTTCTGGCACCAAAATTCTTAATGGTGTACATGTTTTGTTCCAGTCCAGGTGCCCCATTTTTATACTTGCGGAAGGAAACTTCCAAACTCATCTGCACTTTACAGGTTGTCCAGGGCCACCCACTGCTCAACTACATTCGACATCTAACCACATACCTATAATCAGCTTAATCAATAGGCCGCGGTCTGACATTGAGTATCTTTTCAATCAGATTTTTTGTCCTCATTAATGTTTGAGAGGAGGTTCAACGTTTTATTCCCTTTAAAATCACACAAAAGCAAATATAATTTGCCACTGTCATGGATGAAGGTAATGGGGGGTTATTGCATAAATTAGTGGTTGTTGCATTGTTCATTGTATTCCGAAGGACCGATAATTGGGCTGGCCAATTACAGGAAATTCCGGTAAACCGCCCTACGATACCAGCGGGGAAAATATGACCAGTTCCAACATTACGACATTCATTGATAGTCAATGATACACAAGTGAACTCATTGAGAATTGCTAATCGCACAAGCTACCAGGCCAGTGCAACTTACGTACACTACTTTCGTCCTCACCAGAGCCGACTGCAGTGGAAACAAGTGAGCTATGTTGAGCGATAATTCGTCTCCGCTAAAGTCTTTATTTGGATAAATGTGTCCCATGAGTATTGTCGATGCGTGCCACCAGTGAACTGCAGGTGGTCCTTGCAATTCGTGAGCTGTGTATTCTTGAGTCATTTTGCGAGGCACAAATTTGGGCATGCTGTTGTGCCCGAAAGATTTCACCACGGATCAATGTGTGTCACAGCAGAGTGTTACGTTCAAAATAAAGCAATTCAGAATTGCAAAGAGATTATCGCCTCTTGCTACTTTGGACGGATACTTTTAGTGTTTCATAAGCAGTATCTCGTTGAAAGTTACGGACCCTTCGAACGCTGCCTCAAAAAAGATGTACATGTTGCGCAATTCACCTGTTGTGGCGCGCAAAATACTCTCATTTAAAAGACCATTTATGAATAAACGTTTAACAGATCGGCATTTGTCACCCTCGTTTTACCGACGTTTTTTCTAAAACTGTTGGAAACCTTGAACGCTGAGCTCCTAATATGTGCTACTTTTAAACGTACACCGTACAAAATATGTCCTGCGAGGGGTGACTTTATTACATAAAGTAATACTATAACAGTAAAACTATAAAAGTAAAGTAATAATAACTAAATAAATAAATAATATAAAAGTAATACCATAAAAGTAATACTATTCCGTCTGAATTGCGACATGCACTAAAAATAGTGCCATATGGGAGCGTTTCACAAACCACAAATGTATTTTCTTTCGAATGGCTATGGCCAAACATTTCAGCAGGCGTAAACAAACTTTATTCAGTAAAACAACTGCCACCAAGAATAGCGGATATTTAATTAACCGCGTCGACTGCACAGGCATCATCTAAGATTGTTATTGAAAGCAACGCAAAGATGATTCATCGGTTACTAGAAATTCTAGCGAAAAGAAGCTTGTGCGATTTAACGCTGTGACACACACACAACGATTTATTTCATCCTGATTGCAGTTTGCTGAAGGTGAATGCATTACAGTGGGTACTACAAGTGGTGTCAGTGGTTTTGAAAATTATTTTTACGTAGACAAAATATACGTGAGTAAAATGCACTCGAAGCCGCCTTAAACATCTGTAAAATACGTGTTACGTTTTCACGCACAGGTAATATTCCTAGAGTTTTATATTCAAATAAGTGTTAACTTGTTGCTATTTTTGGGATAAATATTGAATACTCTACACAGGTTACAACAATATCCCAAATAGAGTTGATTTCAAAGTCTATTGGTAAACATTTTTTTAGAATGATGAGATAGGGGAGATGTTCATACATACCAGGACATAGTGCCACTATCTCGAAGTTGAAAACTGCGAAAGAAACTCACTTCTTGAGAAATGTCTGTGGGGCTGGTATTTGCGAAAATGTACTCTCCAAAATAGACAAAATAGCAACGGTACATTTTGCACTCACCTGTAAAAACTCCAACGCCACAACAAGTATGTTTCTTAATGTGTTAAGTTAGACATGCAAGGTCATACGTGCCAGGTAGCATGTCGCGTGCAGCCTGACCCATTTTTCAGCCAGCCTTCGTGTTGGGTACGTGAGTGTCCTAGCTGATGGCAAGAGGGTCCAGATTCTTTGCATTTAAAATGCTTAATTTCTTCAACTGGGCATGTTCAACAATTCGCACCGTGTTTGCCATGCAACCCTGGCACATGGACAAAGCAGCCAATTACTAATGAAAACACATATGTTTGCAGAATAAAGTTCCAAATCTGTTTTGCGTGCGTAACGATGTGAAATTTGGCAAAACGTTTCACGTTAGAATCTGCCCTATTGCTCAGATTTAACTGGTGTATCACGTCATAGACGTGCAACGCAACAAAGCCGTGGACTATCTTTATTACCGTCGTCGAAACTCGATTTACATAGCCATATTTATACGCTTGTTCATCGCGTGAGGGGCGGTCCGTAACGCATATCTATCTACGGTTGGCTGCGTTTTCGGCCGCCTAACTGCACACCACTTGTTTGTCTACCAAAAAAAATCTCGATAGAAAATAAGGCATATTGGCATATGCCTGTAATTTATTGACTCTCGTCGCTACACCAGTAAGTTTCACCTAATATTTGGTGTTAAACTAGACAAGTTTTAAACCGAAATACGTGTATTATATATTTGCATCCTTTTGGGTATAAAGATTGAATGACCTATGTGCCACTACCAATACATCCCTTACAATTTTACTGAAGACAGGACAATCAAAATTAGGAATACTCACTTCATGACTGCTACCCACAATTTGTCTACCTTGTGGTATATGTCTTTGAGCTGCCCTTCAGCATTCGATATTTATGATAATCCGGAATTTGTTAGCTTCTGTGGATGGCTTTTTGTCATAAATGCCGTTGTAATTAGGTCACCTATACTACAAAAGTAATTTTTAGCAGGAAGTTGCTAGTTGTTGTAGAATGGGTGATCGGCGGCAGGTGTATCAGCGCAATCCTATTACTACTCACTGCTGCCTACGGGCCCGTCGCCACCATACAACGCAACCCCTCGGATCGCACTCGGTACTTTCAAACATGTTCAAACATGTACTTCAATGATAAACCAATTTACCCCGTACAAGGGGAACGTGCGTTATCTATTATTCTCAGCAAAACAAATAATAATTTCATAAATACCCGTATTCACACACTCGGAATGTATCCTTCAAAAATAAAAGAAATATACACACCGAGCAGCCAGGTGCAATTTAGAAGCCTATTGTGCTGCATTTCTCAGAGATGATTGATTGATCTGAGCTGTGAACTCCGGTTGAGCATTTGGGGATTCTTCGAACTGAATGGACAGAAATTCCTGTCCGAAGTTTCATCAAAGAAACAGGGAAAGGAATTGTGTTAACACCAAATAATTTAACAGAGAGCCACGTGCAAACACAAGGAAAACTCTATATACACCTGCATACGGAAGTCGACATAAGGTGGAAGAACATGTTAGAAATCGTTGTTATTCAGCTGGTTGAAATCTTCTTCCTGCAACTTGTAAACTATTTGTCAGCGCTTTGTCGGTAAGATGTTTTTGGGGTACTTACACCCTACCTGTATGCAGTTAGAACATAAGCTGAAATCCCCAAACGCAAGCTCGTAGCGTGCGCTCGGTTCTGCGATTATGATCGTTGTTGCATAACAGGCGAGTTAAGCAATTTCAGTTTTAAGTAAACGATACTTTATAGTTCGATATCTCTATTACTGCTTGCCCTTTGCTTTCGTCTTCCAAACGTAATTTGATTTTCTTTACTGTGCGCCGTCTAATCACAATCCCATGACTTGATCCTGTGTTTCACTTACTAAGAGCCGGACGTCTAAGTTCTGGTGCACATTTGGCCTCCGTAGGCCCGGAATCTTGGTATCATTGAATGATGAACCAAATCAAGTAAACACATTTGTTAGCAGATTTTTGATACAGCGCCATGCTTCTAAATAAATATGTTTCCTACCGCTAGTAACCCGCATAGCCACTGGGCTACTTGCGTATAATGAGAGAATAAATGGTGTGGTTGTTGCTGGGAAAGCAGCCACGGGTGACATCAATAAAGGTGACCTAGCTTGCTTGCAAGTTTAGACACGCTAAATACACGAAGAATGCGGCCGTCAAAGCGGAAAAAAAATCCGGGCAAACCACCCAACTGGCGTTTTCTACATATACACGAAACGGCTATTGCCGTATTTATCGCTGTTATTAGACACTTTTCAATCCATTAAGGCGAAAAATAATTGTTTGCATGTAGACTCCAGACAACACGAAACAACATGGATTGGTAGGGAAACAGGATTTCCGGGCATCAGCAATAAACGCGAGAACGAATGCGCACACCTTCAATAATTTTAATTGGATTTAAAGACTTTTCACGCCTTTGGAATCCCGACATAGCGTCTAACCTTACGTCTGTGCCATGTTTACATGTGTAATATGCTTACAAATGAAAATAAGCAAACATTCCTGCTCAAAAAGGGAAGTTCTCGCATTTTGACAGCACTTTTCGCTTATACCCTGATGTGGTTTTATTAAAAGCTTAATGTTCACCCTCGTCGAGTTCGATTTCACAACAAGTACAATATGCGAAAATGCCTGCAAACGTCCTCAGCGGCTTTGATATTTTCAAGTGCGTTAGCGCCACCAGCAAATCTACAAAGTTTCAGTGTACACCATATTTTGGGACGCAAATTACCATTTTTCTCCACCCTAATTTTTTCCGTCGATGTCTAACTTTTTGATTTTGTGACCATGGCCACATTCTCAGTCTATCATGGTCATTGTTTTCCGGCAGCGAATTCTTTAACTTTGGTTCAAGCAAACCGGTTAAATGAGTAAACTGGGATACACTATTCTCTATGGTTGTAGTTGTTTCCGCTTTGCACACGGTAAAATTTGTGCAATAAGTATGTCACGTGGTATATTCTATCCGGTTACGTTCTTGTCTGTCGCGTTCCAAACCTATCGTCCCATTCACACTTAATTGGGATTTTCCGTAAAATTCGGGCAAAAACCTATTATTATTATTATTATTATTATTATTATTATTATTATTATTATTATTATTATTATTATTATTATTATTATTATTATTATTATTATTATTATTATTATTATTATTATTATTATTATTATTATTATTATTATTATTATTATTATTATTATTATTATTATTATTATTATTATTATTATTATTATTATTATTATTATTATTATTATTATTATTATTATTATTATTATTATTATTATTATTGTAGATATGATATCATGTATTATCATATTCCAAAAACGTCCATATATATTCTTAATTGTACATACAATTATATATACTACATAGTGTATATTATTACGCCTAGATATACTGTGTAGTATTCGTTATCTTCCTTGTGTAACACGTACATCATACATGACACAAATGAAGAATTTTCAGAATATCCCGCCGGACGGTGTGCTTGTTCAGCGGTAGACAATTTTGTAAAAATTTTAGGGTACGTGACATTATGTTGTGCTGTTCCGGTTACTGCAATCGGTAATGCTCTTAAGTATCCTTTCTAAGCAGACAAATTAACCGTGAGATTTGGTGTGAAACAAGAAGCTGTGAGCAAAGGTTTAAAAACGTTTTGGTTCATTTCTAACAAAAAACTCCACCTGCCTTATTACCCTGATGCAATATGAATTGACCCACAATTTTGCACAATCCTGATGTGCTCAGATAACCGATATTAGGAAAATTATGGTGTTCTATAAATTTGTACGTCGACTGTCATAATTATCTGCTCTAGTTGGGATGTGAAGAATTTAAGCCAATATAGGCACACATATTCTCTTGCCCATTTGGCTTGTGTTCGCTTATCACCGATTTTTTTTAAATTTTCTATGGAAGCTCCCATGATGTGATGGTAGATTTATTTGTACAGCTCGTCCACTGACAATATGGACATGACAGCCTTACAGAGAAATCGATGAGAAAATGCCTATCGATGCTTCCTCGCTGGCCCACATACCACGTATATTCACGTAAATCAAACAGTTTGCTTCAGTAATGTCTTCACATCTAAAATGGTAAAATGTCAATATACATGATGACATAGTGTGCGTAAACCAGGTTGCTGCGTGTGAACAGGTGTAGTCACGTGGTTCATTACCAAACATTTCGTCTCACAGGAAGAAGGGCGGTGATGCAGTTGCAGATTATTTTTGAATAAACGACGAGGAGTTAAACAAACATCTCACAAAAGCATTTCAAAAAAGAAATGTGTCTCCGAAAAAATGTCAACACACAGTTTGATCAAAAATCCTCACATGGGGAAAAATTTTGGCTGGCGGTAGCCCCTTTTGATAAAGGCTATTACCATTCTTCAAGAATGATCTTTTGCCCATTCCACGCAGAAATAATTACGTCTGTTTTGTCGCATAGTAAATGTGAAAACGAAGGACCAGTCGTGATGCGTTGGTTGCATTGAGGTATTCCATCTTTATAGGCGCTAATAAGTGCGCTGAGACGTTCCAATCATAATGCGCAGGTAACTTATTGGCGTCCCACTCCGCGGTAACTACCTAAAAAGGCGCCAATTTTACAGTATGCAACCTGCGTAGCAAGATCCCTCCGAGGTATACACTGTTTAGTTGTGCGCAAACACTTCAACTTAGAGGTTGGCGGAATTGTTTTGGGCACCACTGCAAACTTGAAATTTGGAGGCGAATACGGGTTGAGACTTTTTTTACATCTGCATTGAACTGCTAAACTTTGAGCACTACATTGGCGTTTTACGTCTCTGCACGGTCGCGGTATGTATTTATACTGGATATATGACTATTAACCGCGGATTTTACTGCCTAATGGTTAAACATATGTATGTCTACAAAGACACGAGTTATTCAAACAAAACGCACCAAACAGACCAGCAAAGAAATTAGTAGACTTTAACCGGGACTAATTGAATATATGACTATTAACCGCGGATTTTACTGTCTAATGGTTAAACATATGTATATCTACAAAGACACGAGTCATCCAAACAAAACGCACGAAACAGACCAGTAAAGTAATTGGTAGACTTTAACCGGGACTAATTGGGAGCTGCCTCACCGAGGCCACCATATGTTCCACAACGAAAAAGAATAGCTTACAATTATGAGCAAAAGTTTTAAGCCTAATATGTTGGCAGAAAAAAACAGAACAAACGACTGCCAAGCCATCCTACCTAATGGAAAAGGGTTTTATCACTTGAGAGGTGGAGCACGTTTTACACAGTATTTTGGAATACCCAAACCCCTTGATTACATTGTCCGTGATCCGCTAGTTTTGCCACAGTATTTTGGAATACCCAAACCCCTTGTTTACATTGTCCAAGGTCCACTAGTTGGAATATCTCTTTATCACAGAATGAGCGATATTACAAACGTTTGTAGATGTGTCCATGGCGGTTGGGAGATTATGCGACACAATATCATCAAATCCGTTCTCTGCGAATAAACCGAACGCCAGCATCTGTGTTGGTGTTAGATTTACCCAGATTTCCCCAAATCACTTTGTTTCTTGGCTTATAGACATCAAAACAGAATGACGCAGCACAAAACACTGGATATATTTGGGCTGGTTGCTTATAATGGGTTAAAATAATGATCCCAAAAACTGAAAATTATTACGCAAAAGCTATTCATCGATGAGCACACGCTGGCAGATGTAAACAGCAGTGGTTCACTTTGAAAACACCAAGCTGTGCACATGTCCGAATTCGGTCACAAAGATGGGCGACTTGTCACGCGATAGCTTAATAATTTCTAATTTCTAAACGACCTTTCCTGAAGTCATTTTGATTTTCTTTATTGAGAGCCCACTAAATTTTAGGGGCAGTAATAAAGAAACACATTCACAGCTTATTTATTTGACCACAACACTACAAAAATACACAAGCAAAGGCGGTTTCTAGTTGGTTTAGCATGTGTCAGCGATAAGCTTGTTTTAGGATTTTAACAGAATGAGCCCACTAGGGGCAAATCACGTTTCTTTAAACGTGAACCGCGACAATTTTTGGATTAAGACAGTTTGACCTGGCTAGTCATGTGGTTCTCCCAGACGTTTTCATGCCAACGAACAAACTCGCACATAGGAGTTTCCACACTGCCGAATCACACTGATTGCCAATCACATTTGGGAGCCTACTTCAAACAAGCAATTAAACTGCACATTCGTATTCCGACAAAATCAAACGGTGTCGAAATTAGACAGATTACTTCTTGCACAGTTTAAGCACGTGTGTGTGCAGCATGTGTGTTGTTTGCATAAATCGATCAGGTGGGGTTTACCACAAACAGATTAAGTAATCTTATGTAGGCAAATCATTCAACTTTAGTGTGCCATTATTTCAAATCTCTCCAATACTCACCTAAAGGAGGCGTACTACGAGGATGATGTTCATTATTATTAGAATGATATTTAGTAAAAAATCGAACTTGTATAATAAAAGCCCACACTGTGGCTCAGATTCAATGAGCTCTCCCTGAATATCTTTGCCTATCGATGGAGGAAGCAATTTTGCAATCAGCGCTTGAAAATGGACTAAGCATGCATTTCTTTTTAGCAGATTTACTTATAGCTGAATTTACAAAAATTCACGTTACGCGTTCGATATTCTCTCACTAGTGGATAAAACGATACATATATTAAATTCCATAAAATCGAGACGTTAGTCACAGTACCAAAATGGCCACACAAGCGTATGAAACACATGAATGAGCAACCGACCGATCTTTCAGACTCTTGAACGTCCTCTATACGGTATTGGAGGAAGCAAGTGAAGTTATATTGTGATGTCCAGATTTGACATTACAAATGCCAATGTTAAATCAACTGTTTCACTAAACTCGGGTCCTTTGGGGCAGGTTTAACAAAAGATTTAGGCGGTGAAAGCTTTCATTGTTTTCTTCAACTGGTAAAGTAAGAGAATAGGTGAACGACCTATTGGTGCGCTAGGAAATTTGGACGGTCTTTAAAGCTCTTTTTAGTAGGAACACAAGAACATTTGTTAATGGCGGAAATATTTGTGTACATTTTGCATAGCTTGAGCCGCGTAACAGATTCACTAAATAAACACAGAGCTGACGCTTTTACTCAAGCTTTTGTTGTGCAGAACTCGTATTTTATTGACATTTTACTCCTGAAATTGACGGTCACCGCTGCGCTAAAAGCGTTAGACTCCCTCAAACGCCCGACAGCTTGTGCAGCACTATAAAGTAACGATTTCATTCTCCCACAGACCCATCTTTCTGCAAAAGCGAATGTGCCAATGAAACCTAATGACGAATACTGATCATTTAAAAGTTTTTCAAACCGCGCTTACCTCTGCATAAACATGCAAGTTTTGCCTCTGTTTAATTTTGTCAAACGCGAGCGTTGCAGAAAAACACACCAGAGTTGAGAACACCCTATTTAAAATTTATCAAAGTAAAGTAATGGTTCAAAAGGGGTTTGCATGGAATCAGTGGGTTTGGGGTGATTGTAAGATAATGTCCGTGGCTGCTGCGCCGCATTGAACATGCGTGAAACGTACGCTCCCTTTTGCGTGAGAGAATTCGCTTGAACAATCGACGTGGGCTTACTTCAACTGGCTGCATGCCAACTAAATGCGTGAATATTCCTCCCTTTGTTTAACCGACTTCCTGGTTTTACAGCGCAAATATGCCGCTTTGACCCAAAGGATCCTAGAAATCAAAGGAATCCGCAAATTTAACGAGAGTTTTTCGACCTTTAGAGCATTCCATTATTTGCACAGAAACACAACTTTAACCACCGTATTGGTTAATTTTGCCATATAAATTTTTCGGCGATCGGAGAAATATATTCCAGCAAATGTTTCTATAGATGCTTTTTTAAATGGAGAACAAACATGGCAAAGGTTGCACATTTTCTCCTAATTTATGCCCAGCCCGTGAACTGGTTGGTGGTGCACTGCTAGCAACACTTTTGAAAGAAAACGCTGCTGCGCACAATATTTTTCAGCACAATGCGGATCAGATTCAAAAAGAGCTGTTGGACACAGCAATCGGCTCAGTCGTGAGTATACGACCGTAAATTATACTACCAAGGACAATCGCCCACCTCAGCGTGGCCAAAAAAGCATCTTTATTCGTCCGCCGATCCCCCACCGTAGAAATTATACTCCACAATCTTGGCTGCTCCAAGCCAACACAATTATGAAAGAAGAAGAAATAGTAAAATTGATCCAAATTTGCTTTCGCAGATTAACGCCTGCTCGTATTCCGGAAGTTTCCAATTAACCTCCAATTAGGTCTCACTATCTCGGGTTTGGGACGTTTAAAGCGGGTTACTTAACATCCGACGCAAGTTTGATCACGCGCCTTATGACATAAAGCTAAATTCGCCAGGTTAAATTTAAATTTTTCTTGCCTTTTTGTACTTGAAGCCTGGTACTAGGTAGACATATGTAGCACCAACTTGGCGGCCTCTGCGAAGATTCCACGGAACAGGGAAAAAGCTTTTTATCATTACATTTTTTTTCAAAACCAGTATGCCTTAGTTTGGATGCGGACATTTTATCGCATATGGCAAAATTTTTTAACATTACTTGGTTAACTCTTGTGTGTAGCATTGTTTGTCAAAATGGCTGAAGGTTAAAACTCACCTATATTTCCTGGCGAAGAAAATTAGATTGCGAACATGTAAGAGAAGAATGCAGCGAGTTATCAGTAAGCCCTTTTCCGTGCGTTTGAGTTTACCTCGATTTTCTGCTATTTAGTTAGTTGAATACGCAAGCATAGACCTCAGGCGTTTGAGTGGCTGAAGGTTAGCATTAGACGAACTACGGCCCGTGGAAATCCATAACGCACAATATGACAAACACCAACATGTGAAACCATTAAAATCCCCAAAAAATTCAAAGAAGTACATTTCTCCTCAAACAAACGCTTTTGCCTTTCTTCTGCAGACAACAAGACTTATTAGTAGATAAAGAACATTTGGTCCGCATATCAATACATGAATTTTAATTATTCTCATAGTAATCGGTGCGCGTACTTTGAGGGCCAAAAAAATAAATACACAAATTATTAAATAGGCTATTAAATTTAAAGCAGACTGCTTCACTCATCTTAACCCAGTTAATTTAACTACCAGCCTTAGTATCATATGAACTAAGGAAACGAACTTTAATATCAGTGAAAAAGGGTGAAATTTTGACGCCTGCTCACTTCAGACTACATACGCGTTGTGTATGCAGCCATTCCGCTCGCATCATTGGTGAAATGATTCAAGGTCATAACTATAGCGTATAAATTAAAGGCGAGGAAATAACTAGCCAAGCGCGGACAAACTTCGGATTACCAGAAAGCATGACCTTATTCCCCGTGATTTTCTCAATTGTTGTAGGCAAGTTATTATTAATGTGGGAGAAAAGAACGTGCAAATATATCAAACCTTATCCGACTGTTTTATGTTTAGTGAATAGCTGCTTCGCAAGAAGCATCCCAGAGTACTTCTTGTGTATGGGTAAGATTAAATATCTTGCTTGCATTCATAAAGTTCTTATCGCTCATCAAATCACCGTTACTGAAACACATCCTCACAGCTGTCGGAAAATGTTGATTTCAAAAAAAGAGTTGTTCAGCATTACCGAAAATCAACACTCTTACTACCACCTACTCAATCGCCTCATGGGAAAACATTTGTATATATCAGCCTTACTAAACGTGGGGGGGATAAAATGGTCGTACTAAAGACTCGGTTCACCCGTTGAAACGTAACCGCTTTCACCGTGGACAAAGGAATCAATGAAACTATACTCAGTGGTTATCTGGGTACTTCAAATAAGGTAGAACGTTCCCCATTGTACGCTGTCAGATTATTCATTGATTTACAAGCTGAAATCTTAAGTAAACAATCTGCGCTGTTGGCTGACGGAGAAACCAGAATCGTTAAGCTATTCGTTACTATTAGCATTTACGTTTGTAGATTACGAAATAAACTTCTAATTCTATGGGTGCGAGTTTTAATTCTTTGTCACTAGTAACGAGGGAAAACCGTCAGAAATCACGGATTCGTTTTGATCCTAGGAATATAGCCAATAGCTTGCCGCAGTCTGAGCTGCCAAATACGTTGTCTGTGCATTACGCTCAGTAGTTCACGGGAACTGGCTTGAATGTTTAATTTATAGCAACATAACTTTGGCGAAAGTGTTTCGGTTTGACATCCACGAATGTGATGTGTGTTGAATTTTGGCACAAATGGTCTATTACCTGAAAGCATGTGTCGTAACCCCTCCACACCTTCAAACCAATGTACTGATGTCAACAGAAGAATGCGGAGAAGATCCGCACGAGGATGACAGTAAGTCCATAATAACAGACTTATAATGAACAAAAACTTTCGGATATTTTTTTTCTAAATCTGGCGTCAACCATTTAGCTAACGGTTTAAATGCCCGGCAGTTGTCACTTAACAGGTGATCATAAATCACCTTGTGATGTCTACTAGCGTAATTGATATTTTCTGTATAAATGTTTGTTTTTCCTACTCACGGAATTGCAGCAAAGGTCCACAAAGGTCCTAGTAATTTTCACAGGAAATCATGGATGCACATGACGTTTGCGCTATCTAGACGAAGACAAAGGTCCAAAGGGCATTAAAACCCTCATTGTGAAACACCTCGTGATTTTCTATAACATCATATGGTTTTAAAAACATTGTCCGCGAGTGTACTTTCACACTAGTGCAACGCGTGGTATCCGTGATAAAAACAACTGACTGCAATTTAATTGTGGCTTTAATGGGGAAGAAGATGCATGATGATTTTCGTGCGGGATTATCTAAGTTGTACGCCCAGTCAGACGCTATTCCATGTGACAGTTTGTGTAATTTCAAAGCTATCACTGTTTTAGACCGCTATTAAATCAAAACTTATTTCGCAGTTTCGGAGGTGCGCAAGGTAGAATTTTGCCGCGGTATGTTTGCAATCCTCATTTACACGGTATTTATTATTAACTGAGCATAATGTATTTATTTTGTCGCGGTTATGCACTCCGGTTTGGACGCACAGAATATATTGTATTATTTAACTGAGAGTCTGAAGTCCTATAAATCATACAGACCACACGGAAACACACTTAGGAACCCAAAAGCTGAACCAGTCTGTTTGCTCAAAAAATGTAAGCAGCGTAGATTTTAGGTATAACTTTATTGCCAAACATTTGAAGGTTTAATAAAGACGTATTACACTAACGTATTACACTAACCCATGTAAAATTTCTATGATCAGATAAGTGCAACATGGAAGAGAGGAATCGTTGCATAGGTAGGTCGTGGCCTTGAAAACCTCCTTTAGGGAAACGAATAAGTTGTTGAATGATTCATCAGGGATGATGAGAATTATCAGAGATTTCTTGGAACTCGTGATACTATTAACCGTTGCTTCTCAGAGGGAATAAAGTTGATTCGCTTGATTCCAAGGTTCCCTGACAATGTCGCTGGCAACAAAGTTTTATCTTGATTTCGCGTTTCACGTTGTCCGTTCTGAACTAGACAAGCAGGAAAACAAGTTTTCACTTAATCATATTACAAGCACAACATAATAGCCATCTAAACTGTCTGCCACGCCCCCAGCCTGTGCAGTAGCACCATTGATGTTGAGGTTGTCATTCTAAATGAAATTTCCCTGAATAAAGAAGAGTCACAGTTTACCGTTTTGGAACTTTTTCAGAGTACTACCAGAACAACGTGAGCAAGAAAGGTAGGTTTTTCGGATGGTTTCCTGTTTGTCCTTTTTATTGTGATTTTGTATCTGATGCACAACAAAAGGATCTTTCGGTCAAACCGCAGATTTCCATCAAGTTAAAAACAATTGAGTAAATGATTGCGCAAGCTTTTCAACTAATTTCCTCAAACCATGCAACTCCACCGTTTTTCTTTTTGCGTGCTGATATTGATTTGTTCACCCGTGTGACCAAACGACCCTGATAATTTCAATGGAGTTCATCTCGGTGGCGACTTTTAGACATGTTTTGAGTTTCTTATCAATAGTTGTGTACATTTTTGTTTGACCTACCTCATGTCAAAATGTTAGGATTTTTAGTATCCAGCAGTATGTTTTAAACGATTTTTCAAATACCAATTTGACGAAGTACCTCAATTAATTTTTAAATGAGCCGTCCATAAATCAAGTGTAAGTTTATTTTGGCCTCTAAACATTTTGTGGTAAAGGTGGTTACCGACTTCAAGATTCAAAGACTTCGTCACTTGGACTCCACGAAGCACTTTGAAGATATTTTGTTTTCATTTGTCCCATAAATTGTCAGGTAAATTAACAAAAAAAATCATTTCGATAATACAACTAGGTGGAAAAGTTGCCAAAAGTGTTGTTCCCCTTTGGCTTTCAATGTACGTTCACAGTTGAATGCTGGAAGGACGCTCTTAGGCGCTGTATAAGTGAGTTTATGTGGTAAACTTAAGTTCATGAATGAAATTTTACAGATATCGCATGCACTGGCAGACGTCAGTTTGATCATTTTTGTGAGGTAATCTAGTAGCAAATTTTGTCTACTAAGTGATATTACTTTAAACTATGGTGTAACCTGCTTGGCTTCTTATACATCAGTGCGGTGCTTTTTTGTATACAGTTCCATGTGGTGACGATGTTGGTTGTATAGGTGAGTTTCTGCAGGCATGGTTTGTCAATCACTGAGAAACACCATGTTAATTAAGCAGGGGCGCTGCAATGCAGGCGATAATATATGCCTGGAATGCCGTCTTTTATCAGAATATCAGCTTCAGCCAGGTTTCCCAAATCCCGCACTGTTGCGAAAAACAAATAACTATTTTGTGGACGTAAAACTAGCATATCGGTTGTCGCCTTCACACTATTTGTCTGCCAGTCAAAGTGCCCCTAGCAGTTGGGGCGGAGAAATTCAAGAGCTTGCGCACATAATGGATAATATTTTTGTTGAGCGTAAGATCCTAGCAAATGCAAGCTGTATCTAGATAATGCCTTCGGGCCAACGTTAGTCCCGCAGTGTCTCTGGGTTCAGAGCAGGTTGTTGTTATACCTTATAACTTTTGAATTGCTGTTTGCTTCAGTTTTGTTCCTCGGATGTAGTCGCTCTCCCAGGACATCCACTGTAGCCAACATTTTTTGTTTATTGTGGTTTTGCGCTCCGTGCGATCTGAATCCACTCCATTTTGCATGGTACGATGCATGCTCACGTTTGGTGGTGATGCTCAATCTCAGGGCGCAAACGTTTGAGGTATGCAGTTATTTAGTCAATAAAATCCAGCAACTCAGTTGCAGGAAAGAAGCAATATCATTGTAATTCGGCTAGAACTATTTACTCACACAGCTTGCATTCCTGATTGATTTCACCGTTTTTATATCAAAGCATTCAGGGAGAGATCTGCAGATGTTTTACCAAAGATCAATAATTGGTATGCCTTAACGTATTGAAACGTTTCAGATTACATATCAGTGAACTCTCCACCAAAACAGTTTATCTGTCATGGCATAACCTGGATCCAGCTCAGAATGCGATCTCAATAATTAATTTTATAAGCCTTGGAAATAAGTCTCCTTCGGAACAATAAAAACAACTATTCAAATTATTGAAAAAAAATTACCTAGCGTTCATTTGTAAGATGGGAATCCATGTTTGTTCGTACTCACGTTGTTAGAAGTATGCGAAGAGCTGCACACTCCACCAAGTAAGACTCAGTTCTTAGTTATTTTCTCTCAAATTGGTTCGCATTTGTGCACCCAAAGCTTGTGTTCAGCTTGCGGACATTAACTACAAAAACTGAAAAAATACAGCCACAATATTTACGCCTTAGATAGTAAATTAAATGGTCAGGCAAATCGCAGATGGTTGAGACATCAACAAACACACTTTCGATCTGCTCGCAAAATAGGCACTTGTGTTCCCCGTGAAGATTATCATCTACTGCTATATAATTATATATAAAGATATACGTAAAACTGTTCTCCTTCACAAAGGCAAGTATTTTTAAATCTGGTTACATACCGCAAAGGCGAACTCAACTCAGTGTTGTTAGTAGTTCGCGGTTATTGGAGAATTCTCGAAGGTTGGGAACATACGAATCTGTAACTCACGCTGAACTTAAGAAACCAGTGTGAAACCTTGTGAGCTAAAACCAGCTATTTTTATGACAGCAAGGTGAAGGAATTAGTACTCGTTACAATTGGACTAAATTTATCAGCTTCGTAGTTACGAACAGTTATCAGTTTGGCAGATACCACAATCAATGAACAGTGTGCTTAATTTATCCGGCAAGAAAACTGTAAATGATATTCCGCACACGAGCATTTCTCCAGGATAATTGGTTTTGAAATTTTAAGTCTAAAACTGCCCAATAAAATAATCGGCAGCTTTTGCGTGATATGTCAACGGCCAAGCACCATGTTGTCAGAAGTATTAATGAGTTATTAATTACCCGGCGATTTGGGTTGATTCAGAGTGTAAAAATGCTTGTTACAGACTGTTTTGCCAGAATAGGCCAACATCTAGGTTTCAACCCATACTAAGCTTCATCACACAGTGTACTAATACATACAATTAATACCTCAGGCATTTAAAAGTAGAAGAATAAAGAAGGTACTGAAATAATTTTAACGTATTCTTGTCTGTTTGTTACAAACGCACACGGGTTAGACATTTGGCATTCAGATCAAATATAGGTATATTATTTGGGTTTTTGGTAAGAACGTCTCGCTTATGTGACAAATTATATATTATGGTGCTCACCTATATTGATAAACAAGTACACGTCTCAGCAACCACCTGACAAGATTCTGGTACCTGCAGCGTCCTTCATCCTATTGATGGGCATAAGCTTATTATTTCGGTGTGTTCGTGAGGTTCGCGCAAATGAGAGAATGAAATAAAATTAATTTCCATAATCATTCTAGCGGGTCTGTTCCAAAAATTAGGGAAGATATAATTTCTGGCCGAGAAACTTACAAATTTTACTCAAACTGTTTCAATGCTCTATAATCAAAAAAACATTTTTTATTCAAACGTGGGTGCACCTGATAAATCCGGTAAAACTTTGGCATGTCGGCAGGGCGCGTATAGTTCTGTATTTCTTATTGGCGAATGAAAGACATTATATTTTCCCGCGGTGATCGTACGAAGTTAAATACACTGGTTTCACCTTTGTCCTGTGGCGGCTAAATCCGTCCGTGAAACTTTTTTTTATTTTCAAGTTCATGGTGCATGTCATCGCAGAAACTAGAGGCATGTAGGCAAGTTGGGGCACCGGTATAGAATAAGTTTGCCCCGACTAAAATGATGATGTTTGAGCCGTCTGTTTTTTTGTAGGTGGGCCCCCAGTAGCGTAAATCTGATGACCGGCTCAACGAATTCTGCGATAGGCGCTTGCTGGCAAATTCCCACCGGACCACCGCTTTTTGATAGATTTTCAGGTAATTCCAAATGCAAAGTATTTTAGTAGGCCGATTCTCGGATCGTTGAATTGAAAAAAGCAACAACATTTGCTCAACAAAATAAATATTAGATTGTAGTAGGACCCAGAAGATACGCTGGTAATATACATATACCGGCGTTTGTGAGACGTGATAATACATTTTGTTCTGAAAAAAGAAAGATATATCTAGGAATAAATGTGACGCATTAAAACTAAGGAAGATTCTGAGTTTTTGTCAACATATAGTCGTGAATGCATGTTGCCAGGCATGCGTCGTGCAGCTAGATCGGAAGGAAATTAGACGAGTGTAGCCTAAGATACGAACTGGTTATGAAAAACATATGTCCACTAAGACGCGTAAATGGCTCGCGGAGCACAAAACCGCATATTGGTCTAAATCTACTGGCTGTGGTATAAACGCGCAGAAACATTCACCGAGCAGCACTTTTAAGTGACGGTACCACCATGCATATATGTGCGATTGTTTTGTATCTTACCGGACGATGATTATTAACAAGCAAACATAAAATGGATCTGCAAGGAAGGTTTCCCTGGCATGTTTGACACTAATGGTGTTGCTGACAAATGTGCGCCGTCCGTTGCCATTTTCTAGATATTCAGCACCAGCGAAATTTGGGAATTAGAACAGTCCCGCAGACCATCGTTTAGTGCCATACAGGCTAAAGTCCGTAATAATTTGTGATACAACACTTAGTTCGTAATAAACGTGAAACACTGGTACGGTTCCGAAAGTGTTTCTAGTAATTTCACGATTAGCTAAACCGGACTGTAAAATTTACTCACCTAAAGTGTACATCAGAATCCAAATGGCGTTGAAGGTTAAAAAACCTGTTAATCTTCACTTCGTTAGCTGAAATTCGCCTGAGGTTTTTGTAGGGAAATAAGCTACGGCACTGGCGAATTAGGCGATCCTTATGTACGAAGTTTATGGTTGTTTAACTCATTGTATGTACGTATTGTTCATCATCTGTTGCACCTCTCTGCTGTTTTCAACTGGGAATCTGTGGTTATTTACAGATCCGGCGGAAATCTAAATGCAGCTGCTGAAATGTTCATGACACCAACGTTTTCAGTTGCTGTTGTTCCATAAAATTGCCTGGGAGTATGGCCCAACATCCCTATCAATTAAATACGCCAGCAAGATTTCATCTACCGTTTAAACAAAACCATCAAAACAACAGGATTATTTGCAGTTTTTTTATACATTTTTCTTCATGCGTATTGTTTCAATACTTATTTGAAAAATACCGCGATTGAAATGGCTGTTGCATTTAACACTGTCCTTGCTTCGGTCACTATTCGGGCACTGCATTGTAATCAAGACTGCGACAAAATGCAAATCAACCAATAGATATGTAAGCATATGTGGGCCATCAGCTTAATCAGCTTGAATAACACGGTAGGTTAAAGTGCCTACATTATTGTTGTACGTGGATGGAGATTAAATTATTCGTCTGTCTCCGAGACCTCAGGTCAAACTACCCTAAAGCCATTCGCAACAGCCGGCACGATTACGATTATGCTTATTGTAATCATTCTTCGTATTATGCCAGGACATATGCACGCCCTGTACCAAACTTATATAATCTTTACTTTGATTGACTGCAATAACTGGATCCATGCATTCATGTCTAGTTTTCACCCTGTTCATCACCATCATCAATATTATCGGCTGCAGGAATCGCGTACCTGTTGGCGGCGGCTGTAGCTACCACAGTTTCTCCACCGATGATTTAGGGACGCGTAGTAGGTAGCCTCGCGTTGGAGGCGGGAGATGGTACGAAGGTGCGCAAATAATTACCATTAATTGGAAGGATTTAGGGCAACCGTGCACTAAAGACAGTAAAGTGGATGCACAACTGCAATTTAGGGCATGACTGTGCCATATTTGAAAATTTCCCAAACCGCCCATATATTCCTTTCCGCTGTCCCCAGAAGCGCGGCAAAGATTGCAGCGAACATCTTTCGGTCTTTGTCGTGAAGCTATTGTTTGACCCCTCTTTTGCGTGGATCGGCAAAATAAACCTTCCAGAAAGTGAACGTACCTGCACGTGACCAAGCCAGCGCAACCTATATAGTATGATCAGTTCATCTAGGGTAGTTTTGCTAATTCTTCCGAATAGCATGTAGCGTCTTTGGGATTGCTGATCCGATGTCCCCGCTATACTGGGGCAGTGTTCTGAAGATGGTCGTGACAAAAACCCAGAAGATTTTAACCCCCCCAGCAAGCAGGGGCTACGTTACTGATTTGCAATATAGGACGCACAGTAACATCATAGGCTCTACCCTTGACGGACAGTGTGATGTCTCTCATACGCCGCAGACGACGCAGGTTCACAAACCTCCCTCAGGCCTTCTGAATCCAGAACAAAACTTCATCTTTCGCAGCAGCAACGGGGCCAACGCAAGGACCCAAAGAAGCAAACTTATTCCGTATTTCTGCTGCATCATCCGCAAATGTGAGGCTGGGGATCAACCCTAGGCCGTCGTTAAGTAAGCCCTTTAAATTTGGCAGTAGTGCGCGCAAAACCGTAAAGCAGAACCGTTTAAGTTATTTTATATTTTTTTGCGCACCGTAAGTCTTTTGTATCTACAAATTTGAGGAGCTAACCTTTTACAGCAAAAGAAGTCCGGAATGAATTTTTCGCCAGTTATATATATATATATATATATATATATATATATCAGCGCATCACTGAACCCTATCTCAAAATTCTTGTTAATTTGGTAATTTGTTAATTTTCCAAGCAAGATCCTATTTCATTAAAAAAGAATTGCATTCAATGAGTATAGCGGATCTGATATATTTGCAGCCGTTGGTAGTGTTTTTAGAACATGCTCGCAATGAATACTTTGATTTCCAGTTACAACTTCTCTCAGTCTCATTTTTAACGGCACTGACCTAGATGGCAAAACGATAAAGATAGAAAATTGTTGAAAGAAATCCTTATAAATCGCAGCTTGAGGCTGGTGAAAATTATGCAAATTTCCTTTGAAAAACAGTTACGAAATTCCAGATTGAGCGGCCAAAAAATAAGAGTGGGGCATGTTACGTTTTAAAATAACATATTTTATTCTCCTCGTCTTCGGGATACCCAGGACCGATCTAAGTGTAATTGTGCAACAAGAACCAGAGCGTCCATATTACTCGCGTTATGTCAGGGAGAGTTTTTTAGTCAGCTAAGAAGACAATGTAGTTTTCCAAGTAGTTGCAGCTAACCTTCCCGGCTTATTATTGCCCATCTAATAGGTTCCTAGCAACATGCCGTGGAGTGCGTATTAGGTAGCCTTCAAAATTTTTGTCCTGCCGCACACACTATGGCGCACTACAGATGGAATCATTATGGAATGCGAATATATTTATACATGCTATGTTGAGGAAATTTAAAGTAAACTTTATTATAATCATCCATGTATCCCGAAAGCAGTGTGCCGAGTGCCTTGGAGAGTTTGAATATGCTGGCCTAAGATAGCAGAAAGTTAGGCAGGCTAAACTAATAGATTCATTTGTTCAAGGACGCAATTCGACGGTGGATATATTCACTGACATCGCTGGCTGGTTTTATGTGTCACTCAATTCAAATGGATATAACTTGGGATGAATGGTGTTGACCCTGAAACAATCCCTAGAGAGGAAATGTGCGTTTTTCAAGAACAAAAATTCAGCAACTTTTCCCAACTGATTCAAACCCCGGAAAATAACAAAACTGTAAGTTGTCACTTTAAATAGTCAATTCTCCGTATCCAGTATAACCTTAATGCTTAAAGATATTGGCTGCATGATCTCAAATCCCCACATTCATATATTCAGTCGAACTGCTGAAAGGTGTAAATGTCACGTCTTAATTTGGATAATTTGCAACTGTGCAAACCTGATGACACACTGGCGACCTTGGCTGTCTGTCTTCAGTTCACCCGAAGATGCTCAATTTTTCGAGGACCTCATGTGCTCACAATTGATCACGCTTGTACTACCAAGCCATTTAACAAATGCAAATTATCCGCCGGAACGAAAATCGAAAGCAAGGTACTATAATCATCTGTAATGATTTCCACTGTGATTTCGCGTATCGGTAGACACAACGTACGATGCCTTTTGGCTTTCTGTTCGCAAGAGAACTGCATCTCGGTCACGTAACACCAAGGCCAACCAGCGCTGATTGCCGCATAAGGCCCCCGGTTGCAATACGGTTCTGGTGAAAGCGCTGTTGGTTTACTGGGAGGGTGACAACAAAGCATTTCAAACAAATATGTGCTTATATCTTCGGCACGGATTATGTACCATTTTAAGGGGTCTGTTTTGCAACTAAGAGTAAGCAATTGCATGATCAACTAACAAGCCGAAAAACTGACGCGTTTTGGCTAAAAATAATTTCCTGATGCCTAAAGCTGAGGTCCGTAGCCGTGATTACGGCCACGGTGACAAGAATTGTCCTATTGCTTCTGTTCGATAAGCTTGCAAGCACTATACGAAAAACCGTTTGGAAAGTGCCTCAGTAGCGTATGCGTGCACCTGAAAGTAATTCAGCCATATGTTGCGTTTCTCTCACTCCGCCTCATGGTGTGCCGCAATATTTTGACAAATCAGATAAAAGCACAAAGCGGCCGATACGGATACGCTGCCTACTTAGTTGCGAAAATCATCAATTCACTGGCTGAAATTTTGGACAGCTGACAAATCTTCAGTGGATTGCATGGTTGTAACTTCTTTGGATCAAAGATCTTTCGAGGGTTTACGTAGGTAGGTCACATTTTGCGAGGCCGAATACCGCAAATAGCTAAGCTAGAGGATCAGAGTTCCGTTGATCAAATTGCCAAACTTTTCAGGTGGTACTCTGCGGGTGTTGCAAGGTCATGCGCTCCATTGCCGGCCAATCGAAGTAACAAACAACGAGAGTTAAGCTTATTCTAATAAACTGCTGTTTACGGCACATCTTTTAGCCGTTTTTTGAGGGACGTTTTTGGTTCCCACCTAAGACTAAAATAAAAAACGAGACAGCAGAATATTCGGCAATGAAATGGGACCGCTTTGAAACCTCAAGTTTGAGAACAACATAGTACTTTCAGTAGATGATCATTTATTGCAACTCATGTCACATGGATATTGTTCCCAGTAATTTTTGGAACACCAAAGTGTATTGGACTAATCAAAATTAAGTTGCTGGTGGCTCAAGTATCGTTTTTGATCAACAAATAACAGTATCATTTTGCCACTGCGTGCAAACTAATCTCCGAAAATCCTACTTTAGAATAAGACAATAATTTCCGCTGGAGTTTGCTGCCTTTATCCCTGGAAACATAGAAAAACCAAGAAGAACAAAGAAATCAAGGATAAAAACATGGTAAAAAGCCGAGAACTCCAAACCGCCAAAGCACGTTGCCTAATTGGTTCGGTCAATCGGTGGGGTGTTTTTTAGGTCGTCGCGTGAAACCATCTATCAAAATATATTTTTCCTGATCTCGAACGACCATTTAAAGTTATTGTTTGACTGCAATAAACGTAGGCTTTTCATGAAATGGTGTCGCAATATTGGTAGAGATGACAACGTCGCCGTTTTGTTCCCTCAGGCGTGCAACAATTGTGTCGAATGTGGCTTCCCTCTGATATTTCTACCGACTTTTGCTGATTCAGGGTGATTCGCTTTTACAGGCTGTGCGACTAAATATTTTAGATTGATTAGATTAGATTGATTTCATTGATTACATTTAAGCTTATCAAAAATCCTCTTCCATGGAAAACGACGAGAAAAGTGCTGCAAGTTTTTCTCTCTGGGAATAATGTGAAGTGGCATTTGGTTGCGTGTTATTGGTCGCACAGTGCAACAATCCTCGATACTTTCGTTTATGTCTGTGAGTGTATTATGAATTAAAGTAAGTGACTCCTGAATGCTCAGTGGTGGAAAACATCTATGAGTGTTTTTCGGTCACTTTAATTACCACCAAATGGACACCATAAATGTTGGTTCGGTGGGTGAGCACTTTAAGCGCTGAACTATATGTTCCACCAAGTTTAATCCATCACATAGAGACCGCAGTTCCCTTTGGCATAAGCATGCACTTGATAAACTGCGGCGGAGATTTTGTTGTTTCCAAGGTCACAGCTTTGCGCAAGCAAAAAGGGGATAAATCTGTTTGTTCTGCTTCAAATACCCCAGTTGCTATCATCTTTTGCTCACAAGTGGCGGCATGATTCTGTCTGTACAAGTGCGTTTTCAACTTCCGTTTGCGAGTGTTGCTAATATCATCTACCCGTTCACGGTTGCATCCATGCATCTGGCAACATAAGCGGAAAAATCATCACAGTTGGAAATGTGAACGCCTCTTTGATGTGTATCTGTACGGGGAAAAATAATGCTGCGTCATGTCGCCTGCAACGTAGATGCAAAGGCTAATGAATAAACTCAGCGTGGGAGTGTAAGAGAAAGCGGTTAAAAGGTGGACAACTATGTGAGAAATATCAATGAATCAGATACACACACGAGGCATACAAGTCTGGTCCAGTTATTTTCAGTCAGATGGCAAAGCATATATATGTCCACAATTATTTCAGAATTGGTTTCGCCGTTGAATAAGAGTAAGCCGTGTGGCGCACAGATGCCGCAAGGCCAAGGGACATCCACCGGACGCCCCAGTGTTGTTGTATTGTGTAAAGTATGCTCTCACGCAAAACAAATTGCAAAACACAATACTGATCAACAGTTAGTATTGCGTCAACCCTACTTCTGCTCCTAACCAATTTGCTTTGGCTTCACTAAGCTATTCATCCGGTAAAACACTGTGGTCTTATTTTCGCCAATTTCACACCCTGAAAGTCGTAGAATGCGTAGCCGTCCATTTCCGGGTCTGGAATCTCTACGCTGTAAGTATGAATTTACATAGGGTAATCACCCTATTTTTTTTCTTTCCAAAAGAGCTCTAAACGAATGCGCAACCTGGACAGTCAATAGGGGTTTTCGGTACACATAAGTGTATACTTATACGAGTGGTCCAGGTGCCATTGCAGCCCACACCGATAAGTTTCAAACATCTATGTCGCTTTTGGCAAGGACAACTTTTAAACACCCCAGCACATACTTTCAGTGTAGAGAGGACACCAAATACATATTTGGGTTGCATCGATAACAAAGCTTTCGGCTAGTGAATGCTGTCCAACTGCTCTTACTTCACGAGACAGGAATCCGAAAATTCCACCATTTGTGTTAAAACTCTGCTGGGAGTATGGCATTTGGGAAAATCCATCTTACACTCTTCGGTCAATCTAATTATGTCAACACCAGAATGTAATGTCTGAAGCTGATTCCGTCCGGATTTTAACGCATCTTGTCTTGTGGACAAAAACAAACTAAAGACAATCTAACTACCTATTTGTTGGAAAATTGTTCAGATGCTGATCAGTGATCTAGAAAAATCACACGATTGTCACGTTTGTCACACAGTAAAATATTTACCAAAAGCCAGCCCCATTTTTCACTTCGCACGTGATTCAATACATTGATGGACGCGCACTTAAAAATAGTTGACGATAAGCAAACGCAGTTTGTTTTCGTCTGAAGGATTTGTTACACGCGTGTTTGGTTTCCGTTTGTAAGAATGTGTTTCGCGTTTAAGTGCTTGTGATTTTACCCAGTCCAGAAAACTATCGAAATCGCCGTTTCCTCAAAATCTGAGTCCCAAAAACTGAGAGTACATTGTATGAATTGCGTTTGCCCCTGTATTCCACCGGATGTCTTTAACAAAAGATCTTTTGAAAGTACCGTGCTTCAGTAAAATGACTAACTAAACAGGTGTATCAGTTGGCCCGGAGTCCGCATCTGGGCCGAATTTGTATCAGTGGATAATCTCGAGTCATATTGTGGAAATCTTTGGCAACATCCCCGTCCACCTATGAAGGACACATAAGGTTACATATGTTGGTGCGTAATTGGAGCGCACACGGTCCTGAAAACATCCTGACAAATGAGGCTATGACATACTAAGTCCTGATTCCTTCCAGCCGATCCATAGTATCAGCGGAAGCATTTTCATTCACGGGAGAAGGAAACTGGTGAAACTTGCATGGTATATTTTCGAAATCGAACTATTTATCACACCGAGAATGATGATCACAAAGGGATGAAAAAATGCAGCAGCACGACCAAACGTTTTCCTATGCCATTCTCCGGAAAACCATCTGCGCAGGACTTTAGCCGCTATTTCAGATTTTGTCCGAATCAAAAATGGCGACTCTCTTATTTTAAGGCAATTATACCAGGTAAAACGACAATCAACACTGAGTATTCTGCCTTAACCTGTGTCGCTCCTATCGAAAAAGAATAGCGTTCTATTTTTTTGTAAAATGCCGCCGAATGCTCCTCGTAACGTTCGTCATCCGAAGAACGGGTACTCTTAAGGTAGATCGTTTTTTCAGGACAATATGTTTGTGATCAGACGATCAGATGGCCGCATAACCAAATGAACATTCTTTGCTAAGGCGAAAAACACCCGCAGGTCACCGAATCTCACGGCGATGTTGTAGATATGAACTCAATTTCTGATGACTAGAACATAACTTATTCGGGGACAAATGGCGCCCAAAGAAAGAAGAACAAATGAATCCCCAATTGGAGACGAACACCGCAAAGCAGTTCCAGACACTGAACAATCAACTCCACCTTCCATAACACGATGGAAGCAAACTCGACTCGACTGCAGACTACCTGCATGCATCAGCAGTAGTATATAATGTTACACATTTGTTTTCTGGCGGTCGGTAATGACAGATGTGCCTTGCCACCATCTGCGTTAGCACTCTGCTGATAGTTTTTGCCGACTAAGTTGGTACAGCTGCCATCCGGACCTACTGGTAAATGCTTTTTGTTGTTATCATGGCATATTGATTTCAGCATGTTTTCACTGGAAACGACCACTTTGGTATCCCGTTTAATTTGTTGGCACTATTTGCAAGCCATCGCATAGCGAACTATATAACTTCCCATCCCGGGCCAGTATGTCGTTTCTAATGGTGCACCCATTGTGTGTTATTGCGTAACATCCGTCTCATGTTGGAAGATAGTACGAGCAGCACAATTTCCTATTAGGTGGCTCTCTTGGTTATTTTGACATTGAATATCAAAGTTACTCTCGAACAGCTCCAGGTGATTGTCTCACTCCACGTTTCCAATGTTTCTCGCATCGAACACAGCGGCTGCCTTCTTCCAAGATAAAGGATGCTGCCATTGAAGTTGCACCAACTTTCCGGAATCCAGTTCGATGACAATGGTGACCATGTTCCACTCGACAGGTTAATGATCTGTCTTGAGTTAAAAACTTTGTCACAGTGAATGTGAACCCCACTTCTCCATGGAACAGAACATCACTGATCATATTTTCTCAAAAGTCCATTAGATATGCTCAGAGGGATTTATAGCGCCACCGGCGTAATTGACAGCCACAATCCTGTGCTCAAGGACTCCACCGGAACTGTGGTCATTAGCGGCCGTTGGAGCAGTAAGCATGTAAAATTATTGACTACATGCTTCTGCGGTATCCACAACATATGGTGAGGAAGATTCAGGATTTTGTGCACGAAACAAAATAGAATTGATACAGTTCCTCAGAAGAGTGGCACGTCTATTCCGCGATTAAGCTGGCAAAAGTTCGGATTACGCTGTTACAGATTTTACCGCTTCCAGGTACTTTCGAAGAGCCATTTGTTCCAAATAACTACGAACTGGGTCAATATCTCCAGAAATATTTCCAGAAATATTTCCAAAGAAATATCTTTGGAGAGTTTTACTTTTCTATGATTGCACTCAATCGTAATCCGCGGAAATCTAGAAAAACACGTTAAAAATGCAGGGACTATCTGGATATGCAAATCAAAACACTGAGAACTTTGCATTGGAAGCTTAAGTGATGGCACATATTTTCTCGTGTGCAGAAGTCAACAGTGAACGCGCTATTACTGACAACTCATTTGAATTATGTCTGTCTTATTTCATACCCCTAAATAGTCGATAAAATAACAAACTGGGACTCCAAAAATGAAAAACAACCGCTTAACATTTTGACTTCTTGATCGAACAGCATTTTTGTAGGACAATACTGCGTTCCCGAACTGCGCTGCAGGTGGAATGGAGATGCTACTGATGCGCCATGCAAACATTCTGTTTTATCGGAACTCCGCTTAGCACCTACTGGAAGGTGATGTCTATTACGGAAGTCGTAGAACTGCCTCGCAGATTCTGTTTACAATTGGGTGATAGAAGGCATACCCAGGAAAGTTCGAGAAGAATCTTTCAAGAAGAAGTATATTCAATTTTTATAGAACAAGGTGCACATGAGATGTTTAATTTCCTGTTCGATATTTATTTTCTGTTTATTTGGACATTTTTAATAAACAAATCCGAGAAGAAAATCTCTTCCTTCTTCATGTGGTGACTTTACCACGGAAGCACATGAGGCATTTCAACGCGGACATTGGATCAGCAACTGACCCTCAAAGAGCAGACGCTGAACGTAAGACATTTAGGATCGTGTGACCAGTGTCAACAGCTTTTTCGTCGAACAGGATTGTGAAGGTTAGGGCAACTCCAACGCCAGAATCCTGTGTTAGGGAAGGTTGCGGCCGCCTTATTTGGATGAAAGAACTATTGAGAACGGAGTGGAAGACAAAGAATCGGAAACGTCTCACAGTCATTTCCATGAGCTTTGTCTTAGTAGGGGTGGCATCAGTGACTTAAACGCCACGGATTGTGTTGTTGTACTGTTCGTGATACCTTGTGTCCAGAATCCCAACCTGATCGTCGAATACCACGTGAATGCACCTACAGTGTTCACCAAAAAGTACGTCTTATTACGGCAGAGGGCCTGCTGGCCCGGGATGAGAGGCGGTGGATTATGTGGTGTCTTCTAAGGGATGCCAACAACAGAAGCCGCCCATCCCATGGAACACAGTCCTCTGTGAGGAATCGGCGAACTACGATTCGCCGACGTCATGCCCATTTTCGCTGACGACCAGCAAAAGCAATGTATCGCGATAATGATAGAACACCTGCCGCGGTGTTTCGAGGCGGCGGATGTGCCAAATCAACAGACGACGATGAACACCGAAGCAGTAATGCAGTACATTGTAAGCAACAACTGGGTGTCAAAAATGTTCCTAACGGACCAGGAGCCTCGCCTTGGGAACGAGGAGCTCAGGGGCTGCTTGAAGAAGCTGGGCATCAGACGGCTAAAGACGGCACACCAACACTCGCACACAAATTACCCAACCGAAAGCAATAACACAACGATCAAGGAGGGGCCGGCGGCCAAAGGAAGTGATTGGATTGTGGACTTTCCGTTGGTTTAGCTAGCATATCCCCTTACACACGGCCAAGCACAGGCAAGTCACGGTTCACGCTGACAAGCGGCCGACATCCGCACTTTCCAGCTAATTAGGCAAAAAGCTTGTCTCCTGAGGGGCTAGGGGAGAAAAAAAAGACCGGAAATCGTAGCCGCTGATCCGGAATTGACTAACCAGAAAACGGCAAGTGGGAGGGCAGGATTGTCTCCCATAGATTCGAAACACAAGTATAAGGATCACCAGAATACTGCAAGGAAGGAAATGGGGAGGCGGAAGCTGGTCGGTCAAGGGCGAGGTCCGTTTGTCATTAACGACTGCCAGGGGAATGTCCGTATAATTCAAGAAAGTCGCAGATCAAAATGAGTTAATGGACTCAGCTTCAGGATAGCATGATATACCCTAAGAGCTGCAGAATGGACTATCTGCGAACACCGCCCTACAGAAGTAAACGGAGATTGGTGGCATGAAAGCGAACTTTAAAGGGGTAATTTGTTCAACGGCGGCCAATATTGCTGAGGCAAGCGTTCTTTTCTCAACTCCGATTGGCGTCTATTAGAAGGTAGGTTAAATAGGGAATTTGTGGAACTGCTTCGTTTAAATTAGGTGATGGTCAATGAATATCCAGGAGATTTTAAAAAGACCCGCTCAAAAACAAGACATTTTTGAGATTTTTTAAAAACAGGCCGCATAGGAAAGTTTTACTTTGCTGTCCGATAGTTTGTATCTGTTTAGTTTATATTTTAAATGAGCTACTCCGTTGAGATGTCGTTCTTTTTTACAGGTGTAAGAGCCTACATACATATGAACTGAGCAAGTATGGCCAGAAAACTCTCAAACCTTTTTTATATGAAGTTGGACAGCTGCCATTCATCACACAGATCTGGCGTAGGCAAATGATTTCGGCTGACCGTGTTGGACACTTCCCTAATTATCTCAGCAAACACATTCGCACAAAAGCGATACTAATTAAACGAGCGACAAACTTATAGAGAAACTTATTGTATTTGCTGCCCACCTCCCTCTAATTATGTGTGCTACTTAAGACGAAGGCAAAACCATCCAGACACGGCTAATGAGGACCGTGCGCTTCTCGGAGTTTAATTAGTGCAACGTGCCCAAACATTCATTTAAGGGCACTTACTCTCCACTAAGCCGTAACACGAGATTAGTTTGACGATCAGTTTAAAGTCGTGAGACTGAGCACATGTAAACCGAGTTCGGATGTTCACTGAGCCTTCACACCATCAGGAGATAGGGATTCTAGCCTCACATACAAAGCGAATTTACTATAAGTCATATTTGGGTTCCCCGATACTTCCCTCAGTTTGCGTGCGGCTAGCGAAAACGTGTTCTGTTTCAGGTAAATAGCTTATTGCAGGTAGAAATGTAGATTATAAATTGGTATTGCGGATACTAGTTTCAGTAAAAATACTGGATAACAGGCAATAATAAATGAAAGCCGATCATCTTTCTGGTTACACCATTTAGGTAATAGGAATAGCTCCTGCGTCAAGATTCCTTTTACAGCACTCCCTGTTACTATATTTTGTAGACCAAACTATCACAAGACAAAATTAGGCAGCAAACGATTTCGTCGATAATTTTGTTGTCCTCCTCGAAAATTGGTCGACGCATCCTGGCGCACTTAGAAATAGTGAAAAGTTGATTGAAAATTTCATGCTATCAAGGATCTCACTGGTTCTCGCGGGAAGCCCAGCTGCATGATTTGTTTGCCACGTTTCGCTAGGACTGGATATCTTGCTCGCAGCGCAACCTATGATTCAATTGGCCGAATATTCTGGTCAAAGTTTCCACTCAACGTTCCCTAGAAACAAATTGTGGCGTGTACAAATGGAGGTTCGGTGAATTTCAAATGCATTTCTGCTTCCAAAATTAAACCATTTATGAAGGTTTGGTGAGTTGCGACAAAGAACATTTTCCCGGATGAGCCGTTCAGATCTGTCTTTCATTAACACTGACAACATTCACGGTAAAAAATTCACTCCTGAATTCTTCCGGTTTCTCTTATTGTACAACGTCGCTAAGCTTCGATTCAACAGCGTAGAAAGTGTAAATAGCCTGGTTTCTCACTCAAAACACTTTAGTTCGGCTTCTAAATATTGCTTCACACTTTAGCAGCAGCAAATTCAGGGCCATTACACGGATTTCATTGGAACCATGATGTTGACCCCATAAGGCACAGATAAAGTGATGTATATTACATTGAACAGGAAGATACGGAACGAGCTGCATGCATGTTGAACTGGTTGCCTGCGTCACGCTTAGAGAGGAGGAACAAGGTGCAAGCTCCCTAGTTTCGTAACATTTCACATACCAGTTTGGACCAATAACAAGCGTATATGAGAATTTTCCAAATGATTATGTTTTCGAATCCTTTTTGAAACCGCTGAAAACACACCATTTTTTATTGTAAATGCACCAGGATTGTAGGCAGTTACTGAAGTATATTGGGGAACCAACGATAGAAACACAAAAGAACAGTAGAACATTGCACCACAACATGGAAGTAATCTGAACACATAAGGAGAATACCTGATATATACTGCAGCCGTCAGGATAGATCGGGTCTCCGGGAAAAAAATTACCGACTAAATTTAAAGCGCTGTGCACTGCCAGATAGTAGAAACTCGTATCAAAACAAATTTTGTGACTGGCTTAGTGTATCGTATAAGCCACCAAGAAGGGCTTAAGGTCTAACTAGACTTACTCACGAGTGTTTGGCAGTTGCAGACGTAACGGTAGTCCAAAGTGCCACATTGCATCTCAGGTTTCAGAACTACGGAGAAGATGGCCTTAGTAGGCCATTTAGCACGCTTGCTGACGGAAAAATGTAATTTGTTAACAGCTATTTCTCCAACGGATCTCCACACAGACAGCTGACTATCCCCGTCACCTTGTCGAAAGCTTTGCAACAGATTAATCCGCATGCTTTAGTAAAAGGAGCCACTTAACCAAAACAAGCACAATATATATAGCAGGCGCAGAGAGCATCTTGACAAATTCGCTGATAGTTGGGCGCGAAAAATCTGCCTTCGTTAAAAAGCTACCTGAGTATCGAAAAGAGAACTGCCTTCCAGGTTAGTAAATTCAGAAGAACGCACCTACATAAATATTGCATAAATGGCTCAAGAGCTTTCGGGAACTGGTGGACCTTATTGTTTTGATCTGCTGGGTGATGCATCTGTTTGTATTCTATTCGCGAGTATTTCGTGCGCCCATCCGCAGAAGTCCTGAACACATTACGGAAATTCCAGACGGTTAACCCCACAGCAGTGGTACAATTATCACTGTCTGAATGCATTTGCTAAGCCTGATTTCCACCCATGGCATGCACAATCAAGGCGTATCCTCGGAAATTTATGAAGTATGCTCTGAGGCATTGGGTGGCAGTTTGCATGAAATGGCCAGCCTCGTACATACATAAAGTGATCAATGTGAACAACAATGAAAATGTTTTCCAGAAGTGACCGGCCGCGATTGAGTGCAACATCCATATCATTGTTTTTACCTGGGACACCGCCACCAGTTAATCATGTGTGTCTATATTAACGCTGTTTTTACTTCTCACATTGATCTGTGTAGAAGAAATGCTAGCAGCAGCACAAGGAACTTCGCGAAGATCTTCTATTCAGTGCTGCTGCTAGAAGGCCCGTTAGGCTTACTGGGTTTTCTGGTTTCATTCAATCAAGTAGCATCTCGTTTCCTACCTAGACTCAAGTGTGACAAATCACATATTTGTGCAAAATGAATAATCATTTGTAAACGTTATTTCAAGCAAAAACAGCACGCCTAACAATATCCAAAAAATCAGCTTTATAACTTGACTTCTGAGTTACTTTAACTGACGGTGGTATGAGGAATTTGACAGTTGTCAGCATGGGTTTACTCTTTTCAGTGAAGGTAGTATTTGCATGAAATCGTCCCTGTAGAGAATTATCCTTCTTGCGCATCTCAGGCATCTGAAGGGCAGCAGACCAAACAGAGATCTGACTGATGTTACAACGCTAAACTGTTTAGCAATGAGCGACATAACAGCGGCGTAATTAGGTCTCAGCTAAGTCAAACACAACTGAACTAAGCTTTGAACAACGGAGACCGCACCGCAGTCATATACTGTCTGGTTCTTCAAATGGAGAGCTTTTGCTTCAGTGGGTCGCACATCCCTCTCAACTACTAATAGAGTGATGGCGACGTAAGATGCCTCGGTAATTTTTAAGAGATCCCTAGGACTGTGTGTTACAAATGTTTCCGAAAATTCGAACCGCCCTTTTTCAACTGGACAAACCTGGTTATTTGTACTTCTGCAAATTGCATGGTGCGGGATGAGGGTGTTTAAAGTTTAGCCGGGTAAGGATTACTAGTGATTACTTAATTAATTAATACCCTGGGAGGGCATTTACAAACATTAAAGTACACATAAACTGACAAGAGCAACTTGGTGCCCACAAAAGTTAATCATACGACACGAAACCTCTCTCATACTCCCTGTCAGTACAATTGATCATGGCCCATGTCTGAGTGGTTACTTGTGAATCCATTCACTTAAAGCTTGTAACATATTTCTGCGTTGTGGACGAAATTCACCTCTTCTAGCAATATAAGTTTTGTTGCACACACTGGTGACCACATTGTAGTGGTTAACGACGGTTGTCTGTACACTCGTGGACACACTCAAGCGACAACAAACGGCGCAAAAACCAGTGCAACTAAGAAGGCTAACTGACCAATAATTGTGCGCACGCACTTGAATGTATCTCGTGTGCACAAGGAAACGGGCGTCATGAGGTTTCCACGCAGAAAATCTGACACCGCTGCCGTTGCGCTCAAAATTTGTCCGTTATTTTGCACACGCACCGCCCCTTGTGACGGCAGCCTTCACTGCGACGATCGGGTCACATAATGTTCGTTTTCACCACTGCTTCATACTTAAGTGAAATTATTTTAAAGTGTACAGTACAGCTTATTGTAGAAATTTTGGCTTAGATTGAATTGCGCTTACTTAGTGAACACATGCTGGGAAATCCAAGATACCTAGGTGCGTTATCTAATCCGCCCTTTAATTGGGAGTGGCCCCGAACAAGTGGTGGACACTAGGGTACATTTCTCTGCTCCATGGTCACAAATTTAATTCGGCGATAAACCAGGGGTTATAGATTTCAAAACTTCCATGGTATTGCGAGGAATTAAGTTATGGTGCTGAATAGTCTTATGGATAAATTTCGGTAAAAAAGCGGAGAAAATTCACCGTGAGGACTGTGAATCACAAGGTATTTTGGAGACCATTCTTTCGAAATTACATACATGAGGGATGCATGACGAATCATTTACTGGCTGGAAGGACCTGAGTGTTTTGTTTCAATGTGAATCGATTGGAATGCAGCCCTGTTTGGTCGGTGCTTATGGGCCCGTAGTGATGAAAGTTTTGTAAGCCTGTATTTTGTCCTAGTTGCTGCTCTAATGAACGCACTACAAATATTATTGAGCAAAAAACCTGCGGGACTTTCGCTGAACTGTCTCCTTACGAAGGCTAGTGGATTGAATAACATACAATAACAGTACAGTAATAGCAAAACACGATAGAAAGGGAACCAACAACCAGTTTGACAGGGCGGTGGGTTTGTTTACGGAGACCCATTTGTATTGTATACTTCATAGTTCCCTTAAAACGCGGAAAACTCACCAGATTCTTTGTGTTTTTTTTAGTCTTCAGGCCTTCTATTGTGCTTAAATGCAGCAAGCAAACCTTATGTAGAAGATTTGACCCCTCAGAAAACGGAAAAAGAATTGGCTCTCTCGTTTCTTTTGGTGATCACAATACTCTGTCAACAATTGTGGGTTGCATGTGTGCGATGGTAGGCTTGTAATGTAAACCCCAGTTGAGAAAGCTTCCTTGCTTCAGAATTTTTTCTCAAGCTCCGGAACACCCACGGTTACTCTCAGGTAATCATATGGAGAACAACAAATTTTAGAGTCACCAAATTTCGGGAGCTCTATCGAATGTGTCAATGTAAGACCCGATTTGAAATGTCCCCGAAATTCAATAGTAGCCAAACCTAACATTAGTGTCCGCCTACAAACGACAATTTGGTTCCCATAGCGAAACACCATACGTCACGGATATCTGACAGGGCGGTTCCTTCAGTTTTTAAGGTGCAAGGTTTCTTTACACGATCTTTAGAACTGTGAAAACAGATTCCTTTGTGAGGAATATACTCATATAATGACATTGGTATGAAGCACTCCGCCCAACAAGATGTCTTCGCCTGAACTGTACACAGCATTCACAGATAGACATCGCTCCAAATAGAATGTAGGGAAACTTAGAGGGTTTATCCGCACTAGACAATCAACACTGATTATTCTAACTTAATCTGTGTCGCTCTTACCGAAAAAGAATAGCGTTTGTATTTTTTGTAAAATGCCACCGAACGCCCCTCGTAACGTTGGTAATCCGAAAAACGGGTACTCTTAAGGAAGATCATATTTCCAGGACAACATATTTGTAATCAGACGACCAGATGGCCGCATAACCAAAAAACGTGTGCGCGCTGTAGGATCCTAATGTCTGCTTGGCAATAAAAGTTCTTTGCTAAAGCCAACAACCCTTGCAGGTCATTGAATCTCACGGCGATGTTGTACATATGAACTTAATTTACGATGAGTAGAACACAACTTATTCGGGAACAAAAGTGGCTCACTGAGAGAAGAACAAATGAATCCCTAATATAATATCGTATAAAGCAAGTATTTTCCCTCAACTTTTAAAATATGCGCCAACTTTTGTTCTGCCTAAAATAATCGCTTGAAAACTTTCCTAATCCGTCAATTCAAAGGTACTGATTGACATCCCGACAGTGCAACCATTCTATCCTTCCTGGCGAGCGCTACCTTCCGGAGAATAACATTTGTATCTCATCCTCCGATAAGGCTGGTATAAGAAGGACCCATCATCGAAAGCCGTCTAACGGCAACTTGAAGTTTGTTCCTGATACTTCACTGAAACTGGTTAACTCCATGGGACATTTGTTCATTTTGTCTCAGAAGAATGGAAACCTCTAGCGTTACAATTCCCGACTCTATGGATACCACCGGAGACGCGAAAAACTGGCTTTAGTGTTAAATTGGTCTTTGATGAGAGAGAACACACAAGGCACGTGCACTCTGAACTAGAAATTTCGGGTAAAGTAGCGTTGACAATGTGGCTCCAGGGGAAATAACCACTTCGAAATCCTACGATTGTCTGGCTTTAGCTTTGGTCTAAGACAATGAAAAAAACATCAAAGGAGGCTCACAACACGCTGCCAGTTTTAGGCTGTTCTGCCACATTCATCACATTTCTCAGCGGTTAATTTTCCTCGGTTACGCCTCCGGAGCAAACAACACTGTGAGGTATTCTTATTTGAAAGGCAAACACAATGATATCCCACAGTATATGGAACAAACCTTCCGTACAATATGTCTCAAAATACTGACATTGTGTTTTCTGGTTGGCAGCTCGCGTATCGCCATCTGGACCATCTTGGTTTACCCACTAAATAGCCAAATGTGGTGCCTCATATTAGTGTACACCAAAAACTAATCTCTCATCGAAAATTGGACAGTCCAAGTGACAATACCTTTAGCACGATTACAGGTCCCAACACGTGTTGAATTGGAAGAGAACCATGACATTATTATTTTTCGAGATTTATTCATAAGCGAGTTGACTTTTGAGAGGTAGGTTGGACACATCCCCGACACCGCTTTGAATGTCGTCCGAAACTCGAAGGATGTTTAAAAGTACACTTGCACAGCTGACAAACATACAGGCACTCCCCTGTATGCACGGCAGCGTGTGCATCCAACGCAGCTTGCGAACTTAAGCGTTTTCCACAAATTTGACACGAAAGGATTTTTCGTTTTAAAAGTCTTGAATACTTCGTGTTTCCCGCGCGTCCACTGGACTGCAACTCTTCCCAGTGCTGCTCGACGGTATGTTTCTCCTGACTCATTAACCACTTGAAAGTAACTGGACAGAAATCACATTTGTATGGCTTCAGGTTCGAATGACTTACAAGATGTGACCTAAGCTTGCTGGAGAACCGAAAACTTCTTGAGCACTTGGGGCACTGATACAGACACACGGGAATCTCTGAGTCCTTGCATGATTCCAGATTGCCATGGTTCCCAATGCTTGATCGAAATGTGGGTGTGGCGGCTGTGCAACACGTCTTCGCACTCTCCGGAGAACCATATTCATTGGCATCTAAAGGGATACGTAAAACGTTATCATATATATGTATATATATATATACAAGTAGATATATTTTACCGTAATTACCAAATTTCCACACTCGCGGCCAAATCGAGTATTGTATTTCATATCCAAGGACAGAAACGATGACTGTCACAAAGACCCTTCCAACGAAATTGAGATTCCATTTGTAGCGTGATTTCAAAGTATGTAGCTCTGTATGCACTTTGGTTCTCTGTTTCGTCTGCATTTCGCGGGATGGCAGGTTGTATACACTAACTGAAAGCCGCAGCACGTACTGCGACAATTGTTTGGGCCATCCACAGTCCTGCCCATGCGTTCAGACTCACGACCACTGTAGACTTGTCTCGGGCGCAAGTGTAACGACTGGTAACTGCAATCCTGAAAATACTGTTGAGCCTTCAAACTCACAATGATTTTACCGACATCTGTTTTAACCCACAAACTGACGAGGGGGGGAAAAAACTGCGTCACTCTCACGGCGCCAACCAGGTCTTTGCTCGCTAGACCCAGCAACGTCTTTCCGTTCAAAGCACTAAACATACCTAGCTATTTTAAGTAATAATACATGGGCGTATGTAGGAATTTCGGGTCTACATTGCATTTTGCTCCACAAAAAACACCAGAGCAAAATTCCTTGTTTTCTGCGTTGCTTGTGAAATTTGCCCCATGATTATGACCCGATTAAATAGACTGGATACGCAACCAGGCTGAACGAGCAACAAACTTCAGATCAACTATACCTTCTGGAAACTCCCATGCTGGCGTTATTAATTATCGGCGTTTCAGGTGTACGCGCATCAAACAGCGACTAAACAGATGAACGGTTAATCAGGTAACGCTGAGAAGACAGCATTTTGGTTTCTTCCCTGGCGTTAATGTGTGGCAATGTGTGGCATTAGAAGGCTTTTTGCTGCCTATTTGGCCCATCTACGTACAACATAGTACTTTCCTTTATGGCTTGCCATAAGTATTCGCAGAGTAACTAACGGCTGCCTTAGGTAACAACAGGTTTGGCCGTGGTCAGATGTTTGACATGGATATATTAAAACATTTCTACAGCACGGACAATTCACCAGACACTCCGTGACTTTCGGAAGTTCAAGGACATTCAGCATGCTTATATAATTGCTTGTGCTAGATTTGTTAAGCCAGTGTTTTTGAGAAGGTTTGTACCCCCCAAAAAGGAAGGATAATCCTGGATGCTGTCATTATTGGTGGGCGGCCCAATCATTCGGCAGTTTAATATCCCGCGGTCGTTTCTATGTGCGAAGTGAAGTTCGTTCGCATATTTCAGATGAATGTTATTTTTCCGCCTTGGTTGACGCCCTCAACAACCTCCCTTGTTAATGCCGTCTACCTGTGCCAAAAATGAACAAATTTAAGGTATCTATTCCTCAAAAGATCTGAATTGGATAGAGTGGGAACTTACCCAAAATTTAACCCTAACCCCACATAAATACCAGTCTCCGCTACGAGCAATGCACGGCATCTCGTTTGTCCAGTGCCATACCTCACAGATTTCGGGTTATAAGTTCCCCATCTTAAATTCCTTACCGATCTAAAGGGTGGCTGTTTGTACACATATTGAATATGCGTTGGCTTTATCAGCGCAAAACGTGTGTTGGGACTTTTCACGGGCTTGTTTTCAACCTAAAATCCCTCGATACATACACTGTAGTTGACACGAAGCTAGCCTTAGTGTCTGGTTCCGAATAGAACTTATTTGATGAAAAATTGTACTCTGTGGTTGTGATGAGTAAAAATATGAGAAGCCGATGTTGGTTTGTCAAGTGCTTTACGGGAAATTCATCGCCAATGTCTGAATGAGTTTCACAAAATGTAAAAAACACTTAATTGAATGAAGTCTTCTGATAACGCAACTGGGGAGTATACATTCCAATGATTCAATGAGCACACAGAATCCTCCCGGATCAACGAAGGGTGGCATAATTTTCGCCCAGATATCATCGATAACAATAAAAACAATGCAAATTTTACTCTTTTCTGAGGCACGATTGTTAAGAATGGTGTAAGGTTGACCTGATGGCCTCTTACGCAAGTAGTACTAATTCAGTCACAATAAAACAGTCAATTTATGATTTTCAGTTGACAAATTAATCTGACCACAAGAGACACACGCAAACAGAACAGGCCATACAGCGCTCACGGTTGGCACAATTGCATTTTTACCTCATATCTCGAATTGTTGAACAGCAAAACGTCTGGTGAAATTGTCGTGCGATAAGCTTTGCTTTTAATGGGAATAGGTTGAATAAAGGACTTACTAAGAGGCGCGTAGAAATCGACGAGATTGTTTAATGCACCTACTGGTGAATAAAAACATTGTACGGGTTAAACATACATCATACAGTTCGTCGGCACACTTTGAAAGCAGGCAAGCGTTACTAAAAATGAGGGGTGATAACTGATCATTAAGAAAAACTTTCATGTAAAAAGTAGCCAAGCGATTACATTCTGAATTACACCATGTGGTAATTCAAAAAGTAATTGCAGAGTATGCGAAAATCAACTCACATTTTCCCCCGCTGCCCAGATGAACAGTGATAACATTTATGAGTAAAGTGATCCGACTTAGCCTACTGTCCATACTCAACAGTATGGAACACAATTGTTTGGGGGTTCATACTATAAACCACGATTTTATCCAATCAGTTTAACCCGGTATTGTCCAATGAAAGCTAACTCAATTTGGTAGGCCAGATCAGCATCCGGCTAGACTTCTAACGCAGCAAAACACATTCTACGTAAAAGATGGTTCATGCGTTCGCATAATTCGTCTAATGAACATTATTTGTCAGTGTGAACAATGGGAATGGGAATTTTCGGAGGCTCGTTTAACTTGCAGTAAGGTTATTTGTCGGTGTTACTAATGAAAGTTATTCCTCATCCGTGGAGACGGTCTTTGCTGAAAAGCTTCAAGGAGTGTTCAGCTTCATTTCCTCCGATATTCATCACCTGTGTGCATCTCGCGGAACTCAGTGAGTTAGGAATTCACAACATCCTGGCCAATGTCTGAACACCACGGTTTGGCTATAAGCGAGTGAGTGGCAATGTGACCAGCTCTCACTCTTACGTGACATAAAGTCCCTCATTATTCATTCATGGGAACCGCATGGCGTCGTTTTTTTGACCATTACTTTAAGTGAGGGCTTCTCAAACGTCTCGCCGTCCAAGCTGATTATGGTGTAACAGTGGTGTTTGGAGATGTGTTTGAGCATTTCGAAAATTCGTCCTCTGGGCGGCATCAACTCTTTGATGCCTTTTCCTCAACAAATATAACATGCAGTTAATAGTAAGTCACGTTTGGGAAATAACTAGGTGTCTCAAAGGAACCAAAACGAGTTTAGTGCCAGATTGCCTCACATTATGATGACCCGTGATGCACAGATAACAGGTTGCGTCTGGCAGCTTCCGCGTGGACACTGTGAATGGAGGTCAGATTGCATAAACACTGAAGGCCTGCGTCACCAGAGAAAGTCGACCTTGTAATGGGCACTGAGTCTTTCAAACAAAAACAAAACTCATGAAAACAAGAGTTCACGTAGAGAATCCATCTAAGCGATGCTTCCAGGCAGGCGTGTTTAACATGAAGCGCTTCGATTTGGTGATCGGGTGGAAAGATAGAAATGATAGAAATCTTTGTTTGGTCTTCTTGACAGTCCGAATTATACTCAACTTCTAAGTTTGACACTGCTGGATATGTATATCTAACATTTAGGTTGACCATCATATCCTACAGGCACAATTTATTCCTTCGTTTCAGAAACACTAAGCATGGTTTGTTTCGGCAAACAACAGTTTAGCGACAAATTCCATCTAACCCGACGTTTGAAATGTCTTGGGACAAAATACCGATATCAGCCCACAAATTGCAACACGCAGTGAGCGATAGGGCTTCCAAAAACCCTTATGAGACATAATGTTTTCTGGTATCCGTGCAGGCATTCCGATTGCGCTGCTTTTCGACTTACTATACCTTGACTATTTTCGGTCTCGATCACTTCCCCAAATTGGTACATTTTACTAGGATTTGAAGTGTATCAGCTGAACTTTGTCGTTCAGCTCAGTAAGGTGCTATACTCATAATTTGTTCCGCCACAAATACACACCGATCCATGTCCAACAGTATACATTATACTATATAATATACACATCTTATATACTGTCATTTACTATAATATAATATAAGTTACTATTCAGCCACAATGAGTTAGGGAAATTTAACCATCATGATTGTACTGCTGTGTTCGATTTTTTCCCCCTGGTTTACTAACTAATAGCATATGCCTTGGCTTGAAATGACAGACGTTGGAATTCAGCCGAGTTGTTTACTCCACAGGACAGGGACCAAAAGGCAAACGTTACGCAGGAAAACGCTGAACTCCACTTGCTCTCTAAGCAAACTTTCTGAATATTAGTAGGTGAATTGCAGTGCTTGGATGTTGGTCTGTCCGCCGAGCTTGACCCTTGCATTACAAACATTTCACCATCAACCGGGATGACATCATCAGTGCGTGGATATGTGTTTAAATTCCATTTTGTGTTTAGATATTTTCCAAACTGTATATGATTGATATAAATGAATTGATTGGCCCGAGTTGATCTTCGTGTAATTCGATTTGTCACTTTGGGATCTGAGTTGCCTCGTCATCTCACTCTCCTGTGTTTGGCTGGTTCATTGTGTGCCTCCAGTTAGAAAGTTTTATTCCCTCCCTTGTGACTGAGCTGTTTATCTTGTGCTGTGCGGTCTGGATTTCTTCTACGAGATTGGTTTCTTCTTTTTCTCGCTTTGAACCTTGTTGTCAGTTGGTCATCGTCAGTTTATTTGATTTCCCATAACCCTGTGATTCTGTATTTCTTTTTCCCCAAGAAGCAGTAAACGGGTTCCACATTAATGTGTTCGTCCATTGTTATTTTCTTTGGAAAACCACAAGTCCGCAAACTTTTGCTTGCAGTATGTCTTCTGTGAGCAAGTATTTGAATGTTCCCGCAGCTGAAGTGATGTCCGTTTCCGCCCCCCTGGATTGCAATAAGTGACATTTAATCATTTACTGCTGGCATGTTTGTGCTTGGTTTGTGCATGGTTGTGCTTTTGTTGTAGTATATCCCCCTCCGAGTAGCTTTTTGATTTCAGCCTCATTATAACGACTGTTTGGCGAATTACAGTACGTTTCTGGCCAGCATATCAACCATTTATATAGTGTCTATATCCGGCTGGTATGCTTATTCCCCCACTTAAGAATATGCATGGCTTGATGCGCTAGTAAAATTTAACTCACACAGTGCACCGAAGAATGAGGTGCATTTTACCCCGGACCAAGAGGGTGAACATCAAGATCCGGTAAGTGAGGTACAGCAAGTATTCGGGGTATTGCAGTACAAAGCATATCCAAAGAATTCTATCGATTGAAGCTTAGAGAAGAGACAGCGTTACACCAGCGACAACGAACTGGTGATTAGGCGAGTAATTGCACTTCACGTTGAGATTATACCCAAATGAGCCCACTTGGCCCAAAAAACTGAACGCCAAAGGATACCCATGGCCTAAAAAACTTAATCAGCTGCAAAAACTGCAACGAACAGAAATGTAAAACTGTATACGCGTTAAAAATATCCCCGAAATAGTATCAGACCATTGCACTCCTCAAAGATCTACGTGTCTTCTGTTACTGCATGTAATAATTATGAGATTTTATCCAATTATGAAAAAAACATAGAATAGTAATTAATATTCCAATGGAAGTGCAGAGAAAAGGACCATTTTCTCGGAGCTAGTAAAAACATACCAGCAACAACACACTGCACTTCAAATGGTCAAACAAGGGCTGATTGTTGTGAAGCGTTCCTCAAAGTAACCGCACTCGCGTCAGGTTGGGCGCTAGCAACCAAGCAGCTGTAGGTCCTTATGCAATTGTGGGAACACTACGCAGTCCTCCGAAAACGCATGAATATATATATATATATGACACTTGTCCAGTTGAATTCTGCATTCGCTCATTAAAGCATTCTGAAGAGTTTTGATCGCAGAAAGTTCCTTCAATTTGGCCTGGCTGGTTCAGTTTTTTTGACACCTCGAACATTTGACTGGTGTGCTTAAAAAACTATCGGTGTGTTGTGCAGCTGACAAGTTAGATCGCCGATATGTTTAACATTTCACTGAGATGGCGGCCATACTAATACGTTTCTGTATTCAAAAATACTTTAGAGCACGCCAGTGAGTTATGTTTCGGTTGGGCCTTAGGATATATCACATATCTCGCTGAGGATCCCGTTCAAATGAGTGACCGCCCAAACGTGCATATGTGGAGATAGTTGGTTCACGCGGCTCAACGACATGGTTGTAAAGTCAACTGGTTGAATGGGGCTAAACCTTGGAAGACTATCGCCGTTGATAATTACGTTCCGGATAAAAAAGCAGCTGTGAACGCCTAACCACACTAAGCGCTCCCCTTCGACATTTGTTTTAAAGTCCTGGAGCAAGAGAAGCATGCAGGCATTCGTGCCTCATCAAAGAGGGGTATCAATCCTCAAAATCGTTTTCGTTTTCGTTCCTATAATGTAGCACTAAAGCTATCCAAGCGACGATCTGCACCTTGATTTTTTGCAAAACCCAGCCACAATGTACCAAGGAGACAGCAGGTATGTTAGCCATTATGCCAGCTTCCTCAGACAGGGCGAAAATGGAAACATGACAATGTTCAATGCAGACGGATAACCATGTCAAGGGACCTGTATCCAAAATCAGCTTCCCGGGGGCTTCCTTGTTCAACTAACTGCTTTTGTTAAGTACTGGTGGCAGGAATTTTAAAGCCAAACACGTCGCGAACTTTTTGTCGAAGTGGGTTTGTTTTGTGCCTTACAAATGCTGCATCCATTCTAAATGTGTTTGCACCTACTCTCCGCTTCTGCCTCCCTGTTGGAACTCTTATTCTCCAAAACATGGTTGTAACCGTAAAGATCCTGCAAATGTATGATCGAGGCATCTTAGTTGGCTAAACAATAGTTAATTGTCTCCAGCTAAAATGTTAGTTATACCAAACACTGTTAAAATGGATATTTCTGATGGCTTTTGCTAACTGTAACAAGGTCTTGGGAATCCCCAAAAGAATCCTTTGGCGCTCTCTCGCAAAGGCATTAGAGAAACACACTAGAATCAATTAGCCTGTAGATGCTTAGCAAAAACGTATGGTATTTTTGGAATCATTTTGTACGTGGTAAGCGATGTCCGCGGAAACGTTATTGGTTCCAAGGAGGTAATGTCCTCGCAAGTTGAATATTCTGCTTCTCTGATGATCAACAAAAATTCAGGTTCAGGTGGCTATTGGCTGCTCGATCCTCTCTGGGTAGCAGTGTTTTGGTGTTCGGGTACAACTCTGCATTAATGGTAGCGTATACGATAGTATCACGAAGGTTCAGAAGTCGGGCAAAGTTGACTCCTACCAACTAAATAAAACGCCATTCAAGACCTCTCGGTCGTGGCGGATTATTTTGCCAACCATTTGCACAGAGATCTTCCGGCAAGAATACCTCGTAGGTTTTCTGGACTCATCGTTTCATGGTGTAAACTTCATCACTAAACCCATCTTTCCGGTCGTCCGTAGAATGTGGCGTTAGAGTCTATGTGCTGATCATATGCACTTAATTTCTATCGGTCAACGTCGGCCGTGTTGCCGGAAAGACCTGGGTTAGCCGCCGCCCATTTTGCTATTCCCTTCGGAGAGTGCAAAACCTTAAACATGGTGCCGTTTTATCCCGACTATTTGCCGTGGCATTGACTTGTGGGGCGAAATGGTCCAGTTGGTAAAGCGCCAATTCACCGACCGGAAAGATCGTGGCTCGACAGAACCTCTTGCTCCTGACTTCCCCTGCCTAGGATTTGGCATCTTGGCAGTGTCCCAGTCCAGCTGCTTCCTTCAGGTGGCATGGAGGCTAGGCACCGTAAAGGCGCTACAGTAGATCGATGTTTTTTAAAATCTGTACTTGCTTAGTTAGCCCGCCATAGTTCTATAATTGCTAGTATTAATAATGGCGTAAATTACACCATGGGTTTTTCGGCCTTGAGCTTCCCCTACTGCCTGCCATAAATCATTCATCAATCCATGTGACATCACCAATTTTTATACTGTGACTTTGCGTTTAAAATGTCTGAATTTTCTGTATTTTCTACCTGAATTGAGGTGTCAGTGCATCAGTTCTGTCTGGACACATCTTCAAATACAGGGTACACTTTAACCGCTAGAAATCTCCCAAAATACGCACGTAACTGCACAAGCGTACGTATCTCTATCGTAAAATGCATAAAGCTTTTGGATTAACAGGGATATGTTCGGTGAACCCTTCGCTGCGATGATGTGACCCACATGGACATCCATGTAATGTATGTCATATACCAGCCTCCAGCACGGCTCATTTTTTAGGCTGACTATCGCTGTGGAAATATTTCGAAAGGTGCCCGATGAGAACACCCAGTCCTTGAAAGCAGGTACACAGAACACAGATTTTTTAAATGCATTTATTGACGGGATATATAACACAGACCTTCAAAGAAGAGAAAGTCTTGTCATTACTTAAGTATCCTGTAGTAGCCTGACTAGATTTCTGCGTTCAAAACGCGAATCTGGGGAAGAACATATCGCCGTCCCCCAAAATGGCGTTCAGAAGAATCACGCTTTCCTCCATTATTTTCGTCCTAGTGACAACTTTAACGCTCAGTCGCACAGAGGACATTCAAATAACAGTTCTGTAAGCATTTTGCAACCGGCCTTGTTCAACCTAGGAACTCACGAACATAGTAGCCACAGTTTTCTTTGGATCATCGTTCACTGATAGCCGTAATTAAAACCACCTTTGTCTACTCCGATTCCGCGAGCGCAAATTGATTTTAATCGTGCACTCCTTAAGGCGTGCACTCCTGCCTGCTCATAACGCTGTTAAAATGACCCAATTAAGCCATGGTAAGCGCACGAGCCTAATTAACCGTGCCCGGACGACATTCTTTTGTGTCAGTATTCGCGCACAGCCAGAAGAAATTGTGAAGGCAACATGCCAAGTTTTCCACGGATTTCTTGTTCAATTAGCCTGTATGGATTGGCAGTTGAAAACATACACGCATACGGCTGCCAGCTCCATAAGAGTTGTTGATCAAGTGAAAGTGGAAGAAGTTTTATTTAAACGGAAAAAACCTGATGCGCACTGATTGATGCGGTTTGCTTTTTAGAAACCCCGCAGTTCGTACCAAATAACTAACAAAAGCACTTTAATAGGTTTGTTCAGACGATCACAATTCTGTGACTGTATGACAGTTTGAATTACATAAATATCAGGACACCTGAATCGGCAGAAGTAATCGCATCCATCCCGGACAATTGAGGCAAACCTCAATAAAGACTCGCAATCCCCTCCACATACTTAAGCAGTTAGTCTGCATTCAGAACATTTAAGAGGTTTCGTGTTCTTCGGTTATTCTTTCAGTTTAGTCGGAAGCTAGTATTCTGGGCAGCTTTACAAGAAGCGTTCTCACTGTATTGGTTCGTGCAGTTGGACTACCTTGTTTAATTCCGGAAACACCGGTCCGCCATAACGACTTGTGATTCCAACCATTCATTCATCCAACGCACCAATATTCTTTGCGACATTTCTGTGACTGACCTACCGGACAATGAAAATTCTGAGGCTTTTTTGTGGTATACAAACGCATCAACGACCAACCGGGCAACCAAAATAGCTGCAAAGGCGCACCGTGAAACTTTTATTCAAACAGCGTTAAGAAGCAAAATACACCTTAGATCATTTGTTAATCCAAAAATCATACTTCGAGAAAATGGGCAGGGCTTTTCCATTTGTTTGCAGATATATGTTAGATTGACTTAAAATCGCCCTACCTGATAGCCTCATGATTTTGAATTTCTTATTATATCCCGGAGTTAGACTAGTAGACCCTTTGCCTCAGCAAACTGCAGGTCAAAGCTGCTTGTTTGAGTGACGTATTGGTTAGGGGCACTCAGCTACGCCGAATCATATGCGATCATTAGGTAACTAAATAGTACATCTCACCGGTTGCATATTTTGGCCATTTACGTTGTTTTCAAAATTAAAGATACATTGTACGAAAGCTCCAGCTTGAGGTCTACCAACAAAATATTTGGATGACACTTGGGTCCGTTTAACTTTTGGTATGTTACAAGAAAATTTGGCCAAAGCTTACAACCCACACATATATTGCAAGAGCCCTGGTTGGAGCTTTCAATCGAGAAAGGGCGACACAAATGCCAATAGCGATCTTCCTCACTATAACCTTGTGCGCCTTTGTATACTTGGCCGCGTATGGCAAACAACAGTCCCGTGCAAACGCTCGCAGCTGATTAGTAGGTTCTAACCATGCATTGTGGCTTGTACCAAACATCAACGGCTATTGTTCGTGATTTTATCCACGCTCGTTGTGGTTGTGAATTCCGTTCCCCTGAAAGCTACGAAATCACTGTTGGTAAAGGACATTTTTATATTTATCTCATGCGCCAGCGAAAATAGATTGGTAGTCACCTCAGTGGCCAATTTCCGTAAGCCATGTTTGCCACCAAAATCAGATGGTGTCACACTGCTCGAGAATATCAAGGATTCTGTCAAGGAACCTAAATTAATATCGTAAATGCGGAGCAAATTTGCTGGATTAGCTGACAAACATGAAATCAATTGCAGGACGTGGACTGACTCAGGCATTTCCCCCAGGCATTTGTCTCAATGGCGAAAATACGGAAGGCTATCGTGCGATTATGAAGCTTGGGAGACAGAGAACAATGAAAAGCGCAAGTCATTGTGTTGACTTTGAGCGCAGTTTGGCGGCAAACGTGGATAAGACGTTTTTCCAGTTACTCAGTCACTCTCTAGCACGCTGTGTAAAAGCGGCTTCAGGAAACGATATTCCGTCAGTCAATTCAAATATGGAGCTAACTGATACCTGATGAACTCTGAATGTCTTGTTGGAACTATGTGGCCCTGCGGACCAAGGTCCGAATTCCTTTTTATGCGGACAACTACCGCTGTTCACACATGCGCGTAATGTAATAAATCACCTCTTGGCTTAATTGTCGAACGATATTTCGTAATCTGGGGTGATGACGAACGATACGAAGAGAATTCTGTGTCGATCTTTACCGGTAATGCCCACTTGAACTGACAGTTGTAGGCACCAGTTAAAAATTATCCCAGAGGTGATCAAGAGCACTTGCGTATTTCCCCACTTATCGGTACAATTCTCTCAGATTTTTTGTCCCATTACTTTCATATTATGTAGTGTCGCTCGCTGAGAAGGGTTTGATCCTTCCCTAATAATCGTTAATCCTCGGCTCGAATCCGGTTGTTCGCATGTGCCTGACCTCTTGGGTAGCGAAGTGGTAAAATAATTGCCGTGGTAGTTTATGTGGATGTACACTAAGTAGTATCCAGTTCCATCTTGCGAAACGGGTTATTCAGGCGGTACGGTGGACAAACAAGTTACTGATGTCAGAACAATGATGAAATTTGGCTGATGCATTAATCCACATCCAGAAGGTTGGAAAGTGGCTTCAATCGTTGGGCAGACAAATGAAAATTGTCTGCGCTAATGAAACCTGTGAAAATGTTAGTGGAGAAATTATCGTGAGAGTTTAGTTCCGAAAACAAACAGCGAACGAATGGTTATCCGTGTATTCCGTTCGAAAATGTTTTACTGCTTGGATGGAGTTGAAACAAAATGACCATTAATGGCGAACAAATTGCATGATCCCTGAAAACATTGGGCCCAAATCACGGAAAGGAACGGAAAATTGTGGACACACACTTGGTACATCTTTACTCCAGATCCGAAGGAGTGGATTTTTCAGCCGTTATTTCTGCTATATTTTTGTGGTGTTCATTCACTGAGCTGACAGCAAATCGAAACAAAAGACAGGAACAGTCATTTTGCGACCAGAATTATTCCGCCATCCGAAACATTCTTATGTACTTGGCTGAAAAGAAACAGGGCCCGAATGCTTGCGGTTCATTTTGAGGAAAGCCAGGTCTAGAAAAACAGCAATCTACCGCGTGTGGTAAGCAAAAAATTACCTTACGCAACATCACCTTTGGCACTGCATGGGGTGAAGCTTACTTTTAAGGATAGATGGAGCAGATATTCGGGATCTGAAATAGCACATAGGTCTTTATACTAAAAACGTGCTTAAGCGGCTTTTGCTGATTGGTTCCTCGCCTGGGAGCTTAATAAATGGGATAAAGTGCAAATTTTAATCTCCATAGTGCAGAATACGGCATGAGAGAAGGGAAGTGAGTCAAACCGAAATCCAATTCATCGCTGCACAACCACAGTTTTCTTAAATAGTACTCAAACTTTGGGGGTCAGCTCCGAACCGATTTGTTCCGATGAAATCCCTTTATAATACCGAATAATTTGCGGCTTGTGAGCAGAAATATTATGCGGTAAGTCCCAGGAGAATTCTGTGGAGATTTCAATGAATATTTGCTGGATTTACTGATTGCCATATTCGACACAGGGTGTGGCATGCGCTGCTCCCCGCGTCGTAGAAACGACAAGTAATGGGCCAACGTCAGCCTGGACGGATAGGCTGTATTGACACCAAATAAAATCAATTCAACCATACACCGTAATGTTTTTAAAAAAGGGCTAAAAAATGCCTTGTTATGTGGGCTGTTCGCGGGCTGTTAGCATGTGTAATCAAAATACAGAGAGCAACGCGTGTGTGTAACGGTCTGGTGGGCCGTTCCACCTAGAAGATACGCATCATCAGCGGTTACAACCCTGAAGCTATATATAATAAAATATATATATTATATGTAAAAGGACTATCTGTGTAGCGTATGTAAGTGTAAACTGTTACCAAGGCGTGCGTTTTTAACCCTCACTGTTGTGTAGAAATTAAAAGAATCCCGGCCCCCAATGAACATGATTTCGGAGAGTCATGTGTTTATGAGGTTACCAGAATGATTCGACGCGTAAGCATAATGTAAGTTATTCAAGTGAGCAGTCAGTCGAAAATACCGGTTTCCCAAATAAAACCTCATAGAGGAATCCAACTAGCGTCAAGCCTTAGTGAATAGCTCACAATGCATTGCAATATGGCTCTCCTTTGAACATTACGAACGGACCTAGGCAGGTCTGATTTCTGTGACTCTGTTGCCCGCAATAGCGAACATCTTGCAACGGACGAAGGTACATTCAAAGACTCTGAGGGAAACGAACAAACGACAACAAACACAGGTATTTGGGGGTCTAAGGACCATTTTACGTGTACTATCAGAACAAGTGCTCTAAGCGTCAAAATACATTTTTATTCCTGGAAACCGATTATGACCAAAACAAAGTGACCTCTGCAAATTTATCCAAAGCATTTTTGGTACTTCTGATAGGTAAATTGTTTCTAAGAAACAGGTTCATCGTTTTCTCGTGACATCAATGCCCATGTGTACTCCGATCACAATATCTGAACACAAGCGCACGGGAAGGAGGAATAGTATTGCTGATTCGCCCAAAGGCCAACCAACGTTTGCCGGTCGAACGATTACACCTGCTCCAAATTCTTGTCATTTGAATTTTGTGCGAAGACCAATTATGGCGACAAATGTAGCTACATTACTCAGAGAGTATTTTCCCATTTTCGGATTTCAATCAAAAGCGTGGAAATAAGCTTAGTATGCCATTATTTTCCATGCGGTTCTTAAGTGCTTCTGGCAATTTATCCGCCTTATTTTTGAGGGTACTGAGCTGGCTTTTAGGTAACGCCGAAATATGAATCAAATTTCCTATTTATCATGTTTGTTCTTTACAGCTTATGCCGCAGTTCAAACAAAATACAAGGATGCCTTGTTATAATTTGTGACCATTTTTATATTTACAGGCGAAAAAAGTAAAATGCAGTATAATTATTACAAACATCTAAAAAGTACTACATAGTTTAGCTCCGCCAAAATTTCTATACCCAGTTCTTCGTGCTCCAGCTATCTTTTATACTGTTAGAAGCATGGGGGCCGGACACGAAGATGCAGCCGATATTATCGATCAAATTGGATAATCGAAGGAACATCGCAGACCAAGCTAGTGAATGATCGTCGACCCACTCCGGGAGCTTTTGCCTAATGAATGTTCAGCGGTTTGCGCCTCCCGCAAGTTTTTTTGGTACGCAAATGGACGGTGCATGCAATAAGCATTTGGTGTCTGGCAAAACTCTCTGAAAAATCAAATACGGTCATGTGGTGCAAGCTATTCTTATTAATCGATGTGATCAGCTTATGGCTGTTCGTGTACTATTTATGCGGGCTGCTTTTGCCATGTCAAATTTTAAGCCTCCCACTTTGGTTTAGTGCAATTACTACAGACGGCTTTCTAAACAACGCAAAAAGGTGTCCTGCCATTATGCACCAAATCGGTGAATTCGCTCACTTTGGCTGTGAAAACTTTGTGTTCTTAGTGTGATTTACTTTACAGCTAGAATCATTTGAAACTCTCAATAGGTTTTGATCAGGTGAGCTCAGATCATGCTAGGTGCAGCGGGCTTTCCGCAGCATATACAGTGCGAGGAAACTATTACAACCGGTCATTTAGGTTCCCCGTCAGTATCAACTTGTACCTCAAGTTTGCGAATCAAATTTTGCACCACATTCCGTCTTTTAGGCGTATATTTGGTTTTAAACCAAACGGTGAATGATGCTGCCACTCAGGCCGCAAAATCCGGTATTTGGATCGCCAGAATAATGGTTAATATGTCCTTCTGATGGGGACGTTTTCCCCAGCTTTTCAACAGAAGGGATGAATTGACCAGTTTCTTTCTTCTAACATAGTAACGCGGAGAAAGCAAACATAACCAAACACAGAAAACATACCTATGAAAAACAACTGAGAATCAGTAGTATATTTGTTGCAACGATACGTTATTGGCCTTTGTATCGAGATTAAGGTTGTGGGTACACAAATCTTTAATGAATTGCCCGCATGCGACAAGCCAAGTTCCTACTGGGCTCGGACAAACAAATAAGCGACGGCGGGAGCTCCAAACGTCGCTGGAATTCAACATTTCTGCTAATGTGATTTCGGTATTTCTTATCATTGTTGGCAAGGCCGTACGCTTAGGATTTTATTCCAAAGCAGTTTTTCTTTGTTTTGCTACCAAGAGCTCAAACTAGTATCTTCTCATTAGTATTCGATGCAATGAGCGTCACTGAATTCTGAAAAAAAGCCCGCGGCCTAATTTAAATAAGGAAAGCGCGCGGCCAAAGCCGATTTGCTTTTTGTTATGAAATATTCACAACCAAAGAATAATTGTCGGGATATATACCAAATTTCTCTACAGCAGTTTTTTTTCATTTAGCCTGTGTGGCCTTCCGCCCGTATACCCAAGTTATTTTAGCAGTCCTTATTCTTCGGTTACTACTTGTTGTCGAGCTGAAAATTGTTTATAATTCAGACCCAAAATGTTTGCAGTTATACAGCAGCCATCTTCAATAAACCAGGTCATACTATCTGCAGATGTGCAAATTCCGCGACGTGCATTCATCCTTATAGCGCATGCTTTGAATCACTCCCCAATCTGTCGTACGACCAAAATTAAAAAGGGCATGGCAACAATCTAGACAAAGGGCAAACAGTGCCCCGACTGGGAATCCGACTGACCAGTATCGGTTCTTGGAATCTGATGATCACCCAGAACACGAACAGGCCGTTCGAGTGCATCAGCAAAGGAATGGATTCTCCAACGTATGTTTTGAAACAAACTGCCCAGGGCAACGACGAATCTTTCGTTCATGGTTTGACTAAAGTAGTGGAGAGGAATTTTTCCTTTCATGATTGCCCGATTCTGCCCATCAGGCGCTCCGGTTAGTCGAGACGCTGTCTAGGTTGTCCACACAATATGGTTTGTTCATGCAAGCAATAGCGATGGGGTCCTCTCCCAGGTAGCAGCCCACGAGAATGCTGCCGAATCGTTGTGTTTGAACACATTACTAGCTGCTACGGCAAAGAATTGAGTACTGAACTGCAGTGCCGAGAGCGACAGTTTCAGGCATAACGGAGCGTCCAGTGATCAAGAAAATTATAGAAAATTATTCCGTCCTGTGCGGTTTCGTTATTTATTACACTGGGATACGTTATGCTGCCGTAAATAAAGCCAAAACTATAATCACAAGACCTAAGTTGATCAAACCGTAGCTCAAATGAAGCCGCGAACCAAGCCATTCAAGTGGCTCTAAGGAACTGAACAAAGGACATTTTAATTGTTCAGTAATGGGTTATCCCTAGACTGGTTAATAGTAAACCGTTTGAAGTCGAACATCGGTCGTTGCATGTTTTCTCTGACGCAAGCGAGGTCAGTTATAAAGCTGAGATTTGCAATACACGGTAAACCACAAGACACCCCGTTCACAATTTCTCATTTTGCAATGACCTAATCATTGTGCTGCATTACAATTCTAACACAAGTTCGAAGTTTAAAATCTTTGTGGCCAACCGCGTGAGTGTTATCCTGGCACTTCTCCGAACAAGGCGAATCATGCTGGCGGTTCCACATCCGTACCAAATACCATCAGTTCTTGTGGCCTTGGATACAAGCTGTTCGATTTCTGGAGGTTCATTTTAATAGTAAAGTTGATCAAATCCAATATCAAGCCACGGAACTGGAATTGAGTGGGTTGCCATGGTTTTATCTACCGCGACAGCAGCCGCCCTGAGAAAGCCTGAGGCGATAAAGTGCTTGGTTCGAAAATGTTGAAAAACGTAACGCAGTAAAAAACACTGCAGCTTAAAGAACTAAAGAAGGCCGAACGATTTTAGTTGTCGATTCTTAGCAGTAATAGCTAATGAAGGAATCGTGAGCAGCATAGTTGGGGTGGCAGAACAAATACGGAACAACAGCCCAATGATTATTGTGCTGGAGGATCCAAATAACGCCGATATATTGACAACGGTCCACCTATTAATATCCCGAATTTCATGAGTTCCTATTGATAAAGATCCAAGAACATGACACTGGTATACTCAATGACAGAATCAGTGATGTCCGGCACCCTTTGGCCTCTCCTACAAAGAGAATACATTCCACCGCTTTAAATGAGGGGCAACTGGGCGGATATCCAAAGAGAAATGCAAGGGAGCGATTTACTATTAATAATGTAAGAGCAACACACTCGCGTCACCTGGCTGAATGGGATTGTAGTCTTCGCTATACTTAGATCTAATGGTGCGTCCAATCGGAAGAGTTCAGGCCTCACAATGGTAAATTAATCAGAGGTACGTGGAAGGTATCCACGCTAAAATATATATGGGGCTCGGTCACCGTAGGGTACATGGAGGACTATGAGACGGACCATAACCGGTGTCAATTGTACCACTTTTGCCTCCCATCTTTGCTGGTGTTAGGTGAAGAACGACGGTAACGTAAGTACCGCAACCATGAATTTGGTGAGGCGGATCATCACTTTTTTCACTCCCTTGCTTGAACGCACAGTCGTCTGCGTCAACCTCCAGCATCCGATATTTACCCACAAACCCCTGGATACCTGTGAACTTAAAAACGTCGAGTAAATTCTGAAGCAATTTTATCGCCTGCTTCTCACTCACTTCGGTTACCACGCGTGCACGTTTGCCGGTATTTCATGTCGACTTGCGTCTGTCATGGGGCATTCTTTGGACTCGCACCAATTAGGGCAACAATTAGACGCAAATAATCGTAATTCGAGGTTTGTGTTCGTTTTACATAGGCATTTTTTACATGGAGAAACGCATTCACGGATTCTCGGATTGTTACACAGGTTCGAGAGTTCTGCTCAATTTTGCCGGTTTTATTCTTGTCGCCCATCGACTGTCGTACACCTAAAAACACAAGCGAATAAATGGTGCAGCACTGCTCTTTAATTACTCAGCTGGGGCAGGAAGCACGCCAGCGCAAAGATTCGCAACTGCGTTCGAAAGGAGTGCGGATAACCGTCGAAAGCAGGTTGTTGCAGGCACCTACTACCCGAACTCATAAAAAACCTACTAACAGTGTGCGCTCTGAGCTTTAAAATCTTCTTATCATGTCTCTGTCGTGTGTTTGCTGGGCCAAAGTTGATAAACCTGTTGGCCAGACATTGTTCAAACAGGGTGTAAGTAAAAAATGCCCCGACATAGGTGACGATAGTCGAGGGAAGTGAAGGTCGGCAACCGTTCTCGTAGTATCTCGCTGGGCACGTTCATTGAGGGTTACGTCCTTCGTGCGTTGGATCGCCGAATACCTTTTGGGCCGATTTCCCATGAAGCTGTGGGAAGGACATGTTTTAAGAGATCCAGACACCCTAATCCTTTTCGGCTCCTATTCTTATGCTGCCTTCTGTTCTTTTTTTCACCATGCACGACCTAGGCATTGGCAGAGTCTCCTCCGAGTGACATACGGACGCGCCTTTCAACATTCAGGAGAAGGTGTTAATCTGAGGACCACTGCTTTGCAGCGTCTACATCCACTTGGATGATACCGGCATTGGAACTACGAGATTTCGTGTCGTCCGCACAAAGTAGACACGGAGTAGCAAGAACATCAAACGGCCCGGAACGGAGCCTTCAGGAACTCCAACAGAGATTGGAGCATGAGAAGTGTATGTCTAGCTTACTTTAACTCGCTAATTTAGGTTTGCCAGGCGATAGTTGGTCACCAGTTTTGTAGATTGGCTTCCTTTCAAACAGAGGGAAGGTGGCCTTCATCAAGCGACTGACGAAACAGCAGGTGGAAGTGAGTTGACGAATGTCCTCCACCGTGAATACCAAGTCGGTTGGAGGCCTTTCGTAGGTACGCCTTGACAAGTTTGGATGTGACGAGGACGCTGGGACTGAATACAGACCTGCATAGTGATCTCTGTAGAACTCAGATACCATTATTGGGTCACTCGTTGGTTCCCCGCTCCTGTCCCTCAAGGAGAACGCGGATGGCTCGTTTCTTCGGCGATGTCTCATGAATTTGAACAGCACCTTTCTGTTCTTCCGGGCGAGGTCCAGAATGGTGGCTTGTTTTGTATTTTCCATTTGCGGATTTCCCATTTACAACGATTCCGCATTTTACGAAATGCCAACTCATCTTCTGTGTCAACTTTTTGAAAAAAAGTTGTGACCTCTTTTCCAGCAGACGCCGGATCCTTTTGGGCAGTTTACGGCTTATCCGACTGCGTGCTGGTTTTTTGGGACGAACACTGCGTCAGCCTTGTTAACTTTGTGGATATTAGTCTTATATAATTCTTCCACTGATACTGGTCCCAGTTTAACTTGGTCAAGAAAGATGCACATTTTTGAGAAATCTGCAGACAGCAGTTTCGTATTCACGTTTGAGGTTCGCTATTTCGGGCTCAGTATCAGCTGAACGCAGAGGTTGGCACACAGTGTTCACTGTGGCCCAGTGGAGCGTTAGTTATATCCTGATTGACGGAGTGTCTTTCGTTGTTGATACCCAGGAGGCCGGGCAGTTTGCATGTGCGGCATCTGGTGAGTGCGGCGACATGCTGTGTTAAAGCGCTCTGTTGAACGACTTTGGTCGGAGCCGCTGCAAACTCTACTTTAGCCGACACGCTGAAATTCTATGCAAGAGTTGTTTGGACCGTTGAACTCACTTATATGTGGTGGTGGTGGTGGTATCTTCCGGGGATACGCTCAAGTTTTCCTAACAGGAATTGGTCACCTTGCGGAGGACTCAAGTGGTAGACAACACCGAGAATGAGAGAATCGGGTTCGCACAGCGAGGTGTGGATTCGCAGTGCGTTGCAAAATGCTGCATATCAGAGAAGATAGTCGGGATATACACGGTCGCTTGTAAGTAAAAGCAACCCAACCAGCTATCCCTCGTTTTGAGGCAGCTCGATAAGCAGGCTACCCTCTATTGAAATCTTGGTGTAAAAGATACCTGGTGTGAACCAGGTCTCCGCGAATGCAACTGTGAACAGCTATTTGGGTCAAACTAACTGTCCAATATTGAAAGTATGTTGAAATGGCTGAGGTACTTAGTGGAAAAGCGGATCAACACCGTCTCTGCTGTCTCCAAAATGAGGATCCGAGAGTTGTGTAGCCAGAGCGCTTGGCAGAATGAATAGCTGTGCGTCAGGTTTGAATTTTAGGCTCCGATATGGCCTGTGAGGCATACTTGTCTGCTTGGTGTCTTGGAGGTTTCGAGAGATGCTTTTCGCTTGCAGCGCTTCTTTCGCACTTTGTGGGCCAACGCCACATGTCCTAAGCCGGGTATGATAAAGACCAAATGGCGATAACACATTAGTGGCACCCATAATAACTTTATTGATCCGGGTAATCGTAGAATGCATATTTTCAGCTACGCGCAGGCATTTGGGTGTTCCGAGGTGGTATAGCGTCCCGGTGAAAACAAGCGTTATAAGTTTGCATATCCTGTATTCGTATGCTTCTTTTTCTAGGACTTTCATCGACCGCATATTTCCTCATCAACGCGGGACTTTGTGGTATGGGTGAGGAGAAAGTTCTAGCAACAAGTTTGCCTCGTGTAGCGCACGTTGTGTTCTTGAAACGGTCGACACAAACCCAGGGTGTAGTCTGTACAACTAAAAAGCCCCACTTTATTTCCAAGTAGATTAGAACAACATTCCAAATTTTTGATTTCTATATTTCCAGGTTGAGTGAGTTTTGCCGCACAGCTGAGACAATGGTTTTCGCACTGAGTCAAACTCATTGCTGATTTCAATCAGCAAACTCCTAAGTGTTATCGCGCCGACAAGCTCTCGTATGTCTTGTCAGAATACCGGGATCTCTATATCTATATCCACACACTTGACAAGCATATGGCCGCGACCGCGAATGTACGGGCAGGTGTTTATCTAACACAGTCTTGGAACAAAAACGTTTCTCACAATAGTGACATATATGACCTTCTCGTTTTAGCAGCTCGGAATATACAGTTGGTTCCTCGGGTTTACTGGACTCCAACTCCTTCCAGTGCCGCTGTATCATATGACCTTTTTTACCTACGAGTGATTTGAATGAAGATGGGCAAAAATCACACATGTGCTGCCTCTCTTTCAAATGCGATTCCATGTGGCGTCTAAGCCAGCAAGAGAACGTAAACACTTTTGGACATTGAGGGCAACGATGAGAAGTTGCAGGTAATTTGGCGTCCTCTCCTGATCCCTTGTGTTTAGTTTTCTTAGATAGTGATTCAGAGGAAGACGTTGCGGAACTGATATCTATCGCCGTCTGCACTGAAGTTTTATCTTCGTTGGCATCTAAAGAGAAACAAAAACGGTTAAAAAGTGTATATTGACCCAGATATTTTAGCGTAATTATCGATCAGTAATATACATCTGGAAGTGAGTCCAACGGCCTAGAGAATGCAGTTTGCTACCTGGCGAGGTACGCTACAAAAAGTCTTCTTCGAGGGGTCGCCACAACTGTGTTATGTCCGAAGAGATGCAGACGTATTTTTGCTCTCGGTTGAAAACATCTATCCCTAGGCAACATTTTTCACGTGCGACTGTGGGCATTCTAATTGTGCGCCACAACGCAGACTTGCAGAATTCAAGCGAATAGCCACAGGGCTATTATGTAAGACGTACCTAGCCACCAGTATCTCCGAATATTTTGGCCACGCAAAGAAGCTGAAATAGTCCGCGTTCGTTTCGGTATGAATTGCGAGGCGTGATTTAGCACCACGGTATGTATTACGGTGTGCTTTGGGTATTCCAAGAAAGATATCCACGCAACAGCTACAGACACCACATTTTCTACGCGTTGTGCCAGGTGAACACCTACGTGTTTCCATTGCAACTAGTCGTGTAGATAATTTCAAGCCCCTTCCAATGTTTCTCCGCATGCACGCTTGCCTGCAAACAGTGTGAACTTAATGCATCTGTAATTTGAACTATTATCATGCGTCACCACAAGACTGCGTCGACCGGCACAGTTATCGGCCTGCTTCGCTGGATCGGTGTTGTCTTGTTATCTACCTGCTAGTACCCGGAAAATCTGAGGTGTTCGCTCATCCTGCATTCTGTTCCCTCCCAGACATTTGTTTGTGACACAATAGGATTTGCTGTATTAAGGTCTGGCTTGAAGTTAATTTAGCTGCAGAGCGGAAGTAGGTTGGGGGTGCGAAAGTCAACCGTGGACCGCAAAAATTTGCATCTGGCTACCACTTGCTTTCATACCTAGACACGGCAAACCGCAAACCCTGATTCACCGTGGTATTCCACAAAAAAGCAATACAAGCCGACGTGGTCGCAAATCCAACAGCAATCCAAGAGACTACGAAATGGAGAAATCCTGCGTTTGTGTCATAAATACGGTTACATTATCGAGTGATTTTATGGTTGTAATCCAACGAACCCTTCGAAGTAATTACATACTGAGGTTTGTTAATTACGCTGAGCTACATAGACGGTTCAACCTAAAAAGCTGACCAAACGGATGTTTGAAATACATGCCGCTGTTGGGAAGAAAGCCTCAATTTGTTAATTACAAGACAAAGCGCAGCATGAGAGTTGTAAAACACCAGACATGTTCGATAGCAAAGGACCGTTTCAATAAACGAAAAAAAACAGTTTCGTGGATGCATATTCGACTTTCACGTTTAAAAACGCAGTTAGAACACAGACAATTTGCGAAATTCGTTGTCACCGTTCATAGCCGTGGTGTCCTCAAGGAAAAAGCGCCAGAACATTTCAGAGATCGTATCAATACTACTGACCACACTACTATTTAACATGTTTTTCTCCGTGAGAAACGGGGATTGGTCAGATATTGTAGATGCCAAGTTCTTTCTCGACACTGGTTTGTCAGGCGCGGAAATCTCCATGAGATTGTGTATCTGTGTGAGAGGCGATCAACATGAATCTATTCACACTTAGGAATAGCTTATCAATCCGGCTGAGCGAGACCCGGAATCAACTAACTGACTAACCCAAAGGCCACACGAACAAAATATAACACCAGTCTGCCTGTTCAAACAAGAAACGGACCCTGGATAGACCAGTGGATATCTGGGCGTATGGATATGGTTTGATGACCCATTTATGAATCCTCCGGCAGCGCCCTTAAATCCGGTTGCTTGCTTGATAATTTCTTGGGAATTTAGGTGTATTAGTAACGAAAGTATATAACATCCTACTCTGAGGCATTTGAAACGCACTCATTATCAGCAAACACTGGTGCCAGCGAATGGCAGACACAGTTTTCTACCCCGGTTAGAACGTATATCGTGTAAAACCTCAGAAACGTCGGTAAGCAAATGGACGCAATTAAGAAAGAAGGCGATTACGCGTTGTCGGAATTGAGCCTCAAAACGTAGAGTAGTGCGCATTTCGTGAACATGTACTAAAATGTCTGGAATACTTTGCACACATTGAGCCATCAGGTGGCCTCCGAGTCGCCCTGCCTGCTGAAGGATATCCCAACCAAAATATGTATTTGGGTCTTACAGCAATGCCACTGATCAGTGGGTGTGAACCTCTGCGAGCGTTCCACATGGCTCACTTGTTCAAACAGTTTTTGAATAATGTCAACAAATACTTGACGAATTACGATGGGAACAAAATATATCGGCGAAGAAAATACATCATGGAGCCCATGTGTGAAATTTAAAATTTAATCAGAATAAGGACAGCTGGGGACTCACCAACAGGTGCGTACACATGAAGGAGTGTGTCCAATGCGCTTACTGTAATGAAGAAATGTTTTACGGACAGAGTTATCGTATAATATCCAATGAAAAATTCAGTATGTGGAATTAGGGTTCAAAATATTTGTGATGCTTGGTCACCTAGAGGCATATGTGTGTAAACTATCAAGACACTTGTATTCTGGATGACACTGTGAACAGGAGCGAATCGCGCTCAAATATCCCGGTGAAAAACTCACACTTTTTTCCGCAGACCAGATAAAGACTGATAAGGATTATGAACAGAGAGCCCCCACTCATCCGCCGCTTCATTCTTTACGATGTTTACCTTAGCTGCATACCACTGTTTATACCATGGTACATCGGAACTGTTAACCTAACCAATCAGTATATATCTGAATTTTGTCCAATCAAATCTCACTGGATTTGAATGGTTTGAATAAAATTCTCAAAATGTACAGTGTTCACAGGATTGTTTGGAATCTTCCGCATTCAAATAAAAACTACCAATAAATGTAGATAAGTGATATTTCGGAAAGAGTTTGCGTGAAAGTTGGCACAACTATTTTTCCTCAGGTTTTTATCGAAAATATGTAGAAAACTGTTTGGGAAATTGCATCCGGGAATGCTGTTTTGCATCGAGTATTTAATGAATATTTGTGGTATGAGGTAATTTGGAGGCTGTCTTGAGGGTGACACAGTACGTTATCCCCAGATGTTGGCTTCCGTGTACACAGTATACGAGTAAAATTAAGACCCTGTGCTGGCTTATATACATTCCCATACAATGGCCGATGCAGACAGTTTAAAAACCACCGTAAGGCGGGAAGCATCCTGTTGACACACGAGATAATCTAAATACGTGGGCAGGTTAACCAAAAGTGTCAGTCCTTCTTGCAGTTTGATTTAAACCCTCTGTCCGTGTGCGCAGGATTTTTGTCAATGCTTTTTGTCTTTATTGTTAATGTTGCGTTGGTTGGTTTCGTGAACTGATAGGGATGTGAGTAATTTTTCTATTTTCAGTATAAATATATTTCCGTTATTAAAACCAATGAATGTGTAAGATCAGAAATACTGTACAAATTTTCATTCTCGTTTTGGTTCAGCAGCTGTGTGCACCTCATCCCACCTCACTGGCCCTTCTTGCGTCTGGATTGTATTTGACCAACTTAAATTCTAGCCACGAACCTCTAAATAGAAGTGCGCCTGATTCTTATCCACATAGGAATGAGGACGGCTTATCCTTCAATGACGAAAAACGCACACGAATTTGATGGTTCACTAACACGTCGAATAAGGGTTTTTAGTTCTCAATCTTCGCGAAACTTGTGGAGGATACCTTTTCTGAACTACTGATAAATTGACGCTATTCTAAGGCGCTTTAAAATTATCAGGAGGTTACTGAAAATGCTTGACACGTAACGCCTGAGTGGCTGATTTTTGTCTAACCGTTTTTGTCTGGCATAGTTGCCATTGTAGAAGGAGCTAGGTTGCACCCAACTTGGTCAATTTGTAACGGTCAGTAGCTCATCTGCGTACATTCAGGGACATCACAAACGAGAGGGTGGGTGCAGACAAGTAACAAATGTGTTTAGGATCACTGCCTGCGTGTGCCTCTATAAACAACATGTTGAAATTCATTTGGCATCTCGATGTGGATTCCAATTAAATAAGGTATGAAGGATGCAAAGCGCGGTCCGTTGAAAGTGAGTTGAACATTGTAATACATGTGATAGAGGAGTTATGCAATAAAGGATTGTTTTAGAATTTTTGGACTAGCAGAAATTCAAACTAGCTACTAAGCTGAAAGGAGAGTCACTTCACTTGTATCATAGTGTTTTACATTAGCTGTGTTGCTCGTCGAATTAGTCAAAATTATCAGAATTAGCGTAACGCAGTATGTTTCTATGCATTTTAGTAAATTTGAACTCAGGACTGAGATTGAATCTCCCTAACTGTTTCCTTTGAATACCTGAGATAACAAACGCAAATGTGCCTTTTGAGCAAGCAGACAAACCCCCTGCTTAAGCCATATGAACACCAAGAGAATGGTCCAAACCCATTTACATCAAAACAGATGAAAGCCACATCGGACAACTTGTATATTTTTTTAACAATACTACTGTTTAGTATCCCTCTGAGATTTAATTTTCTCCCTTTTGCGATTAACCGCTTCGCGGCGCACTTTGTTTAGTTTTTCATCTGCCTATCTTCATGTGTTGCCTTTTGCTTTATCGTGGACACTTCCCACTCAAGTGCCCATAAAATCCTGTGCCACATAATGAATACCATCCGGACCCTACATTGCTCATCAAACACACATTCGCAACATGTTACATACGGGTTTTGGGCATAATCTTCAGAACATTATATAGACATTTGGTCACCAGATAGAGAATCCAGCAAATTTTGCACTTATTTTCTCCTTCGGTAGAGAGTAGGCAAATGTGATACAAAAGTGAGCATAAGACGGATTATTACGTGTCCGCGGACACATCTTATGGCGCTGTATTGGTGTTTCAAAATTTTCATAGTCAGCATTAAATTTCAATGCCGCTGTAAAATCCATCGTAATAATTTCGTGTCACATTTTGTGCAATCCCACCTCGTCAAGTGTTCCACCTCCTGCTAAAGCATGTAATGTTCTGAGAGTCAGACTACCCCACGTGCATTGTGAAGCCGAAAACGGATTACGAAACTGCTGCGGTATTGTCACGCTGAACTATAATATCAACGCAACTGATGTGCCTCACTTTTAGAGGGATGAAACATATAAATTGTGTTCCCAGAATTGAGTGGCTACAGTGATAGGACGCATTGTCTACAAGAAAGAGCGAAGTGTCCTCACAGGAGCAACAGATCAAGAAGCCTACAAACATTCTCAGTTAAAGAACCTCAACAACATATGCGTGTTGACGGATATGTTTTATGCGGTGTTTTCAAGTAGTAAATCTTTGATGCATTTGTGGACTTTAAAGAAGGATTCAAATACACGCTGAGCTCCAGACGGACATGAATTTCGGTGAGCTATTAGAGTTGTCCCTCTTTTGACGACGCTCATATGACAATAATGTTGCACTAAATCGCAAACGTAAACCGGCTAAAGTTAACCGTATTGTGTTTGGCTCAACTTGCCTGCTGGAAAATTCTTGAAGCAAAGCCTACAGTAATATCTTGTTGACAGTCGGCCATAACTGCTCACCAACCACTGGATTACTAATGAATTTTCTGCGTGTAACCTGTAAAGTTATTCTTCAGATTTTTTTGGTACAACGGAACCTCAAAGTTTCTGTCCATTTTCCGTCAAATATCTTTCAAAACAGATAATTTGCACGATTGATTATAGCTAAACAAATAAATCTAAGATACTGGGCAAGGAGCAAGCCTTTTGCTACATGATCGTCAAGGCATAGCATATTCAAAATTGATTATATTGGAGTGGACGGATCCCAAAATTATACAAATTGGATGAAATTGCGTTGCCAAAAACCCTCTTTTCAAACCACGTATTTACAGTGAATATTATAATTATAATTTTAAACATTATATATATATATATATTATATATATTATATATATTATAAATTATAAATAATTATAAATAAAAATATTATATAAATATATAATTATTTATAATTATAAATATTACAGTGAATATCATGCAACTTTGAGATGCTTGTCGTTTTGTCTACAGGGGAGGCGTTTGATAAACTCCTACATGTGTACGCATCTAGAGGTAAATCCCCAACTATAGGTTTTCGGGTTAAAATGAAATACTCGATATGGCTATACGTCCTGTTTGCGAACAGCGTGAATGAAAATCTCCGACTGAAATAAGAGAGGTCTCGTTAATCCTATCTTCTCTTGAAGCCTCTCGAGTTGGCGGACTTGATCCGTCCACTACTTGAGAATTAGAGTAGCATACCGGTGGAAACGTGATATTTGTAATGTTGCACCATGGCCGTTTTCCCATAGAAGTAGGGTGAAATAAATTGCCAAAATGGCGTAAATTTCTGAAGCGAAAATTCAGATATCACGTATTGCACGATTGATGTTCATTTAGAAATACATCCACCAAGAACGCACATGAGTGAGGATTCGGAGGCGTGGAATTCTATCTGATTACCAATAGCCTACAATCCTTGAATCATATCAGAGCGCAGTATACCGAAGATTCCATGGGAACATATTTGAGTATGTGGTAATACACACCTAGGTGCATGACGATCACGTTTCCCTGAAATATATCTGGTCAGATTACGCCACTGCAGCCATAGGTAAAATGACTTCCAAATCGGATGCACGATTATGTAATTCAGTGATCTGAGCGGACTCAATTTTAATTGCAAATATTACTCATCCATGGAGTCATGACACGCGGCACTACATTTTCCACCTCTGGTAAGTAACTTACTCATGCGTTCAGTGTAAACGGTTCAAAAGCTCTCCTTCAGCTGCCTATAATTTGGGCTCAACTAGTGGTCGACGTACTCGACTTTCCGTCAAATATACGCTATAATTAGATGGTGAATCTGGATGAGGCTAAAGTTACCCACTGCCATAATGCTGTCTTAAATGGTCATTGTATACGCTCCTTACTGAGTAAGTAAGATACCCGAAGAATATCATCAACCGGGCAGGCGACAAGCTCTTAAGATACACTTGGCAGGTGTGCGAAACTGAACCAAACACTCAGGTGAGTTGCGTGCGGAATGTGTTAAGTGGGCTTCATTTCGATTTTTGTTTTGTCCTTAGAATTATGTCTAACTCGGACAAATGTACTGGATCTGTCAAACTGTGGCTGCTCAGAGTTTGCACGTTTGTCACATTGGTGCATTATTTCAATGAGAGAAGACTAGGGGTTTTTCACCCGGAATATAAACACAAACGTCGTCCTAGCATCGGATTAAACTTTGACTACGTCCACCTACTGATTATTTAGGCTATCGACTATCACAAGTGCTACAGTATTTCTCGTAACATGACAAGAAAGGTACTTTTATTCAGCAACAAATTGGAAACCCATGAGATCCCCGAAATCTCGTTATTATTTCCCACCGTTTGTGCGAAGTTTCAGTGAAGCTATATTGCGCAAAGTTATGAAAGAAATTCTGCGAAGGGACAATATGCATTTGTCTCAAACGTCTCCAGTTTGATTGACCAACATTACGAGTAATGATGTCGCGCATCTTTCTCACCACTAACGTATTCTTTATACATCCACCCAGTCTGTGATTTCCATCCTGGAGAGCCGGGTGTCTGGGAACAAACTATCCGCGGACGTGGCGTTTGTGCCATTTTGGACATAGAAATCTTTCGAGAAGTAACCTTAGCTTGGAGCAAGGTCCATAGCCAACCAACTATTCGACACTCGTTTATTTCAGTTGTAGTTCGCAACCATTGGGATTCGTAAAAGCGTTCACACCACAAACCGTAATCCGATTGAATAATTCAATGCATCCTTCCATCTATTTGTCCAAAACGCTTAGATGGTTTCAGGGAAGCAAAACGTATCTTCCTCGTAGGTGATACATTACTTCCCCTGGTCTGCCTGCAACTATATGTTGGCCTATAGTTTTCCAGGATTTTCGGATCATGCGGTTCGTTGTTACATTCCGTGAAACGCATATGACATCAAACGTGTTCTCTGCCCGCTCCAAGTCACATCGGTTACCAGTTTTTATCCAAACTGTGGTCTTAAATTTGTGTTCCCCTCTTTGGTTTCAAAACAACTTAGTATCTAGTCGGCTGATTGAAGCTGTAGCTAGTGACAGTTGCTATTGCTGTTACCTATGTATTAGCATTGCGAGCTTACAAACACTGGAAATCCTTTAAATTTGCATCTGCGGAAGGTCAAGTTATATCAAGAGTTTCACTTCGCCAGTCAGATTGCCTCTTCTTTTTGACATGCACTATTCGTAAACTTGTTCCTAACTCTGTAGGCTCATTCGGTGTGCGACTTCCTCAGTACCCATCAACATTGCGTTGCACTTGAGCAATTAGTTGCATACATATTACAAAATCTACACATTTGTACATTTCGTTGGGTTTAACAAGAGTCTCAAATTGATCACTGGATTAAATGTTTCATTAGCATGATTTGCTAAACAAGAGTATCCTGATGCAATATTCTGTGCAGCTACTTGCGTGATTAGCGATGAAGCGTATTTGTATGAGCTCCAAAAACGTAAACTCCTGTAAATTTATGGATAGCCCACCATCGGGCTCTCTAGTTGAGTTCCTTCAACAAACATAGTTCTTGGAATTATATCAGGTATATATTCCTGTCATAATAGGAAACATTATCAAGTTTCACGAAAATTCCAATGTATGTTGGACGCAGCTTGTAAGCGGGAAGGTTGGCTAAAATGAGACGATTAATGCGTGTCTCAGTGGAAAGCAGCAGACCGGAACATACAGGTGGCACTTGAGGTAGGGTTACGAACAGTAGACCTTGACCGGACGCCGGTGGAGACCGGTTTTAGCCCGGTCCGTGCGGAATTCGTTATAATGTTCTTAATGTGGATCGACTCGCACAATGAGCAAACAGTCCAAAGTGACAACATTCTAAATTTGATTGTTAATCACATAGGCGCCCAGCTGAAACCAGTGAGAATCCCGCAGGTGCCAATGGCTTTCGGTGCTTCTCCTGGGTTATCTGAGGACTCCTGGTGTCTCAATAGGGAACAAGTAAGTATAACAGAATAAACCTGCATTCTGATCAGTCTCATCGCCAGTGCTGACAAGCATTTTGCGCACGTTATCCACATATTCAGGGGAACACTTGAAGTGCGGGGAATTGCGAAATGAAACCAAAGTTCTAGTGAGTTTTATATGGTGTTTTTGAAATATATTTATGAAAATAGGGAAAAATATGACAAACTCCTAAACATGAAGTATCATAACTATTATAATGGTGTCTTTCATCGAAATTACCATAGAGCTTTCTATCTTGCAGTTCCCCCGAGTGTGTTATTTTAGTCTAGAAGCTGTGTAACCCGTGCCAACAACTTACGGGACTAATGAAAACCACTGTCGTGAATTTTGAGGATCAAATAGGATAATTTATAAGTTTACCAAATGGGCCTTGCAACGGAGCACAAAGCTTCGAGCCGGAAAGCGTCCAAGCTAATTCATTCCTGTTAAACACCAGGCAGTTCTGAGATCTCGGAAGCCATCAGTTCAACAAATCCCGGTTAAATGTTGAGCCGAATTAGTGAATGCGCACACCCACATTGCGTCTATGCGGCAGGAAAATTTGGACCTGCGCATACATTTAGTTCATAAAACTTATCGAACTTTATAAATTGAACATGCAAGAGCCAGATGCTAAGTTCACGTCCAACAAAACAGCTGTAGTTTCTAAATACCTTTTTCGTTTTCCAAGTGAATCTAGCCTTTTCCAAGTAATTTTAAAGTAAATTTCACCGTATGCTCAAGATAGCTAGGTAATTCACGCTGCAATGTGCTACAAGCAATCAGATTTTCCGGGATTTTGCAGCAAAAGTTCTTGCAATGCGCATCACACGGCGTATGTAGCGCTGGGTCTCATCAGCCCTCTTGGTGATAAAACTACCGGTTAACTAAGTGTTATGGTGCTGCTATTTTTGAAACTTTACGTGCGTTTAATAATTTATGGTAAAGCGGAACACATGACAATTTCGATAGAATAAGGGGACGGCAAATCGACGTGAAAACGCAACTCAGAAACATCTCAAATGATCAAGCTTGTAAGCGCGCAGACCTACATTCTTCTAGCTCTATATGCGAGAACAGCTATTTTGAAAAAAAACGTAGGTGTAGGAATGCTTCGATCCTAGATATTATGGTTTGACAAAAGCCGCTAGTAGTTTTGAACAGTTAGTTAATGTAGCAATGAGGAAATGAGGTTACCATAAAGTCCCTCCGCTTACACATGCAGAAGCTTGCCGTCCAAGGTGCAATATTTTGTAGAGTGCAATCCAGTTTCTCGGAAAACTGAAGGGTCCCAACGGTTTTCACACTAAAAAAATATGTGGAAAACAGCGCACCAAATCCTGCGATGAAACGGCTGCAGTGTCGACGCGAAAGTATTTACTAGTTCAATATTTTATTCTGCTCCGCACCGGGACCCATGCGTTTTTGGGTGAGCTGCGCACACCCAGATAAGGAGATGAAGTGACTGCATGTTGTCAAAAGGTAGTCACAATTCTTGCGGAATGATTTCATTTTATACAATGCTAAATACCGGTCACAAAGTGTTTATAAATTACCATAAAGTTAAGAAAAAACGACAGAACAGGATTTCGTGTGTACATTTGCACAGCCGAATTTCCCATATGCGATCCTTTAGGTAAATATCATTCCTTCTCAAAACAACACAGGCACAGCAATACAATCTCGCTGCTATGATGTAGATCTTGCCATGCAAAACAGACCATCCAGTATACACTAGGATCGGATGGCAATTGAGCAAGTTGAATACAATCTGAAAATGCTTCAGCTGCATCCACCAAACAAAATTTGAGAAAACACCCTCACTCGGTCAATGATGCCGAATGTGGTTTTGGGATTATTTGTTAGATACTGTAAAAATGGCGTTACAGCCCCCGGATGAATGCACGCGTGGTAGTATCTTCAATCAACTAGTCGAACACCGGTTTGATCAGATTGGCCGCGAGGTCGCAAAATGACCTCCTTTCATGTCGGAGAATAGCGCGGTTATACTCAGAGTTAAACTGTAGGATTTCAAAAGGGATCGGACAGTTCCACTCATTTGGTGCACGAAAAGTTTGACGCAAAGAGATCTTCAACCTACACCGGTTTTCATGCAATTATTTTTGCTAGAAGTAGAGTTCATGTAAACATGTAAGGATTTTACACATTATACATTTTTCAATGTATGCTCACGTGGATCACCTGGATAGATGAAATTAGTTACCTTTCAGCTTGTTAGCGAGTGCATTTAACAGGTAGTTGATCATTTCAGGGCGGGGCACTCTCGTACGCAGCAAACCTGCTGAGCTCCACATAAATCTACGAACATGTTAGAATGTCGAAATGAATGCTGTCTAAATATGACGATTGTATAGCTCGGGAATCTGAAAATAAACTTTCATCACAATCGCATGTCAATGAGACCATGCAATCTCAAATTGTATGCAATTATCCTGAAAACGATAAACACAGATTACATTTTGTAAGTAATCACATTAACACAAATAGTTCGAAAACTTCCAGAAACAATAATGTTACCTCCCGCTTACACCTGGGATCTTCAGCTCCACCAAACGGGTTTGTAGGGCGTCTTTCAAGTCCAGGCTTAAGGCATTCAGCTGCTGCTTACACTAACACCATCGTGATCACTCACCCATGCATCCACCTTGCGCAACCTACAAAACGGCTGAGCATTTAAGCCGGTACTCACCAAACTTAACATGATATTTTATCCGATCTCGTTCACAAACTTGGGATGACCTGTCGGATTCGCTGCTCACGAATGTCCAGTATTCGCTGTCTTCCTCATCAAAATAAACCTACTTAAAATACTTTAAGGAAGAAATAAATGAGAATATCACATATGTATAAATTAGAATATTACGGTACACTTTCACGTCCAATAAGTAGCAGTTAAAAATAAAAGCGGAGAAACGGGGAATGTTGCAAAATATGAAGGTCCCGAAAATGTGAAGGCACACGCAGCATTGAAACACTATATTTGATTGCCGGTCGTCTAATCGTCAAATCACACCAACAGCTAAGCAGACAGCAAAAGAGGCATGTGCGATATTGTCCTCTTCCAGAAAATAAGTGCCCAGATGGGCGTATCTCGAAGTCCTGTTGAAGGTTACGTGGTGTTCCCGAATAAGCAGCAGATCTGAGTGCCAGGAAAAACTTAGATTGCTTTACTCATGTCGTAGATCTTTCATTTAGATCGCAATATGATGAGGTCTTCGTTTGGTTGTAATTCAGTGAATGTCATTCACATCATTTCAGAGCAATATCCGACACCCTTTCCAGATTGCATCGGTAGGGTTCTCTGTCAGTGTAGTCTATAATAGTGAAGACTACACTCCAAAAGACTCAGGTATCCCCATTTGGCTAATGAATAAATGTCTCACCAATTAGAGAAACCGGTTAAAAGTAGTGTAAAGTTAAAACCCCCAATGAAGGAAAATGATCGAAGGCTGGTAGCTTCAGGTCAACCAACACATTGCTTAGGCGACACCTGAGTATACGTGTCCCAGGGACTAGACGCTGGGACTAATGGAGCCTCTGGTATTTTTGGCGCTTCAACTGTTTTTGCCAAGTCACAGGATATTCCTTTGACTTCACACGTTCCATTCCATTTTATTCATTTGCACTTTGAGGTGGCTATACATTTTTCAGGCCCAGCTGTTCAGGGTAAGAACGCGTACGGTTATGATGATAAAGGCCAATCGGCGGTCTTTAACTAAGAGAATGGATGGTTAAGACACCACTACCAATGGTGCACATAGTTCCCTCCTAGTATTCACGATAAATGACCAAACCAAGTGACATCACATAAGGTTCTGATAACAAAAGGCCTGATTTCCTATCTTTGCCCTCAATTTGGTTTTTCATTTTCCTGAAACGGCGTAACTGACCGTAAATCTGTGAGCTCATGAACGCTCACCGGAGTGGTTGAAGTTCACGTGCATATTTTCAAAAAGGCTTCCTAGTGCTCCTAATTAGTTGCGCATAACAAGGTCAGGATCATGCACAGATACGCATAGTCGCGTTAGCATTGCGTGCTGCATGGCGTTAACCCCGATCATCTTACACCGCTGAACAGACTCCCTCAACTAGGTGTGTTTTGCTGAATATATGTGAATCAGTTCACTCTTTCCGCTACGCCCGAAAGGCATAAAGGATAAAAGTGATATCCACTTGAATTGGAGTACAAATGCATTAAATATTTACGCTAAAACTGAAATCACCCATAAATAGACCAACGAAACTGAAGTCGGGCGGGACTAACTCCACGAAATCAGTTTAGGTATGCTTCTGTGGTTCAGTATTACTCACCGACACAACTAACTAGAAAGCAGCAACATGTTAGAAATCTCATCCGCAGATGTAGAAAAAAACAAATGTGCGATGGTCCACGACGGTCTGCGAGAAAACGTCTATTGTTTGGCTTTGCATAAGGTGCGTTTGCCACCTTGCCGACTGACGCTTGTCAGTACCCAGTTAGTATCCCGACGGAATATCGTACCCATCGAATGCCCGATGGGAAAGTAACCCCCTCCCAACACTGCAGCTTTTTCAATGAGATGCAGCGTTTGTTATGATGCTGTGAATAGAGGCGTTTGACGGATTACTGAGCTTTCATAATCATGAATCATTATGCGTCTTCCTGTTTCTGAAAGCAATATTGATTAACAGAAAATATATTTTATGGCCCAAGCTGAAAAACTAACAACTGGAAAGGTCCACTCTCAAAATATATAAAGAGTGTAGGTAGGTGGTCTAAATCCCAATCTCGGACAGAGGCTTGTGTGGACAGGTGTTCCATCTATCTCAGTCAGTCGAATTCGACAGATGACACCGTGCCGATGTAGCTGTCTGGACAAAGTGTAAAAACCGGAAGCACCTCAGCTGCGAATTTGACCTCTGCTTCTCGACCGTCCATGAGAATATCTAACACTCAAGCTACCATTAAGTAGCGTGGCAGCTAGGTATCAAAAGGGATTCTCAGATGAAGAAACAAACAGTGAAGTAGCCTCAGGGTATTTAGATAGAAAAGAGCTTTACAAATAAGCTTCAAATGATTCGTCCTCTCTCACCGGAATGACAGCCATTGGATAAAACTCACCTCTGTTCAATTGCCCAAAGAAGACTACAGGGAAGACAGCTGTAGAGATTTTCAACCGCCAGTGCTTGCAAGCAAAAAGTGTTATAAGGATTCGCTATGCTATCCGCCTATTCCCTCCGGTCTTGAGTGCTTCCTACTACCAACAGAGCCGTCTGAACGCCAATAATGAGGACTGTGTGTCTCTAGTAGTCTAATTAGGCCCGCCTCTCAGTCATTTAATTAAGAGATTTTATAACAAGCATAGCGCTAACGAGTAGATACTCCGAAAATAAGTTTTAGCTCACGCGACTGAATGAAGGGATGAGTTAAAATCTTCAAAAAACCTCGCTCAACTCACGAGGTCAGGTTGCCATCAGGTATTCTTCTGAGCGACGCTTTTGACTCACACAACACCAGCCAAACAAACCACACACGTTACTGAGGAAAATGTTGTGAGTTTACTAAGCGACCAAATCACATACTGCAAAGTCAAGCTTAAAACTGGGAACATCGTTCAACGTGAACGTTTAGCAGACTCAGAGCGTCCGAGGGTCGAACGAATTACCTCTATCCAGGTAGATCAGCCGGATAAAACGAACGAGCAGTGCTCTCCCACACCATGAGTGAGACTTCATTTAAATTTGTAAGTGTAGTTTGAGCGGATTTTGAATGAATCTCGAAACCTGATACCGGCGGTCTATGCCTATATGCAAAAACTTGTATCCCATAGACGCAGTTTGCTTCACGGAGTGCAAACAATCGGTAAAACTGGGCTCGATTTAATCGTTGGCCCATGTTTGTTTCAATTCTGTAAGTAGACTTACACGAGGATACCAGACAACTGAAATATTATGATAAGTTTCCGCGGACATGGCTTTTGAATACATCAACCTCATTTGAAGATATCAGTCATACGTTTTTTTCCAAGAAACGTACACTCAGAGATTGGTCTTGATCTGACTAGCATTAGTTTGAAGTGCCCACGCGATTTGCCGAACCAGGGCCCCTGAATAAGATGCCTATGACCTATGACACCAGGATAAACACCAGTAACTAAGTCGATTAATCAGGACACACGAGAGGCACAACCCTCATTGAGCCTGTCAAGCGACCTGCTACGAGTTGCTGGCCTCAAATCCGTAGACTAAAAATCTCGTCTCGCTTGACCCCTTTCCCCTGGAATATAGTCGCCTTCATAATGACCTAATGCTCAGTTACGCTCCGTTTGAACAAGAATTGGCCAACGACTATTTAACCGTTGATCCATTAAACACGAAAAAAAGATTTTCAAGCTGAGGGCACTCGCATCCGTTAAGCTTGGAATAACCTTCCTCCGACGGTTGTCCACGTTCCCTCTGGAAGTTATTTCAAAACACAATTAGACACTTATTTATGCGAGTCCTCGCGCTGGCAAACATACTGCCCCGCGTTGACTTAAAGAGCAGTGCTAAAACTTTTTAGTACCTGCGCAATTCAGGTGAAAGGCCGCCGATGAATGACAACAACACAACCAACCCGGAACACTTGGGAGAAAACCTCGATCCTGTGCACCAGTTAGCGAATTCGTGAATCGTGCTTGTTCGTCGACTGAGTTTATGTGGGCTTCTTACGTATTTTGGACTTACCTTCTAAATAGTGCCCCACTATCTCCCGAGCTGTGGGCACAAGAAATTTGCTAGTTCTCCATATGGACACGATGGAATCCCTGTACACGACCGAACATTTCGGAGTATGTAGGGCATTTAGCCTGGAATGTTTGGATAATTATCGTCTCCAAAGGGGGAGAATATGGATTTTTAGCCAACCAGCTGACAAGTCAGAGTAATATTCAACAACTAGTTTTCCGTTATAGTGGAAAAGCGTTGGTCTCGAAGCGCCTGGGAAACAGAAGCAAAGCAACACGGCGGAAATGCTGCAAATTACGAAGCGACACGAATGTTCTAGTGAATTCCTCATGTTTTAACAAATATTTGAAAGCAAAACACCCATGTATCCAATTGGATAGCCCAATATGTATACTGAGTAACAGATAATATATTTGTTGTGCTGTGCACTACTCTGGTTTGCTGCTGAGCGCTATATCTCGTCATATCAGTGGCTGGTCCAGCGTGGGACAACTAGTGCTTGCGATCACTGAATATGGTGTTCATTCACTTCCGTGGGATTTGAAATAAAACGCTCGGCTACGAAAAGGCTTTCCCATGAGGGGGATAATCACTGATTGGAAACATATATGACTTGTTTGACTGACATTGCTGCCAACAATGTGATGACTTGAACTCGGCATTGGCAGGTTTGTCTTCCATCTGGCAGTGGGTGCTTCGACTCAGGCGTCACATTATACAGTCCTGAGTCACGAGCCTCAGTCGGAAATTCCATCGAATGTTCCTCTGAATTTTGCTGTATACAATTTCAACCAAAAGTGCATTTGCATCATGATAAAGATGCATTCCGCTTATTTTCTGAAGGACTTCTCATATTCGTCACAATTTTGCAGCAAGCAATTAAAACCGGGATATGGCTTTTGTTGCGATAGTCTTTTGAATCAGCTAACATAAAGTACCCATACCTAAATTTCCAGGTCAATGAAGGAACTCAGGATTTCTTGAAGCCCGGTTTTTGTTCTGCATGTGAATCCGATACTCGCCAACAATTTGTACATTAAGCCGTACGTATCCAGCACAGAATTGCTAGGACATTCAAGCTGAAATGCTTTTAATCCCAATAGACGTTGCTGAGCCAAGCAGGGGAAACACTGGTCAATACTGATGACGATGCGTACACAGGAGCTATATCCCATTAGCGTTTGGGTTGATAAGACTGATGGTTGCCCTATATGGTTGTGGGTCTCAAATCGTTAGACGTACTCTGGGTAGCACGCTACTGGTCACTCAAATTACAGATGAATCAGGTCTGCCTTGTCTGGATGTTTGCATGCATACAAAGGGACGGTACCAACGTCGACACATGTCAGGTGATGAGGTGCACCATCTATTGATAACACTTTCTTTGACACCCACCGCGTAATTGGAAATGCGGTTATGTTTGCATCAATGAGGGAACTAGTTTAACCCTGTAAATTTCCAGAAGGTGCAATGTTGTGCACACCAAACCGCCAAATATCCTAACCAAACGGGGCATAGCACGGAAAGATCAAAGGTGTTGGAATTCTCATATTCCTTATGCATGCTGAAGCGAAATAAACGCATACGCCCCCTAACTGACCTCTCTGTACCACTCTGATGGAGGTATGCAGTGAACTCACTTGAACTCACCAGGCACGGATCATATTCTACAAACTTTCAAACGGTCGATTCTGGTGACTAAGGTGCAGCTTTTGGGAGCAAAAATTATTGCCTCTCGAAAGTATTCTGGTTAAATTAGCTAAAAGAGGCAACACATTCAACCTAAAAGTGAGCAAAATGTGCATCGCACCGCTAAAAACAAGGACATTTAAGTCGTTCTGGGCCAGAAAGAATGGCAAACTCGAACGGTGTATACAAATGAGCGTTTAGAATTAAAATAACTTTGGCGTCTTTGAAGTTTGCTGGCTGAGGGCACAGCAGTTGTGCTCGGAATTTCTGGTGACAGACTTCTGGTTACACAAACGTTGGACGCCCACGTAGTGCCTCACAATATTGTTTGCAGAACGGTTGTCTGAAAGTCCTTCTTAACATGATTTATTAAGCACCACTGAATACCTATTCCCTTCTGCACTTCATCTTATGTGACTGGATAGCGTTGGGTACTTAAGCGACTTCATTAGTTTAAGTGTGCAGGTAAGTAGCAAATTTCATGAACAAATGCAAGTCAAAGCCTTGCGAGGTTTAAGAAAGATGCGCGACATGCACGGTCATTCAGACAGAGGGAGATATATACGTGCGGTATTGATAAAAAGACCCCTGCTTCCCGCAATTCTCTGGCATCGTCCGAAATACCAAAGTGTATTTCTGTTGTCTAGCTCGCCTGTGCTGCACTTTCGGACCTGAGGAGTGAGAATTGTGACGACTGTCTATGGTATCCCAATTTTATAGCAGGTAAGGAGAAGAAAATTTTATGTTCAGCCAATCGCTACTGCAATAAACATTGTGATGGAAAATTGCGAGGGAGAATGCGGGTTAATGTGGCAGATTTTAGCTCAAGTTTAAAAAACGCAAAAGGTTGTGCCGAAGTACAAGCATGCTACAGAAATAGCAAAACAGAGTACGCAGAACACATTTCAGCCTGTAGCATTTAGTGGTCTTATAGATGGGTGAAAAGCGATGGACGACTTTAGCGACTGAGGGGTGGCAAACCGTTGAAATTTGTAAATCACGCAAAAACCCATTGGTTTACTCATGGTCTGAAAAAGGGCACACCATCATAGACAAATCCAAATCCCCACGCCTCCCGATATTTTCAGGCTTTGCCGATTACCGAGTTCTCGAAGGTATGCTCGTTTTGGAACAAGATCGTGAATTTAATGTATGTATATACATGGTCAGCACTTACATATTACGGAAGTTGGCTCTTTATTATTTTGTTACCACGCTGCACTTAGACACCATTTCAATGGTAAATCTTAAAATACCGGAAAAATGATAACTAGTCAGGACATTGGTATTTTTCTAAATTTCTTATTCCGTATGGTTTTCGGATGAAAAATATGCAGCGGAATACACTGTGCTGATGTTTGTAAGGCGGGAAATGTTCAGTTATTGGAGCGTCACTAATGAAGTTAACGTAAATTCTTCCTGGTGGGAGTTGGGCGAAAGCACTTGGTGCAAAATTTGACATTTCAACCAAAAGATTGCAGTATAAAATTGGGATGATAACAGATGGAATGAAGTTAGATATTCACTCCGAAAATAATTTACTCAAAATTAGCAGCGTTCAAGTTTGCAGTCACCAAAACTAATTCTCACCGAAACGACGAAAGATGTGCCCCAAAATGCCTAATCTGTATACATATTTCACACTCCTGCTAATTGTTTTGAATAAACTGGCTGTTTTAGAGTACATCGGAAATGCCCAACCACAGGACTCCCTAAACTGCAAGACGTGTACCCCGTCAGCAAGCAAGCTGCGACAGTTTTATATAACTACGAATACAAAGATACCCCTTGCGTCGAGATTCCGTGCCATATTTTGATCAGTTCCTAAACACGACAACATCTTCAATACAGGTGTCAGTCGAGGCCCCTCAGTTTGTACAAACGCCCTTGGGAATTGATAACTTACCTTGGCTGACATACAAACTTTGCGCGATCAGGGCCTAATACCATAGGGGGCCGCGAAAATCAACACGTTGCCACTTGCATCCAGGACCCAATTTTCTTATTTGGAGCACAATATTATCCCCGATGAGAAATGTGAGAGATTCCAAGAGCATAACGTGGTACAGACAACCAGGTTGCCAAAAGGAAGCTTGAAGAACAAGCGACCGAGTTGATAGGGCCAAAACACTCCAAAACTCGCAATGTATGGCATCAACCGACCTGCCTATTGAGAAGCTTCAACCAATGCAATCCGTTTTTGTAGGGTGATAATATGCTCGGACATAGCAGTAGAAGTGACCTAGTCAAACCTAAACGGAATATATGGAAGGCAAAGCCACTATGGAACAAGCACTTGATCGACTGAAATCGTCCAGGATACTGCCGTTAGAAGAAGTGGAATAAATTTCGGCTTTCTAGCGCAAGCAATTCAGCAAAAATTCTGAGATTTGCACATGCGAGCAAAATTTGATCAGATATGTCCCGTAATCCTAGTAAGTGACTTTCAGGAGTGGTGTGATTCATCGTGCTTTAGGCTCATACCTTACATAAGCAAGGCTCACAATTTCCACAAACATTTGCACAAAATAAAGCGACCGACCTGGTTTACAGATGAGACACCAGCACCCAAAAATCTAACCGGACAATACTGCGTTTTCTAAAAGCCTGCATTTCTGGCTTCACCCACTACAAGGACGAAACGTTCCCAGGAGATGCACGCCATTTATTGTGTGACGCGAGATTATGCGTAATCAAACCCTACTTCTGTCGTGTTCAATTGCGTCTCGATTTATCCTTATTGTAATTTTTCTCCTATAAAACAGGACACTTGCATCTTCTGCAATTGCATTCCTAGAAAACAAAAAACTAGTTTACCATGTGCCGGTGTCCAGTTAGTATCTATGGGTTCGTAGTTGTCTTACTCGTACCATACTTACCGGGAAAACGCTGTCGCACCTCGAAAGTTTTTGTTAAGGGACAAATAATATGAACGCCTGCTAACATACTCCGGTCTAAAAACCCAGATGGGTCAAAAGCCTCTTCCTCAATTCCTAGGCCGTTGAGCGCCGCTTGCTGAAATCTGTGCAAAATAAGCAGGGGAAATGAAAATCGTTAAAGTTCAAATGATAAATGAAAAAATGGATTCCTCAGAAAAACAGCATCAGGGGAACAAAAATTCAAAACGACTTTTGGCATGAGAAATCGTTTATTTTTTATCACTTGAGTGGCTTTTGCGCACGGTTAAAAAATCGCCTACAACGAATGCGAGTAGGTGGAGAAAATAGTCAGTTATATTTGTAGCACTGACTTAAAAATTTGTTGTAACGGGTGGTTTAGGTTCACGCATTTTTGTGCTACTTGAAGATTTCCGTGTGGCATGAAATAATGCAGCTTCTCATTTCACAAGCTCCTCCGAATCTCAAACGGCATGATGAGGAGCTGTCTTTTTACGGGATCTTAATGAATTACTATTGCCCAACTTACAAATCACATCCCATTATCAAGTGCAAGAAGTTTTACATGTAGGAGTTTGGTCAGGTTGATGATGGCATTTTGGGGCGAAGGTTTTATTGCCGGGAAACGTAACCGTATCGCTTGTGCATCACATTTTTCCTGGTTTTTATCCAAATCCGTTCAAAGTTGGAAAAATTGGAGAACATTCACAGAGACACCTGCCATAAAGTTTTGTTGCCTGGCAAAAAGCCTCCCACCAAGCATGGCTATAATAAATAAAACTTTTAGGCATTTAGATGCCTCGAAGGGAAGTTTATAGGTTGCGGACTGTTCTAAATATACTTGAAACTTTTTTGTCTTTATTTACTAGCTTTCATCTCATTGTACTTTCCAAACAATGAAGATTATTATTCATGCTTTAACAAGAGTGTTGGCGGTTTTCATCCGAAATGGCCTGGAAGTACCAAAACGACTTTTTAAAACCAAAGTGCAACCAGAAGTTTTCATGCGGAGAACATTTTCCGTTTGCGTTCGCAAGACGATTGCGGAAAAAACTGGATTGCATAAGCTTACCAGGGCGGCATCATAACTATGAATTTCGCGCACCGCCGACCATTGAAGATTTTGAAACAGCGCAAAGTGTATCATGCATAATCCACTGAAGGGAAAGGTCCAGATATTTCGACGACTGACCGGCTCACTGAGAATCAGGGATCCAACAAACTCAATAAGGGAAGTTAGCCGTATGCTGGGAGAATGAGGTCAAATGTAGGCACTTACGGAATTTTCCAAGTTACGTACTGCACATGTCAACTTATACACGTTTCGAATATCGGGAAAGCTAATGGAGCAAGTTAACTCTGTCGTTGCTCTATTGGAGCAAAATTAGTTTACACTTGTCTTAATGTCGCCAACGCATCGGGCAACACACCAGCCAAACATTTCCGAATTGTGACACAGGACAATCGCAGACTAGTCCGGCATATATTTTGGAAAAACACCACAATGAGGACTGTATATTTTGAGCTGTGCTGCCACGCAACCTCATGTGCTTCATATGTCTGCATCGCGAACAGTGCCTTGTGTCCTCTTCATGGATGGTCCGAAGAATGTAGCTTGCACAGAGACAATGCGTACGGTAAGACAGATATGAAACCAGGGATTGGATATTGTGCTTCGTGACGTGCTAGATTTAAGTGCTGTTTCTATTCGGTTTGTAAAATTTCCACCGCTCTGCATTTTCAACCATGCTTCCGCATGTAACCTCTGATGAGACAATTCCTTTGTCAGCACTCACTTAATAAATATAAATGAAAATAAATAAATAAATAAATAAATAAATAAAAATAAAAAATAATTGGAAATGATGAGCAAACTTGCAAATCTTCATTAAATATAGAAAGTACATCATTTAATAAACAATAATTGGCGTGCTGTTTACCCAGATGATTCTTGATGTCATCGCACGACTTTCAGAAAATAATGCGCACAAAATCATGTAGGAAATTTTCCAATTATCTAAACACTTGTTCCTTGGTTTCGTTACTTTTAGCCGCGTGCACCACAGTTGAGACGACGGTAAGTAATTATGAAACCGGAGAATTCATTGTCGTATATAAAACCGTTTTTCGATACCACTACGATCGAAGTGTTAAGCCAACAAAGCAAATAGACGCAATTCAGCCTGTAGACCGCTGACTTACGAGAAGCTTACTGCCCGTTATCTCGACTGCTTTGAATTTTTGTATCCGTAGGTACTTGTATTAGCGCTTTTGTCTGTTTTACGATCAGTTCTCAACCTGCATACACATTCACAGATTCAAATTCTACTCAGATAAACTGTAAAATCTGCCTGGAAAATACCCATCAAACATCGTCTGCTTATAAATCATACATTTTTCTTCGGTGTGTATGGCATATGTGCATTCTGAAAATGATCCCCAGAAGAGTGAGAAGCCTTTACATTCAAAGTCCCTGTCGCATATTACGAAACTCCCATACATCATCAGCAGTCTACAACTGGCTCAGAAAAGGTACCATTCAGCCTGACAACCGCCATATTTTCACAACATCATGAATCCAAGAAGCTTTAGGAAGCTTCCATTTGGAAAAACCTTAACGATGGGCTACCAAACACGACTTAAAGGAAGAGCTTTTTGAATGCCACAGCTGCTGGAGTCAGAAGAATGCACAAAACGACCTGTATATCGTTAAGTTAGTTGTACTCATATTTGTAATCCCGTGGTGTCCCAGTAGAATGGGATCTCTCTTACTGCTGTTTTTACGTCGAGTATATTAGACAGATTACAGGGGCATAAACAGATGTAAAAAGTCGAAGTATGAATAACACGATTTGGCTGCAGGAGAATTTTCTGGGCCAAATTTTTGAGGCAGTTAAATTCCAGCTTGCTACTCACTGATACGCGATAATGGCCCATTACCTGCATGATAGTAAATTTCGGTTTCTTCATGTAACCTATATATATACACCCTCAACACAAAACTGCTTCAAGATTGATTTCCCACATTCCTGCGAACACATTCGACAAATGGCGTGGGACGAAAGTGCCTAGTGGTGTTTATTATATTACAGAAAATTGAAAACCATTTCCCTTCGATACCGTGGATTCAGTAGCGGTCATTTTGAATGCATTCAGCTCCGGTGGATTTTGGTTGGATAGGATTTGGAGTAATATGATTGGATAAAATTGCTTTATGAGCTACGGTACAAAGTGCCAAACTTAGGTACGTCGACAGCTCATGAGTATGATCTGCAGACTAACTGACATTCCACTGATCATAACTGTTATCAGTGTCCAGTTGGGTTGCGGAAAAAAGTGTGAGTTGATCGTAATCAGGTGTCGTCATGTTTTGCAGCCACACCTGAACAGTTTGAACATTTCATCATTTTTCAAGCAACAACAATGACCAGTATACTCTTTCTCCATATCAGTAGGCGCACTGGATAAACTCGCCCATTTTTACACACCTATACGTAAGTCCTGTGCTGTCCTTCTTCCGGTTGACATTGAAATTTTACAATACTAATGGTTTATATATATATATTATATTTTACAAATACTGATATGTCAAGACATGTAGATTGGGTCAGAAAATAATATCTGGTTCACAAAGGGGACCATCGCGAGCCTTATTGGATCCATTTTTTACAAGCGGTTGCTTCCTTTGTAGTTTGTCTAATACAGAGCAAACATTTTTTTGAAAAACGATCGTATGCAAACGTAACCTAGGTTGGTGTATGCCAGTTCATGACTCTTTATGTGGATGGCGCAGGACACATAAATGGTGAAGGTCCGTCAACTCGGCTGACAGGTTTTTAGGGGACTCTTTTATAGCAACCAAAATCACGTTGCGTAATTTGCGCAGGCAATTAGGACGCACAGGTTAGCTCCGAATGAAATTTTTAATTCTTTGCTTTAGGAATTGTGTTGCTCTCCGATCACTCGCGATTTACTTTAAAGTGGTTTTATAGCCTAGCTAAAATTGGAAAGCCACGGCGACGAACAGGATGTATTTGGAGGTAGCGTTTGCTTGCTTATAATAACGTAAACCTATATCACCGATCAGGTGATACACTAAAAATGATGGCAACTGCTTACAACCAGAATAAGTTCTTCGGGGAATATTTGTGGCAAAAATGGGGGCAAAATATTCTGCGAAGAAACTGTATTCCTAAACCGTTGCCGAGATTATCCCACGTTGATCTTTTCTGACATGATCCTGCATACATGCTGAGATTAAGCGTAACAGACATTTGAGCTAGTTTTTCGCAAAGTTTCGTTCAACAATTCCCTGTATCTTTTCCTTTTCAGACTCTTCAGTTTGCTTCAAAGCAACCTAAATGTTGCCACCAACGTTCTCCTCTCCTTAGCCCATCATTTGATCACAGATTCCGACTAGTCTAATTTGTGCACGAAATCCAGGTGCGCATTCCGCTCACAGTAATTATTTCGACTGGTTGATTCACTAGGAAACCTATCAGGCGGGCTGGTAGCTTCAAGTGCACCTACGTGATGAATCAAAACGGGCCGCCGTTACTGGAGCCCAGTTTGAACTCCAATGCGGCGACTAATGTTTTCAGGGGTTCCCGAGGTTAGTCCCTCATAATGAGGTATCACATCGGGAGAGTTATTATACCTCCTGTAATGTGGGTAAAATGATGCAGAGCCTTTTGTTCAAAAACACAAGTGAAACAAATAGGTCCCCATCTGACACGAAATGAACTGATTTTCAGAGTATATTTAATCTAGAATATCTGAATGTTCATTGTGATTCGCTAAGATATGTGTAGCTCAATATTCTTTATCACGTTGCGGGAGGGCAGCGTGTTGCTCGTGAGCGCAACCAAGTACACGGGCACCAGGAACGTCATCGAGGGTATGAAAATAACAAGGGCTTTCTGAACCGTCCGAGGTATAAATACATGTTGCAACAGGCATTTCGAGTGCCTGCTGATGAAAAACACTGATTCTTATTAAACTGGTTTTTGGCTTTTAGGAAATACCTTTGGGGTTTTCATGCGTTACGAAATTTGCCGGTTGCGTCAAATTTGACAACCGCAGCTCTGGAGTTTGGGTAACCCGATCTCCCAGCATATGAAAAAAGGGACCATATATGCGTCATAGAAATTAGAATTATCAGGCGAGATATCTGGGCAGATTTGTTGAAGCGTCTTAATCCTGAGTACAGTTTTGATACTCTGGAGTCTAGAGGCTAACTTTTTTGCGCTGTAGCCACGTGAACATTAAGTTTCATGTAAGTACTTTTAGTTGGACGGCGCAACCATCAGACAAACGGTTGCCTGTCTGGAAAGTTCGACTAAACCCTGCGGATTCGAACTTTACGTATGATGCAACATTTGTCGTATAACTGCGCTGTTTGCCTGCCAACGAAAACATGGTCATGCTAGCTTCCTTGGGAAGCTTCAGGCCAGATTTTGAATAGCGCCTCCGTAAGGTTTTATGCCACATGTTCATATGCGTATCACTGCCTGACGTTTTGACTTCATTTGAGGAATACAGTGAAATGATCCGGTTTGTCCACAGATGGGGTAACCGTATTTGTCGCTTTTTAGATGACAAGGAATATGAAAATTCCGGAACGTCAGGTGTGGCGGTTACCTCCGCAACTGGTTCGGGCACTGAGCCGCATGCACATGTCATATCAAGCCGGAGATCTGATATTCCAAACATTCGATATCAATGTATGGAGTGCTCAAGGGTTTTCGGGTTTTCATGCAGACTTAACGAACACCTTCGAACGCATTTGCATGTGCGACCTCACATGTGTGACTTCTGTTCATCTGCTTTCAAAACACTCAAAGGTCAAAAGAGTCATATGGTAGTGATGCATTTGGGGGAGATGATGGCCAGTGAAAAATCTGGCACCACAGTGTATTCGGCGCTTCTGAATAGAAAACTTCATCCGTGTCACGTATGTGGAAAACGCTGGCCATCCCGTGGTGCGCTGAATAAACATGTTCGTGTACATACGGGGGAGAAGTTATATACCTGTAAAGTGTGTACAAGTAATTTTAAAACTCCCTCTACTTTAACACGACATTCGAAACAATGTCGGCGAGATGCCATCAGGGACACCTAATTCAAATTGCCCAGTTACTAAATTTTTGTGGCCATCACTCATCCATATACGCAGCAGAATTGAGCATTCTGGAAATAAAACAATAAAAATAATCATGTCGTCATTCTTCTCTACTCACCATCCGGAAATCAAACGAGGGAAACGTGTGGTCTCATTTCAAACCAGTTACTTTTATCCAAAGCATGATGTTTTCTTGTCCAAATTGGTCCACATTACGGCTGGTTGCTATTGGAACAGCAATTGTTAGACCAGGGTTTTCTTGACTAACCCAACTTTACGACGAATATCATTAGAGAACCGTTCCGTTTTTTAACGCACGCAATAAATATCCCTCCGGAAAAATGCTTGAAAATCATTCACCTAGTTACATTTGCAAACTAAATTTGCTGCTCGTTGACTCACTACGGAATTAGCGTTTAGGGTGGGAAGTAAAGTTTCGGCTATTGCACAATCTGGAGAGCGTCCTTGCCAAATGTAAGCAACGCACTTTTATCTACCTAGCAAACGTGTAGTATTGCCAACCTGATGTTGCAGATTACGTTCTATCTGAGGTATTTTAGCGTCAGCCGATTTTTGTGTGCCGGTCAATTTTCAAACGATATTCTTTTCACGTCATAGCATGTTTCTCGTTACCTTTTTCACGGCACCACAGCACAACTACTGCGATGGTCATTTATGTTTTAAAAACATCGATAGTGTGCGTAACGTTGCAAACATGATGGAAGCAAGGGGCCTGTTAACTTTTATTGGTGAGAAAAGTACAATTAGGCTGATTGTTGCCGGCTTTTAAAGGCAAACTCTAACAAAGATACAGAATGTTCATTCCAATAACTAGTTATACTTAAGCCCTTTGGCAGACGACGCTGGAAAAAGAGCAAATTTATTTTACCTCATGTGAGTGAGATTGTTGAAGCTTCTAGTCGACGTGTTTTTATTTCACCCACACGGCCCACACGCGCGGTCTCAAGGGACTCCCATCCTAGTGAGGACCACTGCAAGCAAAACTGCAAACATCTGTGCCACCATAAAAGTGATAATTTTACGTAGTACAAAACTGATGCATCCATAATCACTCCCTCACCTGCCAATCCTAGGTAGCGTCTGCGAATTTGTTCAGCAGGTACACAGAACTTGCCTAACTTCTTATCAAACCACAAGGACGCTTTTTTTCTCACACTCACAAATATATAATGTTTTAAGTCGTCTTTCTGTCTAACTCTCGAGTACAGCCAGAAGTTATGTGCCCGCCGCCAGAAATCAATGTAGGTATCCGTCCATTGGAAACCTGGGCCAGGCTCCAGCGTTGGAGTGGTGCCAAATAAGGAAAAAGCTACGTGCTGAAGGCTCTCAGATCACACGCACGGCTTACATTCACCTAACAAATTGTACAAATGCCATATTATCCACAATCGTGTCTCGCGAAAAAGTCGTTTTAAAACATGTAACAATTTCAGTGAAGCCTTTTTAGGGACATTCAAAAATTATTCAGTATTCTCAAATTATTTTCGTCCAGAGAAGAATATCTCTGATTTTTTGATGTCCTGCTAGTGTTCTCCACAATTTGAATGGCCTTACGAAACTTACATTCCGTGAAGTTGAATTGATGGCAGCCTACAAAGTTAAATCCTAATTCCCAAATAATATCTTTAGCATGCTGCCTCATGGGACACCTTTACTTGCCGAACAAGGAATCCACATGCTTGCAATCAAAAATGCAAATTTACTGTCTCTACAAAATTACCTGCTTTCACAAAGGCTCAAGCTTAAAACCAATTGCGGGCACCTGTTCAATTTAGGTAATCATTTCATTGTTTACGGTCCAACAACATGTGGTTAACGAAAGCTTAAATTATGCTTTTCATCATGATTTATATAATTTTTAAATCCTCCCGGTTTAACAAATCTTATCTAGGCCACGTTGCGAACTCAGTTTTCATAATTTAGTTCCCACAAAATAACCAACCCAAGTTGCAGACGATGGTTTAACATCACAATCAACACATGTGACGTTCGATGCATGCAAATTGTCGCGGACGTCTGTAGAAACCTGCAGACATTTTTCAGGGTCCGGGTCATATGGTTGGATAATTTAAATGCCTATTAACACCACTAATTAAAGAATGCCCAGAGGGAAAAAGGCCTTCGGGAGCGAAATGAAAATTTAAGAGGGAATATGTCATAAAAGATGGTTTATATTAGGCCTGTTTAGAGTCTTGTGTGTCCGCTTTGAAACGCAGGCTGCACCGCAAGGAAACCATTGAACACGAAAGAAACTCTCCCGAAAAAGTGTGAGGTCTCACTGGCACTAGCTTAAATATTTTCCTTAAACGTGTGCACATAAACGGATGGAAAAACCCGACTAGTCAAGCAATGTCCACTGCAAATTAATACCGTCGTGTTTTACAAGTTCTTCTACTGTTACCTATCAAGTGGCCTTTGACGTACTCAGCCTGGTTGAAGCTGAGCAAAATAATACGTCAAAAGGGCAGTTTGTATCTTTTTCGACAAACCGCTTCCATGACTCTTTGGAAACCTTGTGTTGATGAGCTACTGGATGACTGAATGGGAAATTTATTGTGCTTATATGATGTTTCGGAAATTACGGGACCTCAATGCGTGATGAAATAATACATCTTCTTATTGCTCAAAAGAGGAACTTAATCGAGCTACTATTCAGTTGGAACCTAATGATAACGCATTGTGATTTTGAAGGGCTCCATTATGCATTTTTTGTCCACCGTACATGAATTCAACATAGATTCACACACTGAGAACATATCATGCATAACTTCAAACCAAATATTCAAGTTTATCGCGGAAACGTCATTGCTGCAAATTGAAGCCGCTCACCTCAAAAATATGAACAATAAAATATTTTGTTCGTTTTGCGGGGCATTCGATACGAGACCTTTTTCAGGCGGTCGAATTAAGCTGGCCGCAAACCGAGAGTGTTCGTAGCGAGAAAGAAATGTCCGGCTTCAGAATGGGTCCCATCGTTATGCCCGGAATACCAGTAGGGCAAATGACGAAGCATCAGTTTGGAGATGCTTCGTTACTGTGAACGACGTCTCCCTCAATATACTTGGATATAACTCCAGTGGTCCTGGTGCCCCGAAAGAGGCTTCTCTTGTGACCGTTCTGCTTCACAAAAATTAAGTTAGACAAATGCTGTTCGTAGGCAGGCCTTTTCAAGTTTGGGTATGATACGTTGGTTGGGATAAAGTAGCGTGTGTATTTTTGTGTGTATTTTTTTTGCTTTTGTACTTATGTTTTCTGTATGCTTCAGATGCCGTTACTGTGGCACCCGGGGTTCTTACTTCGGTTTTCCTTTTCGAAGGTTGTTCGCTTATTAATTCAGTGCGAACTCATGTGGCTACGTAGGGCTAGATTTCTTTCAAGAGATCTATTATCGGCCTATGTTCGTATATTAGATAAGCGAATTTTTCAATGTCCCCTAAATATCTGTTAGCTTTTCCTTCCTGCTTTGTGTAGATATATGTTTATAGTATAGTACTAATTTGCTTCCAAAAGACAAGAAAGTATTTTTGGTAGCACTTCTGCGTTTGCTCTGGTCTCTTTGGCAGCGATACCGCATCAACCTCACAAATGTTCCGGACAACGATCCCGTGCGCCCCAAGGGAAGGTTCACGCTAGTAAAGAAAGGTACTTATGGTCGAGAGACCTAGAAAGCAGAAGTTTTTTAAAATTCATTTGAGGTTTTTGGATCTTTGCCCAGTAACAGGCGAATTCAAAGTTCAGTACGCAGAAGACACTATATCCCAATGCAGACTTAATTTCGCCCCTCAATAAAGAAGTGTTTCCCGTTACTGATAACTAAATCCAGCACGTTTTGAAAGACATTATTCAGCGCCAGCTGCAACATTTGCCAGACAGTATTTGGGAGCAATATAATCACCACAACGAGAATTAGTTGCTTATGTCTTTGTATGAAAATTAGGCCGTTTTCTGGCTAACCACATAGGCAGCGTTCGCCTCTGGGAGAAGAAAACTCGGTCCCGAAAAAAACCCAGCGGTGCCACCTAAAGCCTGAGGTAGGACAGGGTCACTAACCGCCATGGCCGCATTTGGGTATAGAACTGCCAAAAGTGCCTTGCGTATCTCTAATCATTTAGAAATTGCAGTAGTTTGCTGACGAAATCTCATTGTTTGAGGTAGGCCAGCCGCTGAATGTCACAAAATTTTACGGACACTCTGCATCAGTTTGTGTACGATCACCCTACACTAGCCGCGCTTCTTTCGAAGTTACAGACAAAAAATATACTGCCAGAACGGTTAGCAGATTTCATATTGCAAGTCAGGTTTTGATCCTACGCCGATTAGTAACGCCTTTTGGCGTATCTACCTGTATTTTGCTTTTGGGCTGTCAATATGCGCTGCTAGTCCAAATCCAATTTGTGGGAGTGTACCAAGTGTAAATTCAACAGGTTGAGGCGAAAACACTAGACATGATATGAAAGCTGGCTGAATCATTCTGCACGGGACATTTGGGCGTTTTTCTAAGGATCCCATTCTATGCTCTAGGTCACCGTCGTCCTACCCACAGGCAAAAGGACAAACTGGGCGGGACAAACACAAGAAGTTATTAATGTTTTTAGCCGACTAACGGATTACACGCAACCGGAATAAGCCGAATAGAAGTTTCTAAGCAAGGTTGAATTTGGGAGGAAAGTGGAGACATTGCCCAATGCACAGCGGCCCGGAAAGTCCAGAAAGAGTTGCGGCAAACGTCGTCGTTCAAATTCAACTGAAAAGATTACAAGCAAATTAGCTCTAGCCGTAGACACCGTTCTTTCAGGAGACGTTTCGGTGAATTGCTGAACTCAAAAAATAATTGTTCTACGAATGAAGAACCTCCTTTATGTGGTATGTGTTGGCTAAGTGTCATGCATTTGGCATACGAATCATATTCGCCGCCTCGTTCTTCCGACTATCGCGCAAGGAAAGCAAACCAATTTACTCTTCGATCATTCTCCTGAAAAGTCGTACATGTAGCCAAAGAATGAATCAACGAAGTTGAACAATGAAACCAACCCAGATCCGCTTCAACAAAAAATTGGTCGCCAAAGGATTATAGAAAAACTATTGTAGGTACTCCAGACTGAGAACCTCCGACATGGCACATAATGCATAAGTGTCAGGACACTTCCAGGCACGAAACATGCATGTGCAGAGAACGACAGTCACTATGATCACTATCACACATCACGCGGTCTGGACACCAGATAGTGTGCGCAGCCTAGCAAAAACGGCTTAAAAGCGTGAGATGCGAGGGCGGGTGTGAAGGTTCTCACGGCAGAATGCTGCCATCCGCCCAAAAAGGACAAAAGAAGCAACTGAACAAATCAAGTGGACTAGCTACGTAAGTTGGCTTAATGGTGAAGCTTGTTGCTGCACATCCGTCCTCTCATCGCAGTGCCTGTCGGGCCCAGTTTTGGGGTCCCTAAGCAATCAGGTTACCGTAGTGCACCGAAATCAAGCGACAGAATTGGAAGCGAATGATATATCTCTCCACGAGAGACGGGTATACTGTATGCGTACGTTTGCACATATTATTTTTATCCATCAAACTCATCGTATGCGGGTTTGCAAACAGTTGGCCCGATGAAATTCAGCAAAAATCTTAGACTGAGCATGAATTCTACGGTCATGACGTCGGTTTATTTTCACTTACTGGCGTCATAATTAAAGTGCATGGATTCTTTGACAGGTTCCGTACACGGAAGATGATTTAAGTGAAAGGTAATGTGGCTCAGAAGCTGCAACAGGACGTTGCATTCCTGAGAACACCAGCTGCACCGTCCAGAATCCAGTGAATAACATCCAGAAACCCCATTAGGCAAATCATCACACTGACTGCCATTTATCCATCTAGATCGAATTCGTCAGCTGGGCACAACATAAACCACCGAGGTCAAGATACCTTACTCCAAACATCAGCCAAACCACGGACCTAATGTAGTCAGTGCAGACCAGTGGATTCCTCCCTCAACGGCCGCGAGAACGTTTACTGTTTGTCCAAAAGAAAAACAAAAACTGAAGCTCTATCCTGTCTAAACCTTCATTTATGCTCCATCAAGTCCACGGCATATTGCTCTTGCATAAACATCGCTTAAATATCTGAAGAATGTCAGATGACCGCTTACCCATATCGTTTCCGGATGTGCGGCAACGCATGGTATTGTTTTCTGTTTATGTGATATTCCGGTACACGTCTGTCGATTCTTGCATCAAGAGTGTTGGCAGCCAGCCATATGATATTAGTTACGAAACTCTTGGATATGGCACGAGCAATCTGCTGGTCCATTGCCTGTACTGTCTAATTGTACATAACTGCGCAGCTGTTCTGCGCGCGCGTTTTCAGGCACCAGCTGAAAATTCAAAGGACTAATTTAATTCTCGGAACACCAAACATGTCAAGCTTTGCCGACTGAACATCAGTTTCTTCGAAAACCACATTTGTCAGAGAATTATATGTGATGTTACCTGGTGAACTCAAGTTCTAGGAAATGGCCGAGGAAGGGATTTGACAGAATTCAATGAAATGAAATGGTTGGCTTGGAAGCGCTGTGAAGAGATAAGTGCAAATTAACGCTAACTGCTATAATACAAATAAATAACTGCAACTACTTTTTATCTCTTGCGGGGTGCGATGAACGAAAGAGTCAAAAATAAAGGACACATTGCTTGTGAGTAGCCTCACCGAAAGTTAATCAGGTTGAAGTAAAGCCTCACTCTTGTAAAACCACATATCAACCATGATCAGGCGCGTTTCGCGAAAACAATTAGGCGGAAAGGACTTTTACTGGAAACGATAGGTTTCGCAATATGCGTTTACTCCGAGGGGAGGAGAGGAAAATTTGCAGTACAGCCGTTGCACAGAACAAATTTATCGTAGTTTGTTGAATGGTGATAAAGAAATAAGATGGACGTAGGAGAAGATAAAACACAATTCTTCGTTGTATTTCTGTGAGCAATCACTGAAATGTTATCTAATGAAGTGCATATTTCACCCGTCCAAAGCTCTCACTTCAGTGATTTCTTCCATTCAAAAAAATACCTGACCATCCGACTCCCAAGTCCATGCGACAAAACTACGAGAGCTGGGTAAGACACCCATTCTATTCGATAGATTGCAACTACGACCACAGTTGTGTGCAGGTCGACCGAAAGAACACAAACTGGGTTGTTGTCGCGCAGCTTACGGTGATTGGTCTTCGCCATGTAAAACTTTTCATTATAAATGAACAAACTATTAATTTTGAAAGCGCAGTATGTCCTGTAAAAGTGGAGGACACTTAAAGAGAAAAACCAAGTCATGACCGAACAACCACAAAATCCCGACAGCATGAGCTAAAAGTAACTTATCGTATTCAAGGTGGAGTCCAAATTTATATATTATTATGTTATTACAATTATACTTTCCAGATGAACTCTTTCCCTCACACCAGGCAAAAGCGCTTGCACTTCATGTAAAACTGAGATGTTTCTTCAAGCAAAACAGAACGCAACTATTTGTGACCACGTAGTTATTGTCCATTTTTCAGAATGCCACTGTAGGCTGCGCGGTGTTGAACTGGCAAAATGGGCCTACAAACTTAGTGTTGCCTCAAAACATTGTCGTACCAATTTGCAGCGGACCTGATCGTACAGCACAATAATTCACCGAGTACCAACCACGAGCTTATCAAATGATTCTGGCAATAGTTTAAATGTCCCCATAATATCCTTATAATATCACGTTAAGGCAGTTTAATGGCCGCTGAATTTGCATTCACTGATCACATCCATATCGAACAGAACATCAACAGTAGAGACGCTGGAAACCTATTCCTCTCCCTCGGGGACCTGTTCTCCATGATGCCCCAAAACCTATCTTTGGATGGACAGCTAGATGTTTAGGATCCCGGAAAAATGGTGGACGAATTTTTAAAATTCACGTAACGTCTTCCCACGGCACAGAGGATTACAGTTAGCAGACTCTGGCGCAATCGCAAAAAAATTTTAGGCTTTGCCGACAACGCTTTTTAGCCGTCTAAATCCATGGACTTATCAACATACACTATTGAAAAATATCACGAATATCGCTGTTCGACCGAACCGATCAGCGATTTTGCAAGCTGATTTGTTCAAACTTCAGTGATTTCGTAACGAAACGCAGAGTGTTTGTTTTTCACACCCAATAGTATCTACTCTTCCGTGATAACAACCTATGCTGTTTTCTTCACCGGCACGGCCAAACTTTTAACCTCTAGTTTATTGAGACACACTGGCGTGCGCAAGTTGGCTAGTTAACCAAAAACCTTGTAGAAACATTTGGTTTGTTTATGGAAAGTTGTCCTCTTGTTCTCCGTGATACATAACACAAGGTGCACGCTGTCTAGGATCAAGCCCTTCTCGTGTTTTAACTAGGCCACGTCTCATTGATTCGTGGCAAGCACCAACGAAAACCTATTTTGAAAACTTGCATTAGCCCGTGTAAGTGAACAGCTGTAGGCTGACTTGGATAAGACTATCTCTGTACGGCAGCAAACAGCAAATGTACCCAGCTGAGAGCGTTGTTTGTTACATACACGTCATCATTCACATTGTGTCCTGCGATAACTTTAATACATGATAACTAATAATACATAATCTGAACTAAAATATAACCTAGTACTTCCGAATATTGCTTACCAAATTTTCCTGCTCCAGTTGGGGCATTTGAATATCTCCCGTGTTCCGGATTCCTATTGCAGGCCAGAGGCAGCAGATTATGTTATCAGGAACTATGGACAAGCTGATCTTTCATGGAAGGCATCGCCCAACAATGCGCTAACGCAAATTCTACATTCGCAGAAATATTTGCCCATTTTTTTCACCGCTTGGAATTCGATCACATAGGTCCTGCCGTTGAAAGTAATTGAACCAGGAGTTTTTTGTCGACCTGCGCGTATTTTCTATTACCTTGTGTCCGAAAATTTAAGGGAAAAGTTGTGAATGTAGTGCAATCTGAACTTTCGTATCACGTCGTAGAGAATCGAGGCAATAGTCAGACATATACCTGATTCTAAAGTTCCACTTTTTTAAAGGTTTCTGGGGCAAAGCTCATTGCAGTTAAATATTATCGGGTTTATATAGTACAATAATTTATTGTGCGTGTATCCATACACATTCGCGAGAACTTCGTGATAACAAAGGGGCATACTAATAATTTTTGTAAGCAAAAAATTTAAAAAACGTCTGGCAAAAACTTGAATTGTTCTAGTGCATTCAAATCTGCTGTTTATTGATTCGACGGAATTCGGAGTAATATGTTTGGATGGAATTGCAATTGCGCTCAGTATACTGTGCAGAATGACACATATAGCTATGCTGGAACCTGTTTATCATGACGGCCAGCCTACTGGGGATCTTCATGTTCATAACCATTATCATCGTCCAGCGGGACTGGGTAAACAATTGTGAGTTGATGAGGCAATATAAGCGCTCAATTTAAGACTGCACGGCACTTCCCCTGGAACGATAACATGTTGGAACTTTTGCATATAATGGTTTTCAAATGATCAGGAGTTGCTATTTTATCTGCACATTTATAATAATTCATTGAATTACAACCTATGCTGTTTTCTTCACCGGCACGGCCAAACTTTTAACCTCTAGTTTATTGAGACACACTGGCGTGCGCAAGTTGGCTAGTTAACCAAAAACCTTGTAGAAACATTTGGTTTGTTTATGGAAAGTTGTCCTCTTGTTCTCCGTGATACATAACACAAGGTGCACGCTGTCTAGGATCAAGCCCTTCTCGTGTTTTAACTAGGCCACGTCTCATTGATTCGTGGCAAGCACCAACGAAAACCTATTTTGAAAACTTGCATTAGCCCGTGTAAGTGAACAGCTGTAGGCTGACTTGGATAAGACTATCTCTGTACGGCAGCAAACAGCAAATGTACCCAGCTGAGAGCGTTGTTTGTTACATACACGTCATCATTCACATTGTGTCCTGCGATAACTTTAATACATGATAACTAATAATACATAATCTGAACTAAAATATAACCTAGTACTTCCGAATATTGCTTACCAAATTTTCCTGCTCCAGTTGGGGCATTTGAATATCTCCCGTGTTCCGGATTCCTATTGCAGGCCAGAGGCAGCAGATTATGTTATCAGGAACTATGGACAAGCTGATCTTTCATGGAAGGCATCGCCCAACAATGCGCTAACGCAAATTCTACATTCGCAGAAATATTTGCCCATTTTTTTCACCGCTTGGAATTCGATCACATAGGTCCTGCCGTTGAAAGTAATTGAACCAGGAGTTTTTTGTCGACCTGCGCGTATTTTCTATTACCTTGTGTCCGAAAATTTAAGGGAAAAGTTGTGAATGTAGTGCAATCTGAACTTTCGTATCACGTCGTAGAGAATCGAGGCAATAGTCAGACATATACCTGATTCTAAAGTTCCACTTTTTTAAAGGTTTCTGGGGCAAAGCTCATTGCAGTTAAATATTATCGGGTTTATATAGTACAATAATTTATTGTGCGTGTATCCATACACATTCGCGAGAACTTCGTGATAACAAAGGGGCATACTAATAATTTTTGTAAGCAAAAAATTTAAAAAACGTCTGGCAAAAACTTGAATTGTTCTAGTGCATTCAAATCTGCTGTTTATTGATTCGACGGAATTCGGAGTAATATGTTTGGATGGAATTGCAATTGCGCTCAGTATACTGTGCAGAATGACACATATAGCTATGCTGGAACCTGTTTATCATGACGGCCAGCCTACTGGGGATCTTCATGTTCATAACCATTATCATCGTCCAGCGGGACTGGGTAAACAATTGTGAGTTGATGAGGCAATATAAGCGCTCAATTTAAGACTGCACGGCACTTCCCCTGGAACGATAACATGTTGGAACTTTTGCATATAATGGTTTTCAAATGATCAGGAGTTGCTATTTTATCTGCACATTTATAATAATTCATTGAATTCCATCCATCAACTTTGACGAGTATACCATATCTTCCAATCAGTGAAAACTTGTCCATTCGTACTCACCTATTTCCTAGTTCACCGCATTCCTTGTTTCGGCTTTTGTTGCTGAAAAACTGTAGGACTGAATCTTTAGCGGACAACCAAGCCGAGCGGACAATCGGTTTTTGAAGTTCACTGTAATACTCATCTATTATACTACCTGTTTCCAAGCCTTCGGAACGAGATTAAAGGTTCAGGTGGCTACTGGAAACGCGCCGCATGTTTCACACACCCCTGTCAAAAAACCTGTCAGTTTTAAACAAACCATTGTGTTCAACATCTCCTGCAGTGTCATTGGTGCAAATAAACTAGGTGTTCTTCCTTGCGTACCTCGAGTTTTGAATGTCTGAATAGAACTATTAATAATATCAAGAATACAGGATAACAGAAACCGTCAGGTCTTATGCGTTTGCTTTGAAACTAGTTGAACCATAATTTAGCTGCTTTTTCACGTACAGTTTGCAGTGTAAATAAAAGGGTTTTTATTATAAAACTAAGCGCTGAAAAACAACCTTTCTACGTGAACCACTGTCTTGAACGGACGTGCCAACGTGTGCAATCAAACAGGTTTGAAAGCCCAAATCTTTAAGTAAAATCAACTGTGAGATTGTTGAATAAGCCCAGTGTTCTCCTGTAATTTCTCCTACCGTTAACGATCCAAAGGTTTATGTTGATAGAGTTGGCATGCTGTGTTTGGCAATTTTGTGACTGATGCGCTTGTTTACTCCAATCATATATCGATCAAATTCACAAACATATGTACAGATAAAACAAAAATAATGCCACAGAACCCGAAGTTGTTCCTCTTCGTAGATCATTTGCTATGGGACTTTAACTTGGTTAGTATTATTTTGTATTAAATCAGGTCACTGTGTTAAGCTGATGTGTCGAAATTCACACAACGACCACGCAGGGGGCACACCTCTTGAATATCTGGAGCAATATTCTAAAAGCTGCTCCGAACACGTGTTTGCAACCAATTTAAATCCATTTTGTCAAGAGTAAGGGTTGTCAAAAACGCCGTCCTCTGGTGAGTATTGATTAGATTTTTGCTTTGATGACCTAGACTAAGGAGCGCACAGCATGTGATCCATGTAAAAGTCGGCAAGCTTTCCATCAGGGGAACGACTCTGTCGGAGCAAACGACATAAGATATGCAAGCGCCCTACTAGCATACGCATTGTTTTCAAAACGAAATGTAAATCGCGTAAGACATACGCCTTTTTAACGCTTAACACTCGCAACAAATTGTCTACGCTTCAGCGTCAACCTCCTCGGATCTCATCCCCAAAGGCAAGGGAATTCTAAATACCGCTTTTGTTCTCCAAAATAATGGTGAAGTATCATTCACTATATCATCAGAAGATAACTCGGGAATGTTTCACAAGAAATCAGATTTTCCGGGATTTTGCAGCGAAAATTCTTGCAATGCACATCACACGGCTTATGTATCGCCGTGTCTTATATGCTCCCGTTGTAATAAAACTACCGGCTAAATAAATGTTATGCTGCTAGTATTTTTGCAGCTTTCTAGGCATATAAATATCGGTCTGGAGATGAACACATGAATTTTTTCAATACAAACATGAGCCAAGAAATCGATGTGCAGAGGCAGCAACCACCGGGCTGGAAACAACCTCATACAATCAAGCTTGAACGTGCAAAGGCCTATATTACTACAGCTCTATATGCGGGAGCAGCCATTTTGAAAAAAATGTAAGTAAGGGAAGCCTTTATCTTGGACAATATGGTTTTGAAAAAGCGTTTAGTGAAATGATGGAGACTTTACGTTGCCATAGTACTATCCTCCAACTTGTTATCGAGTGCACTTAACAGGTAGTTGATCATATCAGGGTGGGTCATTTAGTATGCAACAAACCTGCTGAGATCCACAAAAATCTCCGGCCATGTTACAATGTCCAAATGAATGCTGACAAAATATGACAAAATATCAGAAGATAGTTCTGATCACAAAGGCGCGCGAATAAAGTCCTGCAATCTCAAAGGAACCTATGAAGTTCATGGGATTATCCTAAAGACGATAAACACATTAAACACATCACTGTTGTACGTAATTACTCTGACGTGAGATGTTTGAAAACTTTTCAGAAGCCCTAAACTTTCTCCGCCCGCATCATTGTCATCCCACGCTTAGACAATTAGTCTGACGATCACAGCAGGCAAATGTAAAAGCTCACCTGGTCCTTTATTGCCACCAAGCGGTTTATGGGCACTGTTCAAGTCTAGACGCAATGCCTTCGACCGTTTCTTTTACCAACACCTTCATGACCACCCATCCATCGTGTGCAACCGGCAAAACAGAATTGAACATTTAAGTAGATCCTCACCAAATTTGCCTTGTTATTTCAACCAATCCCGTTCACAAATTAGGGATGAAATTTCGGTTTCACTACTCACAAATGTCCAGTATGTCCCGTCTTCCTCATCAGATTAAACCCAGTTAAAATACCTTAAGCAAGGAACAAACGAGAATATCATATACCTATCAAGGAGAATACTGTGATACATTCCCAAGGCCAGTAAGTAGCGGTTAAAGATAAAGGCGGAGAAAAGAAGAATTTTGCAAAGTACGAAGGTCCCGGATATGCGAGGAGACACCTAGCATTGGAACACTTAACTTAGATACCGGTCCTTCAATCGACGCAGCCCACCGACCGCTAAGCAATCAGCTAAGGAGACATAAACGATATTGATCTCTAGCAGAAGGTAAGCGCCCAGTTGAACCCAGGTTGAAATGCTATTGAAGGTGAATGGTTGTTCTCAAACGTCCATGAGATCCGGGCCGCCCGGACCAACCTCGGTTAAGTGTACACGTCCTAGATCTTGCGCTGGATTGCAAGATGACGAGGACTTTATTTGCTTTTAAATCAGTGAATGTCATTCACTTCCCTTTGAATCTACATCTGATACCGTTGCCAAACTGAATCGGTAGGCTGCTTTGTCAATGTAGCTTGTAATGGTAGGGACTGCGCTCCAAACGGCTCAGGCATTTCCATTTGGCTAAAGAATAGAAGCCACACCAAATGCAGGAACGACTTAATATTTTCACTGCCTCCTTCAGCCTGTGTTCACTTCCACAAAATTTGCACACCTGAATAAAAATCTTGGTGTTCCTTTATCTCCCACGATAAAGGAAAATGATTCAAACTTAGTAGCTTTGCGTCCGCTAACACATTGCTTAGGCGACATTTGATTGCACGGGTCCCAGGGAACGGACGCCTGGACTAATGGAGCATGTGGTATTTTAGGGTGCTTCAACACTATTTGCGAAGACAGACGGTGTCCCTTTCATTCTGCACGTTTAACCTCATAATCCTCCCTATTTACCTGTATGCCCATGCACTGCGTGCACCGATGCATCACATGAAGAAAAAACGATATCTTCAAGGTGACCGTGAAACTGATAACGGTTACGATGATAACGGCACGTCGGCTGTCTTTACCTAAGAAGGAATGCATGGTTAAGATATCACGACAACGGTGCACATGGTCCGCTCCTAGCATTTGCGATAAGTGACCAAAGTAAGCGAATCACAAGAGATTATGGAAACAAAGAATCCCCTTGGTTATATATGCCTTAAATCTCATTTTTATGTTTTCTTATCTGAAGGTTACTGACATTTTGACTATGAGCTTATGATGAACTTGTGAGAAATCGCTCACCAAAATGGTTGCAGTCCACGTGCATGTTTTCACAAAGACCCGCAACTGCTCCTGACTAGTTGCGCAGAAGGATGGCTTAAATCACGGTGTCTGATCAAACTGACATCAGAAAGCAACTGAGCACGGGATGGCCAGTGAGTAAGACGCCGGTAAGCTGGAGGTGAAAATTTCAACCCCAATTCTTGACTGTCATAGGCAGGGCTTAAGTATCCTGGGAGTACCTCATACTCAAGCCTCTATTGAGTGGCGTAGTAGCTAGGCACTATAGTGTGTTTTGGATGAATAAACCATGCACGAATTGGCTTCGGTTTCTTACAAGGATTTGAAAATGAAAAATGCCTCACAAAAGATGTACCAAATGTTAGCCACACATCACCCCGTTTCACGAGACTGACAGTCATTAAAAACAATAACCTTTGTTCACCTGTAAAAAGAAAATTTCGGAGGCAAGAGAGGTGAACTTTTTCAACTGCCAGTGCTTGCGGGCCAAACTTTACAAAGATTCGCTCTGCTACCCGCCTTTTCTCTCCGGTCTTGTGTGCTCCATAGACGGAACAAAGCCATCTTGACGCCACTAATGAGGACTGTGTATCTCTCATAGTCTAATTAGGCCCGCCGCTAGGTCGATTTAATTAAAGGATTTTATAACAAGCATAACGCTACTGAAAAAAATACTCCGGAAGCAGGTTTTAATTTACGCTAGTGAGTAAAAATTGTATTAAAATCAATAAAGGACGCAGCCTAAACCATGTGGTCAGAATGCTATTAGGTACCCTTCTGAGCGATGATGTTGTTTCATTCAACACCCGCAGAATAGACCACACATGTTACTGACAGCAGTGTTGTGAGTTCGATAAGCGACCAAACCACATATTGAAAAGACACGCGAAAGACTGGGAACATTGTTCAACGTAAATAAGTTTAACAGACTCAGACGATCTTGGAGAGAAACAACTTGCATCACACCAGGTAGATCATCTAGCTGGAGCGGATAAGCCAATGCTCTCTGACGACATAATTGGGAACTCATTTAAATTTGTGACTATTTTTCCAGTGGTTCTTGAATGAATCCCCCAACTCAAGACCGGTAGTTTGCGGCTGTATCCAGGGACTTGTATCCGATGGACGTACCTTGCGTCGTAGCGTTTAACAATTGGTGAACTAAGGGCCCGAGTTAATCCGTGTCAAATGTTCCTTTAAATGCTGCCTATCGACTAACTGGGCAACTGAAGCACTACGATAATTTTCTGCGAACACGGCCGTTGAATGTATAAACTCCATTTGAACATATCAGGCATACTTTTTAATAAGAAACGTACACTCTGACCTAAGTCGTGACCTGACCCTTTCTGATGACAGGTCTGCCAGCACAAGCTTAACGCGCCCGTGCGATTTGTCAAACCGCGACCCAGCAATAAGATATCGACGACATATAGTACAAGGGTAAACACCGGTAACCAGTTGGGCGCTCGTGCATGTAGAGTGGTTTTAAGTGGGCTTCGTATGTATTTCGGATTTACCTTGCGAATGTTGTCCCCTATCCCCGGATTGTAAACAACCCAAATGTGAAAATTTTGCATTTGGAGTGAAATTTTTCGTTCGTGAGCCAACAATTCGGGATGTAGATGAAATTTTCCATGGAATATATGAAAAATGATCGTCGCTAAAGGGAAAGAATGCGGATTTTGTAGCCGCCCCAGCGGACAATTCCGCGCAATGACCAATACAATAGACTCTTGTGATATCAGAATACTGTGGGCCTCAAGGCGCCTGGGAAACAGAAGCACACGAACACGGCTGGAATGCTGCAAATCACGAAACCCGACGAAAGTTCTTGTGAATTGCTCATGTTTTGACAAATATTTGACAACAAAACACCCAAGTAACCAAGACGATAACCCGATATTGAAATTGCGTAACGGATAACATTTATGTTGTGCTGTGCACTACTCTTGTTTGCTACTGTGCGCTCTATCTCATCATATCATTAGCTAGTCTAGCGTGATTCCGATCACTGAATATGGTGTTCATTCACATCCGTGGAATTTCGAATAAGAAGCTAGGCTACGAAAAGGCTTTCCAATGAGGGGATAATCACTTATTGTAAACATATATGACTTGTTTGACTGACACCGCTGCCAACAATATAATGACTTGAACTTGGCATTCGCAGGTTTGCCTTATATCTGCCACTTAGTTACTTCGGGCCAGCCGTCGCCATAAATGGTCGTCGGTGACGAGCCTCAATGGGAAATTGCATCCAAGGTTTCACTGAGTTTAACTGTATTTACTTCCCACAAAAGATGCATTCACGACAAGATCACCACGCATCCTCTAACTCTCCGTGCAACGGAAACACTAGTCAATGCTGATCACGCAGAGTAGTCGAGAGCTACATCGCATCAGACATGGGTTTCTTAAGACTGATGGTTGCATTTGTATTATATGGTTTTGGGACTTACATAACTAAACGTGTTCTGGAAAACGCGCTAGCTATCTTTTTCATTACGAATGAATGAGGTCCCTTTTGCCCGGATGTTTACATGCATGCAAAGGGACGGTAACAACATCGGCAAACGCCAGGCGACGAGGTGCATTACGTATTGATAACAGTTTGTTTGGCACTCATTGCGTGGTGAGAAATATGATAGCCTTTGCAGCAATTAGGAGATTGGCTAGAACCCTGAACAACCGTGGTGCAAATTTACGCATGCCAAAGTGTTTCAAATCAGCCGACCAGCCAAATTCAGCGGTGGGTACTTAAGCGACTTCATTAGTTCAAGTGCGCAGGTAAGTGGAAAATCATACCGTTTTATCGTTTAGTATTGCCTGAACACATGCGCGTTCTTGGTCGAGAATCTGCTTGCGACATAGGGCGACTCAAGGATTGGATGTACCAAGCGACATCCACGAATCACTCACATGAGTGGTGATATTTACATGCGGTATCAATAAAACGCTTCCAGCTTCCCGCAATCCTCTGTCGTTCTTCGAAATTCCAATCAGTATTTCTGATTTCTAGATGCAGTGTCCTCTACCTAGAAGGACATTCGGTCCTTAGGAGAAAGAAATTTTTACGTCTGTTTATAATATTCGAATGCTGTGGCAGGTACGGAGAAGGACAAGTTGATATGGCACAGCGGGATTTATTTTTCAATATAACGGCTTTCCTCAAGCAGGCTGCGTTACACAGATGCGCTAGCTCCCATACAGGAAAAAATTCTAGGTCTGTGGGTTGTGCTGTTGCGGATTTAAAACTAACCACATTTTTACAGAAACTTCAAAACTGTGCTGTCGAGATGCCATCAGGTACACGATTGAAATCAGCGAATTTGTACGAGAAACCATGGGGACCGCTCCCCAAAGTGTGTCCAAGTTGTTTACACAAATTACTTCATTCAAAATATTTTTTTCATCATTCCATATTTATTTTCCGATGAAAAATATGCGGCGGAATTCACCGTGCTGATGTTTATAAGATGGCGAAAGTGTAGTTACTGGAGTCATTCATGAAGCTTATAATAGTTTTCGGATTATGGGCCCACTTATTTCTAATGGTGGGTTGTGATGTTCAGACGCCATAAATGTGAACAGTTAGGAGTTGGGCAATGGCCCTTTGTCCACAATTGGACATTTCAAACTAAAGTTGCAGTATAAGGGTGATGTCAGATGGAATGAAGTTGGAGTTGCGGCACGAACTGTCGGAAAAAAGCTAGGCAAATTTCGCAGCATTCACGTTTGCCGTTACCAATGTTAATTCTTACCGACACGACGAAGATATGTCCGAAGTGCCCGCTGTGCACACTCCTTTTACACTCCTGGTGATTCTTCAGAGTAAACCGTCTGTGTCACACTTGGATGAGTTCCAAAACAAAACAATATTGTTTTGCCCGGAGACTTCAACAGTCGGTCGAGTGTCAGTTGAGACCAATTGGTCTAACCAAACGCGCTTGGGAGCGTAAAATTCAACCTTGGCAGACATTCAAAATTTGCACGATTAACCCCCTGCAGAGAATAATAACATGGAGGGCCGTGAAAATCAACACGTTGCTTTACGGACAGTTCCAGGCAGGACTAATTTTCTAAGGTTAGACGACATTATTGATCCATGATGAGAAATTTGAGAGATTATAAGAAACCAAAGTGGTACAGGTAACCAGGTTGCCAAAAAAAGCTTCAGGAACAAGCTGCCTAGTTAGCGAAACCCGCAAACTAAAGATTAAAGATAAAGATTAAAACTAAAGAAACCAAAGATTTTATGCTATCAGCTGACCAGCGCATTGAAAATCTTTAACCAGTGCAGTCCGTTTTCTTAGGCTAAGCGCGTGCTCAGACATGACATCAGAGGAGACCTAGTCAGACCAAAGCCGAATGTACGGAATGCAACGCCACCGTGGAACAGGCACTGGGTCGATCGAAATTATCCGGGATACTGAAGTAACAAAAAGCTAATTGAATTTCATCCTTCTACCGCGAGGAATTCAGCGAAAATTCCGAGCTTTGCACAGGCTAGTCCGCAAAATTTGATCAGATATATCTTGTAATCCCAGCTAGATAATTTACTGGTGAGATTAAAGTGACAAACTCGGTAAATGGGACAGCAACAATCGAAAATCTTCCAAAAGCCCGCAATTTTATCTACTACAAGGACGAAAGTTTTCCCAGGAGATGGACACTACCGCTTTTGTGACGCGAGATTATGGGTATACAAAGCATACACTTTCGCGGTGTTCACGTGCGTGTTGATTTATGTTTATCCGATTGCATCTTCTGCCATCTTCTGCACATTCTTTGGAAGTAAAAAAATAAAATTATTTAAGCCGTGTACCGGTGTCTACTCGGCATCTGGTTTCGCAATCGTCTTAATCGTGCCAGACGTACCGAACTATCGCACCACCGCAATTTCCTGGAACGTTTATTAATCATGTTCAGGCCTCAAAAACCGAATGGATCAAATGTAAGTTGCTTAATTCGTAGGCCGTTTTGCGCCATTTGCTAAAACCAGTGCGGAATAAGGAGGGGAAAACTTAGATTTTTGAAGTTCGAATATGAAAGCGGAAAAACAGTTCCTGGCGAATTCTTGTTGATAATAGTGTTCCAAAAAGAATTCTTATTGGGTTTTACTGGGTAAAAAAACTCCTAGCCACACTGCTAAACCGTTCTTACCCATGAACATAAAAAAACAATGCACACACAAAAAGACATCCAAACATGTGTATACGTAATGTACTACTCATGAGGTTACTGAAAATTCGTCGACAACCCACGACCGGTTTCGCCCCTCCTGTTCGGACTCATCAGGTAGGCGCAGTCCCCGAGTTTCCGTCAACCTTATGTTCTACTTGAACCCAAATTGGACTGTTTTTCGAGAAATACACTCATTTGCAAATCAATTTGTTTTTTTTTGGAAACATCAAAAACGGGAGATTCAGCTGGGTTTCAGGTGAGTCTCTCGCAAAAACCAAGTTGATTTGCAAATGAGTGTATTTCTCGAAAAGACATCCAAACATGTTCACCAAGTTGCGATAGTGGAAAAATTATTCCATGTAACCAAAATGCTACCTTCCACTTGTGTGACGTGAGGAAACCTCCAGTTCATCGACCTTTATCAACGGCTTCTTAAATAACTAATTCCCAACGCGCAACTATGTTCTCTGGCTTGCGCGTTCATTGGACAAAGAGTACTGCGATTCTTGAAGCACGGAATGCTCTCCCGAAATACCAGTTGTGAAACAAAGAATACGAATGTCCAGAAATCTGCCCTATCTTGATCATTCTTTTAACTGGTCCAAACGCCTAATATTTTTACTACGTTGTAAATGCCCAGAGAAAGCAGCATCAACGGGAAAACCGAAATTCCGGGGGGGCACATAGCCTGAGATATTGTTCAGTTTTCACCAGCTCAGCTGTTTTTGTGCACGGTGAAGAGTCGCTTACAACTGGGGCGACTAAGCATTGAATATGGTCGGTTCTATCTGGCTGGCATGGCTTGACAATAGGTTGTAACTGGATGTTCAAGGTCACTAATTTTTGTGCTACCTAGAGGCTTTAGTGTGGCAAGAAATAATACAGATTCATCTTTCACAAACTACAGCGTTCTTCGAACATCATGACAAGGAACTCTCTCTATACGAGCTAGTATTTTCCCATTATACATATCACATCGGATAATAGAGTGCAGAAAGCTTTACATATGGGAATTTGGTCATGGTGATGATGGCAGATTGGGGGAAGATTTCATTTGCTGGAAACCTCACCTTTATCGCCTCGGTGTCCCATTTTTCTTGGACATTATAACTGCGTTGAGGTGCTAAGTCTGTCCAAAATAAGAAAAATTGAAGAACACTCACGATAAGAATCGCTAGAAAATTTTATTACTTGGCAAAATACACGAAGGTCTATAATAAATAAGGATTTCAGGCATTTAGATGCGTATAGGTTGTTTATAAGTTGCGGACTGTTCTAAATCTACTTGAAAACGTTTTTGTTTTTATCTTGTAGCTTTCATTTTACCGTATTTTCTAAACAATCAAGGGTATCAATCATGGTTTAACAAAAATGTTGGCGGTTTTACTCCGAAATGGCCTGGAAGAACCCAAACGACTTCTCAAAACCCAAGTGTAACCAGAATTTTTCAAGTGGCGAACATCTCCCGTTTGCGTTTGCAAACGATTGCGGGGCAAAATTATATTGCATAAGCTTTGGATCGGCATCATGACTACGAATTTTGTGCACCGTTGAACACTAAAGATTTTGAAACAGCGCAAAATGTATCATGCAAAATCCACTGAAGTGGAATGCCAAATATTTCGACGACCGACTGGCTCACTTAGAATCAGGGATCCAATAAACTCAATACCGGACCTAGCTATACGTTGAAAGAATGAGGTCAAATGGAGGCACTTACGGAGCTACCGCGTACTTGGAACAGCATGACCAATAATTGTCGCTACATGCCTTGTTTTACATATCTCATCGGATTAGCAAGTGCAAGACGTTTTACATGTGGGAATTTGATCATGATGCTGAGGGGAGATTAGGCGAAGATTCCATTGGCGCGAAAGTTAGTCGTATCGCTTGTGTGTCATATTTTTCTTCAAAAATTATTACTGGGTAGAGGAGGTTTTTAACCAAATCCGTCCAGAGTAAGAACAATTAAAGAACATTCACAAAACCAATCGCTAGAAAATTTTATTACATGGCCACACACATTTCATCACGCGTGCCTATAATAAATAACACTTTCAGGCACTTAGATGCCTAGAAGGACCTCAAAGAATCTTTCAAATCCTTAGTTTAATCAGGAGATTTCAAATGGAGATAACCTCCCGTTTCCGTTTTGCACAACGATTGCGAAATAAAACTTGGAATACATAAGCTTGCCGAGTCAGCATCCAAACTATGAATTCCTTGCGTCGGCAACCATTAAAGATTGTGAAACAACGCAAGGTGCTTCACGCAAAATGCAATGAATGGAAAATCCAAATATTTCGAAAACTGTCCTACACGCTGAGAGCAAATGATCAATATGACCACTGTCGGAAGCTTACCACATTATAAGGTCATATGTTGGCATCTACAGCGTTCTCCAGGTTACCGAACTCCAGATTTCAACTTAAGCGCTGTTCGGATGTCGGGAATTTGCATAAAACAATTGGACACAGCCATGGTAGCCGAATAGTTTTGCATTTGTCCTTATGACGCCAACGGATCGGGCATCTCAAAAGTCCAAACTTTTCAGGATGGTCACATAGAACAGATGCAGGCTAATCCGACATACGTTTAGGAAACATATAACCAGGTAACCATAATTTGTGAGCTTTCATTCGTTTCATCCTCTTATATTCCATATATCTGTGCGTTGTACACTGACCTGCGGAGTCTTGTATCCAAACTATAGACAGTTTGCTATATACAGCCCAGACAGATGCAATATGTGTGGTAAGACTGGAAGTGAACCGGGAACTATACACAGTGCTTCGCGTGGTACTAGACTTCTGTACTGTTTCCATACGGTTTGTAACAGTTCTACCGCTCTTCAGTTTTACTTATGCATCAGCATGTAATTTCTGATGGGATAATTTCATTGTTGGTACTCACTAAATAAGTACAACTAATTAAAGAGGCCAAAATAGTTGGGAATGATGAACAAACTTGCAAATTTAAATTAAATATAGAAAGTCCACTACTCAACCAGATAACCAGATAATCGCCGTTTTCACCTTTAGCCAATGTCATCACTTTCAGACATTAATGTATACAAAATCATACTGGAAAGTTTTCAGTTATCCAAAACGTTTTTTGAAGGTTACATTGCTTTTGGCCGCGTGTACCGTGGTTGGGACAACGGTATGGAATCGTGAAGCCAAAGAATTCATCGCCGTCTTCCAATATGCCCATCAAACATTGCTTTCTTATACATCTTATACCCTTCAGCAGCATATGTGATCATCTGTGCATTCCGTAAATGATCCCCAAAACATTTACAAATACAACAATTTTACAAATGCCTATCGCAATTCACAAAACTTCCATGCATCACAGTCATTCTAGAAGTAACCCAGAGGAGTACAATTACCAAGAGTTGGTGAAGCTTTTAGGTAGAGCTCTTCAGCCTAGGAAACCTGCGAAAAGTGGTCACGTGATGCGATTCCTCTGAAAGAAAAACGTGTGGTGCTATTCCATGGCCAGTAGTAGAGTATCAAATAGACCAGATTAACAATGAGAGTTTAACAACCAGAGCTAATTATTCCTACCGACCGAGGTGCAATTGTAAACCCTTGTGGGTGAAGCTCATACACGCCACAAAAACAAGATGGAATCTCTGAAAATGACGAAAGTTGAACATTATCAAGCTGTCTTTTGGAAGAAAATTAAGGATTAGTTGACGAACGCGATTTAAGGCAAGAGCATTGTAAGTGACCCATTATCTGCATTCGGAAGGACGTATAAAATGTGTTTCATATTCTTAGGTAAGCTGTACTCATATTTGTATTCGTGTGTTGCTCGAGGATCTGTCTTGCTGCTGTCCATACGATAAGTATATAGAAGGATTACGGGGGAATGAAAGGTTGTAAAAGCCAGACTACGATCAACGCAATTTGACAACGGGGGGATTTTCTGGGAATTTTTTTAATACTGATTTCTCACTTTCCTACGAACAGTTTCGGGAGAAGTCGGGCGACGAAGGCGCCTTGTAGTCTTCATTAGGATGCGATACCGTGAATGCGCAGGCTGTCATTTTGAATGCATCCAGTGACGGTGAGTTTTGATTGGATTAAAGTTGGAGTAATATGATTGGATAGAATTACAGTTCTGCTTTATGAGCCACGGTACAAGATGACAAACTTAGGTACGTCGACAGCTGATCAGTATGAAGTTCAGAATAACTGGAAATTTATTGATTCTAACTGTTATCAATATCCAGCTAGGTTGCGGCAAACAGTGTGAGTTGATCGTGATCAGGTATCGTCATGGTTTGTGCAAAAATCCTTGCGCAGTTTAAATATTTCACAGTATTTTGTGCAATAATTATGATCAGCATGATACTTCTATTTTTAGTAGAGGAATTGGACAGTATTGCCCGTTATTACGCACCCACCCGTAAGTCCCGTGCTTTCCTTGTTACCGCTGACAATGGAATTTCACGATTAGTTTAAGGCAAGAAATCATATCAGGTCCATATGGGGCCCACCATGGGCCTCACTAGGTTCATTTTATACTATCAATTGCCATCGCTGTCCACTATAGAGAGAACATTTTGTTGGTGAAAATCTTTCGCACTCAAACGTTAACTAGGCTGGTTTATGCCGGTTCATGATCGTTTATACGGATAACACAGGTCTAATAAATGACCAAAATCAGTTAATGGGCTAACAGGTCTTCAAAGGCGTTATCTGCGAAGGTATTAAAGACGTAGAGGCTGTATGCCAATGACATTCTTAGTTAGTGACTTTAGAAATTGCGTTGTTCTGCGGTCACTAGCGATTTACCCAACGGTCTATTTTATAGCCTTCCTCAAATCGGAAAGCCGTGTCGACCAGGGGAATATATTTGAAGATTGAGCCTGCTTGCTTACATTAATATAGAGCTATATCGCCGTTCAGACGGTACACTAAACAATGATGGCAATCTCCTACTAACGAAATGATAGATTCTTTGGGAATTCAACTTCACTGAAAAATGTCTGGCCAAAATGACCGCAAAGTATTGTGGGAAGAAATAGTGTTCCTAAACCGGTGCCAGAGGCATCTCTCGTGTTGAAACTTTCTGTCTCAATTTTGCATGCATCGTGAGATTACACGCAACTGACTGTCAAGAGGGTTTTTCGTAACGTTTTATTCAACAATCTAGTGTGTGCTTTCCTTGACAGAAGTATTACCCTTCAGGTTACTTCGAGCCAGTCGAAATCCGGCCGTAAAAATTCTCGTTTCCTTAGTTCATCAACTGATCACAGATTCCGATTGACCTTCAATCACATCGTGTTATTTGTGCGGGAAAGCTAGGTGGGCATCCCGGTAACAGCAATTCTCTCTGCTAGTTGATTCACTAGGACAGCGAAAACGCTAGTTGGTGACAATTTGTAAATAGGGCGGTTTCCTTCTAGGGCGCTAACGTGGGGAAACCCACTGGGTGTATGTTAAGGCATCCTTGAGGTTTGTGAGCTACCGCCGCACATTTTGTACTCCTATGCGGCGAGTGGTGTTTGCTGGGGTTTCTGGGGTGTGCCCTACATAATGGAATATTACATCCAGGAATTATTGATGTCCCGTAATGTGATTAAACTAATGCAGGTCTTTTGGTTCAAGAACGCAAGCGGAACGAATGGGCTTCTATCTACCACGAAACGTACTGATTTTCAGAGTGTTGCACCTAGAATATCTGAACGAACACTGTGATTCGTGAAGAAATATTGCTGACTCATTGGAATCGTGTGCTATACAGATACGTAGCTCAGTATTCTTTATCACATTGCGCGAGAGCAGGCGTATTGCCGTGAGCGCTAACACCTACATACTTATTCTTATAAAGCTGGTTTCCGGCTTCCAGCAAATACATTGTTATGTCTTCCGATAAATATTCCTCCCTTTTGGTCTCCCCGCTACTCCATAAAACACCAGTATCCAGAATAGATTGAGAAATCCCGTCTGTGATATAACGAGTATGGTGTTTGCTACTTCACGACCGCCTATTCGAACGACAGAGGATACGTAAAGAGTTAAAATCTGTTCCCTCCAATGAAATATATTATAGGTGCCTCGAGCATGCTATCATGTTGCCTGATCTGCGTAGACAAATAACAACTCATACGATAGGTTTCCATGCAGGCTGCGTTTTGCGATCAACCGTGGTCCTTTCATTCCCCAAATGTTTACTCACAATTGTCTTATTAGAACAGTAGCAGGCGCGGGGTCAAAAAATTCGAGATTACACTTCGCGTGTACCGTCGCCTATTTAACATTGAGGACTCGTAAAGCAATTTTGCACCATAATCATTTTCTGACCACAAAAACAAACATTTAAATCATTCGATTAATAACTACGGAAAATTTTATCTACACGATTTCTTGAATCCGTAGTGAAATTATGACCACTGTACAGGAAACCTCGAATTAACCTTGTATGACATGATTTTACATGCATGTCTTGTAAATTTTTATGGATACGTCGCGCAAACTGTTTAAGGTTACGCGTTTTACGGCTCTCTTCTCAGGCTACTGGTGCGCAACTTCACTGCTGGCACACTATTCACAAGTGAAGTGCACCCTGATAGTATGCACCTCTGTGTTCATCTAACAACCGTAGGCTTTAGGTGACTATATATGAAATGTTCTAATTTGTGCAGTCAACCTGGTTTAGCGTCGTGTTTACGGCATTCCGCCTTCCGAGATATTGGACCGCGGTTTCAAGAACTTGAGAAATGGAACATAGGCTGATAGCACAGACCTACTGGGGCCCTGTAGCGGCCACCGTTTTCGGTGACTCCTCACTTGTCCATTTGATTGCGCACAAACGATGCCGCCCTCAAAAATATATACCGAGAGTACAAAGTTTGCTCTGTTGCACAAATAAGTTATCGAAATAACTAAAAGTAGCGCAGGTTTATTGCGTCAGTTCAGTTTCTAAATAGACTCCAAAGTAATCTTGTGAGATAATCATGCTCAGCATTACCGCCTTCTATAAAACTAGTTACTCGCGTTCAAAACTCACGTATTGCTGCGTTTTGCAATCTCCTTTCTCTCTTTTGGCTCAAACATCCGCGCGATATTCGGATACAAATAGATCAACAAGGCTCATCGTTAGTATGCCGAAGCTTATTGCTCATTCCATCAATCACCAACAAATGTAAGCCGCGTATGGAATGATAAAACGTATTATGGAGTTAGCGCTTTGTTTCTGTGGACTCCAAAATTATCAAAGTTTTATCAACCCCCTGTTTGGTTATATCCGTAGTGGACAGCTTCAGAAATAGATTGGCTAACGTTTTCAATTAGCAGTCACAAGTTCTCATCGTTCACGGAGCGACACAACTAAGTTAACCTTTAAACCGGCAGACAAGTAGCAAACGAACCCTCATTTCTTGAAACGTGTTGGTTTATGCCTGCCAGACGCAGAAGCACTCGCGGGATATTTTGCAATGAAGCAACGTTAAAGAGTGAGCAAAGATTAAGTGAGCCCGCTAGTGAGACAAACATTTCTGGTACCAAAGGAGCTGTGGCCAAATGTGCAATACACAGATTAAAGTTCGTACATAAAACAAGGTGACACTCAAAAGTAGAAGACACACAGTTCATCTTGTATGATGGGTAATCGATTAACTTCTTATTTCAACCTCGTTTATTGCGCCACATTGATCGCGATTTTTGTTCATCAGATGTAACACGGAAGCGAAATTTTTCCGTGAGATTAGTGGTTGCTTTTAGTAGCCAGCCAATGAATGTTGACTCTTCGAAGGTCCAAAGCAAATGTTCACTGGTTGGCATTTTGACTTCATTTGGAAAATACGGCATAATTATTCGTTTCTTCCACGCAGGCAGTGATCGCTTTTCTTTTTATTTAGACGATGACAAATATGAAAATCCGGGGGGATCATCTGTCGGATATACATCTCCACGAGAATCGGTCCCTGACATGCGTGAACAAACAAGATTGGGGCAGGGCCACGATCTTTCAACAGTCCGACATAAATGTGTGGAACCCTCAAACGTGTCTCCAATATCTGGCAATCGTGGGCATCAGTTAGAAACGCGTTCGGATTCGCGGCCATACAAATGTGATTTTTGTTCATCTGTTTTTGTAACACTCGGAGGTCAAAAGTGCCATATAATAGAGCAGCACTGGGAGGAGCTGGTGGTCCGTGAACGTGTGAAAACCACTGCTTATTCAACGCTCCTGAATCGAGAAAGTCATCAATGCCAAATTTGTGGAAAACGGCTGCGCTCCCGCTCTGCGTTGATTGGGCATGCTCGCGCCCATACTGGAGAGAGATTGTATTCCTGTGACTTGTGCAAATGTGCGTTTAAAACACCGACTTGTTTAACACGACATACGAAGCAATGTCGGCGTGATGCCATCAAGGACAATTAATTTAATAAAAGACGTTCTTTTTACCACCTACGACCATCACTTCGTTGCATGTGCTGCGAAATCCTTCCTACTGAAAATACATCCCCGAAAATAATTACACCGTTTTTATAAGTACTTTGTTGAATTTCTGCACACAACAAGTTGGCAGTCGCTTAATCTATCCTCGTTGTTTGACGTAACAGTAGAACGTGGCCTGTAGAGCAAATTGGCTGATTAACAGAGGGATGCCTGTCAGTTCGCCGAAGTACGACAGAGGAAAGCAGTCCGCTAAATTCCAATATGTCTCCCAAAGAAATAGGTGTCCGCTGGCTACATACTAACAAAGTAATAACTAATCAGTTCAAGACATTCATACCAATTGTACACAACAAAAACATGCAGTTGGGAATTATACATCACTATAGAAATAAACGGATGTAAATTGCATTTCCACTTTTGAGCATGTTTGGAGTTCTCAAAGCAAATAACCATTTTCACCGCTATTTTTCTTCGCGATAGGAAAATTTTTGCCTGCTATTACCCTTTCCCCAAGCATCTAACGAATTCTGAACAACAACAAGCTCACGCTGTTGAAGCCCGCGGGACCAAACTGCATATTACGTCTTGAAAAGCCTCAAAAAACGTCTGTTAACTGTGGCACGATGCTTAAGAAAAAACGTTCGACGGATGTCTCCCTTTAACTTCTCAGCACAAATTAAAGCCGAGCATACAAACAATGAATAAAGTTTGCTGTAATGCCCATCTATTAGTCTACGTGTTTCCAAGTATTCGAAACGAGAGACGGTTATGGTGGTCACTGGAGAAGAGCCGCAGGTTTTCGACACCGATGTCAAAAGCTGTCAGTCTAAGAAAGCCAGTGGTGGAAATATAACACGTCTTGACTGTGTGCTTCATGATTTTTCAACGATTGGCTGAACTGAGGAACGGCACATTATTTTGTTTTCTTCGCAAGCCATGCACTGTCTGCGACGCTTCAAATGATTCGTTTTCGCTTTCAGCTTTGCATGCCCTACTCAGGACTTAACTGAATTGGAGATATACATCCGCTTGCGTACCAAATTGATTTTGTCGGGAGATTCAGCTGAATCGCTCGATCATGGTATCCTTCAGAATTAAAATAATCTAAATTCCTCAGTAGGCGCCGATTCCAGCGAACCATAAGCATGTATATTTCAGCTGATGAGACTGAGCTTCATCAAACATGGTGTGGTCGCAGAAGGCATATTTCGCTGACACCGACATTTGTGAGCCTTGACTAAATCTCCCTCTTTGTGTGGGCTTGGTAAGAGCTGATGCACCCGGCATGATGATAGTAGGTTTCAAATGAAGGGCTCACATAGATTAATCGGCCGCACGAAATTCGTGGGGGAAACGTACTTAAGAAATTAGAACATCCCAGATTATGTTGTGCTGTCAACTGACGGGGAGCATAATCGAGCTGTTCTTCTGTCATATTTTTGTTGAAATGAAATTTTCAGCGGCTATACAGTTTAAAATAACGGATGCCAAACACTAGAGATTTGTGATTTGTTGCAACGGGCCAAAAGAGCAGTCAGTTGATCCTTCGATTAGCTTTTACCCCTATAACTAAACGCAGCACCTAGAATGAGTCTTTCTGTTTAAGAAATTAAATCCGATTGAGATAATTTCGGTCGTATAGCACCGGCCTACTTCAGGCAAACGTGTTGTCCTGAAACCCTTATGATCACACCAACAGTCTGTTCAGAATAGGTATTTGCTCCTCCTTTAATAACTCAAGACTACCCATAGTATGTTTCATGCAGCAAACTCGTCTTACAGAAGCTTTGAGTAAGTATAGCCGAGTGTACCAGCGAGACAAGACTTTGTGACCTCCGTGTGTAGACCAAAATGGTGACAGTATTCAATTCGGTCACGCTGCTTATTCCAGGTGAAACATCACTCATGTTTTAGGGAAGCACGCATTCTTTTTTCTACATTTCTTTGGACAGCATCGACTGTACCTGTGCAGAGGTAGGTCCCTGTGCTCACGGCCTCAACAAACTGGCTATACCGTTCTCTGGTGCTTCAAGATTAAGATTGTCAGCGGGGCCAAAAACGACATAGTAAGAACACTTCCAATTGAGGAGTTTGTCCTGAATTTGTTGGGTCCGTTGAGAATAAAAAAATATCATTCTAGAATAGATCAGGAAACTAGGCGGCTACGGAAATCAGTTGAACGGCATTCGGTTTCTTTAACAGGCAGTAGAAGCACAAATTAATCGGATTGACCGCCTTTAGACCAATGCACCGCACGGTCATTAAACAACCCAAATTGTCAGTAAGGCTCTGTAGATGGGTCTTCCGATTCACTTCTGTAAGATTGTTTCTCGGCGATTTGAGAGTCAGACTTATCCCACATTTGGTTCGCTGCCAAACCTGCCATCGAAAACAGCGCGCATTGATGAATTGCGGAATCAAACTTAGCGTAAACATAGAACTGTAAAGCGAGAGCAAGAGGATTAACTACAAAGATTTTTCTCGGTTTTAAGAGGCTTACTTTTTAAAGAGCAATCAAGACAAGCCACTAGAGCGCAAGACGCGTGAATGGTGGCACAGTATGCCGCTCGCCCACATGGCTTGCAAACGACTTCATAGTTTCAACGACGTTGAAACGATGAACGTTTGTGAACGCCTCAAGCCTAATCGCCATGAACATATCTCAATATAAGTTACTTGAATATGTTTGCTATTTGTAGAGGGTAAAATATTTTTCGTATAAAACCCAACAAGTGAGGCCGATGAAAGTTTTGCTTAACTCGCGGGTGTAGAGTGAACTGCCTGAGGACCAGGCGTTCACCGTTTTCTTCAAAATGTGGATAGCCAATAAAAACAACCAGTTCGAATCAAGTATAATATTCGACACTTCTCAACCTATCGCCGTATTTCAATCTTTGATTAGCGAAACCAACGATCTGAAGACGCTAAGAATTGTAGTGTATATTTCTATTACGATTTCTACTGTCCGCATGCATGATTGCCCCCATTATCTTAAAATAGCGCGGAAAGGTCAGTAATATGTTTAGCGCGTTAAACTTGGGAAAGTTCTTGGCGAAGACAGAGACATCATTTTGCACAACGGATATGACTACGATTTGGTGCCCTGGATTTTCCCAACCCGCATCCCGCAAGCATTTAGCGTACACTGATTGTCAAACAAACCAAAGCTAAATGAAGTTGCGAGATTTTATTGCACGGCGCTCTAAAATGTGCCTCCAAACGGTGGGGGTAAAATGCGAACTCCAAGGTTGACAAAAAGAATCTCTCCAAATATACATTCGACAAATTACGTAATGATGATACAACTGTTCTACTCAACCCATCATTTGTTCCGCTATTTTGCAGAACCCCATTCTGCTTAATGATGCTTGTAATAAAAGGGTGAAATAAACGCGGAAGCGGCAAAACATATTGTTTTCTTGGCCTGGGATATACAATGAAGATTGCATAAGGAAGGACTGAGTTCAACTACATTTATACAAATATGCTGGAACGTATCCTTCAAAGGTGTTCCCTCCTGAGTTCTTAGCTGGCAGTCGGGATTACTAAACAAAATAAGAGAAAGCGTTTTGCCCTGAGGTTATATATATTTTTTTGGGGGAACCTAACTTTCCTTTAGAGATCGAATTCTCTGTGAAAGAGCAGAATCGAAAATGAACTAGGGGATTTCAAATTCCCCGAAATTTTGTTTGCAATTTTCCCGCAGTTAGATGCCGTCTATCCAAACGCGGATGAATGCATTCTTAAAGTAGCATGGGGTGCACTTGGCAAGTCGATTCTCACTTGAGGCGCCAAGAATAGGCATGTCTCCGAGGGAAGTGTTCCCTGGTCTGAAAGTTCCTGTTAACTACTGTGATATTCAAAACGCAAAGCGATAGAGCGTCGGATGAACCACTTTCCAAATCCGAGCAGTATATCGGGAGAATCACGAAATCAGATATGGGTGATCTCACCTTGAACGAATTTGGTTTTATGGTAGTCAGTTGGAGTAGTGATTACCAGCAAATATCGCAGTTATTCGGGTTTGCAGTTGTAGTTAAAATTAAGCAGCAAAATCAAGAGCCTAAACAAGCCAAATCTGGTGACGCTGATTGCGGAGAGATATTTTGCTGATCCAGCTGTTTGCCAGATGGAGAGCGATCAGCTTTAATCTTTGGCCCTGTGCAATCGTTCTGGACAAATCTAGGACAAATCATACGACGCTATTCCACGTTGGCCAAGATGGATCAAACAAGCCAACGTGCACTGTTCAAAACACAAGCCCATACTACGGACGAACTTAGGATAAACCCTTCGTTGAAGTCGATGGCTTATTTCGGTCAGCTCCCAAAACAGACAAGGATAGCTCGACGGGGGACTTTATTGCGATTGTCAATCGAGATCAGTTTCCATGGCAAGTTTGTCGTGGTAAAAGGATCGTGAACATCAACAGTTTCCAGAGTTCTCATATATTTCCCTTCGTGTTCGCATTGTGTCACCTGGACCAGATTTGGCCTCAAACTCTAACGCTTTGCGGACGCACATGCAGCAAAAACTGAATTCAACTGCATTTTTCTATTGACTGCTAGCAGGACTTATCTAGGACCGCAAGAGTCGACCGTGTTATAAAGTACTAAGTTGTCCAAAATTAGCGTTGTATAAAATTGCCCAGTACGGTGGCGCCTACACCTTGTGACACTTTCAAAATTCAAGTGCTCTGGCCTCTGCAATCAGCGCAGTTTGCTGTTGCAAGCATAGCACAGCCTGCGTCATCGATATCAAGCACCCACAAAATGCTCAATTTGAATCCACCTTCGCAGCCTAATTACAACAGGTACCAATGTTAGAGAAAACAAATTGAGCAGATCAAAAATCCTTGCAAAAAAATAATTTAGAGGTATCTAATTGCAATTGGTTGACCGAAAATCAAAATGCTCGAAATTTCCAATAACGCGCAGAAGCGGTCTGCATCAACATTGATATCGGATACTTATTCCAAGCACTTCAGTCCAAATGCTGAGCCGACCGGCCACCGTCGAACGGATTGAGTGGAATGGGTTTTCTTAAAGGTGAATGCGATGGGCGACGAACAGACCTCCGGTTATCAGGGGGGTATAATCGGTCGTCGTGAATTCCACCAAACTCATTCAGAGGTTACGTGATAAAAAGAGGGCTAGATTTACTTCGGGAGATTTCAGCACAGACAATAGAGTAACGCATGAAGCATCCTTTTTTAGTCCTCTAATCCTAATATGGTAACCGCTGTGATGGATGTTCGTGAATGTCGATGCTTGAACAGCTTGAGTGAATGGTTGGCTACGTTCTTGCAAATACTGTAAGTCCCTTGACAACTAGTATGATTTACAAGATTAGGGTCCGTATTTACCAATTGCGGACGGATAAATGGCTTTCATAGGAGCGCTTAATCAACTGCAGATGGAACATTTTCGACTTACATCGCGCAGTCCAGCATGAGCTCGAGCGCAATAAAAACCATCGTCTCGCGTCAGTTTGCATCCAGTGCATCGATTGCTACAAAAAGCTATAGGGCCTTTTACGCCACCACCTTCCCCTCGGGTTCTCCGCATATTTTCGTATATTGTAATCATTTATGCCGGCATCTTAGATAAGGTGAGTGGACCGTCATTTTACACATAATACACACTTAACTAGTTATCATAAACAACAATGTTATTGCGTGCACAAATACATTTTGGAAACACAGTTAAGCCTTTAATCAGCTGGTTCCCAGGTGCCAGCCTAGCATTAAGATAGCGAGCGAAGTTGAGCAAAGTAGTGAGGTGCTATCCGGTGCCATTTTTGTCCCAGAATTTAGTGGTCCTTTCTTATAAAAACTGGCCTTGTTCCGATGTAACGGTGGTTACTACTGACAAGATATGCGAGTTGTCTGCGTTTTGTCGTAACTCAGGCTTGACTTAATGGATGGTGGGACGTACTGTACAATTTATGGGACTGGTTCGCATTTTCCGTTTACAATAGTAGTCTACAGTAGTAGTTTGCAATAATCTGTAAATGTTTACTCAACGTTTTTTTAATAAATTAGTCGAAGGGCTTTCCGCCTTACACCGATATGCTTTCTAGTGGTCTATACTTTCCCAGACTCGTTTACTTAATGACAGCTGCAATATCTTGAAATAGTTGGGCACACTTGTGTATGGAGGGCATTTATGGGAACACACACCGACATCGAATTACTGTCGCATGCCAGTTAACCGTTCGTTATTGTATTGGACGCAACCTAACGTCTGCTAATCACTTCAGTTGATTCAATACATCTGACTAGCAGAACCGATCTCATCGACACTCAAGTATTCAACGCCATAGAGAGTACACTGTCAAAAAAAAAACTATGGACCGCTAAAATATGCAATCATTAAGATATGAGCCTAATTGGCCACAACTTCCATGGGGCGCGGCTGCTTGTGTCCCTCTGGTGGATTGTTCGGCATGGATGTTTAAAGAAGAGTAACCTGATGGAGAATAGAACATTCAGAAGGAAGAACACCCAGACTGGATTCACATTCCACTATTTTCCAGGCGTCCTCGTTCACCGCAAATTACTATCTGTGGGATAACCAAAATGAGAGTACGGTAGTTGACCTTGAACCTCGCCTCTGGGTACTTTAAGCTACAAACTGAATGAAACGTGTTGTGAAATATTAGAGACGTCGCCGGTATACCCAAACCAAGTGCACTTTTGACCATTGAATAATGTTGTTACCAGTGTCCTTGACGTACGAGCTACTTCCGATGATATCCACGATAAGTGTTATACTACCAACGTGACGCTTGTTGAGAAAACGTAAGATTGGAGGACAAGAGATTTACTGCAAATGAGCAACTCTCCTTCCCGTCAGTGCGGGGGTTAGTGACAATGTCACCGCAACTGGGGATGAAAAGTTTGCAATCCAACCTTCAGGCTCAGCGAACAGACCAACAACCAAGCACCCTGTCGGCCTATTGACCCCTGGAAGTGCGTACGTTTTATGGCAATTGCGGCGCCCTTTGGACATGGTAAATATGACCATAGATTACCTGGGAATGCGAAGAATCCATTGGCTTATTTATTTCTTTTAAAAACAATGAAAGTGGACCCAGCTGTGAGGAAAAAGTCGTTTGGAAACTACTTTATACACATAAAGTTCAATGCTTATAAACTAATTTAAGGTCTTCAGCAAACGGGGACACTACCAAAGGTTAAAGATGCATTATTCAGGTGCAGAGGTTAGTTATATTTCAGGAGTGCTTGAACTCCCCGCCGTCGTCCGGTGGGCTCGGTCAGTACCAGGTGGACAGTACACTGTCAAATGTAATGAAGAATACAAGGTTATCGTAGATTCAAAGCAAATGGAACATCAAGAGACTGACTGGACTAATTCTACGGAATGACGGTTATCAGCAATGATTTCTCCAGTGATGCAGTGATGTACCTGGCTTGTATTGACCAAAGGGCAACAGCTTGAATGTCCTTATTTACATAGCCCTACATATTTGAATTCAGCGAAAACTATAGTAAGCCAACTACCGGTTCGCAGAAAACGTGTTCTAGAAGGTTCTGACGGTTCAACGTGTGTTTAAACTTAAAAAAACAACACCTCATAGGTATGGTGCTTTTGCCAGTAGAGCACGCAATCGGCCCGTATCGAAATGTCTGCACTTTTGTAAAACATTTCCCTATGATAAAGAAAAATAACTGTTCCGGTGTGTTTCACATAGGCTTTCATCCTAAAATTAGTTACCCAGCGTTGAATGTAGACACCTTAAGTGTTTTTTCCAAACTTCCGTTCATTCTAGAAGACAAGAGGAATTCTGTAATGTCTCATTTTGATGGAAGATTATTAGTTTACTCTAACTTGAGACCAACCTGGAGCTAGCCTGGACACCCGTCAGTCTTGGACAACCACCCAAAACTTTATGACACCGCAGGTCTTGTACACCTCGATTGGAACTAAGATTTATGAACTGTTGGCCGCAGTTGCCTTACTGCTCTTAAATCTAATGCACGTTTGGCGAGTATCAACGTAATCATTATGCTGACTGTTCAAAATATGTGATGTGTGACGAATGGTATGCTATAAATGGGATCTTATACATGTTGCACATTGCACCAGGGCATATATCCGAATAGGCGTCTCGAAATCAAACCACGACGACTACGGACTTAGAAAGTGAATTATAATGTACGACAGTACAATTTAATTATGCGAATACCTATTAAAACTTACAAAATCTTCTTATTTTACCGTGAAATCACAAACTGTTGGATCAACTCACTCTGCTGATAAGCTGCTGATGATCACTCGCCGAAAGTTTCCGGTTCCCAGAAATCACTGAGTTTTTAGACATTCTCAAGGTTTTTTGTTCCCCATTTGGAACAAAGTGGCAGTACAGTGACTGCCGGATTTCAAAACTAGAGTGTCTACAATGGCAAAAAAAGTGTATATTGAAAATCATCGCATGCACCGCAATGGGTGCCGGAAACACCCTTATTAGCCAATTTGAATGAGGCGAACGTAAGCTGGCGAGGTTCATCCCAAGTTATAGTGTTGCGCAGCGAATGTGAAATAATCGGACATATTCATATCTTAGCCCCGCACTTGTACGCAATTCCGTGATGACCCCATCAAATTCCAATTTTTAATACTTACATATATCATAGAGTAGACGGGAACTTTGAATGATTTATTAGTGGTAATATTTACATAATTTGTTTCTGGAGGCGCTCCACTGACAAAACGTTTTATTACGTTAACTTGGCAGCAGTTAGACCGGTTAACCGTGGATGGCAAAAAAAATTACTGGCGTTTAACTCCTAAATAATAGTGTAGATATCTTTCAAACAGTATGAATCACTAAAAATGTGTTCACATTCCTTTGAACAAAGTTTTACAGCAGCAAAATTTCTGAACCATCCAAGAACGAGTATCCGTTTGATATCTTGGACACCCCCCGAAAACCCCGGCCACCCGTACAAAAAATTTCTGCGATTGGATTGGAGGGTATCTGGAATTATACTCATTGGACAGAATTTTAATATCGTTTGTATGAAATAGTTTTGCTGTAAAATTTGCAGCACGTACCACACCTGTAATTTGTTGAGTATGGTCCGCATGCCTTCTACGATTTCCTTATTTGCAACGGTCATCACTGTTCGTATGGCTATCGGAAAAAAGTGTGAGTTATTCATTATAATCCCCCTCGATCGATTTTTATCGCTGCACTGTGCCGTTCAGAATATAGTCCATTGGGTAATTTTCGTGTTAATAATTTGTGCCGGACTAGGTACCCTTACTGTCCAAATTATTCGGATCTGATTAATTCCACGCTTTCTCTTCAGTAGGTGCGTTGGAAAATCTCGCTCAGCTGTATGCACCTATTGGTAAGTACCCAGAACACTTTATTCCGTTTGTAGAGTTAATTCCATGCAAGCCGACGTCTTTCAATGGGTCGAAGAATGGCATCCGGTTAAATTGTCCCTGACAAGAGACTTACGTAGCTTTGTTCTGCCAAGATAACACTGTCGCCGTTAGAATTCACCAGATGTTAGGTTAGATGGAGTGAGAGTAACACCAGTGTCCACACCAGGCATTTTTGTACGGGAAACATACCAAATAAGAGTTAATGATCAGTCCACTGATCTGGTATAAATTTTCATGTAGCTTAGCCCTACAAGTATCGATTTCATCGCATAAAATCAAAAACATACCAATCGCTTCCACTTCAAATAATTTTAGAAAATAATTTAACATAGAGTATTGGTGTGTTGCGGTTAATTTTACTACTTGAGGACCGAAATCTATGTTCATGTTATATAATTACCTATAAGGCGGATGCTAAAATTTGAGGATATTTTCATTTGGTGGCTGCGGTACCTGCGTTCTGATTCGAAGACTTGTTATTCTGTGGAGATTTGGAGGCCAGTATCATTCAAGAACGGCAAAGTCTGAGAGGACTTGAGATATGCTGTAACTTGCTTATCAGTGAAGAGTCCCTAGCAGCCAGTTTTCGTTCAGTTAGTTTTTTGACTTCTAACTAAACATTTGTAAACTAAACTAAACATTTGTATCTAGTGGTTAACAACAAGCAAGTGGGATTCCCACGGAGGTTACAGTTATGTGGAAGATATTGGGATAAAAATCATACCACAAATTCAGCAGGATGTTCATCTGCCTCTAATCCGAGATACTTCTCCCATGAACACTAACGCATGTTGCTAGTGAGCGCACGTTTTAAACAGAAACGCTTCCTAGAACAGCGTCATTAGTGTGTTTTCGCCGAAACCCCAGCATGCCTACTTAATGTTCAAGACCGTCCAGGCAGCCACATTATAGGACGCCTATGCGGAGACTCAAACCGTGGCCAGCTAATCGGAAGTCTTTGACGAATAACCCTGTGATTTATGGGCCCGGTGTGTTGTAATTATGTGTGAAGTGGTGCTAGGTGGGATTTCGTGAATTTTGAGTGACAATTGTGACTGATCTCTTACTCCGACAGATGAACCATATCCTCGGAAGATTTGTCAGTCAAGATTGTCGTTGAACATACCGGCACAGAAATGTAACAATTGGCTTTCCGGCGTGAGCCGAAATAATATACAACAGGTGGTGTTTTTCACCCTGAATATCTGAACAAACATTGCTTTTCCCATAGGGGAAACGTGGACCATGCTGCCCAGGCTGCTGAATGACTGGCATGGTTGCCAGCGATCATGGGGCCGCCGGTAAACTTTATTATATTTCGACAGTGACTGTACGCTTTTCCAGATTTCTCCAGTGTTTCAGAACGTTTGGTAAACTTATAGTCCCTAAAATGGCACTGCGTTGAAATGAAATGTAGTATCTACTGCAAGGTCTAGGTCTAGCACAGTCAAAGGTGATATATGGGTTTTTAGACGTGATTTCTGCTGTGCGACTGAATTACACTTACTTGGAAAACTCCCGCAACAGCTACTACAGCATAACAAAAAAATGCATACCGAGATTCCCGATGCTATGTTTGAAACCATACATCATCTTTGAGCGAGACAGCAGCCTGACAGCTGGTCAGTACTCAATACTCAACACTTGGATGCGTTTTCTCGTGCACATGGCGTCAACAGAGCTGCGGGTGCTGCATTGAAAGCCCCGAACGGTTCCCCAAAAGAATGTCTGCCAATCTTTCCGATTAGAGATCAAGTAGTTCTAAATTTTCCGCACATATGAAGGCATGCGAACATAGTTGAATGCGCTTAGACGTTCCCGAAAATAAAGAGGCATCTGTCGTTGATTTCGATTGGTTTGTAGGCAACTGAAATTTAGGAAAACCCACTGACATCAGCAGATATGTATCCACCATCAAAGCGGAAAATGGAACGAAATGTTTCCCAGGAGCATCTCGCTGCCTCTCCTGCAACACTGGGCGACTTGTCATCCATCAATGGCCCCTGAGATATTTTAATCATCATTCCGAAATGCAAATTGAGTAGCTTATTCTTCGCACTGTTAAAATGCACCCTGAAACACACCGGATTTCGATAAAACCGGCAACGAATAAAGCTTAAAAAGCAATTTTGGTCGCCTTATATTCACACAGTGATTAAAGTAACACAAACAAATAAAACTTCTACCTAGCCTCGCTGGTGTACTCAACCGTTAGCGTTAAAAAAACTCACAAGAGCACATCGCAAATAGAAGGTCGATTACACTTCATTGGGCCAATTTAACATCAGCTTGCAGCGGCAACAGTTTTGATGAGCATGTCAACGCGAACTGATAAAAACCGATTGCTACCCCTCGAGATGTCCCAGTCAATTCGTCAATATTGGGCCACTGGGGCGAACGCAAAAAAGGTGAATTTGGATGCTGTATCAATCATACATTAACTTGTCAGATACAAGAATCCCTTAAACATTTTAATCCACAAAATGACAGATAAATTTCATTATGGGGACAAAGGTTTATAGATGGGGTATGTAGGATTCTTTGTTGAGGACAACCGCTCAGAATCCGGCTGTGATGCTTAGAGACATAGACGAACTCGTTTTTCTTGCAGTAAGTTATCTGGCTATTCCAAAGCGTTTTGGCGCACAACTAGAATGCACACAAGTGCATATGGAGACTGAACACGGTAGATTTGAAATTGATTCGTCACTTACCATTCAGGGGTAACACGGTAGGACAATTTCCAAAGCATTGATTTGTACACCCAGAGAGGGAATTGTATCCCTGGGGAATTGTTGGACGTACATTGCTGCCTGGTCTGTTTCTTCGTTTTGTCCTTCTAGATGCCGAACAGTATGAAACCCCGGAGCATTCAGCCATTGGTCATACCTCCGCTATCTCCAATCATCAATCAGAGACTGAGAATTATGAACACATTGGACAAACACACATGTCTCAACCCCAAAAAATGTCATATCGTTGTCCGGAATGCTCAAAAATATTTCGGTATCCTAGCTGGCTTTGTCAGCACATGGAAAGTCATTCGGATTTGCGGTCATACAAATGTGATTTCTGTGCATCAACCTTCAAGTCACTGAGAAATCGGAAGAATCACCTGCTAGAAAGACATTTGGACATATTGGCAACCAGTGCACACGCAGGCAACAATACATACTCGAGGCTTTTAAAGTGGAAAATGTACTTATGTCAGTATTGCGGTAGAATATTTCGAACGCAATCTGCGTTAAATAAACATGCTGGCGGCCATACGGGAGACAGACCATATGCTTGTGACCGGTGCAAAAATACATTTAAGACTCCTTCCATTTTGACGCGACATAGAAAGCAATGTCGGCAAGAAACCAGAAAAGATACCTGAGTACTGCCATCCAGTGTCTTTGATTAAGTGTGACGTCGCTTTCCCCTATAATCGGTAAAACAAACATTCAAAATACATCAATAAACATTATTACGCCTACACTATTCGTATTAACTAAGCTCGTGTGTTTGTTGTCTTAGTCGTTGTCTAGGGGGTGTCTAGTCCATAGGATGTAAAGAAACACTGGATTTGATTGTTACTTCTTTTTATGCTACTCGAATGCAGAATGCCTGCCAGGTGAAGTAACCTCATTGCCGAAGCAATCGACTACCGCTATGCGGTATGATAGAAATACAATCAAGTTATTTTGATTTTTTTGAAAAATACAATAATCTTATAAGGCAAACGCCCGAAATAAACGAACGAGCCATCGCAAGACAAACCACGGTATAGATGAGGATTTTTTTAAAATGCGGCTGCATATGCGGGATCATGGAAACGTAAGCGCTAACCTGAGACATGTCTTCCAAATTGAGCAAGCCAGAAAAAGATGGCATATTACCAACCCTCTCGACACCACTGCCGGTTTATTGAACTTTATCTTAAGAACGGTTTTGATGGCGTAACCCGAAGCCCCATGTTGTGGAATGCCTGCATGGATAATCCGAGTTCACTCAAGAATAGGATAGAATAAAATTTACACAACGTTTGATCTCACACAAAAAGGCGCGGTTATCATGTATATATCAACTAAAAGTGAGCCGCTACAAATTACGTTTCATCTGGGGAAAACGTGTTCGGTTTTTCGTAGTGTTTATGAGTGAATCCAATTTGACATGCTTTGGAAAACTTGATTTTGCAGTTTATCTTGTAGTCGATAACACATTTTCTATTTATTCGTTGTGTTTGCTGTTTCTGTATACCGAGAAAAAACAACACCTACATAGACTTGTTTGTTAAAACGTGCATAGCCAAATCGTTCAGCAGTGGTAATGCAATTTCGAAAAGCACCTTAAACGTGATTCCTTGACCGATGGAGTAGACGTGATTTATAGGCACTGGGAATTTACTGAAAGCTTCTTATTGGCTATAAATCCATTAGTCTGACATTGTCCAAATAACTCGTTGTTTTCATTCACACCCCGTAAATTTCCAACTCTCCAAACCACAGGTCGGGGTGTTTTAACTGGAAACTCCAGGGTTACAAAACCCCTTGTCATATGTTTTTATTTAGAAGCGCATTCGTCTAAACCGAGAGCTGCTTGAGAAATTAATAGACCATCACTTTTTCTGATAGAATATGGGTGCAACTTAGGATGGCCAACGGCTCCAGAGAGAAAACTTCCTAACCTCCGCAATAATGCAAATGGTGCTGGGACTATATTATACAAAGCTTCAAAACGGAAAAACCCATATTTGCACACAAATATTGTTTCCGGTTTTGGTAAAAACCTGTTTGTGAAGCATTTACCGGATTGCAATGAATATGCGTGAAACTGTGGAAGATCGTATGCATGAAATAAACGGAGGACGAATCAAGGAAAATTTGTCGGCTCCAAAGCCCTCTAGCAACCTACGGCTACGTTTACAAAAAGGGAAACGAATAAGTAACATGGTTCCTTCTCTCGTCTCATGCACAAGACTTTAAAACTCAAATAATTATCCCCAAGCTCTAGCGATCCTGGCGCTTCTTGCTTAGCAGATGTTCAAGAAAATGTTGTATAAATTTATAAATTAGGGCTGCTAACTACAAAACCACGGACGGCAGATAGGCGTGTCAGATGCAGATGAAGCATTCTGTGAGCATCTGAGGGCCAAGGTAAAGATACAAGATTGTCTAGCAAGTCAACAAATGGGAATCTTCCGTATTCACAGCCGACTGCGAGAAAGTGTCCCGTGCGTTTAAAGGTGCATTGTGTCATAGAAAACGCCGACGATTCTTGTATGTGTGGCATGGTACTGTGTTTCGTCTACAAACAATCTCGCATAATTTGCTATGGCCTACTTACTGCATGTCCAGTATGCCCTAGCCGCGCGTGCGTTATGAAACAATGTTAAGTTTATATGGAGTTAATGAAAACAAGGTGCTTCTCATGTTTTAATTAGACGGGGATCTAGATCTTTTTGCTCAAAATATTTCGGTGGTGACCAAACGCTAATGAGAGCATACTTCAAAAATATTGTATTTTTTGGTGATGACTAGCAGTAGTTTGACCTAATTTCCTTAATGAATCTAAGAGTAAGAATGTTATAGGTGTGGTCGAAAGGTTTAACGGATCCCTTTCTATTATCCATTGAAACAACCGGCTAAAAACGTTACGGTCTTATCCAAGATAGCAAACACTGAGAGTGGGAAAAGGGTCTGAACTTAGGAAGCTTATCCGACAAAATCTCCATTTGCAACCATGCACTGAATTCTCCGCACTTACCATAGGTCCCTGGAGTGAATGATCGTGTTAGCAGCTGCTCATATAAGCATGCTGAATTACACTCAAAATTATGAAATTTCATGTGAACTACCCGTCACTGTATTTTGAAAAGTACTCCACCATCCCAAACCAACTGAATGATTACTTCTAAATATAACCTCAACACAATATATATTGATGAAACAGTACTTCTCCCTAAGTTATTTGTTCCTCCGGTTAGTGTGAACCGCACTGTTGTCCGCGTGTAGTCAGCGTGAAATATAATTGGGGTTACAGAAGCGTTTGTTTATCTTAGATCCTGGCGTAAGCTGGGAAACCCGTGAGGCACCAACCACATGTGTACATCCATTGAGAGTGCTAATTCCTAAATTTTCGGCCGGAACTCGCACGGTCAGGTATAGCTCATGCGTCAAATTTCCAATGCATGCGACTGTGTTCACGTATGATGTAATCACTTGCGTGCCTCCGAGCTCGCAAGCTGCCTAACAATTATCAGCGGATCATCTCTAAAATGCATGTCTAAGCCCTCCTAAAAAGTAGATGATCTGGATCGCTGATCCACAATTACGCGTACAAGCAGCAGTTGGGCAATCGGTGTTTCAACAGTTTGCATGATCAGACGACACGTCTCAGGTAAGTCAAAACTGCTGGCAGAAAAAGGGACGATGCATTCAACAGGGGTCGAAAAGTAACACGTACAAGTCATTTGTACGTTAGGTTCTGGCGGGGTCTTGGTGAACCAAATCTAACCAAAGTTTGCGAAGTGTCCAGGCTGACCAAGTAAGTCCTCGTAATAGCGAATCACAATGCAGATTTCACTGCCTCTCTAAAGCATTGTTTTCGTGTTTTCTGTTAAGCAGTGCTTGGCCGCAAATGGGAGACTACCGAAAACATTCAAAATATTCAAAACTGCTGTTGACAGTGACAAACTAGACCTAAGTGCATGTGGTCCGCACACAATCGCTTGGATCGCAAACTCTGGCTAAACGGAAACGGAACCCGCATTCGGTGCCCGAATCCCTGGACTCCACACTACCCGCTCACATGATACCACTGGCAATATATTTGTCATTAAACACCACCACATCGCCACATTGACACATCCGCGGAGAAACCGATCAACTGGATTCCTTTATTGATTGTCAGCTAATTTACTGAAGGTTGCAAAAAGGACCAGCTGTCGCGCGGTCAACCATGGCTAATAACAGAAGCTTCCAAAATAGCGCACAGAATTAGTAGGCGTACGAATCCTGTTTGAAAATCTCGCGCTCAGTCGCATTGTCACTAATTGCGTGATGGTTATTCAGCAAACTGTTGGAGTCCACGCGCAATAGGAACCACCCTGGTCAAGTCGCAGTGCTTCAAATTGCACCAAGTGACCTTGTTTTCAAACTGGTCAAAACAAGTGACCGTGTTGCGGAATGCAAATCAAGTAGGTCGAAGACTTCGCCGCTTGGCGAAGACAACAGTAATTGATAGATGCCTGATCAGAATTAAAAGAATTGCTGCTTGGAGTTTCGGTCACGATATCAGAGTTCGCATTCCCATGTTTGAGGACACACGTGCCTGATAAAATACGGTACCCAGACGAAACCGTCCAATCTTGCGTGAGCTTGAACGCGATGGAAACCAATCGATATCAACCTGTCCTGGTTATCCTGGCTATCGGTTGCCGGTGAAAAAGCATGCTAGACGCGACCTTACCCAGTTCAGTAGATTAACCTTGTCATTTGATCTCTTTTGTGTGTTGCACACCACACGCACGCCAAAAGTTGACAGTAGTCACTGCTCACGCCTGTCACCAGCATCAGTAAATCGATATAGATCGTCCAGAAGGGTTTCATTCATGCGCTGATTTCAGATGAATAGTAACGTTTATGCAGGTTTCTACGTTTATTTTCTGGAACGGCATGTTATTGGCGAAGTAATGTCAAATTAAAAAAGGCAACCGTTCGTGAAGAGTGCAAAAATGTCGTAGGTTATGTAGCGCAAATTCTCCTTGGTTTGTTCGCTGCGCCTGGCAACAAATAAAAATAAAATGAACGAAAAATATACCTAAAGGAGACACTTAGATATTCATTAGGAAACGTTTGACGTGAATTAAAGTACTGGTTCAAAAATATTCGACCAGATGTATTCCCTATTCCTGGCAAGATAATCCCACAACCTGTGGGTTTTACTGAGTTTGAATTAGCAACCTCAGTGCGGTGAAAGTCAGAAGTTACACGAAACCCGATTCAGCATTGGACTGTTGTGAATCTCGCGGCACAAACACGAGACAAGAGCAAGAAAAAAGTTCGACTAAATTCTTCCACGTTCTCCAGGAGACTGGTTACCTGCTGTCACGCAGCACAAAGTGTAAAACTTGCTCAGATAATAGTCATCCCTCATACTGTTGATCACCGAATGGCTAGTGTATCAAGCGCAATTGGTAACGATTATACCATCCCTGAATTTCTATCGGTGCCGCAAATCTAATCTCATGTATAAGTGCAAACACCCCGGCGTAATTTCAGTGTCAATAGTAAATAGATTAGTGGAAATGAAAACTACGCGTAGGCAAAAACGCTCAAAAAATAAACAACATAATAAGCGGAATTTAAAATGCAAAAGTAGTTGGTTTGTCTCGACAACAAAACAAACACAGTTGACAACCGAGATACCCATCTAATAAAACCTAATGCTCACTTTTACAGCGATTCAACCCAAAGGTGTACAGCCTTTACTCTATAGTTTGTGCCTTTATGTGTTGAGGAGCATGGAGCTGGCAATCACAATAATAATATCTGGCTCCCTCAGCAAATATGTAGGAAAACCTCCATAGTTTTGCCGCCGTCCGTGAGCCGTCCGTGAATTCTGATTGCAGAAGTCACTTTAATTATCTATCCACCAAACGGTCATTTATATAAATGGAGCACTTTACATCATTACATATTACTAGACATACACAAACCAAAACCACAACAGTTTGAAGTAGGACAGCTCAAGTACATGTAAACTTTTTCGTCACAGATGCCGGTAATCGACTTTGACGTTTACAAAATCTGCACAAAGCACCGCCAGAGGAAGGCTACTTTCGTACAAAAATCTTATGAAAAATCTCATCACCAAAATCTAGTCAATAGCTTATCATGTGACGTAACGCACGTGAATAAAGCGGGACTGCTGCTATGTCCCATTAAACTGAGCTGCTGCTGTGTATCTTGTGACCAAAATGTGTAGTTTTTTCCCAGTGTTCTAAGGTCGCGAGTTCAAAGTTCTCTGAGTTTCCCGGTGTGCACAGAACTGATTATATTGAACGAGTAAGTCACAGCCTTATTTCAAGCCCCGGCTTTTTAAAACACACGTGTTATGAAGGCGGGACAACATCTTTATGGTAATAAGGAAGTCTCCTGACATAGGCATCAGTTCAAAAAGCGTCAACTGCGTACTTTTGGCTGAGCTGCACACGTGTTTGGATTTCTGTGGTGCACCAATGAAATGCTTCGTTATCTTTTTCCTTTAATACGTCACGCACACTAGACAGAGTATGGTAACATAAACCAGTACTGTAGAAACAATTACTACTTTGTAAGGATGTTCTGCGACAATTTGGCTAAAATCAAATAATTTGCATAAAGGATTTTGGTTCAATGAAAACCTCTGAACCAATTTGGAAAAACCATGCTTTTTGCTATACTCTATCTGAATCTCATTCACGGTCTTCAGAGCTGGTTGTATTTGATTAGACAGGATCTGGAATAATCCTGATTGGCTGGCAATGCACTGGCACTGTAATAGGTAATGTACGATAAAAACCAAAAAAGCACAGCTTACGTGGATATAGTTGAGTATGGATAGCAGGCTGAGTTGGTTCTCTTTGTTCGTCAGTGTTATCACTGTCTATTTGGGATACGGCAAGAAGTGTGAGTTGTTTACTATGGTCTTTGTGTTTAACTTGTGATTCTTTTTCAGTGTTCTTTATGATATAAGCAGCTTCCCAGTTTAGAGTTGAAAATATTGTGTTTTCAGGCATCCATCTCTCGCAGCCGCAAAAGCACAGTTTAGATATTTTGGTGAAGTGCAAACACTAACTTAAACACGATACTGTCTTTCTTCTTTAGTAGACGCAATGAACACTCTGCTCCATATTTACGCACCCACGGGTAAGTTCAAAATACTCCACTCAGTTTCCTCGGTAATGAAATTTTGAAAGTGCTGAATTAAACAGGCATTTCATTTCTTGGCATGTCAAAGAGAGTTGCCCTTATTGTATGGGACTGGGTGAGGGCCTTATTTGATCTATTCCTCTCACAATTACTCGGTTGCAGAATTTGTCACAGTTTGATCTACGATGGGTTAGTACAATGCAGCTGGACACTTTCTATCAGGCGCCACTGTGATTGTTTATCTGAACAACGTGGGTAAAATGATTCGCCAGAATTTGTTCAAACACCTCAGTACAGTTAGTCACTGTTCTCCTTGCAAGTTTATGTGACCCTCAAGGGCGCAAATGCTAAAATTTGACTTACTTCATGAACTAAGAAATGTCATCACCTTTCGGTGTTTTGATTCTTTGTGACTGTCACCACAACTGCCATTGGAGCGCAGCGGACAGTGGTCACGAAAAAGCAAACCGGAATCAAAATGCCGTTCTTGACGTATTTGCTTTCCTCCGGTAAAAGGCCTCCGCGTCATACAATAGCAAGGCAGTGGTTTCCGAAAGATTTAGCTCAACGAAAAGTTTTTTATAAAAAAAACTTATGCCAAAGAAACCGTAAATAATTTCTTTGCCCGAACCGGAATACTGTACGATCATTGTATTAAACTTAGTTAACATGATTCGCTATGCACAGATGTGTGGTTTTCGGACACGACATGCAATGGACTATAGAGCGACAAATTTGCAGTTTTTCACTCGACAAGATAGAGTACATTTTCTCAGCAGATACTATACGTCTAAGTGCTATAAAACTCTGCAATATTCCATATTGATCTGCGGCTTTTTACCTCAACTTTCATCAAACGTGTTTCCCGAGTGGAGTGGGAAATCGACGTGTGTTCCCCGTGGGCGTAACCTTCTCGCCAAAATAGTGTCATTTCACATGCTTTTTACCAGAGGAGCAAAACAATTGGAACAAGCAGTTAGTGCTCAATGCGCTCGTGCACCGCTTTGGTCTTCGACCGTTGAATCAAATGTCCGTGAGATATCACGGTGAGCACCCAAATCCCTGAAGTTTGGCTTCTTGCGCTCTTTCGACGGGTTAATCAGATCTCTCGAAGTGCGAACAATTCAGAAACGATCCTTTCTTTCACACAAACGATGACGTCCCCATGCGCCACTATTTTAAAGCAGGGAATTGAACTAGAGTTTAGCGCCTATACTACTGAGTTGACAGTGTATGAGTCAGGATAGCATTTTTTGGCAGAATATCTAAACTTCAAGGGCGCTACGTCCAATCCCATTTGGCTTTATAAGGGTGCCAATCAACTAGTTCAAATGGGTTGCGGGTTTCAAGCTTTCGAATGTTTTTGAAGAGCACAGCTACCAATCGATGCGATTACAGATGGTTTATGGTCATATTATCCACATGTTTGAACGCAACAGGAAAGAGTTTGAACAAACTCGACAATAGATGCAAGACGAGTTGGATTAGGCACAGATTGTATTTAGTCTGCCACTTACTGAATGGCAGAAGAATCGTGGTGGCTTAAGCCGGAATCAACTTACGTAGCTTGAGGCTCAAACTTTTATTGAATTTTTGCAGAACCATACAGCATGTAGTGTTAGGTCAGGATGTTTTTGAATATTATTTTGAATAAAATGTTTTACTTGATCTTTCAAAAGCGCTTTTGGTGGCTTCTAGTTACCGTCAAAATGCTCCCTAACAATTGGGAACATCCTTGAAATTTCAGATGAACATCACACCTGGCGCAGTTTTGCGAAGGAAACTTACGTCCAATTTTACTTGAGACAACAAAAACGCACAAAAACTTTGACTAGTCTAACAACAGCTTTCTTGCATCAGTTCTGTTCGAATGCGCCACACAGAGATTACAGGTAAGCATCGAAAACGCCTGGCTTGCGGACGGCTTTCTATCGCTAGTGCTGCATTGATATAGACCAAACGGGAACATCTAGCGCGCTTACAACGTGGAAGTCCTGAAAGTTGGGCGAAACCATACACCAATCCTCCATAAACCAGAAACGTTTGCTTCTCCCCATCCAGAAAATACAGTAAACAATTGTCCACCACAAAAGTGATGATTACCGAAAGAGACATCTGATGGTTTCTTGGACAGAAAATACGGTTTTCCCAAGTACTATGTGGGATATTTAAGCACTTAGTGAAATTGGAGGTTATAGAACACCGCTAGTAATTACCACCACTGGTACAGCAACGATCCAATGGCTAATGTTTTTTCGAACCTCATTGCTCATTCGTTACTGATCACAAATTTTCGCCTGCATCTCGTTGAGTGTGGCAGGGAAAATGAAGCATACTGGAGATATTGCTAGGTTAAATGCGCAGTAATGTAGTAAATTTTGAATATGTAACCTGCTCCAACACAAGTCTAACTTGGTTCACCTGGTTGAGAATATGCCAATGCTTTCGGTATCCTTGGTGAATTATCTTGCTCAATAACTATTTGCTTCTACTTTAGACGCCAACCAGTATGGAAATTTGGGAGATACAGGATTCGGATTCACTTCTCCCCCATCCACACATCAATCATTTGCACAAGCCCGTTCAAGTCAGAGCCCGGAGTCTTCCAACGGTCCACATCGGTGTCCGATATGTTCAAAAGCGTTTCAGTATTCCTGCTATCTTAACTACCACCTTGAAAGACATTCCAACCGAAAGCCATACAAATGTGATTTCTGTCCATCTTATTTCAAATCGCTCGGAAATCAGGAAAATCACATGATAGAGAGGCACCGTGAGGAGATGATCGCCAGTAGAGACGCGGGGACTGCTGGGTATACAAGGCTCTTGAAACGAAAATGTTATTTTTGCCCGGATTGCGGAAGGCGTTTTTGCTCACGATCTGTGTTTAATATGCACACCGTCGTCCACACGGACGATAGACAGCACGCATGCCAAGTGTGCGGGTATAGATTTAAAACTCTCCGTAATATGAGACGGCATGTGGCACAATGCCGTCTGAAGGCCATCAAAGATACTGCAACATCGGCAAATGCCCCTTACCAAACTACAAGGTAATTTCTCTAGGTCTGCTATGTAGATACACATGGTGAAAATACAACAATCAAATGAAGTGCCCTGTTGTTTTAATCCATTGGTGTTTCGCTGGCAATTTCCTATTTACAGCAGCAAAGAGTGCGCTCAAGCTCGAATGGTACGATTATTCAGTATAGTCTGGATCATAGGGGGGTCTACATGGCTAAGTTATTGCACTTGTTCTAGCTAATTGATAGTGTGGCGCCATGTCCGTTTTCATTTTTCGGAACCAGAACGCACAAGATGTATGTTAGCAATTTTACCACAACTCATGCCTAGTGCACACGCTACTTGGTAGCAAAACAAGGCAACCTTGGGTGCATTCGGTAATTTGTATTGAAAAACCTAAAGCAGAAAAGTGCACTACTTTCAGTTATAATCATATAGGACGCAAGTTTATCCCAGAGCAGCCGTACCAAATGGAACTGCGTGAACTGGTACGCTTACCTCCGAAATAGGTTCCATCAACTTCAAAATCAGCAAACGTTTCTGTAAAACGTAGTGGAATGAACACATGTCAGTCCTCAATACGGATGGCTTACCCAATCTCTCCCCAAGGGAACCGGAAATCAAAGCCTGCAAAGTTGCTGCATAACGTGTTGACTAAAGTTTTGATAAATATAATCAGAGATCTGGTGATGCTAATGATGATGGTGATAGTGATTATGATGAATCTGCCACCCGAGGGCAGTTCGTTACAATCAATCTAGATTCGGTCATTTCACAATTTTAGCTCTTTACGTATGGTATTTCAGTGGATAATTGAAACTTCCGTGCGTTTGCTTAAACACTGAAGGAAACGGCTAGGCCCTTGATTATTTCAAGAACGTTGAAACGTACTTTCCAGGTTAATTTCAAGCACCGAAGCTCAGGTTAGAAATGCCGATCATTTAAGTAGTAAATAGCTGCAAATCGCACATTGTTTTCGGTAAATAAACTGTGTGCAATTTGAAAGTGTTTTCTGTGAGTCAGATTTTCAGCCGCATTAAAAAGCGCAGATTCACTTTGTTTAATTTGCTAGATTGGTGAGAAAATGGAGGAACTAAAAACAATTAACTACTCTCAGTTACTGAGACTTCGTAGACTAGATCGCCGTTGGTATCGATGATTCCCTATGTACATCGCGGGTGCCTACATATCGGCTTAAGGTCTTTCGGTTTTGGTTGACAGAGTACTTCTGACGTAATATTTGATTGCACAAATAAATCCATCTTCACTCAGAAAACATCAACCAAAAATAATAACATCACCCGAGTCGTATAGTAGCCGGTCCCGCCCTATATCCAAATCTCAGCTAATCCAACGAGCTGTTCATTCTCAAATTCCGGATGCAAAATATGTTCGCCGGGTGTTACAATTGAAGAATCTCCACAACTATGTAACTGGGGTGGTCTCATGTTCACGTTGAAGGGTTACGTGGAAGTTCCCTAGGCTCTGCTGCACAACAAATGCCCTGGTTGTCAGGTAAATCTTTCAAAAAAGCCTATCTGCTCTACTTTAGTTAGTTAAAAATTTACGCCTGTTCACATGGACGTAGACCAGAAGTACAATTTTTCATCCGTTTGCTTCATTGGCTATCTGTCCCGAGAATTTGGCTTAAAACATTGAGTGACCAGAACAGGTTCCGGTTTCCTTAGAGCCTATCAGGAAGGCGCAATCCCCGAAAAATTATGGATACGGTATTTCGTATACTAAAGAGTTTCATTCCGACACAGCTATAAGTTCGCATCCATAAAATCATTTGCGTCGTCCCAAGTGACTGGTTTTGGTGCTTATTTATTCCTTTTCAGGCCTCAATAAAATACCCTGTCCTCGCTAGGTTCACCTCTGCGACCATTCAGCGAATGTGAGCTGTGTGACCGTAAATACTCTACTAAACGTCCACCGTATTCTCGCCCTGATCCGCAAAATTTTAGGCTGTTAGTTGTGCCACAATCTGCCTTCATGTGAAAGTATGAATTTGGTTCACCTTTGCGACAGTTTCAGGTTTGTAGCGCGGTAAATGTATCTGACAGTGGAGTACCACCCTCCTATAAATTCGCGTTCTTTCTTCGTTCTTGGTTGACCTAATATGTGAACGCCGCTCCAGTCGAACTCGTGTCCTTCTTGACCTTTGTGCACGGAGATGAGAGTGAATTGATCGTGTCTTTCAGTGGCGAGCTTGTGCTCATTTATTCTGATGGATAGCTTCCTTTCTGTTTGTCCTATATATCGCTTGTTGCAGTTCTTGCATTGGATTCTCAATATGACATTGTTCTTCGTCAGTGGATCTAATTTTCCCTTTGGTCTTCATAGTGTCCCCCGCAAGGTGTTTACGGGCTTGTAAACGACCGTAGTATTGTGCTGTCGTAAGAGCCTTGGCGTCATTTCAGCGGTGTTCTTGATGTATGAGAGCGTGATAGGTCTGTTTGCATTTTGTGCTGTTGCGTCGATCGTATTTGGCTTCCTAAGTGATCTCCAGATGAAATTCCTCAAGTATCCATTTTTCTGAAGGAACTATCAACCAACATATCGAAAGTGATCTCATATGCCAACAACTAAGAGTAGGAGAACACCAGAACCATGGAGCTTCGAGCTCCAAAAGTAACCAGGCGAGGAACTCATTTGGGGAGCAAGAAGGCCTAATTAAAACGGGCGCATCAGTGGGATTGGAGGAGGCACCCAAATTAAACACAAAATTAACCGACGGAAGCAGGGACACTAACCATTACAGCGGAGAAAATAGGGCGGTGCAAGGAACCAATCAAGCTCGTGAACGTCAGACCACAAAGCAGTGGTAATCAAGGCCAGAAAATGAATTAGTAAAAATAAAGGTTCTTGGGATAACCAATCAACACAAAGGAACGCAGACCACAACGCAACAAAGATCACAAACGGATCAATAGATTCACGAGAATCGTTCAACTCCAAGTAGCCAATCAAGTCAGAAGAAAACAGATGGTCTTCAAATGCTATATAAACGCACGCAGGCAAGGAAGAAGTGTACCGACCCAACTGCGCACTGATGATGTCTCCTCATATGGTGACGAAACGTTTCCAGGTCAATTTCCAAGCTCCGCAAACGGATCAACAGCCACCTGATCAACAATCAATAAACTCACCCGAGCTACCAATATTCCAACGCATTACGAACATAAACTGGATTGTTATATTAGCATTGCAAACTAAAAAAGAAAATCTCAGAACTTTCTGGTTGAATATTATCATTGTACACACCGTACGCGTCATACGAGATTCACGGGCTTATTGCTACCGAAACAAAGCTACCGGCGCAAATCACTGGAGCATGGTCAGGGTACCATCCTACTTTTTGTTAAGTGAGTCGTCCAAATCCAAACACTTCATTTTCACTACTACTGTCTAGGCTTCAAGAACCTACCTCATCTGGACCCTCGTGCACCGAACGGGTGCTGCACCTGAAGAGACTGCCAATGATTTTTTTCTGTGGGCATTCAGTAAGTAGTTCGCAACAAGAAATTTGAACAAGATGCGTCAGCCCTTTACCGATCAGCTCCGCCACACCAGAATGATTGTCATCCACCAAAACCCAACTTTCTTCTCTGTGCCATGGATGCTTCTGTATATGAAAGCTATGTGCGTATAATTGTTCAACTAACAAAGCTCATACAGTCTAATTAAGCAACAAAAAAAAACAAAAAAAATTGACGCGCGCTATCCCTAGTATTATCCGTTTTCTTGGAATTCATAGCACACAAACAAATTAGTCTGGACTTATTTAACACGGGTTGTGCACCTCTGATAATTTAATTGGGCTAATGCTTTCGTTTCTACGTTCATTAGGGTTTAGTGAGTGCGAGGCGGTAACGAGGAAAACTTGAAAGATCTTGCCGCAAAAAATGTTAGACTAACACAGTGTGTTGGACGCGTATTGAATTCTTATTCCGAATATTCAAAAGCCAAGAAAGAAATCAACATACTAAATACACCTGTGCATATTCTGGACGGTTTTATACACTTCACACTTTCAATAATGGTCGTTCTTATCAAACCAAAAACGGTTTGGAGGGGAAAAGTCTAACGGACCAAAGATTATTCATCAAAATACCTAGGATACCTACCGGCGATTCATCACAGCACCTACGTGTCTTTACCCACTTAGACAGCTTGTTTTGGAATAACGGCCGGAAATTTTTTTCAGAGACGGTCTATATCAGATCATCCCGTAGCATTCTTTTCCTTTACTGTTTGTTGGTCGTTGACAACTTTGCCCGCTCATGTTTGCCTTGCACAATGCAAATGCAGCAGAAGGATCACCAAGAAATCCAAATAGAATGCTGGAAAGAGTTATATCTCTGTGCATCCTCTAGAAGGCTCATACCGGTTATACTATCCGTTGCGTTCAACGATATGATTTCGGAGAGGACTTGAAATCAATGATGTTGGATCTCCAAGGAGGACGCAAAATATTAGTAAAACGGAAAAGCAAAATAAGTAAGTATCGAATGGTTGAAAACATTCACTGACTAGCATGTGAACCTGCTTCGTGGCACGTAAACGAAAAAAGAGAACGTGAAAATTTAGCAGGATTATTCAGGATTGGGTGTACTTTAAAAGGGTCCTGCTGCTTATTAAATATTTTGTCAACATGCTATACGGTCCTAACGTTTGGTAACCACAATAACGGCACCACACTAATTTTCGTATCTTCGTAGCCTGCAGTTGGTTTGCCCCAGCGCTAACCAGTTAGTCGGTATGGTCGGTAAAACTCTAAACAGATGCAAGCCCTTGTCCAAAACACCACTTGTTTCGGGGCACCACGTGGAAGAGCAATCTAAATTCACATTAATGGTGTTCGTCTTTTTAAGGCTTTTCAGATTAAAGCTGCTGTTCCATATATTGGTTAATTGAGTCCTGATATTCATAAACTTTGCTTGAAGTCTGGCTGATGGAATTTACCATTAGTCCCTTAGTTCTACCCGACATTGAAGCAGGCGCAACAAAAATTTTGCTTACTAATGAGGCTGCTTTTCTTTGGCGGAGGCATCATTTATGTTTGATGTAACGTTTTCTCTGCCTCTCATTTGGACTCAGCCAATGACCGTGGTTTCCGAGGTTCGGCTAGCAATATGTTCTAACCGAAGACGGATATTTAGACAGCCTAATGATAACATCCATATATAGTGCACCTTGGCTCATCATGTAAGACACAGCGGTGCCCAAAGTGTTTCTTTCTTTCTTCGCGTCTTTCTGACGAAGCAACGGGCCAACTCAATGGTCAGTACCCGAGCAGGCAGCCGGTTTCGGAGGCATCTAGGCAAGTGCTTGAACTGATGGATAGCACAAAGCTACTGGAACCCAAGTTTCGTGTGTTTACGGGAAATGTTATTTTGTGAAAGTTTACTGATGTTCAGATAACCTGAATGTCGGCTGATTCAGACATTCATTGAATCCCCGAGTTTCAGGCATTTTGTGGTATATTCCGAGGCGCATAGGCGTAACAATAGGGGTTATTCCATGTGCTAGAACAAGCTGAAGAAAGGAATAGCTTTCAACAAGAAGATCTGAACAAAAACCGCTTTTCACCTAAGAATGAATGTGACCCACAAGTGCGCTGATAATGCAAGGTTGTCGAATTTTCTTTCTCGAATTTCAAGTGGGTTTAACCTTTGTACACAAGTTTTGACTGCTTTAAATTGCCCGGCAAAACCAAGTACATCAACACTTTGTTATCGCTTACGTTTTCAAACGTGACAGAGGATCATGCAATTTGTCGGTCTTGTAAATACGCTTCAATTTTGGCAAGTCAGTGTCTAGAAAGCGAGAAATGCCTTTTGGGTATCGGACCGTGTGTTTTGTTGTGTTCGCAACTTCCATGCTTTTACCTGACTTGCAGTGTCGTCCACTAGGTTAAATCTGTCATCAGGGATAACAAGTGATGATGTCTATTTATTTGAGGGCCAAATTGATAACCCGCAATGTTCCATAATAGGATATGCAACACTGCGTTAAGTACTGATCTAAAGATTTCTTGGATATGAATGATTTACACTGCAAACAACCATGAAATGCATTCTTCTGGGCAGCGGCCGAACCGCCATGCCTTCGTCCAATCGGGGGGTCCAACGTTGGGCTTATCGGATGTTCGTAAAAGCAAGTTATTCTGTGATCCTCTGGTTGAGTAATGGATATTTTGTCACAAATGCGGCGCATTGAGGACACGTTTTGTTGCGCCCTCTTCTGAGAATCCCCGGACAAGATAATTATGGAGATCTTTACAGCATTCTCAAAAATCCCCATAAATCATCATCAACCAATCAGCACCTCGGAGGGCGATACTCCACGAGTCCTGTGAAACCTCCTCCTGAAGACTTTCGATTCAGAAATTTGGTCAATAACTGGCCATATGAGGTAATTTCTGTTAAAAGAAATTAGCTTGAGGTATATCCTGTCCGGTGAAAACTAATCATATTGCTCATAACCCGTTCATGTTCAAACGTTTGTGTTCAATTCTTTTGCGGAAGGTCGCTAGTCCCAAAATTTCTTGGTTTCGTGGGACAGTAACATCCGTTTCCACCTCACAAGAAGCGACCTACTGCGCAGTCCTGGAAGGCTCTGTAGAAATTACAAACATCAGCGTCATTTAAAGATACCTGTAAAAACCTCTTTATAAGATGATTGCAAACAATTCAGCAAACAATTCTTCGGACAAGGTGTTCGCAATTCTCACAGCATCACTATATAAAAAAATTCAATGAACGCATTTAGCCTGCACCTAGAGCATAGCTTTTTCTGAGATCTACAGCCGTTTGTACTTGGTTGATGCACCATCACGGATTTCTGTCGCCTAATGCTGAGAGGGCAGTCGTGTTATTATCAGGCCAAGTTTTCCTCTGGAAGCATTTCTCCGAAAGATATACTTTAACATCTTGGCGGTAGTCAGGTAACCAGATGCATCCCATAATTAAGTGGACATTCCTCAACAGAAAACCTTATTTATGAATGTAAATTCCAAACTAGTTTTGTGCAATTTTCCAAAACATATGTGGTTCAATCAAATTGTGTCAAAACGCCCAGAGATAATTTTTACTTCTGAAAATTTAACATGCTACGCGAGGGCTCATAACGTTACTTTAGCAGAAGCCTTCGTGAATCTTGTCCAAAGGATTCCAATCTGGTGAGATTTGATTGGATAAAATCTAGAACTATGGTGATTGGATAGAATTGCAGTACCACCATATGAACTAATGTATGATATACACCACAGAACCAAATATCGGGGAACGCCGCTGAGCGTAAAGTGCAAGCTGAATATGATCCCATTAGTTATGCTTCTCATCACTGTCCACCTTGGCAGCGGAAAAAAGTGTGAGTTGAAGAGCGTGACCCATGGTTTCACAGTGTCATTCGTAGTATGTTTCATCGGACACTCTACATATGTGTGCTTTGTTGTGATCAGGCATGACTGTTTTTTTGCGACTGCACCCCACAGTTTAAATATTCCCTGAAATAGCATTCGATAACTTTGACACTTATACCGTTTTCTTATTTTCAGTGAGCGCCTTGAACAATCTGATCGATTCCTACGCACCGATCGGTAGGTTCATACCTGTCTTTATTTGCTGACATGATCAAAATTCAACGGATTGAAAAAAAATATAAACAAACTGTTTTTTGGATAACACGGACCTAATTAGGTTCCTGTAATCCACCAGCGCTTTCTTTCAAGTCATAATTCGTCAACCATTTTGGGAACGGAGACGCCCGACCATTTATCCGGGCAGCGTAGGACAAAAATTATCTGACTCAATTTTTAAGGTAACTCATCATTGGCAATGGCTGCTTGTATGTAGCCATCTAAGACTCAGACTGAAGAGGTTTTTGGCAACGTAAAAATGATAATATTAGGCTTGTTTTCCAACTTGTCGTGAACATGCCAATTCAGACGTGACTGCTCCTGTCAGCAAGAAGGATGGATATTATAATCCCGGTGGCTGATATGAATGCACCGGATTTTCCTACACCTTGCACCGCCCATCGGATGATGCAGTGCGATCATTTCATCTTGCGTTTCCCCATGAATTGGTCTGTGTTTGATCCGTCACTCAGGAAAGTTAACCCAAATAATCACTTAGGTGCCTCTAATTAACAGATCTACTTTGCCGCTCCTAATCTGTGTGTTGGGCAAAATACATTTTGCTTAAGCCTTAAATTCTACCTTTGTTGATGTATATTGTGTCTCTAAAATTTGCGTAAATATCCCCAGCTTTTTTAAGCCAAAGACTTTTTGATTATTCGGTGATCCTTCCGCAATGAATCGCGATATCTTCGGTGTCGGAGTTAAACTCAGCTCGATGACTGAAAACATCGTTCCAGACCAGATCTCAGTAAATAATTATCACTACGCCGTGCCCACCTGACTCAGTTAACAGCAATGCAGTTGGACATGGTAAAAACCGCTAACCTGTCGTATCAGCATGCGTTTCCGCGGACTTCATATCTCTGACTGAAGAGAGATTTTAGCAATGTGAAAATGATAATATTAGGCTTGTTTCCCAACCTGTCGTGAACATGCCAATTCAGGCATGACTGCGTCCCTCAGCAAGAAGGACGGATGTTATAATCCTGGTGGCTGATATGAGTGACCAATTTAGACGAATAATGTCGAGGGCAGCTAATTGAAGAATGCTCTTTGGCGTTATGTGGCGCACATTGATTAAACTTTGGAAGAGACATTCGTGAGGATCTATCTAGCGTGGGCTCGATCAAGACGGCTGGCGATCAAACGTGTCCGTATCCAAATTTATATCCCTTATGAAAACTACTGCGAGCTCGTACGAGTGTACAACATTCCTTCGCTTGATTTCACCGCGTTTATTGGTGTATGAAACCCAAGCTCTGTCTCATTTTTTATCTTCAAAATTTAAAGATAGGCTGCTGGATAAATCCCCGCCTTCCTTTGACACCTCGGTGGTAGAAATGCTTCTCGGACAGATTTTGCCAAACTTTAACAAATAGGGCATTGACGTAAAACAGTCGATGACCCTGCAAATGTTTGAAAACACTCGTCAATAAGATTGGTCGTTTGGCGACTTCCCGTCCCTGGATGTGCACTCTAGGATTCAAATCAAGAATTTCCAGTGACGACGGAAAATTGCCCAGTTATCCTTTTCAGTACTTAGCTAACAAGTTTCCGAATTCATTCAAAATGCAATCCCCCTCAGGGCTTCGCTGCATGTCCCCTTCTTTCCTGCTACGCGGTAATCGAAACTGCAGCAGCCTTTGATACACGATTTGCAGCTGATAAATGAAGTTGCACTTTTAACTCCGTGAACTTATTTGAGTTTCATAAATTTGATTACTCTGCGTCGAACTTGGATTCGTGAGATAACAGTAGATGCGGTTAAATATGTGACCCTCTACTCTGTTGTTCATTTGCAGTTGTGATCACGTTATCTTCTTTTGCCTTTAACCAGCTGAAAAATTTGAAATGAGCACCATCGTTTGTTCCGACTAGCATCAAAACCAGTTATTTTCCCAACGAAGGTAATACGTATTTTCACACGATATACTTCTTTACTTACTCACGTAAGTAACTTGTACGTTATTTGCAATTAAAGCATAGAGAGGTTCAGATTACTGTGCATAAGTATGGAAAGCAACAGCCGAAATGCTAGTCAATACCACTCATGTGACGTACCGGGGGGCTCTGTTCCAATAATTCTCGGGCTGGCTTTCACCAGTCGGTCAAACCGGTGCCATGATGTAATGCGATCATTACTTTTTATTTTCCGATTACGGACAGACCAGGTCTATATAGCTTGCATGGTTGCAGGCATGCAAAAAGACTTGAAGAGGATTCACTGTTTCTGCAACGACGAATTACACACATCTGTTGTTGTCGTTATTTCTTGGCAACTAAATTGCAGAAAAAATGTTGTGAACATTGCACAGTTTTAGCGATGTTACTTTGTGATCCGAGTATTGTATGTAGGTTTGTAACACCGGAGAGTGTGAACTGCTTATTTGTTCCATTTGATGCATATCAAAGTGAGGTATAACTGTTCCATTGACCTTCTCGAAGGCGCAACGATTGGATTTTTCCGCGCTGTGCCCAAACCCTTCCCACCGTTTACTTTAGTATCACAAAAAAACTGAGTAACTAATTCAACCCCCGGGTCATTTTGTTACAGTCTTATTTCCTCATTCTGTTTAAACCGAATTGAGAACGCCAAACCCCGATTGTCGAGAATATAAACCTCGTTCGTTGTTTTGCAGTGTTACTACTGAGAGGCACCAAACCGATAACAACATTCAGTGGCGGATGAACAATAAATTAAGCCAACTACCCAGTCCCTTAAAACATCAACAGGTATAAAGATTTAGCCAACGAGAAACGTGTATAGCAAACGCAAGACTTTTTCGACATTTTGGGTCTAAAGCAGAATCCGTTGTTGTTTTTTATCGATGCAGGATGGCAAATAAATGTGCGTTGCTATAGACAGTGTTTAAAAATCAAAGCACTAGGCCGCTCCGTAGAATAGCCTTGCTCGGGTAAAAGGCTTAAAAGGCCAGCCACCAGCAATTTTAATCCCCAGTTCGTCGAATACAACCCAGTGCTGGTAAGTTGCTTGTTATTGAATTGGCTGAGGTGCGGTTCGATGTGTCGAGATGTGTCCATGAAGGACATTTGTACGCCTGTTACAAATTGAGGATCCATTCACATTTGTGGGAAATGTGGCAGAGTACGTGGCCTTTTTAAGCTTGCTATCATTTTTTCCTTCCAGATGTCAATGAATATGACCCTTTCAGGAGTGCAGATGTCGGTTTTACCTCCAAGACCTCCAAGTATAAACTGGACACCAAAAAGGATATACAAATGAGATCAATCAAAAACTCCAAGGTCACCAAAATTTATCGGTGTCCGGAATGCTTCAGAACCTTTCAATACCCAAGCTGGTTTAGTCAACACATTGAAACGCATTCGCGTTTAAGGCTACATAAATGCGATTTCTGTCCGACCCTTTTCAAGTCAAATAGAGGTCAGAAAAGTCACATGATAGAGCAGCACTGGGAACACTTGGTGTCCAGTGAGCGCAAAGGAACCACTGGGTATTCAAGCCTTCTGAAACGAAGAAGCCATTTATGTCCCCGTTGTGGCAAACGGTTTTGTTCTCGGACTGCCTTCGATATACACAAGGGCCTTCATACTGGAGGTAGGCCATATGCTTGTGGAGTATGCGAGTATCAATTTACAACTCTCAGTAGTTTGAGACGACATAAAAAGCAATGTCATTGAGGAGCCATCAATGATACCTGATGGGAGTCAACACATGCTCATGACAAACTATGATGACCATTTCCAATGTCGTGCAACAAAGTTTTTCACATCTAAAATATATTGATAAAATTTCCTCCATTGTTTTTCTAAACCACGAATTTTTGGCGGTTTTTATCTGTACTGACGGCACTATTGATTGTGCGGACCCTTACCATCTTGGAAGTCATTAATTAGGATAGTCTACATCATTTGTGGTAATCATTACGAAACTGCATTTTCTGATCCACACGTCGAACCTAAAACTATTTGCATACAAGACAAGGCTGCCACAACTTATCCCGCATTAAGTACATGGCAAATGTTGGCATCAATGAAATCATTGCCCCGTTTTTTTTTAACGGGTATTTGGTTGTTCAGCAAGCTCACCGGTCGCAAAAAAAGATCATCCACGACTTCAGTCTGTATTCGGGTTTGAGTCCATCCGGTACTTAGGCGAAAGTATAATTGCAAGTCATACATGGGTATAGTACATGCTAATCCCAGCATGACTCTGCAAGTTTAGTACACGAAAACTCGCACACTTATCTGCAATATGTGTCTTCCGCAAACACCTGAATCAGCTAAGTCCCAAAGCTTGATCACCAATATGGTCATCATTTCAATTGGCTTATTACTCATACTGAAGGACTGTGAGTAAAAGAAACAAGTTGCATGCTCCAAATAAACTCTATCCATAAAATCTCAGAGCCAAGTAGTTCGGCGCGGATAAACTGTGCTCAGGCGACAGAAGACACGACAAGCTGCCTGGAAAATTCCGCCCTACGGAAGCCATTTGGTAAAATTCAGTCAAAATGCGGCTGTTTTGCATTTTTAAACTTGCAGTTATAGCCAGGCCAAAGTTTGCGGACGTATACGTGCAGTTTGAAAATGCGCCTAACTAAAAACTTCCGGCATCATTGCGCATGCTAACGGGAGTTCGAAGGCGATGCTGCCCTCCGTTTAGCATCGGCCCGCGTTGGTTGTACCCAATACAGCTGGCACCTGTGGGCACTCAGTAAAATATCATCCAAAAGACTGTTTTGGAGAGTTTACCTTCCATACCACGTGAGCTAGCTTTATGAGTGCGGATAGTGTGTAAATTCAGTCAAGGGTTCCGGAAAATTAGCTTCTAGATAAATCAACATTGGTACCTGAAGGGCATGAATCATAGGTAAATATTAACACCACAAACAGGCAGCCAAAACATGAAGTCGTTTCGTCTGTAATTTTTTATTCTCCGTGCCAAAAGGGTTATTTGGCCGATGTTCACATCAGCCGGGTGTTTCTGAGTAAACGGGCTAATTGCCGTCGAAGCTGTATGAGCAAATTGCAATGTGTGAAGCAGCGCAGCTCAAGATAGCTCACTGGCTAAGGCGCGGACATAATTTTTTGTGGTTTCATTGTTCACGCCTACACGTGGCATCCCGACTGCTCTCAACAAAGCCTCGATAACCGTAGCTCTACCCTCGGGCTTTCTTCTGATAGAGCGGCGGCTGAGCACGATAAGATGCTGCAGATGAAAGGACAACTAGTCTCTCCGCCAGTGAGTTGGCACAACCTGAAGTGAAACTCAAAAGGAGATCGGCCCTGCAATAGGAGCACCGGCGCCTTCACGTTCACACATCTCCCCCCAAGGTGAACATCTTTTGCTCAACCCAAGCACTCCCTCTTTATCAACGGCGCTTTTGAAGAAGACAGTTCTAATGGTATAGACTTTTAAATGACAGTGCATTAGAATTCTTTGTTTTGTCTACGCAGGCTAATGAAGACAAGCTATGGCGTCTACCAAGAACTCCAAAGTTTTGTGTGCTTCCTTTATAGCAAACAAGTAAAAACTGTCTCGACACGTTATGTATGGAACGTGCACCTCCAAGAAGCTAATTAACTACTGTCTCGGATTCTTTTCAACAGATTTCCATTCAGGCGTGCTTTAACATGGAAAGTTATGAAAATCTTGTCAGGAGATCTCGCTAGAACAACCCCTAAATTCTGAAAAACATATTTTACAATGGATGGCTCTACTGAATTCTTATTCCGAAGGAACAAACGTCGACAAAATATATCTATCTCACAGGGACTATCTTGATGGTTGAATTCTTATTCCGAAGGAACAAATATCGACGAAAGATATCTATCTCACAGGGACTATTCTTGATGCGCTTCATCGTTTTGGATACCTTGGATGCTCTTATTGGTCATTATTTCGACTAACCAAATAGGCTGTTTAAGGATACAAAATGACCCAAAGTAGTCACTCAAAACATCCTGCAGACAATTTTTCGTACCCGAGAAATCTCACCTAATTCATTACACATAATATATTGAACGTTCAGTGCTGGTCCAACAACTAAAGTGCATACGTGTGTGCTGAAATCTACCATCAATTTTTGTTTTGCTTACGTACAAACTTCAGCCTCTTTGCAGAGGTCACCAGTATTGTATTCTAGAAACACTTAAGCGGTACATCCTAATTATCCTGGATCGTATAACAATCGTATAACAATAAGAAACGATTTCGTGGAAACAGAGGAAAATAAAACGATGAGTCAACTGCATCAGAGGCATTTAGTTTCATTTAAACGCCACCAGTTCCACGATTGAGAAGTCGGCAAACGATTACCAAGATTATGATGTAGGAGAAAGCTGATTGGGCCAGCTGCACATCGGATAAATAGCTCAGGCGTTTCAGGAAACTGATGGACCGTAGTGTTTTGAGACGTTAGTCATTGCACTATTGCCTGTTTCAACAATGCTTATCTTCTACACCCGTCCTAATAATCCCAAAACAGTTCCAGAAGTGATTATCCGTGACCAACATTAGTCAGACCTATTTTTTACGTCTACTTCGAACAACCGATGTTTAACAGCCATAAAGGATTATCAAGGATTCGTCTAGATAGTTACAAGCCAGCAGATTGTACTGAGCATGTAACGTTTCGTGGTGCGTCATGTCCCGTTTGCACAAGTTGGAATGGAAATTCTGGGACACCAAGTGACAAGTTTCAGTTATGGGAGAACAGACATCTCCCTCTGAATCACATGCTAGTCCACGGTGTGCATCCGGACTTTCGCGGTTCTGTGAATCATACCACACCTAGGAGCAAGCGGTGCGGGAAAAGCCCCTGTTGTTAATATGTACTCATACCTGCCATGAACGGTGGGGTAAAATCATGGTATCTAAAAAGCAAAATAGAATCCACATATTTGCAAGCAACCGTAAGGGAAAGCAGGTAAACTAAGCAATTTCGGGGCTTGAAATCCCTCGGCAAACCCGTAAACAACAAGGACTCTCTAGTTGGTTACACAATAACTTGATTAACATATCGAAAACAGAAAACAGCGCATTAAGTTAAGCCAAGTTCTTTGTAAACTTCAATTAATACAACACGTCATACATTAACGAATTCTAGGGGAGGCGGAATCAAAAATCTTAACAAAGCTTGTTCAAAACCATTGTATAGTTTTCATACTAGGTAAGCTATAAACACCACTGTTGTGATTGACATACACCCCAACCAGCCATGCTTGCGTTCTGAGTTTCACGGCAGTAACTGTCATGCCTTGGTGCAACCAGTCGTTTCGAGAGAGTAGCACTGGATTCATCAGCTAGTCACAGTTGCACGATTACTACTACTGAGTTTACCACTGAGTTTCCACTTCAAGACATTTCGTGTTGCCTTCTTACAGGAGAGGGAAAGAACTAAATTTTTCCTTTTGCCTTTACTAGTCTTTGAATCTGTCAACCTAATCTACCCAAGCGCGGAATTCATAATCTGAGGAGGATTCCAAGAGATTCAACATGCGCTTTGCTATATAGATAAATTTAACTCATGGTAGCATGTACGGCATCCCCGGGAAATAGCCAATGCGATTCAGATTGCCTTATGGTTTGCCTTCTAGTTAAGAAGTGGCATATCATGTGAAGTAAGGGTGCCTCACACTGCAAATCAGCTGCATATTAACAAAGTGTTAATTTTTCAGTCATTTTTCGGATGGTGGCGGTTATCAAACACTTTAATTTTCGCGAGATAGACACATCTGGGGATTTTCAAAAAAGATGAAACATCTGCTTGCTCATTCTCAGAATTTCGGGGAACAATTCAAGCACTGGCATGAAGAACACCTCGATAAAAAAATAACAAATATGTTCACACCAGCGGCAGTTTTAAAAAGAGATTAAGGATGTGCCAAAGACAAGGCTTTGAAGATGTCTGATAGTCGTAAAAATTTAGAGAATACAGTGGGCATGGACATATATAGCTCAGCTTTACTCGTACTTGTTTTTCGTTGTGTTCCAACATAATGGTTTCTCTCCAGGTTCTTTTCCCGTGAGACAAAGCGTTGCAACATAAACCAGGCGTACTGGCGAAAACATATAGCAATGTAATATGATATAATATAAAACGTTATTATTTGATACAATGGTTTCTCTCCAGGTTCTTTTCCCCTGAGACAAAGCGTTGCAACATAAACCACGCGTACTGGCGAAAAGATATAGTAATGTAATGTGATATAATATAAAACGTTATTATTTGATATAACATAACATATTATACTATAATGTGCCATTGCATTATAATATAGTAGAATATATACAATGTAGCATAATGTATTATGTTTTATAATTCCAATGTGATATTCTTAATTAATTAATTAATTTCAATAAAATTTCAATTTTGCTGTTCGGGTTAATAGCAAACGATAAATTTGTAACCCACGTAATTTTTCATTTTCATTGAGCGCAGTAACTAACCTATTGTTTGTCTACGTGCCTATAATTAAATATTCATCTCTCCTTACTGGAGTGGTAAACGATATATTGCAAATGGCGATATAAGCAGGTGTTTGGTTGTACAACCGGCAGGAAAATACACAATTGGTCTGCAGACAACAAGGTGCCTACACCCGTTAAACTCTTCGAAAACACCGTCTGTGGAACACCCTTACGGAGAAGGCGGCAACTCGATTTCCGCTGTTGGTTGAAAATGGGACAAATAATTTGTGAAAACTAGTTAATTAATCTGACTCATGTTCTGAATTAACTGACTGCTGACTGCTTTAAACGTGGGGACCGAAGACGCAAGTTGAAAAGGTTCATACAAGCTTTATTTAAAGAAGCACCAAAATCCAATAACATTTTGCTATTTTCTTATGAATTACCCCTCGTCAAAACACCAGGTTGCACTTGAAATTTCGCTTTGGACAAATAAGCCTATAGACTGAATTTTTCAACTCTGTTTGACCCAAATTTCCCCTAGTCGATCAATGTCGTTTATTGGTCTGCAGCCCGTTAGGCACGCATCCATTTAGAGGGGGTTTGCGCGTGATTCGATTGGCCACGCCGTTAAGTACTTCAGTCTCACTTCAAAATTTCACAGTGAACGAATCTCATTTTCAGGCAGACGGTCACTCCAGGTTAACTTTAGATTTGTAACCACGCGGTAACATCACTATAACCCTCTGTCTTATCTTTTCAAGTAAATTCGTGATCACTAATCCTGCGTTATCTTCTGACAGGAAAGAAATTTGACGAAAATCTCATGGTTTTCCGTCCGGTGGTTAAACGGTTTAAACTACGGTGTACTAGGGATTTTAACCATAGGATTAGTTTTGCTGCTGAATTCAGCCTAATTCAGTGACTTTTACGACATTGCCAGAAAGAAGTTAGGCGCGTAGGATTGTGTATTGGAACCGCTTATAGGTTACGCGATATAACATCCGAGGCGCTAGCCATTAGCCAACACGTGAAGCAGATAAGCGGCGTGCCCAATGTTTTTCCGGGTGGTTGAAACTTTTGGTCAAATCACTGAGCTTCTGACAGATTTTGAAGAGCGCAGCCAAAGTGTCCTGCGATTATGGATTAATCAGACTTATGTTTTCGCGCGGTTCAACGCATGCGAAAATATTTTAGGGGAACCGACAATTTCTCCTTGACGATCTGCAAGCATAATGCTCTACCGACTAAAATACGATATACCTTATTGAACTCAGCATGTGTTTTACGTTGTAGATTTGGCCCAAAGGAATTAATTTTGGCCAGGAAAGTGTAGACCTAAATTACGCCGTTCTGATCACAAGGAGTTAAAAGCTGCTCCAGAAAGTCTTCTTAAAGCTTTTTAATTGTCTATTTCTGCGTGCCGCTAAAAGTCTGGGAAAGTATAACAGAAAACTCATATACCATATTGGTCTCCCAGAGCTTTACGCAGCGGCCTTGTTTTCCCATTCTCGCGGAATGAACGTGAAAAAATAAACCTGTGATCGTCTTGGGTACCTTGCTCAGTCTTTGACATGCGGTAGTCTCACTCGTTGCACAAACAAATAGTACCTTTTGGTGGTGGCTTGACTAACTAACAGATTTATTGCGGCATCGGAAAATGTAATTGTTAAGCTAACAGTAAAGCTGTGCCAGATGCTGGTAGGTTCCGGGTTAAAACAAATCAGCTGTTTATATCCGGGCAAGATAGCATGTAAATTTGCTTTAGATTCCTAGAAATTCCCGGTGGCTACTTTTAGCTTACGCAACTCTGCTTTCCATATTGGAGGTCCAAGATATTGCCCCCGGCCCTGTGTGCGTACGGATAGAATTTCGACGGCCTTTCGTTCATTACGAACATTTTGCCGCACGCTTTTGCCCCCGCCTCATCAAATACAACGCAGCGGGAATAGACTTAGTGCTTGCTTGATTGAAGTGTCATTACAGTTAGAAAAAATATGCTTGTGCAAAACGGCTGGACGCATTTACATTCTCCCATCACCACTTCTGGCTACATTGGATTTTCTGGTATTTATGAAAAGCATTTGCCTGTTCATGCCTTCAAAGCTGTTTTAATCTTAGATGAGAAAGAATACGAACCAACGAGGAAAGCGGATAAAACTTTTACCTCCGCGACCTGCAGAAATGCATCGGACCGTAAAGTGCGTGCAAAAATACGATAAAACTAGGACTCCGAATCTACCGAAATGCTGAAGAGTGGTTCATTTAGGTAACTGGCTTACAGAAACGTGGAACACATTCGGAAATGAAAAAGCACAAATTCGATTCCTGACAGTCGTATTTTAAGTCCCTGGACGGTTATAGGGAAGGAGCCAGTGCCAGTTAGCGTGCAGGCGACACTGATCATTCAAGTATTCTAGAACGAAACATTTATTCACGTCAGTTTATGCAAAAAGTTTGCGTTCCATGCCTGCATTCATTGCGCACACTTGCGTCTATACGGATGAAAAGCAGGAAAGCTCGGCGTCGCGGAGTTGTCTACTAGAAAACAGTTACAAACTATCGGATAAGAACCGCTCACATTCAGCGTGTGTTTTTAAATGCTGAATATCCGGCCTCCTATTGAATGAGTCTTCCCGTGCTTTCCTGGATATTTACAGACCATCACGCATTTGTAAACGAATGCAGCAAAGCAGTGCCACAAATTCCCACCCACCTTCCAACAGACGCAAAGCGTAGTTACGAGAAAACAGATGACTATCATGCCTCACCAGTAGTATCCGCCGTTACACATCTGTCCTATTGATAGGTTGGGTGCATACCACCGATTTTCAATAATCTCATTCCAATTGTCTTCAGCAGCTGGTCTCTTCGGCAACCCGCCAGGTGTGCCGTGACACCTCCAAAGGTGAGCTCCGTTTACCCTTTATGATCCCCAACGATCTAGAATCGTACAGACGTCCTCCCGGTTGTCGGTAGGAGCATACGGAACTTGCCGTTGACTGCTTTCGTGACCTCAGCCCGCTCGTTTCAGGTTTCTGATGATCCTTCCAGTTGACCTTCGTCCCTCCGGGGTATGGTCCCGTCTTCCTACTTGCTGCTTTCTGTCTAGAGCGTTCCTGATGAGCGGTCGAGTTTTCTTGAGCTTTCTGCCTTTCATCTCCTAACCCCTTCAACGACAAGCATGTTGCCAGCCACAACTCAATTTACCGATCAACTGGGGAGCGCGGATGTCGACCGGATGTCAGTGTGAGCGGGGACTTGCATGTATTTCACTGTACAGATGTATGATCTGCCAGCAACACCATCGGCAGTTCGACTTCCGAGTCACCTGCTTTGGCCTCTAGCCGCTCCGTGGCCGTTCGGTTATTAAGTTTGGGTAGACCAGTTGATTAACTTGGTGCCGTTCTTAGCCGTTTAATGCCTAGCTTTTGCAAGCGGCCCATAATTTTTCGCTCTTAGAGCATGGCCCTGATCCTTTAGGATCACTTTGGCACCTGGTGTTTGACCACGATGGGGTGCATTACTACTCCACTGTTCGTCGCTGCCCGTTGGTTTGGCACGGCTGCCGCCTCGACCCACTGCGACAGCTGCTGTGTCATTTTCACGACCTATTGATTTCCTCTGGTCGTCGCCTGAAACGGGCCCGTGGCGTCAACGAACCATAACTCGCCGATTTCTGAGACAGCAATGGGTTTCACGGGATGGGTTGCCCTTGTCATATCCTTATTGATTAGTTGCCATCGCTCACAGGACACCACATAATCCATTACCTCACTACTCATCCTGGGCCAGTAGGCCCCCTATCGAAGTGATGCAACATTTATGTGCCCTCTAGTGGCACTCGGCGATCAGCTTCCTTCTCAAAACACGGGGTATCACGGGGAGCACAACATCAGAATTTGGAGCGTTGCAGGCAAATATGCCAGCTTCTCTCAGATTCAGCCCATCGAAATGACTCTGAAACATTTTCAATTCCTTGTCTACCTATCCGTTCTCAATTGTCTTTTTTTTCAACCAGACGAATGCAGCCTTTCGTAACACATACTTCTTCCATTGGATTTGCACCAACATTCGGGGATTCAGTTCGACGAAGAGGCTTTTGGCCTTTAGTCAAAAAATTGACCGATATATTTGATAACTCTATTCCTCTGCTTTAGGACTGCGCCGATACCGCGGTCACTGGCGTCCGCTGTGAACATCTCTCCGACCCTAGGCAGTTTGAGAGTCATGTGCTGATCCAACCAACGCGCCCTGACACGCTCAAAGCCCTCATCTTCTTCCCTGGTTCGTTCAGATTCCTGATTTTTCCCAAGCAAGTTGCTCAGAGGGACAGAGTTTTGTTGAAATCCATGGCAAAGCGGCTGTAATATGCTGCTCCTCTTAGAAACTGCCGTATGAACCGCTTTGAATTTGAACCAGCACAGCCCCCGTCTTTGCCAGTTTTGCTGGCAGTGGGCCAACCTCCTTGCGGCCCATCTCATGCTTCGTGCTGTATCTCCGAACACCAACCGAACTGTGTCTTTGTTTCATTTACCCGCAAGCCAGCCTTTCGGATACGCTTCAAGACGTCCTTCAAGTGAACTTGGCGCCCTGGTCCCGAATTGCTGTACACGGATATCGTCTCTGCACACGGCAATATTCTGAGGTCTCTCCGGTAAACGAGGAAACAAAAGTCCGAATGTGAGTGGTGCTCAATTCAAAGAAAAAAGTATCCATCTAAACGCAAGCCGAACACAGAGAAATATCGGAAACACTCGAGAAAATCGAGAATCTCCGCAATTCAAACGACGGCTACGACCTGATTAACGGTCATTTCATTCAAACGCTGGAAATCCACGCAAAACCAGTACTTTTGGTTTGCGTTTTTTTACAAGCAGGAACCAGGGAGATGTACGCACTGCTGGCTTTCTCGATTTAACCATTATTTTACGTCTTTTGAACTTGTTTGTGCACCCCTTCCCGCAGATGGAGCGGCAGCGGACGGGGGCTCTCGGGTCGAAAGCATTCAAACGAGAGAGGAATTTCGTGTTCAGTCCTCGGGTAGAAGTCAAAGGGATCTTGATTGCCTGCGAACAGTTTGGAGTAGTCCTCGGTTACAGACTGTGCATACGGCAAGGTGCAAAGTGAAAGCTTTCGGACATTTAGCTCGCTCACGACAGTGCTTGGGTAATCTTGAAGCTAGATTGCGCCGTGCTTTACCGCCACTTTTTCCAGCGTTAGGTCAACAATGGATTCTGTGCTCATGAGAAGAATCAGCTCTCAAAATTGTCCGCTCCATGTCTGGGCTAATGAGGAAGTCTTGCTGCCTCGAACTGTCGCCTGAGTCAATTCAGTGCATTGAAAATCAGTCTATTTTCAGTCGGTATCCACCCACTGCTCTCACGGCTAACGCACACGGTTTGCATTCAGTTTTGTTCCCTCTCCGTCTCAGCGATACAGCTGCACCCATACCAAATATGTGTAGCTCCCTATTCCCGTCTGTCTTGATAACGGCCGTCATGGTAACACATGCCACTGCCCTGATCGCAACCAACCCGGAAAAGAGGAGTAATCCAAAGTATTTTTATGTACAATTTGTCGGGTACTGCTGCATTGATTCTTCCTATAGTCATCCATGCCACTCTTGCAGCATCGGCTCGTTTGAGCGTGCCTCCAGGATTCCGTCTTGATGGCTGCTTGCTGTTCGGCGAGTTAGTCAACCTTGTTCTTCACATCATCCATTGGTGGATCGTACCTGTTCTCCTGCGATTGCAAAGTGGCCAATGGCTCCTCGCTTAATTCCCGTGCCAGATGCACCAGCTTGTACACACTCAACTGACCAGTTGCCGTCGCCAACCGCAACTGGGTACAAAGCGCAGGCTTCACCCCTTTAGCGAAGTGGTCAGACGGGATATGCTGGCGCGACACTCCGTCCGGTCTCGGCAAGACCCGATCCAGCGACTGCTGCAGGCTGGCAAATAATTCGGTCGGGTGACATCCAGGTTTCATTCTGGATGTGTCGAACTCCACTGCAAGATTTTTCTTCGCGGCGGCCAGGTCCATCTTCCAAGGGAGGCTTCTGGCCACATGCATGGTTGCCTGAGGCCGGCCTCTGTGGAGAGTAATTACTGTCAACCAAACGGTTATTTTTCTGCGATTTCATTTTTCAGCCAATTCTGCATCACTCGGAAAGGGACCATGTTCCAGCTTCAACCTAATTTGTGCATTGTCTCAACCGAACGTCAAACCCTGAATTGTTGCATACTGTGTACACAAAATATAATGAAAGGTTACAATAGGTGGCTCTAAAAGTGAGATCATTGGGAATGCGCTCACATCAGAAGTGTGTCTTACGCATCTATCGGAATCCGACAAAGCATTTTGTAAATTGTTATTGCGTGACCATAAGAGCCTTACCGTGTTCATTCAGGACTGCGATTTTTATTCTATAACCCAACATTGCATAAGAAACCTCGAAGCTTAATTTGTAAGCATGTTCTTTGTACATGGCTGAATTCAGGCTTTGAGTATTTCTCTAATTGCTAACTTACTTGCCAGCAGAATCCAACAAGTTACCTATGGTTTGGTGAGAAAACTCTTATCAACTAGAATGTGCCTTGACTGCGGCCCGCCGAAACAGCCGGTACAAAAAACAACTTATGAAATCTGATCCCCCTAAACTCCCTATTTCCGATGAGGCTACCTTGCACTAACGATAACTTGTGCTCGACTCTACAACTAAATGTCTAGGAACGACAGATGTCAGTGCCCTTGGTCTCTTTGAAATGTCAATAGCGGCGACCTTTGAAAACAAATTCTTAAATTTGCTGCGAGGCACTCTGCAGTTTTGCGTGTATGTCAATGACAGTGTCGCCGGGACTTGAATCTTGAGGCCTGGATATTATTATGGGCTATTTAAGCCACTAAATCCGTTCTTTCTTTCATGAGCTATGATACTGGGCAATAAGTTGCAGTAAATATTATAAAGCCATTTTCAGCTCATGAAACTGAATGCCAGTCAGATCTGTAACGAAAACTTGTAAACAAGGCATTGTAACTTTTGAACGGATAGTCTTTCCAGAATATCACATATTTAACAATGTGAGAAATGTTGACATTATTTATTGAGCTAATGTTCGGTTAACTTGTGTGTCACTAATCATCAAAAAAATGAACAGGATCATTGGGTTTAAGATGCAAACGCCGTGCATCACTATAGACAGATGTCCCAAATTAATCGGGTGACAATTATGAACAACTTTCTGCAGTGATTTCTTCCAGCACAGCAAACAAGGGCCAATTTTTTCTCCAGGTATTTTTTCTCTATAATTAGTCGTATCTCTGTAGAAGAGTGGAGAGCGTTTGGTCCTACATATAGCGTGGACGCTAAAAATTCAAAGGACACTAGTCGTGCGGTTTTGTTTCAGACTAGGTGATTTGCAATTTTCCATGACCTTTATCACCAGCTCTATTCAGTTCGCATTCTTCGGGCCCCTAATGTCCCTCTGAAACACCCGGCCGCTAAGGTATAAGGGTATAAAACAAACTATTTACATCACGTAAGGCTGTTTTTCACAGCGCGCGAAACGTTCCGGTCTAATGTCTAATAAGAAAGGGTTATTTTTAAGACGATTTTATTCCCCTGGAAGACACGAACCCACGCCGCGTATACATACGACATAAATAGAGATGCAAACAAAAGTCAAAATGGATTTTTTCGGCCTTCGCTTACGAAATATGACGACACACGGTGCCCATTAGGAGGTCTTTACATGCTGCAACCAAGTGAATACCTCGGTTGCGATTCAGTGGGTAACCGTTCTAGTAAGAATGGTAGATAACGGTACCCGCAATTATCTGTTGTGATCTAAATTCTGTGACCACTTTCTGTCTGCGGACCTCAGATTATGGCAGCTCATTTAGAAGGAAACGTGTGAAGTTCTGCTTCAGATAACGTATGCAGCTACTCGGAATATGACCTTCGGCACAAGCTATTGGTACACCACCGATGTTAAATTTTGGTGCGGCAAAGTCTCGCACAGTCTGTTTTTAAGATTCCGGGCAACATATTTAGCTCAAAAGCGGTGGTAGTCCTCACATGTAGAGAGATGACTTATGGATGGTTTAATGATGATGTACCAAGCATTTTATAGCAGTACAAATGGAAACAGCGGTTGAAGCAGCAGACTTAACGGAAGATTCACAGCGCGCCTTGTTCCCATCCTTAAAGCTAATGTGAGCGAAAGATAGATATATATGCATATATACATAAGTGTAACAGCCTGTACGCACGTAATGGCAAATCCACAACTCTCATTATTCCGAGTGGAAAAAACTACCCGCACTGCGATCAAACAAGACATTTTTAAGGCGTCAGAGAATAATCCTTGCATGGAGTTAAGCATATGATGGCTACATTATGTCCATTCCCCTTACGGGCAAGTGGTTTGTCGTGAGTTCCCATTTACTGCCTTCTGAAAGTTGATCTGCTGAGGCAAAGTTAAGCGCGCCTTAAATGTTGCAGGCGTTCATTTATTTATAGGCTGTTCTTAGGCCATTATTGGAAGTGGTCTATAGTTATGACACAAGTGTTTATGTATCTCAGGATGTTGAATAAAAGTCGGTCACCTACCGAATGCAGAAGACAAATTATAGAGGTTGGGCGAAAAAAATTTGATCGTTTTTGGTTAATTCAGCTTAATCGTAACCTTGACCAAAGGGTGATTATCAGCACGGCAGATAGATATTTTCGCAGTATCAATTTTGGGTATGCGTTCTTTCCCGTACAAGTAGAAGACCCTAAAATAAACAGCATGCATCGAGATTATCCTACAGAGCCACACACCGAACATACACAAGCGTTATCTAATGACAAAATATTTATATGTATGCGGGTTGTACTCCCCTGGAGGTTTCCTGGACATCCATTAGAAACGTGGCGCTCCAACAAAATGATTATATTAGGTGCTTCCCTTTTGATTTGTTCGTGAAGCTTTTCGACAAAGACTTGAGGCGATACTTGTCAGATTTCATCGGAATTGAACAATAAATTTGATCACGTAGGTGTAACAATAAAGCCTCTCCAGTAAGAAAATTTACTATGCTGTGTCCACATATGGAGTATACAGCACAGCCAAATTTTCAGCATTGTGAAAAGCGGGGAGTGAAAGATAGCATATCCTGACTGCTTTGCGTGCCCTCGATTACAGTTACAAGATTGGTATGAATATTCCGAGTCCATGTAGGGTGAGCATCCCACAGTAAATTAAAAATGTTTCAAAAATTTCGGGATATGGCTTTAAAATGAGACGAATTATATTTGGCATTGCCAAATAAGCGGAAAAATGCTGCATTCGCCACTCAGTAGGGCTGAAAACCTCGGTAGTAAGTGCGTTGATACTGTGCTGCAGATGAAAAAAAAATTTTAATGACCTTTGATCCACAGGGCTGCCAAACGCTTTGTTTACTGATGAGGCAGGTCTGAATCGCGGAAATATTTGTTTTCATGATGTTAGGCATGCAAAAACTTTGAACAAAGGTTGCTGCAACAGATGTGCCACTGTAACACACCGCGAGCTGAGAAAACGCCCCCCTATTGCTTGCGGGGCGTCGTTCGATATGTGCCAACTGGGAGAGTCCCATCTTTCTTGACACCAGATGAGTGCTACAGAAGCTCAAACCGGCCATCGGGAGGAAGAAGTAGGTTGCAATTTTAGATCGGGTAAAGGTAAAAATATGCTAATCATATATGAGAGTGTATAAAGGAATGGATTGTGCCATTTTACTTAACTATGCTTGCTATGGAGTCCGTTGCAAATATCAAAGATTCTCACGTCAGGGGTTCGCTCAGATAGAAGTTAATCAGCTTTCATTCTGCACGTATGTTCCACGGCGAATAAGTCGGGAGCGCGTACTTTTATATCAAGTCCGACCATACAGGAACACGAGCACAGTGGGAATCCCAAAATCAGACAAGTTACAATAATCGGGACAGGGTCTAGAGGATATACCTGTTATATCCGCTCTCAGACTTTGCAAGACGGATCAAGTCTTTATTGTCGGCAGGTTCGCATCTAAGCAAAAACGTGTGAACAACGATGACATTTGTCAGCATATTCCCATGCATAATAATAGCCGGCAATCGTGTGAAATGCGCTGGGTTTTTCCACGCCTCCTTTCGTCTTTGAGTCCATTAATTGAACTATTCGAAAGAGGCTTGGAGGATTGATCCATGCGAAACCTTCAGACCTCAATCAGACATTGAATAACATTCACACATTCAATCAAGGAAAGAAACCGGGTTCCTCAAGATTCCATATCGCCACCGAAACAGTACACATTTATTTGAGTTTTTCAGCATGAGTGCTCGGATTTCTGGAATGCAGTCGGACCTGAAACCATGGAGACTTGTTTCTGTGCGTTGGATTTTAAGTAACTTTCAGCGCAGGATTAGGTGGCAGAACACAACTGAGACCAGATGGCAGCCAGTGAGACTCTAGGTTCCACTGAGAATTCAGGGTATGGCGAACGGTACAGTCATGCATAGTACATTTGTAAAAGCCTCGTTGGAACTTTGAAATTTTTAAAGGTTACTAGAATAAATTTTGCATTCTTGTTATTTTGAGCCGACATAATGCACAAAGTGCTTGCAATTATAACACAAAGGAACACGTCCCATTGAATAAACGTAGCCACCACATCCGCAATTGCGCAATGCAATCAGTGGTAATGGCAGTCTTTTTTAACCACCTAAAATTCTCATGGAGAACTCGCTGACTCACGTTCAACGTTTAAATCTATAGTGCACCGCACCTAGCACCAGCAATCTGTAGCATCGCGAGCAATACCCTGGTGGATGTAGAACATGAAACCACGTTTAAGGGGAAGACCTGTGAAGGACCGAAATGTCTCCAATGCATACTAAGTTGCAATCAAGTGTATCCCAGTTCAGCTGTAACCCGCTAGACGACAGAGAAGTTTGCGACAACTTCAAAGTGTAACATCAGCCGACACGCGAATTGGCCACCGGATTTTGTGTAATGATTTGGCTCTCGTATAACTTCGATTATGATTACGGCTGCTTTATCACGCTTTTAAGTAGTAAATGTGAAACTAGACAATCATTATCTTTAAAATACTTACTAAGGAAGCAACAAAACAAATATTATGTAAGTCTTCATGGACAAGCTACGTTGAATATTCAGTGGAATGCATCCGGGCGAATAGCAGTCTAATAACGGACTTGTAATAACACAATGTTCGGGTAATACGGAGATGATTAAAAATTTTGTTTGCTCACACTTTTGAAAACGAAGTCTATCGAGCCTTTGTTAGTTTGCAATTTAGAAACATGACTAACTAAATGTGTGGTTTTGAACTGTCTGTCTTGTGGCTTGTAATGTGTTGATGTATGTGCGAGTCGCGTAAATTGTCACCCATATTCAGTGGAGCAATTTTGTCCTTCGTTATAACTTCCTACGGCATATATATTCCAATAACCGTTCCTGCTTCCGGCCTCATGAACAGAAACTGAATCCACCAAATAAATCTCACGGTAAAAATGTCATGCAAGCTCGCAACATACCTGGAAGCTAAATCTAAGATAGCTCGTGTAGATATTGTTTCCGGTCATTGAGCACTTACCGAAACAATAAGACGAACTGGAGTCGCCCGACACTTACTAGCTGGACTCAGAAGCTAGACGGTTCACATAAAATTCCGCCCCCGAATCCCGTGCCTTGATGTGATTCTACATATATATTCGTAAGCTGCTTAACCTCTTCAGATCAATTCCTAACATAATTTTACTAACTACAAAGTCCTTGCTCCGTTTTCGGAAATTCCTCAGAGTTTGCATTAGGCCAGGTTGGCTACATTTCCTTATTTTGCTTTTCAATGAAGATAAAATGAATCTGTGTTGCACACAGGAAGAGCATTCCCTAAACCGTTTGAGCAAACTTTTGGAAGTGAACCGTATTTGGATGCGCTCAAAAAGCTCCTTCCCACCGAATTGTGCAGGGTCCTAGACACACTGTTGAATAATTTAACTGCACACAAATAGGACCAACTGGTTACTATCAAAATGAAAAAAACTAAGCAAAGAAACGAAGATTTGAAATGAACCATTTCCTCAATGACTGTTAATCAGTCAGTAATAAGTTGCGTCGCTTCTTTGCTGGCATATATTTGTGTCCAAATTCGATGACCGCAGACTTCAAAATGTCTGCTGACCTTGATGCAATGGAATTACCACGGGAGTCCACGGGAGTGTTGAAATTACCCAACAACAAAACATACTTAAAGTAATAGGTGTCGAAATTTCGAGAAAGTGTATGTATTTAGGACACTTCTTCATTTATCAAAGGTAGGCTACGCCGAAAAAAAGACATTCAGTACCATGCAGCGGGAATGAACTGCAAATAGCATCGTAAAACAGACCACCGATAGTGCTGAGGAGGCCGCGTTCAAGCAGAAAACAGCCGTACCCATCACTCTGCTCTTCATGTCCGTCCCGGACCATATTGCTGTCCGTGGTTCAGGTCCTTCAAAATTTCCATCCGTTTCAAATGACATAAGTAACTCTGCCTCACAGTTTGGTAGGCGTCATAGCTGATTCTTTTTGGAACATATACTACGCTTGGCAGAACTCCGTCTGTCCCACAGAGCTGTTTTGCCCAGCCTTGTACTTAAAGAAAGTGCGAAAGAGAAGGACAGAGTATGACCGGGGGATGAATTATGAAACACCAAACAGCGAACACACTCGGATCGATAAACGCTAGCACCCTGGGTATAGACCTCTGTACTGAACTGAACTAGCAGGAACGACCCAGTTCATCAGTCAGTGACACTTGTGCAGCAAATCGTTCGTAACTGATATGGGGCTATCCAGCATCCAAGTTCGCCGTCAGCGTCAAAGCGTGGCCGGACGACCCGCAATCGCCCACCTCCAGCTTGTTGTACCTGTAGCAGCTTGAACTCTCCTGCCCACTGCACACGGCGTACAGTTGGTATTTTGATTAAATCATTTGACGTGCTACTACTGGCGGATTCTTTTCCAACTCATGTAAGCTTGCTGCCATTCAGGGATGTCTGAGTTATTGTTTGTTGGTGACATGGCTTCGCTTCCGCCCTTGTGATCATGGAAAATTCTTGATGCTCAAGCACGTGTGGCTCTCGGCGATCTCTGCAGAACAACGCATCAGCACTAAGGATGCCGGCTAAAGGAATACCATCGAATTCACAGCGTTCCCCGTGCTTCTGAAGGGCAGCAGAATCACCGTGACCTGCATGTGGGACTTTCCGAATAGATAAAAGGCCGTATCTAGAGGCTTGGTAAGTGTTTCACCGTCTCCATGCCAATCCAGCTTGTATTCTCCAACGTAGGTGCAAGCGCCATGAAGCACTTGAATTGCTAATAAGGAATAAAAATATGCGAAAATAATAATAACGGGCAAAACTAGGCAAGACAAAAGGGGAAAAAAAATAAACGAACATTTGTCACGCAGCAACCCATCAATTGACTGTTGTCTTCGAGTGGTGCGAACCGGCTTAAATAATATTTCACTGGGTGTTTGATGTACTCACGGATATTTATCGCAAACGAATTTTGGAAATTCTGGTGCTGTTGTCTGACGTTGCAGCATAGCAAGTATCGAAATTTTCAATAATATTTGTTAGCCTAAATCAAGCTCCTTGGTAGGGCGATGCAACATGATCACCCACAAATCTAACGGATTCTTTGTGTCTCTCTGTCATCTTGTTTATATGGCGGATGCATCGCAAAATACTGGGGACTTACTAGAAAGATGGATTCCATGTATGAAGCTCACCATTGATTATAGGCAAATCAGATGGAACTCGCTCTAATAGCAATTGGTTCGGTATGAATTACAGGGATATTCATCCGCATAAAGCCGAGTGTCTGCATTTTTGCCCCCGAAAAATTGGCATTTCCAGGTGAAATATATGATACAGCGTCAGACAAGATGGTGTGTTTTGTGTGGCCAAGAATACATCAGGAACCTGCAGCTTTATATCCTCGCCACATGTAGTACCACTTGTACGGAATCGAAGGAGATTTCTCGGCCTTAAATCATGGACTGGGTTTAGTGACAGCATGAATCGTCTGCACACACCATCACAGAATAAACCTTCAAATATTACCAATTAAAACAACAAGCCTGCCATAATGAAGATGCTTATCGTCATATCGATTACAGATAACCTGCGCGTAGAATCTACAACTTCTGAATAAATACAATGAAAATTTTGTTTTGGCACACTCAAGCTAAGCTTCACACGGATTTATATTCTTGCGGTATACAACTATATTGTTTCACAACTTACGTCTGTTCATACAGCAACCTCATTCCAAAAAATGCGGAAAAATACCCGCTTAAATGTGGCCTGATCCGTGTCAATAAACGTTTCCTGTGAAGACAATCTTCTGGAGTAAAGTAGACCATTTTGATACCACTTAACCGCGTGTACTTCCTTGAATAATATTTAAAATATATCAGGGGCGGGAGTGAATCTCCCTGATGTGTCTTGGTCCCTAGGCAACAGTAAACACAGATACATTTCACAAAACTCTAAATTTAGCAAAATGTCTAGACCGCTAGGTGAGGTGGTTGCTTCGCGCTACGGTAAAACGGTACGCGAATGGTGACTAAGCCTACTGAGATGCGAATGGACAATGCCTGGAATATTTGTGATTGGATAAAACCATGGTACCCAAGTACAATATAGCGTACGGCCCCAGGTCCAAATACTACCACAAGAAATACCATTGAGGATGAGGTGCAGCGCCTGTGTGGTCTCTTTGTTCATGACCGCTGCCAGTATTCACCTGGGCTGCGGAAAGAAGTGTAAGTTTATTGTCAAATCACGGTATTCTAGTGCTCACTTTTCCGCAGTGCCCTTCAGAATATAGTCCGCAGTGACCTTCAGAATATAACCTATTGGTTACATAAGGCCCCCAAGTTTTGATATACTCACGCACTATCCACACTTTATAGCCACAAGCTTACAATGTTAGTATCTCAATAAAATACGTCTAACAAGTTTGGCGCGTTTGTTGTTGTTCTTCTCCAGTGGACGCGTTGGATAACCTGGCCCATGCATACGCACCTACGAGTAAGTCTCCCAGTCCTACACTTCCGTTTGGAAATTTCATTTCACTAATGCCAATCTGACTAGGCGTGATGTCTTCTAAGTTAATGTGTGAGTAAAAAGCGCCTTTATTTTGTCCATATTTATTAACAGACGTTTAGCTAGATGCAGCGATGTAAACTTATTCGCAGGCTTAGAACTGAGAGACCCTTATCAAAGCAAAGGGTAAAAATATGACGCGTCTATGAGAATGCATTTGAGCACGTCATATGACCTTAATGACCGTATGGTGTATCTCCAAACAGCAAAACACGTCACAATGATGCTGGGAGAACTTTGCGTTTCCCGGTCAACTCCTGTGAACGCTTGACACGCATACGTCTCCCAGTGATTTATTCGACAAGCCAGGTCGCCGTTTTGCTGCAGATATAATGTTCCTGAGGTTGCCGTCAACGATTCAAAAACTTGTGACGGATGTGCCTCTTACTTCGACCTATCAGTTGGCCATTATTCTTGTGTTATATCCATAGAATATTCGAAGTGAACCGTAGATATTCAGGTTTAAATACCATTATTTCTAACTCATCTTGTGTCTTGTAAGACAACTGTTTTTCGTAAATCAGTCTCATTGATCAAACATCAAGCCCACGGGATGTAGGAGCTAGACGCGCAACCAGTCGCAAATTCTGATGCCGCAATACCGACGGGTGCGCTGTACCCTAGGGGCTATTGGAACGCACTTTGAAGTTTGCCCTTAGGTGGGTGTTGGGTGGGTTCTGTTGGCTTTTCGACAGATGAGCGAAATCGCACTCGCACGAATCGCATCCACGGCAAAAGATGCGGATGAGAATAATGCAACGGATCGGTTTTGTGACCTTTACATTGCAAATGCCTCAATAAAATACGTCTAACAAGTTTGACGCGTTTGTTGTTGTTCTTCTTCAGTGGACGCGTTGGATAACCTGGCTCATGCATACGCACCAAGCAAGTCTCCCAGTCCTACACTTCCGTTTGGAAATTTCATTTCACTAATGCCAATCTGACTAGGCGTGATATCCTCTAATTGGCCAACGGGTAATGTGTGAATAAAAAGCGCCTTCATTTTGTCCATTTTTACTGACAGAGGTTTAGATAGAGACAGCCATCATTCAGCGATGTAAACTTATTCGCAAGCCTAGAGGTCCTTATCAAACCAGATGCTGAAAATATGAAGCGTCTAGGCGAATGAATTTGAAAACATCATTTGACCCTAATGGCAGTATCGGGTGTCTCCAAACAGCAAATCACGTCACAATGATGCTGGGAGAACTTTGCGTTTCCCGGTCAACTCCTGTGAACGCTTGACACGCATACGTCTCCCAGTGATTTATTCGACAAACCAGGTCGCCGTTTTGCTGCAGATGCAATGTTCCTAATGTTGCCGTCGACAATTCAAAAACCTATCGCAATAGAAAGACCTAGAGAGAATGACTCAAGTTTATCAGTTGGCTATCATTCTTGTGTTATATCCATAAAATATTCGAAGTGAACCCCAGATATTCAGGTTTAAATGCCGTTATTTCCCATTCATCTTGTGTCTTGTAAGACAACCGTTTTATCGTGAATCAGTCTCACTGATCAAACATCAAGCCCACGGAATGTACGAGCGGGACGCGCAAGCAGGTCCTAAATTCTGATGCGCCAATACCGACCGGTGCGCTGTACCCTGGGGGCTATTGGAACGCACTTTGAAGTTTGCCCTCAGGTGGGTGTTGGTTGGGTTCTGTTGGCTTTCCGTCCAATGAGCGAAACTGCGCTCACCCGAATCGCATTCACGGTAAAAGATGCGGCTAAGAATAATGCAACGGATCGGTTTTGTGACCATTTTTGGAATGTTGAGTAATTATCTGGACAATAAACTGATTCATCCAAGAGGAAATAGCAAAACGCTCCAATAAATTTACTGTAAAGCTAGCTAACTCGGAGATTCTATTAAGAATGGAAAAATATATGATCCGTAATCTAAAAATTAATTTTTAACCACAATTTTTGAATGTTCCTTGGAAGTACGTTCCCAAGCAGAAGAGACGAGCCATGCATTGCGACAATAAAAACGAAATAACATGCCTCTCATGAGACTGAATAACACAACAGTCAAATATGGCCCGCGTCATTTTCAATACCAAGGTACCAGTCATCCGTCAGTCCCGCCAGCTGTTTCCAGCGAACCGTCTACAAACCACTCCGCAGTGCTACCGGCTCTGTCTGAAAGTTTTCTCAGAGATTTGCTCAATTGTTTCTATACAGCTGAACTTGAAAATAATTTAGTATTGAAGCGTGCTATGAACTCTAAACACCTTTGTGCTTGTGTGAATAGCATAAGCGATCCTGTAACCTCCCATCCCATTTTCGCAACATGGTCGATTTAAGTTTCCTCCGAGTAACAAATGCATTAGTATGGCAAAGGCTCCGTTGACATAAATTCATTTGGTTAACTACGTAGCTAGATATTTGATTGTATCTTCGTGAGTTTGTTACACGCATTGCAACATGCATATCGCGGCTTCTCGGTGCGTAGATATTTTCACAAATAAGTCCAGACACTTCATCTCCTCAATTCCGGGAAATGTTTTTCAGCCGCCAACGAATGTGAACCCTCACGTAATACGGAATTCGGTGTTGCTTCCGCGTCTTCCACACCTGCATCAAACGTTGAGGAATATGTACAATTTCAACTCCCACAGGCCTTCGGGTATCCCCCGGCTCCAAATCAGTGCCCAAAATGCTCAAAGAAATTTCAGTATCCTTGCAGGCTTCGTCGCCACCTTGAAAATCATTCGGACCTAAAGCCGCACAAATGCGATTTCTGTTCGTCCCGTTTCAAGTCTCTCAGAAGTCAGGAGTCACACCTGGTAGAGAAGCATTGGGATGATATGGCGGTGAGTGAAAGCGCAGGAAAGACAAAATATGCAAGACTTATGGAACGTACGTGCCACATATGTCACCATTGTGGAAGACGCTTCTGTTCCCGGACTGTGCTTCAAATACACGCTGTCGTGCATACAGGGCTCAGGCCATATGAATGTCAAGCGTGCAGTCGTAGATATACAACCCCGTGTATTCTGAGAGCACACGTAAAACGATGTAAAAGAAATGTCATCAACGAAGCTGCTTGAAAAATTGCTTTACATTTAAATAACCATGGCCAGTTTATCTCCAGGCATGCAGCAGTATATAGCGAGGAAAATCAACGAAAATTATTACGCAGATATTGTCTTCTATTTGATGCTGATTTGGTACTATATATTCTAAACAACGATAATCTCGCTAAGGCGCTACTTCACGCAATTCGTTTCCAGATAGTCTATATCAACTGACTAAACGATATTTAGTGCTTTGTCTGCTCCCAAGAGTCCTTACCACAAGTAGTGACAAATCATGGAACTGCACACCATACTTGATAACCACTGGTGGCTATATCCCACGTCTCACGACCAACGTTTTGGGGATACAAATATGTTCCTTTCTTTAACGACGCACTTAGAAGCCTCATTTGCGCAGCCCTTACGCGGAGGCATCGTAGATCAGTTGAAAGCTGAGAAACCATGACGCAATCGATGACCTTGCAGTCGTCGGGTTCAAATCCGGGAGTTTGTTCTCTTTGAAAATTTCTACGCTAATAACGTACGTAACAGAAGTGACCTAAAATGAGGCACCTAATAGCCAAGCCGTCCAAATGTTGTGGGTTTCCTCCAGAATTTCCTTAGTGGCATAAAGCTGGTAACAGCGAAGAATCAAAGTGTGAGAATCATGTGGCATCAAACATAGGGAACAGTGGATGGTTTGAAGTCAGTTATCAAGTGAGAAGGACAAAGATGGGATCACGCCGACGAGGAATTTGGAATTGTAAGAGTGATGAAATCCCTTGGATAATCGAATGAAAATTTAGAGTGTAACATTATTAAAGGGATACCACTAGAAAAGCACCAGACCGCGTTTAACTACAACAATAGCAGGTAAGGCAAATTAGGTCGTGGCTTAAACTCGAAGTAGGGTAGAAGCTTTCTTTTTGAGGAAAAAACATTTCATTGATAGAATGCGTGGTTGTACACCTCTGGAGGATACGTTGTCAGTTTCGCGCACCGTGGAAGCGACATGTGCGACCTCTACGTTGCATGCGGAAGACGGACCTCCATGCTCGATTACTAATCGGCGAGCTTCCGCCTTGCTTCTTCACTGATGAAAGGGTGCCTCAAATAAAACTATGCTTGCGCATTTATATAACGATGTGAAATCCTGGGTACTCAGGATTTAAGGTCTCTGTTGCTCTGTCGCTCAATCTGCTCACTTTGAGACGGGACACAAGAGGGTAATTAGTATAATTGCGGAATGTAAATGCACGCACGAGAATATCGCTCCATTACCCGGAATGATACAGAATTACATGACTTAAAGTCGGTAAATTTCTTTAAATTTAAGCTAATAATTGTATCGTTTGAAAGAAGAACTGACATTTGGTTGCGTGTGCTTAATTCTTATTCAGTTCAAATGAAGAAACAAGTTTGCTTATAAAATCTTCAGATGTCACAAAACGCGGAATTCTTCATAAACCTTACATTTTCCGAATTCGCGGTGTCAAAAACATGGACTTATTGACCCGTCAAAAACACGGATTTTCAGGCACGCTGCACTTCAAAAGCTTTTGCATGGTTATGGGGGACACACCAGCAGAATTCACGAAAATTTCAAATTTGACCGCCCAAATACCTGTGAGGGTTTTTGGCAAATTCTCGGAAATCGGTATTGATATTAACACACAGCCTCAATGACTGCGACGCAAACTGCTCCGGCAGTGAAACGTCGTGAGAAAAATCGCCAATTTAAAAGCCGGTCATGAGGTGATTCCTAAGAAGTGAGGGTGATTTTTGCCAAGTCCTTTCAAATGACGTGAATTTCACACTGCTGCCGAGCAGCATGTGGTTAATCAGTAAAGCGTTTACACATCGGTCAGAAAGTCACATTTTTCAAACTCTGATTTTCGATAAATGCTGGCTACTTAGAGCAGGCAGGAAAAAAGTGTACCCCCTCGTCTATTGAGATTGTATTTCCCAGAGTGACAGGGCAAAGCTCGTTTTAGAAATAACGACATATCGTAAAATTAGCATCACTTCAAGAGAACCCCAAAAGCATGTATTTCGAAAAGTCATTCATCATTTATCAGCTGTAACAACCGCGTATTTTTCGCACAGTGGTTGCAGCTGCCAACGTTTGGTACACCAATGATTTGAATAGGTGTGGTAGGTATAGATTGTTTCCAGCAGTCTGTTGGACCACGTGGAGATACGCGCATACTCTTAAACGCCAAGTCGCTCAAATGGAAAGTTTATTTCCAGATACGGTACTATAAATACAATAACAAAATTATGAAAATTTACAAATCTCAAATCGTGGGACTACGCTGGCTTCTATACACCGGTTTAGGAACTGCTAATTCTTACCGGATCCCAAGGTCCACGCCGACTCAAGCCACAAGATAGCGAAGCCACGTGTTGACCTAAACAACATGTGCAATGATAAGGTCAAAGAACGGTTTACGTTGAGGTCAAAAAAAAGTTGGTGTCGGCGCAAAACCGAAACAACAAAATGGGGAATGCCATTGTACAAAATAAGGACAGGAGAAAAGAATCAACACTGCCCCATAATTTACCAAGTTAATCCACCGCATGCAAGAATTAGATCAACGAGAATGATACAATTGCTGCAGCAGCGAACGCCTCCCTCCATCTGCAGCATGTGCCTGTGGTGGATGAGCATTTAGCTATCTTCTGGTCCTTCCAGCAGGTACATGCACCATATATCCCGCCTAACAGTGCCAGATTTATTCTTTGCTAACACTTCAAGACTATTGCCATCAATTCATGGCTTGGCCTCCACTATGATTCTTAAACTGCCACAGTGACCTCCACGATTGAGGCAAACACGACTTCTGCCACTGGAGCCTATGCCCCCTTGAGGAGAACAGTTCCGTGCCTCCCTGCACTTTGAGACAAAATCTCTTCTGTCCTGACTTCCAAGTTGGTGTTTAGGATGGTGCGAGTTAACCTATTCTCACGGATCTCCACCAGTATCTCCTTGTCGTGATCACTCTTTATCCCCTCTTGTGACCCAACGCTGTTTTCCAATTTATCTCCACTTTCATTATCTTCACTGACAGATTGTTCCTTGCTTACAGCACCCTCAGCTTCCCATGCGCCACATTTGTGGCGCAGGTTCAAAAAAGCTGTGTTGGCCTTCCAAATCCAGAAGGAACCATCATCCTTTGCTGAACCACCAAAACTGATAAAGATGCCCAGGGAATCAAATTTGTCTACTGCCTTAAGTATCTTATCAGCAAGCATGAGCTTAGCATTCGAGTCCACCCAGTCTTGCAGTAGCTCTGTAGATTTTGCAGGTTCAATGCGCATGTCAAAATTTGGGGCGGAATTTGTTGGATTATTTACTAATGTTTGCATTTCCACGGCGTCATATCCTAGAAGCGCTATGTCGTCTACGTACTGGATACATGTGAGTGGATGCCCGGGGAACACCGCGACCCCAGGGGCATTAGAGGCTGATAGTGAGTCTCCCATGCGGGTATCAATGTCGAAGAGGGCTGATAAAACAAAACAGCCCTGCATTACTCCACTTAATGTGGTGAACGCAGGAGAGAGCCTCCAGTAAATCTTTTCGTCGCCGCGGGAGTTGCCACACTGCGCCTTAGGAACGGTGGAAGATTTATTGGAGACGCCTTTGCTACACGTAATGCCTGAATACCCGCACAGTCAAAGGCAGCTTTTAGATTAAGGAACACAAATAGTGTTGGTTGCTGGAAGCAGTGTTGTTGTTCAAGAGTCTGTCGCAGAGTAAAGGTGCGAGTGATGCATTCACTCGCAGGACGTAACCCAGCTTGGGATTCTCCGATCTGCGTTCAGTCAGGATATGAAAGATAAGACCAGAGACAACCTTCGGCGTCACATCTAACAGGCTGATGTAAATGTGGATTTCGCACAGCGTTCACGTACCCCTTATGAAGATGGGAATAATTGTCGACATGCCAATTTTTGGGCACTTTCACTTTACTCCATATGGGTTGCAAGTGCATTAATTGTAACGTAATTATTTTGAGTGTCAGAAGGTGACAAGAACGTAGCATGTCTGTTTTACTGGAATGATGATTACAAAAACTATAAACAAAAATACAATGCAATACGGCAGTAAACCGAAAGCGTTTTATCGCCCGAGGTCAACTGTTGAGTTTTGTTCCAGGGGGGATTTATCCGCCCCGCACTGTTTCTAATACGCTTGTTCCATAGTTGCCGGCGGAGACCTGTGGAGCTCGGTTGACTTCCTGTTCTGTGCGCGCGAATGTGTGCTTCAGCGGAGTATCAGGCCCATTTATTGTGTGCACTGTGAAGACAGGGATATCCATTTATGTTTGCTAATCGCACGAACATGAATACAACTTGGCCCTATGTGGTTGAATTTCGTAAACCTGGCAAGTGACGCAGTTGGTAGCGGCGTAAACAGAAAATGGATGGCGAATTGGAGTGCACATTGTGTCGGCTAAGTTTGCTAGTGAGACAGGAATTGTCACGTGATTAAAGTGGTTGTGATGCGTGATCTAGTAGGTGACCGCTACAATTTCCGTTAGATAGATGAGTAGGGATTCACGGGCTTCTTTATTCACGGCTGCATGGGATTCATCATGTTCGGGTGTGCTTATACTCTTAAGTACCAATATTTTGCATTGTGCTTATACTTCTAACGGAATATCGAGCTTTACGCTCCATTTGGCCGTTTGTAATATATGTGGCCGGTTTAACTGTTCTTCGAATTGGTCAGTCAAGGTTTCCACTCAGTGGTTTTGCGGGTGAATTAATGAGTCATTCTTTTTATTATTGTTTTGCTGACCGTTCGATGTCCATCAAAGCACGTGGGCTTTTTCTGGGCTCTTCAATAGTTGGCGTTTGAGGGATTTGGGTGCCATGTCGTACCCGTTGCAAGCTGGTATGGATGTCCTGGCAACAATCGTAGAAAGCCATTTCGACGACATCCAGTGGTCTTGCGGTCTGAATGGTGAATTGTGACAGACAGCACCAAATGCAGCTAACATGACTTCCCACGCCTCCTTCGCATGCTTAATACCACTACAATATTGCTTTACTATGGAGAGTTGTTGGGCTAGCTTATATCGATACTTTTGAGCTATTGTAGTTTCTTAAAGAATTGGCATGCTTCTTGATGACATTTGAAGGCTTTAAGGGAAGCGAACTGCCAAGCGTGTGCACCACGAAGTTATCGGAAGTTATCCCAGAAGAAACGGCAGTCTTAAATTGCAGCCCTTTATTTGGCCACGTGATGGCCACGTGATACAACTGAGTCCACTGATGATTTGGGGTTGGTGGCCTCGAGGTTACGTAATACGAACGTTTGTGTTGAAAGCTTGCACTTGTCGAAAACGGTTCATAGTCAGCACACAACTGGAGATGTTGTTATCCGTTGTCATTGCGGCAAGCATGGAGTCCGAAAAGCCGCCCAAATGTGGTACCAATGTGCCCAGAGGACCTACTTGAGCATTCACACCGTCTACACTAATCAAAATGTTAGTAGGTTGCTTGAAGTATTAGCCCGAATAGCTCTCAACTGAAAGTATCTTTCTCAGCATCGGAACTCTATTGGGGCATAAGCTGACACTAAAACCAGGCCCCGTTTTTATGCCGAGAGGCACTGAACGGCAAAAAGACGGTTGTTCATTGGGATCCAGTCCAGCAAAGCGCCTTCATCCGTTGAAATTTTTGTAACTTTCAGGCCATAACTTATCGCTTCTGGGTCACAGGACTCGAGGAAAGATTTTATTTAAGCCTTACTGTTTTAAGCTGCATAACCGCGCTTTGGTTTTGTGTGCGTATTCTGGAGTCACAGCATTCATCGACTTTAAGGGGCTACTAGATTTCAGCAAGCACTGCCCGTTTACTAGGTTAAAAGGTGTTATTCTCTTTATGACAAAAGGACAGCGAGCAGCATTAAACTCGTGGCTGAACTGACCTACAGCCAAATGAGCCAGCGACATTTGCTTGTAGGGTTAGAAGTGGTTGGGGCGGGACATTTGTGGACAAAGAACTGCGCGGGCAAATGGTAATTGCCGGTTGCCCAGGCCGAGCGGGAGGTTAAATTGCGCACCAGACCTTGAGCTTTCACTCAAATCATGACCAACGACGCCGAGGGAGGATATGGGCTTTACTTCTGAAACCCTGCTCGGAGCTCGGCTGCAGGGTTTGGCCAATCCCAATGGGCAAGGTAAAAGGCATTACTGTATCCTTCCTGATGCAGCTGCGCACAGCAGATGACTTCCGGGCAGCATTGAGCTCATTGGTTCCAAAGATCTTTCGGCCATAACTAAGTCAGCGCAGCCCGCGGGATCATTGCAGCACCCAGGTCCGACCACCACCTGAAGGTTGCAGCTTCAGGTCGGGTTCAAAAATCAATTTGAATTTATATAGCGCGTCCATTGAATGCTTAACTTACTGGTGCATCGCTAGCAAAACAGTTGCCATTATACACGTGTTTTGTAACAATTTGGCTGCTGTCAAATAAGTTTTCCGACGGATTTCAGTAACCTGACACTAAACGGTGATAATGCAGTTTTTGTCACAAACGTCACCGGCAGTATCGGGCGTCCCATTTTGGCGTAAAAATCTTGCCCAGATTGTTTACGAAATGTTAAACCTTCGGTTGGATCCTGAACCACGGCAAAAGAGTCACTGAACTATTGTCCTTTCCGCCATGGAGGTGCTGCCTAAAAGGGTCTTACGATGGTTTGGATGAGCGGTTTCCTGGCAGACGTTTAGGTTTTCTGATGGCGGCCCACCTTGGCTAGTAATTTATTACATGCTTCCGAGCGAATAACATACTAACCGGTAGAAGATTTGTTTAGCCTACTTTCTTGCCCAGCTATGCATCTGGCTAACTAGCGTCCAAATGCAAGATATTTTGTTGTCGTTCGAGGCGCTGAGACTCCATGTCCACACTACTGACGCTTGAACATGTTCGCATGTTCGGACGTAAAAATTCGCAAGGGTTTAACATACGCCGGTTAAATAGCAGTAGCATGCTCGTCTAAAACGTTAGGTTGTGTGAGTTCAAACCGCGGCCCAACTATCAGATATGCACTGCTGACGAGATCTAATAAGAGCCACAATAGAGTCTAATGCTTCCCTCTTTATAGTGGGCTCACCAGATTGATTGCGCCTGCAAAGGACAACCACTGATTGAAAGACTGTAATGTGAGCATGTATTCCGTGAAAAATGCCCTACAAATAAACATTTTAAATGTTTGTTCCTTCCTTTGGATGCAAGACTTCAGGTAGTTTGCATGGAGTGAATTTGTTTTCATTTCACAAATGTCCCCCTGGGACAACGTATTATTTCCGAGCAACCAAACAGGCTAATACCTAGTCTAGGCACAATGTTATCGCCAGTTTTATTCAAAACGGAGAGACGTGCACATAAACAAAAGGTGAATTGCGCACATAAAATATTAGACAACATACTGATTTATTAGGGTACCTTATGGGAGAACTGATTATGGATACTTTCAATCTTGACCTTGAACTATGGAGGAGAATGAGTGGGACTTGTTCAGCTGCAGTGCTCAAAACGATTTTTCTATCGTACACCAACAAAATCCCTTTATTATTAAGGCTGCGGTTTCTGTAAAGCACTAATAAATTGATCGCTTTCTGGTGCTTATTATCACATCAGCCATAAGCCACAGCTCCGTGGAAACACTTGTGTCGTCAGTGTCGCGTTCATATGCAGTAAACCTTCTTCATGTGGTCCCACTCCGACTAATCATGTAGATCCCGCAAGTCGTGGACATTTTTGGGTACACCCTGCCATACGCAAACTCAGAAAATGAAGGTTTCGTCAACTGTACAACAAACTAAAGAGAGCAGTGTTTTTCAATAGCTGTATCTGAAGGAACAGGGATTCGCATATTCGAAAAAAATGTGCTCTCAATGACCGACACCCATCGACTGATTACTGTGACGGCCAGGAATAAACAGTTGACAGTTTTTGCAGGTATTATAAAACTGGGCAATTAAATGGAGCACATCTGACTGATTCCAAATTTTTACCACAAAACGTACATTGCCATCATACTTGTCCGTGAAAAATACGAATACCACAAAGCGCCTGGCGGCTTTTTCCTGTTATTCATTCGCATTGGAATATACAAGTCATTGTATGACAACGAAAATTTTTTCACCCATCGAATCGTTTTTTTACTTTAGAGAAACAACTTTTTGGAGTGGTTGCAACCGCTGTGCTAATATCAACGCGTCTATTTTTAAATAATCATCAACTTGTGATTAAAAAGTACACTGCCTAATAATCTGAGAAGGAAACGTGATACCTTGCAGGGTTTTGAAATCAGTTATCCGATGACGGCGCTGAACACTGCGCTAAAACACCGTCGATGTAATTGACAAATAACGCAACCAACCGGGGATGCCTTCTGGTAAGTAGGAAACCAAATCGCGTAGCATGCATCAGGCCACTAGTTTCGAGATAGTATCTTTGGGTTGCTGTGTTTTTCGCGGAAGCGCATCATATCTAAATTTTCATTCTTGATCCCACCAGTCTGAATCAGTCTAGCTAATTTACCAAAGTGTAGAATTTATAAGCAGGCGAAAGTTTGATATTATGCTTTGCTCAACATCTAAATGTTTCTCTGGGTAGTCTGTACGATATCACCAGCAACGTTTCAATGAGTTTCAGGTTGGTATGTGGGAAACTGATGGAAAAATGCAGGCGACTGGTACTCAGATATCTAGTGGATGTCAGCCGGGTACCTCTAACAAGAAAGCGTTAAACGGTATTACGTCTAAGTCTGACAAATGCAGCAACTAGGGGGCAAATGAAAACACAGAAGACGTGAAAATTTGATGGATCTTGAATGAGTCTGCTTAAACCCAAAATTCATTAGGCTGCTTGGCACATAACCCACCGGATCGAAGTCAGTCTAGCACGTTAGGCCACAGGAAGAAAAAGTTAGACGTTGCTTTTGAAGCTTTCTCGTGGATACCATACCACGTGATTTTACACATTTACTCCAATTTATAAAAAGCTCCTTACATCACAATCAACCAATAAATAGACCGGAGATTAAATAATTTTAGGATGATATGGAACTTATTTCTGAATTATCGACACAGGGAGTCAGTCCATACATAATCATCTCATGTGGTTTCCTCAAAAGAAGTGTCGAGTGAAAGTTAAACACAGGGTCCAACACCTGGCCAGGAACAAACGGTTAGGTGCTCAACTATTGGCCGAAAGATGGCGGGTTACAACCTCTTTATTCTTCGTGAGATATAAATCAGAATGAAACAGCTGCATGATTTTTCTCCAAGGAATTAGGCGAATACTCTCGGCAGTAACACGATAACTTCTGTGTTAGAAGAACAAATCCGTTTACAACAGCAGCAGTTCAAAATGGCTACAAAATCGTCGTTCAAAAAGATATTAAGAACGCGTTAAAGAAGAATTCCTCGGAGGTGTTTGAAAGTCCTGACAATTTAATAAAGGCAATAGCATCGAAGCAAAGGTACCATTTTAAGCTCAGCTCTACTCATTTGTGGTGCTTCTCATAATGGCTCCTCTTTGGGTTTTGTCAACATGGGACAGGGTCTCAAAACATAAATCAGCCGAAAAGAAAGTCTCTCTAATTTACCTTAGGACGCATTTTTCTGAAAGATATTTCGACAACTTGGTTGTAGTATGAAAACCCGAAGCATTCGTTAATCCGCCAAAATGTCCTCAATCGAAATGTCATCTAAAATTGTAACTCAGAAAACCGGTTAGTAAGGATTTTCAAAACCATGTCCACTGAATCAAACTGCGTCAAATTTCCCCCAAAAAATTCTGAGACCTGCTAATTTTTGTTGCCGCATATCTCTTCATATCTGAATGCGGATATTTCTACGCTTGCTGGTAACTAGCACAATTTAGCCCTCGTAGAAGTCTTCGTGTATATGGCTCACCTAAATCATTTCCGCTGGACTTCACTGGACAGAACCTGGAACCTCACTGATTAGGGCGGAGTTCGGTAACATTATATGAATTTGTGTATCGTGAGTACTGACAAACTAGACCAAGGGGATGTCCGTGGGTGTGATCTGCAGGCTAAGTGGGATCCCGGAGTTCACAAAGAAGTGCGTCTCACTGATCAAAGTATAATATTATAGTGCATCAACTATGATAAAATCATTATAATTTATGATATACTATATTGTATTATATTGCATCGTATTTTAATATGTTATAATGTTATACATTATATTACTATTGGAATAATATAACGTCATATAATATAACATAATACAATATGAATAACAAATAATACAATAATATAATATGATAATAACATTAATATATAATGTTGTATACTGTAATAAATAATCAGCAAAATCAGACTTCGCCTAGCGTTTGCGGCATCCGCCAGAATTGGAATTATTTTTCAATAGAAACCATAGAGTAAGCTTGGCAAATTTGTCTTTTATTCTAAGTGAGAATTTTGAACAATCACCTTATTTCTTAAGCGCCTATAAGTATGCTTTCAACTCTTTTTTAAAGGAAATTTATATCCTGCAAATACCAAGGTGAGCAGCCGTTTGATTTTGCGGTAAAATCACGATCAACGGATATACGGGTAAATAGGTGCCTCTGTTCGTCAACCACTTTGAAAATGTGTTTTTCAAAATACCGTTAAGGCAAAGGGCGCACGTCAATTCCTGACCAGCTGTCTTGCCTTCTAAGGCCAAATAAATTGTGAAAGGTGTTCAGCTGATTTGACTCGATTGTTAGGTAACTCGAGACTGTGTTTCTCGCTGTATTCGTAGGTAGGCCTGAGAGAGGCTTTAACTTGGGCGCAAGCCTCGACCCTCAGTGCGTTTATTCCTTCTAACCTACATTTTATCCAGGTAGGTTATGCCTTCTTCTCATAATAACCAGTTTGACATGCTGGTTTGACTGAGTTTCCGTAGAATTGAAGTCGCAATTCGCAATTTAACCGTCGATTCATCTGGCTTTTAGGCTTACACCAACTTCAGAGTTAAATTCGATTTATTGGATAACTGAAAACCATCCTCCTCATGGTCCTCTAGATTGGTGTTCAAGTGAATTTCTGATCAGTTGACTTTGTATCATATTCCGAAAAAAATCGAACCTGAAATCTATTGTTTGTTCATGCTAGTAGCTAAAGTGGTTAGGTCGATAGCATTGGAAATAGAATTTTTTGAAAGTGCAGTTTGTTTGCATCTAATTTTAACTCATTTCAATGTCTTGTATGGGATTACGAGGAATTAGCTAGGTAAGGGCCGACTATCGTTTACAAAAACAACCCAGGTTACGCGAGTTAGCAGCCGACAGGGTAGCCAATGGCGACCAGATGACGTAGACAGGAGCTGTGGTCTCTATCTCCGGGTTCTCTCCCACTGTAACAAATGTATATAGGTGTAATGTGGATGCATAGTGGATCCTTAACTGGAAACATCCATATCTCCCTCACAAAATCAGACGCACTATAAATGAAGCCATTGTTATTAATTTGTTTCTAGTGGGATTCCATTCTAGCGACATATGCCAGCGCACGAGGGTCGGACGCATTCACGTATACTTACTATGCTTTTCTAGCAAGCAAGTATAGGAAAACATTGTCTGTGCAGGCATGGCATTTATGGAAGCGAAACCTCAAATCACCGCTGTTTCGTTGAATTAGCAGTAAAAATGGTCCCAATTTCGGGCACGTGCTTTCAAATATTCCACGATGGTTAAGTACCAGTCGGTTTTAAGCAGATATGAGGGACGGGAATTCGAAAAAAATGCGCAATAATTTGACTTTAAGGACAAGCATACTGTTAGGCGAAAGTTGTCGCCTGATCCTTAAAAAGGAGACTAACGTTTAAGGTTTAATCTTACGAATAAAATGCTCTAAACAGCGCAATAATTTGACTTTAAGGACAAGCATCCTATTAGGCGAAAGTTGTCGCCTGATCCTTGAAAACGAGTCTAACGTTTAAGGTTTTATCTTACGAATAAAATGCTCTAAACGAACGATCTGCCACCAGATTATCCCAGATTACTGTACACAAGACTCGTCAAGTAGCCAAAGATTTATAGTCCCCCAGGAAGTTCCATTGATCTCGGTAACGTAACTCTGTGTTTGAAATTTGAGTGCCGTATGTATATAGTGTTTATGTGGCCTACAGGAGTCTCGACGCATCTTATGTTGTTATGCAACCCAGGTCTTTCACGTCGAAACTAGAATAACAAATTAACATCACTTAGCTAAGGAGAACCGGCGTAACGTGCAGAAAATCTAGAGATGGCGGGGTTAAGCAACCGAAAAGTTAGTCAATGCCCATCACTATCGTGGTCGAGTGCCATATGACATCTACCTCCGCCAGCTTGGTCTTGTGGTTTCTAAAGCTTCTACAATCTTTAGAATAGCCACTCGTTCTGCTTATAGGCAAATCGGTTTGACATTACCAACATGTTTGCGTGCTTGGGGGAACACAAATATCCATGAAAATTTTCGCAAAACGAGTTGCATTCATCAATGACTTCTTGGCCTGCCATCGACTTAAATGCACGGAACTCTTGGAGGCTGAGAGAGAACTAGAATAAAGCACAGAGGGGCGTCTGTTTTTGAAAAGTCAGACGGTTGATAATCCCGAGCAATATCACTCGTTTTACTACACGGTAAGCCCAAAATATCTCTTTCTAAGCACACACTGATTAGCTAATTCTGCCCATCTATAAGATGGATCTTATCACTTGGGTCATACCACGGAAAAACTAAATAAAAAAGGCAAAGGAGTTTTCCCTCACAGCGGAAAAGCACAAATAACTCTTGACTAGCCTTGCTAGCAACTAAGGCGAATGCGTCACTTGGAGAAAACCAATTAAATGATCGTCAATTCGATTGCCTAATAGATAGCCCGCTAAAGTGGGAATTTTAATTATTTTGCGAAGAAATAATGGAACGGGTAATTGTTTGGATACATGCTTCCGTTTTTGAGGTACGTTTTGGCGCACAGTAGGAAAGAAAGTATTTCATCCTTAATGTTGATTGACTACGCATTGCTGAGCAAAAACATTTATGTTGGTATCTCTTTGGAATTAACATAATTGGCCAACGCCTGAGGAATTTACTTTTTAAAGTGACAATTTTGATTGCTACCTGCGCCCTACAGAGATTGAGGGACACCACCCGTGGTGGGATGTCCTACACTTTAGATGACTAGGCGAAACATTTTGGTTTATCCACGCGTGATATCATTTCTTGCTTTTCTCTAGGTGCCAACAAATATAAACAATCGAGGGACGAAAAAATTCGTTGCTAACTCCGCGTCTCACCAAGTTAGCATCACCTGTCACTATGCATTGAGGACTGGATGTTTTTGTCTTGCTTAAATTTCAAAAACAGAAGATGCCTTACTGGGTTCGTTTTTCAGAATCAGAAATAAGTAAACATAATAATGGGTGTTCTTTTATGTGCCCGTTGCCATTGTATTTTCGATGTGTCAAGGAAACTTCGTTTAAAATAAACTAGATAAACTAGTATTCCATGGATACGGACCGTGGAAAAATTATAAGAATGCACAGTGAGAGCTTAAAACTACCGTCTTTTTTGTGACTAACCGTGGAACTATCTTATTGTTATTATTATTCTGAGAGGCTTGTAAACCGTACGAGGCGGGCGAGTTTAATGTATGACAACCTTCTTGACTGCTCCTGCCACGGGTTAGAAAACCTGGAGGAACTCTCGCTCAAGCTTGCTACGTGGTACTTGGCAGCTTGTATGTGGAAGTATGCTGCACCCAAACCGACAAGTAATATACTGTCACTCGTTTCTTACAGTATTCTGGAGGGAATGCGCCTTGTGGAAAATACACTATGTATAACCAACCCACCTGCATCTCTCAGCAAAATGTTTATGCCACCAAAAAAAACAATCATTTGCCCTCACCAGTGATACGTTTAGAGGCACCAGCCTACTATTGCGAACGGACGGTTTGGGCGGAAAATTCGTAGAAGGGTGTATCATGATGCCAGTATAGGGCCCCGATTTTGCGTCATTCTCGCTGTCTTTTTGTGTAATGAGAAGATGCTGCAAGAATAAATTTTATCTCATGCGACTGAGTCATAAAATCAAGTCAACTTATTCAATGAAGGCTATAACAATCAAAAGTCAAGGATACTTCAGTTCGGTCAGAACTACTGAGCAAACCTTTTGAAATTCCGGAGAGGAAAAACTGTCGAACACATTACACAAGTTGTACTCGGAAACGCATTTTCTGTTGGCTTCAGTTATGGTACAGTCTCAACCAACACTGCCGTTATCCTCCAACGTCTTCAATTTGGACGGCTTCGGAGAGCCTACAATGGAAGTATCGTGTATCCTCATAAGTAACCAGTTTATGTGAAAATTAGAGCCCATGCACCGAGACAGTCTCACAAAAAACTTCTCAATGCAAGAGAAACATTTGCGTGAATATTTAATTGGCACAAATAATTAAACTATCAATTGTCTGACGACCGACTAGAAAAATTTATTTGCTTCGCGGCTGTTAGTTATATTTAGCCAGTGATTGACCAACCGCCAAGTACATCAAAAGTTTTTTTCTGCAATATGTTACTCATTTGGTGTGTCACTTTGGAATACACATCTAATTGCATAATGTCAGTTTGACAGCAAAGCATTTGAACTAAATCATTGTCGTGCTAAAACAAGACCAGCCGCGCTATTTCACATTACTGGAATTCGTTTGAAGCTGGCATTGTGTAACTAACTGAATTGGGAGCCTGTTCGCTGCCACATAAACTACTCACGTGATTGGGCCCTTTTGGTACACTCCCGGGAGTAATTTTTGACTAAAGTACAACTTGCGACACAACATGCAGTTTTTTTAATAGTGGCAAATTAGGCAGTGTGATACACCACTACTGTCTTATCGAGAACTTTTGGAGAGAACAGAAATTAACTACTTCAGGCATGGCTCCACATGCAAACGGAAAGCAAGAACCGTAGTCACGATCCTTTGTTGTCCAGATTTCTACGATTTTCTTCGCTTCCTGTTCAAAGAATTGTATTTGCCCATGAACAGTGTGAAATATGATGCATGACTGGGCAGATATTGTTGTTACATTCTTGGCGTAAGCAGTCAAATTGTCTCTGAGGACTGTGCGCACGGAGATTGTAACCAGGGCTTATGTTCATCTGTAAGAACCTTTTGGTACCCAGCCGCCATGTTGATCGAAGAAAGAACGAGGACTGATATACTGCCAGGTTGTTAAAATCTAGGCAGGAGTAGTCCAGATGCAGAGGTTGGCTTTGAATCACGAACCTAAGCACTCAACCGTTGGACCACGAGTGATCGCAGAGCCTTACACATGGTGAACAGTGCCCGCTACCAGTAGTATCGTTTAAGTAGGTTGACATTTTTGCATTTTGAAGATGGTTGACCAGGTCCAGCTTAGCAGCTTCGTATTAGACGAACTGGAGGAGGTGCTTCAGCTGAGGGGTCCTGATATATTATCCTATGATTGCATGAACAGCATTTGTGTTAGTGCTTTTCTTCAATTCTCATGAGGTCCATATCAAGTGAAACCCACCCTAGTGCTATGCGGTAGATCAGAAAATTCTCATCATGTATTCGCAAATTCGTGTCAAGCTATCAAAGGTAAAAGTCTCACTCGTACCCTCCACATTAGAATGATCGCCCAGAAGATCATATCTCCGGTGTGGGTCGTTAATCGCTCACTTTTTCTTACATCAACGGCTATCAGCTAATGTTATCGAATTCATCGACATTCAGAAATGAATCGGTTCTTACAAAAGATGCATCACGTAAACTTGATGGCAGGCCGCTTTCGAGAATCACTCAAAATATGCCCAATAAATCCTCGATGGCAATCGAGATTTTTCAGTCTGTTATTGAAGACATTTGCCTACCTGCCTATTCTAAAATCTAGCCGAATCAGGATGCATATATTTTGCATTGCAGATTTTAGTTATATGCAACCAACCACCAGATTCGCAGCAGGCCGCTGCAATGTCAGACGGCTAGTCATCTTTGCTGCTTTGCAGCCAAACCCCACATCGTAAAAAATAGTAAATTCCATACAGCAATTTCAACAATTTCGCCGAGTTTGTTCTTCCGTAGGCGCATTGAACCACTCCGTCTAACCGAGTACAACTGCTGGCTCTTTTTTACCTCCAAGTCTCGCCATCGCTGTAAAGATATGGAAGTTTGTGGAATAACGATAGATGCAAAATATGTAGAGTACTGAGCATGTCAAACGACTGTTGTTACGAGGAAAAATGGGCTAGTTACCTTCTAGGATAGGAATTTGTAATTATGTTTGCGCCAATTTTCGGGGAACCATCTGATCTTCAATCGTCTTTAAGTACATACCAACATAGTCCATCAAAGTCACAACAAATTGGGAAAGCTATTTATGGTGATTGAACTTTGATCCAACATGGTTTTATCCACCGCAGCGTCTTAGGTGCGGCGTAACGCAGCGTCTAGAAGAATGCACATGGCGTGGGCTGTCACTTCCTCGTAAGTGTAGGAAAAGCGAATCAGTTTGCATTGAGTCAATCGGTTGCGCTGCAACTTAAACCTATAGATCTCTTGACAAACAGCAAAAAAGCAACCCCCATCATACACTTTGGATAACTTTGGGACAGCAAATCTTTCCACGATAATTAAAAAAAACTTGTCATGTTCATATACTAGGGCCGTGAAACTTTTGTTTAGACGCGTACAGATGTAATGTGGATTCGCGCAATGTTGTATGCAAACGTGGAAAGTGCATTTGTGTAGCAACCGTTTGCGCAACCAGCTATATTGCACTTCATTTGTTACAACTGCGCTAATTCCGGCAAATTTTGACTGCCTTTTCATTTATTCGCCGATTTTATCCTTCATCGGTTAACTTAACGTCTGCAGATTCCACGGTTTCATCAATAATGTGTTTCAACTGCTGACGGGAATTTGAGGGGGACTGTCGTTAACACCAAGGAAGACCGCGAGTAGATGCACATTGACAGCGGCAATGCAGCTCACAAGTGTTTCATTGTGATAATAATATTACTTCTTCTTGTTGGATCTGACGAAAGGCAAGAGTTTTAGCAGACGGAGGAAATATGTAAGCGATTTTTATATATTCCGCCAATAGGAAGCGTTTACCATGGGATATAGCCCCGAAGAAGTCGTTGATATATAGTAGGAAGAGGATGGGGCCTAGCCAGCTCCCCTGAATTACTCCACTGGTGGTCGGTGGTGGTGATGACTGTTTTCACGAATTTGTGTTATCCGTGACCTATCAGATGGATAGAAGGTGAACACTAAAATAAGGATCCAGTGATGCCAACAGAATTGAGCTTCTTCAGCAGGGATGCATGAAGGATCTGGTCAAAGGCTTTCTGAATATCCAAATAGACTGTAACAATAATGCCCGGCATCATAGGCTGCTGTGACGGTATCAAAGTAGTGAAGATGACAGCCACTGACAGATCGCTAAGATAAGAATCTATACTGTTGTGAAAGATGGATAAACACCCCAATCCTGCTTGCCAGCTCATGGATCCGTTGCTTCGAACCATCAAAGCTGTAGTTTTTCGGTACTGCAAGTCCCTTTTCGTTAGAATGTCTCTTCTAAAACCACGCTTTCATTGTCGTATTACCCTAACTTCTCTACCACAGCTTTAAACATGTGGCATACCGTCAGGCATGGCCCCGCAATTACAGTCAAAATAAAGCACGACTGGATGGGATTGAGGATTGCGCGAAAAAAGAGAGCAATCATAGACAGTGCGCAATAGACTTGGTCATGTCGGCACGACAAATGAAATAAAATTTCCAGGAGTTTATAATAATAATAATAAGTATAATTATAATAGGGTTAGTTCCCAACCTGTGGGGAGCATGCGGATTGAGGCGTGATCGGGTCGTTTCAACCTGAACGCGGTAGGCAAATACACAATGGAGAAAAAGTTAAAACCAAACAAGCATGTTTGTTATGTGAAATGTCACCGCAGTTATGGAAATCGAAAAAAGGGGGACAGCGGGCATATGGTACGACCAGTTTCTTGTCCTCCTTTTTGTGTATCCAGTCGTTGGTTGTCATCCATTGTAGTGCTTCGAAGACATGTTAAACTTTGAAAGATGGTACATTTTGAGATGCCTCATGATGGCAGCCAAGAAAATAGCATAACATCGTTAGTTTTGAACTTCGCCAAGATTCCGCCGTTCGCGCCAGATTATCCGCGCCAATCACAGTAAAACTTACCGCCAACATAGTCCTCCAAAAGTAACTGGGTCATCTTCAAGGCATACCAAGACCTGATGGCGACAACCGACAGATTTGCTTTTGCTGTGCGAAGCAGCAAGTCTGGCGGGAACTAATCCATCCTTTTCAAACAAAAGACTGGAAAATAGAAAGGATTTAGTTTAAGCAAACGAGCAATTAAAATGAGTCTCTTGTGTGGCTGACACCAGTTTCTGGTTTAGCATGTATGTGTGCAGTTCATGGTTGTAGGTGAGCTAGGATACTGTCAGGGCGCCCACACCTAGACAAGAGGACGATTAGGGTCCTCAACCAAAGTCTTTGGCTCAAAAGCCTAACCGCACGGCAGCGGTGTTTGGCGGGAAATGCGAATGCATCGCTGTTTCTACGGAACAAATCGCCACATGTTCCAACCCTCCAACCTGGAGGACCAGGAGACTGTGTTCGTCAGACCTCTAGTCATTGACCAACCTGGTATGAGAGACTCTATGAGTGTCGCAGGGACACCCTCCAGTATAGCTCAATGGGTTGCTGAGGTGCGCAAACCGTCACACCACGGTAAGGTCCAGTCTCTTCGGGACGGTGGTTTAGCATGCTGCCTAACCGAACAGAATAACCAATGCTTTCCCACGTTTGATACAGATTCAGCTGGACCGAAATGCATTCGTTCTTAGCACTTTGATTGTGTGTATATGCTGCGGTGACACACACAGAGCTGTTTCATCCACCTTGGCGCCGATTTTACTGCGACCGTTGATTCAACCGTCAGTTCACCCATTGACATTTACAAGTGAACGGAGCGTGACTCTGCTAGAATCAATGCAATCAAGGTCGAGGAAAACTAGTTTGATAACAAATCAGTGTGTTCACAGTAAGGTCGTGCGTTTTCCCGTCAGTCTGCAGTTCCCGTAATGGAGATGAACGAAACCAAACAGATGGTTTGATATTGTATGCTTCAGAAGCAAACAAGTGAAATGTAGCCCAGCAACCAAAATGCGGATCTCATGTAGATGGGTTTTGATATGCCGTTGCTGCTATTCGTGCGGGGATCAGACAGGTACCGTTTTGTTTCCTATGAGAGTTGCTAACTTCGAAAGCTATGAGTTGGCAAATACGGAGCGGGACAGGTGACTTCCTTCCTTATGCTTTCTGCCAACTGGTCTGCTGTCCTGCTGCTGACATTAAAAATCCTGAAAAAAATATGATGTCGCAACGGACAAAACAAGAGCTTCGTTTTCTAAATTATTTTTTCGACAAATATGTTATCAGCTATATCTACACTTGCTGACTATTCATTGGCAGAAAATATCTTTTACTCACTAGCCTATTAGTCGTCATTATAAAATTGCCTGTTTCCGAAGAGACCCTATAACTTCTAGAAGAATCCCACAGTTCAGGTGAACTTACAGTAAGGTCGTTTGTTTTTTCCTCGGTAGATTCATCGTGTGAAGATGGTGGCCTGAGAACCTTTGAGCTCACTGGTTGCGGATGTTCATAGTTTGCGAAACGATGCATCGGCTTGCGTAGGCCCTCCGCGGTAGCTGGGTACTCTTGCTTGGGCTGTATTGTGGGTTTTGGGGGAGCGTTGGTGATCAGTTCCGGAGGAATATTTGAACGAGGGTGGGCCAAGAAGTTTGTTTCGTACACCTCTAATGGGAGCACAACTGGAAGCAAAAAGTATACTTGTGAAACAGTATATAGTTGTATCACTTGGAAACGGTAAGTCGTGTACAAGGAAGATACACACTGGTGACAACAATGGAGTCGTTACTCTTTCGCAGGTTCCACAAATACACATTTACCCATCACATGAGTAGAATTCATTCCAATCGATAGGCGAAGACTCATACTTATTCGATCAAACCACAGGTTTTTACAGCCAAAAGAACAAACGAACTGGCTCGAGACCGACTTTTCTACGCCTTAACTACAGTGCCACATGACCTTGTGAGTTTATTTTGAACAGGACTCAATTTGCCCTCAGCACGCATATACTGTTAACGTCAGTAATTCCACACGGAATAATAATCGTATATAAAGTCAAACAAAACTTCGTCTCATTCTCCAAGTAGTTCTCCTCTGAAGGTACACTGACGTACGAAGGAAACTCTGAATTTCGTGAATTGAAACGGATAAGCCTTCCACAGATTGGTCCCTCATTTTCAATGAATCAAGGTATATAAACCACAATGAATGCAGTATGTTTATAGCCAATTGCCAATTAGTGACAAAAAACATGTGATTCCTACACACTTTGGGTAAAATATACATCCGGAAGGGAATGCAAAAGTTCCAAATGAAGCGAACGAAAATAACCAACCATTTTGTGTGTGCTGCAAACGGTTACAAAAATCCCCATAAATTTCACATTTCTTGGGTTTATATATACTTTCAGGGGTTCTGTCAGCAACAGGCGCGACCGTTACCATCCAATCAAACAATCCGACGTGTTGAGGACAGGAATACCCGAGCGCAGTGCGCAGTTTCCCTGCAGAGTTAGGTGATATGATATTCTAACAGATTTTTTCTCGACCTTCCAAGCGCGCCATGTCTCTGGGAAAAATTAACTTATCCCGAAGACGGTTGCCCCTCAGACTTTCACCCTTTTTCAAGTGGAGATACATTTATCGCAAGGAATTAAGACCATGACCACACGGAAAATCTGGACGAATATAACGTTCTCAAAAAATGACTAGATTACGCCTGCCGACTGATTACTTTGGCCTGCGATTTTTGAAAGAATGCAAATTTTATCTTGTGGATTTTCGTAAATGCTCAAACTTCGGCACAAACATTTACAAGAGCACACTCGAAATGACGAGGAAACGCTGAGAATCATACGAGTGGTGATCACGTTTAACGGGAAACAACTCAGCGATATAACTGTCACGATCTACGCATTTGAACGTGAGGTGCTTTGGGATTTTAGCATTGACTTGAGTGATAGACCCAATTACGCATATATAATTATTCTCACGAAATTCATTACAAAATTGAGTTTTTCATTTGTTACGTTTTTATCAAAATGAAAAAGCAACGTTCATAAGTTGATGTCAGTAAGCCTAAACTCAACATCAATTTCCCAGCACTGAACGCCGTAATCTTTACTTTTCATCTAAATCATGTTGCGTGAAATTGGGAAAACAGTCTGGCTCTGCGACAACTAAACCGAACTGAAATGCCTCTGATGACAGTGAATCACATTACAGACGAATACAGCATGCTTCCTTTCCAACACCAGCTCACTGCACGTACGTCCGACCAGTAGAATATTTTCAAAGTACCGTCTATTGCGCATTGCGTCCGCCTAGGTCTGAAAACGTCCCCCGTTCTTTGCTAAACAAAGTCCATAAAACTGAACCGTACGAAAATCCAATTCACCTAGTGAAAAGTGTGCCATGAATTTTACAGACCTCCACTGTTTTTCGCGAATTGTATTCCGGATTCAGTTACACCAGAGGTTTTCTCTCTCGGGTGAATAAAGCCACTAAACTAACTTCGTGTTCAATCAGATTAATTCTGTAAAGCGCGCAGATAGATGTAAAACTCTTTGATACCTTTCCGTTAATCATGAGGTACGGGTCACTCTACTCATGCGTCGTATTCATTTTTTTACTTAGGCGCCGACAAATTTGAAAAACTGACGGATGCAGAACAGCATGCTTCTTTTCCAACACCAGCTCAATACACGTACGTCCGCCCAGTAGAATATTCTCAAAGTACCGTCTATTGAGCATTGCGTCCACCTAGGTCTGCAAACTTCCCCCGTTCTTTGCTAAACAAATTCCATACAACTGAACCGTCATAAAATCTAATTCACCCAGTAAAAAGTGCGCCATGAATTATACAAACCTCCACTGTTTTTTTGGGAATTGAATTGCCGATTCAGTTATACCAGATGTTTTCTCTCTTGGATGAATAAAGCATCTAAACTAACTTCTTGTTCACTCAGATTCATTCTGTAGAGCGCGCAGATAGACGTAAAACAGCATGAGGTTGTTGGATGCATGTTTACGCGCACTCTTTGATATCTTTCCGATAATCATGAGGTACGGGTCACTCTATTCATGCGTGGTAATCATTTTTTTACTTAGGCGCCAACAAATTTGAACAACTGTGGGATGCAGGGATCAATATGTCCTCCGACACTCACACACGTGCGTCGGATATTGAAACGTCTGTGCATTTGGGATCGGCCGGAGTTTGCTGGAATTCACCAACTACATATCAGTGCCTGCAATGCTCAGAGATGTTTCAATTTCCTTCCTTGCTTCGTCGTCACGTTGAAAAGCATTTAGACGCGACACCACACCGATGCGATTTCTGTTCCTCCTATTTCAAGTTCTTCAGAAACAAGGAGAGGCACATGATTCAGCAGCACTGGGAGGAAATGCGTGCGTGTGAAAGCTTGGAGGAGGGAGAGTATTCAAGGCTTTTAAAGCGCGCATGCCACATGTGTCACATTTGTGAAAAACGCTTCTCCTCTCGGACTGCGTTGACTGTACACGCTAGCGTCCATACAGGGGAGAGACTGTATGATTGTCCCGATTGCAATCGTGGATTTTCAAATCCCTATAATTTAAAAACACACGCAAAACACTGCCATCAATGATTCTCCTTCATAACTTGGTTTATCTTTGAACAACCGCAGATAATTTACCTCCAGTTTGGCAGGAGCACCTAGTGAGAACAAATCAATCAAAATTATTACACAGTTACTCTCATATGTTCCACGCTAGGTAGGTACTTTATACTCGTATGTACCAAACTGCCACTTGCGTGCATCTCCACCATATTTGGTTCTATGTTCACTATAGCCTAACCAAACTGCCACTTGCGTGCATCTCCACCTTATTTGGTGCTATGTTCACTATAGCCTGTTAAATATGGAAAGCTCAAAATGTCGGATACAAGTTCTACTTGGGTTTATGAGTGATAATTTTGTAAACACTTTGAATGGTGACCAAAACTCCCATGTAAGGCCTTTGAACACTCAAAGCAGCTTCGCGTGAGAGGCTTGACAAATCGTCAGGTGAGCATATTTTTTTCCGAAGCTTACCTCATATTAGTGAAATTTGTAAATCCACATACTATATTTTGATTGGTTTCCTCGAACATTGATCATGCATCTCAAATTTTATCAGTTGTTTGCACGTAAAACTATTAGGCAGTAGAAAAGAAAATTACCAGACATACGTCCATGTTTAGTATATCATTTCACTCGGCTCCTTCCGTATTTGGGCGACGCAGCGCTGATGACTTTCAGGGTTCTGGACTGTCTGTGTATACAGTTTGTCATTATCATCTGTCGAATGTTTCTGAAGGCAGACGTTTTCTCAGACCGCTTCATGTGAAACCAGCTATTTTTTTATTTCCTGATGTGCTCTTAAGAAAGTCTTTATTCCAGTTGTTGGAAAAGGATGAGGTGCGTTGGCACTGGAAGCCCTAGCGGTAAATGGTCAGACAAATTTTACGCAACTATTAGGTGCCACCATCATGTGTATACACAGAGTAAAATTTGGGAGTCCGTTAGCTACGGACACGATTTATTTGAACATGTCACTACGTACAGAGGGTGTATTGCCGACCTAAAATTTGGAAGACGAAACTTCTGTATAACCCGAGAAAATTAAAACTGTATCTGATTTCATTGTGAGGCTAGCAGCTAGCACCCAACTGCGCACTGATGATGTCTCCTCGTATGGTGATGAAACGTTTGCAAGCCAATTGCCAAGCTCGGCGAACAGATCAACAGCCACCTCTTCAGCAACCAATAAAGGTTGTCTGTGTTAATCATTGGGGAGAATATAGGATGTGTTTACTTTAATTTTAACTAGTTGGCTATTTCCTGTCTCTTTTTAGGCGCATTTTCTCCTAAGCCAGAAAAATAGGAACCTCGGGAAACAGTCTACTATTGTGGAACTTCTTAGAGAAGAATCTCTTTGAATGTTCGATAAAATGGTTGATGAGCACCACTAAATAACACGTCTTAGGAATTTCCCCGAGCGGCACGTTCTTTTTGGGATAATGTATGCAACTTTTTGGCTCCTGAGGAACAAAGTTCTTTACAAACAGCTTTTATATTCTGTTTGTATACGGCATCCGCAGCACACGTTCTTTTAGTGTTGCAGCTCTTTCTCTGTTAGGATGCCGTTCCCTTTGACGCCTTGAATGTGTGTGGCTTGATGAATTAATAGGTGTCCACAATGTCAGATTTTTGTCCTAGAATGAATGGACTTAAAATGGGAGAATGCCCACTCTGATTTTTCGTCCGATATTTCAAGGGTAATGAGCGGTAAATTCTCTTCAAAATGCAACAATTGCGCGAATCAGCTGAGCTTCTTAACACAACTGTTGCACTGGCAAATGCGTCAAGTGCACTTCTGCGTTCTCCCCGTGAATTGCTTCGATTGACATGACCTGACTAATTGGAATTTGAAACCAAAGGTTTCGCCAATTCACGATTAAAATGCCACATTTCTAAATAAGCGTGGAACGAAGCGTCTTTGAAAGACATTTTTTCGTCCATTTTTCAGCCGCTGGCAATACCGCGATTAGATTCATCCTTTGTGCGAAAATAATTTGGGCCAAGCATATTCCTTCGGTCTCAGTTTTTGGCTTTTTACACATTAAAATTTCACGGGATACAATGAGATTACGTTCAGAATGAATCGACGGCCTGCAACTTGCCAGTTTTCCATTAGTTCAACGAACGACCCCGATTTTTTCAATCACCCCGATTAGCGATTAGCTGCGTTTCATGTGTGAACTCAGTATCCACGTTCTGCCTTTCATTTAAAATATAGTTATATTCGCTTCCTGATTTTCGCTTAAGCGTTGATTGAGCCCCCACTTCCCCAAGCTTAATATATCGGGACCCGTAAATCCATCAGCTTTATGCCTCCGTTCAGTTCGCATACGAAGAGCAATTCCTGAGGTACACCACCAGTCATCTAAAAACCGGGAAGGTTTTCAAATTTGTGCACAAACGGGATGTGTAGCACCAGTTTGCCCGCCGATAGATCCATTTTCAACCGTACTGTTCAAATGTCTTTGAAATAAAGGGATTTGAAGGGACTTGAACCGAGGGATTTAAACGAAAATAAATTGTCAGCACGAAAACAGATACGGGACGGCATCCTACAAGGCTCATGTTTAAACGTATTAAACAGACTTTTCACTGCTGAGACTTGCATAATTGAAATTGTTGAAAGCATATTCTTATGTATACCACTCGCCGGTATTTTTGGAGAATTCGGTTGTACAATGAAACCTGTGAGTGAATTACTTCAATAGCAATATTACCCATTTGGCCCCATTCGTCGTACCAGGATGGCTTTCAAATTGATGACAGATCGCTCATACTTCACTCAAACTCCTCTTCGGATGCCATTTTTCACATAACCATTGTGACACGAAAAAACATTGGATTCATTATTCTGTTTCAGTCAAGTTATCCTGAAATGAGCCGCACGCAGATTAGGTGGCGTGCACGGCATACTCATGCAACTACCCTGAGACTCCTCACGTGATTCATCTTGACACCGCAAATAAGTCCTGGGTGCATGAGGCAAGTAAAGTCACATTTGGTGGAAAGCCCTGCCAACAACTTTTTGGTTCCAAGTTATCCTAGGGTAAAACGCAAGAAGCTGCTAAGTTGCCTGTAAAGCGTTCTGCCACGGAGCCGTTAACCCTTGCGTTTAAATGTAACTTAGACAAACACCCGTATCGGTTAACATATTTTATAAAGCAAGATAGTTGTATCATCAAGATGATTAGAATTGTGCCTGCTTTATAACTACGTTTGAGTTAATCCGGTGATACCAGCAATTTGCTACCTTTAAAACATTTTCTGTGAAACTCCTATAAGAATGAGTCACGTTGTGTTGGCAGTGGACTACATCAGGGCATACCGTCTACGCTAATGCTTTGCTTTAGAACCCTTTCGACATCAACCAGTCTAGACACCGTTCATCTGCATTTTCGGGCTTGCAATCCTGGTTACATTACATACAGTTCGACTTGTATCCAAGTTTTTGAAAAATCGGTCTGCGCGCACTTGAGTAAAAGCAAACGGATGATGTATTTTCCAGTTCGCAAACTGCAATGTTGACTGGCTAGCAAAACTTGATTAAAAATTCTGCGGTGTTGAACAGAGTACCTTGTGACTCGTACAGTGCAACCAGATATATTTTCCCTTCGGGGTAGAATTGCTGCAAGTTTGGAATTTTTGCATCAAGCAAATTTTTATTTGAATTAAAGGACACGCTTTCGCCGCTCATCCAAATCTTCCCATGGCATCTAGTCCATTGTTGTTAGTGACTCAGGGGAGAATATATACGCAAACTGGAAAAAATCACAGTTGACCTGGCTGTGCAAAAAATGCGAAGAAGTGCCCATTCAAGTTTGCCGTGCATCTGGGAGGTGAACCTATGCTAGCTTGAGTAAATCCTGCTTCCGTCTGCTGCGCACTCACGAAAACCAGCTTGTTACTTGCACAAAGATCATTATCGATTTCTCCAAAATAGTGCCTATTTTTTGTCGCACTGATCATAGTTGTTTAGCTGTTGGCATTTGATGTAAAGTTCACTAAATATCCACTACTGGTTCCCACCCGCATATTCACTTGATTTATGGGTGTGTAATATAATCGTCATAATTCTTATCGTCATCGGACTGTGAAGGCTAAATGTGAAACGCGTCATCGGACTGTGAAGGCTAAATGTGAAGCTATCAACTTCCATATTAATTTAATAAAATGTACACCACGTTTATTCTTTGTTTATTCAGCTTGCGTCAGCTCTGCTTTTACAAAATAGAAACGTGAGAACTGTTGTAAAAAATTACCCATTCAGGCTCTAGTTATGATCTTGATCGTTTCTGTTGATGTTTGATTATGTGAGTACGACGCAGTATAATTATATTTGTGTGGTTTCATTTCGGAAGCTCATAGCGTTGTCTAAGTCCACTAAAGAAAGACTTAAGCATTCCGGAAGCTAATATGGCATTCTGAAGAACGTCGATTCCCTTAATGCTTGAAAGTAAAGATGCTTTTCTGCGTCCATCCAACATGTGGTTTACATCACAGTAACTCCGATCGCTCCGTCGCACGAGCCTTCATATTTGTTAGCATTCCAAGTGGAACATATCGATCACCAGTTTCGATGGACCGAAATATTTTCACTGATTTTACAAATGCCCTAAAACGGCTTTATGTAGAGGTGTATCCAAACGCCTTCTGGCTTCACAGTTTACTGTCTACCCGTGCAAACGTATTTCGGAAAACGGTGCATCCCAGTGAGTATTGTGCGGACCAACTGTTTGAATCGGTCATCTGAGGGGTCACATGGTAGAAGTAACGCAGTTGCCGCAACAGCCTATTTGTGGCTCAACAAACGCTACTTCATCGTCGGTTCATGCTAGATTAATCAATGCCTGGTTTTGAATTCTGTACCATGGTGGCATAGTTACTGGGCACCAACAAAAAATCTGGCGGGATGTTTATAAAATCTATTCTTGTGCCCCGAATCTTGCGCAAGGCCCGTGGTGTAATTCCAGTGTGCGCAGTAACCAATGTTGCATGCATGTAGTCCGTGCGTTTGACGAAATGCAAGCAATCAGCAGCTTTAAACACGTCATTCAACTAAAACGAACATGTAATGTTTCTTGTGATCTACTAAGCCCTTATTCAGAAAGTTTCAAAAACGCATTTCACTTTGTCATGAAAATAACACAAACAAACTGGTAATAGATGGCACAATAAAACGATGGTCTTTAGATATCGTGTGTGCCATCCACCAAGTCGGAAACGAATGATTCACGCGAGAGCAGCATGTGGCGGCCACTCCGGTCTAAACCTCCCCAGATGAAAGTCAGAGAGAATCCATTATGTATATGTATAATGAAAGTTCGTTCACTTCATACACGCTTACAAATAAGGTAAAAAGCAATGACCATTGCAAGCAGCGATAATCGGGCATCAGTGATAACTAACGGATTCCTGTGTGCCAGCCATATATTTTATTTGACATGTATACTCCTCACAATGTCGTGAAACAATCTGTACAAATTTTGATACTTCCAGCTGTTTTGCTTAAATAACGATTAACCTCCCATTGTTTTGGATATTGGTCTGAGGTGGACAATTCAGTCATAGGTTGCCAAAGCTCCTCTACTGATGCTATTAGTCACCTAATTTTAACCACACGAACGAGCCATGGATGTATGCATCGGATTCATCTAAGCTAGTCTACAGTGCAATCCCCCAGGAGCCAGTAATTCGTGAAACATATCTCCTAATGCTACTAGCACATTCCTTACGTAGTTCTTGGTAGTACCCCAAGTTAGTCACATGTATACGGGGAATGAACTTTGGGGTAAACGAATGTGTCATTTCAACATTTACTATGGTATTACTCAATGGTATTATATTTTGGTTGTACAAATTTGACTACAGGGCTAACATTAATATCCAACTTAAGCAAACAACACCTGAATCACCGAAGGGATTTCGTGGTTCATTACGGCCGTATCATCACGCTGAGTGTGATTGCTGCTGCTTTATAATATTCTTTGAGTAAAAAGCGGTAAAACAAGCGACTCATTGTCACTAAAACATTTTTCACGAAACTCCTATAAGGAATAGCTACGGTGCAACTGCAGAAAAAAATCCGAGCGAACACACGCCCGTCTGTGGTATTCGGCATTAACCAATCTAAAGGGGGTTCAAGAGCATCTTCGGAGTTGAAATCCGGGTGACTTGTATATTTTTCCTTATGTGTTCAAATAATTAAAAATTAAGTTCGCACGCACTTGGTTAAAAGCAAACGGATGTTGCTTTTTCAGCTTAGAACTTGCAAATTTGGCTGACTAGAAGTACTCCACTAAAGTATCTGCGGCGTTGAACAGGCTATTTTGTGATTAGTACCGTGATCCCGAATGTGCTTCCTCTCTGGTGGAGGACTTTCTGCAAATTAGAAGTGTCTTGGCGCCAAACACATCTCACCTGATTTTAGTGGCGTGATTTTACATCTCATTCATCCACACGCAGCGCCTTGTTTGGTATTTTTCCTGATTCTGGCCCCAATAACCCAGGAATTGAAAATGTCTACCTATAATTTTCTTTTCAAATTTTGCCCACTGATCTCCATGCAATCTCGCAATTAATCTTTGCTAGTTTGCATTGCTCCTGCTTCCAGTTTTCGCGCACTCAGCCAAACCTTCGTTTTACGTCCACAACGACCTGACTGAATTATTCCAGCGTTGTCCAAAACCTAAATGATCCCTTTGTACACCGCGCTGTACGCACCCACACGTTTGCTTAGGTCCAGTCTGTATAGTATGCCTATTGTGCAGGCATGAAAACTTCAAAACTCTTTACTTAATTGTCTTAGGTCGCCGTGTATCAAATGAGCAACTTCTAGCATAATTTATTAAAACAAACAATTGTTAATGGGCTTGCCCGGACTATTTTTTCTCAAATCCGTGAGCACAATATCACCCACTAATGCGGAACAAAAATTCGAATGTCAGTGGAACACATTGTGGTTGTCCTTCGCATGAAGAATAACATCCAAATTTTGGTCCTTTGAAAATATGACCACCGTTGTATATTCAGCTTGACATTTCCAAAATAAAAGAGTTAGACTTGTTCTTCAAAAATTTGCCCATTTCGGCTCCACGTATGATCATCATACAGTCAAACACGGCGCATGTTTTCATCCGTTCTTTATAAGAACGCTGAGCCCCTTAGGCGGCCTGTTAATAATACCTCCGCCCACGTCCAGTGCAAACGAAAAATGCATTTAATGTTTATTTAAACTTCCAAGCAGATTTGCGGACTTGAAAATAACTGCACGGTCAATATTTTTACTCTTTTCTTGGTGTGATGCATTCATGTCAGTGTGGCAACACATATCTTCTGATTAATTCTCGTAAACGTTTGCAAAGTTACATAGCTCAATGCCTCCTCAACATTGCAAGACTATCTTGTAAATACACTTGCTGTCAATTTAAATGTATCTGTATAAGAATACCACCTGTCAGACGTATCCAAGCGGCCCAAAACTGGCTCCATTTTGTACGACCTGATAAGGGTTTGTTGCCGTGCAAAGAACAAATGCTTATTGTCATCGAAACAGCGCTGTTCGATTATACTGCCTGAGTAAGGTAAGGTAAGGTGTAAGGTATTTGAAAAAAATCGTGGATGTCTGAAGATACACAATATATTTTGCCGTTTACCCTGCTCATTAAACAAAGTGTTTTGTTGTGATAATCATATATTCTCTACTCCGGCGGCACTTGTAGTTAGGAGAGTAACGTTAGTATAACTTTTGAACTCTTGGTGTAATTAGTCAGCTCACACAGTCTAATTAGTAAAGAATAATTTGGTATTTTTTCTGTCTGGTGCATTTTAAGTTTGTTATTTCAACAAGATGCGGGCAGAACAACACCAATACTGTTACCTAAAATCACTTTTTGCACGTTGGATTGAGCATCCACAAACTGATTTGAGACAAACTGCGGTTGCTACCAGGGGGAAGTTTATCTCGGACGCGCTGTTTGCCTTTTGGTAGGCTCTAAATTCTTGATGCCACTATTCTGAAGGTTCGACCCGCAAAATTTGGACAGCGAATGGGGTTGATAAAGTCCCTTTGTTGTTAAAGATAACAGAATAAAGAGCAGATTAGAAGCAACCCCGGTCTTGTGAACCAAGTTTATCAAATTAGTTACCTTGTTTATTTAAATAAATCAGAAATCTCATTAAGCTACCATGCACGTTAAAATGTTGATGTGGACCCGCCTTTTGTGAAGAACTTCACCGCTCATTCTTGTGCCACCTTCAATAGCTTATTGCCCGGAATAAGTGCCAGTATTTTTGCTGTTTCAAAGTTGTTCATTTAGATCATGTTGATGAAAGCATTTGAAACAAAATTTTAATGGGAAACCCGGGGACGCTCAAAAATGATGCATATTTTGACGAAAAATATGGCCAAACCGCGTGTTGTGAAGTTGAACTTGCTCAAAGCACTTTGCATATTTCAATTGTATGGATATGCCAGGCAGAAATTTCCTAGATCTTATGAGGTTGCGCATTAAATCCATCTTTCAAACAGCTGGATATCGGGGAGCGAGAAGTAGACACACCCTTGACGTTGTTAATGTAGTTTCACGTGTTTTGCCTCACTGTTACCCGGATCGTCAGGATCTAAATCAATAGAAAATCCTATGAATCACAAAACGTTGTTTTCAACCACGAGCTAACGAATTGAATGCGTCACCGTTTACCAGAGAATAACGCCGTCAACATGTGCTGTCGGCTTACCTATAGAATGAAAGTGCAGCTCACTATCAGAACCATGATACATGTTGGACAAATGAGGGGAGGAAGAATGGCCTACGGCGTTTCGGTCATGACGTTACATCAGAACTCAGCCATACCATGGATTGCATGTACGCAAACCGAAATAAGTAAATCAGAATTTGTTGATGGTGGAGCTTTTTTGCACCCGTTAATATGCCGCCGACGAACTGAGCATCGATCTGATCCAAGCTTTCCATGATGCTGAATGAGGACTCAAAAAACCTGCACGTGCATACAAAGCGGACAATTGCCTCAAGTGGTTTATGTAGCCGCTTTGCTGTCCATTTTTAAGCCATGTATTGATATACTTTATTGTATTTCCTGTATCCGTATGTTTACCATGCACCTTCATAGATTTGCATTTGCACTGAGTAAAGTCCCGTGAATTCAGCCTCATCTATGCAATGCGCTTTATGAGAACCAGCAGGATATATTCCTGTGCTGTTTCTAGACGGTTGGATTCATTCCATGCGCTGGCATTGTGTCTGAGAATTACAAGCACTTGCGCAAAATCGAATAAATGACCAGGTTTAACACACCAAATCAAATAAAGAAAACGAGCAAACGAATATTTTTGAACTAAGTATACAACTTCATTAGTTGTGTTTTGACACTCAAGCAAAGCACAATTATTGTAACGTGCTTGGTCCCCATATTTCCTGCAACCATTGCACGCCAACCCAAGCAGTTGTAAAGGTAATTGTATTTTAAATCAATATATATCGTATGCTCCAGTTTTTGTGGTCCTGATTTATGGTTGGCCTACATTTAGACGTAAGACAAACATGAGAGAAGAGTACCTGCAAGTGTGACCGGAAAACTTCGTTTCATATAACAGACTGCCTAACTGTTACTGGCCAGTTAGATGGCTGAGCGGTCCAAGTGTTTTCTGAAGCGCAAAACGCTTTAAGACACTTCCACTATTTCCGCAAAACGTTCTCCTAATTTTCACAACAATTGACTTTCCCTCCTGAAGATTTTAGTTGATTTATTCATGACTCCAGATGGTCTTCAGTTGTGACCAGGGTTGCTATCCAAATGATGATCACTCTGAGGATTATCTGTTCTTAACATGCCCTACTTGTCGGTAAACTCTGTGGCCACTCGTCTAGCAACTTGTACAGAATATTCGACAAGAAAATCCACATTGCCAAGTATGAAAACAGATTCATATATTCGGGACCTGGCATGGAAGATCGGCGTTATCTGCTATGGCTCGTTCGCTCCTAACATGTGCTCATTACGAGATGAACCGATATTTAACCTTGTATGTTTCACGGAAAAGACCCTTCCTTCAATTCCAACAGGTTGAGCCACCAATTTAAATCCAGGAGCCCGTAACCTATTCTGATCCTTGACGGGATTTAAGTTGAAGGTTTCGTGAAATACAAGGCTGCATATTCGTATGTCCTCAATTGTTTCATCCACAAGTCAACTTTAATGCTTTTACTGTCGATGTAACAAGTGATGATTATTAGAGAGCCTTCCGTATTTTGTTTGTTTGTTCTGCTGTCGACGAGAGTAGTGGAAAGGATTTTCAACCATGAGTATTCGTATGCCCTTTGTTGTGCACGCACAGCTAGACGAGCAACACGCCTTTCCGAAAATTTGGCAAACAGTTTGCTCAATGTGGTATGCTTGCGCTTGCCACGTCACACGTGATGGACTAAGGAGAACGCTCATCTTATAATCTGCGGAGGCTATCGTCCAGAATTTTTCATACAAGGCAAGCTGAACACTAAAAAGCATCTACTATACCCAAAATTTCCAGTACCTGGGATTGAAAATCCTTGACGGCGTTGAATACTTAATGTACGCAGATGCCAACGAAGGCAAGCGACACAAGATAATTTGCCAGATTTTTATTTAAAAAATGGAGTGTTATTCCGAAACTGTGGCACGATTTAAGTTGAACGTTACAAAAATATCGCACCCAAATCTGCGGCAAGTGAATATACAACGCGTCTCTGTCAGTTTTTCAAGGCTCACGCGTTTTTTCAGACGGCGGACAAACCAGCCACTTAATCCAATGTAATTATTCTCTTTCGCAAGTTTGTTTTACTCCCCCGAAGCTAAAGCAACCTTTGTTTCGTATTTTAAATCTGCATCAAAAGGGCTGCAACGCCCTCCTTTCTAAGGAGGTGCGACTGGATGCGAAAATCTGATAGCGAACGGACCAAGGCTTAACTCTATCTTGCAAGCTCTCTAGTGCCAACCTTACACTGTTCAAAGAGCACTAGCTTATATTCATTTGGAGGTACTTAGAAAAATCGGATGACTGGATTGCAATCAATGAATTCTGCCCTGGTTCTCCGGATTTGCCATCCGTGGTAGAGTTTTTGCTCGTACCGCAATTTTCAGACACAAATTATATGAAGGCGCCATTACAGCAGAACTCTTGACACATCCTCTATTTTATGAGAAATTCGTGGAAGATGAACCCGTCTTCCGTCTGCAATTTACCGCTAAATTGGTGGGCCAAATACCAGTTTGAAGACGCGCCAATGAAAATGGGCATAAGCAGATGCAACTGATGCCATCGGGTAATAGTTACCCTCGTCCAAGCGTTTTCACTCATGATTATGCCATATCAGTTGATGAATTACAGGAGCAAGCCGATTGAGCTCCCTGGTCATGGAAAGATCAGGGTCTTCCATCAGGCGACTAATCCCTAACGCGTAGCTGAAATTCGTATCGGTTTGAAAAGAAAATAATTCACTGTTTTTTTATATTAGGAGAAAACTGAGCGAGCGTCTACTGTAATGTATGAGTGGGTTCCTACGCTTGAGCATTTGTCAGTGTTACTTAGACAAAAAATGAAGAAAGGTAGGCGCGGTCTGGCTTTCGAATTTAAATGTACACTTCAGCGTATGTTAAAACCTCTTTTCTAATTCTTTACGCTGCTGCCGCCTATAGGGCGCACGTTACCCGCTTCAGAATTTGAATTTGTAATGTTGTTGTAATTTTGTTATCTTGGCTCTTCAGTCCACCCAAAAGTTCCTCTGCAAAAGCGCCTATCCGTTCGCTCATAAAACGTGCCCAAAATCTTTGCACGCTTGTTCGTGCTACCGCAGCCTTTTTTCGGGTTTAATTTCTCTTCAAATCTTTTAGTTGAGTAAGGAAACGGCTGTGGGACTTTACCCCCTAAATGCATGCCGTTGTTGCGCACGAAGTTCTATAGATTTCGGGATTTTGGCAAAACATTTCTCATCGTAGACTATTAGAATCCGGGATTGAATGTTGCTGAGCACGTAGGTGGCCTGTACTGGCATGCAGGACTCTAAAACCAGATAGCTCGTATTCACCTACTGCAGCTTAACCTCGATGTGTTTCCAGATATAGTTGTAAAATGCTCAACCAGTTCACTGATTTTTAGACTGACCTACTGAATGCGCAGAACAATGACGATGAAAATGATTGCTTGGAATCTAAATGCGCGCAGGTTAAAGAAGCTTCACGCATTTTTAGCTGTCTACATAAGGCATCGGATTTTCGAGAAAATGAATACAAGGTATCTTAAAAATTAGCTGGCATATTGAGATTGTGCTATCCATTGATTTCTTGGTAGTTTCGTCGCAGAATAAGTGACCCTGCGCGGAGCTCAATCGCAGAAAAATAAAACAATTGCGTTAACTCTGGATACACCACAGACGTTCAAGTAATCGGAAAGTCCATCACACTGGGCATTGTGCTCCTGCCGGTCTTTATCCAAAGTAGCTTTACGTCGAGGCAGTGGGGAATTGCTTGTATGTCCGCTCATTAGGTCACAATGTGCAGTAACATACCATGACGACCAAAGTTAACAAGTTAATACGATGTGTAAAACGTCGGTTAGTGGCTGTAGGCTTAGGATGTAAGCAAAACGTAACCTTGCCGATAGTAGCGAGCCGAATTAGTAAATCAGTTTTTGGGCTAAAAACCCTCTATTATAGACAAAACCGTTCAACCTGCTATAGATTCGATCACCGGATAGTAGCAGATTGGGGGATATATATGGGGGCATTTCAAATGGGACATACGCAAATTAAACCGTGATTTCAAATGATTTTATTAATTAATGATAATAATAATTAATAATAATAATTTTATTAATTAAAATGGTGAGGAGTGGCATGTTAGTGGCACCTGTTAGTTAAATCCATTAGAAACGAGAGTTTTCATTTCCGGAAATGATCAAAACCTCACCCATGGTTCCATAGTACCTGTGCACACCATTGAGATATATGCCAAAAAGGCAACAATATTTGCATTATCTGGCAGCCGTGGAACTCTCTAGCATCTCCGCGACCTGAGGAGAAGAGTTCTCATGCAAGCCTGACTTCCGCGTGGTGGAATTAAATTTCGTTTAGTGTTCGCAATTTTTGTGAAAACATCGTGCCTCACACATCCATCGGTCTGAGTTCCAAGTCATGAAGACCACTCGGGGCTCAGATAAGTAGCTCAAATGAGATTGAAAAGCGATTTTGGCGCCCTCTGGTTCTTGGAGAATACACTGATTTATAGCGTCAAAAGAGGAGGACCACTTGGGTGACGGTGGCGTTGGTCCAAATACAAGATTCGCCGCCAGAACAACACCGCTGCAATTCTGACAATACGTTTCATATCTAATATTTTCTGCTGTAGAAATTAGTGTGTGACTGCACTTTTCAGTGCAAAGTGTGTGACTAATATAATCGGCTGTCCTTGATCACACGTTGCGAATATTTTCAATGATACGATGTCAGTTTTCCTTAAAACATATTCGCGTACTGACAAGCTTACGGACCCCCAGCCTTATGAATTCAAACCGGTGCAAACTCCACAGTTTGCCAACGCCTTAGGCAACCATAGCGTGAATAACGTTTCAATCCAGAAGCTTTTGAAATTGCGTAATGAACGGTTTTCTACTCATTCCTGCCCTGCTGTGTGCTGACTATACTGATTTACAAGTAGTTGAAATAAGGTGGTCAGATTTTATAACAATCATTATATTAAGCACTCACTCTGATATGAATTCCGGCACAAAATTTACATATTCACACTCGGGTAGACGGAACACGAGGGGGACTCCTGCAAATAGATCGTCTCGTGACCACGGTTTAAAAAAAAACACAATCCTTGCAAAAATATGTCGGTGATACAGCCAAAAGAAAACGCTTATGTTAGTGCAGGGTGCCTTGAGTATTATATATTGACAGCGGAAGAACACTCAAGTACACACACATCGTGTGTTCCACAAGCGCTACACAGACGTGACTTCAGAGTTAGGAATGCGGCCGTTCTTATCAAAATCGAAATGCAACACCCATAATAGTGAGGTAAGTAATCCGCAATTCCAACATCATCATTTTAGCTTTTTGGCGCAGCTGAATATCATAATATTCAAAGTTTCACCCAAAATGTTTTGGGCAATCTGTAGAAATCAGCCTGGCAGTAAAAAACCAAAAGTGAATGCTTCTCTCAAGCCCTAATAAATTTGCATATCAATTTGTCATGCTTCCTTTCAACTGGCAGATTACTATGCAAACGATCGTTCACCAGTATTTCTCGCGAGAACCATCTGCAAACTGCAGTACAGCGCGCCAGCCGGTGATTAACTTAGTCGTCAAGCGTGCCATGTGTTCTATGAAACCTCGGGTTTCTCTGATTTAAGTTTGTAGTTGAGTAGTCTTGAATTGCATTTTTGTAACGCTACCCATTTAAGTTTTATCCCATTGCTAAATAAATCAGTTTAATGAACATTCAGTGAATCCACAGTCGTTCGGTGTAGAGCACGACTCTATGTAGAATCGTGCCTTTGGAAGTTTGTTAGATGCATGTCCACATGAAAATCACTGCCTGAGAGATTTGTAGGCATTTGCCGCAAACCAGTAATCAAAATTTGCTATCTTCATATGCGGATGCAGAGATTTGTGTTTCATTCACTACCTTCACACCTGCATTTAAACACCGAGCTTATGTGGATCGGCACAAGGATGTGACGTTTCAACAACCCCACATCAGTGTCCGGAATATTCACAGGAATTTCATCACCCTTACAGGCCTCTCCGAAACCCCTAGAAGCATTGCAAATTCTGTTCATCCTTTCTCAAGCGCCTCGGTAACCAGCAGTTGCACAGGGCACAGGAGAATGTGGTAGCTAGTAAACACGCGGAAAAGGCAGAGTAATACAGGCCTTTGGAACAAACAAGGCACAACTGCCATCTTTGTAAAAACCGCCTCTGTTCTTGAACTACTTTCGAATGCAGCCTGAGAGACTATATGATTGTCAAAATTGTAGTCATATATATATATATAAATCCAACTAATATGAGGGGACATGCAAACCGGTGCCAAAGATAATCCATCATTGACGCTGCGTGAAAACTTTATTTGTCCTTGAATTATCGTAATCCAGTCACCTCCAGCCACACAGAGTGAAAGCGCACAATTACTACGACATTAATTTCATTGCTTTAATACTGGTTAGTTATTATATACTTTTGCTAACGGCACTGCCACCTGGGCGCACGTCCATGTAATTTTTGCCATCAGGCGAACCTGATGTCGATAAGCTAATGGACTGTTCACTGCGTTATTTAGCCTCAAGCGTCTTGACCAAAATGTGTAACACATAATGCTTCTTTACGTTAAAGTTCGTATATAACAAATGGAGCACCAAAAATACGCTGTGGTAAACAGGTTAACTATCCCCACCATACCAGCAAAAGAAAGTGCGGAATGATATGTACGAACTCCAAATTTGTTTTCGATTAACTAGCAGTGTCATCTAGAACGTAATCCATCGAGTACTTCACGTAATTCACTTTGGGTACTTCAATTTGATCAAGAACCATTACCCACTGACAGGCAAACCTGTACGGTTTATAGTTACCAAGATGTGACTGAATATTTTACCGCATTTCTATGAGAGTCCACATATTCATTGAAATGTTATTGAAGTGCCCATAGAAAGGTCCCCAACTCCTAAAAAAAACAAGATTTCACATATGCATACATGGCCAGATGCTATCTTTTCTAAACAAAATAGAAGACTGACACTGTTCTACCGGTGAAGAAGTGGGTGAGCTAGAACATGGCCTGTTGCCCCACGCAGCAGTTTAAACTAACGTTCTAAGGAGCACATTTCCTAATCGCCGAACGAATCCAGGAAGCCTAACTTGCGCTTTTTTCGCTAGAAAATAGCCAGTGGGTGTCAGATTGCTGTGTAGGAAAGCAATTTGCAAAATGTGGCATCCATCAGTCCAAAATGTCGTAGATATACACCGGGCACCATAACCGAGCAACAGGTATGAGGTTTCGGTTTAGGCCACGCCAACAGACAACTCTTCGGAGAAGATATCTGCTAGTCGTTACAAGCTAATGAATCCAGTGAAAATGGACGTAGGGTTACTATTTCAGCTCGGCTCTATTTATTTATTTATTTGTGTGGTGCACCAACACAATGGTTCTTTTCTAGGTTTTGTCATGATTAGACACGATGTTGCAAACTAATCCACCAAAAATACAGTCACGTAAACCTCAACACGCATTGCCTCGGGAAGCCTTTCTTCGGAAGATACATTCAGACAGCTTGATTACAGCCAAAGGACCCGGCGCATTCCTTAATTCGGCAAAAGTTCCTCAAAGAATAACGTCATTTATGTGTACTTTTAACTCAGGGGTGTTAGAATTTCCAAAACCAAGACCAATCGATAAAATGGTATCAAACTCCCGGCAAACAATTTCCATACCCGCTAATTTTTAAAACCACGTATCCGTTAATATTTCCCACCAAATAACATAATTATACCTCCATGAAAGCCTTTGTTTCTATTGTTTAATGCATTCGGATCTGCTGAACTTTGATTGGACAGAAGCTGAAGGTGGATAGAATTTCACTGCCATTATATAAACCAGTATGCAGGGTTAGTCGAGAAATGAAGTCACAGAGGATGTTGCTCAACGTGTATTGCAGTCTGAGTCGGATATTTGTGTTCATATCCCTCACATCAGCCTATCTTGGCTGTGCAGAGAAATGTGAGTTGATGAGTATAACTCCTAACCTGGGTGTTATATTATCAATGGTAACCGTACAGTGTTATGCGGAAGAGGGCTACAAAATACTATATTACAACAAAGTATTGTGATAATATCATATACTATGATATTGTATCATACCATATAATAAAATATAACTCATTACAATCTAATATATTTCAATAAGGTAAATATATGAAAATTATATGATGTATTAACATAACATAATTAGGTATAATTTAATATAATGAAAATAATATAAAATAATACATTATAGTATAATGTAATAAAACTCCACATTTATATTACATTATATGATATATTATATTATAAATTATATATATTATTCTATATATACTATATTATAATAAATTATAGAGTATTACATTATTCAATAAAATAAAACATCATGTAATTTAGTGTATTATAATATAATATATAATGATTATAATCAGGCATCATCCTTTCCATCACTCTCAGGATTTTACATGCTTTACTGAATATCGTATGAAAACTTTCACCCGAATACCGTTTTTCATTTTTAGTGGGTCCACTGAAAAAATCTCCTAAATTCCTATGCACCTATATGATAACCGTATAAGGTCATGCGGGATAATTCTACAATATTATGTTTACAATGTATCTTTATCATATTATATAATATATTATATCATACTGTATAGTAAAATAATAATAAGATAAATACATGATATAATATATGATATAACATAAGTATGCATAAGTTAATACAAATAGAAGAATGTAATATAGTATAGTATAGAGTAATATAACTCAACATTATATTGTATTATATTATATTATATTACGTTAAATTATATAATGTTATATTTTATTATTTTATTATAATAAATTATGTAATATGCAATATAATAAAACATCATATAATTGAGCGTATTATAATGGATTACGTATTACAATTACGTATTACAATGGATATAATCAGACATCATCCTTTCCATCACACTCCAGATTTAAAATGCTTTACCGCATATTGTACGAATACTCTATTTCATTTTTAGTGGACGAACTGGAAAATCTTCTGAATTCCTATGCACCTACAAGTAAGTCCTACTGGACTAAGTAAGTCTCCTTACAGGAGTGTTAAGTGATATATATATCACATGCCTGTATGAGCAGATTTTCGTTACACCCCTGCAGAAAAATAACTAAGTGATCCCCGTATAACAAGGTGCCTCCCTTGGTCAACCAATTTGAAATTTATATCTGTGAAACACAGTTTAGGTGAAGATAGCTCGTCGATTCCTGACCAGTTGTTTAGTCGACGCAGGCCAAAATAGTTATGGAAACTGGCCAAATGATTGACTAGATTTCTTGAGTACCCCATGACTACACTGACTGTTTGGAACGCGGGCATCGAAAAAGCAGGCGTTAAAATGTGAGCCGAGTTCAATTTAGAAACATCCCAGAACTATTCATAATGTTGTTACGTTGACCAAAGTTATTTAGGAGCGTATGATTCCGGCCAACTCGCCAGGTTTCTTTGGAAGCTCTGCGCTGTGTTTATGGGCTTCGAGCTTAAACGTCACAATTCCGCCTGACCCAACCAAGTAGTACCTTCTCGTTCGTAGTCAATTAGAAATGCATCCGTTTGGAAGCATGTTTCCGATGACTTGGTTCCAAAACACCTTGTAGAACTTCAGGCTCACTTCGAAATTTCATTGTAAAATAAGCCAGGTAGGCACGAGTTTTGTGCATGATAGGAACTCATAAGTTACGCGATTTACAACTTCAAATGCTAGTCAATAACTAAAGCAAGAGGTAGCTGGGCGCTGTGCCCTTTCGAGTTTCAAGCTACTGATTAATTGCTGCTACTGTGGCCGGACTGCGATTTCGACCATAGAACTATACCCTTGCAGGAGGGTAGTACGCATCTACTCATGCGTACAAGCGGTTGACGGTCATTTGTTTTTCGGGGATGTATGGCGAACTTTTTTCCCAGTTAGACGTGACAACCAGTTCTCCTCTTTTTAGATAAGAATGCATACGAACAAGCGGAGAATTCAGGGATCGTTTTCAAATCCATTATCTCTACGCAAAATCCGCGCCCTAAAAGCTACGTAAATATCCGATCAAACCAGGACTCCGATTTTGCTTATCAGTGTCCACAATGCTCAAGAGGTTTTCAACACCGTTCTCGTCTTCAGAAACACTTTGAAACGCACTCGGAATTCAAGAAACACAAATGTGATTTCTGTCCAACGCGTTTCAAATCACTCGAAGGTTACAGAGCTCACATGATAGAGCAGCACTGGGAGGAGCTGCTTGCAAGCGAGCTCGCTGGAAACACTAATTATGCAGGCCTGTTCAGACGAAGAACTTATTCGTGTAGCTGTTGTGGAAAACGCTTGCGTTCGAAGAGTGCGCTTGAAGAGCATATACGCTGTCACACGCAGAGCAAACATTATGCTTGTCACATGTGCAGGCGTAAATTTTCAAATCTGTATGTTTTGGAGCTGCACACAAAAAAATGTCAGCGAGAGGGTATCACGGGCAGCTGATTGAAGTGGACGAATGCTCTTGATCATCGATGGTGATTGCTTAGAATGTCGTCCAGCACAGGCACCTACATTTTATAATATATTACTGAAAATAACTACACTGCTGTTTAAATCTATGTGCAATCCCTGGGCCTTTTAATCTGTAACAGTGTCACTGTTGAGCAACGGTTCTTCCCGCCATCGACGCCGCCACCCAGAATATTCCGCACAAAAACGAAATAAACCAAATCATTGTGTCATTATCATTTGTGCTAATTGTCAGAAATCTGCACTGTATCAACCTATCGCCGAGAATAGGCTCATTTTGGGCATATGTGTAACGGATTTTATCTCACCTTTAAGACCGGGTAACAAACAGAGCTTCATGATTTTTGCCTCAAAGCGGAATAACCACGTATAGCCTATTAGTAAACTAGCTCTCCTACGCAGTCGAAAGCCTTATGTAAATAAGGCCGATTTTCTAAGACTCTCATCGGCTGACAGATGGACACCTTACTGCAGCAAGCAAGCACCTGATAAAACGGACTTACATCTGGGTACGCTTCTTTGGACATTTGCTCGCGATTTGGAACTCTGTCCTTTGGCACACAACAGGTAGGAACAGGGATTCCTGACAGAGGTTGACTAACTTCGAACTGCTGAGTGGGAACACTTCTGTCTGCATTCCATCGGACGTAACGCAGCTGATTTAGACGCTTGAAAATGTCGCTATCTGAAGTGTAAGTTTGGATTGTAACCTGCATCCTTGCTAGATGGATATATGATGGTTCGGTAGCACTTTTGGTAAATAGGTGAAATTGTCCTGTCCATCCGCACGGGATGACTGTTCTTCTTTCAAGTTAGATGCCAACAAATCAAACAACCTAGAGCTTAGGCTTTTTGTCTGACCTCCGCCCTTCGTAGACTAAGCATTGTTCAAGGCTACAAAATTCGCCGGCAAAATTGTTGTTCTTTTGGCGGAAATGAGATTGCTGACCTTGTGATTCCCAATTTTTGACCTTGAGAAATCTAGCTGCTCAGAGTGCCTGCAGTCCCCATATATATTTCAACAAAACTCACCTTTGCGTCTTAACTATTTGGACCGTGCAAAGTGCTGATCATCAAAGGAGATGAATAATTGCAGAACCTCTCTCCACCTGATCTCAGTCAAGAGGACTTCAGTAAACGCAGACGCTAATAAGAACGAGTTTTTACTCCAAACTGAGGATTCTGTTGAGGTAATTTACTGGAGACATTGCCTTCGATTAAACGTACATGAAGATCCTCATTTAGGGATGTAGGTGCTCTGTGTCTGACAGGTCTGGTTGTACGTAGCGTGGACGAAGACATACCTCCATCAAGAAGAAGAAGACCACATGTGGTGGTCAAAACGCTGGACTGTTTCAGCCGATGCACTCGAGTTGAATTTCTCAGGATTCATCAACAACTCATACAGTTCAAACTCCACGTCCTCGAAACTCAGTTCAACGATAACCTATCCCTCTGGAGAGACCACTCTCAGAAGAGATCACACGAATCTCGTTTACACGGTAAATTCTATTCCACAGACATTCTGTTCCCGGCATAGACACGCGGTCTCCGTACAGAGGGTATAACTGTGATTGCTGCTTCCAAAATGCGTTATCAATGGGTACTCTATCCGTTCAACTTTGTTCTGAGCTGATGTGCGTGGTCAAGGTTTTTGGGCAGAGCAAGCTTCTCTCTTACAGTATTAATAGGAAATTCTATGTGTCAGTTCTTACCAACATACTCGACTGAATGCGTACAATTGCTCCTCATCATAGGATGACGAAGAAAGCTTGCGAATGAGACGTGAACTTGACGAATTAAACGGACGTTTGATACAGGCGCAAGAATGCAACCGTCGATTGGCGGAGAAACTAGAAAATTCCATTGCAAAGGTATGCTAGTGTTCATCAGTTCTACATCTTATTTCTGACACAAAGTGGAAGGATTTATATCTTCGTGCTCTTATCATTTGTTGTAGCGTAATCTTGTTGTGGTGTTTTCCATAATGTGGTCCAAAACGTCCGTTACTGCGATCAGAACGTCGTTGTTGTCGCAGTGGGACTTCGTGTAAAGAACAGGTTCATAGAGTTCGTTAAAGAACACGACATGTCCTGTGTTTCCGAGAAAAACTTATTTTCAGCATATCTTGATGTCTTCGTCAGTAGTATGACCTTTTGTCTTCCTTTCGTCAACATTAAACAACCTGATCAGTCAATGAGCTAAATAAACCCAAAAGCAACAAGGAATAACACCATCCTCATCATGTCCAGGAGACTTATGCCCACTCCATGGGATCTCAGCTCTCATGATGTACTTCTCAAGAAAGCAACTTCCATGTTTCCATACAGAAGAGCCTGAGTGTTCGTTCCGATTCTCGCAAGCTTTAGCTATTTGGAATTGCCCTCATCCCCCCTCTAAAAAAGGCGTGTTTGCGCGTTTTGAGAAGAGGGTATGTTTCTCGTTGTTTAATTAAGCCTGTGCCGCCGACCTCCTACGTACCGACCTTCATAACGGCATGGGTGGTATTGTCAAGGTATCCCAGAAAAAATAGCTCATGTGATTTAATCTAGCTAACTTCCTAAGTAAACGCCGGTAAAATCAAAAGGAAAGTATGCCACAGTTTGGTCAAATCTTCTGAGCGAAACTTTCGAAATAACAGAAAGGAAATTCGCGGAACGCAATGCACAGACAGTCTACGGGGATTTACTTTCTCTTTAGGTCCTCACTTAGTGATAACTCACGCCGGGAAATGTGAAAGTCTTCGGACGTCACTAAGTTGAACGGTTAGGATTGCCTACGATATGGTCACCTTGCATGCTTTTGAGTAGCTCCTACTGATGGAACGGACGAGTCTTTATGTTTGACATTTTATTTGAAAAAAAATTGGATACTTAAGAGAGTTATTAAGGTTACAGTCGCCGATGGCGAGTTAAAAACTTGACAAGTTCTGTAACTCGTGTTTATTCTAACTACGCAAATGTACAGAAAAGTTGACCAGATACATTTCGTTTAGAACCTTTCCGTTTAAACTATAGAGCAGAGATGTTTTGTCCTAAAGTTAATAGTTCGGAAATTTAATTGCTTGCGTATGAGGAGCCACATAAGCATACACTCCGCTGTACGAACACAATATGCTCGTGAATTATAAAGGAAAAAATACTCAAGATTTTTATATCGTGCGGGCGAAAAACAAATTTGTACGTAGGACATCAGATCTGAGCGGACGCTGTGTCCACATGCTTTCACAGAATGTGTTCTTTCGAAAGAAGCACATATTAGGTGAGAGTGGAACTCACTGAAGCGCAATAAGTATTACCTACGTCTGATTCCGATTTGCCGTCCGCGTAGACGTCCTTGACATGGATGGTGCCGGTTCGATTAAAGACGTTTGGGTCAAGAAGGACATTTTGTTCCTCGGAATGGGTGAATTGATGTCAGTCTGACTCATATTTTGACACAAGTTTCCATGGCAACCGCTCAACAACAGGCTACACTGTCGGCGACCTTTTTATCGACCCAAGTCCCAAAGACAATTTTCAGCCCGACAATGGAGCATTAAATGTCGCAAATGAATTTAAGACGGTCCGGTGTCAGAAGTATCTGGTAGGAGACCGACACGTGCAGGAATATAAGCACCAACTGACTACAAATATGGAGTGGGATGATAAAGAAAGTACAATGAAATCATCTGATGGAAACATGCGTCTTTCGAAAAACATTTGGGGCTCGCTTTTTGAGCTGGGCTGCACTCAGAGGAACAGGAGACATCTATAAATCAGCATGCAAGTTAAACCTCCAGTGGGACCAAGCTAAGGATATAAGAAACATTGTAGTGGATGACTATACTCAATCTCTATTAAAATTGTAAAACAGGAGCTGTTTTCATCAACGATAATAGTTTCAACCAAGTCAGTTGGCTGAAATATGCTAAGCTTTTGTCGAAAAATGCAAATCTTCAGTGCATTTTCCGAGAGCTTAAATGCGGGTTGGTAGTCTACAACTTACGAGATCGCTACTGAGGTCGCTAGTTTTAGGGATGTTTATTTGTATGGCTCTGTATCTGCACCGTTCAAAACAAAGCAGTTCACTTTGATGACAAAAACATTTGGCACTATGTGGTCCACAAATTCGCCTGAAAATAACTATGGCAACCCCTCACGCCCTGAAGATAGCCACGAGTTCGAGAGCGGAGAAAATGCCCACCTCTCCTTCCGGATCATATGTTTAACGCGCGCTGGTTTTCAAGCAATCTTCAGACGTAGGAATTCGCTAACAGTGCTATACGGCTACGAAGCTAACCTCAAAAACCATAGCAGTTTTCAAACTGTCACCAATAACGACCTAAAGGAAACGGCTATGTGCTTCCATCAAAGTCCCTTGAAGGACTCCTTCCAAGCATTTCTTCAACTGACATTTACAATTACAGCGCGTAATTCATTGTGCACGATCCTGAGCGTTTCACCGAATTTAGTCCAGCAAGCTCTAGAATGGGTGTCCACAAATTCTTCCAGTAACCGCAATTGGAAACTCAACCTTACCGCAGATCAAGCGTGGTGAATGCGAAATGTACACATCAAAACATTTTCTGATGAGCAACAGAAAAAAAACAGTTCAAAATATAGCGACGATTCGCCTATTGATGAGCATCAAAACAAAACAGACACTCCGGGAGGCTGACATGCGGGAAGCGAAGACTGCTCATGTATGAATGTGAGTTAAATGCCTCAAACAGTTCACGGAACTGGTGACTCCACTGTTTTGAGCCATGCATTATTTGTGTGTTTCACGCATTTATTTGCAGAAGTCTGTAAACAGCGCAGTTCTGGGAGCATCAAGTCTGCAGCGATGTCAAATTTGACCTTATGTATCCACTCTTCCCCGGGCCCAGGCCAAACATTCTTCTACACACACCAGTCGAATTCGATTTTCAGGGATGTATGTTGAAGGTGCCGTGAGTCATTTTGGAGCATGCGATATTCAGTTAGGTACAAGAGTGCCCTTTCACAGCCTTAGACTGACAGTGATTTTTAAAATGGACAACCTTCGTCTTTCCACAGAATGTAGCACAAAGATGGAAAGGGAAATCTGAGGAATTTCAGAAACCAGCTTTATAAACGGGTTAATTGGTCTACGCTATACACAGACGAGAAGCAAAAAGGTGCAAATCGCATTGGAGGCTTCAATGTATTTTGGAAGCCTGATGACACCTTACCAACGGATGCAGCTTGGAAGACTTACCATGGAAGTTGATAGCACCACGAGAAACCCCATATTTTCCCGAAACACGCGCTGCTCAGGTTGAGCTGTCGAAGTTAAAACTTTTCCAAGCCATGTCCCACACACTCACAGTAGCCCCCAATTCAGTATATTCGTGAAGTTTATTCATACTTATATATAGCACAGGCACTCAAGACAAAGGTTTTGTGAAGCGATGCACTTCAAAAAAATTATGGAAACTCCTGAACAAATTTGATGTTGAGATATTAGGGGGAATACTACTTGCTCAGCTACCAACCAAACCACTTATTCACAATCGTGTGAAAACTAGGGAGACAATTTAATGTAGGCGAGTTGGAAACATCTACACAGTTTTGTATGAAATCTTTCTTAACCTTGCAAAATCATGCAATTCGGCGCCTCTTCTGGGACCCTTGAGAAAGTAAATCACTTTAGTTATCGCAAGGAACATTTGCTGTTTTGTGAGTGAATTTCCAAACTCTGCACTGGTTGTATAATCTGGTGAAAATGGCCACTCTCCAACAGGGGGAATTTCGGTCTCTCAGCGCCTGCCTATTCTTAATTCAATGGTTACCCCCTAGCGTCATCAACGTTCCCGATAGCCCACAAATCAATGGCAAAATTTTGCGTGCGGAATCATTTTTACGAAAGTTGTATTTCGACGAGCTGATGGAAAGTCGCTCCACAGGCTGAGGCTGAATAGTACACCCTCGGTGACGAACAAAATGTCTGCGTCTAGCCCCTACATAGTCGCCTACATATTTCTGATGCAAAACTGACTTAATCACATTGCAGTGATATTGCACTGGAGAATAAATGCAAAAAACCACCTAATGATCAACAGGTGTTTGCCACCTCAGGCGTCTATATGATTTGACTTTACCGCGTTCAAATCTAGCGATGGTCATTTAGCCACCATCTGAAATTATACTCAGAAGATAAATTGGCAATGCTCGTCTATAAGCTGGATTATCAAGTAGACCGGCAAAAGTAGCCGCTGGCCGAGGGTACTTCCGCTGTTCCTCCTACCTGGTAGCGTTGTTCACCTTGACTGCAAAAACCAGGCGGTGCTGATTATTGTCTTGTCCGTGTTTGTTCCACATCATTTGCCAGAAAATTGAGTTGCCTAGTCAACCTTCATCCGTCAGTCAGTCGTTAATTCCTTAATCAATATGTCATGAAGGAGACAGCTGCTGCAGATTGTAAACAACTATATTTAGTAACTGATTTTGATTCAGCATGAGGTTAACCGCATTACATCACGGCAGAATGCAGAATGCAGCATCGTCCATGAGAAGATACCTGGCGTATGGTTTTCCTATGAATTGAATGGAGAAAACATAATAATGTTCATTTAAACTATATTTCTATTTAAAAATATCAATAGATTAATTCCCACAGCTAAAATTTGGGAAAACGGATCATGCCACGACGATTATGGAAATATTTCGGTTTGATATAAACTTTATACTGATGGGCTTTGCAAGTACGCTGATCAAGCGGGTGCTCTGAGTACCCTCATCGAATTCACCTTGATCTATTTTCTTGTTTTCGGTAGCTTCCATGTTCCCATCCTTTATATGTTTTCTAAGGAGTGTGAAACTTCAGGTATCTTGTCATTAACATCGAGGAACGCCGAAAGTGAATCAATATTCAAAGCGACAATGCTGTCCAAAATGAGTTCAATATTGACAGACAAGCCTGCCTTCAAAATGTCAGTCAGATCTTTGGCGTCTTGAGGGGTTTAGAAACCGGCGCTGTACCACCTTAAATACAGCACTGAGTTACGGGGGTCAAAATTGTCGTTCAGTGAGATGTGTACATTGAATCTACTCATATTCCGTAAACCCACGTAAGTGCAACAATAAAACGTCTTGCGGGAAACCACGTTCCGCGCTGGCATGAAAAAAAATTGGAGAGTAGAATATAACATTCTGACCGGGTTGCTTGACCGCCATTACCGATAAATAGGTTACATGCGAGTGTCGAGGTCAAACAGGGTATAACTCTTTCGGAAATTTAGGTGTGGCTTTGCAGATGCTTTCATTGAAAGTGTTCAAAATGTCGCTTAGTTGATCTCTAGAATATTCTTCAAATTAAAACCAGGCTTCAAGGTAAACTTGTCATATGCCTAAACATGATGGATAATCATGGCTAGGATGGAGGCGGTAAGACTCGAGTTAAACGGCTCTGTTTTGACTGACTCACATGGCGAATAAATGAAAACTTGCCATCTTCTCAAAAGCAGCCGATCACTTACTTTTATATCAGGTGGGTTGATTTCAAGTGATCTGGGCTCCAGCCACGTCAAAGTTCTCACGTATAAAGCCCAAAATCTCTCTGGGATGTAATCAGACCTTTGTTCACATAATCAGTCACGACCGAAACTGGATGCATCGGAAAAAACCAACTGCCTTACATCTAAGTACCCCAGGTTTACAGTGATATTGCATTTCTATTAGGTGCAACTTCAAGACATTTTAGAGCGATCGTTTGGACAAAAATTGACATCTTTGATTGACAGGCGAGCAAACGATCAAACTGATCTACTCATAACCAGTGAGCAAATTTTCTGACCATGGGTTTCCCCTATAGATGCCTTCAGCGTATGTAAAGTGTCCTCCAGTGACTTGTATGGTTTCATCGAAATGTAAGTTGCCTGAAGTGTGTGAAAACAAGTTTACATCTGCTGGATTTTATATACTGACTAACACATCTCTCAGTGGCTCCAGTTAAATATAAATCACGTCTTCGCATGCACCCATGCGACACAGTGTGCAGGGCCATGGCAGTTGTCATATGACCAGTTGCGTTTGCCACTTATTTGAGGGAGTAGTGAGTTTACTGGAATGTAGAGAAGTAAGCTTTGTAGCTCGTATTCTGGCGTGGAACTTGGAGCCCCAAATGTACAGTTTGGAATTATGGGGTGAGGCGCAACACTGGAAAGCTTAGAGACGGAATCGCACAGATTTCGACCAAGAAGTAATGTTTTGTTCCGATTTACCATGCAACGTCTGCGTCCCATTGCCTGTAACTCGATATTGCTACACGTTTGCCAGTTATTTTCGAAGTGCATGCCGGAGAGCTTACTGTGCATTGTAATATTTTTAAAACATACTCACGGGCCTTTGTGGAGAGTTCTATGGTTTGTCCAAGCTTTGCAACCATTTTCGTTCAAGTCTTTGAGGGTCTCTAATTATATGGTTCACATGAGGCATGAATCGCTGTTTCTCGCGCAACCTCTACTTCGCAATTGAACATTGCGTACAATATAGGGATTTGATCAAGATAAGTGTTCCATACAGTCATGCAAAATGATAAAGTGAGAATTTCTAGCTTGATTATCCAGAAACTAGAATTCCATTCAAAAGTGAATCCACAGAACCGTATTTTGTTTGATGAATCTCAAGTCACTCTCATCTCATGAGAATCGCGTGGAAGAACAAATCTCAGACACACCCAACCCCGCACTGACGATGTCACCTCGATTGGTGATGAAAAGTTTGCAATCCGACTGCCAGGCTCAGCGAACAGACAAACAATCAATCAGCGCACCCGAGCTACCTATATTCCACAACATTGCCAAATCTCAGACCCTCTTCCAGCCAGTAAGACTTCGGGGGAACGTACTGAGATTTCGGGGGTTCTAAAAGACGCAGTCATTCATAAAACATACAAGGAAAGATTGTGCGTGCTTGAGGTTTGTTTCAAATGCAAAATGACTTGACTCGCGGGGAGCAGAATGTTGCTTCTCAAGTTTGCCAGTATAAATTTTACGCTTTTTTAATTTGACGTTGCCTAAAACACAATTAGCGTGACATTTAAGCAAGCATACCGCTCTGAAATAATCAAAGTGCTCCTGAATAAGCTTGACCGTTCCTCACCTAGGTGTGAAACGAAAACGCCTGCAATTGAACAACTTCAGCACGTATAAGCACCTTATTGTTCCGTAGCATCTTAGTTGTTTAACACGTATAGTGAGGAGAATTTGCTGAAACCGCTCCTACTCTCTTTTATTGGTGCGACTATTGTCGTGGCCAATATCCTACGGTAGACCACCGCATGCATGTCTCTGTTTCATTCAAGTTGGTCTGAAGTGCACAGAACGCAGAACCGGTAGCTGCGAGGCGTATCTCATACGACCACTCTGGCATTCCTTACGCGACTCTCAGTGGCACCGCAGGTAAGTCGTAGTTGCTTCGGGAGAGTGGAACCACTTTTGGTAGGGAGCCCACTGAAAAAGAATTTGTCGCTTCAAATTAAGCTAGGTTACAATTCAGGACTATCCTAAGTTGGCTGTAACAAGTTGTACCACAGTGCCGCCCTAGATGATGATGAGATGGAATGAGTTTTTCATGTTCATTTTAAACACCTGAGCAGAGCTTCTGGCTGGTAAATCACCTCTAACAATAACGCCATCCTTCGCTTGGGCTTTTTCCTTCTGCATACTTTCTGTAAAGGGTTAGGCCGTTACACAGAAACTTTATAAATCTTTGATCTCACGGAATATTTCATTCCAGTTTCTCCATTTAACTTGTATATTTTGTCGTCCCGCATGACGGTCTAGAGCCCCCGAGTCTTTGATGCATGCTGTTAATCCTCGTATACTGTAGGAATCATTTAGTTTAAGGCCGATTTTTAGCATCGTCTCTGATTTAATGCAAGGTTGTCGCAAAAAACAGTAATAATGCAAATTTCTCAACATCTGTGATCCGGAAAATGGCCTTCGCCAGCCCTCAGGATTCAAAACCAAGATGATTCACATAAATTTCCGTCACCCAGCCCCGTTCCTCGATGTGTTGCTGAATGTATTCCCAGAATGCCCGGTCATTATAAATCATTTCTAAACGGTTATCGTTGCATTTCCGAAAAGACGCCACAATTTGTGCCAAACCGGATTTTCAATGAACATAGGATGAAAGTACGTGGTACAGAAGAAGTGTCCATCTAAAATGAGTTTCATAAGCCGTAAGAAAGGAGGCAAGACATAGATGGAAATGTGTACAGCTAAACCGATTGAAACATCTAATTGCCCAATGAATATTAAATGTGCGATTAGCGATACCTGTTAATGTTCCCGTAAAACTAGCCCTTCACGTACCATCTGGCAGCTTCGACCATATCCCAATCGAATATCACATGAGCATTAGAGAGGCTGAACAACAAACGATGGTGAACTATTCCGTTGTTCAAATGGTTTGAGATTCTCACGATGTCTTAATGTGTCGCTGACTAACAAAAATGAGCGCGACCCTTGTACATCTGCGGTCAGTATTTCTAGGGCTCGACTGTAAACATGCTTGAAGCCAATTGTAATGTTTCCACCGAAGGATGCAAATCGTGGGAGTATATTAAGAACGTGACCAAAAAGTCCAAAACTAGTGTCCGTTTGTGACACTTGATTGGGGTTTTTCCAACTGCCATAAACAGGTCAGTTGCTTACTGTCATCCAGACAACGCTAGTCAAGTATACGAACTAATCAATTTGAAAATAGTCTGGCACAAAGTCCAAAGTTGCTTACTGTCATCCAGACAACGCTAGCCAAGTATACGAACTAATCAATCTGAAAATAGTCTGGCACAAAGTCCACGTTTTCGCAAGGAAACACCTTTTGCCGTTAGACTCTCTCATTCAAGAAAATAACTTTTTTCAGTGATACCCATGTATTCTCCATTCCAGTACAATTTCTAGGCAGGACAGTCGCGTTTCTTAGAAATGTCTAACTACTTGTGACACTGGACTAATTAGTCTGTCCACACAGCCTAACTAATCAACAAAACTAGCAAATAATTCGGTGTTTCTTTCTGTCTAGCGTCCTATAGGTTTCCGTGGTGATATATGATACCAGAAAAAAGCCGCCCAGGAACAGATAATGAGGGCCGTCACACATTTCATTTTTCTCAGGCCATCATCTTTGTTAGTTCATTTAGGTGCTGCCTAAACAATACCAAGATTCCAATCTGAAAGCACCCTTTGGCCCATTGGAATGAGCAATCGCTAACTGGTTTGACAGGGCATGTTCAGTGATCCGTGATACCATGAAGAGTGTTGCAGAGTGTAGTTTGTCGTCAACAGCGATTTGCATCCTCGATGCCCACATAACCATGTGGCGGCTGGCAAAATGTGGGCAGTTGGATGCGCCTGATTACACAGCTTGGATGTTAAAATAACAGTGTAAAACCAACGATTGATACAACCTAATACATCCGATGCTCTCAGTGGCAACATGCAAGTATTCAAAAATTATGCAAGTTTCAAGAGTAGAACTCATTAGAACACTTGTTCGTTCCACCATTCTTGCAGCAAATGTGTCGCCTAAAACACCTAACCTTGTTCAGCTTAAAGGCAATTTTGAGCAGCATTATCTTTTGGAAAACTTGAAATATGTAATCGAATGCTTTTAGCTCCTGTATTGTGTATGCCCCAAGAGACTCGTTCCGGTATTGTGGGGCCCTCCGTCTGGAATCCGGAACATGCGCTCACTATCACGTACAAACAGTGCGGACACAACATTTGAAGACTCCTGAAAAACATACAGATATATGGCCTGAACAAGTATAGCACAGCAGTCCTCTGAACTATACTTGATATCTGTCAGATGAACGTGCAGTCCGTTTTCGTACCCGTTCAGCCTCTTCAAGAGCTTGGATGGGATTGATTCTCGGTTAATAGGGTGCATACGGACAGGTGCAAAACATCTGTTGCACCATCGAGCATCGGATGCGTTGATGTACTCACGTCGGTTTCCGGCCTGTGCTCTTGCTGGGTTCTGAAGTAGAGTCACATGGAAAACTCCATAAATGGTCCACCTTGACCACGCTTTTTTAACATGTGACAAGCTTCTAATGGTGAGGATGATGAGTTACTGACTCGCCCCATGGGGATTAGCTGACCGTAAATCTTGACGGCTTCATTTAGGGTATTTTCAAAAAAGCACTTAGACGTTTCTCTAATACAGGACATTTGCGGGGGCGCAACAATAATAGACTCTGCTAATGTATGTAATGCAGTTGTGTTTCGTAATCACATTTGAAATATGTGGTGTGGGGCTTTAACGTTTGGATGCATTCAGTTCATCAGCTAGTCGTTGAAAACAGGTTACGCGGAATCACCGGAGTTCCCGTGGCTCATTTTGATGGATTATATCTCGTCCAGTGTGTTGGCCTCTTTGCAATGTTCCCAGTTGGCGAAAATTACAGTGGTTTGAGAACCTAAATTTACGTTAAAAATGTCATTAATATGTTGAGGAGTTTCCTACCTGTGCTTCCCACTCACCGCCATCAATGTGTTTGAATAATGCACAAATTTTAGCCGTGTTGTGTAAGGTTATATGTCAAAAGTTAGACATATTTTAACAAGTTTTCTGTTTCATACTGATAAGTAAGTTGATTGGTGGTTCTTGACTGCAACGAGCGGAGTCGTGAGTAACTAGATGGAGGATCTCAAAGCCCTACACTCGGATGAGTGTTCGAGTACGCAGACACAAAAGCAATATTCATTGAAAGATGGGCGACTTAACGTTGTTCCACTTTCAGTTTGGTTTTCCTTAAAAGGTTGAGTGACTCGTCGCCATGAATGTGCCTACAAGTAAAACATTTGAAGTACTTTGAGTAACATATTCACTGCAAGAACAACATTCCAAATCGACGGTTTAGTTAGATTTTTCCTAAAAAAAATTATAATTTCCGAACGTCTTTTTTATGTCAATGAAATATCGCTCTCAAGGTTTTCAACAACAGGACCGAACTGAGATAATTTTAAACGGTAAACAAGTCAGTACTATATTTGGGCACTGTTATATTAGGTGTAAAACAAGCTTGATTCATAAAGTCCGTCACAAAAGACGCCTATCCAATGATTTGTTCAAAGTGCGCTGTACTTTGATCAGACTCCTCTTTTTATTCGACAACGATGTGAACACAGCAACAAAGTTTAGAATCTTGACTCAAAGATGTTAGTTTACATATACTCCTGTTTTTACACTGTCACTTGTATCATTAAAGTGACTTATTTAGCCCCATTCTACCGTCTAAAGTGTTGCCAGCTACACCACTGAAATGCAAATGTGGGAATAAAACCTCACTTGATGGTAAGCTGTGTGTTACAGGTGACCTCAGTCGACCTGCTGAAATCGCATTTCAACGAAGATTCCCTGTTAAATTGATGGGCCGTTGCTCAAACCAACGAATCAATCATTGTGCATTATGATACTTCAACAGTGTCCCTCGTACGACGCGGATTTCTGCAGATTTCCACACGACATTCCCGCAACAATTAGCCGCCGCAAATTTGGTGAGCCTATGCGGTTATCAACGTTAAGCATTTTTGTATTCTAAGCAAGCTTAACTGAGGGTCAATGGCAAAAATTGTATGAGTCTAAATGACTGAAGAAATTGCCGATTAATAGGATGTCATTTCCTTGTCAGGGTAGGAGAATGTCTTCAAACCAGGATAAATGTAGCACAATTAAACAACGAGCGTATGTATGTGGTCTGAGTTTTGGCGACATCCAACGTGTTGCAGTAGAGTGCAGGAGATTTCATTTTAACTAGACAAACCAAACTTGCTTTGTGCGGTTTTCTGATGGGTGTCTGGTCTAACTGTGGGGTTCTTGCAAGGACAATCAATGCTATATACTGCAATCAAACAAACGTGCATCAATCCCAAGTTTGTTTAGACACAAAAGCTGAGAGAAGCTTCCGAGTGGCACCCAAACATGGCTGGTTTCACATAATTGATGAAACTGATTTGGGATGGACTTTTATTGTATACAGTGTAGTTCCATTTTATGTTCGTGGTAAGGCACAGCTAAGCAATATAACCAATCTGGTTGGGCACAAACTGTGATCTTTCCGGATAGAGACGAAAACCTGTGGAATAACAAAAACGATAGTGCAGTTTCCAGTTTAAAACGATTTGAATGGATTAAACATTTAGCGATTGTATCTAGAAGCACAGTAAAAAAAAGCAAGAGGTTTTTCCAGGCATCAGTGACAAAAATCTGATCCAATCATCGTGTAAGTAACAGGAAGGTTTCGGTAAGTGCGCGATAATTGGAAAGAGGATTTATTCAAACTAGAGGAGATTCAACATTTACAAGAATTGCAAAGCCGTATGCTCACCCCTTGAGAATATTCTAACAGCCCTGTCTAAAGTGCTTTCTTCAGATTGTATTTTATTGAGACCGGAAGCAGGAAAATTGTCGGAATACTGCTGTGAGAATGAAGAATCAACATCAAAATTAAGCCATTGAATTTCTTATTGAGACCGGAAGCAGGAAAATTGTCGAAATACTGCTGTGAGAATGAAGAATGAACGTCAAAATTAAGCCATTGAATTTAGGTGAAACTCTACTTGACTGTACGCAATACCAGGTAAAAATCGTTGCAGCTGTCTTCTCCGAACTTACCTCTATAGTGACAAAACATGTAGTTTTTATTGTTGGATAACCGTTTTTATGGGAAATCTGAATAAGTGACATATACTTGTGGCATTTCCGCGTTGCATATTTCATTCTGAATAACCCGTGTTTTCTGAGAATCCAGTGACAATGGATTCTTCCTTGGTTGAGCCACAACACACGTTTATTGAAAACTTGACACGTAACTCGTAGAAAATCTGGGGGTGACGGAATGTCCAAGCCTTGAGAGAACCAGTCAAAAACGGTCTGATTTCTGAAAGAATGCTACTCATCAACCTTTGCCTTGATCATGCAGTTTGTAAACTTATCAAAGGAGCTCTTCTGTCCTGAACAATAAGAACATCGTCCATCATGAATCACGGAAGAGACGGGGGATTTGCGATATCCTCGGCAGTTACTAGTTTCATGATAGCTTGAAATAAGTTCAATTCTGAAACGGAAACCGACACATTAACTTTTCGTGTTTCCGAAACTTCACTAATTCATCGAATGATTAATCCTCAAGGTATCAAAGTGGTCGATCCATCGGGCGACAAAAAACCGGAGGAGCTTCCTGGGATTTTTCAGCCATCTTGCGTTCGGAAAGCATCTTTCTTTAAACTGACAGACGAAACTTTTACAAATCATGCCACATACGGTTACTTACAGACAGCCGAAGAATTACTGAAACGTTACCGATTTATTTTTTGCTCTCGCTGATGACGCTTCTGGTGCACTGGAATGATGCAACTTGTGATTCAGGTGTGTTACAAAAGGTCCTAGAAATAAAGCAAGACCTATAATGCGGAGCTAAACTAGCCCGATTCTCTATGGGTTTTTGCTCCAGAATGCTACACCTTGAAGGTTTAATGTCACCATTGATAAACGGTTGTACTCTGTGTGCGCAAGGATTCTCAAATGGAAAGTGCGTAACCACTGGTCTGACACGCATGCCTCCGGAAGAAAAGCCCGAAAAATTCCAGTGGAACATTGTTAATCGGCCAAATTCCCAACCAACCCACTTGTCAATAATCAAGCATTCGAGTAAACAAGGCTTCGACCCTGGCAATTGGCTGGGAAGTAGGAGGCTACTAGTTATCAAAGTTGCCCCTTCTGTTTGGCAGATTAATCATTAAATGCTCATAGTTAGTTTGCAGCACCTAAACACATTTTGAGCGGTTGCTTCAATCGGTCTTGTCTGTTTCTTAGCCTAGCTCATATGGCCAAACCTTGTGGAGTGTATTCGCGACTACTACTGCATTGTGATGGTAGCACGCGGGATAAACAAACACGTCAAGGCCGCCGCGCTGTCAAGTGTTTCGTTGAAAGTAGCCTAGATGGCATTCAGCGATTTCATGGTTAATCGGAATTATCCTCATCCTGCAGATTATTCCTACGTTCTTGTTCCGGTCAGAGCCGATATCGTAGACTGCTCCTCCGGTTGACCGCTCCGCATCTAGTGTTGTGAGACTGCTGTAGAGACCACAGAAAGGAGAAAGTACTAATTTTAAGAGCGAACATATGTAGTGGAGGGAGCTGTAGATTCTCATATAGAAGTTACCTTAGAAATTTGCAAATTCTGCCTTTCTGTGCTTTCACCTTCGACTTAAATTGTACCAAATATTTTACCACATACATATACGACCCGTTCACTTGCTACTGCTCCAAAATATCTCTTGGCGAGTTTGTACTTCCAAACAAACCGTCAAAAAACACTGGATATTCGTAAGCGCTGTAAGCGAAAACTTGTCACTTGAAAAAGAGCGGATGCAATGTCAAGTTGGACACCGTCAGATGTTCGCAAGATCAGTGAATGAGGAACCCGGCCAAAGCAGTCATGATTTTCTACTCGATTGAACCCTGAACCGCGGCAGTCGTAATTTACGAATTACATCCGCATCTTCAAATTCTCACACTCAAAATCCCGAGATGTTTGACGCATGCAGGTTTACTCTAGAAATGGAGGAAGGATTCGCCTAGTCTGTTACCCACGGAACATTGAGTGAACATTCGTTGGCTCGATATTGTCTGAACAGATTTTTGATGAAATTATGACACGAAAACCGACATGACGTATGTGTGGAGAACTTTGATCTTTGATCCCCTTGACAAAGACAAGACAATGTGGGTTTCAATGGAGTGGGGACCATTGGCTTTTTAAGTGAGAATTTCAGTTGTTTACTCGGAATTGGTGTCGGCGATTGTGCGACTGAAAAACAGGGGTATGTCATCCGCATTACAAACCTTTAGTGGCAAAATTGTTTATAATTTCAAAAAATGACCAGATAAGATTCATTTACTGCTAATTTGTTTTGTAAATGCAGCGAAGTTCAAAAGTGGACGTTTGTTTGCTTAAGAAGTGGCAATGTTTTACCTCGATGTATCAAAGTTTGAAAAAATTTTTGGATTCAATCTCAGGATGCAGGCGAAAAAATGAGTAATGAATTTTTGGATTCAATCTCAGGATGCAGGCAAAAGATGAGTAAATATAACAAGCATTTCAAGAATAGTACATTTAAACTGTGTCAGTGCTGAACGGTGCCAAATTACTTCTTTCCGAAGCACTTTGATTACGGATGACCGAAAATACACCAGCCCCTCCGGACATTCGCCATTAATTTAAATGCATGTCAGAAAAATCTTTGCTTCCTCTGCAAGTCTTCATAACGGGGAAAAAATGAACTGTAAAGTTGACCAAATTGATTATGCCACGGTCGTACATTTCAGAAGACGTTTGTTGATCCTAATGTTCTGTGAACACACATGTATCTAGTCCTCGTATCCGGTTGGTCCTAAATGATACATGAGTAAAACTGAGGTTTATTAGGTTGTTCATCTTAAGGCTTATCGGCACAAGTACCGGCATGCTGCCATGACATACATTTATAGAAGTATGCTCAGCCAGTCGCGGTCATAATGCTGCCACACAAAACTCTGTTAGCTCCATATACGTAATGCACTACTCATAAGGTTGCTGAAAAGTCCTCGACAGCCCACGACCGGTTTCGCCCTTCTTGGGGCTCATCAGGTAGGCGCAGTCCCCGAATTTCCGTTAATCTTATGTTCTACTTGAACCCTTGAACTCTGTTTGGTACCTGTTCTTCCTGTTTTATTATACTAGTTGATAAGTTGCGAGTGCAAGGTGCGCTAATTAATTTTTGCTCTGGAAGATCGATTTGAGGTCTCCATGTTGTGCAACAAGGGACCTGTTTTGGCATTGTCCGCCGCCTAACTTTGCAAGGTCACAAATACCCTCCGTTGCCACACACCGCATACCTTGTTAGACGCTAGAGCCCATACAATTTCCTTGCGTTTAGCTTGATGGCAACCTAAGACGTCATTGATAAATGCAACGTACTACGCGAAAGTTGTCATGGATATTCGTATGTTTCCAAAAGCTTACACAAATGCCCTGAATGTCCACCCGATTCGTCCGTTAGTTCGAACAACTTAGGGATTCAAACGCCGCAAGACCGAGCTAACCAGCAGCCTTGTCGACATCAAGGCGGATGTGACATGCCGCGCCATCACGATCCTAATGCGTATTGACTAACTTTTTGGCTGCCACATCAAAATTTCTAACTTTTTACACACACATGATTTTTCAGAGCTACCTATTAGTGGGGCCTTGCAAGTTATCGCGCTCATTTTAGCGAGGCTGATTTCAGTCGCAAAGCAATAGACGTGTTTATAATTCCTAGACATTCTCGTTGAGGAAATTAGTCAGGCACGCTTACTCTTAAGTTAGTTGCTGCTCGATTTTTAGGGAGGCCACAAAAAGTGCATCAAAAATATTCTAAGCGGACATTAACGTCATATATCTACGACACTCAAAGACAAAAAGTGCATCAAAAATATTCTAAGCGAACATAAACGTCATATATCTACGACACTCAAATCGGTTGTTTGTTCAAAACCAATATTCTGAAGGTTTTCAGGGGAGGAAGATTATCAAGCATTTATTATTTCTGCAATTGGGTAGCGAATATAAGTGTTGTGAGCAGGGAGGTTAACCTTGATGCATCTCGTTTGTTTTAGGGCTTTTTAGTCATAACGGAAGACCACATACCCCAGTTACACTTCAGTGGACAATGCGACAATTTGGGTATAATATACGAAAAGTGCGCCTATGGGCATTGTCATGATGAATCCAGGTGAACCCAATACGGACACAGATCGACAGACCCACGAACTGGGGCATTTGTGTTTTTTAGAATATCCGCACTTGATTTCTGCGTAGTGTCAGAAATCAAATAACGTTTGACTGCCTTGAAACACTTGAAAAGTCGCGCAAATATTTAGAAGGTTTCCAGGGCGGACATAAAAATCGATCATGATATGAATTAGCGCTTTCACCGTTCAAATATGCTACACCAGTACAGCGTTCGAAAAATAATCACTAGGGCAAATATACGTGCTCGTAAAGAGAATAGACATAATAAGGCTTGTTGTTAGCCTGCTAAAAATCAATAATTATTCTCTGAGGTGCTAACAGAGAACGTCCTATTAGATCGGAGTGTGACAAACCTTATTTCTTCCCGGGATAATGAGCGTTGGAGAAGGATGTGTTTGCTGAAAAAAAGCGGTATGCAATATAATGAACTAACTGAACCGCGAATTATAGCCGCTGAAGAAAAAATGACGCATAACATACTTTGAGCGCTCCTATGTAATGTATTTAACCAGTCATATTATAAAAGATGTTGTGTGGCAACCCAAAATGTCAAATGCAACGACCAAAATCATCAAGTTGCAGTTTTTGGCAGCTCAGATGGACGGTTGCAACGTATATAAACAAATCCATCATATTCATCGCGGTCTTTCTACTTACGATCCAGTTTTTCGTTGATATTTACAGCCATATACATACCTCACACGTTGCTAAAAAGGCATATGCCCGATGCTGCACCGATGTTCCTAACCAGATCCTACATTTAACGCCCTAATTGCCTATACTTCGCTCCATTTCCTTCTAAAGGTGCCATCGCAATCAATTCTGCGGTTAAAAGAAAAGTGTGGCCCGGACCAATGACTTCCTGAGATACAGAATATTCCAGACTGTTGCCGGGTGCACTGGTCACCAAGAGTAAAAGTGCTTGGTGGGATTTCTCATTTCATTATTTGCTATTCCTTCTAGAATGCAAGCCTACGAGATTGAACTACATTGTTCTGCCGGATGCAGCATGTAAAAACCCCTTGGAAAATCTATCGTGGTTTTGGTCACAGTTCCATTTACGTGATCTGCATCTGTGACCATTGAATGTCAAGAAATCTTGAGGGAAAATGAAATCCTTTGTGATATTGCCGTCTTCTATTGGCCCTAGACCAGAGTGTTTAGTCTGCGATCAGAACAGATTAGTCTAATGAGAATTATTTGCTATCAGCCCTCATACACCTCAGCGCGATCATGTCCATGCCGACTTTTCAAGACGTTGCGCCATCCAAATATTTAGGGCTATAGCAAAACGCTAGTGATCAGAGTCATGGAATCTTTGTTGGGTCCATATTTGTCTGTCAATGTCCTATTGGTTCGCATGCACAATTAAACCGCCTTGGTCTGCGGGTATAACCAGGCTTTTTGCTCATTTCGTGTTTCGTGAAAAATGTCCTTTGTCATGTAATACAGTAATAGCAAACGGACAAGTCAAAAAAACACTGATTCATGCCATACACTTGTCGTCAATTAGATTTAAAGTAGTACAGCACAACAGTCGATGTCCGGAGTGACCGAATCTGTGGGATCAAAAGCTGCTCACACGGGTTGATGATCCTAACACGGATACAAAATTATTTGTTTCAGAAAGGAAAATTCCTCCAAAAACACAAATCATTTGAGCAAATAACATTTTCCATACCATTGAATACATAGGTTCCTGAGACGCCTATCCGTTCAACATTTCTAATGGAATTTGATTGAAAATCTGACGAACCTGCGCACTGCCGGAGAAAGCCGTCTTCGGAATTTATTCGATAAGATGTTATTGTTTACCCTCACGGAGTGTTTATGCCAACATAATTTTGACTGAGAACTGAACTATTAAAAACGTTCGTTAAGAAGGATTATCACTCTTCCACTCACATTCGCCTCCATATCATGAGGCTTTTGACACATGCAGATGTTTTCAAACGTTGTGGCAAAACTCGCATAGTTTACAACTTTTGTAAGTTAGTTAGATATTCATTGAGGAATAGTTTTTGCACTGTGTGTTACAGTCAGCCACGGCCAAGAGAAAGTGTAAGGTATAATACTTTATTCCGTAAGTCATGAGTACTTTGTTCAATTCAGGCAACAAGTAAGATTGCAATTAGTAGCACGAACGTTTACTATATCTTCTCGTATGTTGCATTTTTACATTCGTTTGTTTTGGGATTTACTTGAATTTACACATGTTCATTCCCCGTGAAGCAAGCATTTCACTTTGATAGCATTGATAACCATGTATTTTTGCTGTGTTTATATGTTTATCGCGCAGGAGTATTTCCTCGCACGTATTGCGTTCAGAGTTCAAAGTCCGGTCCAGAAAATTCACTTCAGCAACATTTATCACAAATAATGAGGAAGCTAAATTCCGGTTCTTTTTTAAGTGATGCAGCACTTTGATTGATGATATCGAATGAGGCGGACCGTTGACCGACAGTGTCATTAGCACGAATTTACAGTGAGAAAATTTCTTCTGGTTTAAAAACAGCATTATAATTGTCTTCACTGATGTACTCTCTACATGGATGACTTTGCTGCACGACATTCGGAGCAGTCTCGATTGACGATCAAGAGCTTCTGCTAATTTCAGTCAGGTGCCCGTGATATCTTCTCGCTGATTGTGTATGTCGTGCCAAAGTTTATGCTAGAACACATGACAATCATGTTGCTTACTCCGCGTATGGACGCAAACCCAGACTTTGAATGCAAACGTTTTCCAAGAAAGGTTCACGAATAACTTTCTCGTTTAAACAGCCTTGCATAATTATTGTTTCCAGGACGTTTGCTTGCAATCAGCGCTCTCAAGTTCTGCTGTCTCATGCGGGACTTGTACATCTTGAGTAATCTGATATGCGTTGAACAGAAATCACGGTTGTGCTTCCTTAGTTCCGAATGTGTTCCAAGGTATTCACGAAGCCAGCTGCGGAACCTAAACCTTACGGTGCATTTTTGGCGCCAACAAAAATTATGGTAAATTTGAAGTCCCGGTTTGGTCGATTATCTACGTGCTTTTTAAATTCTAATTTCGGTGTGGCGGTGATGGATGAAAATCCGGTCTCCGAATTCCACGACGGTTTGTGTTCATTTGTATCTAAATATAAAAAAACGATTATTGCGTCTGATTGAAAAAAATTTCGATAAACTTTCCAGAAAAACAACTGACTGTCTAACCGTCTTGAACGGGCATAATTCTTCAGATGAAATTGCGGTACCAGCAATGTATTGGCAAGATGTTCACCTTTACCGCAATACATTCGATAGAGTGAAGAAGTACATTCGGCCCGGTGGTTCCCACTAGGCAACAAGCAATCTCTACTCTCCCGGTGTACATATGGAACTGTGCGCCATAACGTTTACCCCAGCACATAAATGAGGATGTTGTGAGCAAAGTGGGGCCACTGGAATATCTAAGCGGGTAAACCTTATACCGGACCAAGATTGTTTTACAAAGCGGCTTAGTTCTTTCCCTCATCTGTACATGTGCGTTCGCATAACCTTTTGTTCTATTACAAAAACATATATAAAGTTCTGTAATCCCAAAAGACGGCAGTTGTGCTCCTTGAAATCCGTCAGAATCTTCAGATGTCAGCAGTTTCAGCCACCAAAAAAATAAAAAGGGCATACCACCCATGCACGTTTTGGAATTGCCATTAGCTAGCATTCCGAGCTCTACATTGCGTAATTTAAGTTTTATTTTATACAGAACTATCTGGTTATCTGATCCTTTCTCTTGATTTCTGTAAAAGTTACTGTTCTAAGTTGCTTTTAGCTGTAAACCGTACACCACCTTCATTTGCGGGCAATTTAAATGTCCACCAGTTAGAAAATGCGATGAGGTTTGGTTAAAATTTATTTTTCGCCAAAATATGACGCAAAAAACAATCACTGATTCATCAGGACAATAGGGCAGATAGTCCTGTGGATGTCGGTACTCGCAATTATCTAATAAATCCAGTAGTAATTTTATGCCTGAAAAAGAGGCATTTTTACGGTGAAATTTCGAAATGTGGCTTCGGGTTTCCGACGTGGCTTGCAAAGTAGTTACTCAAAACAATGCTCCAGACAAACGCATGCCTAATTGGCTGCACAGGGCAGTACATTTCTGGGTGGATTTTGAGTCAAACAGTCTGGAGACATTAAACATAGACCTGTAAAAATTTAACTCAAAACATTTGGTGTTACCTGGCGGAATCATGAGAGTTCGACGGTTTTGAAAGTACTCAGATAAACATAGAAGCATTCAGAGGGGTTCCGGTATGTCTAAAAATAAAACTGACGTCAGATTTGCACACCAACTTCTTTGATGCCTAAACGCAATAAACCCTTGGCCAGTCATGAATTGCCTAGAAAAAAGTGAGATCATTTGGCCGGCGGTGACAACTTATTTGGCCTGGGCTGACTGGGCAGCTGGTCAGGAATCGACGGGCTGTGTACACAGATATCACGCTTTTTATACAATGATAAACTATATTATATTATATCATGCTATAATTGTTATACAGTATGGTATTATACAGCTGTTACGTATATTCGAAAAACGAAGGCGGGGATAACACTCTTCAGTAGCACCCTACTCAGCCTGCACCTCACATCCACCGTGAACATTTCGCGGTTTGCACCGTACACTAGTTCATTTATTGTTACTGAAATTCAATATAATATAATATAGTTATATATTTCAATATATAATATAGTATATAATTTATATATATTTATATGTTTTCATGTATTATATATATTTATATGTTTTCATGTATTATATATATTTATATGTTTTCATGTATTATATATATTTATATGTTTTCATGTATTATATATATTTATATGTTTTCATGTATTATATATATTTATATGTTTTCATGTATTATATATATTTATATGTTTTCATGTATTATATATATTTATATGTTTTCATGTATTATATATATTTATATGTTTTCATGTATTATATATATTTATATGTTTTCATGTATTATATATATTTATATGTTTTCATGTATTATATATATTTATATGTTTTCATGTATTATATATATTTATATGTTTTCATGTATTATATATATTTATATGTTTTCATGTATTATATATATTTATATGTTTTCATGTATTATATATATTTATATGTTTTCATGTATTATATATATTTATATGTTTTCATGTATTATATATATTTATATGTTTTCATGTATTATATATATTTATATTTTATATTATTTTATATTATTTTATATTTCATATTATATATATATTTTTATATATAATAATATAATTTCAGCTTACGTTCAATCGAAGCTGATTTGAGTGCGTCCAACAATAGACACTAACATTTCGGGAGAAGCAAAATTATGCTTTTTACCGGTTGCCTTAGATGTACCGTGATAGAAGAATTCACGTATGTGAAAATCAGCTTTGCTTTTGAAATTCTTACACTCCAGTTTTGAAACGTACATGCAGGAATGACAGTTTTCTTTGGGGGACATTTTGATTAACTAGAGAGTGGACAGGGTCCGCTAACTACAATCAAGTTGTCGAAATGTACCTTTCATACAATTGCTTTCTCAGGCAAACTAAGTTGAGGATAATGTGACTAGTTTATGTTCTAATAGCCTGTGTGATTGTGACAAACCTTAAGAGAGGAAGATTTGTGTGGGTGCCCAAAAAAATACGAAGACCAGTAGAGTATAAATATAAGACTTGCATTAGTGCACACCGCATTCATTACCTTGTTGCCAGTTGCAACTATCACCTTCGAGGAGTTGTTTGTTAGCGCCCCCTTAAGCTCTTTTTAAAAAGGGATTTTTGTACGCATTTGGAACTGTTGGTGTTATGGATTTACAAGTGGTATTTTTCACAATGAGTTCTTCATGACATTGCTGAAAGAGTTCCCTGAATTTGCCGGAAAGCGCAGGCTAATTCGCATTCTGTTTGGGAATCACAAGAAGTGGGTATCCCTCAAAACTTGAAGCGTCTGTATTCCGCCAAATTCCGGCCAATGTTTGAACACTTAAACGTTTTTTTTCTTCTTAAGCAGCTGATGTGTAGTTACATTAACTCTTACTAAATAAGGCATGTATTACTGATCGTCTTTCGCAGAAACCACAACAAATGATCACTTATGGACCGACTGCGAAAGTCGACATTTTTTTAAAAGTAAATTTCATATCACTCTAAAATTATTTTTCTTCTGAGCCACTCATTGTTTGATGGTGATGTAAGGGGATTTGGTAAACCGCGGCAGATCGGTGAAATTGCTTGCTATGGGAGTTCTCGAAACAAAACATAACCACATGTCTGCATGCCAGGCAAAAATGCTTTGTTTTTCGGCATGTCGTAGCTGGATTGTTCTTCAAGGTTCCTGAAATGTTTTTAGCACCTGAATTGAAAGAAGGTGCTGAAAAACGTTTTGTTTTGATTCAAGACATGCAATATTTTCCAAGATCCCTGTGTTTTAGTCTTCCTCTAATTGCTCTATTTGTCTGACCTGAATAGAAAACTTTTTCGACACTTACCGCTTCAAGAAGCATGTTGGAATTTTTTTCTAGATAACTTACTGAGAGACTAGAAACTTCTGCTTGAGATTTCTATATGGCAATTCGGAACTTGCTGGATACTTGTTGGTGATACAAACAGCATACTATGAGCTAAATTTAGCTGCAGAGGAAAGCATAATTTGAATCTTTTACGAAGTCTTGCCGATTATGAAATCTAACTTCGATAAGTTATTTGTACTGACACAAAGACTAGTCAAAACAAAAGAAAACCTTTGGTGTTGTCCTCTCGCGCGAGAATACGTGAACAAAAAGCCTAGCTGTAAGACGGCCATTATGTGCGTTGTACGTATGACCAACTGATGAATTCAGTGTTAGCCTCACGCTAAACCAGTGGATTACGGTTTGTGTCTTGCCGATCAGAAGGCGTATGCCAATTACAACGGATGTGGTTTTAGTTCTATATTTAGAGCCGCGTCGCATGAACGTTTTTGAAACCTTGCAAATGATTATATTTTCTCGCCAAATGAATAAATAAAATATTTCCCAATCATAAGATTATACTTGTTCTAAGTTAGGATCGCTGTTTGTAGGTATAAAATAATGCGGTCAACGGAAAACTAAAGGACAGCGCGGAGGTTGCAATTATATCAAAAGGCGTTTCATTTAAACCAATAAACAACTTGAACAAACAGAAATTTCGTTCATTATCATACAGTGATTTGCATATCTCAATGCCCCTGTATAAAACCAAGACCTGTGCAGGTCATTTGTCGTATTCAACAATTTCAAGGGGCAGTAAAATGGTAATGTGATTGGTTTTGGCGTCAATTTCTTCTCTGGCAATTTTAAAACTTGTCAACCATTAATTGCGGTCTTCACAACAATCAGCCAACAGGTGTCAGTCATTCAATGTATTGTTTTTTTTTATTATAGAAACCGTGTAAGTTCAGCTACACTCATTGAACAACGGTTATCTGTTTATGGCGTTGCGTCATGCACAGGATCCTAAATGATTAAGCTCATATGCTCCAGGAGGTACGTGATTTTTCCGAAAGCAGGTACATCTGAGTAATCTGTCAGAGTACGGCCTCATGCAAAAAGTTAACTGAACATGAATGGGAAATTTACGAACCAACAGTTTCCGGATACCTGGTTATCAGTAGCCTTGTGCCTATGTATCTGATTTGAGAGGTTTTGTTCGACTACCATCGCAGGCGCCGATGTGTAATTCCGATTTTGTCTGAAAAAAAAATCACAAAATTCGTGCCCACTGAGCAAGATTTAGCCAAATGTTTCACATAGCGAGAAGCGAACTGCTTATCACATAGTTTATAAATGTTAATTCGATGAATATTTGTTGTGCAGTTTGTGCTTTTAAACACCGTTTGACATGTTTGACCTAAAATAGGAGCAAGGAAAACAATTTTCGAAAAAGATATACATTAAATTGGCCCGAATACGGCAAGTGTGTAACCTAAAAGTACCTGGCCTGGGGACATACCAGACCATATATGCTATTTTCCCTATAGAAACCTCAAAAACCCTCTCAATCGACGTCCACCTTACCCCCAGCGGGAGAGTACACAGAATAAAGCAATACTTTAGTACGGTGGCCTTGTATCTAATGTATGAAATTTAACACCACAAGGGGGAACACAATTTAATTCATTCGGGCCAGTTGCCACAAGAAGTTGAACAACAAGATGCATTTGACAAAAACGTAAAACAAGAATGCAACTTAAAGACCTCTAGATACATGAGCACCATCAGCGTGAAGTTCGCTTGTTTTTTGTGACACAAGAATGCACTAGCCGTTCCCTTATTCATACATGTGAGGGCACGAAACGTGTGAAAAAGCTTGCATGTTGTCCGAGTTCCATCGGCCAGAATGAACATTGGGTTTAATTATGGGAATCCAGGAAAAAAACTGGAAAAATTAGCGTCCCAAACGTGAATTGCCTTTGGATTACGGAAATTACCAAAATATCGTTTATGTACATCTTCAGCCAGAAACAGGCTCGTTTTGCACCGGAAGAAATTACCAACTATTTCGAATATTTTGTTCATATTAACACCACTCTCGTTTGAACGGTCGTCCTTCTGTTCTGGCGTATTCCGGTGAGTCCACACCAAAGGGAAGCACTGGACTCGAGTTTCGCTCTTATTAGAGCTTAGCAGCAGTGCATATATCCAGTGGCCGTGCCGGGATTTGAACCCCGGACATCTGACGTACAAGGCGAGCGTGTTACCAGTACTCCACCAACGCACATTGGAGGCATCTGAATTTTCACGTCCGAACAAGCGAACGTGTTCACACTTGAGCGATGTGATTGGTGTATATATATATATGTATATATATATATATGTATATATATATATATGTATATATATAATATAACCGATCGATGTTGCTCAGGAAAGAGAAGCAAGCCCGCTACGCGTATCACATATTAAAACAATTTACAGCACACAGCAGTTTCTAAAGTTACAATCACACTGCTTCGCACTTAGGTAGATTGAATAACACATTGACTGCTTACCGGCAAACAGCGAAAGGTTAAAAACTCCAACTTGTTTGGACGTTGTGGGTGGAGACTAACCATTGAAAAATTGCAGCAAAAATGAACATAGTTCAGTGGTCATCGGGTATTTAGAATACACACCTACACGGCGGCAGATAACGACAAGCATTGAATATTTCAACAGTTCGCAGTCGTTGTGGATATTAAACCTTTGCGGCATCCGCATCGTCGATTGGACCAGCTAGCAAATATTGTCTAAACTTGTTCTCGGGTCGTTCAACAGGTGGGAGTGCACAGAAATTACCTCCATTCTAGTCTCAAATACCACGCCGCTTTTAAGGGTTGCGCGACACCCAGAAAGCCAACATGAGGACAGTGTCCAACAGGATAATTCCACATGTTCATGGTTAATAGCGGAAGCCGCGAACCAGCAGAGTGAGGGATGTTCCCGACCTTCAGTTGAGTAATCCTACTCTTGGGACAAGCATTCGTGTCGATAAAGTGAGTGCACCAACTTTTCAAAATGCGCACCCTTAGTTCATTGTGAGACACTTGTTTGGTACGGAATAGCGTCAAAATGAAGCCATACTCCCGTTATGATTATTGTTATTGATCGTACGGTAGTGAAACTATCGATCATCCTGCCAAATCAGAAGTACATTTAGCAAAGCCATCTCATCTTCTTTTTTACTATATTACGACGAAAATGTTTTCTGTTTGGAAATACACCGTTCAGATATTTTTGCTCTACCACCGGGATTGCAACTCTCTCCTGAAAAACGATGTGTTTTGTTGCGTTAATCCAAACTAGACCCCGGTGTCGAAATCGACTGACTTCTTCAACCCAGTATGACAATTGTACAACGGTTTGAGTCGGTGTTGTTTGGTTTATGTTTCCGCCGCTTTTATATTTCTTATGTGAGTCGTACTGTTAGTCTAATTTTCGACAAAATCTGCTGCAACTTGGTGCGGATTTAAGTATGGGTGTCTGTTTACGTAACCAAGTAACCATGGACCAAGTAAATAGCCGTTGTGATTTAAGGCCTTAATGAGTGACTTGACGCAAACCTGCGTTACTAAAGCGTTTAACTTACGTGCTTTCTTGTCCGGTTGCTCGCAAACATGTCCCTGCGTTACTAAAGCGTTTAACTTACGTGTTTTCTTGTCCGGTTGCTCGCAAACATGTTGGTTCGTAGGATTCAATTTTGCATTTTTACATACGACGATTTCACCACGAAGTTCATGGCTTCCTGTGGTATGTACGTGCAAATAACCAAAACGAGTGATTACTCTTCACAACATGCCACTAAGCATGGTAGGGTTAAGAACATCGTGAAGTCCAAGATGTAGCACTTTGTTGCATCGGACAAGAATCTAAAGGAAACATGAACGCGGATATAAGTTTGAAAAACCTTTGATCGACAGCCAGCAGTGTGCTTGTGATGTCTACAAGGTAAGCTCCCCCACATCACTCTCCGTTTAAAGAACCCTGAATTACCCGGTTTAACTCGCGTTATTTTAACTGTAAAATTGTTTGCGAGTATAACAATTTTTTTCTGATGAATTTGCAGCTAAAAACTCGCTTAACAAAACAGTTTTCGGTAAAAGATATTGTAAATATATATTGTAAAACGTACTGTGAAATATATCGCGTCAAAACGTATGGGATTCCTTAAAAATATTCCTTAAAAAGACCTTTCGAACATTAGTCGTTGCCGCGTACATGAATGCAAAACTTTTAAAAGAGGAGAGAGCCTGAGGAAGAGAGTAGCCTGACTAAATTCTCAAAGTCGTCGAAGAGAACTCAGTTTGGGTTTATTGAGAGAAAGTCACTTTGCGGAGAGATGTTGTAAACGACGAAAGCTTTCTCCTCTTGTACAGAGCTCATTTCTTCTCAGACGTACTTCAGTTCTCACCGAACCACTGGCAAATTTACTAGTTTTGCCTTCATTTGCAGCATCCTTTTGGTGCCTAACCACCGTGCTGAATAAACCCAAAGGGATTTCCAGTAAACTCATGTATCTTTTTTTAGAGAACTAGGAGCCCGTGCGCTTTGTAATAGACTCAATGCGGGCCGGCGATTTGCGCGCACCCTTTGGCACCTCAGGGGCACCGTAGTTCTGTTGAACATAATCGGAAAGCCCATTCGTCTTGGAAATTTCTTCATTGTTCATATGGCTAGGGGGTTGTTCGTCATCTAGTATTGCTCACCGAATATTAGCTGACAAGTATGGGTTTCGAATGTAGCGCCGCTGACAGTAGGAGTTGATAAATCGGGCCCATATCTCATACTTTGGTTCACACGTGTTTTTTCCAGATCACCGTCCTCACTAACCCTAGTATATACAAATACACCACTTTTCAGAAATTGGCGAACACGGGGGATTACACAACACACGTTTCCCGTGACTAAGTGTGACTAAGGGTTACATCTTCAGTAGGAACGCCGAACAAACAAAGGTGGCAGCATTTTTAACTTGTCAGATCGTTCGCTTTGTTGTTTTGAGGCGGCGAGATTGCGGTAGCTTGACCCTCAGACTTCGAGCGTGTAGCACGGTGGTTAGGCACTAAAGAGATGCTGAAAATGAAAGAAAAACTAGTAAATTTGTCAATGGTTTGGTGAGAACTGAAGAAATGAGTTTTGAACAAGAGGAAACGCTTTTGCCATTTACCGCATCTCTTCTCAGAGTGACGTTCTTTTCTAAAGACGTCGGCCCTGTTGGTACAGATACTTAATTACCAGTACATTCGGTTTCTTTGTTCCGTCCGCGCAGGCTAATTACGAAGAATTTGGTATGGTGTCTGCCTAGAATTCTCCAGGTTTGTGTGCTTTATTATAAGCAAGCAAAGCTGTCCAGAGGTGCTCCTTTGAGAATCTATTCAGGCTACTCTGTCGGTGTCCTTTAAAAGTTTTGCATTCATTCACGTGGCAACGACAAATGTTTGAAAGGTCTTTTCAAAAAATATTTTAAGGAAAACGATAAATTTTTACCCAATCGATTTTACAATGGACGGCTTTAGTGAATTCCTCTGCCAAAAGTGCAAATGCCGAGGAGTGAATTCTATATTCCCGGGGACGAAATGATGAACTGCACGGTTGATAGTTTTAAATACTTTCACCAGCCATTGTTGTCATCAACCAGAAACGCTGTATGAGGTCTAGAAATGACCCAAAATAGTCCACAGAAACATCTAGCCGGATTAAACACGATTATCCATGTTGAAATTCTGGGCGTCGCGCAAACCAAAAAAGCGGAGTGGTAGGTGGGGATAGAAGGGGGGACACAACTGAGTAAAGACATCTGTTGAACCGCCCAAGAACAAAGTTAGCCAGAAGCTGTCCAATCGCTTGTCCAATCGATGATGCTAATCTTGCAAAGTCTCTAGGCCTATACACCATAAATATATGCTAACTTTTATCTATAACAGTTGCCAAGGTTTGGAAAGTTACGGTGATCTTTTTTGTTTTCTGCTTTTCTGCATGCGCATTCTAGAAACAGCCGTTCACCTTTACAACAGTGTTAGATTTACTTACATCTTCCGATGTTTGAGCTCCATCCTTAATATCCGCGCATGCTGGAATTTTTACACTAACGCTGTCAGACCACAACCAGTCGGTCAGGTTCCTGATTTGATAGGGTGCAAACTGCCTGATGGTAAATTAGTAATTTGAGGTAAGCTTCTGAGTACAGCAAATCACTTTGGCACGCAACGCGCGCAGCATGTTTTCTTTCTCCTTCTTGTGATACCTCAAGTAGTAGCGCATTCAGTGCAGGTGGGAAGATTCTGGGACTTCTCGTGTGCACTAATTTGTTTGGAAGTACGATAATCCAACGCTGTTTAGGGGGCTAATTGTTGGGGCTCTTAAAGTTGCTTTGGGTTTGCCCCATTCTTAACGACCTAGTCAGTCTGGCGAACAAGCCCTGAACACAGCCAGGCCTTGTTGCCATAAGAAAAACTACTCACAAGGTTGCTGGAAACTCTTGGACAGCTTAAGGCCGGTTTAGCCCTATTTAAGGCTCATCAGGTAGGCGCAGTCCTCGATCGTCGGCTGTCGAAGAGTTTTCAGCAACTTGTGAGTAGTTTCCCTTAATGGATTATACTGCGATATCCCGAACATCGTACCAACTGAAAAATGAGGCGGCTTGTGTACAGCACATTCAGTTGAAGAACATCACATCTCCCGTGGAAACCAAATTGGATTGCAAATGCGTGTATTTGTCGTAGTGAGTCCAGTTAGGGCTCAAGTAGAACATAAGGTTGAGGAAAACTCGGGGACTGCGCCTACCTGATGAGCCCGAACTGGAAGGGCGAAAACGGTTGTGGGCTGTCAAAGAGTTTTCGGCACCCTTGTGGGTAGTTTGTCTTATGAAAATATACCGCGGTATATCTAATATCGTACCAACTGAAACATGAGGCTGCCTGTGAAAACCACATTTATTAGCAAATGGGTGTATTTGTTGCACAGCCATGTCTTCTTCAAACCTATCACATTAGCTCGATGAATAACCGGCTGAGTAATTTGGTGGCACTCATTTCCTACCTGTGGTGCTCTCCTCTTTCGGGATTTTCAAAATTCACTTGTGCTTGGAATGCTGAAATTTCCAAGTAAACTACCAGGGCGAAGTATTGACTTTGGATCATTTTGTGTGTTCGCCGGATGGAATAAGCAAAATTTTGATTTCAACTCATGCGCAATGAATGAAGTTCGGAGTGTGTGCAAAGTATCCTATGGAGAAAAGATCAGGGATGGTCTGATGAATCTACTTTTCGGCCGGTTATTTTACTCGAAGTAGTTAGTGCACTTGATGCAGTGTGAAACGATTGTTCCTGGCTAACAATTCCAAAAACTCCAATCATCTTATCGCTTTTTTATGACACTGCGCATTGAGCAACCTGTCTATTCATAAGCACTGAAAATTACGTCACAACTCCCCATTTTTCGCTAGCAAGTAAAATTCTACACACGCATGTACGAACAAACGCTTTCTCCCCCGAAAATAGAAGAACAATATCCGCTTGATATGAGTCTACCAAAACGTCTGAATGAATTTCTTCACTCTAGAAGTATGTCTTTATAATAACCCCTCACCGATTGAAGGAAAATTGTGTTTATGTGTTAAGCCATGCCCGGCTGCTTGCACCAGGTAGATCGTCAAAAATGGCCCACTGATCTCACGTGGACTTTTGACAAAGAATGACTGTCCACAATTTTATTCTCGCAAAACGTGAAACCACCAGAACGCGGGTGAAACTCTAGAGGAGGAAGTGAGAACTGCGTTTTTATCGACTATCCTGATCCTTCATGGCTATAAACACTAGCACAGGCCAGCATATCGCAATGTCCACGGGAATCTCTAGTTGATGCGCATTTGCAAGTGTATGAGTAGGAAACCCTTCAACAAACATTAGTTATCTAGTAAATTTGCCTTAACCGAGTTCACAAACGTTTTAGCTAGCATCCGCACGGTGATTATCAATTCCCCGGGCGATTCTCTTGACAACGCATTCCGCCACACTGCCTGGGCAACCCAGACTTTAAACTTTGTTTTCGGTCGACCTGTCGGGTTTATGGCACACACCCGACATTGTAGCAACCACATCATATCATTTTACTCCATAGGGAAGACCGCTTTACCCCGGGAAGAGCACTACACAAAATTGTTCTCAAAAGTTTTCACTGTTGTTCTGCGACTCCCTAGTAGCTACACTGCATACGTCATTGGTGTGTTTTATTTGGAGCGGAATATCTAGACTTTATTCCACTAGCCTGTCTTGCGTTTGAGTCCATGTGTGCCAAAATACTGGCCGAAGTGGCTTTGCTGTGACGAAGCTACACGCCTACATAATTTTATTTACTTGGGCAGAAACCGGTTTCGAGGCAGGGCTAAAATGTTTGGCTCAGCCCTACAAGTACTTGTATTCCTGTGGTGCACAAACACTACTTTATCCCATTATCCGACAAAGTTCTTTACACCTTAAGCTTCCGAAATCGCAGTCGAACTACAAATTTGCGTAAAGATTCATTTTTTCTAAAATATATACATATATCAACACGTTGATGGTAGCTGACTATCCAGACTTGCTTCTAAATTATAAAAATATCCTCAACGGAAAACCACCTTTGCGCGTGCAACTTACAGTCTGAATTTTAAAAATTTCCAAACAAAAGCCTTTTCACTCAAACTGTGTCAAATGTCCCACAAAAAATTTGCAGACCTGCTAGTTTTTATTTTTTCCATAACTGTTCATATTTTAATGCGGATATATCTAGTTCACCCGACAAACACCAACATTTTCCTCCGTGGAAGCCTTGGTGAATTTTGCTGATCACACTTAAATCTGCGGAAATTTGATTGGACAAGAACTGAAATTATGTTGATTGGACAGAATTTCAGTACCATTATATGAACTAGTGTATTCTTTGAGCCCTTAATTGAAGTCACGCAAAATGCTCTTGAATGTGAAGTTCCGGACCAGTAGGATCCCGTTGTTTATAACCCTAGTTGTTATCCACCTCGGCTGTGCAAAGAAGTGTGAGTTGATTAGTTTAATCCCTCTTTCCTTTCTTTGATTATTTACAATAACCGTATAGTATTATACGGCAAAATACTCTACTTCAGTATAATATAAGGTGAGAGATAATATAAAAAAATATTATATCATAAAATATATTACAATATATCACATTTTATCAAGTATTTTAAACTAATATGTTAAACATAACAGGATTGAATATATACTTATATTATAACTGGTTATGGTATAACAATCCAATAGGTTATGGTGTATTATACTATATAAATAATAATGTCTTATATATTTATAATTGGGCGGGTTCAATCTTTGCAGACAAGCCTTCAGAGTTCAAACATATCAATCAGGAGCATGAGTTAATTGTGATACCTATACCCTTTTGCATTTTCAGTGGGTGCATTGGAAAATCTGTTTGATTCCTACTCACCTATAAGTAAGTCTCCAAATATCCTTATTGCAGAAAAATAACAACCAAATGATCTTCGGATATCGAGGTGCCCTAATTCGTCAACCACATCCAACATTTGTCATGTTACTCATCGTTACCGAGAGGATAGCCCGCCAAGTGCAAAACAGGCGGTCGATCAACGTGGGCGAGAAATTTATCCAGATTGGTCAACTAGTCCGACTCGATTTTAAGATGACTGGTGACTGGATTCTCTGTTTTATGTGTAGGCATAAAGACTCTCAAACGTTGGAGCAAGCCTAATTTCCAAACAAAACGAAAGTTTTCAAAAGGTTTTATGTTGTCTCAAGTGCATCACGAAGCGTCCAAACCTGGTCCTTCCACTAGGCTGCGCCGGAAGATTTACGTTGGACTCCTAAAGCCTGGCCCCTAATTCATCAAGCCAGGTAATGCCTCCTTCTGTGTGTAGACAATCAGACATGCGCGTCCATTTACAGAGTAGCTTTGAGCGATTTGGTTACCAACCACCATGTGGTACTTAAGTTTTGCTCCGAAATTTCACCTGACATTCAAGCATATAATTACCGCAGGATAAAATTGAATTCATTATATAAATGTGAATATGATCATCTATATGCTACTCCACCTTACGGTTAAAGTGAATTCGTGATCGGATTCGTTTTGCAGCCGAATTCAACTTACGTCACCAAACTGTGCTGCACTACCAGAGAACACCTGGTTAGTTTTGTGTATAAAACGAACCCACAAATTACGCAGTCTAGCAGCTGGGTAGCGATGTAGCTAGTCCATAGCTATCACGTGACGTAGATGGGTGTTATGCTCCAACTTTTATCAGGTTGTTGAAACCGCAAGTCGAATCATTGTTGTCAAACGTAGATCTTTCAACGGTTTTTAAAGAGTACAGCCACCATTTGATACGACTGCGCATGAGTCAGATGTGCATTCTTCGAAAGTTGGTACGCATTCATAAAAATGAAAAGACCCCAAATATTTTTGTATGACCGATGGCACACTCTAAGGTTTGTGTTTGGTGGTGTAACGGCGAAGATACCTAGCAGGTTTGATGAAGCTGGCGCCTATTTAGCGGTGTAGTCTGTGGTTCGCAAGGTCTTATATCGGCCTGAAACGCCATTATGCATGTGGTGTGAAAGTACGCTGCTTAGTACACATCAGAATGAGTTCAAACTGCTCCAACTGATCTTCTTAAATACGGACTGATTAGCTTTGTTTGCACATTGTAAAGAAGCTTTCCACAATTTGAGCACTATCGCGGAAAATTCGAGTGCCATGCTAAGCCACCAAAAAATTTTGCGGTGGCCTTTTTCACATTCTCGTTGAAGCTACATGAAGACATCGACCTCCAATGAGCTTGGGTAACCTGGTGGTCTCCCTCGACCACATCAAATGAAGGTTACCAGTAAGTGCCTGTGAGACACTCCATGCTACTGAAAAGCCATCTTTTTGCGGCATAAGCAGTTAGATTTAATTAGCCAACAGGAAACCTGTACAACATACGGCAAGGTTGGGAGAATTTGCGATAAAAACAATCGAAAGTAACGCAGTAACGGTAGACTCCCTGCTATTACCGTGGTAGAAGTGGGACTCCGGTTGGCAGTCATTTGTTTCTCTGGCAACAGAGAAAAACTATTTTAGCGTATCCGGATGAAATAACCGGTTTTTTTCTTTTCAGATGCGGAGAAATATGAACCTTTGGGAAATTTCGAGACCGATGAAACATCCACGACCTCCACACAAAAATCAGACTTTGGTAAGCAAGCGAACGAGCGATCAAACCAGGACACCAAGTCCACTAAAAGTCCCTACCCGTGTCCAGAATGTTCAAAAGTGTTTCATTTCCGTAGCCAGCTGGGTCAGCACTTTGAAACGCATTCGAAACTGAAGAAATACAAATGTGATTTCTGCTCGTCGCATTTCAAGACACTCGAAGGTCGCAAGGGTCACATGATAGAACAGCATTGGGATGAGCTGGTGGCCAGCCAGTCTACCGGAAACACTTACTATTCCAGTCTTTTTGAACGAAGTATTTATTCATGTCACTTTTGTGGAAAACATTTGCGTTCCAAGTCCGTGTTTGATGCGCACATCCGCGTCCATGTAAAGGGCGAACGATATGTTTGTCAAGTATGCAAGCATAAATTTCCAAACTTATATATTTTCACTCAACACAAAAAATATTGTCGGCGAGAGAACATCGCGAACACCTAAATGAATTTTTTCAAAAATTCTTTGCTCATCCATGTGGAACACTTCTAGTGCTTTACATCAAAATCATTCATACAAAAATTATACCAGTAATCATGGTTGCACTGCTTTTCTAAACCATTGGTAAACTTTTGTAGTTTTTTGTTTGCACTGGTGAAAATATCGGCCAACTCGTCCCCCCTCTCCGTCTTCATTACTCATCATACATTACATCACGTGAAGAACGAGACTCTAGCTTTGCCATCATTTCCGTATTGTTTGAACCGTACATCCAACTCCCAACAAGTTACGTGAGAGTTAGGTGTGTTACATCATATCCCGAATAGACTACATGGATGACTAGTGGGACAAAAGCGAATAGTTACTCTGCGAGAAAAAAATTCAGATTTGTTTGTGGAAAAAACCTAAAACAGGCAAACGTGCAACTGGGACACATACAAAGATACAATGCACATTTAACCTGCGCGGTCGGCGAAAACTCGTGCGCTAACAACCGCAGTGCGTCTGCCGCGGATACGGTAATCTACCAAAGTATTATGTAAATTTCTATTGCGTCACTACAAATCTCGTTATCTATTCAACCGTTTCATCACTTTGATTGGAGGACTGCGGAAACTAATCGATTTTAATTTTTTGACTAAAATTGCACCCCGGGAAACCCAAAGCTAATTTTTGCTCAATGTTCCTTGTAGAGGGGTGCATGGTGCTCTGGGTATCACGCCGAAGTGGAACTTACTTGCCTGTTAAAGTTGGCAAAGTACCTAAGGTTTACGGATTACATTCCAATAAATAAGAGATTGTCTTGGCTGTTTGAGCATGGATGCAGCAAAAGGCAAAATTTTTACGTAAAAAGTTTTGTTTCACCCTCAAAGGCCTTGCAGAAAAGAAGAGAGTCACCATCTTGCATAAGACTTCGAGGACGAACCTTTTTTTGGGAATACTGTACAACTGATTAGGGTCGGTTGTTACCAAATTATGCAAGCATAGCGTATCAGGCATGGTTTTTCCACTTAAGGTCAAATTATCTCATGGGCTTCATTCTGGCTCGAAGTAACACGGAAAGACACTCTATGTGGCTTTAGGCGTATATATATATATATATATATAATTTAGCCTGCACACTCAGGGGATCAACCACCGTCATTGCTGCAGGCCTACCGCATCGGGTTTTTGAGAGCTTGGGTAGTCTGTTTATGCATCCAACTGCACGACTCATTTGGGAGTTTGGATTCACGTGACTGACCTTTGTTTATCTAAAAGCATTTCAGAGCATCTTAGACTGGATCCGTTCTGCAATCTTTAGGAGATTATTTCCCCGTCAGCATATATGGCTTCGATCATGTGCGATATGAAATTATTCGTGCTACCTCTTATATAAACCCTTATATTTCTGTGATTCGTGCGCCTTACAAAAACATGCAGACCCTGTGAATTTTTGACAGCAGCCCCATTAGAATATCCATACCATTTGCAGGCTTTGATCTATTGATCCAAATTCAAGTGATTGCGTTTGGATCTATTTTGCTCTTCAAGGTGATCAAATTCTTAATAACCGGAAAATTACTTGCACTTTAGTGCATATAAAATGCACTTTAGGTCTTCTGATCCCTCTTGGCACGCTTACAAAGAATACACATTCCGTAAACCTAGCGAGTGGTTTCCACGTCAGCCGATTATATACACTTCAGAGTTCTACATCTTTAATCAGTTAGTTTCATCTTGCCACAACTGAGCACGTTGTCGACTATTCGGCGTTAACAGCGGTGTCTTGTTGTTTTCTTCATTATCCTGATTGATTCGTCGAAACCCTGCATGTCGACATCAGGACATGACCGGATGTTTGCGTTAACTAAAAGTCCACCCCACCTCCTACAAATATCAGACGAAATCGTCTCCTTTGGTAATCGTAACGTTTGGTGGCACGCATTCGCACCTGACAGATTTCGAATCTTGTAGACACGCGTTTCCACGCTGTGTTTTATTCAGGAGACCAAGTCTAGCTTTAGAAGTATCTCAGCCTCCGTGCTTCCGTTTCATGGCATGGCCACTAGGCACCGCAAAGGAGTGACACACCCAGTTTCGTCAATTGCCATCCTCAAAGAAGGATGGTGTGTAGCACCTGAGAACATTTTTTAACACTCTGAGTCCCAAGAATTGCTTGCCAACACAATAAAATTTCTAAAGGAACTATCCTCAAAGATCGCGTGGATGGTTTACGGGTTGCTACTACTTGTGTGACATATGTTCCGATGATTGCTGTGGTCCATCCTAATAAATGAAGCCCCGAAATCCAATTTTTTCCTGAACACATCTGAGCCGGGACACCTTAGAAACATTCCCCACATTTTGTCGTTCAACACAATTAAGAACGCAATTCTGATGTTTTTTTCACGTGTGTTTGAAACAAAGAAAAACTTCAAAATACAATCGGAAAGTGAATACAACATCGTCTGCTTTTATTACACAGTGTGAGACGCACATTTTTGGTGAGTCCCCAGATGCACGTGACTGCTTGATTTTGGGACGCGGCAAATGCGATGTACGGAAAATTACTGATTCTTTGCACGCACTGAAACATGTGGTTTCAGAAAGCCAATTTTGTTATGCAGATTACGCACTTAAGCGGATTGCTTCCCAATGTGTTTTTCAAGAGGCATAACCGGATAGATACCGCCCGGATCCCGTTCTTTGAATTTCGGCTTCAACTAATCGGAACATGTCATTTGCTGGATGTTGGCTTTTTGGATTCTGTTAAATTGGGGGTGTAAAACACACCCGCCCGGGAAGTGATCGACCGCATAACGCTGGCTTCTTTCCATGCCTCCTTTCGAAGGACGACTCTTGCATTTTGAGGAGGTATGTTTATTGTTTACAGAAGGATTCTGAAGAGGGGTACTATGTAGGCGATTTTCCGAATGAATACCATTATGGCTAAGCTGCAAAGGAAGACCTTTAAATGTGGTTTGGCCTTGTTGCTTTGTAACGACAGAGGCTTGAACCTGCTCAGTTTGTGTAAGTTGCATCAACTCACCCTGTCTCAAAACGGATGCAACTTGACTGCGGTTGACAGAGCAAAGACCATGTAAGTAGGTGTATGCTGCTAGATGCCCGAAAATTCTGTCACCTAGGAGAAAAAACAAGGTGTAGACGAACCAGAAGAACGTAGAAAATAAAAAATAAAATAAAAAAACTTCTGAGCCGTGCAGTGATATGGTTGCATCACGTCAACCTGTTGCCGATTTTTCAGCTTTCCAGCTTTAGCTTCTATTTGGTGCCCAACTGCCGTGCCGCCCGACGGAAAACCAAGAGCTTGGATACTGACAGGTTGCCTCAGCCTAGACATGAGAATCCAGGGTGTAGAGTTAAGGTTCAAATCACGAATCTTCCGTTCAGTAAATTCGCCCTCTAACCACCAAGCCATCTCTTTCGATTTGTCGATACCAATAACGCGTGTTTCATACAGAGTTTGGGATGACGTGAGTCCAATTAGGAACATTTACGTGTGAAAATGAAGGTCCATTTTCATTCGACCGATAACTGAATCGGCGAGATCATTAAACGGGCACATACTGCACATATTATAGATTTTTTACATTAAATGTGAGATAATAGGGTAGATGAACGACAGAATTTTCGACCTTCAACTACAGTTCTTTACGTGTGCAATTAAAGAGGACTATGGTTTCCGGCAATAAGCATTCGAGTCTTTCATTTCATCCGAGTAAGTGTTGATGTACTTTTTGGTAGTTCAATACTGTAAGCACCCGGGAAATAACCGATGTATTGTTCAATATTGTTACGAGGTTGAAATATATACCTTGGTTTACAAGATGAACTTGAAGTTATAGGGTATGTTTTCCGGTCTTTCGTGAAGGTCGCACGAGTACATTTCAGGACAATAATGAGAGAGGCATAGTTGTGTTTTCGAGCACAAATTTCACACAGCTGAAGGCCCTCCAAATAACCCCAATGAAGTCAATGTCTGTGTTAACCAGATAGTTATCCACGAGGTGCGCGATAAACGCAGAAATACATCCGAATTATTGATGCCCAAATAGTTCAGAAAAACCTTCAGAAGCTGTACGATAGAGGTACTATCTTTGGCAGCTTACACGGTTACGTTTGAACAATGTACTCCATTCGGGTTTGCAACCGGAACTTAAGAGGTTGTTAGCACCATCATGGAAGCCTTGGAAGCATCATCAGTAATCTCAGGATAAAAGTAGAACGTTTGAGCACTTTGCGCATCCTTGAATTTGGATGGGTTGATTATTTAGCAATTCAGTGCCCCCTAGTGCGGCGGATGTCCGAATTCTAGGGGCTCCGAAATTTCCTAGAACCAGTCGTTTAAAGCGCCCAGCATTCTTTTACTCAGGATTGGTGTAATTTTATGCGCATGGGAGAGAGCAGCGACGACTTAATGTGACCGAATTTTGAGTGACCCGGATTTTAGCAGACAGGAAGTGTCTTCAAAATGTCTCTGAAGCAAATAAAGAGAAATTAGAAAGCAACTCCAGTGACCGAAAAAATTTCCGATCATTCCTAAAATTACGAATAGGGATACCCAGAGACTTTCGGGTCAATCTCACTGGGCCCCACACTTTGTTCCTTGTCTGAAGAACAGAAAATAGAGAGGTACCCAGGCTTCGAAAACCGTGTATCCCTAGAATAAAATGGATAGATTTTTAAACTCTTGTTGTTTAGTAACTAACAAATTACCGTCCGTAGTAAAATTAGTAAAGTCAGGATGTGAAAGCTTCTGTAATAGCTTGGTTAACAAGATAAAATAATTCGCGATGGACTTGGACTTCCGCGGAAATATTGCGTTTCGTTCCAAAACAAACACCACGTGAACGCAAAATGTCTTGAATCGCATAGCGAAATAAGGACCAGAAGTTTCATTGGATTTCACAAGCGAAAATTTTTTGTAGACAGTCAGTTTGTTTAGGCATTATGTCATGCGACCGTTTTGAAACAGCATTACTTCGTGTGCCTATGTGGATAGTTTCTCGTTAGGTTAGATATTTGTCGTCTGGGCATCCGGAAAACCCGGCCATTAAAAGCCGCAGTAAATTTCACGCTTGTCTGACCCGTCTGACTGTGAGAAATTGTATTTTCTCTATCTGTCACCTTAGCAGACATATTTTGTTGTTTGTTTCAACCGTTAAGTGCATTTTGTGGGAAACGTTTGGGCTAGACGGGCAGCGGTCTGCTTGCTTGTGTTGTGCCACAGTACTCGGAGTGAGCACACCAGTGACACATTTTCAATAGGCCTGCCCAGCTGCAAATTTAGCGCCCTCCCAGCTGCAGGAGTGCTCGTCGTCTGCTCGTGAGATTTCTCCCGCATACAAACCAAGTTATTTTCAATATGTCTCTCGACAGGTGTTTTCAAGCAGCTAAAAGCCAGTCTTTCACAGCACACAATCAACTTAAATGGACTGTGATAGAAGCAGATCCTCTGTCGATGTGGCGCGGAAAACGCAATCAAGACGTCTCAATCACACGCTTCGGAGTGCACCCGTTATATTTACCCATCCGGATTGAACACCGTGTGGATATGGTTGTTTCTGTCGGGACCAAGACTTCTTTGTCAGTGTGAGATTAGCTGAGGGGAACGACCAGACTGGGAAACGGGGTTGCAATCACAGATGTTGTCGCCACTCCCGCATGCCTTTCCAACTGGAGTAGCACAAATTCTGTCACAGTGAAATAGCCTAAATATCTGCGATATGACGTCGAATTTTATTAAGTGCCCGGAAAAGTAGCACTTGCCGCAATTCGAATGTGTTTTCCTAATTCAATATTCAGTGTGGCGGCAAGCCATTATCAAAATTCATAATAGGTTATATAAATTTCGATCAGTGTAGAAATTCGCCGATCCCTTGTATTAAGTGTCGCCAGTGGGGATGAACTTGGCACTGACCCACCTTCAGTTAAAGGAAAGAGAATACCACACCTACTGAAGTTTACAAGGAAACACGGAGGACACCAGTTTGGAAATGACAGCATATTGCCTGAAAACTGAGACCAGAGGATGGACGGTACCATAGGAAATCTTCCGCAACTAAATGAATGAAATCTACGTTTTAGTGCCTTCGCATGCATATTCGAAATCATAGGACGATTAGTCATGACACCTGGAGCCCAAGGTTTGTTATCATACTATTTTCTAATAATGAAAATTATGGGAAAGAATTTTCTCGAATTTTCTGCTTCCCGACTTCGTTTGCCGTGTTTAGACGAAACGGTTAAAACAAACAAATTTGGCGTGGATGATTAATGTATTAGCTACAGCACATCTATTTAAGAAGACTTACCCACAGATTTGCTCGAGAGGGACTCCCTCGTTCGGCGAGTCCTCCGTCTTTCTGGTGCACGCAGCAATCTTGATAAATTCACATAATCAGTGAAGAATGTTTACTTGCGGCCTTAGGCCTAGTCACAGTGTGTAGGGTTTTATTTAGCCTCGCGTTTTGCTAGAAGATTAAAACCGAATTTATGAAGACGGAGCATGTTGAACGATTTTCAAAAGTGGTTTCATCGAGGAGTTTATCTGACAGAGTTATCTAACCCTCAATACAATCGAGGGTACGCTAGTGTTTCTCGATATACTGTGCTACAGTCTTCATGAACCTCCGCGTTTACGGCACGACCATGCTAAACATAAAGTTCGCGGTTCCGACTCAACCTCTGCAAATCGACTGCTCCTGTCTAGACTTGGGCAGTAATAACTCCGTGGCATGGCATGGTAAGCGTTTACCAAAATAGGAAACTGTGTTCCATCCAGGAGCACCTCAAAGGAAAGCCACAATCCATTTAGTACATCCGTCTTTGTTTGCGCCCCGTAATTTTCGACGAGAGAGTTTCCTGTAACCTACCGCTGTAACTGAATTCACGCATCCGGAGAAGGAAAACAAATTCGACTCAAACTAGTTCATCTCAGTAGCGCTTTTGCTGAAGCTTGGTACATCAGAAATGTGAAGTAACAAGCAAAATGCACCCAGAATGCCACTAAATTGAGGCAAAATAAGTGATTTTGTGTGTTACTTCTAATCAAAGCGAAATGCTTCCACATTCCTAGAATTTCAACGTACTTATTCATTTTCATCTATGACTGGCTTTTTGTAAGGTGTGAATACTCCGAATGCACATTAGGTCAATCTGATAGCGTGTCCGTATGGTGCTCCTTGATTTTGGGTGGAAGCTTGCGGGAGACAGAACGATTGTGAATGAAATTGAATTTATTGGACGAACATGCCACAAGATTTGGGTAACGGCTTTCGGCATGTCACCGTTTTGTGCGGTATCACAAACTGACTCGACTGGGCGGTCAGTTGGAGTCAATTAGATTCATCAAGGTGATGTAAGCGCTTGTCATCGACAGCGGAGACGTACTGACTCGGTCTTTCATGGCGGCGTTTCACATGGTTCCCAAGAATGTATTTGGTGGAAAATTTTGCGTTGCAGTAATTGCACTCAAACGGGCGTTCCCCAGTGTGAGATCGCACGTGCTGAACCAATTGGAAAGGAGCACGCCAGAAGCGACCGCAGTAGTCACACATATGATTGAAACCAGGAGTCCGTCTCATTGCGTGTCTGTTCGGTGTTCCTGACGTCTCCACATGGCTGACCTGGACGAAACGTTCTCGGTTATCTGTGTATTGTTGCTGAGAGAGACGTTCTTTGGGGTTCCCATCTGCAAAGGTAAGGTAATCATCATTGCTTATAGTTCGTGAAACATGTTTTTCAAAAAAATTCATATAAACTCATAATAATCCGGATTGTCGTGCAACCTTTTAATAAGGGGAATTGGACAATGCGTGAAATGCATTCGCCTTCAGTAGAGTAACTTTACACAAAGTTCCGACTTTCTCTATTGACCTTCTCTATGTCTTTGCCATTAGCAATATCATGAATTAGTTTGTGATACGTACACAACAAATCTGTAGACCGGCGAAAGCGTTCATTCTAAGCGTTTACACTTCAATTCTATTCACATTATGACCGTTTTGTGTTGCACCCACTTCGGTGTAGCCGATCAGCGAGTCGTGTCGAGCACAGATCGATGGACAATGACCGTCTGCATTCCGCAATGTTGTACGGGTGAGGTCACTGTGGGAATACACCAAGCTGTTTACAAATTTTCCTGACGTAACAGCCCCCGAATTGAGGGTGTTCTCAGGTGACACCACAACACATCGTGTTGTATCATTGCCATCCTGGAGTGCGTGAACCCTTGGTTGACAACCCAGTTGCACTAAAGCACAACAACAGTAAATTGCAGAACTGCCCTGCTGTTCACTACATTCATGGAAAGAGTTAACAGAGAACTAAATCAAATTCGCCTTGCTGATACTGGTAGCCGTCCCCTCAGAACACATAGTCGAGTTATTCCGATGGGGCGAAGCAGTGGCTCGTACGATACGGCATCAAGAGCTGTGCGTTGCGACAATCCTTGCCGACCAGATCAGCAAAAGATCTTGGCCAAAACGATATCTGCCTGCATACCTTAGTTGTCGGAGCCTGCGTGATAGGTATGATCGGGCATCAATTAGTTTTTTCCACTGATCTAGACATCATCGCACTCACTTACAACAGACTTCTGATTTGAGTACTTTCGGGGTACGGCGTGGAAAGGTTAGTTACGTCTGATGCAAACTAATCTGCAGCTCAGGAGTGAGTTGTATCACGCACATTGTGGGATGCGATTGATAGCATACAGAACTGCTGACGGTGGGTTCGATTGAGGTTACGGTATTAGTCAAGTTGAACATCTACACCTGATACTTGTGAAAAAAATTCACGAAATCCCCAAGCCATCAAACTGTTGGCCATAACACCACTGTTGGAAATGAGTAGCCTTCAATTTCCACGAGGATGACAGCCGAAGGACCCATGCATAGAAGTGAAGATCAAAGGGAATCTTTAGGTGAAGTGGAAGCAGAATTTTATCCGCCATGCCATGTAGATTTATCGAAATATTCCAGGTGTGAACAACCCAGGTATTTGTCATTGTATCTTTCGATTATCTTGGTAGATCACCTGTGTGCACCTGTGTGGAAGGGAGGCATCCACCCTAATTCCCAACCAAAAACCTGTCTTTTGCTTAAGTCGTAGTTAATGTTCTTTATAGTATGAGCTTAAAATACTCAGGTATTGATGGGTTTGGAATGGACTTACCAAGTGGTGCATATTGGACAAGCAGGTTGTTCAACTCGCGCACTATGAAAAAGTAGGTAAAAAAAAACAGATATCCGTCATTTGTTTTGGTGTTGAATGCAGCAACCAGTACATTTACTTGGTTCGGTCGTACGAAATGACAAGCGATCGTTACTGGAGCAATAAATGTACACTCACCTGCCCCTTTTGAAACGGGAGAGGACACCAGTAAACTGAGAAACAAATAAACTGTCCGAATTCTGCTCGCCATGAGGACGTTCATAATGTGTGGCTTGGTGGATGTGCACGTACGAATGTGGCAATTCAACATTTGGACGACTGTCACTTGGAAAACGATTACTTGGGCGGACGGTGTGCAGAACTGCTTTGCTGAGCCTGTCTGTAGGTGAACTGAGATGGCTACCCAATGGGGTTGTAATTGACGCACCTTGAAAAATGGCCAATCTGAATCCCGGAGCGCTGAGCACGAATAGTACGTATAGCCGAGCGATTGTAGAAGAACACCAAGATCAATGTGTAGTTTCCCTTTTGTGGTCGATCGATCAGCTGGACAACTCATTACACTTATTTAGAAATTTGGGTGCATAGTATTTTGCAGAAATGATGCTTGAACGCCGGTTGTGTGTGTTTCATCTTCGAAAAATTACGACCGTATACGTTGCTATAGACACAAATTTGGGTTGCACAATGCCAGGAATAATTTATAAGTTTATATTCCAGTTTTCATCTTACCTAGGAACAATCCGATAATTGCTATTTATTTTAGACGCCTGCGTTTGAAAAACTTTTGTACTTTGCAGCTATTCAAACATCACTTTTGTAGGACGGATTGAGCATTCACTGATATTAGTGTAGCGGTGGATACTACTGATGAGGCATGTGAGTAGCACGTCTTCTCGTAAGTCCGCTTTGCGTCTCTTGAAAAGTGAGATCTCTTACGGAATTTGTGGAGTCTCTTTGTAGCGCATTTGCCTGGATTTGAGTAATAGTCAATGAATATCCAGGGAAGTTCAGGAAGACGCGTTCAAGGAGAAGGTGGATATTCAGTTTTTAAACGAGATGCATATGAGAGTTTTGCTCCCCTGTTCAATAGTCTGTAACTGTTAAGTTGGCGTTCTCAAATAGACAACTCCGCAGCGAAGGCCTTCTTCCTTTCACTAGTGGTAGTATGAAAGCTTTTCACTACGAAGTCACTAACTAGCGAACAAAACCTAAACGGTTGCAGGCCCCCAGACACAAATCTTCACATGTAATCTGCGCGTAGTTTAGGAAACGTGAACCTCCCCAAGCGTCCTGTTGAACTTTCTTAACGTTCAAATACGGAGCAGGAGATTGGACACCAGACAAGACACTACCCACATTTTGCATCAGTAGTATATACTGTTGCATCAGCACAAATTCCCAACTTTCACGAAGCACCGAAGTGTAAAGTATACCTGCAATTTGCATAGATCATTCATACAAACATGTTCACAAGTAATCTGGCAAAGTTATTACTTGTTGGCATGTACCGTTTCATATAAAAACGCTTTTACGAGCGCAACTATTTTCGGTAGCTATCACAGTGACTGTAATTTGGTCACTATTGTCAGACTGATCACGACATGCGACACAAGCGACATCCTTAGAGCCTACAGACACATCAAAAGATAGTTGGCTTAAACTGGTACTCTAACCTTCAAAAGAGCTTGGTTTTGGCAGGCGACCCAACCAAACTATGAGTAGTGTGTTACGTTTGGACAATCCTTGACTAATTGACAAACTCTGTAAACCATATAAAAATGAGTAAATAAGTCCAAATTATCCTATATTGACTAACTTTATTGTTATTTTGATCGAAGGTATACCAAAAACAAATTTCCTTTCACTATGTCTATTTCCAGCGTCGGGTTTAGAGTCTCAATTTGGTGACACGGATTAGTTAAATTTTTCGTAAAGATAAGAGGAAGAAGCGGAGTGAATTTTGGAAGTCAGAAGCTGTGTTTTCAACCATTAAAGTACTAAAGTATCATACCTTATAATCAGACTAGTTTCCGGAAAACAGTACAACAAGATATACAGACAAATGAAACCAATTAGATCCACGATATTCAGACATATGTGCCACGTTAGCCACTCATCACAGATTCACATAAAATGAAGCAATGTTTTTTTCAGTGACCTCTGAGAAAACCGTGGATGACAGGTTTGTACACCATTCCTTTAGGGGAACTAGAGTTTGCTAGACGTCAACAAACATATGCGACAGTTGATTCGTTTATCACCACAGTCAAACGACATGAAATTAGCTCTTGCCCTTCAACTGAAAAAAAAACAAATAGTGCGACTAGTACACGGCCACAGGTGATGCTCTTGCGAGATGAAGCTGGATTTTTTAGTTAGTTGGCATCACCGAAATCCGGAAAATTCACAGACGACATAAAGATGATTTTATCCCTGCTCGCAGTCGTTCTGAATGAACTCATCCTTCCTGGATAATGCTTCAAAACGCATCAGATTAAGACGTTTGAATAACATAATTACTCAGGTAAATAACAAGAAGGGTTAATCGTAAATGGAATTCCACCTATGCCAGTTTCACCGGCTAACTTCGAAGTGTTAGTGCACCTGTCCAACAAACAATCGGAGCTTTCTGCGCTTGGACTCGATTTGAATGACTTAGCATTTCACACAACTGCAGAACGAAGTTGGCGTTGTATAAAATGACAAATATTATTGCTGTGTTTCATTTTTTTTCCTATTCTTATGGGAGATGCCCCCTGAATAAACAGCATTTCTCGAAACATTTTCCCATCCATAGCACGCAATTTGGTTGGCGCCGAATGCTGTTTGTGGTGACATCTGTTGGAATCTTGCGTCTGCGCACTTGGAACGACCACAAATTTAGAACAAATGATCTCAAAGGTGCCAATATGACAACTGTAAAACGATGTCACTCAGCAAAGGGTTAAACAGGATAGTTTATAGGCCATCTGATGCCACTCTATACTATATGATATGGAGGGATGCGTTGGTGATTGGACACATAGGTACGAAATCACGGAACGATAGAAACCAAAGCCTCTCAACTAGGCTAGTTTAAATGACCGGATCTCAATCGATTAACACCAGGCTGAACATCATTCACTACAGGATACCTAGGGCACGTTGAGAAGGAGCCCACTATAAGAAAATTAATGTCTCAAGGCAAAGCTCATTTAGGCTTTCTTAAGTCTCCATGGGCATAAGTATTCGCGCTTAACACGTCATACGATAGTAGAAACCCGACCGCAGTTTGCGAAATGACTGAAAGCTATATGCGGTTCGAAAATGCAAGTTGAACTAATACGTCTTCATTCAAAAGGTTACTAGAAACTCTTCAACACACCACGACCGCTGTCTCCGTTTTTGTGGCTCAACAGGCAGGTACAGTCCTCAGGTTTTCGTCAACCTTATCTGAATCTCGGTTGAGTTAAATGCGGGGGTCGCATTGATTTTTAAGGTAAGTTAGCAAGACAGTACTATTAGATGTGAAAACTAAAATCCTGTCAGAGCCTCAGCACCTTGTCAGCCCGTGCTAATTATCCTGTCGCTCAAGCTAAGATAGTAATCGAAACCAGCACCGTCCGACTTAATTTAACCTGGTTCCCACAGATGTGATGTTTGCGGCGTTCTCATGTAACCAGCAGTGATCGTCAGGTGAGAAGAGATCCCGTTTTAACAACGAGGTATTGAGTACAAGGCCAGTTGAACACAGTTCAGGCCTCAATCCCACACGCATCCTGGGTTTTATCTACTCGTCTCCAAAGTGAAACTCCCCTCACAGTAGGAAAGAAGCCAATTAGCCATACAAAGTGGTCGATATGGCCCCCTGTTGAAGCACCTGATACTACTAAGTGTTGTTATGAGTAGGCAGAAAGGTGAGATATTCAGACAGTGTAATCGAGCGCTTTACGCTTCTAATCACTCAGACCTGACTTCTGTTCCAGCCTCAAGAAGGCACACTAGACTGACCAACTGATATTCTTATTTCCTGCCGTAAAGTACAGTGGTCCAGCGAATGTGCAAAAGTCACGGACACCAAACCTGAACTGGAGGAGTGGCTGCTTGTAACGGGAATAGGGAAGTATCAGTCCGTTTAGCGAGTCAAATAAACCGAAAATAGCATCACCATCTCACTAGACAGAAAAGGCTTCATCAGTTGTCCCCAATAAGCTTTTCAAAAGCTACTTTTCAACTTTTGACAGTTTCCATCTAACTGATCAAAGAACAATTCAAAAATAATTCAAGTACATGCATCCTGATGAAACTTTTTCCCTGGTGGCCGGAAGGCATTCGGTTTCACTAAACAAAAGCAAATACTCGTGTAAAGCATGAGGGCTTCCATAATTTCGTCGCAAAGTGTTTGCAATACCTGTTCCTATCCAACTGTAAATTTGACGATTTCGGCGAGGATGACAATTACACTAGGGTTGAGTGCACGTGAGCAAACAGAATGTAATGCGTCTTGGCGGACATCTAGAGAGAGGTTCGTTCTTGGTTATTCCCTTGTCTTTTGAAACATACGGTCTATTTTCAGGTGACCAAAAAGCCATTGTGAGTACCTCTTTGTGTTTTCAGTTGGCATTCTCTAACGCTTATGGTTGATCTTCTTTTAAATGGCACCAATTGCTATGTAGATGGAAACTGCCCGACAACCCATTTTGACTACACAAACAAGAGAGTTAACTGGCCTCCGGTCTTGATTTTCAAGTGATTGCTTAATTTCGGACATTTTTGTTTCATATCGGAGTGTTTTAGAAGACAGTCGGTGGATTTATTGGTGGAACACGAAAAAAACCAGAGAGATGACTGAAATTTTGTCGCGCTTTAAACCTGATAAAGATTCTTTCAGAGGTATCTTTTAGATAAAAATTGAGCCGCTTTTGGGTGTCAGTCAAGAAGTAGTAAGATTTTGTCCGTGACAAAGTGGCACTTGTATTCGTTTGTGAGGGTGAGTTATTAATACAGCAGTTGGATTGTAACGGTGCATACTACCGATGAAGGAAGCGAGTAGTCAATTGTCTGGTGTCCAAGCTTCGTTCCCGCATCTGACGGAACCGCTTCGCAGTGTTCCTCTTCTAGTTGTATTATAGCCAGGTAATATCGGGATAAGTCCAGAAGGAAGCGAGCGGATGTTCAGTTTTTAAATACTGTGTGCATATGAGATGGTTTACTTTCCTGTCTAATGACTTGTAAATCCTAAGTTCGTGTTCGTTATTAAATGACTTCGCAACGAAGGGTTTTCCCCCTTTCGCTGGTAGCTTGCAGGAAATTTGACCGAGTTGGTAATAGGAGAGTTAGCTCCAAACGTAACTGGACTACACACAACTGCCAATGGAATAACCGTTTTCGTTGGGACAGATTTAATTTGTTGTCCTTCACTTGACCTTGACAGATGGGTTCTATTTTTAGCATCACTTTTTGGCCCGCCTAGAATTTTCCACGTGAGCTTTATAAACAGCCCGTTTCCGGCTGCACACGACACGCTTGTACACGTCAGTGTTCAATAGATGAGCTGATTCGCACGTGCATTGGCTTTCTGGTTTAACTAAGCGCATCAGGCTATCAAGCGGCTATCCAGACTCGGGTTCACGGTATTAAGAAGGCATTGAGGAAACTGTGGTCCACAACAATTGGTCTTTTTGGTTTACATCCGAACCGCTTAGTGCTGACACGATGCTTTCAGCTGCACTTTGCCTAAGGTCAACTAGGCTGATCGAGTACACGCGCTCATCACTTCTGTTGCATTTACGATGATGTGCTTGACAATCACCACCTCCCCGGCTGTCAGACGCTGGGCAGTGATTTGCAGTCCACACCCCGAAAATTCTACTTTCATAGCTGTTGTGTCACTTATGTAGTGAACGTCCTATCAGCGCCGAGTAGTTCACACACGCGCCCAATTCATCTGCATTTTTTGGTGGTGGTCCGTTTATTGATCTCCCTAGTTCACAGTTTACAGTTCACTGTCTGCTTGTTCTCGGTAGACATCATTGCGAAACCTCAAATTCTTTCGATCGATAGGGTCAACTAGCCTTTTGTTAAGCGGTGCCTTATTTATGACACAAAGGCGATGTTGGGTTATTTCCACACCAAGTGCCTGGTTGCATTCTTTAGGCAGATGGGGAGCTCCACGCCTAAAATCGGGTTGGATCACTGGTGTGGTCGGAATGCAAGTTTCACTGGGAAGAAGAGTCGCGACTAAAATGGCAATTGCGTTGCCTATCAGTTTCTCTGTACACCTTTTCTATGCGCATCTCAGTCCCGAAGCCTATCCAGGTAAGCACCCTATTTTGGTTAGTTCATCACGTTTAACTATGTGTGGATCAGCACTGACAAGAGTTCAGGACCGTACTTTGACATCTTTCCAACTAGCGTACTTCGTATTCTGCCAGATTTCTCGGAGCGTGAACCGTCAGATTTTGTTTTATTAAGCATTCTAGCGCATTCCTCTAATCGATCGCATCGTTGTGCTGCTGAAAATGACCCACAAAACAACAACATTTGCACAAACCATCATTGAATACAAGGATCTTTTGTTTGGTGGGCACTGTTTTCCGGTACACGGTAAAAATATTATAACATTATTATACATATTTTATATTATAATATTATATTTTATATTATATTATTACATTATATTATATTATATTATATTATATCATATTATATTATTATATTGTTATTATATTTTATATTATAATATTATATTATATATATTATATCGTATTGTATTTTATATGTTATATCACTTATATTATTATAAGAATATTGGCTTTTTTAACCTTCAGGAAATTGAAAACGAAAATTACTTAGACAGTTTTTACAACTTTGATGGGTGAAGCCCGATCCGTTTGTGTCTCACCCACTATGGTTTACTCTCCGAATACTCGTCTGTACGGCCATTAGACCCTTTGATCCAAATCATAGTTTATGAACATGTAAGTTTTAATTATAACTGAAAGCGACAAGCCGCGTTTTTTTACAAGCCGCATTGAGTATGATGGTAAGCAAACTTTAATTTTGTGATGTTGCGATGCCAACCGTAACGTGACAAGTACACGTTTTTGCTTTATTCGATATTCCTTGTCCAAGGATTAGAATACGATAGCTGTTATAGCAGTTTCGATAGCAGATATGAGAAGCCAGACATACATTTTGTGTACGATAAAACTTGGTCAAAGAAATACACGGATTGTGAGAACTGGGGTAGTTTTGCGTCACGTGATCAAAGAATCATCGTACATTGCCGAGATACACTCATCCGCAAGTAGAACATAAAGTTGACGAAAACTCGGGGACTGCGCCTACCTGATGAGCCCCAGGAAGGGCGAAGCCGGTCATGGGCTGTTGACAAATTTTCAGCAAACTTATGAGTAGTGTATTACGTATATATATGTATCACGATATCTCGAACATCGCAGCAATTGAAACATGAGGCGGCCTGGTGCAGCACATTCAGTTGCCTGGAAACATCACAAACGGCAGATTCAGGTGGGTTCCAGGTGATCCCGTCGCAAAAGCCAAGTTGATTTGCAAATGAATGTATTTATCGAAATCAGTGCAATTTGGGTTCAAGTAGAACATAAGGTTACCGGAAATTCGGGAACTGCGCCTACCTGATGAGCCCCAAAAAGGGCAAAACCGGTCGTGGGTTGTCGATGAATTTTCAGGAAACTTATGAATAGTGCATTCCGAATTTTCAGCTCATTGTTTGCTTCATTAATTATTTCATTATTTAGTCATTAGTTAATTGGTTCTGACTGATTAGTAAAATACTCCACATTGCATTTTGGTTTTTTCTTCAGATTTCCGTTTATAGTGCTTCAAATGGCCTAACTTACATCAATACAACTGGTTAAGTTACCTCAGAAAAATGACTTCTGTGTCCTAAATGGAAGGAATACGTTGATCCTCCCGATATTCAACCTGAAATTCGCTCATATCTCCGGGCGGTTTACACCGTTTTTACATGTCTCACGTAGCTGGATTGCAATTTCCCAGATTAGATCATCACCAAGTCTAACATGATCTGAGCATGGATTTCAACCCTACTTTCTGAAACCGGGCCTTTGCACCTTCCTGAAGAACGTTTCATAACCCTGTGACCTTTGGATTCTAACGCAAATTATATGATAATCTCCGATTCTCTCCGATCTCCGAGTCCACAGTCAGCTTTGATCAGGCATCCAGAGGTGCTCCTACATAGATGATGACATGTTCGAACAGGGATATGAACTAATTTTGCGGTCGCGTACTTTGCTTTGCCACTTTGTCGAAGCACTGAAACGACCTTGTTGCGCCAGAAATTAGATGGAGTTTGTATTGGCGAGAAATACACGCTACGGTAGCATAGGGCTTACTATACTTTTTCCAGGTCTTGGAATTACAAGGGTGTGAAGAACACTCCTAGAACAGGATTAGCGACCGAACTGAAAGGATTGAGGATAATTCCTTATGACCGTTGTCATGTGATGATGAACACCACAGCCAAAGGCAGTGTTCCAGCGCATTCTGTGCACGGAATGCACAACTGTTGTGCTCGAAGTCTCGTTGGTATACAAAAGTCCTGCATGCGGGTTGCGGAGCAGTACTAGAAACCTTGACTGTGGATTTATCATGTGTCCATTCTGCAATGGGTACAGATGACGAATAACTCTATCGTTTGCGGGGAGAACTCAACCATTGTTGACCGCGCTCCGGGTCGTGATGACGATGTTGACACTAATACGGAAAAACTTCTGGGCCTTTGAAACTCCTCACGCGAAACTGCATTTTTTAAAACCGGTGACGTGTCCAAATAATTCACGATCAAACCTGACGATAAACTGCCAAAAGTTAGGCAGTAATTGATCTTCCGCGGAATCAGCCTCCGAGAATACGGAATCCTGTTTCGGTCATTTGGTTTGATGTTGCGGCGCACAGTTAAGTGTTTCGCTTCGGTCGGTAAGTGGCTGTGCTTCTGAAAAAGCAACGACCGTCAAGTAGCTTATGGTGGTGTTTCCTTGGACGATTGATTAGGGGAGCAAATAAACACTAAATAAACACTTGATCTCAGATGTACCGAAACATCGAAAGATTTGCTCATTTCTGTTAACGATGCAAGTGGTATGATACAACGACACCGCTGGCGTAGACAGTTCCGGTTAACCGTGAGCAGTACTGAGGTTCCAGGTCTGTCAAACCCACCAAGTGCGGTCCGGGATTTCACGTTTGTACCTTACGGAGAGCTTACCTACGAGTGACACGGCAGCTATGCAGCGAAACTTAGTAACAGCTGACGAATTATACTATATTTTGAGTATCTCATCACGCCGGGCGAATACTGACCATTGTCCACAAAAAGCCGTGTGGATCAGCGCTGAGTTAATGTGAATTTGTCTCCCCCAGTATTCCAATTTTCACTCGACGCTGCTTTCCCAGGAAGCTCTGTGTGAGGCTACTCACAAGTGAGCAAAAAATGAGGCCATACGGACTGAAGTCGATTCCGTGTAACTGTCAGAAAATGGCCATCACGTTATCTGATTCGGATGTTGTGATATTCTGTTGTATTTGTGCATGTTTGCAAGCAAAGGAGGATAGTGGAACCGAATAGGAGCAAAAATACACCCTTCAAATCTCGCATATATACGATGTGGCTTGTTTATACAATCGTTCCGACAGTGGTGCACAAAACGCAGCAAAGACGTTTCGGTAATCGATTCAATCAATTGATTTTATCAGCTATAAACCGTACAACCAAGCCTTGAAGGTGAAGGCGTGTTCAGGTTGTTCGGAAATTGGGTAGCTACGCATTGAAGGTAATAGCTCTGATGCGTGAGCGCCACTGACTGAGCGATTGGGCCATTTCTGCCAGTGTCATTAACCACTGGTGATTGGAGTACCGAGGTCTCCACCCAGGGAGGCGGAAGTTTCCCACCCGACTAAGTTTGCTGATTAGTGTTTTCGTACTTCGTTGCCAGGTCATACACTGTATACCTCTCGGTCGCTTCCACCCAGTCCAGGGCTGGGAACAAAGAGCTCTGAGGCAGACGGTCTTCTGGAATGCGGAGTACATGTTCTAACCAGCGTAACTTATGAGGCGTGTGCAATTCATTTATCGCGGGAGAGTGCCTTCTTCCTAAAACCATCTGGCGTACCTCAGCATTGCTAATTCGATGTTCCCACCAGACTTGACCAATGCTTCGGAGACACCGATGGTCAAACACTGACATCTTCCGTATGTCCTCTGCGCCTAAGGGTCACGGTAATCAACTTCATACGATAACTGTGATTTGTAATGACCTTTCGAAATTTTTCATCGATCGGAAGTAGGCTATCTGCGTTTAGGGTAGGTACTAACTGTAGAAAGTTCAACGAGCAAAGTATTCAGATTTGCAACTACTTTGCTGTTTTAAGTAGTGAGTTATGTCCTTTTTCGAAACTCTAAACACTGATGTGGTGCTTGTAATTCCGAGAAAAACGCTATGACATTCTCATAGTATGCAAAGATGCTCAAGATAAACTTCATCCCTGGTACACTTTAAACTGCCGTATGTTTATAACGCGTGAATGAACTTCAGTCCAAGTTATATACGTAATACACTACTCATAAGGTTGCTGAAAATTCTTCAACAGCCCACGACCGGTTTCGCCCTTCCACTTGGGACTCATCAGGTAGGCGCAGTCCCCGAGTTTCCAGCAACCTCATGTTCTACTTGAAACCGAACTGGACTGATTTCAGTAAATACACTCATTTACAAATCCAAGTTGTATAGAAAACCATCGTCCACCCGTCATCCAAAATTGGATCTGTCCACTCACATTTTCGTCTGTTTGAGTGGTAAGTAAGTAAAGAAATCACCTTTCCACCAATGAAACGAGCTTCGTCAAAATAAGCAAAGAAAATAGCTGTAATTTCTCACATCAAAGATGGGATATTACTAAGCAATATCAAGGATAAAAATCTGTGTAAAACGATTGTTTATCTAGGTAGTAAAATCTGCGACGAAACGAGAATTTCATTCCAAACTATAGTTTCCATGACCATCATAGTAGTTAATGAAAATTCTCCCGCGCTGATTCACCCGCAGATATCGATTAATTATGAACTGGAACTCGCGTGCTGGATGCCAAAGACTGAGGAATTCTCCGCCACCTGAGCGACACACAAGTACCTGGCGTTTACCCGTTTTGGCCTGTGAACAAGAGGAGACAAGTTTTCGGAAAGGTTTGGTTACAATCGGTGGATTTATTGCTGGGCAACGTTTCGCTTTTGACACAAAAGCTTTGTTAGGCCCAGTGACTAAGTTACGAGGTTGATTGAGATTTAAGGCGGAAGGAGAACAAACCAGCCAAGTCAAACTAAATCTGTCTTAGGTGTCGGCCAAGGTATTTTGTATTAGGTTGGGTCACCAAGTGTTAATCCGATGGAAGAAAACCTAAATGGATTTGGGTCCAGCTTAGGGTCTAGTTCTTTGGTGTTATCAAAACCGCGCAATTCATTCGTACACACCGTTCGACCTACCTTTGTTGTTGGTTTTCTCACTGGTCGATGTTCAACGGGCGGTAGCACCTTCGGCCTCACAGACACTGAATATTATAAGAAACGGTTGCAAGGTCATTCACATTTCTGAACTTAGGACAGCAAAACAAGCATTAAGTTGTATCGATTAAAAGTGATGACCGGAAGAAGTTTTTTTTGGAAAATCGTGCATTCTCCTCTTTGCTGGTGGAACCTTGTTTGCGATGACCAAACAAGGTGACCCCCTTGCAAGGTTAATTCCTCCTGTATGAGGTCTCCTCAATAATATGTATATATATAATATAATAATATAATAATATATATAATATATATAATGTGGTATGTTATTCTGACATCTAAACTAATAGTATCGTAGAAATACTTATTACTGTAGATTAAGCTTAGCTCGCCAAAGTTGCTTGAAAGTATCTCAAACGGTGTGATGCTTTAACGGTGTTATGACCATGATATACGCTGTTCTAACCTCGTGGCTCGGCATCGCTAGAAGGTTGCCATCCATCACAATTTTGTGCCGTTTCTCGCTGAAAGTTGAAATGTATAATCTGAGACACAAGGTACCTGGCAAGACATGATCCTTACTGTTAGATAATGCCAATTGCTCATTCTCACCTGGACGTTTTTTCTTTGGAGGAGGCTGAGTACGTTTCATTCTGCATGCCTTGGAACAGTAGTAGACGCGTTTGCATTTCGCACAGGGGGTAAGGCGTACTCCAAGCGATCGACCGCATCCGTAACAAAATGGGTAGAAATCATCACTTTTGTGTGTGTGTAAGAGAGAGGAAAGTTGTTGCTTCGTGTCAGTGAACAAACTGAAATGGCATCGAGCTAAAAATGAAACAGGCTGTCTGGTGACATCCTTTGGAATGACCCTTGGACCCAGGTTGGAAGTCATTAAGTCACACAACGTATATGCCGCCTGAATTCAGACTATTACAAGCTTTATTATGAAACTCTCTGGAAGGATTTAGCCCTCCGGACAGAATGCCTACTCAGGAAATTTCACCCGAAAAAGCTTTTGATAATTCACTTTCAGAATTTGATTTACGAAACTGTGTTCTACCGGAAGAATAAGGCTAATATCACCTGGGCCGCATGCAAAAGGTGTGATCGCAAGGTGAGCAACATGATTTTTCACGCAACAAACCATTCACAGCTGACGGATGTTAATTACCTTGATCACTTTGTGACGATTATCTTTCCTAATTTTATTGGTTTCACATTATGGTAACTTAAATACCGGACGTAAAGAGTCTTGAACTACGCATTCAGATGCATGAAACACAAGTGGCTGCTCTGAGCTGACGCGCAGCGGTTAGCAACTCCAGACGTCATGGCTACTCAGCTCCTCTTAAATTGCCTAGATTGAATTACTGCCTGAGATTTGTTTTCGTGGCAGCTGAATCCCTAGTGTAACTCATTTGGCAAAAGCGAGATGTTTTGAATAAACCGGAATTCACGATAATCGCAGTGCTCAAAACCCTCTCCCTCAAAGGGTAGCTAGCAAGCAAAAGAAACGAACTATCCCAAAACATAAATTCCGTAATCCATGAATTGACATCGGCCGAGCTGGAGAAATTTTAACAAATAACACTACTACTGATGAGGCACGCGAGTAGCATGTTGTTTAACCGTAACTTCTCCTAATGGAAGGTGAGGTTTGTTATGGAACTTGTGGATCTGCTTTGCAGCTTTTGGCTACAAGTCCATGATATTCAACAAGAGTTCAAGAAGACGTGTGAGAGTGTTCAGTTTTTAAAAACAAAGTGCATATGAGAGGGTTTCTTTCCTGTCCAATAGTTTATAACCGTTTAGTTAGTGTTTGCTAATAACGCGGCCAAGGCCCTTTCTCCTTGCACCATTAGTTGTGCCTCTTGTTACTCCAGCACAGCCTTCGCCAAGCCCATAGTCCTTGGACTAGCTCCTCATGAGATTCTTGGTATAGAATTGATGATACCGAAGTAGACTGCCTAACATAGCGTGAACAAAAGATTCATTTGATAATCTTCAGGGTTCTCTGATGAATTCAAATAACTACGTGAACGTTTGTTTTACTGCACCAATTATGGTTACCAATATTTTCCACCTTTTCAATGAGTGAATTAGTACACAGTTTAGGAAGACTTTCGTTTCTGCATGTCGACTGTTCATCTGCGCATCCATTTTAACTTCTGCTCGCACCAAAATTCGTAAAATCATTATCTAATTGCGTCACGGTAGAACATCGAGCAAACTGGACAACACAGGGGTTTCACTGTGTAGCCTTCATTGCAGAATTCGCAGACAGTAGCGTCGTCTTATCGCAGAATCATCTGCCTTGAGGTCGTCTTCATCCAGTTCCTAGAAGCTCAGTTCATTAAACTTGGCAGAAAATTTACCTTTAGGCAACCACATGTTTTTAACTCTTCAGTAACCTAAAGCTAACCAAGTCCAGCAGGTATGAATCATCCGTGAGGCTATTGGCTTGGTAGTAGTGACAGGTGATTCGATTAAACCAGAATGGTTACCGTGTCGTTATTAACTCGCACGATCAGTTCGCTCAGGCGCGAACGTGACTGGTTGCTTGCATCCAGCATGTATGGGTGGAACAGAGATAACACGCTCATCTCGCACGACAGCTATCCAGGATTCAACTCCCGACTCTAACATGAAGGCATCCGGAGCCAGGAGCTTGTCAACTATAATGTGGTCAAACCGAAATGAATGAGCCAAGATAGAAGTACTGATGTGGACGAAAATTCTACAATTTCAGGAGCTATCTGCGACACAATGCAAAACAGTTATACACGCACACTGTTCTCTTCCGTTCTCATTAGCTAACGTTCACTCTAACAGTATTAACCCCAGCTGGGTGAGATAGTACTAGTCAGCTTTCACGTCATCTTCCTAAGAATTATCTTTGCAATATGACCAAAATAGACCATCGGACAAATGACGTTCATTGAAATCGGTTCGTCAGGTAACTCAGAGGTTACTCCCCTCTTCTGAACTGACAGCCCTCGCCTACTCAGATGCTCTTCGCAACAGTGAGTAGACTAGCTTCATAGCAATCAATTATTCCGATCAATATCAATGTCCGATCAATATCAGCCATAAACCATGTACCATGGGTACATTGGTTCAATCCGCTACACTTCCGACCACCGAAAAGAGAGAAAGCAGAAACGGCCTATGTTGGTAGCTCACCAAAAATCTTGAACACCAGTTGCAAGTTCGATTGGGCTGGTTGTCCTCGTAAAACCTCATTTTTAAAGCTAGTAAAAGGCGGATTAAAGTCGCGGAATCCGGGAGTGACATCTACGACAGAGGTTATAAACCAGTGTTTATCTTGTCCGACTTAACCTCAACAGAACAAACATGTACACTTCAAAACTTTGAAATGATTTTGCAGTGTACACACGTAGTGGGAATAAGTAGACTTACTCTTGTTCCGGAAGTTTCGAATCCGCTGAAACAGAGGACATCGTTGGTCATACACTTCAGTGTGACGGATATATGTAATCCATGTAATTCCAAATCAAGGCGCAAACTTCTGATTTTACGCTTGAAGTACCGATATCTCTAAGAGATATTCGTCCCGGACCCATTTGCTGGAAAGGAGGGGAAGGCTCTGACGTTGCCAAAAAGTCATCAGTGCTCTCAAACGGAGAGAGAATGACCTGACTTAGACGGAAGTGTATCATGGTTTTTTGCCGTTTTTGCCCTAAAATCCTACTGATCAAGCCGCTGAGCTGCACCATGGATAATGTACTACCTGTCCGCTCATCGCCCTTACTGGTTTTCCACCAAGATCCAACTACTAACGGGTTATCAGTAGGTGAATAATTTCCTATCAGCGTAGGAGGCCTTAGGTCGACACAAACGGATAATCTGCCGGCGCATCACAAAGCGGTTTTGGTCACCTAAAAAACAGAATCCCTTAGCCAGCGCCTAACGCCTAGTTAGCCTGGCTTAGCTGACTAGATCTCCTTCACCCCTACATCTTGACCAACCTCGTAATCTAGTCACTTGGCCCGACGAGGCATTTTGTCAAAAAAATGCTACCCGACTGCTTTTCAAACCTTTCCGAAAACGACAATTTCGTTCATCTGTTCGCTAAACTAGAATAGGTATTACAGTACAACACATCTACGGCATCCATCTTGCAGTTCTTATCGGTTTTTTTTTGTAGGAAGCAAACCTAAATACTTGGAGAAGTTAAATCAAGGCTCCCCATGAAATCAAGCTACCCCGATGCCCTCTACACTTGCTCTTGCTCTTTAATTTTCAATATTTAAGCATTTCTATGCAAAGTGATTACTCCTCCGCGCCTTTCTCACAGGTGGTCTTTCGAGTACGGTTCGTGCGTTATATGGTTAAGACTCCCAAACCCGACAATATATCGAAAATACTGATAGCCTAATTGGTGCGTTTTGTTGTAGCCGATGTGGGTGTTGATCCCGTCGCCAAGCTTGGCAAATCACTTTCAGAAGTTTTGTCAGCAATCACGCGCGCATGATGATATTCACACGGTCGATCAAGGTAAATCGCTAAGCACGGCGAACGGGTCAGCAGTCACGTGGTCTACAAAGTCAGTTTCGAACAGCTTGCTTTCATGCTACTACTGGAGTTTTCAGTGACCACACACCTCAAGATGAACCAGATGACCTTGGCGTAAAAACTTAGGTAACCCCAACTGCAGTCCACGTGTTGCGCATTCGATATAATCGGTTGTGAAGGAACGAGACCTAGACAAAAAATAAAGCGGTCTCCCTTGCTCCCAGGGGATAATCAGTGGTGAAAACATGGGGGAGTTTCGTAAAATCGTTGGAGCCAAGTGGGTGCACTTGAAAAGCTTGGTAGACGAACAAGTATTTAGTAAGGTGCTTGCGTGTGTGTGTGTGAAAATGGGGAGAGCAATTGTTCTAACCAGCTGTTTAAACGAGGTGACGCAGGTTTCAGAAATTTACTGTGCTATGTACAGATATATATATATATATATATTCAGGTATGGCCATTTCAAACCTCATTAGGGTAGAATATGGCGCAGTGAAGCTGGGTTGTTTTGGAATATTCCTCATTTTTTCTTGGTTGAATATACGATTAGAACTGTTATTCTATGCGAAACTTTGCAGATTCCACAGCTGTTCTTCATTCTTTCAGGAAGTACCGTTGAAACAGATGGCTATCGTTCGACCAACCGCTTTTGTATTCCTAAAAGCCTTTCAAAACGTTTTCAGACAGAGCAGATGGAACTAGAGCCTTCACAGTAGCCATGTTTTCTCATCTTTGGTTGAGAAACATCCGGTGCAGACCATCATCATCATCATCACCATCATCATCATCATCGACAGCATCACATCAGTGTTGAACACCGATGCTTCGCTGCCGTACAACCATGATTTATTTGAAAGCCTTATTGTAAAGAAAAGAATAAAGATGGACGGGATGCTGCCTTACTATAATTATTCCGAGGTGCCTGCACCTCTAAACACTCATTCAGGCAATCTGGATAGAAACTGACAACAGTACCCGTTGCACAACCGAAAACTCGCCTTCTAACTGCCTCGTTACGGATTCGCCGACACCAAACCACACGAACTATGGTTCTGAGACAACGATTGTCGAACATCCGAAGACGTCCCAGTTCTGTTGCTCGAACAGGCGAAGTCTCACAGCCATACAAAAAACAGCCTGCACTGTAGCTTGGTAAATACGTCCCTTGAGACTCAAAGATACACCCTACTGACGCCATAGGTGCAGACCAAATGAAATATATAGTTGTCTCAGGCAGTGCGACGTGTGACTATCGGAGAATTATGGTGCATGTTGACCAGGAGAGTCAGCCCAACTCGGGGCAAGTTAATCAACCAAATCATGATAACCGAAGTCTTCAAAATGTTCCAAATTATGGTTAAGCTAAACACTGAACTAATTCAAAGTAATGTGACGTTCTAATCGGCCAAGTTGTTGACAAAGTCGAGTTTCCAGAAAAATCCTTCTTTCTGGCTTTTCCTCACATTTTCCCGAGTTTATTCTTCACGGCACAACCCCATGAATCCCTTCGATTACTGCTTACAATTGTCATTCAACTGCCTTCTAATCTGGGGACCAGCAGGCCACTATGTCACCATCAAGAGCCTTCGGATTGTGGTCAACTACTCTGCAAAGCTTTGCACATTTTGAATGAACAGAACTTACCTAGAGAAACTTAGGTAATTCTCATCATCATCATCACCATCATCATCATCATCATCATCGCTGACAGCAACATCACGTGAGATAACTGCTACGCCACTGTTTTATGACCATGTCAAAATATTTGACATGAAAGAAGTGGGGTTGGGAGGGGACCTATGACTCGTCTACAAGAAACTTTCAAGGTTTCTACACTTCCAGCACCCAGTCGGACAGTCTGGATAGTAACTGACAGCATGAACTCCACTGACACCGGTTATCCCCAATATCGTTCACCATCTCTATTGTAGTTCACAGTAAGTCAGAAGAACACGTAAGTACTGACACGGGTGTATTGTGTACACGCGGCCAACTTGGTCCGCTTTCGTGGCGGGTCAGCAAACAACTGAGTACATATCAAGTCAACCCACAGCGCTCACGCGAGCCAATCAATCGGACACGCACCCAATCAGCCACTCAAGTCACACGCCAGATCGATGGTGGAACGACGAACGGACAAGCACACGCGCAAACTCTCTGACACACCGAAACAGCTACTACAATCTCCAATCGAACACAAGGAGGTTCACCAGGATCCTGGAAGGTCCATCAGAACCCCGGACTTCCCGTATCATTCTTCATTTGCTGTTGCCAGATAAATTCTACATAGTACATCTGTCCCCAAAGTGACCTTCTTAAAAAACCAGTGATGTTTGGATTCAGTAACTCTTTAATTATTTCGCACTAGTGGTTTGTCTTCGTTATCCCAAAGTTATCAGGGACAACAATTGGAAATCTGTTTTTGAATAAACCCAAACATTTGGCATTTTACATGTTAGACAGAATAGACAGGAACATCAAAAAAGGGGAGATTCAGCTGGGTTCCAGGTGAGTTTCTCGCAAAACCAAATTGATTTGCAAATTAGTGTATTTCTCGAAATCAGTCCAATTTGGGTTCAAGTAGAACATAAGGTTGACGGAAACTCGGGGACTGCGCCTACCTGATGAGTCTCAAGTGGAAGGGCAAAACCGATCGTGGGCTGTCGAAGTCTCTTCAGCAACCGTATGAGTAGTGCATTAAGAATAAATACAGTTTTTCTTTGCGATGCAATGAATGAGTTTCCACGAATTTGATGACCTTCATAAGTGCGGGAAACTCAAGTTTTTCCAAAGTATGGTAGCATATCTATGCTTGGTTTCCTAAACTATCCGTGACAGTCAAGACTAATGCTGCAACCTACCCGGTGTCATTCGCCAATATTCAGCTCGAAATTCTGTGCTTTAAACAGTAATTTCAAGTGCTCATGATATCAGCGTGACGGTTGACGGAAGACTGATCAAAGAACAAGTTAGAAACAATACTGAAACGCGTAAAGTTTTCGGCTAGGTTGTCTGGGATTACGCCCTAGTAAACAACCATGACAAAACGACAATTAACGTACCAGATTTTGAGTCTTCACGCACATGAAGAAAACCTTGATGTCGACAAGTCCCCTTTGCCGGTGATCGAGAGCGCCGCTCTTCCTTCGTGAGATCTTCACTTCTTCCAGGATGTCCTGCCGCGTAAAGGCTTGTACGTAGACATCCGGCTAGGTACTCCATAATATTTGCCCTTGAAGTGTAGACCTCCTTTTCTACGGCATGCAACGCGTGGTAGGGGACTTTGGTGAGACGAAGATCCTCCTGATAATTGTTGTAGGTTGCATCAACCACATTTCCTTGAAAGAAAATGTTTTTCAAGATTAACGAAAGCGATTGATAAGTTTGTAAAGTAAAGTGCATTTGCATTTCGCTTTTAAGGAATGGAAAACGATACTCCTTTCAAATGATTTCTCTGAAGGGAAATCTGTCAACCAACGGCCCAACTCAGAGTGGCGGAAGCAGAGAGGTGGCCAACTCTTGACCTGGCAGAAGAGTATGAAAGAAATCACGAACTGTTAGGGTGTTGTCGGTGCTATTCGCCTTCCAGGATGGGGACCGCGTGATCCACACTACGCCTGGTTGGTGACGCTGCAAGACATGACTGCCAACCGATGTCAGTGGCGTCCTTGTTGTCAGTTTCTATCCAGATTGCCTGAATGAGTGTTTGGAGGCGTAGACACCTCGAAATGATTGTAGTAAGGCAGCAGTAAGTCCCTCCCCGTCCATCTTTATTCTTTTCTTCACAATAAGGCTTTCAAATAAATCATGCTGTCGATGATGATGATGATGATGATGATGATGATGATGATGACACGAAAGATGGTGACATTTGATTGATCGCCCCAAGGCTGCTGCCCCAAGTATCACCCAAACACAAACTCCTTCTCCAGGGGACAAAACTCTCGTTTCTGGTTTTTTTGAAGTCCCACGTATACCGACTCGCAGTGGAGTGAACAAACAACAAAATACATAAACATTCAGTTGTTGGACCCTTTCTCTGGCTAGCTGTAATGCCGCCCAAAGGAAACACGAGGACTGAGATACTATCAGACTGCCCAAGCCCAGACATGAACAATCAAGATGCCGGAGTTGGTTTCCAACCACGAACATTTCGGACATTAAGCTCGCTCATTAATCACCATCTCGCGTTGTACATACGGCCTAGAATCAGCGATCGCATCTGCATGGCACCACCTGAGTGGTTTTTATTTGGACAGACTACCTAGGCCAGACTAACCTAAACGAATCCAAAAGTTCACTGGGACTCTCAACAGACCGAGTGGAAAAAATAGCCTTTGAGGATGGACCTCTTCACAGGGAGGTCATAAGTGTATCTGCAACGCCAACACTCAACCGAACTTCGTATGCAATATTTTACCTGATGAATGTATATTAACACAAACCCCGATTGTGAATTCTGTTCTATCAGATTCTGTAGCTTTGAAAGGATTGCCCCACCGAAGTCTATGGTCAGCCACCTAACGGTAACATTGCTATCTCCATGCCCACAAGATGTAGTTTCTAGGAGACTCTCTTTGGGCGAGCCTTAGACACAGACACCAAAGTACATGTTAGTAGTGACCGTCCTACAGAAGATATTTCTCGCATCATTTTAGCCATCATTCCGGAGTTCATTATACGTCGCCTCACGTTCAGCACTGTCGAAAACCGAACACAGCAACTTTTTGGGATCACAGAATGTGACCAAATCAGTGATGCTGTTTGGAAAACCCTGGCTTAAAATGATAATCTTGCAACTCCAGTGTGTCACTGACGATCGGCTCCATTTACAAATGTCTTGATTGGACCTTGACAGGGCCTTGTAAGAATCAGACTTTTCAGTTTTACTCACCAACGTTTATTTCGTGAAGCTTGCTCCGTGATCGCGTGTGACAGATTCATGAAGTAACTGCATATAAAGACATTGTGGAAATTAGCCCGACAGGCAGGATAGACACCATATCCCTGGGCCACCGGGTAAGAACCGAACCAAACCGGCATGGATTCCGCATAAACCTATGTTTTGTGGTCTAACGATATTTTCTGACCCTTTCAAGTCCAGTAACTCACCGCGGCGGTTTCACAGCCAGCGTAGTTACTAGAATCATAGTTACTAGATCATGCCTGACGGCATGCCCCCACAAGTTGGGAATAAACATTATTATTATTAAGTTCAAATGGTCACGGTGCTATTCTTTGAGAGCTAAGATTTCACGAAGTCAAATCAAGGCTGTCCAAAAGTGCCTCAGCGGTAGTCAGACTTCTGATAAGTCCTAGAAGAGCAACCACCTTTGAAAATATTCCATACTTTTCGAAGGTTGGTTTTCCGGAAGCTATTTCTGGTTACTGAAGCAGTTGCCATTTTCGTTGCTGCTAGATGGAATATGTTCCACCAACAAACTTGGTTACCGGATTTTCCTCCCCCAAACGGTCGGTGCTGTCATCTGGTCAGACTAGGGGAACTCCCACTGACCAGACATCTTAAGCTCTCAAACGGTTCCAGGTCACCTAAGGTACCATGATATCAAGGCTGATCAGGCTTCAGATCGTTAGAGAACGGGAGGTGTTGCCACTAACTGATGTCCCCGCTCCACTACCTTGGCGTCGGAAAAAGACTCACCAACAAGGAGAACTACAGCTTCATTGCGAACTAGCGAGTGTAAAGATTACAAGATGTATCACGGTATGTAAAGCGCACTTTTGACCTTCAGCCAGGCTGTCCAATCAGCGTTGGGTGAACGCTGCTTCTATGAAACGCCTGAAAACTCATCATGTCGGCCGTTACTAATCTGATCGACCGATTGAGTGTCCAATCAGAACCTGGCTTTTCATATAATCACCTACTGCGATTTTGGTGAGATTGGAGGGTCTTAGTAGGTTTCGAGAATTCCGGGATTATTTTCGGGAATCTGACCTTCCTGACAGGAGGAGACTCTTGCAATCATGCCCACATTCTGAGCTAGAAGACACTTGAGAGCATTTATTCGGTGAGCGGGAAGTCGGAGTTCCTTGTCTGACCTCTCGCTTTGTGTGCGTACAAGTTTTAGTCTGTAATTAGTAAATCAGCCACGTATTACTTATGAGTATATCACTCAATACACTGAAGTAATTGACCAGCAGGTGTTCTTTGGTGATTTTCAACTTGTAACCTGAATGTGCTTCATAAACTAGGAACGTGAGTCGGTCCAGTGAGACCCTGTTTTACCGTTCAGAAGCAACTACCCCGATGATTCCACACCAAACGGGAGGAAGCGCCGCATTGGAGTTTTGCTTTTGCTGTAGCTCACAAGCATTGCATGTCCTTGACCGTGTCAAGGCTTGATTTTTGGATATCTGACATCCGGGATAAGCGTGTTACCCCCACTTCACCAGGGTACGATGGACGTATCTGAACTGTCAGAGACATGCACTTCTGATGAGCTCTAGTAAGCGTGAAACTCAAATCCAGTGCTTCCCTTCGTTGGGTCCACGCCAGAGTTCCCACCAGAGCAATTGCGCCAAGGTTGTGAGAGGACGGTCTATACGAAAGTGATGTGGACGTAAACAATAGAAATCTCGCAAAAACCTACAACGGAGGTAAATTGATTGGAACACTCACCCAAGCAAGACATCCATGACATCGGAAAGCGCATTATCGTGGATGCACCGCCGACTTCTACCAACTTTTTTAGCAATTTCAGCCGAGTCTCTCCATCCCGACGGTACTCAAACATTCGGGCCGCAGCAACAGCAAGTGCACTCCCCAAGCCGTTAGTCAATTTCAAATTGACATTTGTTCGTGGATACCTCAGAAGAATATCGATTGCCTTTGGAAGGAAGCGGTAGAAAGTAAACCAGGATCAAACTCGGTTCCCAACGTTAAAGGTGGTGAATCAGTGAAAATTCTCCTCGAATAACTATGAAAAGCCATATTATGGAAAGGAACAGAGTGTTATAAGAACCATACGCCATAGTAACCTTGTCGATGTGATTTTCTCCCCATGATTCGGCGTACAAAGACAGAACACACAATTGTAAGTTACACCCAGTTGCAGACTTACCCGGTTTTAACAGGAGACGCAACTGAAGAATTTACAGCTACCTCATAAGCAATATATGTCTTGTCAAGAAGGCACAGTCATCTACCAAACACTACAGGCCATCACTAAATGAAATCCACGGTTGACATGGAATCATCTGTAATCAAATTTCGCGCGCGTCCAGTGTGCATAATAGGGCTGCCTGTCAAAGTGCTTGTTCGGGGCTAGAGAGAGCCAGTGTTTTGCAGCTGAGGCTTTCAGCCAGAGTATTCAAACTGTCCAACCTGGATTTTGAGGCGAGATGGCGAAAGTGGTTGGAGCGCGAATTTACTAAATTCCACACAAACTCCATGAAACCCCTTCCCACTACAGATTTGCCCTTAGAATGGAATGGCCTTCAAGTTTTGAACGCGTTAAATGCCTTTCATTAAATCGTTTAGATTTGCTAGGCCAGACATCTTTCCCCTCTAAAAACAGTGAACTTTACTTGCCAGAAAATGGAAATTTGATTTCTTCTTACAAAAGCTGCGCAGGTGAAGTATTGTCTGACCTTGAAAACTCCACACATCAGTTAGTGGGAACTAGAAAAAACTAGAAAAAACGAAGTCACTGTTGTGGCAGCCACTTCAAAAGTTGTATCGATTTTAACTGTACAACCGTTTTAAACCGGTGGCTAATGATCTAATTGGTTGTGGCTGAAGGTGGCACGGAGACTAATCGCTCAATTCCGAAATAAAAACTCGAAAACTTCAAGATAGCCGTTCCCCTTTTGGCTGAAAAGTTAGGAACATTAAGGACATTTTTTCGGGGAGCACACTATGAAATCTGGGTTCACAGAAAGTGCACATGCTTTCCTCCATCGACAGTGAATTACACAAAAAGGTAATCTAGTATACGCATCTAAAGGGCGCGAATGCCTTCCGGAAGCAAGTTGTTTTTACGTCACTGGCAAGTAAGAGGGATTTCGAGGAGAGTGGGCAGAATAGGAGCCGGGAGTGGGTACCGAGGATGTACCCGGTATTCGCTGAGTACCTGTGTTGCTCAACGTTCCACTTGAACTGGTCTCAATGGAGTTCACTCTTATGAGTATCTGTGTGTCTTCATGAGTTCTTCTAAAGACGTATGCTTTCATCCAAGAAACGATCTATGTTCTAGTGCTTGACAGCGAGGTGTTGTGGTTCACAGGATCATATACTTTTGGGGTAATCTGGGTAGAATATGCCGACTATTGTTCCAAAAACGACCGCCTTATTTCAACCGTCTCTAGTTCTATTCAGATTGAATCTGCTTGAACATTGTTTGTGAACGACAAACGTCCAACCATGATGGCCTCCACTATTTTGGACACAAGTAGCAACAGGACTGCTGATCGTATAAGCGACCCACAGTTCGAGAGTTCCTGGATTTCCAAGGCGCATTTGACTCGGTTGACCGGTCTGTTCTGCTTGACACGCTTGCCCACCAAGGAATGTCCCGGAAGTCCTCAAACATAATAAGCCAACCCTTGACTTGGCAGAGGGGTATGAAAGAGATTGCGAAAAGTTTGGGTGCTGTCGGTGCTATTCGCCTTCCAGGATGGGGACCGCGTGATCCCCACTGCGCCTGGTCGGAAACACTACAAGATATGACTGCCAACCGATGTCAGTGGCGTTCTTGTTGTCAGCTTCTATCCACATTACCTGAATGAGTGTTTGGAGACGTAGGCACCTCGGAATGATTGTAGTAAGGCAGCAATAAGTTCCTTCCCCGTTCACCTTTATTCTTTTCTTCACAATAAGGCTTTCAAATAAATCATGGTTGTACTGCAGCGAAGCATCGGTGTTGAACACTGATGTCATGCTGTCGATGATGATGATGATGATCTATAGCTGGTTGGAACTACTCCGTCGCAAGAGATAAATGTTGACGTGCTCATTTCCAGTTCCCACACAGACAAAATGGAAACCTTTCCCACGCTATGTGGAACGAAGCACCACTAACAGTCCAGCAAGAGATTTCAGAAGTTTTAAACGTACGTTATGCTCCTGGAAACACAAAAAGCTATTCTGTATCAAACGAATTTTCTTCCTAAAATGAATCGCACGTACAGGTGCCGAAGCAAACATCGGACGATGCTGGATTTTATGGAACAATCGGTACGTCACTCTTGAACAGATCTGATTGACTGGCTAACAAAAATTGCTGTTTTCAGCCTTGATGCATGGTAAAACATTCGATGGGCTTGGCAGGTAATTTCTTCATCTTTTGGGACTGATGACGTACTGGTTAGTTAAGCATGTCAAACTGAATGCTTGGAAACGTTGAATAAAAGTGACATAGAAAACAGTCGATGTTTCAAGATGCTCTCTACCACAAGCATACAATCGCATTTTGTACACTGATAGTGATGATATTTGAAGGGATTCGGCACACCTTCGTTTCCAAAAGGATCATTGGTCTCGGAGGTTATCATTTGTCCAAGACAAAAAACTGACATCTAATCGATACAGCTTCGTATCACAGGAAAAGATATTCGACTTGAAGACTCGTGAAACATATGGGAAAACATGAGTCTTTCTGAAGAGAAATAACAATAATAATCGTTCAGCTGTAACACTCTTTCGGTTTCTACCTGCCATGTCACCCGATAGAAGCTCGAGGGCCAAGCTACTACCAGGTTGTCCAGGCCTAGAGAGGAGCAGCTGAGATGCAGGTGTTAGCTTCGAACCACGAACGTTCTGGTAATTAATTACCTCGAGCCCTCACTGGAAATTGGAGGATCAATAACTGCTTAGGATGAACTAGCCTGATACAAAGACCTCTCAATCAGCTGTTCCTATATCGGACGACAAATGTATGGTGAGTAGAACTTATGAAAAACGAAAACGCCTCCATCCCCATACCTCATGGCCGTATTCTCTTGCGCAGGCCAAATGTAGCGGAGTTCGACCACCCTCCGAAGGTGAACCGAAGCGTCAACGCTCGCCGGAATAGCTTTTCAACTATCGCTTGTTTATTTATCCTTCCTTATTCACTGTCTTATCATCAGGGATTATCAAGATAATTTGTGAATTATGAAACTCACTGTCTTTTCTAATCCTCAGGATGGTAGTCTGCCCGATGTAAGTGAAATCAGTCAGTGACCGTAACGAAGGAAGAGGATTACACTCTGTATAAACGTACAAAACCGAAAACTGGCTGGAAACTACGGGTGATTAGTCCTCAGGCTGCATACTGGTAAGTCTGAATTAGGTATACCCCAGGGTTATTGCTCCGCAGACTTATTCAGGTTACGTGCACAGCTTATTAAAATGGTCACCAGTAAGAGTGTCACTTACATAACATGTAATGCCAATTAGCGGTGGCATGGATGGAGGGGGTTCGGTGTTGCGTTTTTCTGCGAATTCGGCCAACCGTTTTGTGTTTACAAAACAGTTCAACAGTCACTTACACATAAGGAAGTCGATTGTGGTTAAATTTCCAGGTTGTCCAGGCCTAGAGAGGAGCAGCTGAGATGCAGGTGTTAGCTTCGAACCACGAACGTTCTGGTAATTAATTACCTCGAGCCCTCACTGGAAATTGGAGGATCAATAACTGCTTAGGATGAACTAGCCTGATACAAAGACCTCTCAATCAGCTGTTCCTATATCGGACGACAAATGTATGGTGAGTAGAACTTATGAAAAACGAAAACGCCTCCATCCCCATACCTCATGGCCGTATTCTCTTGCGCAGGCCAAATGTAGCGGAGTTCGACCACCCTCCGAAGGTGAACCTTCGGTGGGCATTCCCACCTGGAAAAAACGAACGTGAAAAACAGTGAGGAATCTAGATAAAGTTAATATTCGCTTTGTTGACAACAGACAAAAATCGCTATACTGGGCGCACCAACAGATGACCCCCCGATGTAAGTGAAATCAGTCAGTGACCATAACGAATAGAGAAGATTACACTCTGTATAAACGTACAAAACCGAAAACTGGCTGGAAACTACGGGTGATTAGTCCTCAGGCTGCATACTGGTAAGTCTGAATTAGGTATACCCCAGGGTTATTGCTCCGCAGACTTATTCAGGTTACGTGCACAGCTTATTAAAATGGTCACCAGTAAGAGTGTCACTTACATAACATGTAATGCCAATTAGCGGTGGCATGGATGGAGGGGGTTCGGTGTTGCGTTTTTCTGCGAATTCGGCCAACCGTTTTGTGTTTACAAAACAGTTCAACAGTCACTTACACATAAATCTGATCCCGGATGCCATCCGGAGCTCCGTGAGCAATCCCTGCTAAGCTCATTCTAGTGAATCGGTTGAGAACCTCGTTTATGCTTGTCAAACACGAGTAACAGAACAGCTGGATAGACTGCTTGTGGCCAGTAGCTCAATTGCAAAAGACGGAAGCACAGTATCCCCGCCGTTTTTGTAAATTGTTCAAAACAGCTCTTATTGTGTTTGGATAGGGTGGAACAAATTGTATCCAACAATAGAGGGAAGTGAGAGAAATCCCCGACTAGCCAGGAACCTGCTTCCCCAATCAGACACAAACAACGGGCCCGGAATTTGTTAAAAAGAATCACCATCGGCAATATATATGATTGTCAGTTAACCAGTATATGGTTCTCTATGTCCTCTGTCCAGTCTACGGAACTGCTGCTGGAACAAAGTTATTTTTTTGAACTTATAGTCTAGTCTCACTGTCTTCTCCTCCGCATAGTTGTACCAATCAGTTACTTCGTGACCCGGAACGGATAAAAAAACGAATGTGAGGTGTGTAGACACATTCAAGTGCCTTGAAAAGCAATGCGGATTTGAATGTCCCGCAGAATCTTATTTCTCAGAAGACGTATCAGACAAAATGAGCGAATGGAACTGCTGTTTCTTGTTTTGACGGGTTTTTTTGGCCCAACGGACGTTACCCTCCGTTGGATCCACTAAACAAATCGTTGTGTACAATTTCATATTTATTCAGCTTACCTAGACAGGGAGGCTGCTCGATCTTCGTCCCCCGGTTATACTACATTTTGCGTTCGAGCTGATCATTAAAAACTGACACAACACGCACGTTTTTCAGCCGTTTGATTCAGCGTCTTGAGCGCACCCAAAAGACTGCAGAAACCAGAAGCTTCACTCAGCTATTAAGGTATGTATGCCTGTATTAAAACGACTTCCCTACACACACATTCCTTACGCGAAAACACTCCATTTAGTGTTGTTTTCAACTCGCCAGTTAGGATGCTACCGGCTAAAACGATCAGTCTGAGCTGACTGTTCAACCTCATCGGTGCAGATGAAATCCGTCTCCTAGTTGACGGTAGCACGAACAGACAACACGGAGAGCCTGGAATGTGTACACGTCTAATCTCGTAACAAAACGAGTTCGCCTGTTCAGACGTGAAAATTCAGATGCGTCCAACGTGCGCGCTGGCCGAGCAGTGCTAACACGCTCGACTCGCATGTCAGATGCCCAAGGTTCAAATCCCGGCACGGCCACTGGATATGCACTGCTGATGAGCTCTAATAAGAGCGAAACTCGAGTCCAGTGCTTCCCTTTGGTGTGGACTCACCGGAATAATTACGCCAGAACAGGAGGACGACCGTTCAAACGAGTGGTGTGAATATGAACAAAACAAGTATACTATTTCCGTTGAGTTGACCTGCTTACTCACTGAGGCATTATTACGAATTGGACGCGGTAGAAAACCCCAACCTCACAATGCCTCATCTTTATCGGAACTGTAATCAAATGTTGTTTAGCTGACTGACTGATGACGAAATTTGAGTGCACATTGGGTCGAAAGTTGACCACCAGTTAACACAGCCACTGCAAGGCTAAGTAGGCTCGACCCTCATCCTCAGGCTTGCAGAGGAGCTGATTGAGGTAGCGGACAAATTTGTTCACCTAGCCGACTGTATCAGTCCCCGTGGTCTAGTGAAAGATGATATTTACATCCGAATTGGAGAGGCTAGAACAGTTTTGTGAACCTGAGTCACTTGTGGCGTAGGTGTGACATCAGCCTATCAGTCAAGGGTCGAGGCTGAGGTGCAATCCTATTGCTCTACGTGTCAGAAACTTGCCGATGTGTGTCGATGACATCAAAAGGCTTTCAGTGTTTGACCATCGATATCTTCGGGGCATTGCCCGAGTCTAATGGGAACATTCAATCAGAAATGTTGAATTACTTCGAAATTGGCAGAAGGGTGTGAAAGAGATCGCGAAGCGTTTTTGATGTTGTTGGTGCTGTACGCCTTCCAGGATGGGGTCCGCGTGACCCCGCCTGCGCTCAGCTGGAGACATTACACGGAATGGCGGCTGATCGGTGTCAGTTTCTTTTCCGATTGTCTGATTAAGGGCTTGGCATTGTAGGCACTTGGCAGCGAAGTACAAAAGCCATCACCAGCAGACCCAGCTGTGCTTGTTGGGACCCCGAGACGGACCATATCAATGGTCAGAGAAATTGTCAGACATAGCTCAGTCGCACCCTCAATGAGCTCAAGCTGTTGAGCTTCAGTGCATAGCTCCCTTCCAAATCCCCCCACTTGAAATCCTCTGGCGGACCTGTATTTAAGCACCAATTTATCAGCTCCCGCCTCCAATGCGCATCTACCTACCCCACCTCCCCGAATCATCGATGGACGAAATTGTGGCAGCTGCAACCACTGTACGGCAAGTACACGGGTCTTACAGCTGACGATGATGATGAACCCCTGACCGGATCCAAAAGTTCACATCGAGTCAAGGCAAAGTGGTTACCAGATATCGAAACCCAGTGTTGATTTAAACAATACATACTACAACAAGGTCAAACGAAGCTTAACGTTCGGTCAAAACAAAAAAGAATTCATATGCTCGAAAGCGCAAACAACAAAACGGAGAATCACGTTCTACACAATGGGAACGGAAGAAGAGAATCAAGCGCAATATGGTAGAAGATAGCATAGTATAGTATGGTAAAGTGTGGTATAGTTTAGCATAGTGCAGTACAATACAGTATAGGACAGTATACTGTAGTCTGGCATAGAACTGTATAGTACAGTATAGCATAGTATGGCATGTTTTTGCATAGTATAATACAGTACAGTGCAATATAGTTCAGTATAATACGGTATTACAATGTAGCGTAGTACAGTATAGTGTGGCGTGGTTTAGTAAAGTATAGTACACTACAGTATAGTACGGTGTAGTATATTCATAGTACAGTGATAATAATCTAGTGCCCAGTGTTCTCATCTCTCTTTCGTGTACTCCTTTTACTGGGCTATCAGATCCACAGCGAATAAAATGCATTACTAAATATGTTCACCAAATCAGGCTTCGAAAACTGCACGGATGTCCGCCAGTGCGTGTTGATCCACAACTAGTTCAAAAGGCACAGGCTCTTGCGAATCGAATGGCACGGTCACAAACGATAATGACATTCGGTGATCCCACAATCGGTGAGAATTTCTACCTGCATGTTGGACGTCCGAGTGTGAGCGGTAAGCATTAGCCCGGCTTTTTGAAGAACGTTGTGAAAGTCGTTTTTCCAGTTGAAATTTTCACCTATCCCCCGCTTACCATGGGTCTGGTTTAGTGCTTTGTGATTCAACGCATACCATTCTTTCTCGTAGTTATGTCTAAACTTAACGTAGCGCGATTGTGTATTCAGAACATTGCAGATGGCCTAGCTGAGGGTGAAGAAACTAGAACGTTAGAAGCAACACACTACTCATGAGTAAGCTGAAAAATTCACAGTCCACGAGCGGCTTCACCCGTCTTGGGGATAATTAGGTAGGTGTGATTCCCCAAGCTGTGTTTGACTTAATGTTTCACTTAAATGCCAAATTGTACGCAACTAGTACTCATCTGCAACCTAAGGTGGTAATAACGGAATACTCAACTGAATCGCAGGTGAACCCCATGTTTCTGATAAGATGTGATTCACATTGAAAAACGCGATTAGTCCTGGTACGGTACTTCGGATACTGCGCCTACCTGATGAGCTCGAACAAGATTAAAACCGGTCGTGGGCTGTCGATGAGTTATCAGCAACTGGTGAGTCCTTTCCTTTATGACAGTATACTGCGATATCTCGAATATCGTACCAACTGAATCATGAGGCGGCCTTTGTGCAGCACATTCCGTTGAATAACATCGTAAACGAGAGATTCAGCTGGGACTCAAATGAGTTTCCATTTATGGCCGAATTGGTATTCAAATAGAGTACTTGGCGATCTGCCTTCACTCAAGGTTCACTAAGAGCGTGAGGTTTACGGAAACTCTGGGACTGTGGCCAGCTTATGGGCCCGAGGCTGAAGGGTGAAACCAGTCTTAGGCTGTCGAAAGTTTTCAGCAAACCTATGAGTAGTCTCATTCACAAAACTCCATTGGCTGCTTACCAAAACTCTTCTGGAAACTGTCATCCATCCCCAAACAACGTCACTGCCTACTTGGCAGCGAAGTACAAAAGCCATCACCAGCAGACCCAGCTGTGCTTGTTGGGACCCCGAGACGGACCACATCAATGGTCAGAGAAATTGTCAGACATAGCTCAGTCGCACCCTCAATGAGCTCAAGCTGTTGAGCTTCAGTGCATAGCTCCCTTCCAAATCCCCCCACTTGAAATCCTCTGGCGGACCTGTATTTAAGCACCAATTTATCAGCTCCCGCCTCCAATGCGCATCTACCTACCCCACCTCCCCGAATCATCGATGGACGAAACTGTGGCAGCTACAACCACTGTACGACAAGTACGCGGTTCTTACAGCTAATGATGACGATGAATGGTGGCTCACCAGTTTCCTTCCTCAACAACAACCAATTGGTTAATGGTCCACCAAGTCAAGCACTAACAAATGGAATTCTCTTCACTTTATGGCCGAATCTGATGGAGTTATTGAGCACCTCACTAGAGATAGTCCTGTATTTGGCTTCTATCAGTGATATTTCGTTGTATTTTACTTTTACTACGACGTCATACACATCAACTTATAATTAACTACTTATATCATTCAAGCAAAGATGCGTATCCGTCTATTTGGTTTGCAGCGGGTGGAAAATGTTGGCAGCTCATGTGGCGTAAATGGTCGTCGGTTTGTTCGCTGAGCTGGGCAATCTGCTGGCAAATGCCCGCCTCAGCGAACGACCAAGGACGTTCTGTTTACTGAGACCTGGACCAGTGGCCTGGACAGCGTGTTGTGTTTTGAGTTTCCGTGCTCTTGTAATTTCTAGCACTGCCCCTAGGATATCCAGCTCGGGTAGAGTTGTTTGCTTTTTGGTGCATTTAAAAAGCGACTTCAGTACACACCGAACTGAATTCCGAGGTATCTACAAAATAATCCGAAAGTGACCTAAAATGACCCGAAACACTTCAAGGTCGAGAACAGTAAGTGGTTTAAAATAAGTGCCGTGTGGTATGCGGTGGAACAAAACCAAGACACACAACAAGGGGACAAACGCAGACAACAGATATAAGGGACATGTAAACAACACCGTGGTTGTTTGACTTACCCTTTGCCCTACCACAAAGCTATTGAGAAGTAGGTCCAGAAATACGTCTTTTAAAACGCTCTGTGACTTTTTTCCGAATACCAAAGTTCAAGGTCATCATAGCTACATATTTAGTGGTCTACTGTGAGCACATTTAACATTAGCATGATTCTGGTCCTGAAGCACTTATCGCACTAAGACTATTGATGTCACAGGTCCGAACCAGACCATTTGGGCTAGCGAGTTAGATGTGGGTCAGGTGACATACCCAAACAAGCGATCTGATTGGTTGATCCATCCGCTTACTCAGTTATCAGTGACGATAGGTACAATTTGCTCATTGGTTGATCATCTACACCAGGATGAGCAACAGATTAATGAGCTGAACTCAGTGAGCCTGCTTGATCACGTGTGCGCTGTCCAATCAAGTCAATCTCACGAACCGTAGACAGTGGGACAGTTTCGCTCGAAAATAGAGCCGAACTTAAACAATGCTGCTGCCAGGATGTTGAGTATTTAGGACAGCATCGGACCATTTGGCGGTATCCGTAGTTACTGATTCCAAACAGTTATCGTGTATATATACATGGTATATACCACGGTATATTAATCTAGATTTTCCGAAAAACTAAAGCTGATGGTGGCTAACAGCGACGAATAACAGTTGTCGCTGTAATCCGGGCTGGTTTTCGAAAGTGAGCGACGGCAGAGAGCCAACCAATACAAGTCAAACCAGCTCGATTTTACGTCCAAACGGCATTAGGCCAGATCTACAGGAAAATGTCAGCAAGCCCATCTGAGCTGAGCTCAGGCCAGCTCAATGGTTCAGGTGGGAACTTACTGTCCGGAAGGTTCGTGGTTCGACTGTCCCTGTCTACCCTTGGGCAGTCTAACAGTATCTCAGACTTCAAGCTTCCTTCGGATGGCATAACAGCTAGGAACCAACGAAGGGTGCTGCAACTGAATTTTGAACGCTTACTGCACCGTAATTTGGGACGCAGGAATTATATTACATAAGTTTTACTGTTCTTGTTGCCATGCACGAAAGGAAGTGTACCCTTTTACGCTTGATGTTGTGTACTCATTCTGAAGCACTTAGTGATCCGTTCTTGTTGCAGCGCCCACTTTCGTTTCGAATGTCGATAACCGAGGGTGTCGTCGTGAGAAATTCGCCGGCATTTTCTCACCTGCCGAAAACCATTCACCATTAGGAATGTGAAAAAAAGCCAGTCTACAGTTGATTGAAGGTTTGAAGGCGTTTTGCAAAACTCAAATATGTCTGTGTGCTATATTCGGTGATGCGATGCTGCATTGTTCCTCGAGTTATCGTACAGTTGAATCCTCAGTTCGCCAGACACCGGAGAAAGAGAGAAAACCAAGACCGGTCCAGATAGAAGATGCTTAGATGATTGTCCCCGTTTGGTTCTGAGAATAAACCAAACCCTCGAAAATCCCAACGACGACTTTCAGAGGCATGCATCATAACTTCCATTTTCCCTTAATCTCATCAAATTGGCTTCGTAGACCGAATCATCCGGTGTTCTTGTTCTTGTTCTTCCGGGATCATCATGTTCTTAGCTGATACCGATCTGTCTGACATCTTGACCTAAGAGCTCTTAATAAGCTCAGGAACTTTCTTCAAGCTAAGCGCTCATATTTAGCAGAGGGTTCCCGACACCATGGTTGAGCAACACCGCTGATGTTTAAAGGCTTGAAAAATGTCTACACGCCTTCATCAGTTCATACAGTAACGTTCCCATTTGGCGTTTCCCGCTGCAAACGTTGAGCGACATCAACGCAAATGGCCCTAAGCCTTCGGGATTTCGAAGATGCAATCTCACTGAATATCGGTCTTTTAGGATACGGAGCTGCAGTAACTCTGCTCAAATATGTTACCGAAGCTGTCAATCCTTGAAAATTCCACTAAACACTCATCCACATTACCCCCCTAAAACATTTCTTTGCTGTTATTTTTTGCTGCTCCTTTTTGGTTATCGATTTTTCTGGCTGTAGGGTGTCCAGCGAACTACATCAAAGTGTGTATTCTCTTCGATACTTGCGTAGTAGTACACTCAAAGCATCTGATAAACCTCGAATACATCATCGAATTGAAGCTACTTTGTTGTACAGATCCAGTTTTTTCTCTGTTTCCATTAACCAACCTTCCGACAGCCTTAAGGATGCACATTTCGACCAGTTAAATACGACTTGAAAACACCAAATTGGCACTAAGTTCGTGTTCACTCGAAGAGCAAAGGTTGAACGAGTAGTAATTTGATATTCGATCTTGTTCGTAATATAATCCAAATTATACTGTACGTCATGGAAAATAAACTTCAAAGTGTTGACGTGCAAACATTTTCGATAGAGATTTTATCCCGTACTTGATGATGGAGCTTCTGAAACCGTTTGAGTGAACGTCTGAAAAGTCGTCACTCGAAAAGCGGGTCAGCACGTGACCACGTGATATGGATTCCGTGGCTGAAGGGTGAGTGACGCTCTATCGTGTCTAATTGCAGGCTAACGACACAGTTGATCAACCGCTGGTGGCCGACTGGCCCAGTGTTCAAATTACCAATGGAAGATCGCTAGTTCGGGACAATCTACTGAAAATAGGTAAGAAACACTCATGCTTCCCAATAAGGCGAAACAGATGCACAGTACATCTCAACCTTTTAGCATAGTTTGACTTCACTTACAGGACCAAATTTTCGTCAAAAATAAAATTTCATTTAACACGAATTTTTCTGCACTTCAAGTAGGGACACTTTTTCAGTCAACGAACCATCTGCAAGTCCATCATTACATAAAACCATAGCATTGGATTAGCTGAAGACCTAAAAGAACCCCCACTACCCCCTCGGGTACTTTTTCATAATTCTGACGGGGGTGTTTTTAGTCAAGCAGTTCACCTATCTCACCGTGTTTTCCGACTCCTGGTTTGATGATTGGATTGTGAAACTTTGGTCAGGAGCTGCTTGCGCGTCTGGATTGGCCCCGGCCTCCAACAGTATCTGGACCATGCGGACACCTTTCTTCCCGGATAAAAGTACGGCATAGTGGAGTGGAGTCAGTCCATCCAGGCTCAGAACGGGAGAAGTGTGAGGTTGTGCAGATTCCTCGGTGAAATCAGAGACCTAGGTCAAATTAATGCAACTGTAAAAGGCCGAAGAAGTAACTGAACAACGTTCGACAGAGGTATGTGCCCCATTCTTATGATCAGGGGACACTCAAACTGGAATGAAGAGTGGGATACAGCAAATTCTAGCTCATCTTTACATTGACTTTAGCAAGGAGGAGGCACTAAGTTGGCGTCTGTTTGTCTGACAGTCTAAGCCTTTTCGCCTGACTGAATATCCGACTGACTAAATGTCTGACTGACTGACTGACTGACTGACTGACTGACTGACTGACTGACTGACTGACTGACTGACTGACTGACTGACTGACTGACTGACTGACTGACTGACTGACTGACTGACTGACTGACTGACTGACTGACTGACTGACTGACTGACTGACTGACTGACTGACTGACTGACTGACTGACTGACTGACTGACTGACTGACTGACTGACTGACTGACTGACTGACTGACTGACTGACTGACTGACTGACTGACTGACTGATATCAGAAGCACAGATGCACGACAAATACTGAGTGATGGACACTAATTGCGTTTGCCATTTGTGTGAATGGTCATCCGGATAGCTGTTGAATTATTCGTAAAGCGCCCAACTTATCTTCTCTTGATATGCGTCTACCTCCATATTTGCAGGTTTTGTTTGTTAGTAACGTCAATCTTGTTTTAGAAGTGTCGTACTTTCCTCAGAGCACAGTGGTCTCAGTGAATGGGGACGTTTTCGGAAAAGGCCCCCTTTCCTTATTTTCGCTTCGATTACAGCGCTGTATGTTTTGGGTCTTTCCTAAATGTTTGTGCCTAGTAACTCCAATCGGAAAACGCATTAGCGATTAATCATATGATGTCTTCAGCAATCGATTGTTGCCGCTCACAGTGGTTTGACATCTGACTTGCTGCACAACCCTCGACCAACAGTTTGGCGATACATATTATGACGTCATAAAAAGGCCTTGAGGTGGTCGTATATTGCAGGGAGTCCCTGTTTAATCAGCCGCATATGTTAAAATTGAGAACTACAGTGAGCTAACATACCTGTAGGGCACAACATTCAGAAAAACCGCGTGCCCCATCTTTTGAGTTCATCAGAAAAAAGCACGAGGCAGCCACGGGAGAGAACAAAACTGGAACAGTGAGAGTCACATAACTAATGGTTATCTAAAGGGAGGAGTCATCGGGCCTATGAAACCCGCTACTTGCAATATGTTTCAATCTTTTATCAAAAGTTGGGCATAACTTTTAGTGGTGAACGGTCTCTGCGGAAAAACTAGACACAGCAGTCGAGCATGGCAACTTTTGATGTCCTCAATGACAGCAACATCGATGAATAATGCTGCTGATTCAACATCTGAATAAATCCAGCTTCTTGAACACTGAAGCAGACACCTCATCATTGTTCGTGATAAGGGGCCAAACTTTGATTGGGATGACTGGTAAAGCAGAGCATCACTCAATGCCCGTCTAGGTGAGCTTAATCGCCTTTGCCACGCTACTTAAATGTTTCCCGAGTATCCATCGGGAACTGCGCCTACCTGATGAGCCCCAAGAAGGGCGAAACCTGCCGTGAGCTGTCGAAGAATTTTCAGCAACCTTATGAGTAGTGTACTACGTATATACATGATCGCAATATCTCGAATATCGTAGCAACTGGAACATGAGGCGGCCTGGTGCAGCACCTTCAGTTGCCTGGAAACATCACAAACGGCAGATTCAGCTGGGTTCCAGGTGAGCCTCTCGCAAAAACCAAATTGATTTGCAAATGAGTGTATTTATCTGAATGAAATTGACTTTGTGCAAACCGCTGAAAGCATCTTAATTTCTAATGTGCGGGCTACATGTTATCGGTTGTTTGTACGACCAGTGTCTCAGTCTATGGGTGGCTTTGGATGTATGCATCCCGAACGACAATGAAACGTACGTCAGGCAATTTAGTTCACCTGATAACTGCCCTGAGACTAGCCAGATTCCAACTCATATTCAACACCGAACCCCAGGTGCATTCAACATGAATACCTGGATTCGAACTTACCTCACACACAGACTGTTCGACACATTTATCTCTGTCCACTTCCAGAGCCGCATTCACCTGAGCACCGTGACATAGCAGGCGTTTCACCATTGAAATATCCCCCCAACGAACAGCCAAAAACAGCGAGGGAATGGGTTGTGTGGCCATGTTTGGGTCCGCCCCTCGTTGCAGCAACAATCCGATCATGTGCACAATCTGATTCTTTCTGGAAAGGTTTGGCCGAGAATTTTTGAATAAAAAAAGCAGACAGTATAATAATAATAATCACCCGGCTGTAACGTTCTTTTGGTGCATAGCTGCCATGTCCATAGGATGAAGCAAGGGGCTGCCCAAGTCTAGACAGGAGCGCCCGAGATGCTGCGGTTGGATTCGAAGCACGGAACTTAGGGCGAAAGAGAATTTCCAAGGGCTCTATAGGGATCAGAGACCACGTCTAATGCGGTCATACAATCACTGCAACGTGATATCAATCACTCGTATGTGTAGCTTGAAGGTATTATTTCTATGATGCTTTCAATTGAATTCCGATAGGTTCTTTCGTGTGTTTTGCCACAACAGGTGGATGTTTCCTCACTTTGAGCTTATTACTACCGTATGCTTACTACTTACAGACTATAAGCGGCTCAAATTGAGTAAAATTCACCCGATGAGTGAAACTCCCATCTGAGAAATCATCTGTTGAGGAACCACGTGATGTGGATCCCATGACTGAAGGATAAGCGGCTCCATATCCTCTCTGTGTGCAAGAAATTCACATGGCTACTCAGCTGTTCCTGTTGGGATGGTTTAGTTTTCAATCTGCCAGCCTACTGGTTGCTGGCAGGAGATACCCCGGAGCTTGGTGAGATGCGCGCTGCTGATGATTCCCAAAAGGATGAAACAGCTGCACACTACTTCTTGGTTTTTCAGCATAGATTGCTTTCACTTACAGAACGAAGTCTCCATTAAAATTCTATTCTCTTTTGAATATCACTCATCTTTATCAGTCAAACGTGTTTTTATTACTCCGCACTTTACAAATATTACATTGCGTAGAAGTAGTCTGCTGGTTATGCACTGACACATAAACAAATGCGCTGGTTTGGTGCAGCATGTGGGATTTCAACCTCGCCTTGTCAGGATTTCATCCATTCCATTGCTTGCCTTTCTGTATACATCGGACTTTATTGATCGGTGGCCGACGACTTTCATTGGTCTGCATATGCTCTGAACAATCTTCCGTTTACTCATTCCGTTATTTGATATCGCTGATAATACCGACTCTGATATAACGACAGAACAAACGTCGTCTATATATGTCACACCAGACCTTCTGGCCAGTCGACATATCATAACTGAACACCACTCATATATGAGATGTTTTTTTGTTGGAAACAATAAATGTCGGCTCCTCTGATGACCAGGATGTCGGTTTCATCTGTCGTCTAGGTGAGCCGTTCGGAAAACCAAGGACAACCAAACGTGACCAATCACAACACAGGTACCCTAAATCTGAAAGATAGGATTACTTCCGACCTTCAAGCCTATGAATGTACTGACACGACACTGCGGTTTAATACCTATGCGGTGTCGTGAAACCTTTTCAATTAAACCGAGCATCCTGGCTTCAAAAAACACGAAATTAGTAACACGCATCTTGCAAAATATATTTATTTGTAAATTGCCCTGGTATTAACCACAGAATCAACTGAAGGCCTTATCTATACTAAGTCAAGGTGGTATTATGCTCCTTTCAGACAACTAGGCTGAAATACATTAAAGTAGTATTTGAACCATGAACTTCTTCAATATTGTGCATTAATTCTACCGTATGAATACTGCTCGAGTTGAAACCGGTAAGTTCAGCGTAATCCTATAATAAAGACTGGATCGACAACAGTTATTTTCTCAAGCTCATGCCTTAAAATCATCCAAGAAGTCATGTGATCTCAGACAGCAGAGCAGCCCGCACCGTTCTGAACGCCGCAGTTCTTACAAACAAATGAAGTGTTTGTGAAATTTTGCTAACTGGATGTAATCAATTTGATTTATTGAAAAAACTCACTGCACCAACAGGAAGGCCTTCTGATTTACCGCAGACTGGAATTCACCAACCGAATCGGATGACGTCTGAGTATCCATTGTGCCCTCTCGGCTCAAGCTCGACGGTGTAAGGGACTGCTTAGCCAGAAAAAATGTGTTCCTGGACAATCCTCTTGCTACAGCACTGATGGCTCCGGCAGACGCTTCCTTGGTAGGCCAGTCGATTAGAGGGTGTTTAGAATGAGGGGTTTCTTCCTTTGGACACAGAAGGCGAAAGGGTTAAAGCCCCCTTTGACGCTGTTAAGAAGGGCCCTTGATTGAACTGCCTACATCAAAATACACCAGACCTTAGTTTTCAAACAAGACCCAGGCATTTGTGTATCTGTACACTCCACAGTATTGATCGGACACTTGTAACCAGACGGTTTATTGTTTTGCCACCAGCCGGAAGGTTAGATGTACACATCTCCATAGAGTTTCAAAAGTTGCGCGACATTTCATCCTTATTGGAAATTATCAGCACTGTGCACTCCACGGAACTCCAGGAAGTTTTTTAATCCACAACTTCCCGTCTAGTAGCTCAACCTCACCTTCTGGAATCATCAGTAAGACAAGGCAACAAACGACAGAATCCACAAGAGGTTTCAAAAAAGGGTTGAAAAACCTCTAGTGACTTGGCTCCGTGGATTCTATCGTAATTCAGTTCCTACCTTCACGCGAAAAGTCCTTGAATCGATAAATAATTTGGGGAAACTGTGTGTGAACGAAATTTGCTGCAAACATCGCTACTTTTCGACCGCCTGAAACTTTTTTGTTACCAAATCAGTGAGCTCCACTCAACCGACTAGCTCGCATCGGCCGATGATGACCACTCAGCTAGCCCGGCGAGCAAAGGTGATTGGTCTAAACCGGGGACCCAGTTATTTCAACGACAGTAAACTGAGCAGAAGAACACAACCGGAACCAGCCCAGTAAATTTATACTCCCCACCAGGGAGAGTGAGTTTACTAAGCAGGCTTTAATGAATGGAACTGTACAGGACACACCGTCATTGTCTAGATCACGCTCTACGTTTTGCAGCCTGTTTTCACGCATAAACAGGTAGCTGCTTAATTCAAACTGATTTCGTCACGATTTGGCCCGTTCCACGCATTGGCAGTGGTCAACTTACTTGGCTCTTGAGGCACCTTGTTAATCAGTATCGTGAAAAATGTCCTGCTTTCGGTTGAGTCAACACACAATCACTGAGTGTAACATCTCAGGGAAGTCCTCTTCATTAAAGGTGTCTCACACAATAGACGAAGATTTATTACCAGTATTTAACACACTACTCATAATGTTGCTGAAAGCAATTCGACAACCCATGCATCGTTTCTGGAAAGTCTGAGTTGCAAATTTATCACGTTTCTGAACCTCAGAGTACCACAACCTGAAATTGCTTGAAGCAAAAGGGAGTGGCAAACCCATGCTATCTTTTATTCGACTTTTGTAATTAAGCAGACTTCAGATTGTGGATCAAGGCATTGGAAAACCCAGTTCTGGAGATATGGCGCATGCATTGCCGATGACTACAAGGTGTACCTACCTAACAAATTTCGTAGAAAAATAGGGGAAACTTAAATATTCTCCTGTCTGTTATTGGAGCACAGGTATGGTATGTGAATCACGAACCTAGCGGTAAATAGTCAGGTTATGGTGACCGTTGAGAACCAGCATTCTGTATGTTACAACCCATGTACCGTGTACCGAATAACCAAATGTCAAACCGCATTTAGAAGCCAACGCAGAGGATAAACTTTCCATGGTAAACTATACTTAATGAGGGCGTCCACCAGTGTGTCCTTGCGCCGGTGGCCTTGAATTAAGGCTGTTATCCCAGGTAGAAACATCACGATCAAGAAAAACGCTGAAACGAATGCATTCCTCTACATGGTCTAAAGCGGTATCACCAAATTCACTACTATAATCCAGTTTTCTGTGCGTCAGATTGGGACAATGTACTTTGAGTGACCAAAAAACGGCACTGAAGTTACCACAGTTCTAATCGGGAGTTACTGGACTGAGCCTCAAGAGACATCTCCGCGATGCGATTACTCACCTTTGTCGCGCCGATTCACGCAGATCCAACTGTTTGTTCAAGCGTGTGAGACATTCCGTGAAACGTTCAAAGGAGGGCAACTTCATTTCTGGTTGTTCTGCTGTACTAGACTGTTCCCGGTCCTTGGCCCACTGACCTTCAGTGATAGGCTTCAAGGCTGTCGCAGCTGTTGGGGTTAAAGGGATGAAAAATCACAATTTCGAAAGCGACTACTTATTTCGGTTATAAATACCTAATTAAAACAAAGGTTAAAGGATTGGCTCAGTCGAATTCTGTAGAACAAACGTTTATATCTCTAATCATTTGTTACAACATTAAGCTGCATGCAGGAGAAGAGTATTTCTGTCCCAAAAGTGATTGTCTTTCGTGCACCTTCAAAGGTGAGTTCGCATGATGCCACAACGTGGCTATTTGGTTCAGCATCATTAACGGGGCTCAAACACTGCGAAACTGAAAATGACATCAAGAAACCACGAGAGGACAGCGTGATTTTTGCAAACCACATATTTGCACCGTACTTCTTGCGTACTTTCTTATCTAGTTATATGAAACACTCTTGTTCCTGTAAAGTACACTGACCAAGGTCGTTGGAAAGCACCATGACGTCTCAACCTTGGAGGGAAGAGGAAGGAGAAAGAAAACAGAACAGAATAGCTAAAACACTTTTATCAAACAAAATTTTTGGTGGTAAACACGCAAAGGCCTCTTCATTTTAAAGTAAAGTTTGCCGGCAGATGAAATCCTTCATGTTGCAGAGTTTCACGCTTCTCTTTTGAACACTCTCGAATAGTTTCACCGAAAACATCTAAATTTCCAGGTCTATGTAGTCAGACAACCTGGATTTAGAACAAAGGTTTTGTAGCTCAGGTTGTTCACATGTTCTCTGAGTTTGTCAATTTTGTTGGAGATGTTTCCTCATCAACCAAAGTGGCATCACCAGTCCAAAGTGGGGCGCATCTTTGTGTTGATGATTGTCTCTTCACTTAGTCGATAATCGACCAACAGGCAGGGAGGTATATCTCAGAACATTGTCGCCACTTGAGGGTCTCAGCACTGCCTATACTACGCAATCTATCCCTTGCTAGCGTAAGTTGGATAATTTGGTGTGGCAGCTAGTATCTAATTCGGCCTTGTTCTTTTGTTGACGTGCGGTAGCACTCCGGTAGGTGCTCGAGAATTAACTTCTTAATCAATTCAAATTTTAGCCTATCACTCTGAACTTTTCATCAACCTTTGTTTTGTCTTGGTCATCCAAGTGTCTTATTCTTGTTGTTTCAGCTCACCGCGGAATTGTATCGCGCAATCCTTCAGGTAGATGGTCACCTCGGCCTGATGTAGGAAAGTGCTGTCATCGTGCATTTTACTTTCCGAATACAGTTCACTTTCACTTTCGGGAGCGTGAACACGAATGAGATGGTGTTTGGCTTGTGAACCCGCTTGGTCTGCAAGTTGTTGCATCGCTCGGCTGTAAAATAGGAACGCCAGGCCAAGAGCAGTCACACCTTCGTCTGTCATCTGGTTCACATTCGCCCCGAAATCCAGCAACACGTTGACAAGCGTTTCGTTCCAAGCCAGCTGAAAACAAATAACGAAACTGAACGGTATGTGTGCACCGAATGAGCGATATTTCGTCGATCCCCTTTGGCTTGTGAGCGAATTTTACTGCAGACCCGCTCAGTCAGTGGTTTGCCAAACATGACTCACTGTATCGATTTATCCATCTGGAATCAGACTACTGGATGAGCATTCATGCTCAGCTGGCATGGTGCAATATCACAATCGATTACTATTCACTACGAGTTTGTTGGGCAGAAATCTGTGATCCTTAGGTTAATTAGACAGCCCAAAGTTTTTATGAGTACCGCTTAGCTACTTGAACAGCCTGAGCCAAAAATGGACATGTTTTGGATTTGGGGTACAGTGGAAATTTTTATGGCCTCTTCATCCCATAACATTTGTGTGTCATGCCATGCCACTGAAAAGCATCTTCGAAAGGCTAACGTTCCGCGCTTTGTTCTCTTTTGATTCGCAAACAGCGTTAATTATCGTTTGGCTAAGCTCACCCAGAATAGACTAGTCCTCTCGGACAGCACAGCACTAGCGAGATAGACGATCACTTTTGAGTAACCTCCTAATAAAATGGTCAACTTGGGTAACCAGGCTACTGTTAGCTCCTTTCCAGTAGCATAGAACATCCGTATCAAACATGAAGACATCTTTCGGAAGATAGTCCATTCGTTGCCTGTATGCATGCAACCCCTGTTGCCTCCTAGAATGGACACAGTCCAGTAAGAACGGCGCAGATATCCTTGAACGATTAACAAGTACAGTAGATTGCTAGGTTTGAAACAGAACAGTCAGTAAGATTCTTTTCGGCAATTACCCGATTTTCAAAGTCTCTGGACAGGGTATCTGGTGCTTAGTGTGTTCGTTACTCTTCACACCTTCAACCACAGAAACGTGTAACCGGTGAATATATGAACAGTTCAAGGCCACATGAAAAACTCCAGTGTTTGGAGGCGTCACAATATAAGTCTGTGGCAATTTATTTTAAGTAGCGTCTTAGCTACTTGAACAGCCCGAGCCAAAAATAGACATCTTTTCGAGCTGGAGTACACTGGAAATTTTATATGGCCTCCTCATCCCATAACATTTGTATGTCATGCCATGCCACTGAAAAGCGTTTTCGAAACGCTACCGTTCCGTGCTATTTGTTCTCTTTTGATTCGTAAACAGCGTTAAGTATCATTTGGCTAAGCTCACCCAGATTAGAATACTCCCCTCGGACAGCGCAACACTAACAAGATAGATGGTTACTTGTGAATAACCTCTTAATAAAATGGTCAACTTGAGTAATCAGACTACTGTTGGCTCCTGTCGAGTAGAACAGAAAATCCGTATCAAACATGAAGACATCTTTCGGAAGATAGTCCATTCGTTGCCTGTATGCATGCAACCCCTGTTGCCTCCTAGGGCGGACACAGTTCAGTAAGAACGGTGCAGAGATCCTTGAACGATTAACAAGTACCATAGATTGCTAGGTTTGAAACAGAGCAGTCAGTAAGATTGTTTTCGGCAATTACCCGATTTTCAAAGTCTCTGGACAGGGTATCTTGTGCTTAGTGTGTTCTTTACTCTTTACACCTTCAACCACAGAAAAGTGTAACCAGTGAATATATGAACAGTTTAAGGCCATATGAAAAACTCCAGTGTTTGGAGGCATCACAATATAAGTCTGTGGCAAGTTATTTTAAGTAGCGTCCTCAAGAGATGAAGAACAATGTTGCTGAACTCCAGAATATCAAGCACTCATTGTTTCGTACATGTAGAACAAACAAACTAGTGTCCACTGTCTGCCAAAAGGCATATAAACAAGGTACGGTCAGTCGGGTCACAACTACCCTCAAAGATTAGTTTTGCTCAGGCACTGTGCGAACCTATGGTGGACCATGCACAAACAGATGTCATTTAGAATTCGGATATGAAATACACCCGAATTCCAGGTACGCATACAAATTCTGGGCTTTTGTACAGGCAGAAATTGGATGTTTCCAGCCACCGAAATACTGGTCTCGTTATGCCTGAGGAAGTAAACATATTTTGGCAAAATACGCTCATTTGCAAACAAATTTGGTTTTGCGAGAAACTCATCTGGAACTCAGCTGAATCTCCCGTTTGTGACGTTTCCAGGCAACTGAATGTGTTGCACCAGGCCGCCTCATGTTCCAGTTGTGATACATGTATAGACGTAATGCACTACTCACAAGGTTGCTGAAAATTCGTCAACGGCCTACACTATACTATACTAGCATTGCTTGGTGCCATAAAGTCTCTCTTTTACGGTATTCCTTGACGACGGGGAGAGACAACACGAGCTGCCGTAGGTCTAAACAAGGTCGATCATTTCATCGACCTCAAAAGAGGCTATTTCTCTTCAGGATTTCTTTGTGTCAAGAAACGTGCATGCGAAAGAGGCCAGAGTAAACAAAGTAGACTAACCAAAAATTAACATGGTAGCAGTCTGCTTCTAAGAAAACCAACTCAGTTGACCCAGTTGACTGTTTGTTTGGAGTAGTCCCCTCTTAGGGTGGTCTCTCCAGAGGTAAGCCAATCTCGTCATCACCAGAGACAGAAATATCAGTGTTAACACCGAAGTTTCACTGCTGTACAACAACAAAAACTGTTTACTTAGTTATTTATCATTATACCATTTATTTATTTGTTTATACTTATATTTATATATGTATATTTGTACATATATGTGTATATATATGCAAATTATTTATATTGTAATCTATCTACTTAAAGACAAAGTGAAAGGGGGAGAAAAGATCGGAGTAGGTGGGAACCTGGCGATAGCCTACAACAAGCATTCTAAGGTGTCTACAACACCAGGTGCTCAATCAAACTGGAGCGTAACTGATAGCAAAACCACCAGTGACATCGATAAGCTGTCAATCAAACGCAGAGAGAGGTTACGGAGGCCCTGTTCGGGAAGGCGAACCGCAGCAACAACATCGAAAGCCCTTGTATTCTCTCAAACCCTTTCGCCGAATCACAACTTGTCCACCTCGATATTAGCACCACCCTGCAGAAGGCACATAGAACTTTCATCTGAGAAGTCGTCACCCGAACGGCCGGCTAATACCGGCCACGTGATATGGTTTCCTTACTTGAGGGATCGGATGAACTACATCCTGTCTAGGTTCGAGCCAATAACTCTGCTGGTCAATTTCTCTTGGCTTAACGATATAGTTTTCAACTGCTAACCGAAAGATTACAAGTTCGAATCAGTCTTGGAGATTCGTGATGTGTGAACTGCTGTACAACTGTACATTTCGTACCAACTTATGGGTATATAGTGATTTTATTTGCAAGATAAAACGAACTTTGATCTACTTTTAGAGGCGACACCGAGTCACATGGGATAATTTACCAAGGACAATCAAATATGACTTTGTATCACGTGACTCACCACAGCATAAAACAACCCAAAGCATCCGTGATGATCTGCGACATTCGGATCAACAGTTGGACGTAGACTGGCCTGCGACGTGAAGTCAGTTCGTAGCTGTGTTCGGACAGGCTCCACCAGTCCTGATTGGCAGTTCTTGAGGAATTCCATAGCCAGCTGCTCATGACTACCAAATTTGTCAACAGGACTATCGGATTCACCGGCAATTTCTTCTTGTTGGAGCTGTTTGAATCGAACCTCCCACAATTCCGCCCAGTTCAACAGAGCCAACTGACTCGCACCCACCGAGTCGCTTACCGCGTTGCCATTCCGCAACCAGTCTGACCAACCGGAGCGAATGAAATTCTGCAGGAATCGACACTTGGCGACTTGCGCTTGAATAGCCCGGAGATTGATTGTCCTCATTTTTTGAAATTCCATGCTGAAATATCAACGAAGTCTCAGGATTCTGTACTCAAAAGTTGAAGCAGTGGGAGGAACATTCTTTGGCTTTCTACTGTTCGTTTAATGACCCAAGTGAGCTTAATTTGGTCAAATGGTTTGCTTCAAATGGGCTCCCGTTCTCTACAGATTTGATGGAATTCTGATTGTTTCGTGAAAGATTCGGGACTATTTGAAGCAAACAATTCAGTATTTACCTCGCTTAATTTAATTACATGTTTGTTGGACAAGCGTAGACCAGTCGGTCACTGAAATTTGTTCCCGAATATCACAGGGAATTCGAAAAACGATGCAGTCAATAGCTAAAAGCTTTTTTAAACTCCCGGTAGTTCACACTAAAATAGCACTAGACAGTACCTTGTACCGATTTTTTACTCACTTAGTTGATGAACATGAACCACTAGGAAAAACAATCCGCGATGAAAACTCAAGTACTAGACGTAAATGATCAGCTCAAATAAGGACAAAACCATTGGTGACTTGTCCAGAATTTTCCTCGACCCCATATGTAGCGTTGAAAACAGCTCTTTCTCTTTAAGGTTCTCCAATAAGGCTTTCAAATAAATCATGGTTGTGCGGCAGCGAAGCATCAGTGCTGAACACTAAAACCATGTTGTTGATGACGATCAGGATGATGATAACTGCTCAGAAAGATTGATATTTAAATGTCATTTGCTGCGTATTTCATTTTTCACTCCCATTTTAACCATTAGCTATGTACTAACCTGATGACGAGATTCCGGAAACGTTTTCTAACTACTTGCCACATTTTTCAGTAGGCTCGGTGAACAGAGTTTGCACAACCCTTTGTACGACCCAACAGTGATCCAAGCTGATTTGGCAGGTCACTATTATCTCGTCCGACTGGGTCGCTGAGATAGTCTCATACACTGGCACTGCAGACGACTGTAAACACGAACAACCTGAGAACAATATCTAGGATGCCTAAAGAACTGCATACCAACTTCTTGAGTTGAGAACGAGGAGTGGTTTTTATCGTGGACAACATACTACTCACTCGTCCTCAAAAGTAGGTAGTAAGAAAACTGACGAACAAATTCCCGGACACAGGTCAATACTTATCTAAACCTTAGGTACTTAGGTCAGTAAAAGTTAAGCAGTAACCTTACAAGATACGTTGTGATTTTCTCAACTCAATAGGTGTTCTGCATGGACAACCAGCTGGCCGGTAGATTAAAAGGTCTGTTGACTGTACACCACAGCGTTCAGTGGGTGCCGGTGTCAAGTTGTACGTCAGAAGGCCCAAGCAATCAAGCCGCCAGTAGTGATCAAACGCATGGTCTGGCAACGGTCGAGGCCGTTCAAATACCCTCGAGGTAGTCCAGCCTACATCACCAGAAGCGCTGTATACGAGCGTTTAATTTACGCAACCAATGTGTCAGTTCACGATAGGAAACTGATTTCTTCGAGTATCTACTACTGAGAAATGAAGTTAGTAGTCTGGTTTGAAAAGGCTTACTGGTAGTCCTGTACCAGCCAGAAACCACCTAGGTTGAAACCATGTGTAGCTTTTCTAGTTTTATAATCGACATTATAACTACTAATTTGCATTTTAGAGTTGAAAGCATTAACTGCTATGTCAACTTTCTTTGCAGAAACAAGTAAATCCGAGATCACTTAAGATGAATATCCGTTCTCATACAACTTACTCCAGTGTGTCGTCGATACTCGACTCACCAGCGGACGGAATCAAGCCCGGTTGATTTACTGGGCTCTGAGTTCCCAGTTCTGATTCGGGCGGGTTGTTCGCTGATAACTGCCAACATGGAGGTTGTTCTGATCGACACCCATCCGCGTCCAACTTTGAATCTTCTATTCCTTGATTGATTGCATCCAGCAATAGTTGCTGCCACAGATTACGGTCAAGGCCCTGAGTATTGCATTCCAAAAGGCGCTGGAAAACTGGTTCAGCCATGTACCGTTCAAATACCAGGCTCTTATACATACTGGAACGCACCGATGCCATTGACTTGGTTACCACTTCCTGAGTGTGTTACAACGGACAAAAACAAACAAACAAACTTGAGAGCTGATGACTAGTGAATTGTTGTGATTCTAGATAGGGATAATCCCCAATAGGTGACTTGAATTGAGACCCAAATGACTCCCTGTTCCTCGGTGTTCTTGAACTCAGGGCTGCCCTAAGGTTCATTTGAGCAGGTAATCGAGGCAGTGGTGGAATACACTTACTATAAGTTTGGCGAAACCGGTCGGTAGCCTACCCTGTTTTGAGTTCACTCGATATGAATGGCTTTCGGATTTTCACCGGCCAGCGCATGACTTGGCAGAAAGGCCTGGAAGAGATCACGAAGAGTTTGGGTGTTTTCGGTGTTGTACGCCTTTCAGGATGGGGTTCCCGTGCCCCGCCTGTGCTTGGCTGGAGACGTTGCAAGAAATGGCGGCTAATCGATGCCAGTGGCGTTCATGCTGTCCGTTTCTTTCCAGATTGTCTGATTGAGCGCTTGGAGGTGTACGCAACTCAGAATGCTTGACATAGGCTAGCACTAGGTTCCCTCCCTCCTCCACTCTTTTTCTCTTCTTTTCACTCTAGGGCTTTTAATATATATATATACATATATGAAATTAGACGAACTTTATGGTTGTACGGCAGTGAAGCATCAGTGTCAACACTGATGTTGCTGTCTTGATGATGATGATGATGATGATGATGATGATGATGATGATGATGATGATGATGATGATGATGATGATGATGATGATGATGATGATGATGATGATGATGATGATGATGATGATGATGATGATGATGATGATGATGATGATGATGATGATGATGATGATGATGATGATGATGATGATGATGATGATGATGATGATGATGATGATGATGATGGAGTTTGGTGAGGAAATGAGCGGAATATCATTAAAACGAGGCCTTCACTCTGCCACAATCATTGTGGTCAAACTTAATCACATAAATTAGCAACAAAAATCCGACTGTGACCCTCCAAAACCAAGATGAATTGTCGCGAGCAGACAAATTTCCAAATATGAAGTCTCTAGATGGTGACGATACGGCGTCAGAAGGCTTCATAGTCTGCTTATCGCCGGTATTTAGGTCTTCTCACAAGTTCTTGCTCCGTAGTAGACAGTGAAGTGTTCTTAGGAGGTCATTGTACCTTCTCACTACTGCAGAGACCAAAACGAGGCGCCCAGAACGGCAGATGAGAACTGACTATATATTACCTTGCCAGATAATGTGGCGAAAATCCTCACCATACCACTAATGTTCCGCCTCAGAAAAACGACACAGTTTCATTCCAAACTGCGTCAACGAGACCTTCCTTCAGGAATCGATTTTGGTGACCGAATTGTCAGGCGATGCCGTGTTTTTGAATACCATCGAAAGTCCCACCAGCTAACTAGATATTACACCATTGGATTCCGTACAATCAGTGGAGAAGGTCCTCGATCTATCCTGAAAGCCGATGGCATGTCGGATACTCCTTTGAAGCAAAAGAGCCCCCATCCAAGTCTGTGAAGAACAGACGTGTACTTTGAAATCTGGTGTTTGACAAGGTTGTTTGCTTTGGCCTGTGTCTTCCATCGTCGCATGCCTTAAGTGACTTCCCCCGAGCACCAACAAGCACCACCAAATGGGTTATGGGGCGCTACTACGCTGATGAGGTTGCCATCCTGAGCGACCTATTGTTGGTTGCATCTCCCACTGAGCTTCACTGGTTAGACCGGAAACACATGCGGACTATATCAATTACTTTACCACAAGCACAAATGTCCACTCTCGACCGCGCAGTGTCCACGGACATCCAGTTAACCAGGGTGATTCGTCTAGGTATTTGGTTCAAAAAAGGCAGTGCCAGCTCCGAAAAGTTGTACAAAAATTTTCAGAAATTGACCTTCGAACAAAGGTTGTTCTATACACTGCGGCCATCCGAACCGCACCAACATGTACTTCTAAAGAGTAGTTGTTTCCAAAAATGGTGACCTCAGCAGACTCGGTGCACCCTAATCCCGAAAGTAGAGTCGAACCACAATGGATCCACTGACGGTATCATGGAATGTCTTTGTAATATCTTTCACCACTCCGAACAGATTAGGTGAAGTCAGCGAAAACGCAAACTGTACTGTATTCCAAGCTCTCCAAATGTTAGCTGACCCACCGAAGAACAACAGAAAGTCTGACTCAAATAACTTGAGGACGAAAATAAACTACTGGATTGGCACAAACAACGGTGTAAAACAACCGAATACAAGCAGCACCCTGACCGTGCTTCAGTGGCAGCAACGGTTCAGAATGTTCCTGAAACCAAATCATCCATCTGCAGTGGGAATTCCCCGTAAGTAAAGTAACGGAGTTAAATATAGCATATCATGAAATCGTTCGCCGTAAAGAATGTGGAAAAATACATAGACCTTGTTGAGAACACACGGACTGTTAAGCGTTTAATCACCACCCATCCCCGTTCTATCTCATAGTGATATTCCTTTTGTATCACTCACACGGTATCCATTTCAGCTTGTCCAGTTCATAGGGGGACTTACCGGAGACAGCCATAACCCGCGGTTCAGTGTGGAGTAAATTGTATGTTCCGGAAATTGTTTTGTCCAGCTGAAAGGCTCTGTCGGATTGGTGGAAAGCAAGAGGCGGACCAACCTTCCGTTAAGCCAGTAGCCAATATCCGCCACTCTGTCCGGTCCATCGGGTGAGGACATGCGAATACCTGGTCCTTCTGGCCGATCACTGGCGAAGAATCCCTGAAACAATTGGTTCCAAATTCGCTTTAGGTCTGGTCCATGGGTAAGCCATGTATTTAACTAGATCGTTAGTCCCATGCTGATGTGACACGTTGGCGAAATAATCATGGAACTATGATTGTCACTGCTATGCGAATACTGCAAGACTTTTCTACGGGAACTTTGGCAGGAACCAGGCAGTGGAACTCAAACGCGGTCACCAAACAGAGTCGGTCAGGGCACACTGTTTCGGAGTTTAGTGCAAATGCCACCGAAGTTGTTCGGGATGGAGTTTGTTCCCGAATGTTCTTTTCTTGAGAAATATTGCATAAGCTGGGGTGACTTTACGCTAGAAAGTTACAAGATCGTCATGCTCTCTTTTAGCAATCTTCCAATAGGCTGAAGTCCATTTTTTCAGTCAAAATCCCTACTGTTGCTCCGCAATGGAAAGTCATTGTCTGCTTGGCCATCCTAAGGTGACTTGCTGTTTGTGCCAGTTAACATTAAAACTAAGCGAAAGAAGTACATGGAACCACAAAATGCCCATCTTACATCTTGATCAATAACTCGGGAAACCAGTACTCTGAACAGCCACATTGAATCTGATTGAAAGGTACTGAAGGTACCTGTTTTCGCTCTCAGTGGACCTAAACACGATCGCATAACAATGTACACCAATACCAAATACTTGTTTAACATCACACTGAAGGTAACATTCATCAGGTCGCCCGGTACTATTTTCTCCACACTATGATACCGTTCCTGGGATCACCATCTGATTCATCACTAAGGTGATAATAGATAACCAGAACTTCAATGCCAGAACACCAATCGATCAGCAATCACACTACGTCTGTCTCTCTGCCCGTCTGTCTGTCTGTCTGTCTGTCTGTCTGTCTGTCTGTCTGTCTGTCTGTCTGTCTGTCTGTCTGTCTGTCTGTCTGTCTGTCTGTCTGTCTGTCTGTCTGTCTGTCTGTCTGTCTGTCTGTCTGTCTGTCTGTCTGTCTGTCTGTCTGTCTGTCTGTCTGTCTGTCTGTCTGTCTGTCTGTCTGTCTGTCTGTCTGTCTGTCTGTCTGTCTGTCTGTCTGTCTGTCTGTCTGTCTGTCTGTCTGTCTGTCTGTCTGTCTGTCTGTCTGTCTGTCTGTCTGTCTGTCTGTCTGTCTGTCTGTCTGTCTGTCTGTCTGTCTGTCTGTCTGTCTGTCTGTCTGTCTGTCTGTCTGTATATCTGTCTGATTGTACGTCTGTCTATCTATCTATCTCCATAGGTGACATGTAGCCCCTTGGATTTTCTAGGCCGAGTGGAAGTCAAGATGTGCACCAATGCTCGCGAGTGCCTTCAGTTTGCGTCTAATCCTTACCGATCCACTACCCTTGTACATAACAGTCTATACGGAAGGACTCGACATTTAGACGGTTCCACTGCACCCAGACAAAAAACTATCGTTGATTCTTCTCCGAAGTCGTCACAAGTTAATTACACCAATTTTATGTGTCAGTTCAAAAAGTGGTTTTGAGATCTTCACTCTACAAACAGACTATATCAAACAAAAATCTTCTTTCTTCCATAGGTCAAGGAACACATCGGAATCCCGTGAAGAATTTAGAGGTTCACTTTTGGATTGTGCTATTTAATACACAAATAAGCTTTCGTCCACTAGTGGAGTGAAAAAACAGATTTCGGATCGGCCAACCGGCCACTCACCTCGTAGATCGATCCATCCGCATGACGCATTAGACCATAGCCGTACATTTCATCCAGAAAGAATGTTCCAAAATACGCTGAACCATCTGGCCACGTGTTCAGCCCATATCCATGCCTACGGTCCTCATAAAATGTGCCCTCGAAAACCTACAGGTTGAGAATTATTTCAAGAAAAGATATGGAAATCAGTAAGACCATTCCTCGGAAAAAGTATACTGTTGAATCTCTCGTTTGGTATGAAAATGCATGTACTTTGCGAACTCCGTTCAATTTGTGTCCAAGTAGGCTAATCAAAATTCGGAAACGGCGCTTCGCCTACCCGATGAGCTCTAAGAAGGGTAAAACCGGTCCTGGACTGTTGAAGAAATTTCAGCAACCCTATGAGTAGTGCTCCTTGAGGCAAACATCATGGCACGGACTTCCTGGCATTACGACGTCTTAGTGGCCAGTCCGTAACCACGCTGGTTGGATCGGAAACTCTTCACCATGATTACGGGCATTCATGCTACCCTGCATAGCGTCTTCAATTACATAGATACTAGCATCCGCCCAGGCATTATAGGGAGCAGCAGAACGTAACACTCTAACCATGAATCCATTCATACGATTGAACACAGCCTAATGGAGAGCCGAGGAAAATCCACAAGGCGACTGTCCCTCGAGGGAGTCGCCGGTCAGAAACGACGACCGCTGTGGGCTTGAAGACTTGATGGTTTTACGTACGGATGTAAGAAAACTACGTCAGAATGACAAAAATTCAAACCATTGCTTCGGGAAAATTTGCCAAACTAGTCAGTGGAGCTAACCACACTGATTCGGATACTTTTGAAACGAATAATACTGCCCGGAAGTATAGCCTGTACAAGGGGGCTCTGGGGTCCCATTTGAGCTGTCATCAGTCAGGTGAAAAACCTTGAAGCATTCTAAGGGCATTTATCCTTGATGAGGCTCAGCATCGGTGTTTCCGATCACCCATTTGTGGATGAATAATATATTTCCCGTCCATCAACCGAAAGATTATGTTTTCAGACTCTCCCGGAGATTCGTGGGACGAAATTTCAGGAGACAACTTTTTCGCCTTTTCGGTTTTTTATGTCAACCCCATTTATACTAAAAACCCGAGGTGGTTAGGTCTGTACTGTGCGCGCCAACCCTTCCTTTGCTGTTTTTCTTACCCTAGCAGAACACTGGTCACCCTTTGACAAGGGATTATGAAACATACCAGGAAAAACATGTTGGTTCCCGGTGTGACTCGCCTTCCAGTGTGGGGTTCGCGTGGTTATACTGTGCCTGGTTGAAGACCGTGTAAGATATGGCTGATGAGCGACGTCAACAGCGTTCTTGTTGTCACTTTCTATCCAGGTTCCTTGAATGGATATCTGAAGATGTAGGCACCTCGAAACGATTGTGAAGTGCTAGTCTAAGTCCTTTCCTTGTTGACTTTTACTCTTTTCTTCACCATAAAGCGGCGGCGGCGAAGCTTTAGAGTTGAACAATGACGATATACTGTCACTAGTGAAGCTAAAAACCTCTTGGTGGGATACCACAGGATTGTTCTCAGGGACATAGTTCTCCAAAGGTTTGATCTGTCGCATATTAGGTTCTCTAGAACGGAACAGCTGTAGCTGAAAATAGCAAAATCGTCCGTCCCATTCAAAGTTATGTTCGGATGGTTGCACGAGGGCTGGGATACAGTCAGGTTGCCCAAACCTAGACAGAAAAAGCCGAGAGGCAGAGGTAGGGTTCGAACCACTGACCTTTCGGTCAGTAAATTTGCGCTCTCACCACTTGGACCATCTCGCCCCTTTACGTTCGGATGTGCAGATTTCATTCAGCAAGCAATCTGAGTTATCCGTTCACCTAAAATTAATCCCGAATACAGCCCTGTCTGTAGCTGACAGCTTTCTCTCAAACAATTGCTATAAACCCCTGCTAATGTTGACATTTCAGGGGACACTGTAGTAGAAAAACGACCTGTTTGCGTCCTTTGATTTTCATCTTATTTCTAACAATGGCAAAGTCCGTGAAATTTTATCCACTCTGTATAGTAAGTCACCTTACACTTGATGCTTCTTGAACAAACCTTACGGTCAGCGATTGATAAGATCCGCTGCGTCCTGGCTGCGGTTTGTACATGATACAGACATCACCGCTTGAGTGTGGGAGAACTTGGACTCTCACTCCACATGAGCGTTACTCACCCAAAACTAACGATATATTAACCCGATTGTCCAGTATTCTAAATACCTGTTGATAGCTCCATCCTGTATGTTCGGTGCCATCATATATGCCAGAAAGGCATATCCTGCCAATATCCGTAAAAACATCTGTAAATGTACTGACTGATTAACCGGTTCGTAAGCCTACAATAAAAGTGCGCCGACTGAGAAACTGTAAAAGTACTCTCTAAGCCAAGTTCAGGTGACTAGAAAAAAATCTTGTTCACTCCAGGCTTGACTTTCTTTTATCATTGTGTTCAAGTTCGTGAACGGGTACTTGCTGAGTATAAATGCAAAGACAAAAACTGGCTTCTAGAGTACTCACTTCTCCAGAAGTAAACTTGTACAGACCGAAACCGTTTCGCCGATCCTCCTCAAAGTTCCCAATAAATGAATCACCTTCCGGCCACTTTTGAAGACCCCCACCGTATTTCATGGCTTGTTTTGAGTATCCTTGGAACAGAGTGTATCCATTGCGGCAAAGGTCACCATAACCAGTGCGTGCTCCATTCTCGAGTTTTCCCCGGTAAACAAATCCATCGGTGTAAGTCACAGTATCTGCATGAAACTCAGCCTCGTCCTTCTTGGCTTGCTCAAGCACTTGTCGGGAAATACAAACTGCCATTCTGTCAGCAACAGGTCAACAGAGAAGAGCTCTGACTGACGCTCTGGTCATCGAGTTTGGAGCTGCAATAGAGAAAAGTCCGTACAGATACGAAACACTGGTTCCAAAATCTCGACTCGAATCCCCGAGTCGAGAATAGACATGACAAGCAAGTTGCGAAATCCCAAAAGAGGCGAAGATTCAATTGGGTAGCCGAAACATCATGGATTTGGGTTCTGGACCCATTGCTTCACCTTCACTGGCATGTATTTAATACCAGGGCGAAATCGTGCCGCTGGGTTTCCAACATTCACAACACACCTCGATAGACTCCCATGTGATTATATTAGGATAAAAATTTTATTCAAGAAACATGTGTCGCATAAGCCGGCATCGAATAGGACTATAGAGTTGTGTCCAGCGTTGTCTGTAAATCGGTGTGGTGAGGGAAATAGCGGAATCGAGATGACCTTCAGGTGGCTCTGCCCCGCACAGCTCTTTTCGCCCAGCCCTGTGCTGAGTGGAAACGATCGAGAGGTGGACAGTGTAAGACCTGGAAACGAAGTACGAAAGCGCTAACCAGTAAACTCAGTCGGGCGGGCAACTGCCGCCTCCCTCGATGGGACCCCGGGACTCAAATCACTAGTGGCTAATGACACCGGCAGAAATGGCCCAATCGCGCAGTCAGTGGCGCTCGTGCATCAAAGATATAGCCTTCAATGCGTAGCTACTCAATTTCCGAACAAACTGAACATACCTTCGCCTCCAAGGCTTCGTTGCACGTTCCACTTTCCCGTTTTCCGGTGATCGAAACTGTAGCAGATGGAACCAATGTGCCATGGCCCACACGGTTTATAGCTGATAAATTGATTGAAGTGATTGATCAGGTGCCTCACGTGACCCTCTGTTTGCCACTGAAATCGCTGCATAAAAGACATGGCGCTCAAGGTTGTTTTTCTAACTTGGACAATAGGTAAGGTGCTGCGGAAATCAGAGAAGCCGGAGGAACAACTCCCGAAATGTGTGTTTGGTTCTGTTTACACTGTTCACATCTTAATGGGTCTGTAAGTACTTGAATGTCTGCACTTATACAGACCACTATTCCGCATTTTAGAAGGTAGGTAGTTCTTCGCACAGGTATCCATTCGTAACAAGTGAAATAACCGTGGTTGCTAGAATCCCCACTAGTGTGTTCTCCATCATGACGGTTTTCTCGATCAAGGACTTCGCTCCGGACTTTGCGTGTGAACGAGATTAACGGAAACTTCCCAATTGATTGTTGGTCTGTTCGCCGAGCTTGGCAGTTGGATTGCAAACGTTTCATCACCAATCGAGGTGACATCATCCGTGCAGGGTTGAGTGACCCATGGTTTCTGTACTCCTTACGGCGTATTCCACTTTCACACCGCATTAACTCATCCAGATAAATGAGAGGAAATCAGTCGATCTCCTTACAATTCCGCCAGTAAACAACAACTAGGTGCACCTTTGAGTTTTGGTCACCTTTGTGGTAGACACTTATGGTCACTCATAGCATTCACAGCATTTTCTCACTCTATGTCGGCTCCTCGTCAGTCGAGTCACAGAATACTTGATCCCATCCGGAAGGACGACAGTGATGAAAGGTTTCATATTATTAAACCATAGTCTCTTATGGTTGTTCACGAAGATTATCGAGCCGAACATCTCAGTTGCTTAGACAGTGCTGGTAACAAGAATCCCACATGGAATTTCCATGTACACCCAACCTGATATTAACCAATACTGCTTTTGCTAACGCAACAGAAGACAATATAAGCTGCGTACCTAATTTGACTGGGGTTATTTGAGGCCCATGTCTGATTGAAATACAGTACGATTGACCAGCCCTTCAGGCGGCTATAGGCTTATCTAGATTTGCGGCCACCACACAATTTCTGAGAACTGGTTGATGCTCTGTGGACAGTGACAGTGTGACAGTGACCAAGAGTGACAGCCTTTGTGTATCCCATGTGGATACAGACTACGTTACTCATCCATAAAGCAGTATGAATTACACCAGCGCAGTAGCAGACAAACTCACGTCATACCAGCGCCATAGGCTATCAAGAGTTGATCTGGCCTTTCAAACATAAGAATTAAGCTGGTATTTAAACAGTCCACCGCATTTCACTTCTCTGAGAAGCATAATCTGGTCTTCATCATTATCAGTGCCAGAAAAAGCAAAATTATTGCTGAAACTGGTACTTCAATGCCGTACACCCACATAGCTTATCTGATTTAACTTTAAGCCTCAGAAAAAGGACACGAAAGTGCATGAAGAGAGGGGCCATTCTTAACTCTGAAATGATCAAATGTAAATACCTTAAAGATATGAGTATTCTTGGAAGCGCACAGTGCGTTCCATTCTAATTGTCAGAAGGTGAAGATAACCCCGGGCCTTTACTTCTGACTGGACATGGAAAGGTTGCCAAAGTAAGGTAGCGTATACTGGGAGGATAATTTCAAACACTTCCTCTAACCCTCTTTGTGATCCGCATGTCGAAGTCCACATAAAGTAAAAGGCTGATGCTCTGAGTTGCATCGGTTTATCTTCAGGTTTTGTTTTCACATTAATTACCGAGAGGTTGTCTTTTGTGTATTGTCTCTACCTATATATATACTGTGTTCGATCAAAATCGAAAGCGCATCATTTTTGCAGAGCTAAAGGGAAGATCGTTTTGTACCGTAAAATCATGAACAGCGCTTATTTCCGGTGAGGTTTTCTTACTGCATCAGTACGTAGTAGAAGACCAAGTAGCGACCCTTGTGGCAGGCTGTTTGTGGCTGTTAACCAGCAACAGAATACCTCATTCTTGTATGTTGCCCACTTTTGAGCAAAACTGAAATTGACAGTCCAGTCTATGAGATCACCATCATCAAATTGTTCGCTTTAAGGACCGCGTACTTGTTGTACAGTCGTTGTAGCTGCCGTGGTTTTGTTCATCGATTATTTAGGAAGGTAACGTAGATGGCTGCGCATTGTATACGGGAGCTAGTAAAACTGACGCGTACTTACAAAGCTGTCAGTGGACTTTTTAGTTAGGAGATTGGCCATTGATTTATAACTTTTTGAGGTAGCGTAACCGGCATGCTTGGTTGGTGCAATCAAAAGTCTTAAAGAAAAAAATCACGTAGTCAGAAGACTAGTTTTTCCATTTCTTGGCACAAGTTCCGTGGGTGAAGATCAACTTGGTGACCCACAAAATCCATTGTGTAAATCGACACAGATCAGACTGCTGGAGACATTGTCGGCAGACATTAGTCTCAGATTCCCCCTTACTGATTTTTTCAGCCAACTGGGATAAGATTGCAGTTAAGCGTATCACTAGCTAGTCTTTCGGATAGGTTCCGGCTCTTTCCTTGTGAAATGGTATAAATGCCTCCGTTTTCTACCGTTATTACACCCTTCAACAGTTCACTGCATGTGAATCTGGAGAGCGACCAGCTCTGTGGTAAATCAATCAGTCAATCAATTTATCGGCTATAAACTGTGAACCGTAGACACATTGGCTCCAGATTCCGCCGCTTTGATCATCAGAAACGGAGAAAGTGTTGGAAATATGTCCAATCCTCTACGGCGATGACATGTTTAGTTGATTTGGAAATTGGATGGCTACGCACTGAAGGCATCAGTGCCACTGGTTGCACGAGTAAATCATTTCTAACAGTGTCATTTACCATTGGTGAGTTGAAACCTGGGGTCCCCTTCCAGGGAAGTGGCATTTGTCGACCCGATTAATTTATTCGGTTTTGCCCTGGCCGAGGATGCACCGGCCAAACCTTTATTTTCAGACAACTTCTTGAACAGCGCCACTCCCTCGAATGTCGCACATTGGCTTATTTTCTTGATCTGAAAGCTTTTTTCGGCCCTGTCGACCGCCAGAAACTGTGGGGTACCTGGAGAGCAAAGGAGTTCCTTCCTTAATGGGGCACTGTATCCAACATCCTGTGGGCGCTGGTAACAACAAACTTTCGCCTGAGTTTATCACGTCCATTGGTGTAAGACATGGTTGTTCCCTCTCACCTTTCCTTTTCCACTTAGTTATTGATGTGCTGCTTGAACTTCCTCTGTCTGTCTGTGAAACCTCGGGGGTTGAAGTACTCCCGGAATTTTTGCTCACTAACATTGGGTTTGGAGAGAATATTGCTCTCCTTGCTCCAGCTTCCTCAAAAATGCCGCACGGTTTGGCATGCGTTTCACACCTGCAACCTGTTAGGTTCTGTCACAAGACAGGGTGAGGTCAAACACAACCCTCACGCTTGCAGACGAGTCGATTCATGTGGTAGATAAGTGTTTTACCTGGGCAAATGTATAAGTTCCGGTGGACTAGCTGGAGATGAGATTACTCCTCAAATCAGCAGGGCGAGGGTAGCTTCTACCCATCTCTGACACCCATGGCGCCGGCGTGACGTCAGAATGTACACTGAAGCAATGTAATGCATATTGCTTTATGGACTGAAAACGTGGCCTCTACGCAAAGAGGACATACGACAGATGTCAGTTTTAGACCATTAGTGTCCCCAAAGCATTGGTCGGGTGTGGTTGGAACATCGGATTAGCAATAGTGGGGTACGCCAGATGGTGTTAGGAACGAGAAGCCCTCCCGCGACAGATGAATGGCTCACGCTTCCTAAGTTATGCTATTTTGGACATGTACTTCGCATGTCAGGAGACCGTCTACTTGCCGATCTTTTTCCGCCCAACCCTATGCTGAGTAAAAGCGATCAACATTTGGAAAGTTTACGACCAGGAAACAAACTATGGAAACACTAACCAGTAAAATTATTCTGGTCTGTGGTAAATAAAATCAGTTTCCCCAGTTAAGGTTGACAAGTCTCATCTTTCAGAAAATTTAATGAAATTTAAATGTTCAAAGAAGTAGGCAGTGTCTATAGAATCAAAAATGAGCCTTGTGTTACAGCTTATATCTGATTTTTAATACCATGCTCCGTTTTTTGGCAATCTACGTTAGTGAAACAGGAGGCGGAGATGCCGGAAAACAGTTTGACTCTTGGTTCAAAAGATCCACTGTCTCCATGCAGCATTGTGTATTTTTCATCCATCTTCTGACGACTACGACTGAAGTGCTCACGCATGCGGATTTGTGTTTGCACGTAAGTCTGTTGCATTGACCTCTCAGAACTGGACCTCTTTCGTCCTCGCAAGGCTGCCTTCTGATTCTCGGCAGTTTTACGACTGGTATTTTGGTTAGCGGGATACCAAACATACTTATGTAACTGGTTGTATTCGAGCATTTTCCTCCCATTCCGTCGCAAAAAATCTGATCAAAAACATTCGTCGTTCTTGAGACGAAATAGTGCACCTTCTCCCGTTTTACCCACATGTACTTCCAGGTACCCTATTAAACCTCCGTCAGACCGCTTCTTGCATACGTCAACCAATTTACTTACTTGGGATGCAAGAAGGACTCAACCCTCTTTGAGCGGTCTCATCAAGCTGCGGCAAAGCTGGTTGCTGGTTGGGATCACTTAACAAACCGGTGACTCCGGAGAGGAAACATGCATTTCGGATAGGTCGAATGTGATCGGTCTCTCAACGAAAATTCCTGCGCATCCTGGCTGAGTTGCGAGGTATGTTCATCCATACATCCTTAGGTAAAACATATGAGGAGAGTTTCAGAGCCGATACCTTCCGAAATGACTTAAAGTCACGCTTATATTGCTTGTCTGAATATTTAAAAAATGTCGGATCGCTCCGGAAAGATGGATGTTCAGCAGAAATCTATATGGAGCAATGCCTCGTTTTGGGTGCATACACGCAACAAGTACGAAAGTTTGACACGACAGATTAACAGAGTGAACAGAACAGAAAATTCGGACACCTTCTTGGTCAAATTGTTAGACGCGGAATTCCGTAAACAGCCAGTGCGTCCCTTCATGTTGGTCAACACTTTATTGATAAAGTTTTTTCTCTTTCAGAATTGAGCTGCTATGACCCCCGTCTGTCAGTCAGAAACGTGCTGCCTGCTATTTCGGCCGCCAATTACGCAGATCAACTAAGTTGGTTAAAAGGTTATTATAAAAAGCTTACTTCATGAACAGAGTTACCAAGGCTCATAAGGGGTGAGATAATTATTTCACATTGACACTTGCTGCTTTAGATGCAATGTGCTCTGTGGCCGCACTCGACTGTCAGAGGATTTTATACAGAAAAGAATTCAGTGTCGGTTAAAGGGAGCCTTTGATTGAATCCCTGGAAACCGAAAAATTCGACGTGGGCCTCTGTGAGGCTGACTGACAAGAACCTACGATGTTATTAGTTCCGTGCACTTCCATTTTGCTCTTATCTCCTTATCCCTTGACCATGCAGCATATTGTCATAAGCACCACAAGGATGTTAATCAGATACGCATTCGGCTATAGGTCGGATGCCATGAGGTTGGGCGGTAATACCGAGCACTATGAGATGCAGTCAGTTAACCGGTATATATGCCTCAGCCAATTGTGGGCCATGACAATTAGGCTCACCCGGCTGTGAATTTTGAAAAAAAACAAGCTGAACTAAAAAGTTTTCGGGTTGCCACGTTTGACCAACCGAAACCACCGGTGGAGCCATTGTTGATTATGAAACTTGCTTGGAGCTTTTCAAACTCTTCCTTTAGACTATTGATTCCTCCCAGTTGACATGAGTCTTACGACTTGTTTGATCTAGGCTGGACACCAGTGACACCACTGATACCCGGCAAGAGGCTTTCAAGATAAGGGCATGCACTTTTATTAGACAACCGCCTATCACATTCAGTGTAGTTTGTTTGCAAAATAACCTTCACACGACACCTGTTTACCCTACAGCTGGGACCCAGTTCAAATCACTTTCGGATGATTTTTAAGTGAATCCTCGAGAAATCAAGCTCACCACACAGCACTAAAACCTTAAATGGCAGCCTTGAGCTCCTTTTCGCTTGTACCTTTCAGGTCAACGGAAGCCGTCTAACAACACTACCAAACCCCGACCAGGGGAGTTTGAGCGGGACCGTCGATCACTTGTACCAGTTCGTGACCGAAGATGACTCCATTTTACGAAGGCAGCGTTGAAGAAAGCTCAGATACTGCAGTTCGTCTAACATCCGGATCTGCCAGTCTCGCAGTTGCCAAGCGATTTGTCCGCACCTTACGCGGTCCTGGAAAACGTAGGGAGAAGCGACTCCGGACGAGCGCGTGGTCGGAATCCACAAATGTGTTCCAAAACGACCGACAGTCAGTTACTGATCCGCGCCATCGGTAACTGATGGCGATGTGGTCGATTTGAGTTTGTGGTCGGCGTGTCGTTGGAGGACACCATGTGGCCAGACGACTTCGGCTATTCCGGAAGTTAGTACTGCATAGAAACAGCCTGCGATCAGCACACAGCTGAAGCAATCGTTCACCATTGTCCGTACGTACCGAGTCCAATCCATGTCGACCTCCTAATTGAGTCTCAGATACGCTAAGCCTGCCCACTTGTGCATTCAAATCTCCAGCAACCACCACGAAGAATCCTTTCTCAGAAGCGTTCACAGACTGAATATTCCCTCAAGTTTCATGTATTATTCTCAATGTCGCCTGCCCCTCCATCCAGGTAGTAGTTAAAAAAATCTAAGTGCAAGCAATATTATCATGTCAACTGCGGCCGCATGTACTTAAAAACTTATAGGACGCGGTATTATTTCACCTCTGGCAATGTCAAAATTGTGATGGTTAAAACAAGCCCTATGACCTCTAGCGTTTTAGCGCAGAATGGAAACTTGCATTGGATTTATCGCCTCCATACTGGATACTCAACGAAAGTAAGGGGACGAGTCGATAAGCACACGGTTGCACAGTGCAGAGCAGAGAAACCGAAACTAAGTTGAAATGTGGGAACATGAGGTCCACGAGCTTAGTGTGAGGCAAATAATTATTTGAGCCCAGAAACCTGTGGATTAGCAGGCAGAAGTTATAGGGTAAATGGCATAACTTTGAATTTGGTAGAAGGCTGGGCGATATTCAGGCTGATCTGCCGGTGAACCTCGCCGCTTGTCCCTGCACAGTTGCCACGGTCCAGCTTAGAACTTGTGAACAGGTTGTGGAGCTCATAGCTGCGTCTTTGTCGTCCGCCAAGGAAACAAGCTATGATAATTCCACATACGTTTCACTCTGCGTCCATGCGAGGCTTGCCTTTCCCCGAGCATCACTTTCTTTGGTAGTCGAGGGGTCTGCTCCGATTAAGTAGAGAATGCCATCCGGTGTCGCGGCCGGAGTACAAAGCTCCACAAATACCATCTAGTTGGCCATAAGTTTGGGATCGGCTGGACTCCCACAAAGCGGAAGCTTTTTTCTTCAACCCTTCTAGGACTTTTGTGGCCCAGGTTTCGCGCCTCCAGGGGGCGATCCTCGGATATATGCCTGCTATTGTTCTAGGCATTTTGAATGCTGACAACCTGCCCCAGGCTCCACCGTACGGCATTTGTGGAGGAAAAGGTAACTAGAGGCCCAAATATTCGCTTTATTCCTCTCCCGCGTAATCACTGTGCATGAAACATTTCGGACTCAGGCTTTGTGACGTGACCAACAAGGGGCGACTTTCAGAATTTTGATGGCATGCTCATTCTGGAGAACGACCCACGGATGACCGGTTTGAATTCATTCATGCATCTATCCACTAAAGACGTCATGAATGTCTTGATTGCCACATCAGAGTGCTGGATAACCATCTTCGCAACTAACGGACCTGGAATGGATAGCCCAAGGCACTCGTTTACGCAGGACAATTCGTCCTCGACTGTCGTCCGGGCCGCTTTGTTGTGTGTGTATCTTCCAGAGCTCCAGTTTTTCCTCGAGTACCTCGATTAGAACAAAGCATTTGCACGTGCCCTTCCGACTCAGAATTGGGTATTTGGTTTCGTTTTTGGCGGCGTGACGTGACATGGCACCCCACGGCTTACACTCGATAGACCTCCATTTCGTCCACATCTGTTATGGTCTACCGATAGCCATAGAGGACAGCAGTCTGCAATGAACTGACTCAGAATTGAATGAATGTACATGCACCGCGGAACTTGAGTGCAACTTGACAGCGGTTTTCACGAACCAGTTATGTTGGAAGGAAAAATTCAACGAAGTGACACGTGGTAGTTCTGTAAATCAAATAAACAACGGAAGAATTGTTTCTCAGATTTGCACAAGAAAAACACGAAGCCAATTTCGAACTACCCCACGAGTCACATCTGTCCCAACGGGTTTTCTGCCCTAATCCGACGGTTTTCAGACGTTGTGAACGCTTTTAATATAAAGTACGCATCCACAGTAACCTGCCTGTTAAAACATAAACTTCCAAACCCAGATAGATGCCCGTGGTGGAGGGTGTGAATCGGTCGCCGTCACGAACCGCGCATTGGGAGCGACAGCTTTGCGTCAATGCGCACTTCGTTCTGAGTATTTCAGAAAATTACGTAGAAAAGTATTATGTGAAGGCGTGTCTTTTTTCTTACTTGATCACCAAGTGTGTACAGCTCATGTGTTCTCTGAGTTTCAGGAACACTACGAAGCAATGCATAATTAATAAGTTTCACTGACTGTCATGTATGTTATATGTACTATCAAATAGTGCCCACATTTTTTGGTTCAAAATCCTCTGATACCATATATATTGGTACAATGCGTGAATTTCAAAGATGTTCCCAGTGACTGTCAGTGTAGTTGTCATGTATCCACCCATTTACATGGGTTTTAAGTTCTATTCTGTACACGTTCAGGCTGTGCGTGGTGTATGGATCAATTGCCCATACGGCAATAGCGGCTGTCATTGGAGAATTTCCAAACAGTGGTACGGCATCATCGTTTGTGAAGTCTCCCAGCCTAACCCACTTGGCTGTCTTCAGGCCCGTCGATGACAAACGGAAGTCACCGAGAGACCGCACAAAAATTGTTTCTCGAAAACTATGAGATCGTCCAGATAATTAGTTCATCGACATGAAATCCCGCGTTTAGTGCCTTTTTCTGCTACTTTTTACTACGACTGATTTGTTTGGTTAGCGAGGTTTCTAGGGGAAGGAATACATCGGATTAGGAAAAGGTGTTCAATAAATATTATGGCTCAACCCGCCAGAAATTGTGGCTCACTTACAATGCTGCAGACAGTTCTGTGAACATATTAAGTTTTGAAAGTTCCTGTAGCTTATAATGCACTCGCTCAGGCGAACTATGCGTAGCGATCGTCGCGGAATATAATTTGTTTTCGGTAACCGGAGAGACGGATGTTGAAGCTGATGCCCCCTTACAATGAGAAGCGTTATTCAGGTTAATCGCTGTGACATGGACTCTCACCAACCTGGTCATTTGTTCGAGGTCAAAAAGCGTGATCCCTGAATATAGGTTGTAGCCACTGTATTGCAACAAATGGATAAAACATTATTTTGACTAGGTCTCTCATGCATCTCCGTCACAAAGACCTAATTCCGTTGGAGTCGCTGGATTCTTATTTCAGTCGTTTAGCTCTTACCTATCTCATAGGACACGAATAACACAACTCGGTGACAAACCGTCATCTCCATAACTGATCACCAGCGAAGTCATTCAAAGAAACACTCTAGACCCCATCATTTTGCTACTATCTTCAGCGTCGTGCCCCATGGCAAACCCTTCCTAAGTGCAGACGACATAAAAATTGCCTACACATTTTCCCCTCTCCTCATACTCCTGTCCTTTACCAGATCCCGCAAGACCTAGACTTTCTGAATTGCTGGTTCAATGTCTCTTGTCTAGGCATCTCCTCTGCCAAGTCCTAACTAACTTCCTGCCACTGCTCCCTCCCAGCCAACACGTCCACAATTGTTGGTAACCTTGTCACTCGTTCTACAGTGATCAAAGATTCAGGTCCCAGATACTCTGAGATACCCTGAGCTTTTCCGATCGGTGCCAGTTTCAGGCCTCCCGAGTTCGTAAGCCCTGCTTTCTAATATTGCGCTCCTTTCATCTTCGAGTCACAAAGATCACAATTTTTAGCTACGTGTGCGACGAATCATGGAAGACTAACCTGCTTTCTCTTTTTTATACCCAAAGTTGAGTACTATCACTTGAAAACGTCCAACGCTCATTCCCAAAAGTTTTTTTCCTAGAGTACAGCCGTCTCCCCTACCCCACTCGCTTCATAACTTTGGGCCGTGAGTCATCACGAATCATAAGGTTTAAGCTTAATCTAAGACCCCTGCACCATCTGTTGCACCAACTTTCCTTTATATCAGAGGTTACGCCAAACGCTAATTCATATCCTTTCTAAAAATTCCGTAGCTGCAGCAACCTCTTAGTGTGCTCTCAAGCTCGTACAAGACTATGCCACTACTTTTTCCCAGTTTACTACACTCGTTTCCAAAACGGTCCCCCGAGCAGCTTCAAAATAGCACACAATCACACTTCCAAGTCCTAGGTAGTCACCCTATTTAGGAAGCCGTTGCCGCCCTACTTGATGCGCCACTACCTTCCTACTCCTCTATGAATCGGATCCAAGTCACCTTTCAGTTTAACGCCATACAGCTAGTGGAAAAAATACAAGACGATTCCCCATTATATCTTCCCATCTCCTATACTTGCTTCTAGCAACCGTTGCCTGCAGTTCCTCCTAGAGCCCAGTGTGCCCTATTGCCCGTCTGGCTTCTTCCGCAGGCAGCTTATTCCCCGTTTTTTCCAGCCAGGACCCTACCCCGAAACACTTTGTCAGTTCTGTTTAATTACTGATGCTTTGTTTTGCATAGCCCCAACCAAAAGGAACCAAACAAAAGTCAGAGTTTTCAATTCCTTACGCCCAAAATGTCTGTCTGTTGATGCGCATTGGATGCAACACTTGTGTGGTCCCACAACACAATGAGCACACAGAGATACCATTGCACTGCATCTCTGTTCGTCTTGGTAACTCACACTGAGAATCCGTCACCTCTTGGTCATTGTACGCACGCTCCGAACATCTCAATTCTATTCCTTTTGCCCCAATGGTAGCTGTCATTTTGATTGCCCCGTCCGCGGCCTACACCTTCCAAGGGTCATTTGCTGTTTGCTTGTTTCAACTGGCTTAGCTGTTTTACTGACATTGCTCTCTCCCGACCGGACAAAATGTCTTGTACCTGGAGTTCTTTGTTAATGCGCAAGCCGAAATTGTGACTACTTGATGGTTTGTCATTTTGCAGACCTGGTAGCATTCGAGAGCAATGAAAGCCTTGTGTAATGTTAGGCATGTCCTGCAGGGAAGGTAGCGTTGAACTGTGTTGCGTTCGTATACCTGCCACCCTCCAGAAGCAAGGGTGCTTCGCCCATCGCCGATGGTTCTGATCCTGGCCTTTACTTCAGGAAACCCATGAAAGAGCACTTTTCTGCCCGCTTATAGCCGTTGGGTCGGACTGGTTCCGATTGTGTCGTTTGTCCGACATCGCTATAAACTCCAGTTGATGGAAATCTGACGTTTTGTCCGGCAAAAGTTTTAAAAATGTATATGTGATAGCCTGAAGATACTGTGCGATGCTCGTTGCCTACATTGACGTGCAAATCTATTGCCAACTTCATCGTAGTTGCAGTTGCACCGCACCGGAACACACTTCGTCAAGCATGCATAAGGCACAAACCCTCTGTACTGCTCCTGGGAGTGGTCACATACAGTAAACAAATCAAAAACATGATAAAATTTTTAATCTCTCATCGATATCATTCAAGGCAAGCACCTGTTATCTTTTTCGCCATGCTTCGTTTGTTGACTGGAGCTGACGGCAGTACTTCGTGGACTGGTGACCCTTTCTCTTACATCCACTTTTCCTCACAAATTATGGTACTGTTCAGCCCACGCAGCAAATTCCAAAGGGGCTAGTACATCATCTCGGAGTTTCTGTTCCCACCATTCCTTATGTGTTTGCTGCCTCTACATCGCCTCACTGCATACCAATGCTGGTTGTTTTCGATACCTGTGGTACTGTAAAAGCATTATATTGGCAAGCTTGGCCGGTCTTCGAGTACTGGGCTGTTAAGCACAAATCTAACCTAACAGTGCTTCATTTAGCCACTTGATGTCACCACCCTAAATGTAATAAACTTTAAGTTATATCTTCTATTAACGGACTCCAAGCTATCTGATGCTTCCTCAAACACACCAGGCCTTACTGATCTTATCCGATTCTTTCCTCTTCCCAAGCTTCGCTCATCTGCAGCGCCCACTTCGAGCGCCCTGTATGGTCGTCACCCACTCCACTTGGTCTGTGCTTTACATTTAAATAGCTTTCCAACTGTACCGAAAATGTCTAAGATCCTACGTCTGCTTTGATCTAACTGTGTGGATTCTGTCGGCCAGCGAATAAACTTTATTATAAAAGTTGGCATCACACCCACACCTGCCCCTCTATTTTTATCCAACGGAATCATTCAGGCCATATCTGATTGCGGCAAGATACTCCATTACAAAAGGAGTTAAATGGCATGCAGTTCCCAGTCGGTACTGGGAAGCTGTCACAGGATTTTATGTCACGGATATTAACCAGAGCCTCGTAAGTATAGCGCAATCAACTAAACGCCACCGTGCATAAGGAAAAAACCCAAGGCGTTAGCTTAATTTTTTCCACGATGCTGTAATTGCTCACGGTATTCAGCCAAATTAACCCACATTGTGTGTACATCCAATGCCTAGCTATGGGTACGGGATACGAGTAATTACCCAGTAGCTATCAACAGCGTTTCTCTAAAACGAGAGATCCGTTTTTCCCACTATCCTGCAAAAATTTTCCACACCAAGTACTCCATAGGTTTCATGAACTTGGTTTGATTTATAAAAATATGCATGGAGTAGGCTGAGGGTTCACTGTGATACTCACGGCTAACATCGACGTGCAAGGCGTTGCCACCTTCGTCCTAGTTGGGGTTGCACTAACCTAAGTCCACTTCATCATCCTTCTTGTTCTCTGAAGCAGTCATGTATTCACTGTAAAGTCCCTATTATTTCCCAAATACTAGCAGTCACTGCTAGTGCTCGTCGCCTTTTTTTGCCATGCACCGCTCGTTTCTTGGGGTTGATAGCAGAGACTCGGTGACTGATGACTCACACTCTTACCTTTCTGTTAAGTTCACGTGGTAGATTCCGATTAAACTACAGCCCTTATCCGTTATCTCGGGAGTTGTTTCTCAGCAGTTTATCAGTTGTCTACTATCCTTGTTCACCTTAATCCCCCTTTTGCACAACAGAGGGTATGATTGGATTTTTAGCTGAGCTAAACACTACCGCCGCCCCCTGCATAATTCATCATGTAATCGCCCGTTCCAACTAGTCCAACGACCAGCCCCCTGCTAGCCACCTCAGCAGCTAAGTTCTTACCTTCCCGAAATTAGGGATCTACTCTCGTTCTTGCCGTATGCCTTCCGATCGACTGACGCCCAGTTCAAAAACGAGAGACACAACTCTTACCCCTTCCGATCGACTGACGCCCAGTGCAAAAACGAGAGACACAACTCTTACCACCAGTGATAGTCCCTCGCATCGCTATCTGAAGGCGTTGTATACATGCTGAGCAGAAGCGCACTAGTAATGATTTGTTGTGTCCTCGTAATACATTGGCGAACTCAGTTAGTCCTTCGTTTCTGGTTTAGCCAACAAAAATTCATCCTTTTGTAGGTTTGTTTGACTTGCTTTCATCCTCTTTTAGCTATTTCCCATTAAACACTGATTTATCTGATCTGAACTCACAAGATGCCGCTGCTCTTGTCCCACTCCTTCCTTATTCCCCCTCTTTCCCAGCTTTAAACTTTGGCCGTAGTTGCTCCAAACGCCCCATGTGACTGTCATTCATTCAATCTGGTTCATCCCCGGTCTACGTCCGCATGGTCCTCCAAATGAACCAAAATAACCCGTGACTCCACATCGGCCTAAATCTGCCTGTGTAAAACTCCTCGTCTAACCAAGATCCAGGCGCCACAAAAAGGCGTATCCGCTGTCTAGTTTCAGCAACCTTGATGACCGTTACGGAGCTGGCTGGAAACCGAAGTATGTCAGCGCAGTGATGGCATGGCACTGCCATACTCAGCCCGATGGCACTCCCGCAACTAGTTTCTCCCTACTCTCGACCGTCACCTGTCGCCCACTCGAGCGTGCGATTGCAACTACGAATAAACTTTTCACCCGGCTCCAACAGCCTATGGGATGCGTTCATTCTAACCCGCTGAACCTTTTGTTTGGATTTAATTTACCTCTTTTTCCGCTGCGATTTCGGTTTACCCCTTCCATAAGTTCACATTCATTTGCGATTTTCGCCTATCCTTATGCACTGTTACTATATCCCCACCGAAACCATCCTTACACCTGAATTCCCTGCAACAGTGATGCCAGTGAACCTACTTAGTTTTAATAAAGACCATAGTTTTGAGGTGGAACTTATCATTCGTCTCTATTTAGAGTTTTCCCATCTCCATCTTCATTTTTGTTTTTTTGACCCTAGCCATTTACTTAGGCGCCTAAGGTCACTCATGGCCAGTGATGATCTTTTAGCTATCTTTATATCAACCGGCTTTATCACGGAACTAGTCTTAACCCATGCTCAACGTCCTTGTTTTTTGGTTTCCACAACCGCGCCAACTTTTCACGTACTAACCATGCCTCTTTGGTTGCACCCTCCTCTTCGATGCTGTTGCCCGCCGCGTTCAGGTTGTGACGATCCAAGCATGCTTCAGTTGGCATGTTCCCCACAATTTAGGAAATATACCTACTATTATTTTACTTTTCAATTGGTGATTGACCAATAATTTAATGCGCAAACAGAAATTTTGGTTTTGACGAATTACTTGGCTCTGGGTTCTAATGTCGTCAAACACGCTAGGCTACTCATGCTCAATATCAGAAAGCGCTTCTCAAAATACTCACTTAATATGTGGAATAAGACCCCAACAGATCATCATAACTTTTTTCCTATTGTATTTCGCTCCATATACCCAAGGCCAAATGCATCCAAGGTCACTAATTGAATTCACGTTTTCAGTAGTACTCGGTGTTTGTTGAACATGATTAATGTCCCATTCAACAAACAGGTCATTACGAAATTAACACATTTTCCGAATTGGCAGTGAAAATGACCCGAAACTGACTGCGTTCAGCAATAACTTTTATAACGCATGCATTAAAAAATAATGAACGTTTTACTACAGCATCCAGGACTTGCCCTCGAACCGCAATAATTGAACCAAATTCGCTGTTTAGGACGTAACAAATCCAATTCCTTCATATTTCAGAGATTTTTATCCTTGTATTGCTAGTGAAAATCGAAGTATCGGAAAAAATCCAAGAAAACTGCTGCTTAGTAAGCGATAGCAAATTAGCATCTGTTATAAGAGTTGATTTGTGTGCAGTATAGAACGGACTAAGAAGAATAAGCCTAAAATATCTCAATTAGTCGGACTTGTGTATGTTGTTCATTTCACAGTGAAAAAGACAGTTGATATATGGAATAAAATAAAGGCCCAAAAAATACACCCATCTAACCATCAAGTCGGTTTTTGCGGGAGAAGACTGAATCTCAGCTCAATTGTACTTTTATGATAGTGTTCAAGAAGTGCAAAATCGACCATGATCAGTGGAAAAGATCTCGGCAACCTTGTAGGTTGTGCTTTCTCAAGAAAACCAAACCGGTTTATAAAGAATTTGGATGGCCTATGAACCTGTATTCCTCTTCAGCACTGTGCTTTTAGCAGGGTAAAGTGTAGTCCGGCTTTTCTGTGGTAAACGATTCAAGTGCAACTGTTCACAAAATCACTATTGGTCGTTGCTTTTAGCATTCTGGTCCGATAACCACCATCATCCCTAATGCGGTTTGAAGTTTCCAGTTAACTGATAAAAAACGGGTTGAAAAAGTCTTACATTTGACATACATTATGCTGACAACCTAACATTAAGCGAAAGGATACGAAAAGATCTATAGAAGCGCCTGCAGACAAACGAATGCGTCTAGTTTGGTCCGTTTAGGGATCCTGTGGTTGTAGATCACAGGCCAGGTGGAGTGGAGAACAGCCAACCAGGTCGTCCAAACCGGGCATTTCCAAAGTTCTAAGTTTGGGACGATGAGGGGGTGAGATGAGATTAGTAAAACATCGTGATTTTGAGGGGGTATCAAATGGGATAATGTGCATTAATATATATAGAAAAAAGCTTGACGTCTGCCGCGATTAGGGCGATGACAAGTGATTATATGGGATGGGAGATAGATGGATTTGTACTTAATAGACTTGCGACCAGGGGGTTGGGTTTGCTAACATACAAGGGATCTAGTAAAAGCCGATATAAGTGGTGGTGTGGAAATCAGATGTATAAGGGCTGACGGGAGTGAACTTCCGAGATAACTGGTTAATCTGGTATTTATTACATGAGTTGGACAGTACCAGCCATGTGGCAACCAAACTTACGCTCTCCGTGACGCCTCTGTTTAAATCAGCTATTCAAGGTGATATTCAGTGATGGCTATTTCGCCCACATCGTTTCACTTCTACATCTCAAATGTCTAGTCATGCCGGGGTTCTTGTTCTACCTTTACCGCTCAATGTATTTCACGCCTTTTGGGCGCCTCCATGACTTCACCTTCCCTTCCCCAGTCAAGTTACACAAAACGATTTTGCCTTACTTGGTATGCCGTCGTGAGTTGCCGTTAAACAGCCGCGGCCCCGCAGTCCTTCAGGAACACCTTTGGAAGATTAAATGTTGATAAATTTGGTAGTGTTGATTTGCAAGAAGAAGGCAAAGTGCAAAGATATTTATGAGTTCTGGCCACAGTGTATCAGGTCGCTGGGACTATCTAGACAGGTTAAGGATCACTGGAAGGGTGTTTTTAATGAGCCAAAAACGATTGTTAGAGAAGTTAGCTAATGTATCCTTGCGATGTCTAACCAAATGTAACAATAATATGCTCGTGAGTTTTGCGTTAACTATGCAGTTATGGGTGGTCCACGGAATTTATTGGGACCGCAAAAGTTGACTCAGCATTGAAACATCCAACCCGCAACTACGTGAGTACGCTTCCGGAGCATCTGATGATAACAATTTCCCGGTCTGCATGGAGTAGACCGTGAACACATACCGTAGTTGTGTAAGCAGATAAAACGAATTACAAAAGCCAGTTGCGAGTGCCTAAAATTGCGGGGGAAACGAGGTAGAAATGCTTTGCCAGTGTAAGCAACGTTTCCCGCATGATTCATGAATGAACCAAGTCTGGCGCTGGATGGGTTTGTCTTGTGCTATACTTGAGCACCCTTATCCGTGAGGACCAAGCTGGTTAGAGACCGTCGTAATTACTTCTTGACAAGGTTGGATGTGACGAAGTCGCTGAGGCAGAATACAGACTGTTAGGTATTTTCTGTAGACTCCATATGCCAGTACTGGGTTATTTGTGGGTTCCTCGTTTTGTCCCTCATGGAGATGGTGTTAGTGTCCCATCTACCCAAATTGCACGTTTTATTTTTCCGGGTGAGGTCCAGTATTGCGGCCTGTTTTGCATGTTCCAGCATCGGGTTTCTGCTTTACAGCGGTTCTGCATTTTATGAAACGCCAGTTCATCTACTGTGCCTCCTTTAGTTGTGTTTTGAAGACGACGTCATTCCCAGTTGACGTCGAATCCTTTTGAGTAGCGTCTGGTCTGTACACTGCATGCCGGTTCCTTTGGAACGAACACTGCGTCAGCCTTGTGAATTTTCTGAGCAACATTTCCGTATATCCTCTTCACTGAAGCTGGCTCCGGTTGAAGTTGGTCAAGGGAACTACGCATTTCTGAGTATTCTGCACAGCAAAATTTCCGAATCCATGTTTTAGGTAAAGGTTTATAGAGGCAGCGCTGAAGCCAGACCAGGCGTTTCATTAAGAGGAAGCGGAAGAGGCAGTTATCGAGCAGAAACTATACAGTAGGATGGTGTAATCGGCTTGATTAAGCATGGTAAACTAAGCCATGGCAGTTTCTAACTAAGAGCGATAATCCTCGTGCTAATCGGGTGACCTGGACTATCAGGTTATTGATTACGGCAGCGGATAATGAAGGAGAGTGCAGGTCAAACTACGTCCTAATATGGAAGGGGCAAGTTTTCAGGCTGAAGAATTCCAAGTGAATAAACGTAATGGCTTTAAGGAGGGTATAGGGTTAGTGGCCAGGGCGATATCGGGTAGAACCAGATGTTCAACACAGTAAAAATGAATCAACAGGACAATCCGAAGGCACATAAACGTAGTAGTAGGAAAATTGGAGCCAAAGCAAAGATTCAACAGATTGAGAAGATACGTCTAGTAAGGATGGGTGCGAGCATGTTCTCACCTGGATTGGACGCTTGGACCAGGAAATACCAGAGGATTTGAGGGCATCGGCAAAGACCCAGTTGTGGCACGATTGTTTGTCCACTGACGTGCGGTTTTGATGCGGTTCTATGAACAACATTCGATTCGGATCTTGTCACGACCATAGAGGAGAAGAGACAAGTGAGACTATTGATGTGGGTATGGGTTAATACGTAAGGTCTAAACAACTTCGGTAGCTCCAGGTAAAAGTTCCTCAACGTGGATTCATCACTTTTGAGTCTTGAGGCCTAAACCTAGCTACACTCTTCCAATCGTGGTCACTGAACAAAAACCACTAAAAGCAGGATGTTCAATCACTTAATCACATGTAAGAAAACTAGACCACCATTCGACGACGAAATAGATCAGTCACGAAGTAGACCAGCAACAGAAATGCCGAAATAAATTACCCAAAGGAGAACTCAGACACAAGGTAAGAACGAAACGCAGCCAGTTAACCAATCCATTTGCGAGATCCACCTCCTGTAGCTAGCAAATCTCAATAGATATATAGGATAGTTCTTACGTGCTGCACGGATGCATGCAGAAAGGGACAGATACCGATCCCATCGCGCACTGACTATGTTGTTTAGCTGAGTGAGAAAATTTTTTGATATAATTGCCAGGGTAGATGCACAATATAACAGCCACGCGTTGCTCGCGTTGGCCTTTCCAAATGCCTTTGAATGATGTCAGTTACTTGAGAGCGGCCTTTGAAAGAATAAAACTTCCACACAGGACTTTGCGATATGTTCCAGGCAGAAGTGACTGGCAGTGATTAGACTGAATGGGGCCGGTGAGCTTTGTATTATAGGGTGTCTGCCAGTTTGATTGATTTTTATGTAAGTACTTATCCGGTACAACTTTGTTTACTGTGCTTCAGCTCATGACCTTTCTCTTGTCTTCTATCCACAGAAATTGTTATAAACCCCTGCCTTCGGAAAATTACTGTCCCTTGATGCCTCCATGGCGTGCACACCACAGCTAGATTAAGCTATTTAAGAAGAGTAGCAGGTTTGGGGAGGAGACTAAGTAATGGTTAATAGCCATGACAGATACGGCTTTCATGCAGCCAACGGCGGTCTTGCGTGAAAGCTGTCGCCTTCACTGTGTGGATCCCACTCCTTGCTGTAGCGGGCAGGCAGAACAATTCGACGTTAATGCACAGACTGGGCTATTACCCCCAACATGTGGCTGTCCTTCCCCTCAGTAAACGAAGCTTAGCTTCTAGAACCACTGCACTACAGTGCATAATTTTTGAGATGAATGACTTGACAGCTGATTTTTTGCAGTTTCGCATCCAATAAACGTAACATCAGTTTCAGTAGCAGACGGGATTACGGTCTGTGGAGGCAGCCCATTGGAAGAATCATCATGATCATCAAAGACAGCAACATCAGTGTTGACACTGATGCTTCACTGCCACACAACCTCAAAGTTTATCTTATTAGGTTCAAAGCCTTGGAGTGGAAGAAAGAAAAGAGTTGGGTGAGAGCGGGGACCTAGTTCTGACCTACCACAGGCATTTTGGGGCGCCTACACCTCCAGGTGTTCAGTAAGATAACATGGGGGGAAAATAATAATAATCGTTCATCTGTAACACCCTTTCGATGCCTAGATGCCACACCATTCGAAGGAAGCGTGAGAGCTGAGGTGCTGCCAATTTGTTCAAGCCTAGACAGGAAAAGTCGAGGTGCAGGTGTTGGTTTTGAACCACGAGCCTTCCAGTCAATAACTTTGCGCTCTAACCACTGAGTCATCTCGTCCCAACATGAAAAGGAACTGATAGTACGAGTACCACTGACATCGACTGACTGCCAATGCTTGCAGTGTATCATGTCAAGTGCAGGATGGTCACGGTGTATTAGGAGAATGACGTTCAAGGGGCTGCTTATACTTTCACTCCCGCCGGTGTTCTGCGAATAAGTGATTTTCGGGTTTCTTCTGAGTACCCACTTAGCTTGTTCAACTTCTCTGTGCACAGTGTATTCATAAACTTGTTCCCAAGAGAAGTGCTGTCTCGAACAGATCAGTCATAGAACGAGTCCCCAAATGAAAGATATTCAGCCATTTTCTTTGCCTTGATATCTAGGCAAACGGCTTGTTTGGTCCATCTTGTCCTCAAAGAGAAGCAGGAGGCCCCCGACTTTGGCCCTTGGAGGTGGAACAATTAGGACGATTAATCAATTGCGACAGAAGGCCTGCTCCAGTGTGGTTTCCTTAGGGCCTTGAGTTACGGTCACTTTCCGTTGCACTTTGAACTAACAGGGCTCTAAGGCATAAGAGCCTACTGGGAACCTTAATGGACTGGAGATGTGTATTGTTCGCCCACGTCAAGGGAGGAGGCAGTGGTTAGTCAGAAATCTCGTGCTCTTGAAGGGGGTGGTTCAAAACAAAATGGAAGGGTATGCCGGTAAATGAAAAGCGTACCTGAGGATGGTTTCTTGTTTGGTGGGTTTGAAAAAGCGTTGTACTGGTCTTGTGTCGTTTTTATGGAACTAATTGTAGCAGGAATCGCAATTAATAAATTTGGAGATGACCTTTTAAAAACTCCATTTAACACAATTGTTGAGATTGACATTCAGCATGGTACCAACTCTCCCAAACGGATATGTATGGAATATCGGCCCGCAAGGACCGACTGCAAGAAGCAACTATTTGAAACTTCAGTTCATATAGAGTCGAAATGTACCTCCGAGGTCTCCAACACTTCGGAGAGGCGTTCTGCGCACGCTAAGCAAAGTACCCAAGACCTGTTAGCATCCGGCTGGATCATCTCGAAGGAGTGTGACCGGGCTCAATTAGACTCTTTCAGTGAAATTTCGTAAAGCCTCGCACGGCTTACATTGGACGTTCCTCGACATTGACACCATCCAGTTCAGTCTAGCACAAATAGATTGTGCATACCGGTCCCCTGTCCCCGCATGCGTTTTGCACCGTCGAGAATGCCCAGCGACCAAAGTGCGAATCCGCTGACCTGAATGTCTATTAGGCGTAAGTTCACATGGATGCCACTTTGCCGCTCTCATTCAGGCGCTGTTACGGCCGAGAAGCCTATCCCGCACAAGATTGGCCAAAAGTCAGAACGCTTGCCGGTCTGGCATCAAGCCGAGAGCTGATTGGTCGAAAGTCTGGACCCAACAGCCAGTCACGACCCAGTGTTGGCAGAATGCCGGTTGTCAACGCCGCATCCAGGTGTCAAATCCCAGGAAGTTGTCGCCGCTTACACTATGTAGATGAAGCGCTGCACAATTGTTCTTGACATCCGTTTGGGCGTTATTATAACTTTTGCACCTTTGGTGATTGCTTTGACGTGAACGCTAACTTGGGAGGCTCGGACCGAGAACTAAGCTGAGAAAAATACCGCTACTACAATTGACGAACGGGAACCCATGATGTCAATCGAATTTAATCAGCTCCGAGAACTATTTCAGCAACAACAATAGCAGTTTGACGAAGCGAAGCTGAAGCTTATTGAATCACTGACACAGAGACTGCATATCCGGACAACAGCAGCCAGTACTATTGAATCTTCTGTTTCCTCAACTGATGCAGCCACGGCCTCCATCACGAAGTTCATATTCGACCCACTTTCTGGCCAATTTGGTTCAGGCGATACGAAGAATGTTCAAGACTGATTTTTCCAGGTTCGATGACGGATGGGAAGTCAGACTTGCTGAAAAACCTCAGCACACCGCAGCATGAACGGTACACAAGTTTCGTTCTCCCAAGCTGCCCCGCGACCTCAGCTTTCATGAAACTGTCACAACGTTGTCCCATATATTTGGCGATCAACTATCACTGTTCGCTATCCGTTACCACTATCTAAAGTTGGTGCAAGAAAGATCACGATGATTTAATCACGTTTGCTGGTGTTGTCAATTGGGAATGCGAGCTCTTCAAGCTCAGCTCAATGACGGGGAATCAGTTTAAGTGTCTCATTTTGTATCAGGTCTCCAGTCATCCCAAGATGTTGATGCAACCCGGTTGCTTAACAGAATTGAGCAGGATGCTGAAATGACGTTGCAGAGCCTCACCACCGAATGTCAACACCTCATCAGCCTGAAGCACGACACGGCTATGATCGGTCAGTCACTTTTTACTTCAGGCGACTATGTACACGCAATCAACTCCGGCGCTTCAAAGAAACCTGGCAACAGGCCCGATCGAAAACAGAGCAAGCCACCCACAAGTAGCTGGCATTGTGATGAGTGACATGTTGCTCGTTATTGCCGGTTTAGTTGTCATAAATGTTCCAGATGCAGTCGTTGTGACCACAAACAGGATGTGCTTCGATCTCAGCGACCGCAGCAACCCGCAAACCACCGTGCAACCCACAAATCGCGGTCCAACTCGGTGACGGTGACATTCAAAGTTGATTTTGCTTGCCGAAGGAATTTCGTGACGATTCGTATCAACAATATCCCAGTTCGTTTGCAGCTTGATACGGGCTCTGACATCACGCTGCTCAGTGAACGAAAGTGAAAACGAATGCACGTAAAGCCGACCAACCATTGGGGCCGTAATGCTTCTAGTGGTAAACTGAAAGTGGCCAGCGAGGTTTGCTGCTTCATGGTCTTCAATGGCTTGATCGCTCAATCCACGAGCTACCTGACGTCATGCCCCAAACTTGACCTCATGAGACTGGATTGGGTCGAAAAGCTGAATCTCCTGGACAAGCCAATTAATTCTATTTGCAACCTCGCGCACGCAGCACCTGGAGATACCCTCGAACAAACTCACATTGCAACGCGTTCACTTGAGGACCTGGTACAACGCTACGCATCCGTATTCTCCGACGAGCTTGGACGGTGCACAAAAGCAAAAGCCAGACTGTGCCTCCTCCCCAGTGCCAAACCAGTTTTCAGGCCAAAACGCCCAGTACCGTATGCAGCCTTACCTATCGTTGACCAGGAGCTGGACCGACTGACAGAAAGCTGGTGTTCTCCAACCGACCAGCTACCCTGCATGGGCCGCACCCATCATGTTGGTTAAGAAGGCTGACGGGACCATCCGGCTGTGTACAGATTTCTCCACCGGTCTCAATGCTGCATCGGATACCCATCAATAACCTCTGCCTTTTCCGTACTATTTGTTTGCGAAACTGAATGGGGGTAAATGTTTCGCAAAGATTAACTTGGCCGAGGCTTACCTCCAGGTTGAAGTTGAGAAAGAATCCCGAGAACCTCTGACGATCAATACGCACCGCGGTCTGCTCCAGTATACTCGACTGCCATTTGGTGCCAAAATAGCGCCAGCCATATTTCAACATATCATGGATACGATGCTGAAGGATGCCCCCGGCGTTGCTGCTTATTTGGACGACCTCATTGTCATGGGTTCCAACCCCCACGAATTATGGCAACGTCTCGATTACGTGCTCGGTCGTATTCAAGAATATGGCTTCAGAGTGCGCCGAGAGAAATGCACCTTCTTCATGCTAAAGTATCTTGGTTTCATCATTGACCAACATGGCCGCCGACCAGACCCGGAGAACATCGAGGCTATCAAACGTATGCCAGCACCCACAGACGTCCCTCAGGGTTTTTCTCGGTCTTGTCAGCCACTACAGTTCGTTCCTGCCTGCTATGCATAGCCTACGAGGCCCACTAAACCAGCTACTCACCAAACACCACAAGTGGAAAAATACCAACGCGTCTTTGACTTTGTCAAATCCCTGCTAAATTCCGATTTGCTACTCACCCACTACGATCCATCTCTGAACATCGTTGTGGCGTCGGACACTTTGAGCTCTGGAATTGGCGCATTGATTTCACATGTAATTCCCGACAGCAGCCAAAAGGCCATTGCACATGCGGCCAGATCCTTGACACCAGCCGAGCGTAACTACAGCCAAATAGAAAAAGAAGCTTTGGCGATCGTGTTTGCCGTGAAGAAGTTTCATAAAATGCTCTACGGCCGTCAGTTCACTCTACTGACCGATCACAAACCACTCCTTGCTGTGTTCGGCTCGAAGAAAGGAACCCGGCATATACTGCCAACCGCCTCCAGCGATGGGCCCTCTGCTTCTGGGATATGACTCCAGAACCAAGTACCAGTCCACTACCAGCCTCGGACAAGCAGGCGCACTGTCGCGACTCATTAACTCAAGTAGGCCAGAACCAGAAGATACTGTAGTCGCAACAATCGCTTTGGAACCGGAAGTTAATCGTGTAGCAACCGAAGCGGTTCGCATTCTCCAATGACTGCCGACATGGTCTGCCAGGTTATCAAGACCCTGTGCTGCAGCAAGCCATTAAACACCTGTTCAGCTGTAACACCCTTTCGGTGCCTAGCTGCCATGCCACCCGAGGGAAGGACGAGGGCTGGGATACTGCCAAGTTGCCCAAGCCTAGAGAGGGGAAGTCGAGAGGCAGAGGTCGGGTTCGAATCACGGACCTTTCGGTCAGTAAATACGCACTCTAACCACTTGAGCCATCTCGCCCCCAGCAAGCCATTAAGTGCCACCGCAATCAGTGGCTGCGTACCTGCCAAAAAGACGGCTTGGATTTCTTCTCAATGAATAGGCAACGAGTTTAAAATATTCTCCAGCCTCCAGAATATTCAAAGCACACTACAGAAAATGTAACGAACAAACCGGGCTTACCTCGCCATCGCTGAAGAAAAGACATCTAAATGTTTCCTTTAAATGCTCAGGGCCTGATGCAAAGACGCAGCATTCACGTCGTCCTCACTGGGATTTTATCAGTCATACTGAAACATGGCTTCCGAGCCATGTTGATTAGTGTAGAGTGTTTAGGTATGTCTCTAATTAGACAACAACTGGCTTCACAGCAGCTCTCTGAATATGTTTATACAGTTGGTTTTCAGAACAAGCTTCCACCGAAAATTTGAGACCACACGTGCAGTGGTCTCGATAGCTACCGTTAGATAACAGCTGCTTTTCCTAGTTAATCTATATGTAAGACACACTTGCATGAAATTCCTCGGCTTTATGGTAGGTTGTATTACCGGTGCCTGTTGCCGTCTTCCTGGATGGGGACCCCTGAGACGGGCCACATCAATGGTTAGAGACATTGTCAGACATGGCCCAATCGCGCCCTCAATGGCGCTCATGCATCCAAGCTATTGCCTTCAATGCATAGCCCCTTCCCAATTCCCCGACGTAACAGCCCATTGACAGTGGTGCATTTACGCAGCTCGCGCATCCAATGCGCAGCTACCTACCTCACCTCCCAAATCATCGGCGGACGAAACTGTGGCAGCTACAACCACTGTACGACAAGTGCATGGTTTCTTACAGCTGATGGTGATGATGATGTTGCTGCATATTTACTTCCAACCGGCAAGCTAACAAAGTAATTTAACCTTTAAAAAATCGTTCAGCTGGAACACCCTTTCGATGCCTAACTACCATGCCACCCAGAGGAAGCGCGAGGGCTGAGATACTGCTAGGTTGCCCAAGCCTAGACAGAGGAAGTCGAGAGGCAGAGGCCGGGTTCGAACCACGGACCATCCGGTCAGTAAATTCGCGCTCTGAGCTGTATCGCCCCCAATTTAACCTTTTCATCGGCGACAATGTTTAACACTCGGTGCCTGCTCCACATCTGCACTGAGCTAGTGAGATAACCTTAATTATTCTCTGTGACGAATCGGTAAATTTTCATTTTTCATAATTAAACGTTCCTTTTCCTGTATTTTAGCTTCTTCCATTCCACTAACGAATTAATGTAGTTCACTTCGGCGTCTGTGGTCAATAGGCCATCGATTTCTCTGGCTACACATGAAAGGCGAACCAAATAAAACCGGTGTGATTATGCAGTCCGACGCCGCTGTCGCCTCTATTACTGATGAAGATGAACTTTTCAAGCACTACTATACCGCTTGGGGCGGTAAAGAATCCACGGTGCCTGAAGAAGAACAACTGCCCGATTTTTTTCACCGCGTATGTTCTCATTTGAATTTCTTTAGTTTTCAACTCGATCACACAGATTCCCCAAGATCACGAAGTGTTGCCACAAAAGTTACGTCAAGAAGCCAGGTATGTTTGGGAAAGAGTCCGTTTGTGAACTGTCCTCGTATATCGTTTTGCAGAGCCACCATCTTAGAACGAAAGAGTCACGAACTCATGGGAGAGGAAGAGTTACAGGTAGTGATAGCTTATTTTTTTCGATAGTCCTCCCCTACCGTTGCCAGAATTTGTGGTTAATTTTGGATAAATACCGCAGTGCACCGGATGCTGATGGGAAAAAGTATATAACTTACGAAAACTTCAAAAAAGCCGGGCGGGAGGCGAGTCCCAAGGCAAAGTGAGTTGATTTGTCCGGATGAATATTACTTGTCTGTGCATGTTTATTGTCCATAAAGATCTGTTCCAGGTAATTTGTTTGTGTTTTGGTCATTTTGATATATTTTTAGAGGCGATGCAGAAGCAGAGGGATCCGGCTTACTGTTTCTGTTTTTATACGGCTTAGAACCGAGTTTACTCTCACACAACTATACCTAGTATCACTGCCGTTGACCTTAGTTCCTTTAGGATGACCACTACAGAAAGGAGTAGTTTTTTTTAGAGTGTGGCCCTCATCTTGCCACAGCTGACGGAGTGCACTGTTGTGGACTCTCCATGGGACTTCCTAGCCTCATGATGGTCTTTCTGGAGCGCTCCTCTCTAGGTGTGGGCGCCCTGACAGTATCCCAGCCCTCGTACAACCATGACATTTATGGTTGTACGGCAGTGAAGCATCAGTGTCAACACTGATGTTGCTGTCTTTGATTATGATGATTTCTAAAGCGTGTGTCGTGTTTATCTGGAATCCGTTACTGCGGACAATGGGCGCTTCTACGGCGACAGACCAATCGGTAACCCATGAGCGAAACCTTCGAAGCATTAAATAACTTTCTATCTTTTAGAGAAATCATCACGTGGAAGAGGTATGTGGTCCTTGCTGAGAAATTTCTTCTGTACGCACAATAGATTGTCTGACTGAAAGCGCTGCACTTGAATACCAGACAGTTACCTCTTTTCGGAAGGACCTCTCTGTGAAGGATTATTACCATACTAGAGCCTGTTGGCGGCGCGCATCTGGCGAGGGCACAGAGGACTAGCCTGTGCTATGGTCTATGAAAATCACTTTTGAGCCATATGGCAGCGAAGAATGAATGGTGAACACTGATGTAGTGTTGTTGATGATGATCAGTTTGGACCACGGTTTCCGATTTTTAGGATGGTTTCTGGACGTTTCAAGGTGCTTAATTGTCGATTCAGGATGAATCGGCTTCAAGAGTGTCCTCAACATCAGTTGATCACGAGTGGCGAGCACCTACCAGATCTGCTCAAATTTTGACTCACTGCTTGTTCCGGTGAAGTGGACAATTTGGTGACCAAGTTGTTGATTACCGCCTTTAACCGTAGGGAGCCACGTCTTAAATTGTCCCCCGAGGTGACAACGTTACTATTGACATGGTATGAAGGTTAACTTTTGTCTAACGTCGTGTCTAGTTGTCGGAGATCCAAATTGCTGTAGGCGTCATCCTTGAGGAAGCTGAGATTGGTGTCCTAGCTGATGAGAGCGCTTCTGAATCCGGCTATTTGACAGCAATCCCAGATGGCTTGTGTTGTGCTGGTAGGCAAAACCTTCGGATTTCGTCCAGACTTTCGTCCCCTTTTTGTTGGTCTTCCGCTGTTTTCTCGTTGGTAATACTCCCCTTAGCTTTGTCACAGTTGGTGTCAGTCGCTGCTGAATCTTGACATGGTTGGAATTCTTTGGCCTGGGTGGACAGGTGATTAAGATGTTACATCTTGTCATCATGGACACTGGTAAAATCCTAAGTTGCATTACGCATTGTTGGGGACAGAATTTTCCCATGACAATTCGCACGGAACGTGAGAGTCCGCTGAACTCTAGTGGTAGACCACGTATCCTGTCACCTGAGCATGCGAATGCCGCACAAATGTAATCATTGATATTCTCCGACAAACTCGGCCGATTTGCTAGTGCTTAGTGATATCACAGTGGCTGCACTCGATAAGGTAGTCTATCAAAGATATACAAATTATACAGATTATGCAAATTATCAAAGTAGGTCACAGTTTCTTTTAACATGTTTGTCCGTCTAAAGCTACTTGAGCGTCCTGTCTCACGAATAGAATGGACTTTCAGACCACCCTTCGAATACTCTCGGTTTCAATTGTTTACTTGTCTCCAATCTGGTGTGATAAGTGTGGGATATCAGTGAAACATGCAAATGGTTCCACTGTTTACCATCCTATCGTTTTTTGGATTTATTTCTCGTCCAAACTGTTCCTATGCCTCACAGCAAACCGCGCTGGATATTGCGTTAACAGCAACAGGCGCCAACCGAAGAATATGATTCTCTATTGCGTTTATCCCGTTGTTGTTCTGAGATCTGGGACCTTGCTTTTGAACGCCTTCCATAGGCTCTTTGTAATAAGTCCCTGCTTGCCCTTTCCGAAACACCCGATGCGCCACACGGCCAGTACTCACCACCAGATTCCAACAGATCTGGGCGGCATTTTGATGACGCTGATGTCTACTCCGTACACCTAACAGTATCTCCGACTCAAAGCAGAATGGGAGGTTCTATAGCGTTCTAGACTCTTGTTGACGGACAGTGGTTGATGTCAGGACGGTATCTCCCTGTTCGGAGAATTATTTCGTTTTTTGCCAGTCATCCGAAACGCTTGCACCCACGCTGATAGATTAATTTGACCGCCACATCGGTCGGTTATCTGCAAGCATTAAGTCATTGGTTTGAACACACCCTCTTGTCTATATCAGATCGTGTGGCCGAATTAAGTTGTTTGAAAAAGCTTGCATTTCGGCTGGGTCCGATTCCAACGATCCAAACTTATCAGCCTGTGAGTAAACACCCCGCAACTATTTCGACCCTGAGGTGTCAGAGACAGACAAAGACCAGACTCCCAAGTTCGGATATTCTATAGTCGTATGGATATTATGGATACTAATGTAATACTGACTGATCACTGAAACTGCATGGCGAGCTTGTTGCTCTGTAACACTTTCAATTCGGATGCCTTACGTCTGTTGAATGAGTGCCTTTTTAGAATTTGGCCTTTGAGTGTGCAGTCCTTAACACCCTTCCCTCATCCCGCTTGCGTATTTTTCAGATCCTACTTCACCGCCTCACTGTATGCGAAACTGGTGGAACCTGAAGAACGACTTTGTCGGATCGAGATCCTCTCTTTTTACAATCACGTCGTAAAGAAGGTTTGGCTTCAACAGGCTCGAATTGGCATCTCGTTGTACGATGTTACCGGAGAAGGATATCTTCGTGAAATGGATTTGGAGAATTATATCCTTGAACTCCTTCCTTCACTGTGTCAAGTTGGTTCTGTTGGATGTGTGCTGGTGAAATTGTTTTCCTGGATCGTTCAGTTTTTTGTTTATAGAAACTGAATATCCGTCTTCTTCTTGAACGCGTCTTCCTGAACTTTCCTGGATATTCATTGACCATCACTCATATGTAAACAAATACTAGAAAGCAATTCCACAGATTCCTCAATAAATCCCACTTTCCAATAGACGCAAAGCGAGAAAACATATTACTCGCATGCCTCATCAGTAGTATCCACCGTTACACCGGTAGCAAGTTTTCCAAATGCTTGGTCTTTGTTGGAGAAAGCTGAAGATAATATCCATCCCTTCGAAAATATCCTAACAGTAGAGCTGAATTGGTTGCTAACTGAAATCTAAGACAGTCGCGCCGTCAAACACTACTAGCCACCCTCACTAACGCCTTATCTGACAACTTCCCACCGACTACACGTCAAGATAACTGAAAAGGAACGCTCCAGTCTCGAGCTGACATTTGTTTGGCCAGTTCGTACAGGATTTGGTGAAGCACCAGGAGGATACGAATGGAAGCCAGTCCCCATAATGGATTGAACCCGCCAAAACCCAAGTCGGCTTCCAATTCAATCCAGAAAACTATGTTTCCACTCTTTCTCCGCTCAGTGTGCTACCTAACGTGCTTGGGTTATTGTCACTTGGCTCTAAGCTCTTGTTAGAGATAAACACAACCCGCTTGACACGTTCGTTTGCGGTGTGAACTATTGTATCCGCAACTTAGCGAGTTCCTTCTCCTTCTTGCGGTTTCGGTGTTCTACGTGTGAAATCATAGGCAGTCAATTTCTCATGCATGTACGGTTTTTTTGCCCAAGTTTACGCTGCCTTGTAAAGAACATTTTATCGTTATCACAGATTTCCGAAATAGTTCGAACATCCCGCTATTCATGTCCGGCAGGAGAATTGGCATTGTACTTATGGCTAGGTCTGATTATGTTGATAAGGTTTGAGCTCGAGATAGTTCAGTGGTTAAAGCGCGAACTTACTGACCAGAAGATCTGTGGTTCAAACCCATTCCAGGCATCTTGATCGCTCCCGTCTAACCTTGGGCCACCTGGCAGTATCTCGGCATTCGAACTTCCTTAATGTGGCACCGAAAGATTGTTATAGCTGACAGCTTTTGAAAACATTCAAAAGATAAAATGCATCGGCTGAAGACTCTATCGGGATGGCCAACTAAAGCGATCAAATGCAATCGTTTGAGACAGTTATCGGAGCTATTAGTTAGCAGATAAAGCTTATCAGACTGGGCTGACCCTACACATGCTCAACCATCGTCCACCGGCAAAACCATAATTTTCCACTGCACACCCTAACGGTTCGGGTTCGTGATGTGGCAATGTGCAATGAAAGCGGCTGCTGTCGAGTTTCCTGGTGCAGCATCTTCACACCTTGCTGCCTGGGGTTCACGTGACTCTCCTTGCAAGTAGCCAGCATGTCACTTCCTAGCCAGATTGCCTAGCTAAACTGTGTCAGTCTCCTTATACTTCAGGCTCGTGTTTGATCGATGCTAAACCACACTCAATGATGGCATCTTATCCCACACGATTTTCAGTTGTGTTTGTTTCAGACCTCCTGTTCTCGATCGTTTCCCCTAGATAGACGAGGTTTTTTCCGCACAAGAGCCCCACCCTTCCCTCTCTGCTGTGGCGTTCTTTCGTCGTGGGTGTATGAAGAGGACGGTGGATCTGGACGTTGTAGATCTGCTGCCACTCTAACCGGAACATTTCATTTCTCAGTCAAGGATGGAAAAAACTGAGCGAAAAGTATTGTATATTGGGATGGGGTTGTTGCTGATCATATGCGCTTGCCTTACATCAGCCCTCAATGGCGCTCGTGCATCCAAGCTATTGCCTTCAATGCATAGCTCCCTTCCGAATCCTCCCACCTAGCAGTCCTGTATTTACGCACCAATTTATCAGCTCCCGCCTTCAATGCACAGCTATCTACCCCACCTCACCAAATCATCGGTGAACGAAACTGTGGAGCTACAACCACTGTACGACAAGTACGCGGTTGTTACAGCTGATGTGATGATGATGATGATGGTGATGATGATGATGATGATAATGATGATGATATAGTAATCCTGTCGTCCATTCATATTTCATCAACACAGCTTTCCCAGTTGGAACCGTCGTTCCACGTGTTCTACGTGTGCACAGCCGTTCGCAAATTCTTCTTCCTGGACCCACTGCGCGCGGGCCGTGTTCGCATCACTGACATTTTGGCCAGCACCTACCTGGACTCATTGTTGGAGCTGCGCGAGCCGCAGACCACCGAAGCACAACTGGCCAGCAATTGGTTCAGCCATCAATCGGCGATGCGTGTCTACGGGAGTTATTTACAATTGGATGAAGATCGAAACGGGATGCTCACTCGTGCTGAACTATCCAGGTGCGTATAGTTTTCCGTGAGCACTACTGGTAGGTCTCCGTCTTAGTAGACCTGTTTTGCAAGATGGTATTATCGGTTTACCTTGCTACTGATGACACGCTCACCCGCTTTGCTTATAAGCGTGTCTTTCAAACTCATTGAGGTCGGTGCATAACATGACCATAAAAAAATCGTTCAGCTGTAACACCCTTTCGGTGCCTAGCTGCATGCCACCCGAGGAAGCACGAGGGCTGAGATACTGCTAGGTTGCCCAAGCCTAGACAGGGGAAGTCGAGATGCAGAGGTCGGGTTCGAACCACGGACCTTCCGGTCAGTAAATTCGCGCTCTAACCACTTGAGCCATCTCGCCATTACCATCTTGTGCTTGATTCTTCCTGTTCATGAATTTTTATTTCATAGTTCTGAATGTTACTCCACTACGGTGGCTCATAAGAAGAGCGTACATTACGGGGAAGGATGTTTAGAACTCCCTCTCCCCGAGTGGCTCTCTCTTCAGGGGAGACCAAATAGTTGTCAGTGAGAAGTGCTCTTTGTTAACTAACTATCTCCGTAAAGGTCTCCATTTGGGGTACAACAAACTAATAAGCTGCAGACATATCCGTGTTTATCATCATCATCATCATCAAAGACAGCAACATCAGTGTTGACACTGATGCTTCACTGCCGTACAACCATAAAGTTCGTCTAATTTTCATATATATATATAATTATATATTAAAAGCCCTAGAGTGAAAAGAAGAGAAAAAGAGTGGATGAGGGAGGGGACCTAGTGCTGGCCTATGTCAAGCATTCTGAGGTGCCTACACCTCCAACCGCTCAATCAGACAATCTGGAAAGAAACTGACAGCATGAACGCCACTGACATCGATTAGCCGCCATTTCTTGCAACGTCTCCAGCCAAGCACAGGCGGGGTCACGGGGACCCCATCCTGGAAGGCGTACAACACCAACAACACCCAAACTCTTCGTGATCTCTTTCACGCCTTTCTGCCAAGTCATGCGCTGTCCACCTCGCGGTTTGCGCCAGTCTGAAGGAGGCACGGAGAACAACACTCGTCTCGGTAGACGGTGTTTCGGCATGCGTAGCACATGACCGAGCCATCGTAGTCGGTGGTGCTGGATGATTTCCCCAATTGAAGTACCTGCAGCACAACCAAATACCCGTTTTCTAATCACCTCGTTACTAACACGCTGACGCCATCCAAAACCAGCCACGCTTCTGAGGCACGGTGGTCGAAAACCTGGAGACGCCTCACATCATCTGTCCGTAGAGGCCATGTCTCGCACCCATACAACAATACAGCCCTTACTGTAGCCTGGTACACACGACCCTTAAGATCTAGTGAGATGCCTTTTGACGCCACAAGTGACGCAAATTAGCAAACGTGATTCGAGCCTTTGAGATTCTTGCACTGACTTCATCAGACACACTTCCGTCAGAGCTAATACAACTACCGAGGTATGTAAAGTTTTCCACAATCTCCAGTGATTCTCCTTGAATTTTAAGGGATATGTCCGGAGACTGCACGTTCTGAAGCATGACTTTGCACTTTGAAGGTGCAAGGCGCATGCCAAAAGATGGTATGATGGTGGTCAGTCTATTCAACAGGGCTTGTGCTTCACTTTCGTCTTCAAAGATGAGGGCGATGTCATGCGTAGTCCAGATCGACAAGGCTCTCACCAGCAACATTGACATGGGTTCGCATGGTTTGTATTGCTGATCCCCCCCCCAAAAAAAAACCCATCGCTTTATGGATTTTGCTGCAGCAGAATTTCATAATCGTCTTTCCCTTTCCCAGATACAGTAACGGCACTTTGACAGACGTGTTTCTGGATCGAGTTTTCCAAGAGTGCACCACATACGATAGGGAAATGGTGAGTGTTTATTCACAATTTTTACAATTCCTTTCCGCTGTGTTCCTGAGAACTTCAATTACAACACACTCGGCTAAGTGGAAGAGGTAGGTTGACAAATTGTGGGGTAATATCTTTATGGCAGCCTTGTCTTCTACAGTATGGTGGCAAATTCCCCTATGGATTTGGATAGTCTCTCCCGCCAACTGTGGTTGTATGTGACACCTTAAACGGGGCAGCCATAACCCGGGTTTTCTAGTAAGCATTTTGGAAGCGGGTCCATTCACTTTGAGTTGGCAGCGGTCTTTTTTTTAGAGGTCTGCGCAATGCTTCAGAACCCAACCCCCAGTAGGCTTTTGGTCACTTCGGCCGTCCATTGCCAAAGCCTCCTTGGTCAGAGTTGATGAAGAGTTCTCTTTTCCGAACCTCTCTGTTGATAAGACGTGTTTATGTGTATTCCAAGCATCCGGTCGTTTCAATCAACACAAATTAGTTACGTACTTGAACATTGCTACCCAAAATCCACAGTGTACGCTCTGTGACTCAGTCCTCCGGTTGTAACTAGAAACCGGTGGGAGCGCGTCAGTTTGGTTCAGGGTATCAGCCATAAACCAAGAATACATTAGTTCCACCTAGTGCAATTTCGTCCACCGGAAGTACTTGAGTCCACTGTTTTGATCAGGAGACGCTTCAATTGGAATAAACAGGGTTGGAGCAAGAATACAACCCTACTTCACTCCTGTGTCCATTTCGGCTCAATAAATTCACTGGCACGTTAAAGGACATGGGGTATTTCACGGAGCAGGCACATTTTGAGGGCAAAGTTTTCATCAGACACACAAAATCCGATATTTTGACAATCTGACACTCTTGATGGTTGCTATTTGCATGTGTCTATTTCCGTGTGGTTGTCTCTTTGGGTTTCCGTGTCGTTTCCACCTGTCTTCTCTATATCTCTTGCAGGTTCGAATATACGCAACCAACAAAGAATGTTCATCACATCTATTCTCTCGTTATTGGTTCTGGATGGTTCTTGGGTCGAATGGGTCTCTGTTTGTTTTTTTTCGTGTGGTGGTGGATTTTGAAACCAATGCTTGGAAGCCTAATTAATGTCTTCCCATCTTGTTCACCCCTTCCTCCATGTCACAGGACTACAAATCCTACTTGGACTTTGTTTTGGCAATGGAGGACAAACATGAGCCTCAGGCGCTCGCCTACTTGTTCCGCATCCTTGATGTGGGTGGTCGTGGTCGGCTGACTCCGTTGACGATCAAATATTTCTACGACTCGCTGGAGGAGAGGCTCCGTAGCTCGGGCTATACTCCACCCACATTCAACGATATTCTCAATGAGATATTTGACATGGTTAAACCGGCCAATCCGAACTATATCACGTTGGATGACTTATTACGCAGGTTCGTTTTTGCCGTGATTTCCGATGTAGCTGATAAGTCATGGCTCATTTGTCTTGACCGAGCTTTCTGGGCGCGAAGAATTTTTTTTTGGTCACCAAAGCCTCGTGAACATACTACTCGGGAGTGGGAGTTGGGTCAAAGTTTCACTAGGGGCTGAAATGTGGAGAGTGCGCGAATTTACTGACCGGAATATCCGTGGTTCGAACCCGACCTCTGCCTCTCGACTTACCCTGTCTAGGCTTGGGCAACCTGGCAGTCTCCCAGTCCTCGTGCTTCCCTCGTGTGGCATGGCAGCTAGGCACCGAAAGGGTGCTACAGCTGAACCGTTTTACCCGCTCTACGTAGGTTTTTAAGTATAGGTAGTCCCCCCCCCCGCCCTTCGAAGACAGGACTCCACGGGAATAACTTTCAAGTTTAGTACATACTCTTCGAAGCACTCTTGCTCGGGTTGTCTCTATGTGCTCAGTCTCCCACTATTATTATTATTATTATTATTATTATTATTATCAGTGTGCCCGTGCTAAGTCCACTTCGCTCCCATAATAGACAAGGCTGTGAGGAAGTATTTGTTGAGTTTTGAAGTTGCGCATCAGAAACATTGACTTTTAGAGGTTTCTCAAACGGATGATGTGCCGCCTTCATCGTTGCGCTGTGCAACACTTTCGAGGAGAGGACATCAGGTAGGAAGGAAATTTATGGCTTATGGTGGGGATGACTTATCCTCAGATTTAGTTTACATTAAATTGTGGCTGAGGGGGAATGTTATTCGAAGCGTCCCGCCCTTCAGAGGTTACTGGGGCATGTCTACGTCAGTTCATAACGTTAAGTCTCTGAACACACCCCTTACAATTCAAGGAGAATCACTGAAGGTTGTGGAGAATTTTACATACCTCGGTAGTTGTATTAGCTCTGACGGAAGTGTGTCTGATGAAGTCAGGGCAAGAATCCCGAGGGCCAGAATCACGTTTGCTAATTTGTATTACTTGTGGCGTCAAAAAAGGCATATCACTGTGTCTCAAGGGTTGCATGTACCAGGCTACAGTAATGGCTGTGTTGTGTGGCTGCGCGACGTGGACTGTGCGGACAGATTGTGTGAGGCGTCTTCAGGTTTTTGGTCACGAGTGCCTCAGAAGCGTGGCTGGTTTTGGATGGCATCAGCGTGTTAGTAACGAGGTGATTAGGAAACGGGTGCTTGGTTGTGCAGCAGGTACTTCAAACGCAGAAAACATCCAGCACCATCGACTACGATGGCTCGGCCATGTTCTACGCATACCGAAGCACCGTCTACCAAGACGAGTGTTGTTCTCCGTGCCTGCTTCAGAATGGACAATTTATGACTTGACAGTAGGGTTTGAAAGAGATGACGAAGAGTCTTGGTGTTGGCGATACTGTCCGCCTTCCAGGATGAGGTAGGCCCATGTGAGTCCCCTGCGCTTGACTGGAGACATTCCAAAAAATGGCATCCAGTTGATTTCAGTGGCGGTTTCGTCTGGTTGAACGCTTCGAGTTCTAGGTACCTCAGAATCCTTGCGATAGATCAGCATCAGGTCCCTCCCCTCACCCACTCGTTTCTCTTCTTTTCACTCTAATATAATTAGACGAACTTTATGGTTGTACGGCACTGAAGCATGAATGTCAACAACGATGTTGCTGTCTCTGATGATGATGATGCTACAACTGATTGATCGTGACGGGGGCTGCGCTTTTGAGTTAAGTGACGGGTTCGATTTCTTCCGACCGCTACAATGAACGAGCAACGAGAGTGTAAAATATTCTCCGACCTCCAGAAGATCCAAAGCACGCTACAGAATAAGTAACAAGCAAAATAAGGTTGCTGAAGAAGAGTTATCTGAATGTGTTTTGTTCACACACACAGGGCCTGATGGAGAGACACACAAACTGCGTTTTCCTCACTCATTGTTTCAGGATCTTATCGGTCAGACTGAAACATGACTCAGCGGCTGTGTTGGTTAGTGTTTATGCATGAGTCTCTCTAACTGGACAACAATTGGCTTCACGATAGCTAAACGGCTACAAGCTGCTGGGCGTCATCTCATTTGCGCAGGGTATTTGAAAATTGAACATTCTCAAGCGACGTCTTGAACTTTCCTGGATGTTCTTTGAGTAGTGAACAATAATGAACAAGTACTGCAAAACAGCTCCCTAATTTCCTTACCAACCTTCCATCAGATGCAGGACGCCGCTTTGACAGCTGACTAGACACTACTCATATGTGTAGTCAGTAGTATACACCGTTACCCTGGGCATTTTCAGACTGAGCGTCGGATCAGAGGATGACCATTGTCCTTGGTTTGGTGTTTGTCACTCAGTAGTACACTATGTAGCTATGTTTAGCGGTGTTTTTTAGCTTATCTGATTTACATGCAATCCTGTTCCCTTTAGCTTATCTGATTTACATGCAATCCTGCTCTTACTTCAGCGGCAAAGGAGACACTGTTGTGAGCGTCCTAACCGATCTTCAAGGATTTTGGGCCCACGAGAACCGTGAAATGCTCATGTCCGAACTATCTGACGAAGCAGAATTGTGAAACTTCTCCGTCGCCACCTCCATCTGTGCGCTGCACACAATGCGTATTGCGGAAAGTGCGGATAGACAGATGGCAGCAAACGTTTCTGAGAAATGTATCTCAGATTGTAACCGAGCACACCGTTGGATGTGCCTTTGAATATATTGTTTTTTCTATACTTTTGTCATTAGATTGCTTCTCTTCTCACTACACCTCGTCTTTGTTCCAACTAGTGGTGTTACTTCTCCATACAAGATTCTGTGCGGTTGATCAGCTGATTTCTAGCCATCAGAACTTGGGACTGGGTTCGCACCCGAAACGGCACCGAGCTTAAGGTGTGAGCTTCTGACTAGAAAGACTATGCATCGAATTCTGTTGACCTTTGAGCAGCACCAAAGTTATAGTGCAGCCCAATGAATTTGTGAGCCTGCACTTTGCACCTTGAATTGGATGATTTGACGCTGAGCTAATTGTGTGGACATCTATTTCTTGCCAGCTTCCAACTAGGAGAAATCCGTGGAGGTGGTGGTGTTCATGACCTATCAGCTCGCAGCGGGTGCGCAAAAGATTTTGGTTGGGACTTTATAGCTGCCATGATGTTGATCATGTGACCGGTAAGTGATTGCCCCTACCACTTTCGTTCTATAACAGTATTTTGCACGTTTTACGTCTGCGATCGCACATATGAAAACAAAGAATAACTGATCGTGACACGTCTCCTTTCAGACCTGATAGAATCGCTGGTTGTCACTTTGAAGGTTGACAAGGTCGATGTGCTAATCTGCCACATCGTTCGGGTCTTTCAGATTGGCTCCTACCTAGTTTTGCTAACGATTTGTCTGTAAGGTGGAATGAGTCCTAGAGAACCGCCCCAGATATGGGATTATTCGGTCCATGGTAGCTCGAGATTTATCGAATTTTCCTTGCCTTCTTTGGTATACATTGCTTCCCCCCAGAAGAGTGTGCTTCTGTAAGAAACTGGGTCCCAGTCACCAGTTGTTGGCTGTCCAGCGGAAGGAGTACGTCCAAGCAGCCTGGTCACTAGGGTTGCCATGTATTTTTCGTTCATCTCACTTCGAAAACTACGGCCTTGGATGCCCACTCTAAACAACGATGCCCACTATCGATTGAAAAACCGGCGATTTGGATACTTATAGTGTCATCAGTATGGACCAAACAGAAATTGTATCAAATACGCGGGCTTAGTTATTCGCAAATACAACCGGAGTGTTGGGAATGTTCACGTCGCTAAGGAGAGAGTTTTGGATTTACAAGAGCCTCTGCGGTACAGGGGATAATATCGAAATTCACTAACTCTCCCGAATGGTTGGCCAAATCATGACGTAGTTAGTTACCAGAGGCTAGAGTCAACTCCGAGTTCCACTTTCCATTTCCGTCGTCGTGAACCGCTTTGGAAATCCGGTTGTTCGGGGACACGGTACTGTTTCCTTGCTGTAACTTGTCCTTTCGTAGTGTAGCTGTTGGTAATAGGAGTCATCTAGGAGTCATCCAGTCAACGTAGCTGACATATATGCATGAGAATGCATTAAAGGGCGTCGGAATTAAACCGCACCGGACGTACCTTTTTGTTAAAGCAACGCTGAGACGCCGTCCTAAACAGTATTGCAGTAAGCCGGCTCTAGGAAAATGCAGTTTTCCTCAAGCTTAATACACGTCGTAATGCAACCCCACCGGAAGGAGATACTGATGCGACATTCATCGCTCCAGTTCGTGCAAATATGAACCTTGAATTTTCCATATGCTGTGGAATTCATGTACGAGAATGTGTCCCCGCCAGAGAGGACGCGATTTTTGCCGGTCCCGACGATGTACGTTCCTTTTGCGGTATCACTGTATTCGTGCTAACTTGTGACCCTAACCGAGTGACAAAATTACTCGTTCGCAATGATAGGAACTGACGGCCTATTACATTTGTGTGTGCGCTGCAGAAGTGAAGTATCCCATATCAGGCTCACGAAACCTCGAGTGCTTTACCGAAGCTTCGGTAGGAACCACCATATGATTGGGATCGATCAAACACATAGCTGTTGCCCCTAAGTTTGCCGCTGCATAGTTCGTTTTGCTGGCTGTTCGTGGCCATCCGAGATATCGATTTGGTTGCCTGATCAGTTCTGAAGGACAAACGGATGTAAACCGGCTTATTCCCGACTGGGACTGGTTTCCGAATGGACGTTGCCGACTATATTTACTCCCCAAACGGGTTGGGTATCGGTTCTGAATGAACATGCCCTCCAGTCGGCTGTCAGTGTATCATCCGAGCCGACTCATTGTTCTAACCGTCAAACATCGTGTGCAATTCTGCTGTTCCATGATTTATGATTCTCTATCGAGCTACTCCAAAATTATTCAGTAGTTTGAATATTATGCTATTAACGATCGTGGCGCGGCCGCACGGTTCAGTAGAACTAGACCGATGGGAATAATGTTTGTAAAACACGAACAAGGGGGGATAATGTAGCTTTTTTTGACGCCCTTGTTATACGAGACACTTTTTGATAAGCTCAAAATAGCACTCTATCGCTAATCAACGGAACCCGCGTTTCAAGCGCAAGAATGCGCACAAGCAATGGGCGGGTGGCTTCCACCGCTGAGAATCAGACCATACTCGTGAATCTGGGTGGCTGAGCAGATAGGCTGTTGACTATGTCCTTTGGATGTGAATCCAGAAAGCTACCTCCAACGTAGCTACTGACCTCTGTCATCATAGATCATCATAAGCGTGATGATAGAAAAAGGAGAATATGTCAAGCTACACTGCAGCACACTTCGCTTGTAATACTTTTCAGTTCCCTTCAGTTCATATTGCCCAAATACTTCCGTCTCCTTAATCTCATGAAGGACGTTGGTGTGGTGGAGGTGTTCCTCTTCACCGTCGCGATATTGTCCTACGATTGTGAAGATCATGCCGCTGGCGGATACAAAACGGTCATTTCTCAATCATGCACACGCATACGTTTCGTCCAGATTCGAAATATTTCCATTTGCCCTATCGGATTGATGAAGTTATGACACGCCGACATCCAGAAGGTCTTTGTTTTTGCTGTGGAAATTCAGAACCAGGACATAAGGACCCTCTGTTCGTTTGTTGTTTGGTGCATTCACGCCTTCAGGATCGTTCACTGCGTGCACACCATGTTGTTTCCATTCCACAATCCTGAAGGACGAACTTTTCGTCAAGGCAAAACAACATTCCGCTATTTTGTTATTCCTCAAGATATATGGTGCCTCTCAATAAGGTCCCATGGAATCTCAGTGGTCAGCTAAGTCGTGGATTCCAGTTAGCCCCGAGAATGGGTGTACTTCAATGAAAACGGTCTAAGAACTGGATATTCGGGAATAGCTGGGTATTTTTTCAGAATTAGAAGTGAAACGGAGAACCCGTGAGAGTTTTGGATCTTTTCTTGTTTCTTTTCGCATTTCCGCGACAGTGATAGGCAAATCCTCGGCCCAACTCATTAGATTTATCAGTTCCACTGTTTTTCGTGTGTGAAATGGCACATCCCGTAGAGGTGGGCGGCTTAAGGCATTTGCTATGAGATTCGCTTTTCCAGAAACGTATCGCAGACGATACCGATAGCAGGTAACTTTTAAGGCCCAGCTTCGCATTCTTGGCGACGTCATTTGGGGTATTGGTTCATTTCCTCTAAGGCTTGTGGTCCGTGGCTGTCGCAAGTTTGCCCGAAGACGTAGTACTGAAAACGTGTCACCCCGAACAAACTAGCCAATGCCTCCTTGCCGATTTGTGCGTAATTGCTCTCGGCAGGCAAAAAGGTAGTGAAACTTAAGCAACTGGCCTATGGAGTCCCGATCTATTTTGCGATAGCACGGCTCCCATACATCCACACTCCGCCCATCCACTCCGTTGTGTACGTTGTTGCAGTACTGGGTCGCCTGAGTGTCTACTGCGCTTCTAAATGCCCAACCTGCTAACTGATGGAAAAAGATCCAGGAACGAACGACAAATGCTGACACAGTTTGCATTGTCTCATCTGCTGACGGCCCGAGAGTTGTCAAACAATTCAACTCATACTACTTAGAAGCACGTAGTAGTGCAAAAACTTGTCACCTTGCGCTGTGTCCAGGATACGGTATAAACGCCTGCTGATTCCATGCGCAGGATTCGGCAGCGGTTACCCGAACACCTAACTTCTAGCATTACCGGTGTACTTATGTGATTCCCATACTATTCGCTCGAGAAGGGGCGCACTTAGCCAACTTGCCAGTGGAAATGGAAAGATCTTGTGTGTATCAATTGCAGTGATCGCTGTGACAGACCTCTCCAACGAAAAATCCACAAAATTGTTCTTCCTAGGTCGCCAATTGGTGTTTCATTTCCGGTCAGCTCGGAAGTGCAAAGACCTTCCTTGGCAGTCTCTACGGCAGGGACAGTGTGACCAGCGGCTGAGTAGCATAAATTTCTGTAACTATCAGCATGAGTATTTGTTTACTTTCCATAAAATTCCTCTCCTTTTCCATACTGACTGCAAGAGTGATGCAAACCACAACCGTCAAGAAGACAGTGGTTTCAGGGGTGCAAACAAAAACCACGTGGTAGAGAAGGGCGGATTCATTTCATCTTAGGAAAAGCAACTGGTTTTATCCTGTTCCGCGCTGGTTCGAACTTGGTTGTCTACACAATTCCATGATTGCTCAGTTACTCTGCGCTTCACAGTATACCGCTGCTATGGCAAATTGTTGCTGAATATTACTCAGAATTTGGCAACTTCCTCCCCAAAAGGGTTCGCATTGAACAAACCTTTTGAGGAGAAACACGTCCATCAGAAAGACAATTTCAGTGGCGGGGCGTTTTGTCTGCGACCACTTCCACCCTTGAGAAGACAGTTCGTCATAACCAAACTGAACTATTTTTGGAATTTCAGAAAGTGCTTGGAGGAAACATCACAGTGAATTTGCCCTATACCCCTTTATAGTATTGGTCTATCAGTACAGCGAATTTGTTTCAAGTGCAGTTGATATACCGCCCAGCCACGGTCGACGTGCGTTGACTTCGAGGTGCTGGCCAGCTAGCAAGTATGGATCAATAGCATAGGGTACTTCCATCGTACCGTTTCCTTTCGGAGAACAAGTCAGCCAGAAATTATTTTCTCTCCGGTTCTGTGTGGCTTTTTTCGTCGACGATGTGTTCCAATAGACGGAGATTTTGTGCCGGTTCTTCGTGTTGACAAGCTTCATCAAGGTGGGGTAGCTTTACTGTCTTAGAACGTGTTATGATAGGCTCATTGCAACAGGAACCACATCAGTGTTTGAACACTGATGTCATACTGACGATGCTGATAATGGTTCACATGTATAGCTATGTATAGCCAGCTGATTGGTTAACTAATGCGGCCAAGTGGCCGTAACGAAACGTCTGTCGGATATGTGGTTTTTGCCATGGGAAGAAAGCAAGGCAAGCGTAATTTACAGCAAGCTTCTGGTGACACTAGGTTGGATAGCGAACGTTCTAGTTCGTCAGCTTCATCCGTTGCTTACCAAGATGTTATGACTTGCTGAACGGTCGTGCAGCTCTGTGTTGGTCCTTGGCTTCCTGCTCCACCCACTATCGTGTATCAAAAGACACGGTAGCTCCAGACAGCCCTTTTATGGAGACGAAGGAAGATTAGTGTAACTGTATTTATAGGGTAATTACGGAATGTTCCACAAGGTCGTGCTAGAATCTGCGTGATGGGGCGAGAAGTGTGGAGCTGAAAATGCTCGATCCAGATTGGATGGCATTCTGACCAATCAGGGCATGCCTTCGTTTGGTCCGTAGCCCGCACGTGACAACTACGTCCAATTGACGTGCTGTTCGTTTATTAGGGGCGGCTGACCTCCGGACACCAGGCTTCTGGAACTCTAACTAGTGCGAAACGATCCGATAGGGTCAACAACGTGGTCTGTGCCGCCTAGGTGCAAGACAGTGGCATCCCTGAAGTACCAGATAACTCCAAGATTAATCTGGAAAGTGTTATGCTCTCTTATTCCTAACCGTTTGCTCAAGCTTTTCTGCGGTGCAACAGCGGTGTTCCACACAGATAGCATTGCTTGATAACGACTGAAGTGATTTCAGTGTGTCTGCTTCATATCGTCAAACCCGCGTCCCTAACATTTGTGGCCTCACCTGGGGCACGTTAATTCTCAAGTCGCAGGCTCATGCTGTGACAAACTAAAATAGTTTTGGTGGCGTCCGTCAGAGTCATCTTATGCTCTCCACCTCTGCGAGGCGGTACCAACATCATAGAAGGAGCGAGTTGCATGTCACGCGTAGGCTGCGGACCGAACGAAGGCATGCTCTGATTGGTCGGAGTGTCAGCCAATCAGGACCTCGGCGTATTTTGACCCAGTGAAGCTTCTAGTGTGACCTTATGGAACAGTCCATGATGATCCTACAAATACCGTTGTAATAAATTTCCTTTGTCTCCGTAAAGGGCTGTCACAAGCTACCGTGCCTTTTGATATAACCACAATTGGCAGAAGGGGAAGCCAAGGGGTTGCACGACCGTCTGCAGTACAAAACCGGCGACGGGGATTACAACAGCACGAAACTCTTTACCATGAAACATCGCTTCCAGTTTGGAGGAATTCCCTTTAATGAAACCACTTGGATAATTTGGTGTGGGCCGCTTGCTCACGATCGGCTTTATAAGTCAACAAAACCCACATTTCTCTCATAGGTGACTACCTACCTAGGTGACTACTTCCCCTGACCAAGTTGTACTTCTCTCTTCCTTCGTGTCAAAGTAGGAGATTTCAGTTAATTATTAGCTGGCCAATACTCCGCTCGCCAAAGTTAGCAATTGGTTTGCAAATGTCTCGCTCCCAAGTGAGCAGACTTCGTCAATATGCGGTCGGTAGAGTTGCTATTCGGCAAGCTGGGCGAACAGATCACTAACCGATCAAAAAACGCACTCGGGCCACCGATGAAAAGGAAGAAGGCCTTTCCTGCGGAGTTGTTTACTAGAGAAACACCAACTCAACAGTTACAGACTATTGGACAGGGGTGCAAAACTCTCATGTGCATCTTGTTTACAAAACTGAATATCCATCTTCTCCTTGAACGCGTCTTCCTGAACTTTCCTGGATATTCATTGACTGTTACTCAAATACAAGCAAATGCTACAAAGTGACTCCACAAATTCCGTAATAGATCTCACTTTTCAAGAGACGCGAAGCGGATTTACGGGGAGACATACTATTCGCATGCCTCATCAGTAGTATCCACCGTTACACCAGTAGTTTAACATACGCCCAAGATCCTCCCGCATTGTACACTCAAACCAGCTCATCGATGGAGGACCATCTCCCGCAGATGAGCCTCCACACGATAGCAGCTACACGTCTTCAACGAATGCCTATGAATCAATGTACAGTAAATTCGACCTTCCATTAAAGTGGAAAGTCAACAAGTCACAGCATGTCTTTTCCCATCGTAGCTCAAGGCGAACATCTTTCAAGATTAGTGCGGACAGTTCCATTCCTGTTGATATATATATATATATATGTTGATTGCGTGACGGACCGAATGTATCACAGGATTGCCACACTTACTTGCATTGGATGTCACGATTTCTGGACAACAAGTCTAAAGAATGATGGTTATCTACTTTGACATTTCTAGGGTTCTGATTCTCGCGAAAATTGACCATCGTGATCGTTGATTTATTTTCCTATACCCTCCGCACCCGCTTCGTTCATTCCGAACAGTCAGCCGGCCTGGGGATAGACTGCAACCTTTATGCACACAGGAAAGACTTCCGCGATTCCTCTTCCACTGTACACACGGCCAAACGGGAGGGAGTACATTTCGCTGAATGTCACTTTTGACAATCGGGACTAGCGGATAATGAATGACATTTAGTTGACTGCCCGTTAGTCCATGATAAAGCACTGCGTGTTGTGCGCCAATAAGTTAGCTGGACACGAAAGCGATGATTTTGGTAGCTAAACCTGACCTGTATACCTCCTTACTAGAGTCTCACTAATTTTAAAGTCAAGTAACCGGCCGGCGAGTGTAAGGGTCAGCTCAGCTACCTTCAAATCCTAAGTACGAATTGAAAGCTGAAGACGTCCTTCTTTGGATGGGTTCACATTGCAAGTGAATTCCCTCCCAAAACTGCAATTGACCGTTTGATTTACGTGAAGTAACATGTAGTTTTGCGCACCAAAATTAGGTTTCTTGATAATCGCCCAAATCGTGAAATTCTCTCACCAAGTGCACCAAATAGAACGACAAACTTGTGTCCAGCCGGTCTGCAAAGTCTGGACGAATCAACCAAGGCAACCGTTTTTTTTTCAAGCTACCTTCGCCTACTTTCAGCGTAGGATTCTCAGATTTGCAATGAACCAGAAAGTTAGCAGCGTTATTTTTACTTGCGTGCTCAAAATTGCCACAACCTGCCGTAAAACAATTTGTGCAGATTGAGACACGCCATTGCAGTCATGTTCATGTTCGTAGCTGGAGATGGACAAAGTCCGTGGGTTAGACCTCTCTTTTGTTCGTGCATTCTGGATTCTAGAAGCTAGGATGAGGCACCTGACACCTACCTTGAGGTGACAAGCGTTCGCTATCTGATTTGTCGACTCTTTTCGCTTTCCGGTACGCACATCTTGTTAGCCCCTTTTCTATCCGCCTATAGTTGGCAAGAAACACAATGGCCACTAACCTGACATGTTCAGTTTGTTTACAGTCCTCTGTACCGAGTCTTCATATTCACGAACTGACCGGAACTGCATGTCTCCTTAGCCGATCAAGGCAAGCATTTTTTCGCCGTATAATGAGAGCACAAATACATTGCCCTTTAGATAACTCAGATTGTTCAACCCAAATCAGTGTTGCTGGCCGTGGGGCGTCATTCACGGTCGACAAGGCGAAACTCCGGAAGCGATACGGTCAACAGCACCCGCTTCGCCTTCGAACAGAACGTCTGGTGAAACCAACTGGTGAAAGTGAAGCGTAACACAGTTCGCTTTGTTTACTCGAACTGTCAAAGGATGGTTGTTATGGTCCAAAAGCGGAACGACAAGCGACAACAGGGCAGAGAGACACAAAACCGTGTGGGTCTGCGATAGTTTTCACTAATTAGCCACCGCCAAATCGATATGGCACTCGTTTCTAACCTAGTTTTGTCTGTATACACCAAAACAGATCCGACAAAACTGTGTTGGAACGAGCGTTTAGTTGTTTACAGCTCCTGACTTAATGAAATCCGGGACAACTGTGTTAAATTCAGATTTACGTCTTCGGCGTGTGCTGTTACCGGGTGTACTGAAAGCGGCTACAATCTCGTTCTGTTTCGGTGAGAGATGGCCCAAGTGGTTAGAGCGCGAATTTACTAACCGGAAGGTCCGTGGTTCAAACCCGACCTCTGCCTCTCGACTTCCCCTGTCTAGGCTTGGGCAACCTGGCAGTATCCCAGCTCCATGGTTCCTTCTGGTGGCATGGCAACTAGGCACCGAAAGGGTGCTACAACTAAACGATGATGATGATGATGGTTGATGATGATGATGATGATAATGATGATGATGATGATGGTGATGATGATGATGCAATGAATTCACTCCACTCAATGCTGTCCGGTAGTCAACCTTATGATCTTGTTCCCATCCAATATCGTTTTTCCCCGGGTGGGGGGGGGCTGCGCAGAATTTTAGTAACAAATTTCTCCGCAGACAATTACTCACCTATAAATTGAAGATGAACTCTAATTCGACTGAAAAATACTGAACAAATACCTGCTCGTGCTCTAGTCGGAGCTACACTCAGTATCTCGAAGCTGTTTTTGAGGTTTGGTGAAAACTCTTGGGTTTCATCAGGGAGACCTAATCGAGGACACTACCTCGAAAGCTAGAATATCGCTCCAATAGACCTTATTCAACACACTCGTTTGAGGGGAAGATCGCAAACAGGATGTTCAATTGACTTTTTTCAAAGTCTCCCATTGTCACAAGACTTATTCACGAAAGAATGTTCGTCTCCATGCAGCTTCCATTTGGTGTTCACCTGCGAAGCAAGATCCATGAAAATTCAAGGACTGGTCCTCCGGATAAACTGTGCAAGGCGAAAAAGGATACTATCCAGAGTTTTCACTAATCTTATACATAGTTGTATCTGTTCGAAGCGTGAGCCCAATCGTCTGTTCAGACGTGATAATCCAGCATGCGCTGGTGGAGTAGTGGAGTAGTAACACGCTCGCCTCGCATGTCAAATGTCCGGAATCCATACCCCGGCACGGCCATTGGATATACACCGCGGATGAGCCCTAGTAAGATCGAAACTCGAGTCCAGTGCTTCACTGCTTTGGTGCGGACTCAGAAGAGGAGGTGTACTGTTCAAAAGTGAGTAGTATTTACGCGAGTTCCAAAAATTGCGCAACCACCTAAAACTAAAGTTCACAGTAGTTGTGCGCAGAAAGCAATCGGTCTGTCTATCCACCGAACACCAGTATCGATTTTTTTAAATGGATTTTTACTCTCAGTCACTCGCATTAAAAAGTCGGCAGCTGGTAAAATGAAAAACTTCTCTCATCCTTTTGGTAATCACAGCTCGCTCAGGTGATCCTAAGCAAGCGTTTAAGATTGCCCGCACGCGATCAGAATCCTGACACCTGAGTATCCGTAGAACATTTGATTTGTGTGTGCAAAGGTTACTGATTCACGATGTGTCTGCCCTGGATTCTACCTTTCATGACACCTGTGTGAAACTGTTTACCTGCCTTGTTAGCGTCGTTATCACGCAAGTGTGTGTTGCATGTGCAGACTGACATTTCGACAAATACTGTCATGAACTTGGTTTTGACAGGAGACTCAAGTGAATCCAACGGAGTCTCTCATGTATGCTGGCTCGCTACCTTGTTAACCCCAGTAAGGGCAAAACCAGTCGTGGTCTGTGGGCGAGTTTTCAGCAACCTCATAAGTAGCGTGTTACGTCTGGGAGACTGCTAGTCGAATTCCAAGATCGATGAAACCTACTAATTTCGGGGTCTCATATGGTTAGAAAAAACGGTATGTTTCTAACACCTATCAGTTTCAAGTCTACTCATGAGTACAGTGTTCCGGATCGTGAACAGGCCAGTTGTAAGCTGACGGTTGGGTGACATCTGCCGGCCAGCAATGGTTGCACCTGTGAACAGCTGCGCACATGCAGTTTCTGCGTAGTCGAATTTGGTACTATGTGCAGGCTCCTGACATCAGTATCAACTGAAATGATTCAGCTTGGAGGGTGTCTTCTTCAAAAGGTAGCCAAGACGCAACAAATCAATAAATTGGTGCTTGTTTGAAGAAATTTGGTAATATTCAATGGAGGTTGTATCCTGCCAGTCGTCATTCGTGATTGGTTTCCGTTAGCGCTGTGTGCTGTCTAAGTGAGCGCTAATCACATTGCTAATCTGCCACCTTTGGTCAATTACTGGCCGGAAAATCGAGAGTTCGAAACTCCCTATTGAAGTTTCCTGAGATGTGCACTGCTAGTGATCCCAAGTGAGGATAAAACAGCTGTACAGTGCTTCTCGACATTTCAGCAAGGATTGGCTTCATTGCCCGCAAGAAATCTCTATTGAAGATCAATAGCTGTCTGTTCACAAAAGGTCTGTTTGATTGCAACCCGGTTTGTTTCTAAAAATGCTTCATCTCAGCTGTGCTGAGAATACTAGAAATTGTGACTGTTCACTCCACCAGTGCAAACGAAACTCTTATCTTAGTTCAGTAGAGTTGCTAAGCTCAGGAATCGGATCTCTGGTGGTTTACTTTCATTTCGATGACCCTGGTTGAGATCCATACATCGTTCAGTTGTAGCACTCTTTCGGTGCCTAACTGCCATGCTACCAGAAGGAAACATGAGAGCTGGGATACTGCCCGGTTGCCCAAACCTAGACAGGGGAAGTCGAGAGGCAGAGGTCGGATTCGAACCACGGACCTTCCGTTTAGTAAATTTGCGCTCCAACCACTGAGCCATCTTGCCTACCTTCAAATTGGCTGTCGATAATTAGGTATCACTCTTATCAATAAAGCACCTAAAAAGGTGTTGTCATTTTTTAGAGAAGTCCTTTCTCTTTCAAGAGGTTTCATTCTTGTCTAGCTATGTGTGCGCCTTGGGTGTGCCTTGTCAGTGATGCGGGTCACCGGGTTTCTATGCATACACACTACAGTTTTAATCAAATTCGTGACAGATGTCGATAGTCCTTTTGCTCTCATCAGTTGTCCACGCAAAATAAACTTTTATGGATTTCCTACATGCTAACTACAGTTAGAAATAACGCATGAGGACATTCGGAGAGAAGGGATGGGGGATTAGTCCCACAATAGACTGTCGTCTAAACGAGTGTATAAGATGTCTTTGTACGTGTTCAGCGGTCCTTTGAAAGCAGTTTGCTTTGCTAACAAGAGCGCCATCGCAGCTGCAGGTGAACCGATAGATGGCATGGATGTAGAAAGGGCGTTTCCTCCAGGTTCGGTAGTTTTTGAGTCGCAGGACCAACGTGGACCGGTTTGGTTCTAATTGCGCGGCCCAAAATGTGCAACCAACAGCGGCTATGAGTTCCTGTTTGACGGTTGCGAGTATGTGATCCCACTTGGATGGTAGTCTTCAGAAGACTTTTTGCTTTCAACAGTGGCCACAGAATTTGCTGTAGCTTTGTGCAGACTATGTGTTTGGGTAAAACGGTCCTGATAACCACATTTCAGTAGAGTTCGTTTCAGCAATTGTCCTTGTTTGTGCATTTTACTGGAGGTGTAAATGTTTCTTGTTCTCTGGAGTGGTATCCTGACTGAGCAGCGTTTATAAGCCACTGATGCAAAACTTGTAATGTAGGTGTGCTGATCGGTTGTTTTGCGGCGCACAGGGCCAATTTCTTTGTTAACAAGACGCCTTTCGAGGAGAAGGCTAAGTTGGGATGCCTAGTTATGTATGTAGCCATACAAAATGTCAACTGTTTAACGTAGGAATAGCCTACGTTAACTGATTCGACACCATTGGAAGGCATCTTAGTAGAACTCACTGATAGACCGGTGACCCGACCAAGTTCGAAAGGATCCTTCAAACAGTGGGGTGCTACAGTTGTCCCGAGTGAATGTAAAACATTGACTGGCCATGGCAAGACTTTGTGATATGTGAAATTCTACGTGTTTGCTACGGATATGAAAGTCACTTTAGGCTTGTGGATTTCCAGTGAAACCCACATTCTAGGTGTCTGAGTTCGCAGTGGCTTAAGCCTCGTGTAGTACTCACCCAATTTCAATGAGAGTGGTGTTCTCTGATATGGAATGTATCCCAACAACCGACCAACAAACTATACGTAGCTCATAAAATTCATCCGAATTGTGAAACTCGTCACTCGGGAAACCAGTCTCCGTGTGACCACGTGATGTGGATCTCGTGATCGAAGGACGAGTGGCGTTATATCCCATCCAAATGCCCTCGTGGCCGAACAGTTAAGTGTTCAAACTGCTGTCCGGGAGTTCGCTGGTTCGAAACCTCTTAGAGTTTTGTGAGGTGCTCGCTGCTGATAATTCCCAATAAGGTTGTAGGAACTGCACAGTGCTTATCGTGTTTTCAACACGGATCAGTCATTTGGCCTGACAAAGCTTTTGTGTAAAAAGCGAAACGCTGCCCAGCAATATATCTACCGATTGTTACCAAACTTTTCCGAAAGCGATGACCACTTAATCGGTTCCAAGCGTTTTTCATCCGATTGAACAGATCTGTTTCACTTAGAGGACGAAATCTTCATTAACCTTTAGCTTGGTTTATCAAAACAATACCTTGTCCTTTGTCCGACTGGGGAAAACGAACGTCCTACGGTTGTCGAAATCGCTTGGTGTTAAGGACAACATTTGGCGTGGTACTGTGGAAAGAAATGGTATGATATATCTCCAAGTTTTATCCGAATTTTTCCAGCTTCCCCAGAACTTTCGCTGTGAGTTCTTTGACTTCGAATTTGCGTCTGCGTTTGATCAATTCGTTTCGGAGGTATTTTGAATTTGGTAATGAGTAAGAGTACATTCACCTTGTCTCTGGCAAACTGGACGGTGGAAAGACTGTGCCTTCTGTGGAGAATGTGGAAAGTGCAACTGGGCAGTATAGCAATCACCCCCCGAGATTACGCAGCGCTCTTCTCTGGTTTTGAATAGAATATCCATGGAAAAGACTCCGAATCTTACCCGACAAATGAGAGTTAGCCTTTGGAGCACTGTCACGAACTTTTGTGCGGTTGCAGTAAACCAGCTCGTATGCTCTCGGGATGCCTTAACGTAGGTCGACTTTTGTGGTTTCCCCTTTGTAAATAGCTTCGTGAACTATGCCGGAAATCGGCTGGAACAGATCAAGTCTTACTAAATCTTTACGCTGGCATTCAGCATTTCGTCCGTCACAAAACAGAGGACAGTTTGGTCATGCGTCACTACACACTGAACAATGTGTATCATGACTAGTCCACGTGGGAATTTTCACCTCGATCGGGATAAGGGTTGTTTCGGAACAGCACTTTCTTTGGATGTTATTGAGAAAGACACTTAGTGGAGGAGCGAGCTTTTCGGATACAACGTAAAGTGGGCTCTGCAGATTCTCCTCCGGTGAGTTCCAGAGTTTATTCGATCGGCTGAGTCTGACTGAAGATGGCATAATATCCTGGTCACGGTACCAAATGCAAGGAAGAAAGTCCTTCTCCGCAAAGTCGTTTATTAGCAAACACCAACTGAGCAGTTACAAGCTATTGGACAGGAAAGTAAACCTCTCATATGCACATAGTTTGAAAAACTTCTCACGCGACTTCAAGAACTTTCATGGATATTCATTGATTGTTACACAAAACGAAAACCGCAAAGCAGTACCAAAGGTTCCGTAATAAACTTCGCTTTCCATTAGACGCGGAGCGGAGCGGAGCTTCGAAACGACCACAGACTGCTCGTACGCCTCATCAGTATTATGTGCCGTTACACTGAGATTAGTACCTAGCGAGACCGAGCACAGGGTCCGATGGAAACGCGGATAAGAATGATCCTCCTCATCACAAATGGTAAGCCGGTATCATTCCGGTTGAACAGACCGCATACAAACCGACGCGCTCAGCCATACCCAAAGAACCGACCAACAGTTATGTGTGGGACGGAAACCAGACGTGTCTATTTGGAAGAACCGGGATATAAAATTCAGACCTGGTAAAATGAAACGGTCGATGAATACAGCACGTTAGGAAGACAACTTCGAGTACTGCTAATCAATTGTTGAGGCGTGTCGTACGTGTGTCGAGGTCACTATCAATGAAAAATATTCACAGCATTTTGCATCCAAAATATCTACCTCAGAAGCAACAGTCGGCATATGAGTGTACATCATACTCTGTCCTAATCCCTCAACCACATATTCAAGAATGTCGATTGATTGGTTATCGATCACGAGGGCTAGTTCGTGAGAGAAATGCCACAAATCAATAACACATTTGGTCATATACTACAAAACAAAGTGAAACATGAAACTTGCACCAAGAATGAATTCGTATGCTACTTGCAATAGTTCGTTCACATGGGAAGAGTAAACAAAGTCCGAGATCGTGATTACACACGGATCACTGAGTGGAAATTTCCTGTCAAATGGACTTCCACCTTCGTGTTCAAAGACAATCAGCACAACACAAGTTTTGTATCAAATTTCGGTCACTGTTGATCAGGCTTCGTGTGATAAGCTGAGCGATTCGGTCTGCTGACAGCCAATCAAAACAACCATGGGGAGACCTAGATTCCGGACATATTTGAGTGCGTGAGGAACGCTCATCTCTGAGTCTCCATCACCGACTAATTTTAGATAAGTGTCATCGGGCAGAGTTTGAATTGATCAGCCGACCTTTTGCCAAGGACCAGATAATAATCGTTCAGCGTTAACATCTTTTCGATGCCTAGCTACCGAAGGAAATACAAGGTTTCGCAAGCCTAGACAGGGGCAGCAGGAATGCCGTGGTTGGTGTCGAAACTTCCGGTCATTAAATTCACGCATTAAACACCGAGATATCTCAGACTCAAAAACCAGAGATTAACGACCGTAGCCATAAAACTGAAGACTAACGTTACAGTGATGAAGGTATCATGATCGGCTGGAATTTGCTTCCTATCGCAACCCTGTAACGACCTAGCAACGCCTGGGGGCAATAAAATCCTGTCTGTAGTCCAGGCCTGTAGTGTGGGCGTGGAATACGTCCAAAATAAACACGCAATGGCCTACTAAAAACCACAGCAACAAACAGCAATTGACGTTTGTTACATTGTCCTCCTTTTCTGCGAAACACCATCCCCGATCGTCTCCAGTCTGCGTCTATAAACCAAACAGTTTGTTGCGTGCGCGATATGCATACTAATTCCGCAGTATATTAGGTTTACGTCTACGCCTCTGTCCCCAACGGTAAGGATTCGTGTAGAACTTTGCAAACCAGCACATCCCGCGACGAAATTATGAGAGGTGATCCGTTTTCTCACACACACCTTTGTTCTGAGAACATTTGAACAGCAAAAGCTTAAAAAAAATCCCGGCAACAATACATTAACAAAACACACGACCAAAGAAAATTGAAAATTATATAACTCACCTCAATTGGACATCCTATCAAGTAAAAACGAATGACCCTTGTATGTGGGACTCACGTCTATTTAACCGCAGGGCCCGGTGCTAGGAGTTTCCCTGGTAGTTCTACCTGTCATTCACCACCTGGACCCTGGCATATTGGAAATAGTTCATTTCCAACGTTTCCTTAAGCTCGCTTGGCAAGAATTTCGTGGGCTGTCGGGGCTGTCCGCCTTCCGAAATGAGGTCCACCTGATCCTCTCCGCGCTGAACTGTCGTCTGTGTTGGTAGTTTCTGTCCGCACAGCACAGCAGCGATGGGAGCAGTCTTCCGTTGCTTTGGAGTGTTCTAAACATGATGCGAGTACCCACAAGTAGTCTCGGAAGACAGCTGTCAGTCACACCTCCACCGGTCGACCCTGTCAGCAGCCAACGCAACTAATACATAAGTATGCATAGGCGCAAGGACACAATCGCCTAACCCGGTTTACTCACTTCAAAAATCATCAAACCAATCAGGACACGCGATGGCTGACTCGTCTTGCTGTTGCGTTTGCTTGAATTCACTTGCCAGCCAGGACTACATCATCACACCCTGCAGCGCTCTACTTTGGTTTAAAACTTTCTAAGCCTGGCTGCATGTTTCCAGGCCCCTTCGACGTTTGCATCAAGTTGGTTCCAGGCCCATTTTTCTTACAGGGCTGCATCTGAATAAACGGCGGTGTTCCCACCAATGAAGATGTCGATGACCTGATATCTCGGAGTAACACAACGTTCAGAATATCCAAATGACCGTTGGATCGTTAAAAAGGGACACATCAAGCGACATCAAGCTCCACCAACACAAATTCAGTGTTTACTCCGAATATAAAGACCTATCTCTCCAGGGTCCATTCTAAGTGGCCACGTCCATCTGGGTTGTAACATGGAAACATTACAACGATAAAATATAACTGACTGAGGCATACTCTCGAGTTACTGCTCACAAACTGTGTGACCCTGACTCTAGTGCGATGCATTCCCACACGGTGTCAAAGATTGGGCCACGTGATCACCTGAAGGCTACGCAGAATGGCACTGACAAACCAAATGTAGGGCGAAAATCCACAACTTTCAGTGCGTAAATCTCACACTATGTGAACTGCGTTTAGCTTCTAACAAACCAGGAGAAGTCAAGATAATACAAAGGAATTCTATCATAGACTAACAAACATCGATGAGCGTGGTTTTCCAAAAGCAGTGTGGCTGATCATGACAAAGTAATCATATCCTACTGCTCTTGGGTACAACAAATATCGAAATGACAATGGTTAGAGAGCGAATTTACTGACCGGAAGGTCCATGGTTCGAACCCGACCCCTGCATCTTGACTTCCTCCGTCCAGGCTTGGGCGACCTGGCTGCCCTCGTGCTTCCTTCGGGTGGCATGGCAGTTAGGCACCGAAAGGGTGCTACAGGTGAACGATTCACCACAGTACACAAAGACGCATTGCTCCGTGTGCGCGGTAAATTTAATGGATTTATGCGTTACATGGCAGTTCCGGGTCAAACTCGGCGCGGATCTTGTTAGACAGTTTGAATGAATAGTGTGGTGAATAGTGTGGAAAGTTCAAAGTCAAAACACAGTGTGGTGAAAAAAGTTGTTATGATCCAACGTTCGGGTTGCCATGGGCAACCTTTCTGAAGCACTGGTTGTAGGGACCCTTGGAATAAGGTTGTCCACGGCAACCGGAACTTCGGATTATCAAATCTCACTCCACCACGCTGTGTCTTGACTTTAAACTTTCCGATACATGTTGATGTATCGCTTGCCTCGCCGTTTGATGTTCTGCCCGACAGACAGGCGGTCATATGGCTACATAAATACAGATGAAAGCACTCTCACCTGATTGCGTCGCTGAGTAAATCACATACTCTAATGCCATCACGTCTTGGGTGGGATCGCACAGACTTGCTGTAATGTTAAGGGCAGGTGTGTAGTGCTCCAACAAACGAGCGAAGTCTACGGGAGTGACAGAGCTCAGTGGTTAAGACAGAAACTTACTGACCGGAAGGTGCGTGGTTCCAACCCAACTTCGGCACCTCGGCTGCTTCTGTTTGGGCTTGAGTAACCTGGCGGTATCTCAGCCCTCGTGCTTTCTTCGGAGGGCACGGCAGGGACGCAGCAAAAGAGTGTTACAGATGAATGATTAAGTGTGTTGCACTGTCGACTGTTGGGTGAATGTGGTCAGTCGACCATCTGTGAGCACTTTAGTGAGGGCGGGGACCTGGGCAAAAACTTCGGTAAACAAGAGATGGTGTAACAGGTGTAACAGGTGTAACAGTTATCTGGTTCGCCAAATGAGAAGCAATGAACTGAATATCAGTATAAAAAAAATTGGGCAGTGTGTAGCGTCTTCCTGGAATGCACCAAAACAGTAATGCACATTTGGCTCTAAGGGAATTCCACCCTAATGGAACGTTGAAAATTCTGTCACCAACCGACGCCTACCTGATGTGGTGTGTGAAAGCGGTCGTGGGCTGCGAAAGAATTTTAAGCAACCTTGTGATTAGCCTGTTACGTTTGGATAATTTATTGCGACATCTCAAAAATCACACCAACTGAAACATGAGACAGACACTTGTGTAGCGCATTCAGTTGAAGAGATTCAGTGAGATTCATCTAGATTCAGTTGAGTTTCCCGTCAAAATCAAATTAGTATGCAAATGGCGTTTTCCACTTCCTCCGCTCCCTTTCAGCTGAGCGCATTCAAATTTTGAATTGGCGCCACACAAGGACCGTATGAACAATATCAATTCCATATCGAAAGGAAATTGAGAATCTAATGTTAGACAACGAGGCGGTGCGGAAGGTCTGCACAATCTGAGTGCAAAAACAGACTAATTTAATTATCTACAAGGCGTCTTATGCCCAATTAGTGGTAGGCAATTGTATCAAAGGTCTTTGAATGAATTCTGCCCGAGTTCGGCTTGTCAGTTACTCCATCCATGCGGAACTGCTCTCTTCGGCTCATCGACTCCAATGAAGGTGAGCACCTCGTCATTAGGTGTGTCAAATCTAGGCGGTGTGCGAGAAAGTTTAGCCAGCCATCTTGGTACACCGCATCCACTTTGTCCGAAGCTGAGGGAATATTCCAGAATCCTTAGTAGCTGAAAGTAAAGTTCTGGCCAGATTGCTTGAACCTCAGAAGTAGTGGTGATGATGATGATGATGATGGTGATGATGGGGGTGATGATGGTGATGATGGGGGTGATGATGGTGATGATGGGGGTGATGATGGTGATGATGGGGGTGATGATGGTGATGATGGGGGTGATGATGGTGATGATGGGGGTGATGATGGTGATGATGGGGGTGATGATGGTGATGATGGGGGTGATGATGGTGATGATGGGGGTGATGATGGTGATGATGGGGGTGATGATGGTGATGATGGGGGTGATGATGGTGATGATGGGGGTGATGATGGTGATGATGGGGGTGATGATGGTGATGATGGGGGTGATGATGGTGATGATGGGGGTGATGATGGTGATGATGGGGGTGATGATGGTGATGATGGGGGTGATGATGGTGATGATGGGGGTGATGATGGTGATGATGGGGGTGATGATGGTGATGATGGGGGTGATGATGGTGATGATGGGGGTGATGATGGTGATGATGGGGGTGATGATGGTGATGATGGGGGTGATGATGGTGATGATGGGGGTGATGATGGTGATGATGGGGGTGATGATGGTGATGATGGGGGTGATGATGGTGATGATGGGGGTGATGATGGTGATGATGGGGGTGATGATGGTGATGATGATGAATATTCAGCTGCAACACCCTTTTGGATCCTTGTTTTCATGCCACCTGAAAGGAGTAGGAGAGATAAAATATAACCAGGTTGCTCAAAACTAGGCAGGAGCTGCTGGGATGCTGTTGTGTGTTGTGTTCGAACCGCAGACCTCCCAGTCGCGCCTTTGAGAATCTCAAACCAGCCACCTTCCATACAGTGGTCAAACACACTTGACCGAAAGCTGTGGGTTCGTGACTCTCTGAGTTTCATGAGGTGCGCACTGCTGCTGATTCCCAATAAGGATGAAACGGTTGTTCAGCATAGACTGGCCTCACTGGCTGACTGATGAAACCTCTACTGCATATTGCAGTTTATTCCTAAATTGTTTCACGCTCGGAATGGCCGGAGTCTCGTTGCATCCCGGTGGCAGCTATCTTGTTGTGGAGTGAGAAACCCCAACGGGTACTCCATGGTAAAACATTTCGAGGTCAGCCACATCAAGAGCACCAATCCAAGTTGAGATATCTGAATGACTCACAGTTCTTTATTGACTGCCTCTTTCAACCCTCCCATAGTAACCACTGTCCAGAGGATGGTCAAATTCAGTGTTCCCTGGGGGACCCTGGTAGAAGATTCACGATTTGGACAATATAAGTGAATGATATTTGGTGTATTCACGGTGTAAAAGCACATCGTGGTTTGCTATCATCAGCTGAAAACAGAGGGTACGCGGCACTGGCAAGTTTGACCAGAGTTTTCAAGTTTCGTTCCCCATGGACGGAGGATGTTTGTTCACACAGGTTTGGTCCTAAAGTGTCACTGTAAAGCGATGGTTTGGTCATTGTTCAGACTCGGTCTGTGAGGATTCGAACAGAAATTCCGCAGCTTCTAGAGTGCCATGACAAGGGATTTGAATGCGACAGATAGACAACAGCCGGGCACATGGGTACGATATCTTGTATGCCACCGAAAGGTTTCATGCATTACACCCTATTCTGTGCTCATTCGTTCTTTGTACGGTGTGCTTGTCCCATAATACACATTATGGTATACGAGATTCCCTAAAGTATCAAAATCCCTCATGAGTTCCCTCAAAATAACATTAAACCCTTTTGGAAAGCACCTGTTTTCGTGATGAAAGTAATTTTCCTAGCGGATGTTTTGTTTCACGAATGCAGGATATCCGTTTTTTCGTCGAATGGATGGGCGGGGGGATATCGTGTATTCCGATTCCATTCTCTCATTGAACAGAGGGTCAGACTGGACAATCGCACGGCGTTTGACTATAAGCGAGTGAAACTATTTGAGTCGGACGAACGAACTGCAGCTGGGGAAACCAGGAACCCAAGAGTTAAGAAGCTATTCGCGAATTATTTCTGCGTTTGAAGTCAATCTGTGCCGAAAATCGGTGCATCCCTGCTTCCTACTCTCTCTCTCTAGTTTCAATGAAGACGCGATTGCGCAACCTGCCAGTTAGTAGTGGAGCACGATACTACTTGGCCACGACTGCCTGATTATCAGTGAGAATAGCCAGAAACTAGACGGGACATGGCGTCACACACCATCTGTCACGCAGTCTACGCCAAATCATGCGGTATTGATTGAATTTAGCGGCCCTTTCTTTGGACAACAAGGCAGTGGGGAAGTGGAAAAACACCTGATATTAGTACAATCCCTTCAAGGTCCACACTGGATTTGGTTAAATGTTGCTTCCACTTAAATTTCAAAAGAATACCGGAAAATTGAAATTCCGGGAATCCCAGTTGTCATGTCCTCCAGCTCCACCCCCACCCCCTAGACCAGTTCCACCTCCCTTGGTTTCAGGTGATTCCCATAGACGCTGTAACATTGACGGGACGGTTTGCTTGCGCTGTTTCGTCGGTGTTCGACAAGTCAGGTTCCACGTTGTTGATATCACATGTCTTGAGATGGGAAAATATGGAAAACTTGTGAACAATATTGAAAGTTCGTAATGCACTACTCATAAGGTTGCTGAAAATTCTTCAGTTGTCTGGAAACATCACAAACGACGGATTCAGCTGGGTTCCAGGTGAGTCTCTCGCAAAACCAAATTTGTTTCCAAATGAGAATATTGGAAGTTGTTTTTTTTATATTCCAAATGTCATGACCCCACTGTGGACGAAATTTCGGCCAACCTCATATGAATGAATTCCAGAACGAAAAAAGCTTATTTAGATAGAGGAAACTCTGCTCAGTTTCAATGATTTGGGCAGGACAGGTCTGGACTTGTTGCTCAAACAGATAAATACGAATAAAGGGAACGCAAACGGTTCGGTTTGCTAACGGCCGTCGAGCAGAGATGGCACATTCACAGAAGTAGTTCTACCAGGGGCTTCCAGGTTCTGTCCAGATAAACAGTTAACTGTAAACCGAACTGAGATGCTCACTCAATAACACCCCATAATCCTCTCAGATTGGCTCATCCCAGTTGGCTCAACAGACCCACGCGAAACCGTGAGTGTCCATTATTCGGATCACACTTCCGAATGAAACAACTGTGACTATCCATTTGTCCCGTCCTGGTGAGCACGATTCACCGTTTCACATACCGTGCCAACCTAGAAACTGACACAAAACACTTGTTGATTTCCAGTGGTTCACCGGCATGTTCATCCGCGCACTTTCGTGCTAGTTGGATAAAATGACGGTGGCAGTATAGTACACGCATGGCTACGTCACGATCACCTGTTCTTTTTTTACGTATCTGCGAGTTCACTTGCCACAGGATCCTTCCATTTGCAAGCAGTCTACCTAAGCCCAACCAATCACCGATTAGGTGCGAGATAGCGAGATGGCTCAGGTGGTTAGAGCGCGAATTTTCTGACTGGCAGGTCCTTGGTTCGAATCCGAACTCTGCCTTTCGGCTTCCCCTGTCTGGGCTAGGGCAACCTGGCAGTATCTCAGTCCTCGTGCTACCCTCGGGTGGCATGGCAGTTAGGCACCTGAAGGGTGCTACAGCTGAACGATTTTTTTAGGTGCGAAATATCAAACAGTCTTACACAACCCAGCCCTCAGGGCACTGGATCTTTGTCATCGAAAGCAGGTTTACGTAGCGTCACACACGACCAAAGATAAACCAAGGGTCACTGTCCACGCGACAGAAGATCTTTGTCCCGTTTCGCCAAAATCCTTGAAAAAGAAAAAGACTCTCATTACTGGATTGGAAATTTGCATCTTTCCACAGTGCAAACATCCATTAAACACCCAAATCCAGTTTGAAAACCGATACGAACCGATTCAGTGCTTAATACCGAGTTCCAGCAATGCGGCCAGCTGATGAATGATAGCTGAATAGCAGCTGTAACGTCCACAGGTCACGTGCCGCTGAATACTGTAACGACTTAAGCTCACACACTCAGGACGAATCCCAATGGGTGTTCTGTCACATTCCGTCCATCAAGCTCTCCGTAAAATGTCACAGCGTCTTCCTTTGCAAAAGCCGAACAGTTCGATTAAATCTTACGGTACAAATCCAAAAGACAGACTGTCTTGTATAATAGTATCAGTAATTTCATCGATCGGAAAGATAGCGACTATTTAAAGAACACGAAACGACGTAGTTTCCTGGGTTTTTTATTTTGAAAGTTGGTAGCGGTCCCACGAATTCACACGTATCTATGAGGCTGAAATCGACCTTTTTTGCATCTCGCCGATTCAAGGTTGCTCATAGGCTACTGAACAGGTTTGTGGTACGAGGATCCGGTAACTGATGTTGACGGGTTCAAAGGTTTGCCTGGCTTGTGTATTTTTGGAAGCCAAAGTGCAACTGAACTGGTTAGTGAACAGAGTTTGAGTATACCTTGGCATGTGGATGGTTCTTCCTAGTACTCATGGCAATTCTGGAGAACGGAGTCTTAGTCTAATGGTAGAACGACAAACTGGTCGTTGCTCGGGACTAAAGTAGTTGACCTTCAGTTCTTTAGTGGAGAGGCGCAATTAGAAAATCACCCTCTCGCAATATCGATGAACAGGATTCACCACCTTCGATCTGAACCAGCTAATCGCATTGCTGAAAGTCAGTATTAAGGACTGGATCTGTCGTTTTCAAACTGGATTTGGGTGTTTAATGGATGTTTGCACTGTGGAAGGATGCAAATTTCCAATCTAGTAATGAGAGTCCTTTCCTAGTTCAAGGATTTTCGCGAAACAGGATAAAGCTCTTCTGTCAAGTGGACAGTGACCCTTGGTTTATCTTTGGTCTGGTATGTCGTTACGAAGCCATAGTCGTAAACCTGTTTTTGATGGCAAAGTTCCAATGCCCTGAGGGCTGGGTTGTGTAAGACTGTTTGATATTTCGCACCTAAAAAATCGTTCAGCTGTAGCACCCTTCAGGTGCCTAACTGCCATGCCACCCGAGGGTAGCACGAGGGCTGAGATCCTGTCAGGTTACTCAAGCCTAGACAGGGGAAGTCGAGAGGCAGAGGTCGGATTTCAACTACGAACCTTCAGGTCAGCAAATTCGCGCTCTAACCACTTGAGCTCTAACCATCTCGCACCTAATGGGTGACTGTCTAGGCTTAGGTAGACTGCTTGCAAATGGAAGGATCCTGTGGCAAGTGAACTCGCAGATACGTAAAAAAAGAACAGGTGATCGTGACGTAGCCATGCGTGTACTATACTGCCACCGTCACTTTACCCAACCAGCACGAAACTGCGCGGATGAACATGCCGGTGAACCACTGGAAATCAACAAGTGTTCTGTGTCAGTATCCAGGTCGAGACGGTACGCGAATCGGTGAATCGAGCTTACAAGTGGATAGTCGCAGTTGTTGTCTGTGATCCGAATAATGGAAACTCACGGTTTCGCGTGGGTCTCTTGAGCCAACTGGGGTGAGCCAACCTGTAACGATTATAGGGTATTATCGAGTGAGCAGCTCAGTTCGCAATGCAGTTAACTGTTTATGCGAATCGGAACCGCAGTCGTCTGCGCTACTACAGTTAGTAAACAGTAAATGACGTGACGTGGGCTATTTGAAAGCTGATGGTGATTGAATCCTTCATACGAGTGAAGAATTGAGGAAGAGGAACGACAAGTTTCAGACAAAAACTGCGGTGAAAACGTGTCGGGAAGTATACCGAAACAGTATTTTAACCTTCAAGGCGAAAAAGTTAAGTTTCTGCGGAAAGTGTTACACAGGCCGTAGGAACAATCCTCACCTCGTAAAATCGCATATTATCATCACGAAAGTGCGTCTAATCGCAAACGTTCTCACGCATTTAGTATCCACCGGATCCTGGCAGGACACATTTGAAGGAGAGCGGAAACACTGACGAAAATAACTGACGGCTGTAATATAATATACGCGCCATGGCCATGTAGGCTGTGAAAATAGAACGCGCTCTGAGTGCCAGATCATACGTGTAAATAGTATCTGTTTCTCAGAGTATCCTTTCACGGCTTTTACTGATGAAACAACAAGACGGAAGTCAGTAGCCATCTCAAAGACATCCATGCTGGAATTCGGGGACGGGACGCGATGTTAACCACTCAGCTACCTCGTACAAAAACTGTAAACCCAAAGAGAATAACACGAGACGCAAACAAGGTGTGAATGAAACAACCAATTGTAGGGAGATTGGCTAAAACGTTTCGCTAAAAAGCAGTTCAAAAGAATGGAATTTCCTTTAAACCTGAAGTTTTTAACTTGACTTGGAGGTGGTTACTTTCAAAGACTTCGGGAAAAATGCGGTGTTGTTATTGAATCTCGTGTAGGCTAGTCTGAGTTTCCATCTGTGCTGCGTCATCAACAGTCCCTGGTCTTAAAACAAACAAAAAACATTTACAGCACGTTTGTCCAGTACGGGCCATCGTATGCCGCTCCCACAGCTAATATCTGAATTGGCGTTCAACACCATCGTTTGCGAAGGCTCATGTAAACTGATCAGGGATCGAGGTGTTTTCAAGTAGGCGTGAAACTTCTGTTTACATGACAGGAGTGAATCCACGGGAACACCTTAGGCACCCTCCCCTCCGAACTGAGGCCACACACAAAAGAGGATAGACACAACTAGTTCCACTTGGGAAGGAAGTCTCCCTTGGATGCAGGGAACAAAGTTTATCGACCTTGAGAGCAAATATCAACACATGTGACTCAGTGTTTGATGATACCAAGATAGCGAAACGCCGAAGCAACAGTATTCTGGTACTTACCTATGAGACCTGAGACATAAACACCCCCTAGAAAAGGCCACGTTCATCTTTCTAGTACATGACAAACAGAGCAAAAGTTATAAAGCACTCTGTCAAAAACGAGTGTGTCGCGCTGGTACGAAAACAAGAAATCCCAGTCAGACCGTCATGGAGTATAGTGTAAGATCAGAGCGCACAATCAGCAGGCAAACGGGCCGACAACACCGCCGAAAGTTTCGGTTCTCGGTGCGCGAGTCCACTCACGTCCTTATCACTATCCGTGAAGACGGAACTTTCGTGTTCCAAGTCTTCCTCAGAAGAGTATGGGAATCGACCATCTGGGAATGACAAAACCGGCAAGCTCAGCGTGAATAAAACGTAGCACCTTTGTGTTAAACCAAGTACTACTAATTTTCTGACAGATAAAATCGATTGACGTCATAACTTGACCTCTCTCCGGGACACACGCACAACAAAAAGGGCTCTTCTGGCAGGTGGTATTTTTTGAAATGACCGATGTATCAATCAATCAATGTATCAAGCAAAAGTGGTCACTTCTGGGAGGTGTTCTCCGCTAAACGTATTCTGTTCAGGGAAGTTAACTCTAGACAGATGCACTTTGTCTACACGACAAATGATTGACAGACGATGACAGTGAATTGCACGGTGTAGCACTGTAGTGGGACGTTCTGTGTTTTCGCAAACTCTGAAGGTCCTATTTTTGTCAAATCAGGGTGATGGTCCTTCACGAAGCCTAGTTGATTGTCCAAGCTCCTTCAGAGAGACCACTTTTGGTCAGTCTCTCCTCACATGACATCTCCAGAACGGGACGACTGTGTTTGCCTCCGGTATGGCAACACGTTTTTCAACCGATCAATTGAAATCAATTCCCCTGTTTGCTTTCCAAGACTATCTTATTTTTAGCCATTTTTCACCTTGGATGTAAGTTCGCACCGGTGTACATTGGTAGGACGGAAAGGTACCTTTCTGTTCGTATAGAAAACACTTGTCTAAACCGGTCCATTAATTTACTCGAAATCTCCATTTTCAAAGAACACGCAATAGTCATTCTGAATTGCCATTGGTCCAACCGGAGAAGTCCTGGAAGAAAGCTGTGACTAGTCGACGCCCCAAAATGAGAAACCGATGAGTCTTGAATACCTAACCTATCTAATATCCTCTTAACCCGACTTCCCACTTGCTCCTTGTCTGTGTCCAGGCTCCGGTTTGGCGTAGGTTCAAACTCCCACTCATAACGGTGCGCCTCCAACCAGACTGACCTTTCGTCCACACTCAGATCGTGCACTGAATCGTTCGGTTGTATCACCCTTTCGGTGCCTAGCTGCCATGCCACCCGAAGGAAGCACGAGGGCTCGGATACCGCCAGGTTGCCCAAACCTAGACAAGGAAAGTCGAGAGACAGAGGTCGGATTCGAACCACGGACCTTCCGATCAGTAAATTCGCGCTCTATCCACTGAGCCATCTCTCGTGCACCGAATATCGACTGTCTTTTCCTGTGTTTGCATTATCCAGTCTTTTCTCATTGTAACGCCAGTAAATGCCATGAAATTACATGAACTGAGGTGAGTACTTTAGAGCGTGACATTTCTTGGCGTTTGCTTCAACTTTACGAATGCAGTGAACACAGATTGAGTGACGGGCACACCTGACGAAATGCACTCAGTTGGTGTTAACATGTGACTTAAGTACATCCCTGCTGAATCCATCACCTATGGTATTCTTCAACCGAATCTGCTGCGCCCCATTTTTTGGTTGATAGGATTTTTTAACAGAACACGATACTCATCACGTCCGTAAAAACTTGCAAACGAGATATCTAGTCGGGTTTCAGATAACTCTCCCCTCAATACTCAGTAAAATCAAGTGAATGCATTTCACCAACTGTGTATGGTTTGGCATTCAGGTAAGGCATGGGTTTGGTGGAAACGCAGAGACCGCGTCTACCTGATGGCTCCTAAGAAAGAAGAAACCGTTTGTGGGCTAATGGGATTTTTTTTACCAATATTATAAGTAGTAAGTAAGTAGTAAATAAAGGTGTAACAAGCTTAGTCCGCCTGGATATGCCGATGGAAAGAGTGCGCAAAAGATGGTCTGTCTGGTGTGTGGTCTGTTCTTGAATAGACCTTTTACACACAAGTAATCCCATTTAGAACTCTGTATTCGGAGGACTGTAACAGTTAGGTGTCAGTTGGATGAAAACCCTACCCTTGGACTCCAGATAGCTTGGGGGAACAATTTTGCGCCCATACTGATGATCAGACCCCTGACTGATGTCAAAGTATACGAAAGTTGGTCACTTTTGCGCCCATACTGATGATCAGACCCCTAACTGATGTCAAAGTATACGAAAGTTGGTCTTTTGTTGAGAGTGAACTCTAGATCACGACGACATTTAGAGTAGGCCTTTCTGGGATTTGAGAGATGGCTTTTCAAAAGGTCTCAAGTGAAAGCCAGGACCGGAGTGATATGGCGTCTTATTTAGGGGGAATGGATCATACTGGGAAAACTTTGTTATTTGTCGAATTTTCGATCAGAGAAGTTTGACTGAAAGACTTTGGAACTGGATGTGGGAATTTCGGACAAGGGAGGCGAATTTCCGGCGTGAGAAGAAGCTCTCGATGGCTGCCTTGCATGTTCTTTTTAAAAGGAGATCTTTGTATCACCGTGCACTTGTTAGCGGAGCTCAGAACGAGACCCACAAAAACGAATGCTGAGTTAATGTTGATCATGAAAGAGTTTCGACGTGAGTACTATTCAGGATCTCGTGTGCACCAAGTGAGCAACCATCTACCGATTGATCTATAAAACGTTTCATGATACTAGGCGGCTCGACACTGCATAAAACAATTTTTGTAAATATTCGTTACAAACCCAGGCTTGAGACCGCATTTATTCTAAAGAATACATGGTCCCTTTTTCTGCCTCTGCTTGTTTCAATGATCATCGGTCACGTGAGTGTATTAGCCAACTAATACAACTCACAATGTGACAGATCATCGGTTTGCAAAAACAGGTCACGTGTGTGAGTTTTTCCATCACCAGTGGATATTTTGTTCGTGGTAATTGTCCCATCTAACTGGAAGCTCACTCACATGATTCATGTAATATAGCTTACACATGTTGAACAAATTCATCAGATAAAACGGCGTTTTATGTGCGCGTTCATCATTTGCAGTTTAGCGAACTTCACTCTCCGTCTGACGCCGCTAATCATAGTAACCTATTAGGCTGCGTATATTGAGATTATGCATTCTTCTGCATAATTTGTAGTCAACTTCTGAAGTCAACACCTGGATAGAAGGTGTGAAAACGCAAACTCTCAGGAAGACAAATGAAGGTGAACCGGAAGAGACATGGGCTTGGAATTCAGGCGAATATGACAGGACCTCAACTACAAGGGGAATTTGTCCGTATTAGAAGTCATCCTTCCCTTTGTGTGGATTGCTGACTAGCATGTGGCTAAATTACAGATAATCTGAGCTCGGGGAGCTCAGTTGATAGCGTGCAAAACTACTTTGCGGAAGGTCCGTGGTTCGAACCCACTCCTGAGATTTCGACTGCTCTAGTTTCGAGCTGCACCACAGCTATGCATCGGAAAGGGGATATAGCTAAACTTTTGTGTCCATGACGAACAGACTGGACCTAAACTTGATGTGATGACACAACTGGAGGCCTTCGTAAGACGTTAGAAGAGTCCCTCATGTCATGTTGAATATTTGGGTGTCATGGCAATATATACAACCATGATTCTCGCAACTGAAAGCGACTTCTGGTCAAACTGACGATCGCATAGGCTTACTTGCTTGATACAGTAAAGTGGGTGAACGAAAGCCGGCGCCGACATCCTCCGACAATTTGAAATCAAGCCTTCAAGTCTCTGACACTTCCAAGCCTCGACGACCGGTTTAGCTGAGTGCTTTTAACAGTTGCATTTTGAAGCAAGCGGGAAAAACTACTGGCCTTGCATGCTGATTGGACTTGCTTGAAACTGATGTGTGCTGTGTACCCGAAACACGAAGTTGTTGAGCTGACCGCCCAGTTACTCTCCTCCTGTCTCAGGATGCGAACCTCTGGGGATCCACAGACAGCTGCGACAGGCTATCCAGCACTGGCATCGTCTCACATCACCAGGCTTGATTGAACACCCGATGATAGCCGCCTCTGAACAGTTCGTCTGTGAAGAAATCTTACTACTGGGGGACTGATTGCCTGCTTATACCCCAACTGACGGAAGCCCTGACACTACCAAATATAACTTTTATGATACGGTTGGTTAAAAGCTCGAACATCGCTGTGGCTACCGACGACTTGAATGCAGAAGTGGGCAAAATTGATGCAACTGAGACTCATCTGGGCGTGGATTAACCGCAGTACGTGCGAAAAACAGCGACCGATTGTTTCGCCTGTGTGCTGTACGTTAGTTACTTTTGTGAGGTATTAAATTCTGCAACTTCTGGAAATCTTCTCGCCACGCACTGCCTCGAAGAGCGCACTAACCAGGGATGAAGAATGACCAGATCGGCATCATTTGCCGATGGCGTAGATTAATCTGGAAGACTTATAAAGATCCTGATCATACAATCGTCGCTTCGCTCTTCCCATTTCGGGGCTTAACAACTTGCTTAGCGGTTGAAACTGATAGACCCAGAGGTCAAACCAAACTATGAGAATCGGCTCCTGGACTCTCCTCCAACCGCTACGTCGTCCGATGTAAATCCGCAGTGGAACGAGATCGCCACATCTTTGCACAAAGGTGAGAGTTCTGCTGGAGATACGATGCAGCCAGCCTCACTCAAGCAACAAGACAGAACGTGACCAGAAGGGAACTAATTATCGGAATTCGAGCGAACAAATGTATGCGCCGACCCTAGTTCCTGGCGGACACCGAAGGTTAAGGCGACAGAAGAGGAGCGGAATGGCGGGAGTGCCCAAAGACTACTTTGGTTCATCCGTCTGACCAGTACCAAGAACCACCTTTGGGGGAAATCATCAAGGATCAAGCTGTTGCGACCATTTTTAATGAAGAAGGATGCCTCAACCGCTGATTCGAGCAATTTGGACAACAATTCTGGTGGTAATCTGCTGTCGTTCGCTCAGATTCTTGCACTTTAGTAGAACCATGGATATGAAACTCCCTTATTCCTTGGAGGCCAAATGATGATACGTCTTTCCTCAAACGTCACCGAACTTCAAGTCCAGATGACCTCATATCCACGACGATCAAGGATGAGGGTCATATCTGCAGGTGGCGTTTTTGTGATTTGTTCTTCACATGAGAGACCCAGACAATTGGCGGATGTCGGCACCCGTAAACAGAAAACGGGCTCATAGTTCATGTGGTCATCAGAGGAAGGTCAATCTGTCTCCGCTTGTAAATAGATCCCTGGCGCCACTTGCTTATCGTTACCCCATAACGGCCATTGAAACGCTGGCTTACGAGCACCAAGGGGTATCTCAGCCCGGTATGGATTGAATTGACCGAATCTTCACAAACTGTCAGATGCTAGAACAACGCCCTACGTAGAATTGAACCACGATTTTGCTATTCTTAGATTTCTAGAGCACATTTCACTCTGTTGACCCATCTGTCCTCCTGAACACCAAAGAGCATCCCGGACGTCTGTCTGTATGATATTCTGTGTTCTCATGCTTGAGGGAATTCTACTGTAGTCTAATTCTCTCCAAAATCTTCTATACAAAAGGATGCCCAACCCCTCCATTGCTATTCAGTTTCGTGATCGACGAGATAATGAGGCGAACGCTGAAAGTTATTCAAAACTCCGGTGTCCACATAGCTGGAATGTACAGAAGATATCATCACCATTTTCGGGAAGAAACTGAAGGCTAAGTTATTCCTGAATGATGGATATTTTCACTGTTCGTTTCATATAGCTTCTAAACACTGCCTGTTATGTTTTGACCGCATCGACTAATTGAGAAGCTTCGTCGCTAACTCAGTGGAGAAAACAGGGCAATGTAACCAACTAACCAATCAAACTCGAGATGATTAGAGAACGACGTAGTGCGAAATAGGAACGAGCCAACCAACCAAATCGCAAGAATGCAGATCACAACGCGTCACAAATCACAAATGGTCCAATGAACTCGTGAGAAAGCTGTCCCTCAGCTAGCCAAGACATAACAGGTATTCTTCAAACACAATACAGACGGACGCAACCAAGAAGGAAATACCCAACCAACCAAGCACTGATGATGTCTCTGATTTTGGTGACGAAGGGTTCGTAAGTTAATTGCCAAGCCCGGTGATGGGATCAACAGCCAACTGACCAACAATCAAGTTCGCACCAAACCAGAGATATTCAGGCAAGATCGATTTTTTCTGGATCGGTCGATCAGATTCACCTACACAAAAGTTCTGCTGATCATTAGACACTGCAGCACCACCACTGCCTCTAAGTGACAGGTGATACGGCTCCAGCTAACAGGTACTGAGTATGTGGAACGCACCACATTTTTGTTTGTCGGTGTTCTGGGTTCTCCGCGGCCTTTTAAATTTTTTGGACGCACTTCATGCTTCAATAGGTAATGCCTACTGCGCTCTGAAATCTTAAGTTGAAAGTCTCCTCAGGTCACGAGGTCAGCAGTGTTGAATCGTTAATGAGGTACTCATGCGCACATTCATACGGTGGAATATTTAATGTCGCCACGTGTTGTCATGGGTACACAAGAAAGCAAGATGTCGGGATAGGGGGACGGTGCGTTCCACGCATGTCAAATTACAAAGCGCTGACTTCCGTCCCATCTAGTCACCTAGTCTAAAATCCTGAGCCCCAAAACTGAGCTACTGACGGTCGTGTACGCGGAATTGAGAACATGCGGTCAAAACAATATTCCCGATCTCCTCAGGAGTGTACCAGGAAGATTTAAAAAAGTTTTGAGCTGAAAAGAAAGGATTCTGGAATTTCGCTACGCTCATTTTTCAATTTTCAATGTTACTACGCCAGTCGATCAAAGCAGTAGTTTTGTGAATTCATGCGTAGATTTCTGACATGATTTGCCACCTGCTAACAGCAAATTATTCGGTTCCGTCAACCAGGAACTTGGTAGTAGTGAAAGGTGTGGAAGATTCTACACTTTATCACGATAGCAACGGATTCGAATTGACAAACAAGTATAGTCTGAAAACCCTGTGTCATCTGTCCACATCCATGTAATTGAGTGCGGAGCATTTTGCGCACGACACTGGCTGATGGACTCTAATCGTCCGACTGACAATGCACGGAACAACTAGATGGCCATTCACTCCCAAAAAGGGGCCATTTACACGATAGCGGAGTGATTTGCTCGGCAAAGTTTCAGGCGGCAAAGTTTGATTAACTAGTAATTTATGGTGGGTGAAAGACAAATTAGTCGAGAATGGGGGTCACGTCAACTCGACCCAACATGCGGTTATTCCGAGCACACACACGCACACAAAAAACCTTCGCGAAAAGGTGATCAACCAGCATGGAATAGGTTGTGACAAAAAGAAACATTCACGCAATGGGGGAATGTCTCGTGTTGATAAATTGAGCAGCAACCTCTCGACAACAGAGAGGTTCATATGCAGGCCAGGTATTATTGATGGAATGATCCAATTCGGGGAGAAATCTACCAAACAAGTTCAGTTGCTCCTACTGGGTTGTAGTACCGATAAGTATTTCAGGAAGTTCGACTTTTCGGCAATGCCATCAGGGAGTAAAGTGTCCATCTTTCCACGCCAGTTTCTTGTTTGACGGAAAGTCCGTGATGCGAAGCCGAGCAACGCTGTATATCCTTACTGGGAGCCGTCAGCAGTGCGCAGATCAGGAATCTTCGGCGAGATTCGAACAAACAGCCTTCTAACTAGTAGTTGACCACAAGCGGCTGATCAACAGTGTGATTAGCTCACACTCAGACAAGACATAGCAGCACCTATCCTTCAACCGCGGAACCCATATCAGGTGTTACCGGGCTCCTCGAGTGAGGAATACTCGCACGGAAGGTTCATTCTTCGTGTGAATTATTCTTCTTTCTGGACCAAGTATAGTTCGTTCGTAGTACGACGGGTGTTCGGAATTTTTCACTTGAGACTTTGATTGCGAGTAATTCATTCAACGTTATTCACCGAGTGCGCCCGGTGATTTGCTTGCTGTTGCACCCGAAATAAAAAGGAACGCGTGCACGAACATGGCTTGGGCGTAGTCATGACAACGAAACTATACCTTTTGCAGATGGACACTGTTCTTTCGGATAACAGTGCTGACATTTACCTTGCTAACAACCGACTATGGGGGGAAGCAGGTCGCGAGAAACCGGCTTCATTGTTGCGATCCAAAGGGCGAGCAGCAACCGATCAGTAGAGGTTCGCTGTGTGATGACAGGTGTGCCCAGCTGCTGCTTTGATCAGAACAACCTGACCGACAAACCAACCCATCTAGGTCATCATTCTACTGTTCGGTGGCATCGACAGCCACTTGGAGATTTAGCATGAAATCGCTCTGAACTTTTGCCTAACAAGATTACACTTGCTATCTTTATGAGATAAACTGTTTGAGAGTGACCAGTAGTTAATTAATACCATGGCCATATGGTTGCTCACCTGATGATGCAGGATGATGCAATCTAATCAGATGCGCCTACGCGTCCGTTTCATGCGACACATGTACACGGTGGCCTCAAACGCGTAAGTGCGTGGGCAGCCACCTGGAGATTAGAATCTACGTGGCAGGTGAATTGGCACCCAAGCAGATAGGACGCATCTGACCATGCACAGGACGAATGAAACTCCAAGGTCAAAAATCAAGGATATGAAAACACTGTGAACAGAAATGTACAAATAACGACTCGATCAATATCAGAGGATAAAAACCGTACGGGACGTTACAAAATCCTTTGTGAGCGCAGTGGTTCGACAATTCGGCGTGTTGAAATCATGAGGGCTATATTGACGTCGTATAGAATATCGTTCGATTTAGCGCAAAGATTGGACAATGTAGAACAGAACTAATAGTTCATTGATAGTTTGTGTCAGGGTCAGCTTTGGAAGAAAGCTTTCAGTTCATTTTTAACCAAGGAAACGGTTCGGTTTTTTCCCAAATGTGGTACACTGTATGGGTAAAAACATGTATGGTCCGGTAAGCAGACTTATACTGAGGACTGTTGACTCATTCACACATTACGGCTGTATCCGACGCAAAACAGGAACTCACGATTCGGAGAAGTGCACAATCCACCAGGCCATGGCTGTCTCCAGCATTTGATAGGCAGCCACAGTTTCCATATCAGAAATTACACCAATCTGTGCGCAGTTTTCGGTCGATGAAAACAGTATTTGAATCGGACAGATGGAATCCTCACCGCACCTACTACCGCACCTACTACCGCACCTACTACCGCACCTACTACCGCACCTACTACCGCACCTACTACCGCACCTACTACCGCACCTACTACCGCACCTACTACCGCACCTACTACCGCACCTACTACCGCACCTACTACCGCACCTACTACCGCACCTACTACCGCACCTACTACCGCACCTACTACCGCACCTACTACCGCACCTACTACCGCACCTACTACCGCACCTACTACCGCACCTACTACCGCACCTACTACCGCACCTACTACCGCACCTACTACCGCACCTACTACCGCACCTACTACCGCACCTACTACCGCACCTACTACCGCACCTACTACCGCACCTACTACCGCACCTACTACCGCACCTACTACCGCACCTACTACCGCACCTACTACCGCACCTACTACCGCACCTACTACCGCACCTACTACCGCACCTACTACCGCACCTACTACCGCACCTACTACCGCACCTACTACCGCACCTACTACCGCACCTACTACCGCACCTACTACCGCACCTACTACCGCACCTACTACCGCACCTACTACCGCACCTACTACCGCACCTACTACCGCACCTACTACCGCACCTACTACCGCACCTACTACCGCACCTACTACCGCACCTACTACCGCACCTACTACCGCACCTACTACCGCACCTACTACCGCACCTACTACCGCACCTACTACCGCACCTACTACCGCACCTACTACCGCACCTACTACCGCACCTACTACCGCACCTACTACCGCACCTACTACCGCACCTACTACCGCACCTACTACCGCACCTACTACCGACTTGCGAACCCGACTACTGAAAGGTACCGCAATATATCGATCCTCTACAAAACACATCTTGTTAAGCCCTTTTGTTGGGCCAGTTTCACTTTGATATACACAACCACTCCGAGCTTGCGGAATTCTTCATCGAAACAGCGTCTGCGTTGTTCCTGAAATTTCTTCCCCATACCACTAGAGTTGGGGTCATTCCATCAGTTCTCGTTAAGCCTATAAACCAATGGCCATCGTACCACCGTGGAAAAGTACAAACTTCGCCCATGATGTCCAAGTTCGAACCCTGTTATATTTAATACGTCATTAAAACAACCGTCTTAGTATGTAGTTTGTTTTTGTGGCGATATCACGTAAACTTTTGAAAATGATTCGCCTCTCCTCAAACTGATGATCTGGATCGCACGCTGTGGGTCTTCCTCTCTGCCTTCCCTATGTCTTTCCCAGCATAGTCTGGCATTTCCACATTGTTCACACATCAAGACTGCGTGACCTAGTTTTCGTCCGATTCGAGGTCGGAAAAATGATAGTTCAATCAGCTGATCTCATGTGGAAGCATGCTGCAGAGTTGCCCAGAGCCAGACCGCTGAAGAAGACCGTGTTAGCCAATTGGGGGTGGTTCGATTGCTTTACCAGGAAGTTCATATGTTAGCTCGTCAGTCTGAACGAATAATTCACCAGACACCATGGTGATTACTACTCAACCTGGGTATCATAAACCCCATCAGACATCAGTCAACTGGCTCGTCTGTCAAACAACAGTCAAGCCATCGATCGATCGCACCGATCAGCTGATTGGTCCAGTGCCGCGCAGAACACACGAAAACACATTACCGAAAGCATGTGTCATCCAGACACCTACCCAATGATGGTTAACCAGGAGGCTTTGTGTAAGCAATAGTTTTTTTTATGAGTTGATTCCGGGCACAGAACAAAAGAAAGTACGATACGAAAGCGTGAAAGCATTTTTTCTTCTATACAACATTAGGAGGACATCGTGTTGCTTGGGCGAAATGCATGGATCTATTGAGTGACAAAGAGAGATAAATATCACACGCACGGGCGCAAAACTCACTGTCATTAAAGAACCAGTCGTGCAGAGTGTGGTGCGCGAAAATACAACTTCTGAATAGACTGTTCGTGTTGTATGTAAGAGAGGAGAGAGATAGCGAGAGCAAACAGAGCGACAGAAGAGGCCCTCTGCCAGTGGAAGAGATAGACGAACCAATAAGTCGCTGTAATCTTTGGAGTGGGAACCAACAAATGAAATCAGTCAATCAAATAATCAGTGGTGTGAACCTGAAACGCACTGTACGGGGGGGGAACAGGGCACGGAAACGGTGAGAACTGGTGTCGTTTTTTTTTCAAACATGTTTTTCTGTTTGCTGTGGACGGATTGTTTGGGTGGAGAGAAGGGGAACGATATCCAGAGCGAGCATGATTTGGAAGATTATCCCGTCGTCATTATCATCAGCATCATTAGATTATACAGGCAGATGACATACAGGTGTACACGCAACAGTGATAGCATAAATGCGAGGGTGCGATTTCACGGGCGTGGATGCGTGACGTACAGCCTGACTGAGTTGGGTTGGGGCAAGACAATAACAGAAGACTGGTAGTACTCTGGCGAGGTGTCCATTAGGAAATTGAGCCAGGCGAGTGTGAAACCTGGCGAGAAAGAACAAGAGAGAGAGACAGACGGACAGAGTGATTAAGGGGCACATCTCGCTGAAAGAAGTCGCATTTATGAAAGTGTGATAATCGACAAATGACCAGAAATTTCCCGCGTAAATTCTTCGTCTATTCAACATTCCTATAAAGGAAGAGGCCAGAGAGCACAGGTTCTACGAACCGGTTCCTGTACCACTCCTCAGAAATTGATCGTAACCTGACTGTAGCACAGGTCTTATGCCTCCGACTATCAAAAGGAACCCTAGAAGTGAACTGTTCGGCTCGCTATCGCAGTATGAGAATTAATCCCTGAAGAGACAGCATTCCCCACAAGCCAGTGATAACTCCCACAATCGAAAGGAGTTAAATTGTCCGGTTTAGTCCCTCTTGAGGAAGTGTTCTAGTTTCGAGGAAGATAAGATACGGCTGTGCTCCAAACTGTCGTACGATTAGCTCCGCTTAATCGAAACATCTTTAAATAGTCTTGGAAAACCTGTAAACCGCGTAGATGAGGAATAATCGTCGCAGTTAGGTTTGACGATGCACGAATCGGAAACGACACTGCAAACAGTCGCCGGTATCACTGAACACCCAGAGAGATAAGAAGTTACACACTGAGGCAATAGCTTGGATGCACGCATCAACTGATAAAACTGCGTTGACCGGTTAGTTCTTTCGTTCGGTCTAGGTCGTCCCCTCTCCCAACCCTGAGAACACTGTCCGTGGCTGTTCGATGCAGCCGGGTGCAGGTTCAAAACCGAGGCTATATTACTGCGCTCGCCCATCAGTATAGCAACTTTTATTTTGTGCAATAGAACGTGTGATAAATGGAAACCATTCAGACAATAGCTCGTCCGGAAAAATGATGTCCCAGCTGAAACATGAGACGCGTAGAAATTACAATCCACGAGCTCTTCTTAGCCTTCTGTGAAAGGAATCAAAGTGAAGCTCCTTGGTAACGGGTATTGGAGGGTTGGGATTATTTCCGAATCTCCCCACAAGTTTATCATCCGAATGAGGTAAGTCCCAGTGGACCGGAGAAGAGATAGTACACAGTACCAGGACCCCCCCCCGTCCACAATTCAGAGGAACGTTGCGTCACTGAGCTGTTGATTTCGATTACCCAACACTCTCGTCACCTCGTCATTCGTTTTCATTCGTGAATTCGTAGGGAAGTGAGTTTGGGATGCCAAATTGACAACAAATTGTGAAGACGGTTAGTAAAACAATCGGGTGACCACGTGGACATCCGACTGACTGACCCTGTGCATAGCATCTGCAGAAAGCTAGCAAGGACAAAGTTGTTCCTGTGGACAGCGCCTGCATGATCGACCGAATTCCAAGCGAGAATCTATCGAAGCATGGTGAACGTAAAATCCCCCTTCGCACCGAATAAGACTGACATCTTACCGAATAGACAAATCGGCTCGACACGGAACAAACAGCCTTGCGATGCAATCGATTTCTCAGGTCGCGCCACTGGATCAATGAATCAGTGAGTTTGGTTAATCCATTTGGTCTCAACAGATGACCTAGCATGTACATCCGGGATTGTTTTGAGAGCGGGCGGCAGCACGAACAAATGCGACCTGAGCAGTAACAACCGGATCAGAAGACGTGATCCGTCGCGACGCACAAATTGGCGCAAAAGATTTACTAAAAACAGTCAGTTGCGCAAAACTGTTACGCCAAGCAAAAGGAATTCGACTGTTTTTTTTTGTCAGCTCAAAATAAAAACATTTTGCTTAGTTTTGGGTGGTTGCACGATTGGTAGAATGCGCGCTCACATCAGTCTCGTTCGAACAGTCGTCCTCCTGGCGCAATCATTCTGGTGGGAAGCACTGGACTCGAGTTTCATCCATTAAAAGCGCACATCCTCGGTCGCGCTGTGGTTTGAACTCCGAACATGCTAGGAGAGAGTGTCATTTTGGCTAGGTAATTCGCTACGCAGGTCTAGGATATATATTTCCAAGGAAAAGTGTTCATTTGTGAGATATTTTGTGAAACGATCGTCTTGGCTTCGAAAGGGAAGAACTTTGGTTCAACAGGTCCTTTGAGAGAGGGAACATTGGTAAGCGAATTCGTTCAGCTGTAGCACCCTTTCGGTGCCTAACTGCCATGCCACCAGAAGGAAGCACGAGGACTGGAAAACTGCCAGGTTGCCAAAGCCTAGACGGGGGAAGTCGAGAGGCAGAGGTCGGGTTCGAACCACGGACCAGCTTCCGGTCAGTGAATTCGCGTTCTAACCACTGAGCCATCTCGAGAATTACTCATTGATATGCTTCCAGATATACCGTGTCTAAAAGCAGGTGTCACACCTCATGCGCGCCACAGAGAGGATAAGGTTGGATAAGAAGTCATGAGGCGGAACGTCTGTTCCGATCTGAGTTCAACGCTTCTCAAACACGGACGGGATCAGAGGGTTTGCACTGTTCTCACGATTTTTCCCCACAGACAAATACGGTGTAGATTTTGCAAGTCATCTATCCCTACTGAGGATCGGGAAGCCTCTGAAGAGGATTGAACTGCTCTCATTGGCCCGTACATTACATGAATTTAGGCACGATAAGATAGCATGAAGCATCACGTGACCCCCACGATTCATACAATACGCGGGAATGGGAGAGTGAGACTGGCGTCATAGTTGCAATTCTGTGCTGGTTTAGACATCACACTTTTGTCAACTGAGAATGAGCATGTTGCTCCGTAGAATTCAGCTGCCAATGCGACTTTTGTGTTCGTTGTCCCACTACAAACTGCTACGCCACATCTACCGCGGCATTTTCTGTCGTTGTCGATTGGCTCATAAGACCAATGAAATAGATTGAGTAAGGAATTCAACACAATGCATCTTGTTTCAAGGGGATAACTGCGAATTTGACCACCGACAACAAATGTGGGTGCATAAGTCCTATTTAAGGCTTCCAAATCCTCTAGTGGAGAGAAACTGGAAAAGAATCAGTCAGCTAAGTGTTTCTGTGAAAAGACGGGGTCACGAAAAGCATATACCATTGCAATGGTGTATACTACTTATGAAACGTGCGAGTAATATCTGCCCAAAGCAGTTTAAAACACCACCGTCGTATCTAATCGACGGCTGAGTTGGAAATTACCAAGCCATTTGACTGTTCGTTCGTTCGGCTGTATCACTCTTTTAGCGCCTGGGTGCCTCATGCTACCCGGAGGAAGCACGAGGGCTGACATAAGCTGTATAAGCCCAGGCAGGAGCAGTCAAAATGCCCAAATTGGGTTCAAAAAGGGACCTTCCGGTCAGTACGTTCGCATCCTAACCATCGAGCTAACTCGAGCTCGTTTGACTGTGTTTGTTCACCCAAGTAAAACATTCAGACGACGTCCAGGAGAATTCACAAGAATGTTGACTTCCTCGAAATCTGCGCAAACGGGGTTTTTCTTTTGGTGTTCGATGGCTTGTAAGCACTCCGTTCGTAGTTTACGGTGAACAGCTCCGCACCTGGAGGCACCTTTTCTTTCAGCCTAATGCAGTCGACAAAATTGCGGATGTACTTCAGACCAATGAGATTTCCCGAAAAGCTTCTTCAGTCCCAAAACAGTATGGATGTGATGCAGTATGCCCCACTAGAAAAGCGTTCAATTGTAGCACCCTTTCAGTGCCTAACTGTCATGCCACCAGAAGGAAGCATGAGGGTTGGGATACTGCCAGGTTGCCCAAGCCTAGACAGGGGAAGTCGAGAGGCAGAGGTCGGATTTGAACCACGGACCTTCCGGTCAGTAAATTCGCGCTCTAACCACTTGGGCCATCCCGCCCCACTAACGGACCTCCTACGAGTTGTATATTTTCATGACACCATTGCGCTCGAGGCAGGCAAGCTCTAAATAGGTCGAAACGCTTTAGAGGACTCGTTTTTCTCACTTGACTGTGTACAAAAGGCGGAAAAGCGAGCCCACTGCTTCGTGTTTTTCTAAGCGCTGTCCTGCAACCCGGCCAGTCGAAATTTTCAACACATCTTTCCCGCGCGCTACATATCAAATGACTTTGAGATCACCCACCTTCTAAAGGGTAGGTGTGGTTGTCAAGGTGTGCTGATTAGTTGTCATAACAACCGAACAGTGTGATTTTCGACACGAAGTAAAGTTGGGTTAAAGTGCGTGGATTCAGAGCGCTCGGGAAACAGGATATGGTAACATTTCCCAGTATGATGTACCTATCTTTTGAGGAAAGCCCATGAAAGCAATAAACCTGGAGAAGAAACACCCTGATTGCCTCATTTCTCCCGCGTTAGAGCTTTCAGTTGGGCGAACCAAACTGTCTGAATCACCGATAAAGCAGTTGAATCTTAGTATGCCTCCGCCACCGCATGTCTACAACTATCTGGCCACATGGGGGTCTCGGACGAGCGTGGGGTGCGATGCTTGCCATATGGGTTTCAGCTGTTCAGTTGTTCTCACTTTGCTCAAGGAACAGGGGCAACCAGTTGAGCATGCTGATAGTTTTAACACTGCTTCTCCTTGATTTCTCTCCGGTTGTATGAAAGGGAATTTACGTCGGGTGAAGAGCGCCCAGCAGATTGTGAATATCGCTCAGCGCAAGCCAGGTTTGGTATTACCCATCCCGTGAGGAGGTAAATCGGCGTAGTTCGACGTGAAGGATGAATCTGGAAATGACATCACTCTGGTCCCCTTGTTCGAGAAGACACAGGAGAGAACCTATCGTCCAGTACGGCTTGGACAACAGCTGAATGCACGAAGTTACCTCCATCCAAATAAAAATAAATAAATAAGCGTTCGTCTTTAATACGCTTTCGGTGTCTAGCTGCCATGCTACCTGCCCGGTTGCCCCTAGAAAGGTGCAGTCAAGAGACCAGAGATGGATTCGAACCATGGACTTTCATTTCCGTAAGTTCGCGCTTTAACCACCATCTCGCGGAGTAAGAAAGTATTGCGCATAGACCTCATCAGCCTCTGCAAAGCGGAATATCTGGACGAAAGATAACAGTCTGCTCAAATGTCCGCTGAATAGCATATACGACGAGGACAATTAAAATGCAATCACAAAGCATCGGATTTTAAACAACGGAGAATTTAAAGACCATGAAAATACACTTCTATTGATTTTTTACCGTATGAACTCTTGTTCCAATGTGATTAATTTAATAAATGATGAGATGTGATCAGAAAGAAATTCGAATCAACAAGTGCTTTCCCGCTTTGATGTCCACTAACTACGGTGGGTTCGACGGGTCCGAGGACTGGCAACAGCCGAACGCATCTCGAACGCCACAATGTGTGCACTTCTATAAAATCCGTGGTTTTCCGGTCATCCAGCCCACACGGCTCTGCGTGCGTATGTTGTACGTACCATTGAATAAAGAGCCACCGATGTTTCTAACCCCTCGGGCAAATGGATGCACCACAGACATATTCAATCCTTCTTTCGCTCGGGTGCGACAGTGTAGCGGTGCAACGATCCGAAATGCACTTCATATTGGTTTGCCTTAAAGATGTAACACAGGAGAGCTGCCTCAGCTGGAACAGACAGCAGGCCGACTTACGGACAGGTGGCCGCAAGTTGACGAAACCGGGCTCGCTAACCGAACGATCCACGGCTTTCAGTGGGCAGTTGTGAACAGCCAGGACGCGACGGAGGACAACAAGCTGTCACCGTGACATTGGAACAACAAACGTTTCCGACAGCATGAGTCGAAAGATCCTACCGATTGCAGTCTCAATGTTGACCGTCAGTCGGACTGCAGCATACCTTGGCGATAACCTTGGACGTTTTACGGAGAACATCATAAGTATTGCGCATTCTTCATGGCTCTTTCGGAATACTACAAATGCAGTCTGTCAGCCCGAAAGAACAATTAGTATTCATCGCTGAAAATAGTCAAGTAACATTTTGGTCGAAATTCGGCACATTGAGTAACAGAAGGACTTTTCTCAAGTGGTTTGTCAGATTATGGAAAACGTGAGAAATCTAGCAGGGGCAAAGTTTTCCTCATGTGTCGTTCTGTCTTCATTCTAAAAGTACAATTTTGTGATATCAGCAAACCCAGGACACATGAATATCGCAAAAACTTTCACACCTATCCACAAATTACAGGGGAAGTTACTAGCGGGAACAAAGATCGTGGCTAGTGCAGAACACATTGCCAAGAGAATTCAGCGGCCTGAACTTTGTATTCAAAAGTGATCCGTACAGATGCTAGTCGTCTAGTTAAGTGCTAGGATCACGTGTTGAACTTTGGTCTGAATGAGAGTGTTATATCGCGTCAGTTTCACTATTTCCTGTATTTAGCTCCGAGTCTGACGAAAAGATAGCGAGAAGGTAGAAAAGAAATTGGCGACGGGGAAACACGTTCAGGCTTTCTGTAATCCTACTAGTACACAATCAACTCGTTTCTGTTTTGTCCTGAAACGAGAACAGGTTTCCATTTCCTAGGAAAGTAGCTTCATTACCCCATGGTGGGATAGTCTTTCTCCACTCGGTTACCAACCGAAAACAAGCAGATGTACAAAGTGATTGCACATGAAATACGAAACCCATTAGAGAATTCACAATGTATCGAATAGCTGGAGAAGTGTGAAGCAACGTTTGCTGATCTCCCTCGGGGAAAGATCAGGTGGAGATGAACGAGCGGAGCAAACAATGTCGAAACACACGCGCACACTTGACAACAATTGGAATCAATCTTTCAGAGCAAATGAAACACAGCAAAGTGACGACGAAGTGATTTGTTTCGTCGAAGCTATTCCAGGGAGTTCTTTAAGTCCTGTACAAAGACGGAATCGTGGGATAGCTTGCGGATTTTTTATGTTTCTCACCGTAGACACACAACTGCCACGATAGGAGAAAGATGTCCTGCTTGGCTAACTGACTAATTTCCGCTTCGCTTGAGGAGCACACAAGGAGGACGGTACTGTCCTTTGTTCCCGGCGTTGTACCACCGTTCCCTTCAACGTGCTATGCTGATGTACCTGAAGCCGTCTACCCGACTGGACATTTTGATTGTTTTATGCTCTTCTACGATCAGGTATAGAAAATTTCGAGAAACTCCTAGCTGATTCACTTTGCTCCACTGATGAAACGGACTTATCCCGCTCAGTCGCATTGAAATGACGTCATCACGTCTCTGTTGTCACGTCACACAATGGACCCTAAGGAGTTTCTACTTAACTGTAGTTAGGTAAGCACCAAGCAGTGAAGAGTAAGCTTGCCTTCACATTAAGTTAGAATACTCAAGCTGGAGCCGTCTCCCTATTAAGAAGCAGCCTCAATCCAGTTGGCCCCACAATCTCATGTGCAACTTCGTATAGTCTTGTGGTTATCTATCATTTTGTGCTGCTCCTCTGTCATATTTCTGGACTTCTTCTACTTAAGGGAGGTCTGCTACTCGTGATGTCAGGAACGAAGTACCAAACGTCCGTTCGTACAATCGACCAGTCAGATTGAGAGGCCCACACGTCTTCAAACAGTATAATACGGGTAGATTAGCTGGCGGTACGCATGAGTGAAACCTACATCTGAGAAGTTGTCACTCAGGGGACCAGTCGACACGTGACCACCTAATATGGATTCCGTGACTGAAGGATGGGTGCAAGTGCAAGTTAGTCACGCTTCTCATCAGCCAAACGGTTGGTTGTTCAGACTACTATCAGGGAGGTCGCGTGTTCCAAACTCCTTGGTGTTCAGCTGTAACACCATTTCGGTGCCCAGTTACCATGCCACCAGAAGGAAGCTGGGATACTGCCAGGTGGCCCAAGCCTAGACAGAGGAAGTCGAGAGGCAGAGGTCGGGTTCGAACCACGGTCACCTTCCGGTCAGTAAATTCGCGCTCTAACCACTTGGGCCATCTCGCCCCAAGTTTGATCCATATGATGAATCGAGCCAATTGTGAATCCCCAAATGAAAAACACCAGGTGGAATCACTTCTGGAATGGCAGTTCAGTTGAGAGCCATCCAACGCTTGGGACGTAGATGCGGGGGAAAAAAATAAAATAAAAACCGAAAGGACGTACCAAATCTGTCTTTGAAGTCGACGAAACAACAAACTCCGCGAGACTGGTGGACGGCCACTCGACAACACTGCGTGTGCGCACAAAGGAAAAAGAATAGGGGGGTTTGGGGAAAGTCATGAATACCAAAGTTAGGCAACCGTTTGGCTTGTTTGTGTTTATATATTCCACAAAAGTTGCATAGCTATCAGTTAATCAGCTATGTGCAGCATCCCGAACGTGTTCCTGGTCCAACTACCAGATTCTCACCGTCACATACTGCAAAAAAGTGAAAGCCACTTGTCTGAGGCAATTATTCGAACGGTTCGGATTTGCCGAGGGGGAGTGTTAGGACCAACACGGCCTCCCCTATCTATTTGCGTGACTGAAGTTGCCGGCTGGCAATTTCCACTTTTCTGACGAATCTTGGACTTTGAACTTTGCTCTCGTAGACTGGGAAAACATTGTATGAATGCCGATTCGTGAGAAAAACGCAAGCGAAATAACTGCAGCGAAAAACGTGCAGTTGAAAAATCACTGCGAGAAGGTTCATATTTTTTACCACTTTACTCTGCTAATCGCTTAGCCATCATAACGACGGGGCCCAACACGTCATATTCGTTATATGCATCTCCGAGGAACTAAGCCTACTGTAATTTGTAGGATGGATAACCTCTGGATAGACAAACCGGGAAGGGCTTTGATTTAGGAGGTCCCATCTGGTCAACTCAACCAGAAAACCCATGGTTCGTCCTTACAGACAGCACGTCCGCTGTGAGCTCGACACCCAACCTTCTCCGTCCCAACTGCGCAGCGGACCCGGGCTGTTTTCAAGATGACTTTGTCAGTCGTATGTCAAAGGTAGTTGAGGATGGTTCGAAGGTCAGTCATGCGCTCCTAACGACATTGGATTTGGAATTTTCCCAGCAAAAGAAATTTAGTAGTTAATACAATGCGAAATGTCATTATAATCATAGAACCAATATCCGTGGAAAGACGGGCCTTTCCATTGTCGAGAGACGTCCTCTCAAATCGTCATGATATGCAGTGGATTCATTCGTTCGGCCAAACGATCGCTCAACCCGATAACCGAAGCGGCAGAGTGTCTGTCGACTTTAATCACCGAAGGATTCCATTATCAAGTCTATAGGCTCCTCCGGCACACTGTATGCCGAACAAACTGAGCTACGAGTCAGCACGTTTCCGCTGACCGATGTGACTTCTTTACATATGTGATGCACAAGCCATACGCCACTTCTGCCGCCCCACCCAATCTCGACCGAGGAGAAAAACAGATATGGATGAATACAACAGATGTGACCGAAGGGTGGTTTCTCAAAGTCGGGCAAATCTACAGCCGACAGGCTGAACTTTGTGTGAACAGCTAGTCAAGCGATAGGATCATGTGATTCTCCTACCGTGAAATGACCTTTGGCCGCCAAACTTTATTCAGACTGAGGTGGTCACATGTTACCGATACTAATCCATCGAACACAGTTCCAAAAACCACTCACAGGGAAGGCCCTGAATGGTCTTAGTTAGGGGGACACCATCTGTCGACCATACGAACTAATCATGTAAGTACCTCAAATTTCGATAAAAATACGACCGTGCACGAATATGACACTTGTTGTAAGACCTGAAACAACGAAAACTTCCTTATAAGGACTACCTTTGGTAATGTGTTGGAATACTGGTAGCTCGGGTGTGATAGTTGGTATTTGATCAGGTGGCTGTTGATCTGTTCGCCGAGCTTGGCAATTGATTTGCAAACGTTTCGTCACCATTCGAGGAGACATCTTCAGTGCGCTTCAACAGCGCACTGAAGACGTGTTCCCACTCTGCTGTGAGTGGGACCTCCAGTAAAGGGCAGCTCTAGTAGAGAGGTGGTCTAAATTGCCAAATCGCACAAGGAGGTCTGTTTCAGCAGTAAACTCACCTGCCCAGAAGAGATCAACTTCAGTAAGAAACCGCTTTTAGTGGGCCCTTTGAAATAGTCCCCTGAGAGACTAAGAACCATTGACATCTGGTCAGTTGACTTGCAAGTCAATTACCAAGCTCGGAAAAGAGATCAACAGCTACCCGATCAACTACCAATGAATGTATTGCCAAGATATGGCCGCTAATCGATGTCAATGGCGTTCTTGCCGTCAGTTTCTATCCAGATTGCCTGAATGAGTGTTTGGAGGTGTAGGCACCTCGGAATGATTGTAGTAAGGCAGCACTAAGTCCCTTCCCCATCACCCTTTATTCTTTTCTTCACAATAAGGCTTCCAAATAAATCATGGTTGTACGGCAGCGAAGCGTCGGTGTTAAACACTGAGGTCTTGCTGTCCATGATGATGATGATGATGCCAGACCATTACAGAAAGTCACTTTTGATCTACATTTCCAAGCAGATCACCTGGAGCAAAGTTGCTCCCTCTATAAAGAGCGTCCATAGGAATGATCTCCTATAGAAGAAATCTAGTCGCTGGAAGCACTCATAAGGTTTAAGCCAAACTAGACGAGGGCCACCGAAATATGATGCTTCAATCAGTCGGGTAAATCGTGCGTGACGAGGAATTCCAGCGTACCCGCTTCAAAGGAGTAACCACTCTTTAAAATGGTCTACTTTTCAGGAATTTCAGTAGCTTTCAAGATAAAGGGAGATGAAAATGACGTTTGGGAACCCTAAACCATTTTGGAAACAAACATGTGTGCGTTGTGATTGGTCACATGCCTACCTGATAGAGAAAGTCCTTAAGCACGAGTTTTACATCCTCGTCTTTGTTGAGGAACTGGAGTGGCACCTCAAACGGCATCAATATCAAGTCAAATCTCACAGGACCAGAGTCAAGTGGAGAGGGGAGGATTAGTCTCTCTTGGAGATCGGAACATGACAGTTCCCCATCACTGGATCTGTGTTGTCCCAAAATTCAAAGGAATCAACGACAGCTGGAGCAAACAAAATGCAGAATTAAGCAATCTCCCCTCATTAAGTCGGGAGTATTGGTCGATCTGTAGGAAGAACAGTTGACCCAAAGGAACTATGCATTTACCAAGCGTGAATACTATAACAACGAAATGTGATCACAGGCCTAACTGAAAGCTCTCCACAGTGGAAGTGGCGAGTGTAGTGCACAGTTCAAATCTCTACCAGGAAAGGAAATGCAAACGGCGAGGCCAGGTGACACTAGTTCAATATGATCAAGTCACAAATCGGCGGGATGGCCCAAGTGGTTAGAGCACGAATCTACTGACCAGAAGGTCCGTGGTTCGAACCCCACCTCCGCCTCTTGACTTCCCCTGTCTAGGCTTGGGTAACCTGGCAGTATCCCAGCCCTCGTGCTTCCTTCGGGTGGCACCGGGAGGGTGTTACAGCTGAACGATTTTTTTCAATGATAATTTCCAGAGAGCCAGAGGCATCTGTGGATGCCGAAAATGTGCCACAAAGCGGCTGCTTGTGACATCCACAACTAGTGAAAAATCTATATGATAGTCTCTGGATTTGCAAATAGATTGCAAATAAATAGACCCGAACTAATCGGACGCGTGGAACATGTCTGCGTCATGATTGCTTTCGTAGATTTCTCCTCTGCTCACAAGACATCCCGGCATTCAGTGCCTATTCAAGTCGTCGATATGAATCCCGTAAATGCATTAGGAGAATGGTAAATTATGCAGCGAAAACAGTAAACATTCCGCTGTCGTCCGGATTCATTTGGATTCTCAGTCGAGTGAAGCCCGTTGAACCGTAAGTACTCTGATTTTGGATGTTCTTGGTTGGTAAACGCCAAACATGCTAGCAAAAATATATTTGGTGAGACTAATTATCAGAACGAATACCGTTCAGCGTTTTCTCAAAAACCCTTTGTGACCGCTGAATTAGTCACTGAGCTGACTGAAAGCTCTCGAGACAGGTCCGACAGTGTCTGGTCACTAAAACTGAACACTGGATAGTTGTTGGTGTTTGGTGCAGTCCGCATTCACAGTGACTACCAACCAGATGACAGCGCACTTTGATTGTTTAATATGCCAACCAATCAGAACCAAGTGACTGAATTCTCACTGCTCAACTGCGGACAAAGGTCACAGATATAAGTCCCGGGGAATTTTTTTAACTAGGTAGTAAATGTATTTGTACCCTCCTTATTTTATCGCGCTAAATGGTCTCATACATGATAACAGGTAGTGGAGTGAGCAAGGCAAACAAATACCGTCAATCAGGGGATGAAAATGGGGATAACTGTTGGGCACGGAGTACATTACAACATGTCGTTGGGTTTTGAACGCAGCAAACGGAGAAAAAATCCAGTATAACACAACTCACGTGGAGATGGGGTTGACAGGTATCAGAGCTGAGCTGGAACCGGCCTGTTGGGATTCCAAACTGGATTGTCTTGAATGAGATTGGTATCCCGAGGAACGACTATCACCACAGGTAGACGGACAGGGTTTCCGAGGAGACATAGGTTGAGTTGGATGCCGAGTGATCATGTGTGTTGTGTGAACCTGGTGTTCCTCATGCTGCAGTTCGGGAATCACATCGGAATTTGATGTATATGCACTGGATACTGCGGTGGACTGACGGACTTCTGCGTAGGGTGATGCGAGTCGCGAGTCGGGAAAGACTAGTTGAGCAGTTGGCCTGAGTCTTCGTCTACGGCTTGGCAGCAGAAGGCCACTATCTGTAGCGAAGTAGTCTGGAAACTTGGACCGTACAGCCAGTGCTGGACCGGCCGCGTTCGCTGAAGAGGCCTCGCGCCGTCGAGCAGAATAGTTGGGTGGGAGAGGGAGAGAATGGCACGTTGAACTGTCGAAAGACTCGTAGATAGTTGTGTTTACCTCTGCGTCTCCATCCATCCGGCTGGCTGGAGATTCGGGAGGCACGGAAAGAACAGGTTTCTTGACTTCGCCCTCGCAAGAAGGATTGTGGAAAGGACTACTTCCTGGGGTTGTTTCTGGTGTCGTGGACACTGAAACAGGGGTCCCGGATCCTGAAGAAGATGTGGTCCCGAGACGATGCGTTACGGTAGAATCGGACAGCGCTGCTCGCGAACCTACATCACTACAAAGATCCGGTGAAGTTGGCGTGGAAGAGGAACGTCCTGTGCACAAAGGCAGTGAGGGGAGATCGGAACATGATCACAAGGATTGAAGAAACATTTAAAAAAACGTAGTATCACGAGCAAAACACACTTTTCCCATACTTCATCAAAAAGAGGCTCGCTAATTCACCGTAGTAAACCTAGCTAAGCCGTCCACTCGCCAAAATGCAATTCATATGTGTTATCCAACCCTGAGAACTAGCAATACACCAGGAGAGGGGGATTTGAGCCAGCGGCGGTGATGCTCAAAGCGACTATACGCGGAATCACACTGGGGGAACCCTCAGTGAACACGATGATCTTAACGAAAGCAACAGAAAACTACGATTGTGTTGACTGTGAACACCTCTACAGCGAGCTATCAACGACGGTTCCGATGTTCCAGTCAACCTGTTAGTTCCTACGGTTTGGGGCGAGATGGCCCAAATGGTTAGAGCACGAATTTACTGACTGGAAGGTCCGTGGTTCGAACCCGACCTCCGCCTCTCGACTTCCCCTGTCTAGGCTTGGGCAACCTGACAGTATCCCAGCCCTCGTGCAACCTTCGGGTGGCATGTCAGGTAGGCACCGAAAGGGTGCTACAGCTGAACGACTCCTTCGGTTCGCTTGTTCCGGCAAGGAGCTATAACGATTGAACCGTTTCGTTTTACTTGAAGTTGCATAGGCTACTTTGTTCAGATTGCGCAGACGGATCCAGAGGTGAATGCTAACCAGAAAGCCTGAATTGGATCGCAGTAGTCTCCTTTTTTCATCCGAAGGAATGCTGATATTATTACGGTGATGATGTACCTCTGAATACCAGAATAGGTTCATGCAGAAACTAAAAGTTAACAGGAAAACCAAGGAGTTTCTACCACGCAAGACCTTCGAGTTTATGGCACGAGCCTCTGAAACCCAAGTTCGAGACCGATTTCAAATTCCCCCGACCTAGTTCTAGCGAGCATTTCTGCCCAAGGGTTTTCTTTGCCCTGAAAGGATGTCAGAGCTGGCTGCCCTGAGATTGATGCGATAGGGTGTTCGTTAAATCCAACAACATGTGGAACCTCTTGTATGAAAGAGACGTACCAATCAGAGACCACAGGAGACAGAATGAACAAACAAAAGCCGCGCGCAGTATAGCTTACCAGACAAGCTATCGAAAACCTGGCTAACGTATATATATATATATATATATATATATAATCGTCCAGCTGTAACACCCTTTCGGTGCCTAGCTGCCATACCAACCGAAGGAAGCACGAGGGCTGGGATACTGCCAGGTTGCCCAAGCCTAGACAGGACAAGTCGAGAGGCAGAGGTCGGGTTGGAAACACGAACCTTCCGGTTAGGAAATTTGCGCTCTAACCACTGAGCCATCAAGCCCGGTAACACTGTTTTCTTTTCAAATGACTTACACCCAAACCCCTTGATGCAACAGATGCACATACAGAGCTGCAGATACAGGCGAAGTAGCAAAGTTCAACAGTATGTGGATTATGCATTGCGACAGACCATGTTATCTAAGTACGCCATGAATCGATCGTCCATTCACCCTTGCTTTTTTTCTCATTCTTACTGTGTGTGTCAGTAATGCGAGGGGATACGTGAAGGTTTACAAGTAGATACACAGGCCGCGTTCAGTAGGCACCAATGCGAGGCGAATGTGGCAGCGGGAGCGACTTTCAGTCCAGATGTGGTGAACTTGCTATTATTCCGGTAGTTCACGTGCGACTTGTTAGAAAAGCAGGAAAGCGGATACAAAAATGTCTTCGTGATGTTGGTGAAGTCGGTTTTGTACGAAGGAGCGTCTGCGAGGCCCAATGCGCTTGGCCAGAGAAGGTGCAATCTATGGCGGCTGAACAAAATCAGTTCCAAATCAGGATTGTCTGATTGAGCGGTTGATGTAGGACGATAGGCATAGGCGCACAGATGGGAAATATGCCGACGATCGGCGCCCCACGACTTAGCGACAAGAAGCCTCCACACTCAAAAGTCAGGTTGCCAGTGAAACCGAAAATGCGACGCAAATTATTTTCGTACCATCTGATTCTCTGATGATGAGGTTCGAACTCATTTACGCCTTTCTAGGCCAGCCGATGTTACGTTGGCTTGCACTCCTTGAGGCTTCAGGCAGTAAATTCCTCCCTACCGTTTGTAGTCGGCTAGTACTATTGTGACCCGAATGCAAGGGGTAGACTGAGAAACAAACAAACTTTCTCCATTGTGATCCGGTAGATCGATTGTCATAGAAACGTGGATGAATCGCGGCTAGAGTGAGCCTAGTAACAACAAAACAGAGGCGACCTTGACACACCTCTACGAGCAGACCTAACGGAATGACAAAAGTCGGTGAAATGACATGCGAAACCCGGTGGTGTAGCTAGCCGAAAATTACTTGTGCAAGTTGAACGAGAAATCTATCACTCTTAAGTAATTTCTGGGCAACACCTGAGTACGCAACAGTATGTGATAGTTCATAAGCCCGGTAGCATCACGATCAGATTCTACTCACGTATCAGCTGTAACAGCCTTTCAGTGCCCAAACGCTATGACACTCGAAAGTAACAGGAGGGCTTTGATACTGCCAGGTTGTCCAAGCCTAGACAGGGGAATTCGAGAGACAGCGGTGAACCAGGGACCTTCGGGTCAGTAAATTCGCGCTCTAACCACTGAGCCATCTTGCACGATATGCGAGATATCGCGGTGTATTTTCATAAAGGAAACTATTCACAAGGTTGCTGAAAATTCTTCGACAGCCAACGACCGGTTTCGCCCTTCTTAGGGCTCAGCAGGTGGGCACAGCCTCCAAATTTCCGTCAACCTTGTGCATATCATAAATGAGAGATTCAGCTGGGTTCCCGTCAAGACTAAATCGGCATGCAGATGAGTGTATATGTCGGATTACATGATTTATGTTGAGAAGCAGAGATTACATCCAATATTCTAAAAGACCCGAACTACGCAATGAACAGGAACAGATTAGGAACGCCAGTGAATTTGATAACTAAGTTCATAAACGATTCTGAGATGAACTGGCTTAAATCATCCCGTCCTTTGGTATGCATTTTGCACCCACAATGTGAAAGGTCATTTTCCTGGGTATGAAGGTCACTGAACAGGACAAGTACAATCCAGAGAGAGACATTCTGAGTTGTGGAGCGTTGTACGTACCTTGGAAGTTGTATTAGACCTGATTGTAGTGTGACATATGAGGTCAGTGTACGGAAATGCAAGGCCCGGGTCGCGATTGCTAATTTGAGGCACCTATGACGTTAAAGTGGTGTTATCCCTGAATCTCAAGGGACGTGCGTATCAGGCTACAATGCGGGCTGTTTTGGTTTATGGCCGTGAGACATGGTCTGTTCGAGCAGCGGAACTGAGACGTCTACAGGTGTTTGACAATCGTTGTCTCAGAACCATAGCTCGTGTGGGCTGATGTCGGCGAATCCGTGACGAGATAGTTAGAAAACGAGGTTTCGGTTGTCCAGCGGGAGCATCCATCGAAGAAAGTGTACAGCACAAGAAGCTGCGTATGCCGAACCATCGCTTCCTGAAGACAGTGTTGTTTTTCGTGCCTAATTCTGTGTGACCGAAGCCAACCCTTGAGCTGACAAACGGGTATGAAAGGGACTACGAAACGTTCGGGTGCTGTCGGAGCCACTCGCCTTTCAGGATGGAGACCGCGTGCTCTCCATTGGAGACGCCACAAGATATAGCTGCTAATCGATGTTAGTGGCGTTCTTGTTGCCAGTCTCTACCCAGATGGCCCGACTGAGTGTCTAAAGACGTATGTACCAAGGAACGATTGTGGTAGGCTAGCACTAAGTCCCTCCCCTGTCCACCTTTATTCTTTCTTTCACAAGAAGGCTTTCAAATAAATCATGTTTGTAAGGTAGTGAAGCATCGGTGTCGAACACTGATGTCATGCTGTCCATGATGATGATCATGTCGGAGAATCGAGATAACAGAAGGAATTCTAGACCAGGCATTTCTTTAAACTTACCAGGAACATCAGGGGAGAGTAACTGCTTCGACGGGTCGGCCGAACACGACGGGACTATAATCATCTTGCTAGCCGTATCTGAATCATCGTCCTCCTGTAACGCCTGCGTCCCAGTGTCAGACAAGTTCAGACTCTTTGGCTGCGATGAGGGAGTGAGTGGAGCCTCGTCCAGGTGTTCTGTGGACCGGGTCAGGTAGGGCTCGAGGATGGAGCGGATAGGGTCTGGCAGGCTAGTAGTGCTCTGTGAAGAGAGCAGTTTTGTTAGTAAACCACTCAGTTGATCTTGCGATAGTACCGGGCTTCTGTGATGCACTCCGGATGTGAGTCGATCATCACCCGTGCCTTGTAGAACCATCCGGAGGAGTGCCGCAGTAGTGATGGAATCCGCTAGTGGGAAAATAGCGGAAGGAAGATGAGGACATGGATATTTAGGAAAGATACAAGCAAAGTGGCCATTTGAATGCGTTTCTGTATCACATGTAGATATCGCTCACATGGGATTACTTGATACCAAGCCAAAGAAAAGCATGGCTAGCCACATTCCGATTACGGATAGGTTTGGCTTGCTGGGGGGAAACGGACTAGCATAGTCCGTCCGAAACAGATTCCGCTGCGTTCACCTGCACAGCCGTGCCTGTAAATTGCGTTAAACCTATGGTAGTGCCCTAACCGACACGTAATGGCTAAGCATAGTTAGCTATATGAGCCGATTCGGAGCGCGACTCATGAGTTACGGGGACTCCTAAACCCAACTCTGCACACACTGTGATGTTCAACAGTCTAGTTATCCCCACGTGATTGTGAATCAGAGACAGGCCTGCTAACAGCTTTACATATGCCCCCTCTTGTTTGTCCTGTGGGTTTTCTCCACCGGGCCGGGCTGACACCGGCCGAGAGTGGCCTGAGATTGTTCTACTTGAGGATAAACGCTTGATCATACCCAGTTTCTGTGCTGGGGTGCAATGACAGCCGAATCCAAAAAAAAGGATGCAAGCCCATTGTACAGACTTTCCATATTTACTGTGGACACAGCAATTGGAGCGACAGTCAAAAGTCAAACACCGACAGTCCTACACAATTGCATCTCAAAGTTGGTTAAGTTACGAGAAACCAGTCAGTTAGGGGATCGAGACAAAAATCGTGCAGATTACCGGCAAGGTTGAATAGACAGCAAGTGAAGAGACCACGGCAATCGGAGACGGTGCTCCACAATTTTTGGTGCATACTATATCAGCTGGCGAACTGAACATGATGGCTACCAGGAGCTAATTGATAGATTGGAATTCCGCATTCAGCTTGCGTGACAGCACTTGGACCATGAGAACACCATGATAATAAATGTTCACATGCAACAGTATGCATAAAAATATATATATAAAAATCCACAAACCAGGCTCGCCTGGCTAGTCCGATCACACGATCAAGATTGGTTGCTAGGATGATGCATCGAACGAAATGGAGAGAAATTTGACCAGCAAAAGGGAAAAATTCCACGCGTTCGGATACACAAACGGATCTTTGGGGAAAAGCTAAATCCTTTTTCGGAAGGTGATAAGTGAGTGGATAGTTACTTTATCATGACAGAATGACTGAACCATGCAGATAGATAGAAACAGAGGGATTTTCAGCTCGGTATGGCACTGTTTTTAGACAAAACATATCAACATAAAAAGATCATTCATCCTCTCCTCCTCTTCAAAGACGAGGAAAAGGCGCAGATGTTTTTGGGTGAACTGACCAAAGTTCTTTGGTATGCACTTTGCACCCAAAAAGTGTAAGGTCATGCTCCTGGACATGCAGTCACTGAACACGCCACTTACAATCCAGGGAGAGGTACTGGAAGTTGTGGAGCGTTTAAGGTACCTTGGAAGTTGTATTAGTTCTGATTGTAGTGTGACAGATGAGGTGGATGCGCGAATCTGCAAGGCTCGGGTCGCGTTTGCTAGTTTGAAACACCTATGGCGTCAGAGTGGTGTATCCCTGAATCTCGAGGCACGTGTCAGGCTACAGTGCGGGTTGTTTTGTTGTGTGGCTGTGAGACTTGTCCTGTTTGAGTAGCGGAACGGAGACGTCTTTAGGCGTTCGACAGTCGTTGTCTGAGGATCATTGCTCATGTTGGTTGGTGTCGAATAATTCGTACTGAGGCAATTAGAAAGTGAATTCTCGGTTGTGCAACAGGAACTTCCATTGAGGAATGTGTCAAGCACCAGAAGCTGCGTTGTGGTTGGGGCATGTGTTGCGTATGCCTAATCATCGTTTGCCGAAGAGAGTGCTGTTTTCCATGCCCAACTCAGATTGGCGGAAGCAGAGCGGTGGCTAATTCTTGACTTGGCAGAGGGGTATGAAGGAGATTACTAACCCTTGGGTGCTATCGGTGCTACTCTTCCAGGATGGAGACCACGTGATCCCCACTGCGCCTGGTTGGAGACACTGCAAGATATGGCTGCCAACTGATGTCAGTGGCGTTCTTGTTGTCAGTTTCTATATCGATTGCCTGAATGAGTGTTTGGATGTGTAGGCACCTCGGAATGATTGTAGTAAGCTAGCACCAAGTCCCCTCCCCACCCACCTTTATTCTTTTCTTCATAATAAGGCCTCCAAATAAATCATGGTTGTACGGCAGCGAAGCATAGGTGTTGAACACTGACGTCATGCTGTCAGTAATGATGATGATTTACGAAAGATGCTTTACCGGACAAAAGTGTTGTATTCGAGATGACGTACGCCCACACAATGACACAACATGTTTGGAAGAAATGTGACGGAATCTCTTATTTGTCAACAATCAATCGAGATCAGCAGTTCGACTTCATGGCCTCAATGTGACTGACGTGCATGTTTTAGCCAATCCTGTGTCAGCTACTAGCAGCCAATGAAAACCATACAGTTGATGGACCACTTTTGCCCGAATTTCGTTGGCTACAGTGCTCCTAAATGACTCATTCAGTTCTGAAAATTACTTTTACCGAACCCTGTCCCCCCCGTCGCCAGTACCGGATCAATAAAATAACCAATTTTTCTAGCCTGACATTCCGCTTCTACCTGAGGGTTTGCAATTCTGTGTTTGTGTGTGTGTGTGTGTGTGCTCACCCGCTGGACTTCGGAATGATGTCACCGCCGAGGTATCTTTCAACGGAACGCGTAACCTGATTCTTCTTATATGTGGATTCCAAGAACAACAACATGCGTCTGTATGTGCACAGGATGCGTGCCAAAAGTGAGAAAAAATGCAAAACAATTTGACTCAGGGTTGGTAAACATGCAGACCAAACGGAACAGGTTTTACGCACCAATCACGCTGTGTATGATAACCACAAGCATTGGTGGGTCAGTCACTGAAACATTAGTGTTGCTGTAGACAGGGATAAGCGTGACAAATCGGCCACAAATCTTGTAGCAAAGTACAGGAATTCCGGTTGCCGTGGTTTCTTGTTCACCAACGATGGGAGATCCGGACAGCAGATCCGGTAATGCAGCAAGTTGAGGATATACTGCCTTCTCCTGCTTAATGACAACGAGGATGGCGTGGATACTCATCAAATGTGACCTCCCGGAAGCGGAAACACGAGTGGCTAATATCCATCCTGCTCAACAGGAAACATGGTGACGGCTGCAATGGTTCAACACACTGAAGAACCTCATTGCCAAGCCAAGAGTAATTGAAAGATGCTGATGACCGGCCCAGGGCGATGTGCGGAATGGGCAAACATCGCTAGTTCACACAGGAATCAATCAACAACGGCCACGTGTTGATCATGTGACTTGAGTTCACGAGGAAGGTCACTCTGTACCATACCTGCGGTGACTCCTCTCGTCAGAAGTCGGGTCGATGTGGGGTGAATACTCCTCATACCCAAAGTTGGGCAGTGGAACTCGGATTGTTTCGGCTTAAAGTCTGAGCAAAAATGCTTGAAGCACTTACGCCTAATACACAACAGGAAGACGGGTACGGGTAATAAACCGGGGAAATTTGTGTTATGACACTCTCAGTCACGCGGTTACAAGCCTGAGCGTCTAGTCTAGCCGTTTTGATTAGTTTAGAGAACGCGAGTTCTGAAACCGAGATGAATCAGATGACTTGTTGCGAAACGATTAGTTGTGGCTGATTGTAGCAGGAGGAAAAAAGACCACGAGGATGGAAAATATCTGAGCGCTCCTGGATGTGGTGTCTGTTTGTACAGTGAACCAAACAGTGACTTACAGGAAACCCTCTTGTGGGTGTTTTGCACGCAGCAAATGGGTAAACAGCATTGACGGCTAAACCCGGAAAACGAGCAGCTCGAAAAAAACCACCTGATATCTAAGAAGGCCCGTGCGTTTTTTTTTGTCAAGGAGTGCCAGATTTTTTGAGTTGGCAGCGGCCTCAGAAAAGGAGAGTTACGTCAAAATTAATGGTTCGGATTCCAGCGAGCTGTGTGACAGCAATGGACTACGGAGAACCATTGTCTCGAAAATTTATGCAAATTATGTCTACTCAGAAAATAAGATTGCAAAAGTGTGCACACATTAGTGTGACACCATTTCTTAAGCCCAAACATTTACAGGACAGCATGAGACATAACCGAAAAACAAATCTGATCTAGCGGGGGTGGGGGTGAATTTTGAGATTATGCGGTAAAAAACGTCGAAAACAGTTCACGTGAAATCTAAAAGTCCTCATCTGAACCTTGTGACTTTTCATGACGTGTAACAACACTAGAAAATGAGGAATGGTTGGAACGGAAGCTCTCATGTCGATCCTTGTGATTGAGGTGGATTGTATGAGAGTTACGGGCCATTCTTTTTTATCCTCAAGTACATAGTATACACTATATGTAGTAATAAAATGAAAATAAAAGGAAAGGGGGCGAGATGGCTCAAGTGGTTGGAGCGCGAATTTACTGACCGGAAGGGCCGTGGTTCGAATCCGACCTCTGCCTCTCGACTTCCCCTGTCTAGGCTTGGGCAACCGGGCAGTATCCCAGCCCTCATGCTTCCTTCTGGTGGCACGACAGTTGGGCATCGAAAGGGTGTTACAGCTGGATGATTATACGTAGTAGCCGAATATGGAAGCAAGTGGGGGAGACACAAAGTTGTCCATTGTCGAGGCAGCAACCATCAAAAGACCGGCAGGAAGGTGAACTAACAGATATCGAAGGTTAGCACCGCGTTTGGAGCAATCATCGTCTGCAAGTAGGCACGAAAGTTGCTGTGTGCAGCAGCGGAGTACGGACAGTATGCCGGCATCATATATAGGAATTCTTGACGGACTTCTTGGGTGGAGGATTAGGCAAATTCATTTTTCGGACCACATCCACAATACTCAAATTCTTTGAAAGGTGAGAATGTGTGGAACGGAAAGCAACTTGATCCACGGCCATGTGAAACAAATGACATCGGAGTGCGCTTCCAGACACTTGCTATCGAGGCGGAGGTAAAAGGCCGAAGAAGCCCAAAACCATGGAATAGGCATAGTTTGCAAATGAGTTTGAGGAACGGTCATTTTGATTGTAGACTACGGAGAAATCTGGACTTAGGTAAAAGCAGGTAAAAGCCAGATGGTCTTAGGAAAAAGCAACTCTCCTGCGATAGATAAATTACTCACGCTTCATAGGCTGCACTGGTTGGGACATGTACTCCGCATGACAGAAGACCGTGTGTCTCACAGAGCTCTTTTCGCCCAGCCCTGTGCTGAGTGGAAGCGACCAGTGGTTAATGACATTGGCAGAAATGGCCTGATCGCGCAGTCAGTGGCGCTCATGCATCAAAGCTATTGCCTTCAATGCATAGCTACCCGATTTTCGAACAAACTAAACATGTCTTCGCCTCCAAGGCTTGGTTGTACGTTCCACACTCCCGTTTTCCGGTGACTGAAACTGTAGCAGCTGGAACCAATGTGCCTATGGCCCACACGGTTTATAGCTGGTAAATTGAATTGAATTGAATTGAAAAGCACCTGGCGAATGGTCATTTAGGCCGAGGCGTAGCACTTTAGGACTCAATCTGTCTGAATAGTCACACAAAGATGTCCAGCGAAGCCCACGATGAGGTCACGGGTCATCCACTAGAAGCAAAACCGAACCAACAACGCCAAAACTCTTCGGAATTTCTTCCTCGAATTAGTCCTCAAAGATGAGAACGATCTGGTCTGTGAACTCTAGATCGACAAGGCTCTCACCAGCAACAATTTGAACACTGGGGTTTTGAAGACATTCCAACGTCCGCCTCATGATTTCATCAATGACGAAGTTGAACAAGAATGGAGAGAGTGGACATCCTTGTCTGATACCACTTTTTGTAAGGAAGCTTTTGGAGAGCTTGCCATACACTCTCACCCGCCCAGAAGTATGTGAATATAGGGATCGGATTATGTTTACAAACTTCTGGGGCATACCCTGTTGAGCAAATGTGTTTAACAGCACTGACCGATCGACAGAATCGAACGCACCCTTGAAGTCAAGGAACACCAAGGTTGTGGGTCGTCTGTACATGTGGCGTTGCTCTAACACCTGATGGAGTGTGAAGATGTGATCAACGCAGCCATTCTACCGGGTCGAAACCCCGCTTGATTCTCACGAGTCAAAGATGCGTGTGCCACCGTAAGACGACGAAGAATCAGTGACGCCAAAAGTCAGACTAACACCTCAGTGCGAGTACTCTTTTCGACTCGCCCCAGTCATCTGGATTTCTTTCTCCCAGATAAACACAAATAGGTTAGACATACATTGACTGTGGGATTCACTGCCATCCTTGAATAGAGCAGCTGGAAGGTCGCGAGGACCAGGGGCACGATGGTGTTTGGCAGATGGCGAAGGCAGTCTGGATTCGACGTAGTAGGTGGCCAAGTCAATTGTTGTTCGAAGTACTATGCCCAACAGTCCAGACGTCCTCCCTTACTGGATATCAGTGTCGTTCTGGTCCCTGGTTGTTTCGCTGACAAGAGGTCTCCGAGGACCAGTCGGACGAATCAAGTGGGATTAAGTCAAGACTTCAGGTTTGGGTTCGAACAACAAGGGGCCTTCCGATGAGTAGTTTCACGCCTTACTCTCTGAGCTATCTAGAGCTCATGATGTGGTCAAAAACGATGTGGCGAGCAGTATAGCATCTACTAACGGTCTTAATTCCAGTTACATGCTCGCCGGCTGACAAAATTAAACGTTCGCGTGCACACAGACACAAACATGCACACTGTAAACAGATGAAACAAGAGCATACGTCTCCGCTGTCCCAAAGAGCTGACGTCTGATATTGAGCGGCAATACAATACCGCAGAGCACAACTGCGATCGATACGGAACGGTGTCCGCATTCGTTGCACTTTTGATAGATTAATTTTCCCAGGCACTACTGGGCAAATCATAACTGAACTGAACGTCGCCAGGTAAATACATCCTCGTGTGTGGAAACGGACAGAAGATCAATGGCAAAACACAACTCGTGTAGGCGTTGCGCTAGGATATGTGGACAGGAATAAGTCGGTCGACATAGAAACGGGTGACGGGCACGACGCAATCAGCTAGCCAGATAGGTATTTAAACGGCTTACGCTTACACACACACACACGCTTACACTTCACTTTGGTGTCATCAACCGAACGATTAGAGGTGCCCCCTACTATGAGTTGTTTTTTTTTCGAGTGAGCCACTGAGTGGAAACTAAAAGGTGGATCTCAGATATTTGTGGTTAATTAAGTCGTTAGGCTGTAGCACCCTTTCGGTGCCTAGCTGCCATGTCACCCGAGGGAAGCACGAGGGCTGGGATACTTCCAGGTTGCCCAAGCCTAGACTGGAGCAATCGAGATGCCCGGGTTAGGTTTAAACCACGAATCTTCTGGTCAGTAAGTTCGCGCCTCAAGGATTGAGCTAGCTCGAGTTAGACTTGTCGTGAGTAGCGAAGGTCGCCAACAAATGGTCGCGATGAAAATAAACGTAAAAGGGCGACTTCAAAACATTAGATTTCAGGGAAACTCTATTCATGCGTGAAATTAAAATGTGTGCTAATAGTTACCTCGGGAAAGTCGAAAGATCATAACTAACCTCTGATGGACCGGAAACAAAAACTCAAAAGTCAGTCCACCTCAGAAAAAAACGCTGGATTTGAATCTGTGTAGAGAAGAAAGGACTTCCATGTGGTGCGACGCCTCCTGTTGCCTGTTGGTCCATTGTGACAGCACTGATGGAACCCATGGATCGAAGCCTCTATACAGTAACTTGTTCCTTAATGGTTGTTGCTACTGAGATAGTATGCCCACACACACACACACACACACCAGCTGCCTTGCGGTCGAGCTTTAAGCCAACGACCCCCATCATCTTCCCGTCAAAGATGAGGTATCCTGAATGTATTCTGACCCTGGGGACTTAGTTATTTGACAGTGAAACTGCAGTTTGTGCGATTTGTGCGACTGTACACTTCAAAGTAGTGACCTCCAAGGCGCTGCTTTCCCCTCCCAAATCCTCGTCGTCGGTGAACAAAGTCATGGCGGCTGTTTGGCTTATGAGAATGATGAAGGCAGTAGTCCACAGGATGTCCTAAAATGCGTACAACCCCGTCTACTAGTTTTCATGTATGACGAGAGTACTTTTCAGCACGAAAGCCGGAAGGTAGACTTGCATGGAGACCCATCATTTGGTTTTTGGTATGACACATTGGGAATATGTTCGGAGGCGAGCCTCTCTAAATAGCCGAACATCAACAACGTCGATTGGACGGATGTGCCTTGGGTCGGTTACCGAGCGAACGTAACTATGTCGTTACTGGGCTGAATGTCAGACAAACAGGATTGAGCAACTCTGCAACTGCTCAGCTGTAACACCCTTTCGGTGCTTAGCTGCCATGCCACCCGAGGGAGGCACGAGGGCTGGGATACTGTCAGGTTGCCCAAGCCCAGACATGGGAAGTCGAAAAGCAGGGGTCGGGTTCGAACCACGGACCTTCCGGTCAGTAAATTCGTGCTCTAATCACTGAGCAAACTCACCGCCAGCGTAGCGATTAGGTCGACAAACAACTTCAGCGGATGTTACCAATTTCGGGACAACGTTCGCTGTGAAGGCACAGCAGCTACTTAGCGAAATAAATCCGCCAGTTTAGGTCGCGGAACTCGAACAAAGAAAAAAGATGAGGTAAGGAATGTTGCTAGTGAAGATGAACTGGGTTGGCGAAACCTAAACAAAAACAACACGAGTGCAATGTGTACAAATCAATATACGTGGGAATGTTCACACAACTGGTTTCGGCAAACCAGTGTGAAGTGGTTGGAACAAAATCGATGGAGTTCACAGGTAAACAAAAAAATGAAGCCAGCAAGTAGGGTAACTTCGGACTTATTCATGCAGATAAGGGGGATGTCGATTTGTCGAAACATAGGTAGCTCGGGTGTGTTTACTGTTGGTTGGTCAGATGGTAGTTGATGTGTTCGCCGAGTTTGGCAAATGGTTTGAAAGCGTTTCGTTCTCAGTCGAGGAGACATCGTCAGTTCACAGTTGAATGGGTATCCATTTCATCTGGCGCACTCTCAGAAAACTCAATTCGACCAACCCAACAGCACAAGGAGAAGGCAAATGGATCACACTTCCGTATATCAGGAATATTTCGGAGATGACCGCACGCTTGCTACGACAGTACAACACGGCAGTGCCCCAAAAACCTGCAAACGCCCTACGGAGAGCATTGTCAAACCCAAAAGGACGATTAGACGCAATGTTGAGGACCAACGTCGTGTACAAGATTCAGTGCGGGGATGGTGACAAACACTACGTGGAACAAACAGGGAGGAAGCTCCCTACCAGAATACATGAACACAAACTTGTAACCGAAAGGCACGACCAAGTTTCACTCGTCTCCGTGCACGAAGATCAAGATGGACACAAATTCAACTGGAGCACCGTTCACATATCGGCTCAAGCGAGAACAAAGAAAGAACGTGAATTCATGGAAGCGTGGCACTCCACTGAAAAAGCCCTCAACAAACACATCGAAATCGACCACTGCAAGCAAAATAACTACGGAACTACAGAACGCAGAGGCGGACAAACTAAAACAAACAATTAGGCTGAATCGAGCTGAAGTAAGGAAACTAACATAAATAGACACCGCCATCACAACCAACCAAATTCAAGGAAGGGACCACAATGCAACACTAACTGGGAACGGGCCAATCGAAAAAGGGACCTGAAACACCCCAAAACAGCCATCCAACCAATGGAATGCGAATACAGACCACAAGGCAGCGCAGATCACGATCGGCCAATCACATGACAGGATATTATATACTCCTCAAAAACCATATAAACGCAGCCAGGCACGGAGGAAGCACCCACTCAACTTCGCACTGACGATGTCTCCTCGACTGAAGACGAAACGTTTGCAACCCATTCGCCAAACTCGGCGAACTGATCAACTAACAGATAAAGGGAATCGGTGAGAAAGCATACGAACTCACCACCTGTGGTCGACCGCGTGATGTTCAACAACTGGTTTGTCAGAGGCGTAGAGTGTGCTGGTCCTGTGGGTCGCGAGAGTTGGACAGCAGGGAACATTTCCGGAGAGGTGGAACTGATCGATTCGAGGAATCGATCAATGCACACTGAGTTACTCCCAGTGATGGTGGGTGGTGGACACACCATAGCATTTGAGTTTAGCAGAGTGGATACCGTGGTTAGTGATGGATCGAGTATGGCACAGTCGACAGAGTCAGGATTTTCTGAGTGCGTCGTGGCCACTGACGGGTAGTCACCTTCATCAGAATCGGGAGGTTCAATCAAGCAGTTTCGAAGGTTCTCCGGAGGGCTATCAGAGTGGAGAACGAGTAAAGGTGAACAGAAATAATGAGACCAGTCGTCAAGTGCAACGAAGGCCACACCTATGAAAGTGAATGTGACGTAGACCGTGCTTAACAGACTACTATCAAATGAAAACCAACACATAAAGAACAATACAAAAAGATCGCAAGTTAATTAATCATGCCAGAATGTAACTATCCACAAAATCAACTCTCTCTCTCCTGTTGACAGAAAAAGTCAAGTGTGCGATAAGTCTGCCCTACTGATGTCACAGTTTTACCTTCCATGGGGCCTAGAATGAGCCTAGAACAGTCTGTGTTTTAAGACCACTCGGTTTTCATTCGTGGATGCGTTTTAATCAAATACAGTCGGTAGGAGTTAGCTAGCGAGTCGTCGAATGGAGTCATCTTCGTGGCAGTTGAACTCAGGGGACCACCACACGCTCGTTCTCTTCAGCATAGCGATCGACAGCATGGCCACAAGCTCCGGGACAAACACACGTCAACTGTTCGTGGTTCAACACCTGCAAGACGAGCACGTGATCATAGAAGTTGAAACTAGTGATGATGAAGGTGGTCGCAGTAGTTTCAAAAAAAAGGTGTAATCCCATGGACAGATAAACAGGAATCACCGAGTAACGGCTCCCGTTTGTCAACCTGGTGGGAGCCCCTCCGGTATGGAAAAGGATTATGTGTGGGTTCCAGACTAGAGGCCACGAAGAGCAGCCCGATAGGAATACGATTGGTTAGGCATGTTAACGACCCGCAACATCGGCCCCGGAGACAACGAATCCGTGGGATGAATGCGGAATCCCATGGGTTCACCAAAACACATTTGATGGCAATCTGGCAGTGTCCCGGCCTTCGTGCTTCCTTCGTGTGGTGTGGCAGCTAGGCACCGAAGGGTGTTACAGCTCAACGATCACCTTTTTTTCCTCGCATAAGCCAGTAAAGATCTAGTCATGTGACATGGATGAGTGATATTAGCCCAACCACTAGTTGGTTTATCACAACGCCTCCAGAGGTTACAGGTTCGACCCCCGGCGGAAATCAGGTGTACACAGCTGGTGAAACAGCTTTCTTTCGGTCGAACTTTTTTTTGCGGAACAAAATTTGCCGAACTGCAACAAGGCTTGGAAAACACGGTTTTCTGGATGCACTCCAGATGCATGAGTTTCGTTCTATCACCACAATTTGCACTCAACTCTATGGAATAGGATAAAGGGAGGACAAAGGAGACCACATACAAAAGACTGCTCTTAGACTGCCTCCAACGGTCACGTGACTGATTCCTCCACACCCACGTATGGCTGTTTTTGGGATACAACCATATCTTGACTATGGAAATTCGGTCTAATTCTAAGCTCATGGGTTGATGATAATTAGGTCCTCCGAGAGGATCGGTTAGTTAAACAAGCTGGCTATCCATCAGCAGTAGAGTAATTCTGAACGTGTTAGAAGACAGTGCACCTTCTCAGCTAATGAATATAGTTTCAGAAAAATGAAGGAGGAGGTATTCCTAAACTTGAACGCTTCCATGAGGATACTCCTGGTTCAGGGTGACCGTCGCTTCTCCGGGAGAATTGATAAAAATCTAACCTGCTCAAGTAAAGCGGATGCCCACCGGATTACGCCTCACTTTGCTGCTTGTGTCGGTCAATATCACTCCAGCTTTTTAGCAAGTATAGAAGAGGAACAACTGGTGAGTGACTTGCATTGGCCACGAATTCCACCTAAAGGTAGGTTGGTTCCCTTTGTAGTGATGACTTGACACACAAGCGGAAGGGGGACGACCGGAGAAGTCTATTTGTTTCCGAGGTAGAGTTCGGCTACTGACACAGTTGTCATCACAACCAAGGGGAAACACACTGTATACTTTCCGGAGATATTTTCCAGTGAGAGAATATGTGATACAAAGTGAATCCAGATTGCAAAGTGTCGCTCAAGTAGAACCGGAAGTCAGAAACCTAAAACGATGGACGAGCATTTTACGCAGCTTCATGGTCGCCATCTTTGTTGTAGCGTCGATATCAATTAGTCTCTTTGTGGTTGGTACGTATGTGGTCGAGTGTCCAATTGGTCTAACAACCATCCCTCTATCGAACGTAATAAATCGTGTTCGCTGGGAAACTAGGAGGGAGCCGAACAATACCGGTCTAACAGCATAAGGACAGCAAAACAGAGCCACAAAGAACAATGAAGACAATGTGGTGAGTTGATAAGCTTCCGTAGCGCTACATGTGTGCGACATAAAATGGTGATCAACTGGCTTGTCCTGAAACACCCATCACCAATTAGTTTGTCGTCTGAGCAATTGTTCGTGCTACTTATCCACCAGTAGACCTTTGGTCCGGGAGGTTTGTAGACTATACCCCTTCTCACATCACAAACGAGAGATTCAGCTGGGTTCCAGGTGAGTCTCTCGTAAAACCAAATTTGTTTGCAAATGAGTGTGCTGCGCTAATTTCGTGCAATCCGGTTTCAAGTAGAACGTAAGGTTGACGGAAACTCGGGAACCGCGCCTACCTGATGAGCCCCAAGAAGGGCGAAACCGGTCGTGGGCTGTCGAAGAATCTTCAGCAACCTTATGAGTAGTGCATTACGTATATATCCCTTCCCCTTCTCTCTCTCTCCCTATTACGGTTCCCAAACAGTCAAATGAAATAAGAGAAGCTGACGAGAGTTAGAATATGTCGGATTGAATTCGCATAGGACCTCATCGTTTATCGATGTTCGAGAGTGGCCCTACTGGCATTTCGTAAATGCAGAGCCCCTTGTGATGCGGACCTGACAGCAAAGTGAAGTCCAGAAACTGAGCCATTTAGTAGCAACACCCTTCCGGTGCTTACCTGCCATACCACCCGAAGGAAGCTCGAGGGCTGGGATACTGCCAGGTTGCCCAAGCCTAGACAGGAGCAGTCAAGATGCCGAGGTTGCGTTCGAACCACGGACAGTCCGGTTAGTAATGTTCGCACTTTGACCATCGAGAACAGCCGATATATCCAGGAACGACGGGCCGGTTTTTCGCCTGGTGTATGAAGAGATGTCCCCGCCATTTATGGCGAACAGGTTGGTTTACGATAGTGAAGCACCAGTGGTTAGAACGCGAATTTCCTGGTCGAAAGGTCCTGGTTCGAACCCGCACTATACCTCTCGACTTCCCCTGTCTAGGCTTGGACAACCTGGCAGTATCCCAGCCCTCGTGCAGCATGGCAGCTAGGCACCCAAAGGTGTTACAGCTGAACAGTTTTAGTTCACCAGTGTTCTCTGGTGTTACTGTCAATAATGACGACTAATATTACGGCAATTTCCTACAACTCGTTTTCGACATGCACCTCCGCCGGCGTGTCCGATTGAGTCGGCGTATGAACCTGTAGACGTCTGAAGCACACTCACCGACAGGCTCTGTTTAGGGTACTAAGAAGCTATAAAACTCCACCACAAAGTTCACCGGTAGTACTTCGATCACTAAGATAAATAACAATACGATATAAAAGAAACAGGCAAATTCGACGGCGATAGAGGAGTGGTCGTATTTCAGAGGGACGAAATATCTGCGTCTGCGGCTGATGTACACGACCATACGGTCGTAGCAGATGGTAGATAGTGTTGGTGGACGTCGTTCAGCTGTAGCACCCTTCGGTGCCTAACTGCCACCCAGAAGGAAGCATGAGGGCTGCGATAGTGCCAGGCTGCCCAAGCCTAGACAGGGAATTCGAGAGGTAGAGGTCAGGTTCGAACCATGAACCAGCTTCCGGTCAGTAAATTCGCACTCTAACCACTTGGGCCGTCTCATCCCCCATCTCGCCCCACAAAGAAAGTACCATACTAAAAACACGAAACTCAAGAAACGTGGGAAATTATAAAGCTCGGACAAAGGCAAGGATTGTTCGTCTTCACCGAACTATTCGTCATGGCATCATTGTAATCATCGTTGACAGCAATACGCCAGTAATACACATTGGTGCTTAACTATCACACAGAAAAACAGCTCGTTAGCTGATCTACCTATGGGTTCTCATGTGAAAGGTTGCAATAAAAAAAGGGAGAATGAGGTCTGAATAGCGGAAATGGAGTGGTAGATGTGAGCGAGAGCGTGCAGTGTGTCAATTGTATGGGTGCCTGACTGAAGTGCCTGCAAGCTGGGATCGATATGAGAGCGAGTTACAAGTGAGACAGGTGGAGAGTTAACACATAGCAGCGGAGAAAGATGGGAGAAGCCAGCAGTCGAATGCCTTCGCCTATCCGCCCTGGTGCATTCAGCGATTGATGTCACCACGCTGCAAAGCTGGTGGTTGTTTGTGGGATGAGACACTACCAGGATGTTGGTCTGTTTGCCGAGCTTGGCAGTTGGATTGCAAACATTTCATCACCACGGTTGGCTTAAGAGTACTCGAGTGGCCCAAATTTCGAGGAAGCGGCCGAAGAACGAAAGATAATGGTCAAAGACAAATAGGCTGCTGCAAAGTAGTCATCTGGAGAAGGTCCGTCTAATAGGGGAATATCGACAGACGAAAGCCAGGCGCACAAAAGACGACAGAGCAAATGAACATGTAAACCAGTACTGCTCAAAGAAGACAGGGGCGGGACAAGTCAAGCATAAATAAATGAAGGCTTGGAAGTGTTTGCAGTCCAGGGGACTGATGAATGTGCGTTGCCTCATCTTACTTTACAGCCTGTTTTATCTTCACTCAATAGTTCGGCTGTGAAACATTCCAACCAATTTCACTGTCTGCGTATCCACACGCTTCATAGGTTGCGCTGATTAGGACAGTACTCTGAATGCTAGAAGGCCATCTGATTCACGGAGCTCTTTTCTCGCAGTCCTGTGCTGTGTGGAAGCGGTGGAGTGCTGGTCAGTGTACAACCTGGCAACGAAGTATGCAAACACTAATCAGTAAACTTAACCGGGTCGACAACTGCCACTTCCCTGGATGGGGATCCCGGGGCTCGACTCATCAGTGGTTAATGACCTTGGCAGAAATGGCCTGATCGCGCAGTCAGTGGCGCTCATGCATCAAAGCTATCGCCTTCAATGCGTAGCTACCCAATTTCCGAACAAACTGAACATGCCTTCACCTCCACGGCTTGGTTGTACGTTCCACACTCCCGTTTTCCGGTGATCGAAACTGTAGCAGCTGGAACCAATGTGCCTATGGCCCACACGGTTTATAGCTGATAAATTGAATTGAAATTGCATTAGGAGGGAGTAGACCAGCCGGTTGGGAAACCGGAGAATCTGTTCTTGTTTCAATACGTTGTAATTTTTATAGTTAGGGGGCATTGCAAAGCACCTTTGGAAACCTCTTTTTGATGGGGTGACTCCTCCTGAGAGAGAGAGAGAGCCCTCAATGAGGGAGTAACTTTTTTCAGTAACTAAGTTCCTAAACGTGGACACATTGGTGTGCCATGGGGAAATGCGACAGTGTCGTGAATCCTACCACTGAGATGAGGCTTGGTTAAAGACTATCCTGTGCAATTGGGGTCGAACCCAACTGAATCTCACACGTAATTTTGAGACAGCATTCCGTGGTGTAAGTAAAGTCTGGTCAAATCGGAAATGTTAGTGTAAGGTCAACGAGTCAAGTTTTTTTTAGACAACTCAAATGCACCCCGGTCGTGTTAAGCCTCTAACATCAACGTAACTGCTCTTCAGTAGTTTTATTTCCTCTCCAAGTCTTCTCGGCTCTCTCTGTTTTCGTGGGATCACAAACTCCTGCCCAACACGTTCTTTTTAAACGTTCAGCTGTAACATCCCCTTCGGTGCCTAGCTGCCATGCCTGCCGAAGGAAGCACGAGGGTTGGGATATTGCTAGGTTACCCAGGCCTAGACAGAGGAAGTCGAGAGGCAGAGGTCGGGTTCGGACTACGGACCTTCCGGTCGGTAAATTCACGCTCTAATCAGCTGAACCATCTCACTCGGTTATTTTTATAACTAACGGACAAAACACTATGCAGTCAATGAACAGAAGTGATGTGAGGAAAAATGAACTTACGGCCGAAAACACGTATCGCCAAGCAACTGACGCATCGAGAACGACACCAACAGGAGAGAATTGTCCAAACGTTTGTGACGTTCGTTGTAACCTTCCAAGATGTAGCGACGTCTCGACGTTACATTACCAAGCGCAGTGAAACAGGCCAAATCGACACTGACAAACCCAACTTTGTAGAACGATTTGCCTCCTTTGGTTTCCTGTGAGTAAAACAAAAAAATCGGTGAGTTGGGTAAGGTGAGAGGGAAAATATCAGCACAGGTAACAAGGGGCAAAGATCGTCATGGGACTGATACTCGAAACAATCACCTGAAACTTGTGTGAGTTAAACATGAATAAGAACAACGTGGAGGGGAGACTGCATCCATGCTGATAACCACAGTAGGTGCTAACTTGGTGCGACATTACGTCTGTGAATGGGAAACATGTTCATTTCTGTACACATTCCAGCTTTCACACGTAGCCATATATATGCATGGAGTCATAATGAAGCATGCAAACTGTGGTCCACAACTTTGTGCCTACTAGTTTGGTTTTATTTTGCCGTTGGAGGTGAAAATACACGTACTCAACTTTCGACGGGAATCGCTGTTGGAACTAGACGTGCAGAACTAAACAATCAAGGTAATTCTGTCTACCTCGGGACCACCAGTGACAAAATTATGGGAGAATGGCAAGAAAATGCCTGAAAATTTCCATCCCCCTGTTAAACCCAACGGTGTCTTCGAGTGACACGAAACACCAGGATCTCGAAAAGGCAAAACAAATTTGGAGCTAGGTTTCTGTACCGCACTAGAACCATGAAGCATTAACTCAAAAAATATGCTGAGCTTGACGGTACTTACTTGTCCACAAGCAATGGTCCACTTGGATTATAAAGCTGCGAACCAAACGAGCAAAGCAGGCTCACACCTGAAAGCAGTCACGTGTGCATAAGTTTGGTCATGAGTGTCAAATGGGGAAAGGGGTGAAACATATAAACGCTAGTTCACACGAGAGCACTCAAAATAATGGTGGAGTGGGGTTTTCAATAGGGAGAGAAGAAACATGCGAAATTTTAAATGTCAAAGCAATGGATTGTAAACGTTGTCCAAGCAAGCTTAAATTTTTGGCTCAAACAACCGAAGATATAGAGAGTGTCTTCTGAGTTAGACTGACCTAAATGCCACTTGCTTTGCTGGTGGCGAGGCCAAGCCGAACTTAACTAGCTGTCAAAGCTTTCCACTAAGAATCATGGACAAAGTTGGACCAAGCCGACTGCATGAGCTGCACAATTGCCTGCAAAGCTCGCAGTTTAAAAAGTTAACTTTTGAACGTATGGACGTCGCGTGAACAGTAGACTGCGACCCGCGCGAGCAACTTCAGCTGCAGTCTTTAAAATTTGGCTGCGTTGTTCGCAACCACCAACCCAAAACCAGGTGTTCGTTGTGGTGCCGGTGATTTCGTCCCAGAAGTGGGAACTTTGGCCTAATAAGCCATCGGTTAATTGTGTACCAATGGGATTTTCAACAGAGACACACGACCTCCTCTACCTCCATGATATAATATGAGTTTACATCATTAAGTGTGCATTCCGAAATCTGCAGAAACACTATTAGACTTGGACTGCGTTGATGTCAACAAGAGATACAAGTGTGACAGCAGAATTCACCAGCAAACTTTCACGATTCATCGCCCACGTACCCGCTTCGGTGAAAGCCTTTAAGATAACTCGTTGGTAGTGGAATAACTGTCGACAAATCCAAACACCACCTTCAGTACGACCAATTTTGACAAAGCAGTGAGCGTACAGTTACGCATAAAGAGCGCGTATAGGTTACGTTGGTGGCGGGCGTTGCATCAGACATTGCCAGACGAAGCGATCGCAGCGGCCAGGTTTCTGATCCGTATAGTAATACGGAGCGCACCGCAGCATTGTAAACTCGACCCTTGACGGATAAGCTGATGTCACGCCTACGCCACAGGTGACGCAGGTTCACGAAAGCTGCTCGGGCCTTCTCAATTCGGATGGAAATACCACCTTTCGCGAGAAAGGGAGGAGATGGGAAAGGGGTCTGATGAGTCCGATTCATAGGTGGGCTTTCAAAATTACGGAATGCCGCTCATGTAACATAACAGGCATGAATGCCCACGACCATCAGTTTATTCAAGCCTCGAAATGAAACCACAGAACTGCTGTGGCATCCTCCGCACTTAGAGCGTCCTGTTTATCATTCCCTATTATCCGCCTTCATTCCATAGACGGGCTTAATGCGCGGCTCATCCCATAGTTAGGACATATGACAAATGCCGAGAGGAGCTGAATGAGATCAGCTATCAGTCCGTAACACTGCTGAACTGGTTGAAAGTGTGCTCAGTGAGCCTGAAAAACGATAAGCGTCAGAGAAAAAGTCCAATTCGTGAGAGATGCGGCGAAAGAAATCGACTTTCCGTGGACGGACTCACACATGGAACTGTCTACCTAGCTAAAAATGTCAATCCCCTGAGCAAAACACACACCGCAATGAAAGATAAGAAGATGCATTCTAAAGGCACAAAAACACGAAGGTAAGAACAGACATAATCTGAGCGCAAACACTTTTTCAGTATCTCTCGTTCGCAGATTTATATGTGATAAGCGCTTCTACGATACAGAGAAGTTCACCTTTCCCGGACATCAATATCTCAGACTGTGTGCCAAGCATCAACACAAAAAGCAGTTAAAATGTCAGTTGTTCCCAGTGTCAAGATGAGCTACGTGCGGGATGATCGAACCACTGACCGGCCACCTGTGGCCCAAAGGTATAGCTGTCAACCACTAGCCGGGAGGGTACGGTTTCGATTCGTAAGATGCGCACTGCTGATGAATCCGAATGAGGATGAAACAACGGTGCAATGCGTCTCGGCCATTCAGTTTCACCTACACGATGAAACCTCAATTAAAGCACTACTGGTCCTATCGCGTCATTATCGTTTCTGCAACGATGTCACTTGTCCAGGCACGAGTTGACTTTTGCAGAGAAGTAAACACACTCGCTGACACACTCAGGTGGTCCGTATCTGATGAGGGAATGGTTGGTTGGTTGGTTGCACCGCGCAATGGTGACGTTTCCTGGATTGGTGATGAAACGCTTGCAAGCCAGTTGCAACAGGTCAGGCGAACAGATCAACAGCCACCTGAGATACCGATTTTCGAAAAATTTTCGATTATTCATGCCTAGGTTTGGGCAATCTGGAGGTGTTTCATTTCCCTTCCTTCAGGTTGTATGGCAGTGAGGTAACGCAGCAGATCAACGATGTTATGCTGTCGCTGATTATATGAATGCGATAGCTTTGATGCGTGAGCGCCGTTGATTGTGCGATTAAGCCATTTCTGCCAGTGTCATTAACAATCGGTGAGTCCCGAAGTGCCAATCCAAGGAGATGACAATTGTGCACATTTCAAAGAACACGTCAAAAGTCAGTGAACAATTTTTCCTGCCCCCCTAAATAAATGCTTAGACGATTCCGGTGACTTGGTGTGTCAAGCAGCATCGGTGTTTATGACGAACTTGGGTAAGGAGGACAAAGGAAGTGTTTGGACTAGAGAAGCAAATTTTGGACAAGCAAATGTCACAAAGACACACCACAATAGTTTGGCTTCTGTTCTGTCTCCCCTGCCCTCATTGTCAGTCATCATAGCGAATGACCGCAATTTGGACTTCCAGTAAACAGCATGCCCGTGTAGGTATGCGTGCATGCTACTGAAAAACGACAAAGTCGACCGTACGCCCGAGACATGACATTCGGAGAACGCACGTGACTTCCCCTGGTCATGGGAATAACACAGCACAGTTTGGTACAACGTTCGATCGCCACCCGATCCGAATATGTACAGTGTGTCAAAACACGGGGCAGGAATGAAAACACGCTTGTTCGAAGTGAAACCGGACATGAACGGAACCCATTTAGGGTGTTTTACGATCACTCATCCAAGTAGCCTCCCAACACTGAGCTAACGAAATCACCACCTACCGAATACTTCCGGAGCCATTCTGAAACGAAGCGCTTTTTATTTGCTGCGAATAAACTGTTCTACGGAGACCCAAATCTCCGGTGACCTCACGTTCAAGCTAGACTGCTACAACAAATACTTATGTTGGCAATGACACGTGCTCTCTAGTTCACTTTTTAAATCCCGACTGCGAACATTTGGTCCTGTCCGACTCAATCGCGGAACTAATCTGTGCGCCTTCAGAATGAATTTTCTATTCGTCTCATACACAGCATGTTCCCCTTTACAATGAGCGGTTGACCGAGACGACGACACTGTTAAAATTGTGACCGCACACCTACATTCTCTCCTAACCACCACTTTGGCTTTTTCTGGCCATTAGCTGACGACCGCACTGTCTCGAATTCATTCGAACTCATTCATTCATACACACAGTCCTTTGTGTTAAACATACAGGCGACAGTCTTCTGATCATCTGGGCGCTGCAAAATTATTACGGCTCGATTCAGTTCATTCCACAGTGTTTCAAACAAAAGAGACCTGTCCTACCGAAAGGTTTGACTGTGCATTTGTGCGTTCAGATCGAAATGTACAGACGTTAATGAACGCATCCTTCTTCGTCACCACGCTTTCACTGGGTTGTCACCCGTAACTCCTGAACGGCTGCAATCGACAGGAAAAATAATCGAAAAATCGTCCAGCTGTAACACCCTTTCGGTGCCTAGCTGCCATGCCACCAGAAGGAAGCACGAGGCCGGTTGCCCAAGCCAAGACAGGGGAAGTCGAGAGGCAATGGTCGGGTTCGAACCACGGATCTTCCGGTCACAAGCCGAGAAAAGCAGACCACCTCCGATAATCCATTTAGGGTCATTTTCGCATGATCATCAACTAACAGGCCAATTTCATCCGCATAAGTATAGCAATCATTCTCCAAATGTGAAGTCGACACTCTGATTCGCAGTCTCTTGGAGAGTACACACCATGATGGTATCGGTGACAAGACTTGACGAAATGTGGAGGAGGGATACCCATGGCGAACCCGGCTAGGCGGGGGGAATTTTGACGACCCACTGCAAGCCCTAACGCAACCATCAGCATGGAAGTAAATGGCACTACTCGTAGGCTTCGAAGGCATTCCTCGTTGGCCAAATATATACGGAGGAGGAAAACTGTCGACCGAGTCAAAGGCACCTTTCAATTCAAGGAAAATTGTCACATTGTTGGCAGTTGATCTGTTTTCCGAGCCTGGTAAAGGTTTCGCCACCAAACCACGAGACATCATCAGTGCGCGGTTGGGTAGACAGTTCCTCCTTTTAAAGAGCATTTGTCACCTCGTGAGTTTATTGATCCGTTTACGATTCGTGCTGCGTTGTGATCTGCCTTCTTTATATTTGATTGGTCAACCCGACACCTATTTTTGTTAATTTTCTCTCCGTGTCCCACTTGGCTCGTTCTCAATTGCGTTGCGTTGTGGTCTCGAAATTTACTGGTTGGTCGAGCTGTCGTGTTTTGTGCGTTGCACTGGCTGGTATCCTGGCGTCTGACGGTTAATTAGGTGCCCTCAATCTGGTTCTTTGATTTGCCGAATAGGCGTATATTCCAATCAAAGTGATTTGTCCGTTTGAATTGAACTTTCCTGTCTCTTTTTTGAGTTCTTTATCTGGTTTCTTGTGCACTTTTGAGGTCTGAAGTTCTGGTGTTCTTTTGTCCTTAGTGGTTCATAAATTGGGTCAATTGCAATGTTTATTGATGGCGTCTTTGGTGAAGCACCGTGCTTCTATAAATTCCCGTTGTTTCTTCACTCTGACTGGAGCCGGATGAGAACTCCGTTCCAGTTGAACTTCCTGGTCTTTGTGCACGGAGATGAGGGAGATGTGGTCGTGTCTTATAGCAGCAAATTTGTGTTAATGTCTTCTGGCGGAAAGCTTCCGTCCTGTTTCTCCTATGTAGCGTTTGTCGCAGTCTTTGTATTGGATCTTGTTCTTCACCATTAGATCTAATTGTCCGCTTGTTTTTGATAGTGTCCCCCGCAATTTGTTCGCAGGCTTGTAAGTACTCATCGTATTATGTTACCGTGAAAGCCGTGCGGTCATTTCAGCGATGTTCCTGACGTGTGGGACTGTGATTCGACTGTCCTCCCTTTGTGCTGTTGTGCCACCAAACCACAGCTTTCCGAATGGTCACTAAGTAAAATTCCTCAGGTTAGCAGTCAGTTACGAAAGTTTCCTCTGGCTCAGCTAAGCTTCTCTATCCGCACACAGACTATGCTTGATCGTTCAGCAGTAGCACCCTTTCGGTGCCTGACCGCCATGCCACCCGAAGGAAGCACGGGGGCTGGGACACTGCCAGGTTGTCCAAGCCTAGACAGGGGAAGTCAAGAGTCAGAGGTCGAGTTCGAACCACGGACCTTCCGGTCAGTAAATTCGCGCTCTAACCACCTGGGCCATTTCGCCTCTATGCTTGAACAGACGTTAAACAGCCCTTCTGGCCGAATTACTCTCAGCGTAAACGGAGATATGAGGTACCGAACAGAGGGACGGTAGTGACTGTTTTCGAATTCAGTGCTTATTAGTTGGGTCATCGAAAATGCCACACACCGAGTATCTTGGTGTATACATGACTGTGCTTATCTCGTCCCAAATAACATCTGAGGATGCGACTTTGGAGGTTTGCATAGGCTAGCTTGATAAGCTACACGACATATAAGCGAGTTTCTTCACTAGGCCTTCCCACGATAACTTACTAAAAGAAAATTACATGACCTAAATCGACGAGTGGCCCAGAACACTCGACAGTCAAGAACAGAGCTGCGCAACTGGGAGCCAATGGCCGCGTGGTCAATCTAGCCCCATCAGTATGGGAGGGAGCGTCAGGTAGTCCAGCGGAGTCCAGTGCGTCTGACGGACAATCGGTGATTAGTACAAAGCTGCAAAAGACTTTCCTTGTAATCATTGCATCTCGGCTCGTAGCCAAACGGGCAACTGGGTCGCGCTTCTGATTAACCGAGATGTCTGCTTGTGCACTGGGATCACCGGCGACTAGGACAATGCCTGAACTCGTACAGGATAGGAGAGCGGTCAGTTCCAAACAAAAGGTGTCTTTCACCGAATTGATGCTATAGTTGGTACAATGGAGGATCTACAAATATAAAACAGATTTTATTTCAACCAGTAGAAGTTTTTACTAAAGTTGACAAACGAACAGTGCAAGGACGTTTATTTCCGAGGTCGTGTAAAGATAGTTCAGCTATAACGCTGAGCGATACAGCAACCCAGGCGATGCAGAATCGCATAAAGTTCGTAAGCGGTAGCATCCACATGACGATTGTCATGCTTAGGGTTCGTATTCGAGATTCGGAAAACGCAGCCACTAACTATCGATGAAACTGTTCACCAGAGAAACCTAATGACCGACTTGCTTCATAGTTCGCACATTAAAGGTTATCACAAAAACAGGGTAACGAGGTGTGAGAAGTAGGCGTGAAGTGGCAGAGGTGAGCGCTGAATGCAAGAATGACGTCTACGGTTTCGATCCACAAAAGTGTGACCGGCTAACGGGATACGAGGGGATCCAATCGACAATAGTGAAGAAAGATGATAGGTCTAAGCAGTATCGTATCTTCAATAACCCCCTCCATGCCGCACGCAGTAAGCAAAGCCAGGTAACTGGTGGCACCAGGCGAAGTACTGGTATCGTAAAAAAATATTGTTCAGCTGTAGCATCCCGCCATGCCACCCGAAGGAAGCACGAGGGTTGGGATACTGCCAGGTTGCCCAAGCCTAGACAGGGGAAGTCGAGAGTCAGAGGTCGGGTTCGAACCACGGACCTTCCGGTCAGTAAATTCCCGCTCTAACCACTTGGGTCATCTCGTATAGTTCATTGTTGCATACATTGTAAATATTACAGGAGCATTCTGATCTACAGAAGAGGATGATGAGAGCCCTCAACCAAAGCATTTGGCTCAGAAGACCGACTGCAAGGCAGCGGCGGTTAGCGTGAGACCATCACAGTAGTGTGACTTCTAATGAGGATGTGCAAATGTCCCAGCTCCCCCCAACCTGGGGGACTAGCAAGCTGTGTTGGTCGGACACATATCGATTGAAAAACCCGATATGAAAAACTATCATACGGATACCAGTGTAGCCAAAGGGTCACCAAGGTATAAAGTCACGCTGCAATCCTTTGGTGACCTTTCTTTTTCAAACGTCATACATACTCTAAACCTGCGCTCCTTTATATCATCGAATCCTTTATGCCGTTTATCACTATCCTTTTAAGACCCCGATGGCGAAAGTGATAGAGTTTATCTTCCGGATCTTTTTGTAACGCCATATTCGTCTACTAACGTTGTACGCATCTTTTTTACTCAGATCAATCAGGTTTTATGCACGCCAACATTACTGAAGGTCATCGATCCGCACAGTGGTCACAGCAACGGTCGGGAATATTCAAAATTTGGTTACCTGAGCTCCCTAGTTGTCTAGTTCTTACTACTCAAGCCTAGCAAACTCACATCTGTATGGTCGAACCGGGTTTGGAAATACAGACACAATGAAAAGAGGACGGCAAGTCCCGGGGTGCTATTACAGATAAAACTTACCATTCGGATCGATATTTTCAGAATGTTCGGTTCCAAAACCGTAGTCTCCACATTGCTACGAAACTTGCACAGGAATCTGTGTTCGGTATTCCAGGAGACTGTGTGGTTGCGGATTTCAACCCTGCATAGATGAAATCAGCGTAAGAAAAACACAGTGACAACTTGCCTCGGAGAATATTGACTTGAGTTCCGAGTGCCCAACAAACGCAGCTTGGCGAATGTGACCGCGTTCACATAGGGAACAGAGATGAGACTATGGAGCTTCACAATTGCTTCAAACTGGTACTGTTTACGTCTCCCGGGGATCGGTACACAAGCCATGATCCACCGGGAGATGGTGGACAAGAAGCGTAACAGAATATGACGCTAGAGGAATGCCGGTAGTGGTAGCAGAACAAAAGTCGGGATGCAACGGAAAGTGTCCTAGAACAGTGCAACCGGAAAACTGCATCATCCATTGTCAGTCCGACATCAGCGCCAGCCAGCTAGCGATTAGGTGGATGATAATAACTTGTGAGTGCGACAAGCAGGCCTGGTCCAGTAGACTGAGGCCTCTATCAACATAGCCAGAATTCCATCGGGGTTTCAACCTGAAATTAATTAGAGTCAGGTATTTAAAAAACTGATAAGTAAAAATCCAACCGCACCCCCGGAACTAAGTGGGTTATGAGGCAGACAAGGGTCCGAACACCCAGCTGGATGATAAAAATGGAACGGAAAGACTAACTGCAACCCCTAAAGTCACCATCGCCTTTTGAAATATGGATCCAGAAGTGAGTGTCGGAGGTGGTGGCTAGATGTAAATGACAATAGTTTGGAGTATGTGCACCACTGCATAACTGGGACGAGGTGTCCTGGAGTTTGCAACTTCATGGCTATATATATTAGACATAAATGAGATGAGACCCTTCATAATGTTTTTGCGACTAGAATTCTTTCCAACCACACGCGGCATAGGCTTCTGGAACATAAACTACCAGGTCAGAATACCTCGTAGTCATCATCGTCAGTTGTTAGCCGCGATGGACAGCTAGGCATTTAAGGCAGCGGCTCATATTGTTGACGCGTGAATCCAAGTGGCAATGGAATTTTTATTGTGGAGATCAGAAGGAGCAGCTATACACTGAAATCAACAGTTTGAATGCAAGCGCGTCATTCATGGCGCCTGGACCAATGTCTTGCAGTGTCTCTAAATACTGATGTGTTCTGTCTCGGGGTCTCTACCCGAGAAGGGACCGCAATGGCCAGGGTAATCGAATTTGCTGGTAACAACCTTCACAATTCGCTGCCGGGTCATTGCTTGGTCTCTACTGGCTCTTCTTTACCATCTGCACGGTTGTGCGAAAGGGGCTTTCCAAGTCTGAATGCAGCGTTCCATCAAACAAAATCGCTGAAATTGGCACAGAAACGGACCAATGCACTTGATACCAAAGCCCCATAGTCTATAAAATCGCGCATCGCAAGTATGACCATCAGTTAGAACAAATCATCCCACTATTGAAAATTGTACACCCACTTTATCCCAAATCGACTGTATTTTTCTGCGAGAGCGCTTGTCATCGACTTTATAAGTGCCCAGCGAAGGAAAACCGTAATTCTTGTGAGATCATTTTCCAAAGGTCTGTCGTTGGAAGTTTCATTGTAACCAATTTCTGTTTTGAATCCTGTTTTTAACGTCTTTCGCAGGCGACTCAACGTGAAATTTACCGTCACAAATCACTTCGCCACCAAAAGCAGATCGCCACAAAACACTGACGACTGAATTCACGCACTGCTCGCCTCGGATGCAGTTTTCCTGAACTTCCGTCACGGAGAGAATGGAACTTAGCATGTGCCTCCGAGACCCATTGAGTTATACTGGGTCGTTCAGCTGCAGCACCCTTTCGGTGCCTAGCTGCCATGCCACCCGAAGGGAGCACGAGGGCTGGGATACTGCCAGGTTGCCCAAGCCTAGACAGGGGAAGTCGAGAGACAGAGGCAGGGTTCGAACCACGGACCTTCCGGTCAGTACGCTCGCGCTCTAACCGCTGAGCTATCTCGCCCCCGTGTCCGTGCGACACTCACAGAGTCTCTCAAACAAGGTTAACCGATGGTTAGACATCTGAACACCACAGTTTTCTGGTCGTCTAGGTTTGGGTTAAAACATGTGTAATGCACTTGCATTTCCCGCCAAACACCGTTGCCTTGCGGTCAGGCTTTGGAGCCAAAGGCTTTGGCTGAGGACTCTAGGTGTGGGCGCCCTGGCAATATCCCAGCCCACGTACAACCATGACTACAACTGACAACACTATCATACCACACCGGGCGTCGCAAGGTGCCATAAGCCGGGTCGCCTCGCTTGCTGCATACAGCAGGGCGGGCAACCGAAAAGAGGCTACTGCAGACGCCCCACTTGTTACACTTTCATGTCTTACCTCTTCTACCCTACCCTACCCATATTTGAATAATCTCTCCGCAGGTCCCAGCTCTAGGACTGACCATTTTGCTCGTCACGCAACACATTCAGCTGCAGCTTTTGAACGTCCGACTTCAGTAACAACCCTGAACACTTCGAATCTGGTTTCAAACCCCGAAAGTTTGTCTACTTAGCCGCCTTAAATGTTCGCACACAGAAGTAGGAAGGACAACAGGTAGCTCTTGCTCGTACGCTGAATTCACTCTACATTGATGTATGTTGTCTGTCAGAAACAAGGATACAGGACGCAAGTACTGTGATTGAACCGACAGTTAGCCCTCTTCCAGGTTTCGGCTGCCCAACCCTGGTGACGCAGAGGTCGCTGCAACCGCATATGCAGAGATGGGTATCCTATTGAGCAAATGAGCGGAAATATCTCTGCCTGGTTGGATACCCGCTGATAGTCGCATCTGCGCGATTCGTTTGGCAACGCTTGCGAGGAATTAGAGAAAGTGAGGTTTATCGCACTCTGTTTACGTGTCTGCTTACGCCCCCAACTGACCAGCTCTGAGTCTGCCAAAGTTTCTGTGATGCTCTACGTGCTCTTTTACGGGCTAAAAGCTCAGGTAACGTTTCGTTTAAGCGCACACCTTACTTGGTAATTTGGATGCTAGCGGACCCAGAAATCAAAAAAATGTTGGAAACGTCCGCAAGCTGTTGCACCTGACTGGTCCTCGGAAGCCTCTAGCCAAAGTAATTATCAGAGAGCAAAAGGGCTCCAGCAAATCCAGCAAAGTAGAACAATTGGACCGGTGGGCACAATAATTTGAACATAAATTCAGTTGGCCACCTGCTACCTATAATCCGGAATCTTGAAGTTCAACAGAAAGGTGGACCGTGAATACGGAGCCATCTTCAACCTCGAAAGTGTCTGAGTGTATATCTCTAGTCCAGCGTCAGCCTGCTGCTGGTCCTGACTACCTTCTACCTACACTGTTCAAGGATGGTGGTGGGTTTCTCAGCCAGTGCCTGTCTAGTCTATTTGGGAGAAAGAGACCGTTCCAGATAACTGAAGTAAGTCGATAATAGTGCCATTTCCAAAGTACTCCCGGCGGATGTGTTAACCACGGAGGTGTTAGTTTGACTCGTGTTGTGACAAAGCTTCTAGCGTCGCTAATTCTTCGTCGTCTTATGTTGGCACGCGAAACCTTGAATCGTGAGAATCAAACGGGATTTCGTTCGGGTAGAGGCTGCGCTGACCACATCTTCACACTCCGTCAAGTGTTAAAGCAACACCACATGTACAGACGACCCACAATCTTGGTGTTCCTTGACTTCAAGGGTGCGTTCGATTCTGTCGATCGGTCAGTGTTGTTAACTACACTTGCTCAACAGGGTATGCCCCAGAAGTTTGTGGACATAATCCGATCCCCATATTCACATACCTCTGGGTTTGTGAGAGATTATGGTGAGCTCTTCAAAGCTCCCCTACTAAAAGCGGTTTCCGACAAGGATGTCCTCTCTCTCCATTCCTGTTCAACTTCATCATTGAGGAAATAATGAGGCGAACTTTGGAATTTCTTCAAAACCTCTGTTCTAATTGTTACTGGTGAGAATCTTGTCGATCTGGAGTACACAGATGACATCGCACCCATCTTTGAAGACCAAGGCGCAGCAGAAGCTCTGTTGAATAAACTGACCACCATCATACCATCTTTTGGTATGCGCCTTGCACCTTCAAAGTGCAAGGTCATGCTTCAGAGCGTACAGTCTATGAACATACTCCTTAGAATTCAAGGAGAATCACTGGGGAACTTTGCCTCTGTGGTTGTACTAGCTCTGACGAAAGTGCGTCTGATGAAGTCAGCGCAAGAAACTCAAAGGCTCGAATCGCTCATTGGAGGGGGCTGGTGAATTCGGCTGAATCATCTCATCACTTCATCTGATCCTCGATAATGTCCGGACAAGCTTAAAATCGTCTTCCCTCGTGGAGTTCCCAAAGTTAGAAACTCATGGTGTTAACACAATGACGAGTCACCGTGATTAGTGAGGCTGTGGAATAAAGTGCCTGGCTTGCGAGACGCCAATAAAAATCAATAATGAATTTATAAGAAGCTGAGCTAGAGAGGCAGTTATCCCAGAACTCAACAACTGATAGGGACTCGGGTTCGGTATTTATCCTAAATGTCTGTAGAAGAATCGGTAAGGAGATTACGACACCGCTTAGGAATAACCCTTAGGTCAAAACTCGTGCGTTAAAAGCTGTTGTACGCAAAACTACCCTTGTATTCAAATATCTAGTCAGAAATAAAAAATACATAGGCAGAATGAGATTGCACTGTTCCCTGCGTAGAGGGAAGTAAGAGAAATTTTACCTTCGCATCACTGGTCGGATAAGGAATTAGGATCTTCCGTAGCTCATCAATTCGACCGTTGATACTGGCCCGATATCGCTTCTCAATCGCATTGTGTGGCGCCCTCCTGTTGTTCTTATCTGCGCCTTTTGATCGATCGTACGGAGATTCAGCACCATCTGAAACCCGAAAAAGTGCTCTTTCAAGAGACCGAATGATTCGGTTGGAAGCATTTCGACCAGAACTACATAACATTGAACCCTTTTGAGCCTTTTGAACCTTTTGAGAAAGTGAGAGTGACCAAACTTTGATGAAGCACCATAAGGAACCTATCGACACTCACACATAAAAAACAGGTAATAAACCTGTTTCGTTATCTCATAAAAGGTGGTTCCTGTGATTAGTCTTCTGCCGGTAGTTTGTTTAGTTTAGGGAACAAAGAAGAGGCTACTTCCAACCCTTTCCGTCCGGTTCCGCCCAAGCCAGTCCTTGTTTTAAGACTGATGAGGCCGATAAGCAAAAAATAACACCTGGCCACAATTCCGTCTCCTCATATTACCATGAAGGCTCTACATCTGCAGCACCCTTTCGACACCTAACTACCATGCCAAAGGAAGGAAGCACGAGGGCTGGGATAATGCCAGGTTGCCCAAGCCCAGACAGGGGAAGTCAAGAGGCAGAGATCGGATTCAAAACACGAACTTTTCGATCAGTAAATTCGCGCTATAACCACTGATCCATCTCGCTCTACATACCTTCCCCCGTGGAAACATGCAGGTCTACAGCAAACCCACATCCACTGGGTGTCAAGTAAGAATGTTTTCTGTGTAGGAGAAATACTGTCCCGGATAAAGTGACTGAGTCGACAATTTTCAAAAAAACGGAGCTCGCAGTACATGTAGTGACCAAATAGCTATCAATTTGACTTCTGTTGCAACAAGGATTCTGGTGTCACTGATTCTCCCTCATCTTAGGGCGGCACGTTAGAACTTGACTTGTGAGCACCAAGCGGAATTCCGACCAGGCAGAGGATTTGTAGACCACATCTTCATACTCCTTCAGGTGTAAGAGCAACATCATTTGAACAGGCGATCCACAATCTTGGTGTCCCTTGACTTCTAGAGTGCGCTCGATTGCGTCAACCGGCCAGTGCTATTAACCATTTGCTCAATAGAGTATACCCAAGAAGCTTGCGAACATGGTCCGGTCCCTATATCCACACAAATAGGGGGTATAAGAGTGGACAGTGAGCACTTCAAAAGCTTCCCTACAAAGAGTGGTGTCCGATAAAGACATCCACTCTCTAAGTTCTCGTTCAGCTTTACCTCTAACGAATAGACTGGCCACCATCATCATTTTTGAGCATGCGCCTTGCACTTTCAAATTGCGTCAGAACGTAGTCCCTGAACACAACCCTTACATTTCAAGGAGGATCACTGGAGGTAGCGGAGAATTTTACACACCTCGGCAATTGTATTAATTCTGGCAGATTACGTCTGACGAATGCACGAATCTCAAAGACCATCACGCTTGCTAATTTGCGTGACTTGTAGCGTGAACAAGCTACGTTATTGGGCATCGAGGTCCGCGTGCACCAGGTTACAGTAAGGGCTGTATGGATGCGAGACATGACAGATGATGTTGAGCGACTTCAGGTTTTTCACCACCTATGCCTCAAAAGCGATTCTGGCTTTGGACGGCCTCAACGGATTGGTAATGAGGTAATTAGAAAACGCGCATCTGGTTGTGCAGTAGGTACTTCAATCGCGGAAAACATCAAGAACCGTCTACTACGGCGACTGGGCCGTGTTCTACGCATGCCGAACCACGGTCCACCAAGACGAATGCTGTTCTGCGTGCCTACTTCAGAATGGCGGAAACCGCGGTGGAAACCTATGACTTCACAGAAGGATGTGAGAGATTACGAAGAGTATTAGTGTAGTTGGTGAGGTTTGCCTTCTAGGATGGGGTTCCCGTGACCACTCCTGTGCTTCCCTGGGGAAATGGCGGCTGACCGATGTCAGTGGCATTCGTGTTGTCAGTTCCTTTCCAGATTGTCGGACTGAGCGCTCGGAGGTGTAGGCACCTCAGAATGCTTGCAATAGGCCAAGCACCAGGTCTCCTACCTCACCGACTCTTTTCCATTCTGTTCATTCTAAGGCCTGAGATGTCTCAGTTGTTAGGGCGCAAATTTACCGGCCGGAAAGTCCGCGGTTCAAACCCGACCCCTGCCTCTCGACTTCCCCTGTCTAGGTTTGGGCATCAGGATGTCGGGTTTTTACAACCTCTTCAAGTGCGAAAAGTGCACCTGACGCATTCGGGTAGCCACCACACACTGTGCCCATTGGCAGGGAGCCTTATTAGCTGTTACTCTAGGATGTCCCCACTAGTCCAGGTTGCAAGCCTTCTTCACCAGTCACTTTATTAGACAGGATAGAAGACTTAGTAGAATTTAATGGTGAATCTCATTTCCTAAACAGATGGCTATATGCTTAGGAGTCATTTGATGCTGGTGACTTTCAAATCACTTGCGAACAGATGAAAATTACTGTCTAACCATAATTCCGTCATGGTGCATGACAGGTACGCAACGGAAGTGTACCATAGCCGAAAGATTAATTTTGTCATTATAAACACCCGTGTTAGATTACTCACGTATATTGTAGACGGTACGTGCTCCGATTGTTAGATCCATCATCTCTAATTAAGCGTTACGAGCCCTGATACGGAAAGTCTCGTGCGTGTTTTCAAAAATGTCTCGGCTCAGTTTCATATGGCCATGGGTATTCCGAGGGTTCAAGGTATTTTCTGGCCCAGTTGCGGTACTCCCAGTAACCCTGGAATGGGACCCATCACGAAGAGACAGGACCTACTGTAGTGTGATGGTTTGTGCACCTCCAAAACCCATTGAGCTATACCGGAGAGTGCATGTTAAACCCATAGAGCCTCTCACGCCAGGTTGGTCAATGAGTAAAGTGTTCACTAGCACAGTTTCCTGGTCCTCCAGGTCGGGGGTTTAAACGTGTAGCGAGTTGCTCCTTAAAAATATAGGATGCTGACTCTTTTATGCCAATCACCGCTGACTCGCGGTTGGGCTTTTGAGTCAAAGGCTTTGGATGATGACCCCAAGCGTCCTCTTGTATAGGTCTAGGCGTCCTGGAAATATCTCAGCCCACGTACAACTATGAATTGCGCGCTTACAAATAGTCTCATGCCACATCGGCCGTCGCATGGTGCCATCAGCCAAGTCGTCTACGGTTAACTCGGCCGCCACGGTCGCAGAAACTTCGAAGTAATTCTGCAAACCCCGAAGCACTGTTCATCTGGTAGCCATCAAAATTTGTACTCTGAAACAAAGTGGACTACGGACTGGACTCACTTTCTACTGTCTTTCTATTGTCCTGATGAGGTTGATATTTTTATAAACCACCGAGCTTAATGGTCCGTTTGAATGGTTATTCTTTGATAGTCCTCTCTGTGTGGCTCGTTTGGCAACATGTGAAAGTATCTCGTAAATGCGCTGATAATCGCTGACTGTTCGTCGCAGCTGCTTACGCCCCAGTAGACTGTAGCTCTGCAACACCCAAAGATAGTTGTGGTGACGCTTTGAGAGCCTTGTTGTGGCGGGCTAGGAGCTCAGAAGTTGCTGTGCTTATCGGGGCTATGAATGCGTTGCTGAGGCTTAATTGGGTGGTTGTTTAAGAAGGGAATTGAGACGCACGGATAATGGTGGACGCTTCCTGCAGTTATTTGCCGACCACAGACTGTTTCTGTCCCAAAAAAACACATGGCGACCCCGGCATGCGGGCCGACCTCCACATCGCCATCAACTATAGGTGATGCGGGTCAAGTACCCATTGCCCTTCTTCTAGAACACTCATGTAGATTCAGATCACGCGTTTGTTCGTTGCTGCTTCTCGTTGCGCTTTTCGGGGACGCGTAAAATGCGTACACCTCGCAGACCATTGAGAGACTCTCGAACCCTCATGCACAGCAACTTACAAAATTCACCTACTAATTTCCATTTGGGAAAACATCCTCTGACGCTGGCTTCTACTAGAAGGTGCTGTCATTAACCCAGCGAGGTGCTGAGTGCCCCGCCGGAAAGTTTAACCAACTAGATCTACCGACCTGATCCCGCGCAGCACTCTAAAACTGCTCGAAGCTCGGGAGTACAACACCGCTCGACGAAATGTCAGACTTAAGGCGAAGGAGTGTCTTTAATGATTGAGGAGCTTAGTAGATTCAGACGACTGAAGATTTGGAGAAGGCGAGAAACTTGGGAATGTGCGTAAACTGTTCTAGCTGATTCACCCAGAGGTCTCATGTGAGCGAAACGGTTGCTGATGACAACGACTCGCTTAACATTAAAAAAGCGCGTCAATCGTTGGAATGAACACCTTCAAGAACAGTGAAACTGGATACTTGCAGTTGCTTAGCCGGATTCCTGACCCGTAAAGCAACCCTCGACAGTGAACTTGGAACCCCCGACCCACAGCTGTCACGTTGACGTGATGGTCGGGCTTGAGTGCTGCAATGATCCCGCGGGCTACACTGGCTGGAACTTCGTTCAACAAAGTGCATCCATGCCAGGAACGCCAAACGGAAGCAGCCAGACCAAGAGCAGCGAAACCCCGTACTAGGAGGCGGTCTAGGGGTAACGTTATACTGCCCTCTACGATAGGAGTGTTTCCCCCAGCGATCAGCATGTTCCTATTCATGGAAGCGGCGATGCTGCCTCCCCCCTCCAAGGAAGGACGGGTTAGAAAAGGTCGGCTCTAAAAACCGCACACTCCGATCACCAGACAGTTGACCGTGACCGCCGACGCATTCCTCAATACGGTCGAAATACTTTTAAAACCGAAGATTCCGGTGCTGCGCAAAAGGCACCAGCTGTGTGCAGCCGCATCAGAATTGAGAAAGAAATGCCCTACTCCCTGCGCCTCGAGTTAGGCCAACCCCCTGCAGCCGAGCGGGTCAGACTATTGAGTCATCGGCTCCGGGCAGTGTCCCCGAATAGAACCTAACATCCTCCCGCTGCCTTGTGGGTCAGACTTTTGAGTCAAAGGCTCAAGGTGGGGGTATCTCAATCAAACCCACTTCCTCAGCCTGGGTAAAAGGGACGTATCATTTGCCCGCACAGTTCTGTGTCCACCGACGTCCCTCCCCAACCCCTTCCAACCACACAAGCAAACGTCGCTGGGTCATTTGACTGTCAGTTATCTGGCAAACGGGCAATGCTCGCTGAAACCTGTATTCCCTTAAAAGTGATGTATGATGTGTCTTCGAAACACGCATACAAGACCCAAGCATCTCAGAACGCCAAGGACGAACTCAGTTTTTTCACACTTCTCCCCCCCCCCGTGTGTCCGGTGATCCAGAAGCGATGACTCGTGGAATATATGGTATGCGAGTTGCACTCATCCCCAGAGCTGAACGCGCCTTGCTGGATAGGATCCCAGTGAACAGTCGTCTTTGCGCCGTCCGGTTACCCAGCTCAATCAAGCTCAAAGCCTTTTGGCATACAAAGCGTTGCTTGTTTGTAGTGTCAGCTTATGCCCCAACCAATGCAGTTCTGACGCTGAAAAGGATACTTTCTATCGAGAGTTATGCGATATCATTCGTCAAGCAAGATAAGAATACTCAAGTCGGCTGTCTGAGCTCCTTGGGAGGTGGATTCGGAGTCGATGCTCGTCGCACAGATAACGTAGAGCGACTCCTCCAATTGTGTGCTGATCACCAACTGTTTCTGGCCAGTACGAACTTTCAGCATAAACGTTCGCATCGCGTAACATGACAACCACCACGTGCAAATCAACCGCGGACAATGTTGGATCACGTAACCATCAGCCACCGGTGGAGAGTTACAGTCCAAGACTCGTTCCTTCTGGGGCACACAACTTGATTCCGATTACACCATGGTGTGTGCACGCCTGACGATCTGCTTTCCTTCAGGCCCTCGCAAGTCAGAAAGATGCATGCCAATCCATCATCTTCGAAAAACTGCCATAGCTCAACAGTATCCATCTGACCTAGCCCAACAACCCTTCGCAAGGAGAAATTAAGCACGAACTATCCGTACTGAGACCTGAGAAGGCACCCAAGCCATATGGTCTGCATCCAGCCCTCTTCAAAGAAGAAGGAGAATCTCTGGCGACCGATCTGTCAAAGCATTTTGGTGCTATATAGAACGAAGAGGTGCTTGCAGAATAATCATGTCGACAGTTATTCCTATCTTCAAAAAGGGTACACCGAAGTTGTGTGAAAACCACGGTGGCATCAGCCTGGTAGCTGTCATCATCATCATCGACAGCATGACATCAGTGTTCAACACCGATGTTTCACTGCCTGGTAGCTGTGGCATCGAAGGTCCACTCAGAAGAGACTCAGCGAACATTGAGGAAAGACCAGAAGACATTACGAGGATAGATACCGAAAAAAGACTTAGGTTGGTAATGTGTTGAAAAATTGATAGCTCGGGTGAGTTTATTGGTTGTTGATCAGGTGGCTGTTGATCTGTTCGCCAAGCTTGGCAATTGGCTTGCAAACGTTTCGTCACCATACGAGAAGACATCATCAGTTCGCAGTTGAGAGGGTGATCGGTCTACTTTTCGCAGACGACCTGAAATCTTGGAGATCCAACTCCACCGCCCTCCAAATGGATGTAGACTTTCCAAAGCAGTAGTTGTTGGACTGGTACCTTCTCCTGAATGAAGAAAAGTGCGTCCATATGTTATTCGGAGGAAACCCAGCGAACACCTTTGTCGTACACAGTGAGAATGGACCAGAAGACAGTACGAGGATAGATACCAAAAACGATTTAGGTGTCCGACTCTCTTCAAACATGTCCTCACTCCACCATGATAAACCGGCTCAAAAGGCATTCGCTGTCCTACGGATGATTCGGCGCACTTTTGCCCGTATTACTCGCATAGACTTCCAGATACTCTATGGGGCCTACGTCAGAGCGCTTCTTGAATATGCCAACCGAGTTGTCCAATCAGGACGCAAGAAGGGCGTAACCCTCATTCAGCGTGTCCAACGAGCTGCCACGAAAATGGCTGTCGGCCTTAAATTCGCTGACTATTAAACGCCGTGCTTGACCTCTTTCCTCTAGAGTATCGTCGCATTCTTAGGAGTCCTTTATGCCCTATTTGACCGAGTTTCGGCAAACAGGTTTTCCACTGTTGATCCAACTAGTTCTGCGGGGATATGGTAAGAAGACTGTCAAGCTTAGAGCACACACCTTTATTAGGCAACAATGTTTCTCGTAATGCACTGCTCATAAGGTTGCTGAAAATTCTTTGACAGCCCACGACCGGTTTCGCCCTTTTTGGGGCTCATCAGGTAGGCGCAGTCCCCGAGTTGCCTTCAGCTTTATGTTCTACTTGAAACCAAATTGCACGAAATTAACGAAATACACGCAATTGTGAACAAATCTGGTTTTGCGAGAGACTCATTTGGAACCCAGCTAAATCTCTCATTTGTGGTGTCTTCAGATGGGTTCCAGGTGAGTCTCTCGCAAATCCAAATTTGTTTGCAAGTGAGTGTATTTCACTAACAATGTTTCTCATTTCGTGCAGTTGGCGCATGAAATGACCTTCATTTGGCGGTTGTTCACGCTGCGTCTAATAGCCAGTTCAAAGCACTTCTGGACGTCTTTTATGTGGGTCCTCGCACTGGCAACCTAACAGCCTGGCGCTGGGAAATTTAAGGGCAGTTCTGCACTCTTTTTTCTCCTGGGTCTTTCAAGGGAACGTAAGCCGCTGAACGACAGGAAGAAACTCGACCCGGGAAGCTTGGGCGAAGGCCTCGATCCTGCGCATCAGACGGCGAATCACTGGTCGCCTAATAAAGTGAACTTCGGGCATCCGGCGGAATCTCGAGTCCATTTGATCCGTGTTGTGTTTATAGAAAAACCCGAACACTGCACCAATGACAGGAGATTACGCCGGAGTGATGATTCGACGTGCAACCATTCCAAATAGGCCGTGACGGGTCTGCTACATTCGTAGTTGCTTACTGTTCGATTGTGCTTTGATACACAGCATATCCTCCCGCTCTCAAATTCGACCGCAAAGTTGGGGACTGTATTCGGGCAGCACCTCTCTGAACCCTCAGTTTCATTTCTCAACCAATAAAATCCGGTAGAAAGCTGGGGATCCAATTCATCCCGTTTTTCAAACAAACTTCTGAGATTCATGAGCATGGCACGTTTCGAGAGATGGCCCGAGCTTGAGATTGGTAGAGACTGTAAATTAAGCAGCCATTGGCTTCGTTAGCCTTCGTACCAACTTGTAAACCGCCAAAGCGTAAAGTGGATCCATACGCACCCGACCTTATCTCCAACTCAGCATCGAACCCAACGAAATCTCACCGTTGATTGGCTGGTGGGTTTCACGCCTTTTTGCGCTCCCCATTCATTCGGTCAGTCAGTCAATCAGCCAGTCATTCAGTCAGTAGCCTTCCTGAACCATTCTTCATATGGAACGCATCGGTTAATGCCTCTAGAAGGCGATTCCAGCCATATACTACGTAGTAGAAAGATGCATGAGCTATCCCCTCGGATTGAGTTGCTTCATACCACGTCTCCCGGATATCGATCCATTATTCATTCGAGCAAACCACCGTAGTATCCCGCTTAACTGTCTTTTAGTGTTCTGCAGTTGTAGTTTGGATCTCCCTTACGGTTCCTGTATTCCAGGGTGAGCTCGTTGAGCCTTTTCTCGTGACCCTCTGAGGCTAGACTAGAGTGGCAGTACAGTCTTAGGCCCTCCGTATTAGACCTGTTCAACGAGGTGTTCACCGTGCTTGCCTAACGTAAAATTGACGGGCAAACAATGCTCAAGCACAAGTCGTACGTGTGCAGAGGTGGGAATCCCAAAACAATCAGGAGTCAAGCAAAAAAGAATTATGTTATCGCGCACAACATACCAGACGATTTTGGGGGAAAAGACAATTATCCCGGGTCTATCTTATTTTATCGCCACCGATTCGTTACTAGGGATCAGCTGGTAGGACCGATACTCCCTCCAGGTAAGCCGACATTTTTACTATAAAGACAACGCAGATAACCTATTATGAGCCAGTAAGAAGCGAGATTTGTCTCCAGGCGAAGAGATAATCTCCCATGACCTGAAATCACTGGCTTTCAACAGATATTCCACCCAGAGGACTTCATGAAAGACTTCGAACAGCTCAAGGCTTAGCGCAGAGATTTTAACAAGGGGCTATTCTCTTTACGAGTATTGGATATTTCCACACGAACAGCGCAGATATTATTAATAACAGGTGGCCACCAAAACAGCGATCCCTCAGGTTAGTAGCTTACAACAGTAACAACCAGAGCGGACCCAGCAGCAACAGCTTCTGGATCACCAGGTATGCGCAACCGGAATCCAGCGAAAACTGGTGGAGCAGTCAGTTTAACAAGCGATGTGGGTCACGAAGCCTCGCATGAAACAGCAGATATCAATAGAAAGCGATCACAGCGTACCCGTAAGAGCGGTCTGCTGTCCCGCTTGGTTCCGAATGCATCTGCTGTGAGCAGTGACATCAGAGATGACGTACCTATGCTGGATATTTCACACTATTAAGATGAACGAGTGAAGGGCCTGATTATTGCCTGGGTCAAATATTCTATGATGTCTACATCTATAGCGTCCTATCAAACAATTCAGAAAGAAACCGCCGGCATGATCGCCGCTGAATACTCTAGACCGCGATTTCCACCGGTGTCAGTAACCAAATGCTTGGGGACGGAGCGGCGGGGAAACAATCCTGGAAGACAAACCATACCAACAACACCCATATTATCCGTACTCTTTCACACCCTTTCGTCAAGTTAAATATTGCCCACCTAGTAGTTTTTGACATTCCAAATGAGGCTCGTGGAACAGTAAGCATCTCGATAGGCGACGCCTCCGGGTGCGCAACATGGTGAAACCATTTGATTGTGTAGGCTGGTTTTGGCGACCGAAGTTCCTGACGCACAACCAAATACCCGTTTTCTAATTACATCTTTGCGGACTTGTTGAAACCATCCGAAGTCAGCAATAATCCTGAGTCATTACTGGTCAGAAAACTGCGGACACCGCACACTAATTGTGTGCAGGGTCATTTGTCGCAACCATACAACTCAGTCCTTATTGTACTCCAGTACATGCGACTCCAGTACAGCGATATGCCCTTTTGATATCACAGATAAAGCAAACCAGCAAAAGCTTTTCCGGCAATTGGGATTTGTGCACTGTCTTCACCAGAAAACCTGCCATGGGTACCATAAAAAGTACCACAAACACTACCACGCCTCCAGTGCGTCTCCTTGGATTATAAGAGGAGACTGCATCCTCTAGAACATGTCTTTGCAGCCTCGAGCCGCAAGGCGCATAGTAAATTCGGAATGAAAGCGGCCAACTATTTAAATGCAGCTTGTGCTTGGCCTTTATCCTCAAAGATGGAAATGATATCCTTTCTGCACTCGCAATCGACAAGGTCCTCACAGCAAGAATTTGGAAGCCAGATGATGAATTCGCCTTTAGGGTCTGTAGAATGAATTCCGGGTGTTTACTGCCGTGATGGATGAGTTAACCACATAAATGCCACTAACAGCCTTTATTCCCAACTGATGGGTCGCATACCGTCAGGCATACTCGGTCGTCGTTCGATGGGTCGGGCACACCAATCACATCGCTCAAGTGTGAACACGTTTGCCTGTCCAGACGTGAAAATTTGGATGCGTCCAACGTGCGTTGGTGGAGTAGTGGTAACACACTCGCCTCGCATGCCAGATGTCCGGGGTTCAAATCCCGGCACGGCCACTGGATATACACTACTGATGAGCTCTAATAAGAGCAAAACTCGAGTCCAGTGCTCCCCTTTAATGTGGACTCACCGGAATAATTACGCTAGAACAGGAGGACGACCGTTCAAAAGAGAGTGGTGTGAATATGAACAAAATACCTATCCCGCAAAACCCCGAATACTCGTAATAATACGACCTGAATAAAGGCATTACACTTCATTTGCGGGAGCCCAGTAACGCGTAAAGATTAAAAAACAGGTATTTCCTGAAATGTGTAGGCTCTCGTCCAAATTGACGCCATTAGAACCCGGTGAATATCGAAGAGAGGGAAGCACACTGGCACGGTGGAAATTTGGGATAGCGGGGACATTTAAATTCGATGTGCTGGAAAAAGCGTCGTTAAGGAACACTGTAGATAAAACTCCACCTTTTTGGCCAATAACTGGTAATCATTGCAAGGACTAGAGGAACTTGTGCTTTGAGTTATTAGCTGAAGCCACAGAAAACAAAATGTAGATGACAAACCACACTTAGGTCAAGTGAAAAGGAAATGCGGCTTTGGTTCTAAGGTGTGTGAAGAGTCGTCAGTCCGGCTTATTTCAGTAGGCAGTGCTGACATTGTGTAGTAACACATGGTTGTCATAAGAAAAATGTAAGTTTATCAACAAAACCAGCAGACGGTAAAACAGGATGGTCAGCACTTTAAAGTCCTGCTGCAAATTCAGTGGAATTCGATGGTCTTGTGGGTGCGTAAATCGTCGTCGTTCAGAAAATAGTGAATGTATAGTAAACTGCGGGAGGCAATCAGACTAGACATAACGGTCGCGATGCCGTTATTACGATGTCGCTTTTTGGTGCATGGATAGGCACCTGCGTTGACGTCGCGGGCAGATCGCCTGGGGCCTTTACGGAGTTAAGGATTGGTCAATGAATCATAAAGGAACGAGACCAGCGTTGACCAAGTGCTCTTGGTCCCGTCGATGCCGCAGCATAGTTCGGTAACGCCATTCGAACGGGGAACTGAGGCAACCACACCTAGGTTCGGACTCAAAATGGGGTAAAGAACAAAGAACTGTTAACCAGGAGCGCTAAAATAGCAAGCACCTCGGGGTGGATAAAATTTCTAGCAAATATTGAGACATGATGGTACCCGATCGTAAAAACAATGGGTATTCGGGTTGGGGTAGCGAGGAATGACTTCAAGCGATCAGAGTTAACGGCTGTGGTCTTTTGTAAATCCGAAGGACGTGTGTTAGTTAGATAGAGCATTATTATAGTCCTAATGGAACCTCAGCATCTCAGGAATCTCGGAAACATGGTGTACAGTGAAACTGTAGAGGCACACCGGTGTCGCTGTTGGAGTGGAATCTGGTGTGAAAACTCCCTGCGAGAGGAGTTGGTGGTAACGCACAAGACGTAAAGCAAACTGCACAAAAATGACTGACTTTGTGAGGAGCACAGAAATAAAGTCACGAGATGTTTAAACCCAAACGGACTAACTGAGACAGGATAGGGTTAGATTTGTACTTAGTAGCCTACCGATCAACGACTGGTCAAACTTGCCAGTGTATGCCATTATAGTACCAGAGATATAAAAGAAATCGTTATGGGTAGACAGAGATGTAATTCCGCAAGCGGAACCAAACACATGAGGAATATTGGCAGTAGAACTTCCGAGATTGTGGACTACACTTTATGAAAGGTATTACATGTGTTGGACAACGCTATAATCTAGGAGAGTGAATGTAACAGAAATGGTCACCAGTCCCCGAAGCACTGCTATCAGCTTCGATCAACAACTGGTGCATGGCGAAAGGCCTTTAGGCGCTAGACTTGTATGCTGGTATTGACGGGTTAGGAATCCCATCATATATGTGTATATATATACACATTTGTATGCATCCACTCCTGGGTGCAGTAGGTAGGTGTGTTTTGTTTGTTTGAACGGATGGGCCTTGGTGTGGTGCAGCCCAAATATGACAAAGGCAGCTAAAGATTTGCACATTGATGTGAGCTATGGGCATCGCAAAGTATTTCAGGTTACGCCATTATGATTTTCAAAAAAAATTTGACAGACGAAAGGTCAGTTTTTTTTCACCATCTGTAGTGTGTTGCATTGCAAGATAAATGACAACCGAGACGAGTCCAGCAAGGGCAGCAACAAACAGAAAATAACAGTGTTCTTTTATGGATTCCCTGAATTAAAGGCCAGACCCAGAACCATCGTCGATGGGAGATGCACTCGTGCTACTGGACGTGTGGCGGGTATACGAACGCAACATGTGCAACGTAATGGGCGACCCTCCCTGTTTGGCGTACCCGACCATACACGAATTTTCAATCCCTTGTGAATACTACCATATCCCCAATGTGGAAAGCCACCAATCGGTTATAAATTCGGCTTTTGCATTATTAAAGTGCCTAGGCTTCCGGATGTTTTTCCGGGCGGAAAAACCCGGGCCAGTGGAACAACTCCGTCGATTCGGATAAGCAAACTGCAAGCAGACGCTGGCAACTATAGATCACGGAGGGGGCAAGCAAAACGACAGCTACCAGTGGTACACTGGGAATGGAATGATGATATTCAGAGCAGGTAAACTATGGCTAAGTGGCGACCGAGCGTTGGTGTGAGATACTATGTTGAGCAAAGGCATACAGTGATGTTTAACGTGTGAGTGTTCATTTTGCTGTGCAGCACATCATCAGATGGACTATATGTATTGGCGTATAATGCGCTCTAGTATTGAAAAAACTCTGACTTTGGGTTAGTTTGCGTTGGTTGGAGCCAGGCCAAACAGACCACCCTTCATCAGACACAGCTGATAGAGTAATCTAGGGTAGGGACTTTGCTAGAACGAGGTATAACTTGTTTGTGGAAAAAACGACGAGGTCTGAAACACGACACACTCGGATCCAACGGGCATTTAGCAGACTAAAGTGGCTTGAAGTAAGTCAAGTGTATAGCAGGATTTAGTAACGCGACTGTTTACTCGCCCGCTAACTGCATCGTCGTTAAACACAACTGTTCATTGGACCAGATTCACAGAGGTGATCCGGGACTAGTTAGGTATAAAGTAAGGTGACAGCAGTCTTATAAGTAAGGAATTTATCCACGGATTGCGAAAAATTATGACAGTGCATGTTATTTCGCAGCTTCTTAGGAAGGTTGTTCCAGCTGCGAGCGTAGTGAACTAGAAAGAATTATTGGCTTAGGTAAGTACAATCTGGTTTGGACATTAAGAGGTTGCTGGAGTTTCGGAATCTATAAACAGGACGTGAATTGACGTTGACCTATCCTGTGCTATAAAGGCATTTTTGGGCAGAGACGGTGTAAGAGAACTAAATATGGCTTAAAATGTCGAAACCATAGTGGTTCAAGGCCTGAAATTTTACAGCAGGGCAGTAAGAGAAAGGGTTGGACTGTGAGAACATTCTTCTCGTGAATAGGCATTGGACGCTCTAAGTTCTAGTCTACAACTTTTGGTGTAGCGGGGAAGAGAATGCGGAACAGAATTTCGCGATAGGTCGCACATGTAGTTTCTGAGGCAAGAATCCGTACTGCCAGTTATCTTCGACAGTCATAGCCAGAAGAACTTGGCAAGCGGGCCTTTAACCAGACGTTGTAGGGTTTTCATTGAAAGGGGGTAAGGTTGATCCCCCTGTAGCTGTAAGTAGTTCGTTAGTTCCGGATTTCAAATGCGGGCGCACCACGGATTACTTCCACTGGGTGGGTAAGATCCCATAGTTCATCGAGTGGGTAAAGGATTTAGGACAATTAATCCGATATATTGCTTGTCCTGTTTCAGTCCCTAAGGCTAAGAAAATAAACTGAAGAGTTGGTTACGTTGCTGAGAGCTGGGTAATTTTTTTGACCTTTGAGGGTTGTGAAATATGTGGCAGGGGATATAGGGTTGAAGCTAGGGAGAAGAGACAAGTAGCAGCTAGCGAAACAAGCTTTCTGATGGTTTGAGATACAAATACAACTACTTCGCTAAAAAGAAAACAAGCAATTGAGCCACTGTTTGGAATACCGCGCCCACAGAACAATAAGCTGAGTAATTTGGAATACGAAGGGGTGCTGAGGACGGTGCTCTCTTCTCGTTTTTTGAGAGTTACCCGCAAGGAGTCTCGGTCAGTTGAGAGCTTAGTGATGAGAAATATTAATGAGAAATTGTAAGATTGCTGATATTCTCTGCTAGCCGGGTGTATTTTCGTATCCAAGGTTTTTAGTAACGTATTATGCTGAAATATGCAGGGGTGAAGAAATTTTATGCGGGAAACATGGTGAAGAACAGTCAAGAGGTTTAGGTAGATGTCACAGACGCGCTGTGTGTTTGTCCTTGGGAAGAAGTGGCCCCGGTCCCGGGAAGCCAGCATAGATGAAAAAGCGTGTAAAATATCTGGAGAGGGGAGGTGAAACAAGGAAGGACTCGGAGGTGCAGTCAGGCCATAACTGTCTGTTTTGCAAGGAACGACGCAGTGACCACATCTTGAGAAGCGTGGGCCAACTGCAACTGTAGCCAGATGGCCATCGTTTGGGAACATTGGTTCTGTGGTATGCAAGCCCCAAGAAGACTTACTGAAACTGTCCGGTGGCACTCATGCAGAAAGCTGAAGGAGAAGGCAAGTAGGCAGTCAAAGGGAACGGAAAACGAAAATATTCACGGTGATGGAATAGCTATGTTATGCTGCATAGTGCGTGGTAAGAAGTGCGAATCAATTCTAGAGGCTGAGTGCATATAGGGTACTTAGTGGTTCAAAGGCGTGCACGAGAGATTGGAGAAACATGCGAGATGCGTGGTCTTGCTGTATGTTTAGAAGATGATGTGATCTCAGAGTGTCGCAGCCATTGCCTGAAGAGATGTGCAGGGAACTGCTTCAGAGGTGCGTGCCTTCGGCAATTCTCCGTCAGCGTACATGTGATACAGGATTATTGTTTTTCAGTATAATTGGTGTTTTCGATTCATGAGGCAAATCCCCAGGATAGGTGTTTTACCAAAGACAGGCTTAAGTCAGGGGCACTCTCATTTTTCAATTTACTGCACATGAAGGCCAGTCTCGGCTCCTTGGCATTGGGTGAGTCACCCATGCTGCTGCAGAGGTGGCGGGCGTACCCGTGCACCAGGGCAACCCTCCATGTAGAATGTAACCAGTCACCAGAAGGAATTATAACCCCCACACACAGTAAAAGATCTGCAAGGGGGCGAACCAACAAATAAGATTTTTCCCGATTAAGCATTATTGAACAGATATTCTATTCAATCAGGGGAAGCTGGACCAGTAATACGGCTCAATCAGATCCTCGTTTGTGCACTATTTTACTAGGCCAGCACCCGACAGGGCGCCAGTTGGAAACAGCTATCCGACCCGTGGACTGGAAATTTAGATAGTGCTCCAGGGTTCTTTATAGCTAAATATTTGTTTGGTTCCTTCTCTTAGTAACCAGTAGGGAAAGTTTCATCTAGCCTTCTTATAAAGGGCACAGGGGCTGGCTGTGATAACGTGATAGCTCTGCAACCTAAGGAGTATTTATGTGCTCGTCTATTAGGAAGAGTTCCTGCTTAGTTGCATCCAAGCTACTTCTTTTTTTCTTCTTGCCGGCATCCACAAACCCCTCTAAAAGATCTGCTGGCCTGCCTCTGAGACCTCTGATTTGAAACGATGTGTTCGTGAAATGATGGTTCGGTTTCACGTTTGTCAGTTGCACTGTTGTCTGTGAGATGCATGGCAAAAGAACGCCGTCTAAGCTGAACTTTTCACAAGACCTGAAGCGTTTTTGTGCATTTTTGGAGTTTGACGGTTGACAAGGGATCATCCATGCTTATCTGAAGGCCGAAGTTTAAGGTACGCCACCGAACGTCGGTCCTCACCAATTTTTTTAGTTTCCAGTTTAAAGCCACTCGGATCTAGGCTATGTCAAAGATTAGGTTAACGCCCAACAGGGACACCCAAGTTCGTGAATAGCAGTGGGGGAGTAACCACCTAAGCGAAGACCGTCCAGTGATTGTTTTGCCATCGGCGGGTGCCTGCCGATTAAACAAGAGCTTTTGCGCCGTCTGCAATTCTGAACATATCCCTTTTTCAACTTTTTCTGTGCTCGCTGCCACTTGATGTCAAAATACGTCCGCCTGCAAGCTAAACCGCATGTTTTGGTTCTTTTCAACGATCCCCAACAGAGTGTATTTTTTCCTACTGATGTTTTTCCAGCACAGTCACGGTCACTTCCGTCGGCTCCACACGCACAACCACGCCGTTCGATAATAAATCTTGGCTGGCGGTTCAGAGGGATAACAAGGCAAAACCCAAGAAGAATCACACACTTTCAGGGCTCATAAGACAACGTGGTTCTGGAGATGTTTATGCCTTCGTGAATGCTCCGAGGCCGTGAAAAATCTTTAGCAGGACAGAACCTAGATTGTCGCAGCACTCTCCAGGCTATTATATCTACTCAGTTCACGACGGGAAATATGAGGACACGGGTTCAGAGCCATGTATAGGGTTTCTCATACAGGCTGGCCAGTGAGTATGTGTGATTAACACAGTCTTGTGTTCCCCCAGATTGAGAGATAGGGATTGTGTAGCGAGTTGCTCTCTAAAAATATAAGCTGCCCTGACGGTCACGTGACAACCACCACTGCTTTGCGGCTAGGTTTTTGAATCGAATTGTTTGACCGAAAAACTCAAAGCCTGTACGGCTGCCTGGGTCTGGGCGCCTTGATAGTAACTCACTCCACTTACAACCATAAGCTGCACACCCACAAACAATCTGACGCCACACCTGTTTTTGCGTCGACCCTTCAACTAGGCCGATTTAACGGCTGCACGCAGCGAGGAAGTTAAACGAGAACAGGCTACTACTGGCACCCAACTTCTCCCTCCTTAATATAGTCATCTTTCAACCCACCTTATGGTTTCCAACATGTCTGATATTCCGTGGGCCCATTCTTAAGGGGTGAGAGATTTGTGGCCGTTTACTGCCATTATTGCAGTAAAGTTACCTCGGCCGCTGTAGCCGTAGGCACCTCTAAATCATACTTCAGACAGGGTTACTCGGTGCGTCCGGTTGCTTTTGGCGTTGTCACGCTGAAACTGTGCGGAATCTTGCCATCCATTTCTCTGTTTTTCGGCTAATCGTGATGATGTTGCGCCTGCGTCAACAACGCTGACAGCCACCAATAAACTGCGCCAAAAGAGAACCTACCAGAAACCACCGATTCATACGTCATTTAGCGCACAGTTCAATATTTGGGGGGTTGCTAACCTTGAAAAGGAAATTTCCGTTGGGGAAAGACGGCATTCCTGGGTGCACTTTGCTGTTGCGACGACAGGTAAATCACAGGGAGAGCAAAGATAGACATATATTCTGGAGGACTCTGAGAACGAGAAATGTGATAGCAGGTGAGAAGCGCGATTGGTCAGTAGAAAAGCGACGCAGTCTTTCGACAAATCTACAACCGGCCGAAAAACATGGAAGTTTAAATTCAAGGGTAGTCCTTGGAGGACAATATCCTCCCGAACAGTTGGTCTGTTCTCAGGATCTAGGCGTCGACCGATGGCACCAAAAATCAAAGCTGGACACCTGGGGACCGTCAAAATAAGTGGACAATTTTCATGTTGGATTGCGAGGCCTCAACGAGAGATGGGGTTCCTGACCAAATCGTGTGCGTAATCCGTCAGACAAGCCGGCAACGAACAAGGAATCCCCCAGAAGTTCCACCAAGCCTTAAAATGCCAGTAAGTGTTACGGTTACCATATGAAGGAAAACCTTGTCCGACGTTTTAACGTTAAACGGCAAAACAGAGTACTCACAGAGATCGCGGTGAATGTCGATTATCAGCAGGGATCGGGATTCCGCGCACACTAGATCTGCAGGTATGCGTCAGCCATAGTCCACTTAGCAAAACTACTACCGTCCTTAATAACACTAGACAAATGATCAAGCACCGGCAGTGATTGGTGGTGCAACCCGAGAGCCGCGCAATGACCGGTTGATGAATCAGCCCCGGTGCGCATCGATAGATTCAGCGCCTTCACTACAAGGAGTGGTGCCTCCCATGGGACACCAAGAGCACCCTGTTGCCCGAGACGATGGATTTCGGCACGCACGGTAGACAGGAAAGTAAACAGGGCCGGCTTCATATAGGAACCTTCAGCGGAGGCGTCTGAAAGGGCTTGGAGAACTACTATATTGCGTAACAATGACCAAGGCCCTGTCAAAATGTCTTTGTGTGGGGCTCAATAAAATCGTTAAAGTCCTCTGTGGCCGTGGCGGGAGAACAGAGTGCTCTGCGGACGGAACCTTTAGGATGATTTGCTAAGCTCGCTCAGATGAACTGATCGAGTCCCGAGAGGGTCAGTCCCGCAGATGTTAATTTACATAGGCCGGTTCTTCTCCTAACGGAGACTCAGCATGTTAACTCACCAGGGAGCCGTTGCCCACCACCACGGAAATTGGCAGCAGTCCAGAAAGACTAGTGGACTGCAATTTTTCTCGGCGTGCACCAAAGCGTATCCGATGCAATGATGTTTTCCGGACGACCACTGGCAAATGCCGTAAGGAACGCGGGGAAGATGCTTTAATTTATCAGCAGACTAGGGGCAGAGCCCACTAGTTTGGGGCTCGGCTTGCTTGAGAAGCACGATCGTGGTTAGGAGACGTTGTAGAGTACTGTTGATTAGTGCGCTTGACCGCAGCCCTCTTTGTGGTTCACAGACTTGGCTGCTGACACTGATGCTGTTGTGAGGACAGTGTTTTGCAAAACGCCAGCCCAAAATGTGTCACCACGCATGTGGTAGTTGCTTTCTCTGGACTATCGCTGACATGAATGAAGTCAGAAGACGATGAATTATGAGACGGAGGAGAAGCGTTGGGAGCTTGGCGAAAAGCAAGAACTTTGGAAACATTGAATGACGGAATGGAAAAGTGCTATCAGGATGCAGGTTGGTCAAACGTTGATGCCCATGGGCAATGTTATCGAGCGTTGGCAGATCATCCTTTCCGAGGCGAACAGTTGAGACGTACCCGTTGTAAAGCCCTGCTAAAATGTACGTGCACTAAGTTTTTAGCAGAAAGGAATTCGACGTTCCCGTATGGAACGTGCAAGCTTCTGAGAGATTACCACCCTGGCCAGGGAAACTTTGGGGTCGGAATCATCTTTGAAAGGGCCGGTCAGGTAATGCATAGGGTCCGGGTGGGGTCATAGGTATGGAACTCACATGTTTACTAGCTAAGGCTGACTGAGTGCCTGATCCTAAAGTGGCACTCCTACCCTTAGGTCCCAAGCAATTGTTTTTAGCTTTCCTCACTCCTTACCCAAGACCAGACGCAACAACCATCTGTAGCGCCCACGATAGACATATTGCTTCATCCGAAACACAGGACCACCCGAGTCAGGAGACAGGTGGAATCCTTTCATACTGCCACACGGAGTGAGCTTATGTTGGGAAATCACAAAGGGGAAGCCTCAGACATGTCAGACCACTAAAAATAAACACGGAATGTCCGGAACTTACTGGGAACCAATAACTCCTTAAAATTAGATTCAAGATGGCTATCTGGTTTCCGAGTTAGAAAAGCCAGCTAACCATAAGACGCCTAAGCAGCTAGTCAGTCACGACTTGAGATTGCTAGAATGTGCAGGCATTTCCTAGACTCGACGCCAACCAATCATCTAACGGCTACCAGAAAGCTGTGCTCCAAGGTCAAAAGTTCGCTTTAGCCACTATGAAGCTCCCCATGGCCTTTCGCTCACTCGTTCGTCGCCGGGGTGTTGTGTTCTTGAGTGACTTTTTTCCCGTCACTAGGGTTATAGATCCGGGGCTAGCAGTCACAACAATTTCCATAGGTCCCTGGTCCAACCAGGTCTCACTACCCACACGCAGACTGCAGGAGTTACCGTCAAGCAGAACATCTGCAGCTTTTTGTTGAGTTATCCTCGGCGTTTACAAAGATATGAGCTCTTGAATCGAGAGACGTCAGTGACTTATGAAATCCAAAGTAGTCGCAGTCTTTCTGATCGAGTCATTCTCGGGGGCCCTTCTGGGCTTTGGACTCAAACCCGACTTAACTATGCCAACTTCTGGTAGCACATCACTCAGCTCCGCACTTTCGAACTCAGCAGATGTAGTGTTGAACTGCTGACCCACAAACTTCGCGACATTCAACAGTCGGCTTGTCTTGAACAACCGTCCATAATCTCACTTACAGAAACCTGGCTCATACCAGACGTTTGTGACGCGGAGATCTCCAAAGACAGCTACTCCATTTTCCGAGCTGACTCGAAACACGGGAGGACAGGTGAGGTTGCCTTATGCTTACATGTTCCCTTGTCCACCCCAATCGTCCTGCATCTTTTTGTGATGCACTGTGGAATCGAATCCCACTGCGTGGGAATGATTCCCTTCCTCTCGGCGTGGTCTCCCGTTGCAGCTCAGGTCAACTGGGAGATGACCAGTCCCTCATACAAATCCTTGAGCACTTCTCCACCTACCACTTCATGATAACAACGCTACCAAGGTCTTATGGATGGAACTCCAACGCATCGGGCCTGGTAGACATTTTGCCTCGGCGCTGGTCAGAGTCCTTCAACAGAGCGCTTAGACTCAGTATGTCTCCTAACCCACCAGATACCGCGCAGTCCAACTAACATCCCTGATAGATTTGGTCGTCACCAACGAAAGACACTTCGTTGATCAAATGTTACTCAAGGTTTCACTGGATCATGGTGACCACGGTGTGTTGACCTTCGATTTCATCTGCTACTAAGCTTGGAACCCGGAACCTCAAACGTGGATTCGGAACTTCTGCCGTGCGAATTTCTAAACAGTGCGCATCTTTCTCGACCAACTCAGACTGAGACCAGTTTCACTGGAGAAGACATAAGGAACCGTTGCCCAGAGGATTCACGAGGGCGGGGCGATGTTCGTCCCAAAGAAACCAGTGCAGTCAGATGGACCAAAACCTACCTGAAACGATTCTGCGTCCTCTGGAAAAGAAGTTCTGGCTATTCTTCGAAAAGGTAACTACAAGAGACACAGAAAATAACCTGGCGTTTCGCGAAATGCGGGACCGCTGTAACTTGGAAATCCACCAATAAAACATACAAAAGCAAGCCACGATATTAGACCTCACCCGGAAAAACAAATGTATTATTTGGGTAGATGAGATACCGCCGAAGAAACAAACCAACCGCCTTCTCCTTGAGGGACAGAAACGGGGAACCAACAAGTGAATTATTCAAATCCCTACAGCGTTCTACATACCGCAAGAACACATGGAGCGGTCAGTATTTACAGTTCCCCAGTTACACCTCAATAACTTATATGCCAAAGATTTTTCCCTACAGGGCGCGAAGCCTATGTAACCCTGATCAAATGGCACAGGAGTATGAATTCATGGAGAAAACGCTTCAGCAGAATGGTTGCCCATGTCTTCTAATGTATTTGACTCTCATGTAGTCTACGAGTCATCCTACAGCTATGGAGGCGCTTACGTAGGCAAGACAGACAGGTGCTTGGCGGAACACGTCCCAAAGTGCGTCATCCAAACGTCAGGAAAACCGTCGGGTCAAAGGTCAAACCCTGCACCCAGTATCTGTTAGGTACTGGCCATCGTATTGATCCGGTCAGCTCCCTCTGAATCCTACGACACAACACAAACCTAAGATTTTAGAGATAAGCTAAGCGCTGCTGATCAATCGAACCAACCCTTTCAGAACGGACACAACTTACGGTGGATGAAATAATGGAAGGCATAAAAGCATGCCTGAATCTCACACACTTCGTTTTCGACTCCGTGGTTTACACTCAAGAACAAGGTCTAGCAATGGGATCCCCAATATCCCCGGTTTTGGCAAATATATTTATGGAAGAATTTGAACAAAAGGCTCTAGGCGGATTCCCATACCCACCCAAGATATTCTGGCGTTTTGTAGATGATACTTTTGTCGTAATGAAACGAGACAAGTTAATGAGTTTTACAACTATCTAAATGAACTGAGTCCACAGATCAAATTCAGTATGGAGATAGAGTCAACCTCGGGTACACTGGCATTTTTAGACTGCATGACACACAAGGTCGGTGGGAAACTAAAGACCACAGTATACGAGAAGCCAACTGACACTGGGGCAGTTTTGAACTACTCGTCTGCCCATCCAAAGTCGGTATTCGCTAGTATTGCCTCATCAATGTTTAGGCGTGTAAGGGCCCTGTGCACAGAGGAAGTTGATCGGACAGCGGCCCAAATTGAAGTAATCAACAAACTTCGGGGTAGTGGATATCCAGCCAGCTTGATTAGGCGTCAATTGCGAAGGGTGCTGGTACCGGTGGAGAAACCCAAACGAGAATGGCTCGGGACAGCTGTTATTCCATATAAATCAGGGACATCGGAGACCATTCGAAGGATTCTAAACACGGCCAACATAAGAGTAGGTTTCCAGAGGGGAAACACTCTGCGCTCTGCACTGGTGCAATTGAAGGATCGCCTCCCGGCAAACAGAACTAGGGACTGTGTCTACAAAATCAAGTGTAGCGACTGCATTAAGGTCTATATAGGACAGACGGCCAGGGAGCTTCACACCAGAATCGTGGAGCATAAGAGGAAAATAAACAAGCCGCCGAGAAACGCAGATGAATATCGAGCGTTATTAAAAGACTCGGCAATTGCAGAACATGCACTGGATACGGGGCACAAAATAGATTTAGAAAATGTTGAGGTTTTGAGACGAGGACTACGGTCCACATCACAGAGACTGATGGCTGAGGCGGTAGAAATCGCCAAGCATCCTAGTGTTAACAGAATAGAAGGCGTGGAACTGGCAAGAGTGTGGAGAACGGTCTTGGATCAGTCGAGCTGACACGTGTTGGTGTGCGGTCACCAGAAGGAGGAGTAGTCATCATCTAAATTCCACTTGACCTCACCCCCAACTAAATTGCCACAGGAATCACAAGCCCACGAAGACCAAGAAAATCTACCAGTTGCGCCCGAGGTGAATAATCAACTGAAGCACCCTGAAGTGGAAGATTAAGGAACAAGAACTGATCGGAACTAATTTTAAACTCCTCCAACCCATCAATTCAAGATTTTGGCAACCATAATAGCCGACAAGAGCCATTAATTGACACTCATCACTGACCGAATTGTGATAATCTGAAGAGGACTTCCTGATTGGTGCTCCGTCTGCCTTATAACCTGGCCAACTTGGTGACCTGTTCACTTGGCCTGATGAAGCTTTTGTGTCAAAAGCGAAACGTTGCCCAAATAAAAACTACCGATTGTTTACCAAGCTCTTCTGAAACCCAGAGTATGTTTGCAAATACACTTGCAACGAACGATTTGATTACCCTAGCAATTTGCAAAAATCAGCCAACTAATGTCTGTTTGACATTGTTTCTATTTCAGTGTATCCGCATGTTTTACGTCTGCAACCGAAGACGGTAGCAGAAATGTTAACGTAACGCAGCATATACCCTCTGACAGTTCTAATGGGATGAACAAAAAGGACGCAGTGTTTTAAATTATTTAAAATAGTTTGCATCTTTAGAGGGTATGAAACAAGAGAGAAATATCGTTGGCGTTTTCAACGTCTTTGAACAAACGGACAGAGAGTGTTCAAGTCCCCAAGCGGCACGTCGATTACAAAGTTACGGAGGAAGGGCGATAGAGGACACCCTTTGCCTGTCACTGGATGTGGTGAATTCGGGATAGAGTTTGTCGTAGACGCATACCTATCCATGGGAGGAGGCGTAGAGAACATTTGTAAGAGACAAGAATTTTGAATGGACAACATAGGACAACCGTGGCACTTACAACTAACAATACTCTCATGCCACGTCAGCCGTCGCGTGGTGCCATCAGCCGGGTCATCATACCCGCTGCATACAGCAGGGTGGGTAAGCGAGAACAGGCTACTGCCGACGCCTCCCTTGTTTCTCTTTCACATAATTTTTATTCCCCGCTCCCCACCCCATTAATAAATCTCTCCTTGTAGGCCCAGAACTTAGGACCGATGACTCCGTTCGTCTTGCATCGGTGCAACATCTGCTCGTCACATGACGCCGACATCCGCAGATATCTCCAAATCAATCTTCAAGCCTCGACACCCAGTCTATTTGGCCGCCTTCAATGTCCGCTCTCTGAGGCGAGCAGGACAACAAGCTACTCGTGCTCTCACACTGGACTCGCTTGGCGTTGATGTGTGCTGTGTCTCAGAAGCAAGAATTCAAGATGCAAGCACAGTGGTTAAGCTAACCACACCATCAGTCTCCACTCGCTTCCGGCTGCGCACCTCTGGTGATGGAGAGGCTGCTGCGGCGGGATATGCAGGGGTTTGTGTCGTCCCAAGTCACCGGGCAAGTACCCTTGCTTGACTGGATACCTGTTGATAGTCGCCTCTGTGCGGTTCGTCTGGTAACGTGTGTGAAGGAGTCTCATAAGCGGGAAGTTGATTGCTGTCCGTTTATCCTGTCTGCTTACGCCCCAAGTGAGCATAGCTCCGATGCCGTCAAAGACAGGTTTTACGACGCCCTGATGTTGCAGCGGTCTAAAAGCTCAGGCATCGTGGTGGTTGCCGGCGATCTGAGTGCACAAGTGGGCAGGCTTAGTTTATCTGAGACTCAATTAGGAGGTGGATATGGATTGGACCGGGTACATACGGACAATGGTGAACGATTGCTTCAGCTCTGTGCTGACCGCAGGCTATTTTTGTGCAGTACTAACTTCCGAAGTAGCCGAAATCGTCTGACTACGTGGTGTCCTCCAATGGCATGCCGGCCACAAACTCAAATCGATCACATTGCCATCAATTACCGATGGCGCGGACCAATAACTGACTGCCGATCGTTTTGAAACACATTTGTGGATTCCGAACACGCACTTGTTCGGAGTCGCTTCTCTCTTCGTTTTCCAAGGCCGCGTAAGGTGCGGACAGATAGCTGGCAGGTCTGGATTTTAGACCAATTTACCAGAGTCGTCTTCTAGAGTCTTCCGAATGCTCCACCATCAGATATGAACTCATACTGGGACGAGACTGCCATCTCTTTGCATAGTGCTGGGAATTTTGCCTGTGGCACGACACCACCAGGCGCACTCAAACACTGGATATCAGACCGAACGGTGGCACTGCTTAAATATCGGAGAAATATCCCTGCCGCTCCTGAACATAACCCGGTGCGACGAATTACCAGACGTCAAGTGAAAGTGAGCGTGCGAGCAAACCGTGAAGTATGGTGGACACAGAAAGCCAAAGAAATGGAAAGAGCCCATAAAGGTGGCAATGCCCGAATATTATTTCGGATGATCCATGCGACCGGTCCCCGGAAACCGACCGTGAATGAAAGCATCAGGGATCGTAAAGGAGTGGCCATCTTGAATAATGAAGAACGCCTCGACTGGTGGACCGAATACTTCGAACAACAATTGTCATAGCCACCAGCTGCCACTCATCTGAAGCCCACAACTGACGCAGAACTCTGGACGGTAAACGCGGAAGCACCTATGGCCTCGGAGGTTTACGACTGGTTTACGACTGTTCTCTCAAGCGCCACCGAGCTTCTGGTCCGGGTGACCTCCCACCCGCATTGTTTAAGGATGGGGATGAAATCCTCAGTCAGAGCTTGTCTGATCTGTTTGCTTGCCTTTGGGAAAAAGTCTGTCCCAGACAACTGGGGATAGTGCCCATTGTCAAAAAGGGGCTCGTAGTTAGTGTGATAACCACAGGAGGATCAGCTTGACCCCAGTCGTAACGAGACTGTTAGCGTCACTTGTGCTTCGTCGCCTTACGGTGGCTCGTGAGTCGTTGACTCGAGAACAGCAAGCAGGATTCTGGCCTGGTAGAGGTTGCGTTGACCAAATCTTCACACTCCGTCAGGTGCTAGAACAACGCCATATGTGTAAGCGACCTACAATTCTAGTATTCCTGAATTTCTAAGGTGCATTCGGCTCGATTTGCTGGTCTGTTCTTGACACGCTTGCCCACCACGGAATGCCCCGGAAGTTTGTGGGCATAATAAGCTCTTTGCATTCTCGGACTTCCGAACGTGTGAGAGTATATGGTAAGCTCTCCAAAAGCTTCCGTACAGTCCGTCAGGAATGCCCGCTCTCTCCACTCTTTTTTAACTTCTTGATCGATGAAATCATGAGACTAACGCCGACAAGTCTCCAAAACACCGATGTTCAAATAGCCTGTGACGAAAACCTTGTCGATCTGGAATATACAAACGACATCGTTCTCATTTTTGAAGAAAAGGCGCAAGTGTTTTTGCATGAATTGACCAGTCATCCCGTCCTTTGGTATGCACTTTGCACCCACAAAGTGTAAGGTACTGCTCCTGGACATGCAGTCACTGAACACGCCACCTACAATCCTGGGAGAGGCACTGGAAGTTGTGGAGCGTTTTTACATATCTTGGAAGTTGTATTAGTTCTGATGGTAGTGTGACAGATGAGGCCAATGCACGAATCTACAAGTCCCGGGTCGCGTTTGCTAATTTGAGACGCCTGTGGCGTCAAAGTAGTTTATCCTTTAATCTCAAGGGACGTGTGTATCAAGCTACAACGCGGGCTGTTTTGTTGTATGGCTGTGAGACTTGGCCTGTTCGGGTAGCGGAACTGAGACGTCTTCAGGTGTTCGACAATCGTTGTCTCAGAACCATAACTCGTGTGGGTTGGTGTCGGCAAATCCGTAATGAGGCAGTTAGAAAGCGAGTTTTGGGTTGTGCAACAGGTACTTCCATTGAATAATGTCCAGCGTCAGAAGCTGCGTTGGTTGGAACACGTGTTGCGTATGCCGAACCATCGTTTGCCGAAGAGAGTGCTGTTTTCCATGCCCAACTCAGATTGGCGGAAGCAGAGCGGTGGCTAATTCTTGAGTTGGCAGAGGGGTATGAAGGAGATTACGAAACCCTTGGGTGCTATCGGTGCTACTCGCCTTCCAGGATGGAGATCACGTGATCCCCACTGCGCCCGGCTGGATACTGCGAGCTATGGCTGCCAACTGATGTCTTTGGCATTCTTGTTGTCAGTTTCTATGCAGATTGCCTGGATGAGTGTCTGGAGGCGTAGGCACCTCGGAGTGATTCAATTAAGCTAGCACTAAGTCCCTTCCCCGTCCACCTTTATTCTTTTCTTCACAATAAGGCTTTGAAATAAATCATGGTTGTACGGCAATGAAGCGTCGGTGTTGAACACTGATGTCCTGCTGTCGATTTTGATGATAATGAAGGGACGACTTTCATCACCACACACTGCCACAGTTTCTAACGATCAACGGAGTCAAAAGCAGATCGGGGGTCGAGAAAGACAATCATTCCTGGTAGTCAGGAGGAGTGGCACAGTTCCAGCACCTGACGCAAAGCGAAGATATGATTTGTGCAACCTTGGGTATGGCGAACCCTCAGCTTGGTTCTCACAAATATGAATCTCGCGATGATGAACCAACTTGTGTAGGATAGTGCCAGAGGATCCCTTAGAAGCTATAACCACTAGACTGACCAGTTCAGTCTACTCAATTTGTCAGCTGTAAACCGTATACCATAGGTCCATTGGTTCCAGCTGCTACAGTTTCGATCACCGGAAAGTGGCCAAAGTGGTTAGAGCGCAAATTTACTGACCGGAAGGTCCGTGGTTCGAACCCGACCTCTGCCTCTCGACTTTCCCTGTCTAGCCTTGGGCAACCTGACAGTATCCCAGCCCTCGTGCCTCCTTCTGGTGGCATGGCAGTTAGGCACCGAAAGGGTGCTGCAACTGAACGATTAATTTTTTATGTACTCTGGGACACCGACGGTCAAACGTCGAGGTTTCATGCATCTGCGCTTATAAGCCCCATATCTGATCCCCATCCCTTCCATCATATGGATCGTGCCGCCGCAATGCATACTCTGGCATTGACAGACAAACCGACGTCACGCTTGTGCCACAGATGTCACAGGCAGGCACAAATTACCCTGGACTTCCCAGCTTGAGAAGTAGTCTCATCTCCAGCCGGTCCACTGAACTTAAAGGATCGCTCAGATAAATAAGCTTGTTTACCACGTCGACCGGCTGCTCTACAAGCAAAAGGTTTTGGTGTGATCACGTCCAGTCTTGTAACAGCACTGTATAGATCGGTGGCGCATATCAAAACATGCGGTGGCATCACTTAGGTTATTTGGAATGGCTTTGAAGTATCTGAACTAAGGAGCGCAACATCTGTGAGCGAAAGCTCCTGGCACATTTTGACATCGGAGATCTCATAGACAAGCAGAGGAATGTCAGGCAGCACGTCAATAATAAACTGTAAGAGAAATGGCGAGGAAGGGCAGTCTTGTCTTACACCACTGAGCGTGGTGAACTCAGGCGATAGCTTGCCATACACCCGTACGCGTCCACAGGAGTTCGAATACAGAGCTGTCATAAGGGGAAATTTAGAGGGGGATCTATGGCTGCCCGGTACCAACATGGTTTCTGTGGTCACTGGTCCATGTAGCATTTTATGGGGGGCCTGGTTGCCAACCGAGAATCCACTACGCTCGGTTGACACTGTCTTTATAAACCCCTTGGCTCATGCGCAGCAGGAGTCCCAGTATGAGTGCACCATCGCTTTACAAGGAGGACGCATACTTTGTTGTTCAACTTCATCTTTGGTACCACAGTATGACAAACACTGTTGGGTCTCCCCGTTCAATTTGTTAACTAAAACCTTACGCCGATACTGTGTTTCCCACTTCCAACGCAAAAGTGTCTACTTTGTTTTCCGCTTTTCAGCATCGACACCAGGGAACTTCCGAAGTGTGATTCTTGTAAGCCATCCTTCAAAGCAACGTCCTTTGTGCAATTAGTCATGATGGTTGGTGGCTGTGTTCTGCTACTGGGACTCCACTTGTTCACCACATGCATGGTAAGCCAGGAATTCTAGCTCTTCACCGTTTTAGGCGGCCTACGAAGACGCACGATGCCAATGTATTTGTGTTGACCGGCTTGGATCTTATAACGGGACAAAACCAACTCGGAAAATATACGTAGCGGCCGTACCTGCAGACAAATGGTAAGTGGACTACCTTACTACCCTCTCGCCCTCTTAGCGTGTGCACGATTATGCTTGGCAAGGACGCTGATTTGTGCCCTTATTGTGACTGTAAGTATCAAGTTCGAAGTACAACCACTATCAAGGTAGGTTGCATTTTGTGCCCACTGTTTTCTTCCTACTGTTTTTTATTCGCGCTTGCTAGCGTGTCGGGGTTCAGCGTTGTCCTCCACTTTGGCTTACTTTGAAAAGTGCATATGTGCAGGCAATTCGTCGTGTGTCCTTTGTTCTAGCGCACAACAGCAGGTGAAGTAGGAGGCTACCATACGTTGAGCGTATACTAGCAGGTGATCTTTGGGATGTAGGGAAACCAGCTGAATAGGTGTAAAGCACACATTGAGCGTAGCGACTGGAAAGGTTTTCCGAAGTGTGTGACGTAGATACTGAGTCAGATAATCTGCGACTTAATCGCTTGGCCGATACACTTGATGTAAGAAATTCTAACACCGCTTTTCGAGTGCTCTACAAAACCCTCTTCCATCTACCAAAATCAATGTCTGAACACAGCTGAAATCCTTACAACTCTCTCGTACAACCAGAGCCGGTGCACTCAAAAAGCGTTCGTACGCTCATTGAGACTTCCATGGACTTCTCACGTGACCACTGACCACTCAGATCATCGATCGCAACGTAGGTGTTTTTCCCACTTACAGACTCAACTCTACCTTTTATTGTACTGGTATAAACCACTGTATAAACCATGTATCTGTATGGACCAGGGGATATTACGATTGGTGGTCGTCATCTTGTATTCCGAACAGCTTGCGCTTTAACGTAGGATTGAAAATAGCTATTCGTAAAGGTTTATATTCCTTGTGTTATCAGCTACGTGATTTTATACAACCGTCTGTGGCACCAGATGTTTTGAGTTTCTTGAGGCGCTACCCTGTGTTACATCCCTTTTCTTTGCTACTGTGGTAGCTGATCGTTGGCCAAACTTTAAAGCTTTCTTGGATAGCCCACAAACATTGAATACATGCCGAAGGGTAACGTACCGTCTAGAATGATAACCTTAATCCCGGCGTCTATTCTCCGTTTTTTTCATCTTACATACCTGAAAAGATGAGGTAGTAGTCTAGTTTATGGCTTTGCTTCATTCCAACTTATGCTCCAGGGTTTCATTCAGCGTGTGAAGGGGGCTTAGCTCAGTTCGATCCAGTAGAGCATGTTCCTAGAGTACGTTGGCCCCAGCTGATACAGTTCTGGTCACCGGAAAATGGGAAAGTGTGGGAGATAAAACGAAGCATTGGAGGAGATGGCACGGTTAGTTACTTTAGGAAACTAGGCAGATACACACTAGAGGCTATAGCATTGATGCACGAGCGCCACCGACTGCTTGATTGAGCCATATCAGCCAGCATCATTGACCATTGATGAGTTACCTTTCGAGGTCTCAGAGAAGCAGCAGTTGTTTACCGGCTAGCGCTTCCATATTTCATTGCCAGGTCAAAAGCTGCACATCTCTCGGCTACGTTCCATTTAGCACGGAGCTGGGGGAAGAGAACTCTATGACGTAGACGGTCCTCCGACATGCAAAGTATACGTCCTAACCAGCGTAACCTATGAAGCATGAGTAATTGGTCAATCGCCGGAAAGTTCTCTCCGCCTAAAACCATGTGGCACATCCCAGTGTTACTAATCCAATGTTCTCACTGGAGACACTGATATCTCATTCTTGGTATCCAGCTTACAGGCCAGCATCTATGCTCTAACCTAACATAGAATGCATGTGCTTATCAAGACCTGATGTAGGCATTCATTTGGGTTACCCCCATGTTGAGTTCTATGAAGTCCACCGAAATAACAGCATTGCTACGGTTTCCAACCTGTTATGTTCGACTGCTACCCCCCCCCTGAGCTGAACGATTAGCCCCTGGTTTATTTACACATAGTTAGTCGACCCTAGTAGTCAGTGGCGTGTGGTATCCCACATTGTTATTCCCACTGCGCCCCTTCGTCATCCGTTGTCGCTTCTGGTTTCAAATTGTGCTCACTTATCTACAGTTATTTGAGTCCACGCCATTTGTTACATGTCTCATGGATGCAAACTATGCCTCACAATAAGTCCACTTCGTCGCTCTGCGACTGTTTAATCCTACTCAGCGTTCTGAGCGAGGACGCCGGACTATGATTGTATGGGTCTGCTCATTTGGCCGGTGATTCTACTTTCCGAATGGCATGCCAACTCTAAAACTGCTGCTCAGCCACATCCATTTTCACTATGCATCCCCTCCATATCTCCTCTTTTTCCCTCGTCACAGGTTGTGGTCTGTTTGATTCTGGTCATCATTTCCGCGCTCACCCTCTACATGCTCTTCCTGCTGCTTCTCGAACCACTGCTTTCTGCGCGTCGAGCCGGACGCAAACTGATGACTTCGCAGGCTGACTCGTCATCCTGTTTGGGCAGTTCTTCCGAATCCGCCCCGGCCGGAGCGGCACCAGCCAGGACAGTCTATGGCCGACAATCGTTCATGGCAAATGCTGAGATGCCGTGGATTCGTACGGTCACAACCGCAGGCAGTGGTGGTCACCTTCCGGGATCAAAGGGCTTAGGCATTGCAGTATCCTGGAATCGGGTTGAGACAGGCACTGGGGAGTTGCTAAACATGGAGCAATCTACCTTAGGTAATTTCGCTAACCCCAGTCTATGTATTATTCGTGTTTTTATCGTTATCCGACACGAGCTACAGGGTTCCTGAGATCTCTTCGACAGCCGACGACCGGTTTCACTCTTTTCGGTGCAAACCAGACTAGCGTAGTCCCCGAGTTTCTACCAACCTTATTTTCCATTTGTTTTTAATTCCCAAGACAAGTTTTTGATCTGACGACACTTATGTTCATTCTCTTGTCGTTGCCTTTTGACAACCAGCATAGCTTATCCAGAGTGTCGGAAACTTAGTTCGCTCGAGGATATCCAAAAGGGTCGAATACTCAGCAAACAGCAATACTCTCTGGAGGGTTCTCTTGAAAGGATCGCTCAAAAGTTGTCCTTCTATGGGTGCATAGAAAACACACTCGAAGGAACCAGTGTTTATGCATAATTCTATTCGGCGAGAGAATGACCGATTGTCATCAGACTATCGAGGCCGATTTCCCGTGCTCGAAAACGGCAGGCAGTCGCTTCACCCGGATCGACCGGGAAACCTGAACGAGGACTTTGCGTTGATTGCCTTGACCTAGTCCTTACTGCAACAACTCAATCCACAACAACCTGTCCTGTGCACCATCTAGTGAACAGACTTTCGCAATACTTTGAATTCGCATTTTTTTTCAGTTTGCAATGCAGGGGAAGATTTGTCCAGAACGTTCGCCGCCGAATTGTTTCCTACTGTGAGAGACGCTATCGCTGAGAGAAACCTCGAGCGATAGATTAAAAACCGTCTTTATGAGAGAAATATGTCGAAATTTGACCGACTATCGTCTTTTACATGACAAAAACCTGTTCAGCTGTAACACCCTTTCGGTGCCCAGCTGCCATGCCACCCGAGGGAAGCACGAGGGCTGGGATACTGCCAGGTTGCCCAAGCCTAGACAGGGGAAGTCGAGATGCAGAGGTCGGGTTCGAACCACGGACCTTTCGGTCAGCAAATTCGCGCTCTAACCACTTGACACTGCAAAACAGGAAAGATTCGGCTGCCTTCCCTGTAAAATCTTCAATATGGACCCCCTTATCAGTAACCTGCTATGGGAGAGAAAAGGCTTGTGGAACCGCATTACACGTGTCCTGTATCGGGTCCGCTTGGTGCGCATTCATGAATAAAAGGCGATCTGTGAAATCAAGTTAATCTAGGTTAGGCGGATACACGTTCATCGGCGGCTGTCATATCATCTGCCTTCCTGTATCTGAAAAACTTTCTTCAAAAACGACAGAAACTCGTTTTCGGGCAAAACCTGTGGGGAATCTCTTGGTATTGATTTTCGGTCAACTAGCTAGCCTATTCAACAGTCTAGAGGGGAAGAGGTCGGTCCAGCATTCACTAGCGGTGATCCACTCATTTGCGTACAAGTGTTCCACAAATTACGTTGTACAACTGGACACCTGTCACAGGCAAAATACAATACCCCGAAAACCTACGACCTGAAGTCCAATATAGTTTTAAACTAATTGGCCGAGATGGCTCACAAGGTCAAACCGACAAACACATCCAGAATTATCTGTCGAGTGCCTAACAATCGGTTGAAACTAGTCAAACAGCTCAATCGCAGTCAGGCTTGAGAAGCCACCACCTGGAAACATTTATCCAGGTCAGCATGACTTAACCAGCCCACGATCGATCTGTTTAGAAGAGCCTTTTCGGTCATGGAACCCGAATGCCATTCTGAAAACTGTCTATACGTCGTGCTTCATTTTCGCTCGTTATTTCGCCTTTTGCATGAGTTTGGACAAACGTTTTTCACTCGCGACATACCCCAAGATTTCTCCGCTCAATTCCTCAACCGTGACAAATGTGCGATCTTATCGGGCTCTCCAAGAGTTCTCGATGAGGTTCGACCTCAACCTTTGAGTCGACCAGACCTTTATCTATAGACCATCTCTTCTCCCCCTTCCGAATTCACGTTCCTGGGTAAATTGCAAATTTCTGGTGGCAATTTCGTGGCTTAAACCCTGAATATGCTCTTCGAACACTAGTATACTATCGTGGATTAATGAGCGTAAAGCCAAACCCATATAGTGTATAGTAGGTGCTGGAATTTGTGAGCTAGACTGTTAACACCGATGTTTATGCACTATGCTCTAATTTATGCAAGCATGTCCTCTTTAGTATGCACTGGTGTCTTTTTTCGAGAGAGATTTCGTCCTGCAAATTAAATCAGTGTATGCTGAAAAACCGAGAAGTGTTGTACAGCTGTTTCATCCTTATCGGAAAATAACCAGCAGTACGCATCTCATGGAACTCCAGGGAATCTCGAACCCGCGACCTTCCGGCTGGTAGCTTGAGAACTTGACCGTTCGACCTTGAGCGACCGGTCAGTAGTGTGATTTGCTCGCATTGAAACAGGATATAGCGCCAATCAATCACGGAATTCACCTCACGTGGTCACGTGTTGACTGGCTGCTCGAGCGATGACTTCTCGTATGGAATTTGACTCAGGTGAATTTTATCCTTCCGCTTACCTACTGACACTCATGCTACCGACCCGTGATTGATGGGTGAATGGCGATATGTCCTGTCTAATTGCGAGTTAATCACACCGGTGATCAACCACCTGTGGCTCAACGGGAGGTCACGGGTTCGAAACGCTCTTGGTTTCCAACAAGGATGAAACAGCTGCGCAGTTCGTGATTGTGGCTTCACGCAGTGGGCAAAGTCTCCATCGAAAATTCCCAAGTCTCTTCATGCTACCAACTGGTGTTGTTTGCCTTCATGCAAAATGTATCAAAATGCCGTAAAAAGAAATCAAGTCAATTGAGTTCTGGGAAAAAATCTGCGTACGACCGATGCCGCAAATTCGCCAAGGTACTTCTCCATGCAAACACGGTGTTATGAGGTAGGTTTTACGTCTGCACACAGTAACACATGAAAAAATCGTCGTGCGAACTACCAACATTGACACAAGTCAAGTAGTTATTCCGTGTCGTTTTGTATAAGTCCACCGTTTGCTTCTAGCCCGGCACTGTCAAACAACTTTTCCGCCGTTTTATAGACTGCTTAGACCGCTAGAGAGTGACCACCTTTAGTCACTGGCATTCCTTCTCAGCCGCTTTCACTCGGCGGGGACACGAAGGCATCTGGATCGTTCAGATTAAACCATTTCTCGTCGGCAGCTATCGCTTTTCGTATTTCTGCTTACCACTGCGGCCATTCTCTGCTCTTTTTCTGAATTGAGTTCAAGCATGGAACCCTTTTGAACTGGAAGCATATTTATGTGCTTGTCAAGCATGTCTGATGTTTGTGTTTAGATTGGAAGTGCTTTTCAACTTCGATGGACTTTTCTTCTGACTAACCTAACCCACAACCTTCCCATTTCTCAGACTTCTCCCTCCCGATTCCGCCTGGTCTTTTCAAGCCCAGTAGACTGACAGGTGTTCATTTCCGTCTTCCCTTGATTCCACCTTGTCTACGATTTAATCCTCCGTCATCGTTTGCCAGCATTTTTATTTGGTCAAGCTCTGCTAGTGGTGAACCATGCTACACCTGACTCAGGTAGATAATTATAGGTCAGCAGCATTTGTCGCTAGTGAAAATCGACATCAGGATATATGTGATCCTTTTATGTGAAAAGTATTTTCTGAAAGAAATTTGGCCGTACGAATCATTTACTATTTTTTTGAGCCGGGGGGAGGCGAGATTGCCCAAGTGGTTAGAGCGCGAATTTACTGACCGGAATGTCCGTTGTTCGAACCCGACCTCTGCTTCTCGAATTCCCCTATCTAGGCTTGGGCAACCTGGCAGTAACTCAGCCCTCGTGCTTCCTCCGGGTGGCATGGCAGTTAGGCACCGAAAGGGTGCTACAGCTGTGAACGATGTATGTTTGGGCCGTGACAGCGTTTCGCATAATCGCAACATGTTGCATGACATTTTTTCGGTTTTCACTCCTAATCTCCAAATTTTCTATCCATACAGTGACTATCAGAACTTCAGTAGTCTTGATATAAGCCAAAAACCCCTAATTTTGAGCGGGTGGTGGTGCGAGCTTGCAGCGCACGCACCGTATAATGCTTGCCTACTACTCTCAGTTGGTAAGTAGCTAAACTCCCGTCCACTTTTAACCCCTGAGTGGAGCGAAATGGCAGCATCGATCTGAGCTGATGCTCGCATTCGATGTGGTCTGTTGCTTTAGGCTGCTTCTTAAGTAAGTAAGTAAGTAAGCTATCATCAGCAATTCCTTCTAAACACTCCTGGGCAGGACCGACGAATTTTCGCATATCATTCTTTTCACGCCGCCTCTATTTTCACCCTACTGAGAGGTTTTTGGCGTGGCCGGTACGTATCACACACCTGGTGACTTGAAAGTCCTTAGTCAAAACACAACACAAATAACACCTGACCATCCCTTGGAAAAGGATGGCATATTCGCACCTTCCCACCGGGCAACTTCACTGACTCGTGCATCAAATAGCGTTCGGTTATATCTCTGGGTTCTCAGAAGAACTTTTTGCGTTCATACGGCTTTGTATATCACTTTTTTACACAGATGAACTGGCGCGCTATCATTTGGACCGTTTTACATGAGAACAACCAAAAAATGCTCCTCTCTAAAATGGTCAAATGTACATTTTGGCAACCGAGTCGGTACCAGGGTTTTCACCAACCTTGTGAGTAGTCTGTTCTGTTGCGAAAAAAATCAACTACGTTTAAAACCCAAGATAGATGTAAATTCAAACATCACACTATCAACTGGAAATTGATATGGGCTTGCGATCATACTGGTTACAGTAAGAGCACCCATGCCAGACGGTTTTCCTGACTGGTTCTCCTGTGCACCGCGAGAAAAACAGAGCAGCCTTTACTGCGTTTCAGCAACACCATGAACGCTGGTTCCCAGTCAAAGCTTGCTGTCCAGTGTTCCATGGAACGAGATCACGAAAGAACTACCTTGCATGCTTTGTGGTATATCAGATGAATGTCTGAATGGCTATGCACCTGAAATACTGCCATTTATAAGGTTGATGAAATTTCTTTGACAGCCCACTGCGCTTTTCTTAAGGATCTCTAAGCGAACTTACTCTCTGTGTTTCGTTCCCTCACTCGTTACATTTTCACAAATTAGGATGAGGCTCAGTGACTAGACCTATGTGATGAACCTCGAAAAAGACGAGCCGATATCGAGCTGTCCGATAGCTGCGCTAAATCAAGGAAAATGCTTCGGTCTGTTGAAACATGAGCTGACCTTCAATGCTTAAGTACCCAATTTCCGAACAAACTGAACATGCATTCGCCTCCAAGGCTGGAACGAATGTCCCTATGGTACACGGTTTATAGCTGATAAATTGAATTGAATGGAATTAACGAATGGTTCAGTTGATCCTCCCGTTAGTACCGTCTTACCTTGCAAACGTCGAGCGTTTATTGCAATCGTGAGAACGTTGGTCACCTGGTGGCCCGAGGTCTTACAGAACCTCCGGATCATTCCATGGTTGCTCTGAAAGCCAAATGATCTCGCAGATTTCTTAGACTCATGGGGGCCGTCTACGATAAGATGGTTATTTCTCTCATCCGTTGTGTCATTCTTCTCGGTCGTGGGTTTTTAACCATATCGTCATTCGGAGACGTTTCGCGCGATGTTTGCGCCTTAGTCCGTTGGTCATGATGTACATACGGGTGAATAGCTTCTGTCTACATGCTCTCACGTTAATCACTATCATTTTGGTGCTTTGAATTTTTACATGAGTCGAGTAATGATTGAACTAGACGAATCGTTTGGCCTCAGACGACCATCCCATCCTTTTCCATCTCAAACCAATCGGAACATTCCTTCACGATACTTCCTAATCTTGAAGTTCATCGCCAAAATTGGCCCATCTTGGTGATGATTGTCCAAAATGTGACCGTGTGACTCATTTTTGGTCCTTACCATGCAATGCTTGGTTTTGCGAGCACCAAAGAAATTACCCTTTTGACAAGAATTCTCTATCAACGTGACGTGACTCGGCAGTACGTAAGTAATGCACTCAAGTGCATACTTTCGGTCCTGGCAGAGGAATGCCGATGACCGTACGTGCTCCCTATGACAGTTTCTGGTGACCTCTGCCCCCGAAATGAGCTACAGTACTGTGACACGATGACCTGAACGACCGGAATTAGGTCATATATCAGCCAAGTTAATCTTATATCGGATGTAGGTATCCGTGAATTTTGCAGTTGCAGCAGGATGAAACTATCATCGTCCAAAGACCTCCTTCATGTTGTCATTCACCGCCCGTCCTCGTCGACATGAAAAGTATATGACAGGGGAGTAAGCCAATCCCAAGCATATATGATTCTCTGCCGTTTACACCAAACCTTGACTCGCCGGAGTCCGTTCGTTATACATTCACTCATGTAGTCTCATTGCTCGATTGCTTCGGAATCCCAATAAAAACCAGCCAGAATCGTGTACGAAAAGTCAATGTGCACCTCACTGTCGTTTAGAACAGGAATGACCGTGTACCCCACTGCCATTGATCAGGGGCCCCTTTGTCTTTCCGTGCCACAGTCGCTTGGGCATCGTGAGAGCATGCTTCTGTGAGCAGCTTCGTCCACACTACGGACTTGTCGGCAGTTCCAACGGGACCAATCGCCATATGATGTCTCTGGATGGTTCACAGCCTTGCAGCACAGATTATGCGTAATATTCCTTGTATTAGTTGCATTCACGCGAGATGGCTCAGTGGTTAGAGCGCGAATTCACTGACCGGAAGGTCCGTGGTTCGAACCCGACCTCCGCCTTTCGACTTCCCCTGTCTAGGCTTGGGCAACCTGGAAGTATCCCAGCCCTCGTGCAACCTTCGGGTGGCATGGCAGTCAGAAACCGAAAGGGTGCTACAGCTGAGCGATTATTATTATCACGCAGATCGTTGCTGCTTTCCATGTTTTGGTAACCTCGATAATTCTGGTCAAATATAACTCAACAGACACCTCTCTCACATTCTGACCACGGTATTGGTCACTTGCAACTGTTTGCTGCCTGTTCACGTTACTATCCAGGCGTAGGGCCGATACTTGAGTTGTGGGAAATCGAACGAAAAGTTGTAAGTCATGTTATCCGCCAAGTACTTTTTCGTTCATCTAGGATTCACATGACAAGTAAGGGACTGTTTCGAATCGTGCCTATGGTAACATCCCACCACAGACGGATTACTCCGTCAGACAGTCCGCAACAACAGACCTCACCAGCCGCCATTTATTGGACCCCCATCGTCCCGAGGAGAAACACTTTGTGAAACGTATAATGATCTCTGGTAGGAGTTTGCTGTCATTTTTAGGTTTAAGCGGACATTGTCTAGCCTCGTCCACCACCTTTTTGCCCGGTTTGCAAGCGTTTGAGCTATTTTTAGTAACGTTTTGTTAATTTTCACTTCCTGTATCAGATGCATCTCCGGACCAAACACGTCTGCGTCAACGAAGTGCCAAACCGGACCTTCTCATTCTTCCGGCGGCTGGCTCCAGTCGTCCACCACTTTCGGCACCGGGTGCGGCTGCTGCTGCCGGAGTCTCAACAGTCGTGAAATCTGTCCGCGATCAACAGCAACGTTGGAAGGGTAATGTGGAAGTACAACGCGCTCGCGTGTTTAACGATCATACCCTGCTTAATTGAGCGTTCGTTGCATGCCGCACAACTTCGTCAGACTAGATCGTTCTTCTGTTCTTCTGTTTAGATCTGCGTCTGTGATTTCCCTTTTATATTCTGCACTACTACTTGAATTTTGTCTGTTTATCATAAGCTGCCACCGTGTGACATCTATTGTTTATCCCCGGGGAAATATCATGTGGATCACTTGTCTGCTTCTGCCTCCAAATATCTCATCCTCGCCACTATCGTTGATTCTTCTTCTTTCGACCTCCCCCCCCCTAACACCCTTTCGGTGCCCAACTTTCAAGTCATTCGAAAGAAGCACGAGGACTGAGGTACTTCCAGGTTACTCAAACCTAGCGGGGAGCAGTCCAGCCGCCTAGTTTGGGTTCGAACCACGGACCTTCTCGAGATTCTCCAAACGAGAGCCGTGTAAGGGTATGGGACTGAACGCGCGTCTAACTGGTTGCTCCAAGAACCCTACATTATCCTTCTCGAACAAAAAAATGGATGGATCTTGGATTAGGTCGCGAAATTTATAGGTGTTTTCCAACGCTTAGCAATAAGTCATCAGTATTTCATTGGCCGCGTACGGACACGTGAGTATCATTACGTGATAGCCCCCTCCCGCCGTATCACGGCTCAAGTTTTGTCTACTCAGCTGTTGGTAGGTTCCTCGGGATGTATCTGCCTTTTTAGATCTCCCCGATATACCATGCACAACCGGAAATATTTTTTCGGACGTTCATGTTGAAAACGAGGGAAGCTACCGCTGAATATACAACTTATTAGCTGGGCATATAACTCATAAAACTAGAAAACAATGAAAATATTTTCACAAGTGAAACAATTGAGGATTGAATTCAACATCGCAACTGATCCTAAAGTGATGCACAACATCCGGCAGCAATTGGAGTCGTAAACGTTACAGACATGTCGGTAGAACTCGTGGCCAAAGTGTCTCCATGATGCAGTATTCTTTCCGGAAACACTCAAAATCAAACGATCAAGCCAGCGAGAGTTCTAAGGTAAGAAGGATTCCACGGTATACCGCACGACGACATGAATGTACTCATTGGGACCCACACCGCCCAAGTTCTTGGATTCGGCTGAGTTTGTGGAACCTGCGGGTGACGGAGAGGAATTGCAATGTGGTCCGTCGCTCTAAGAGGGCACTCAAGAACGTCTTTTACTACGTAGGCCAGGAATGCCAGCGGGGGTCTCCAATGAATTGCAGATAGCCTAAATGTAGGGTCGCTAAGACTCCCGGGCACTGCGCTTCAAAGACGCGACTGATTTTGCAATACAAACACAAAACCGTCCGTACCTCTATGAGAACGCAGTGCTGGCGGCGACCCGTTGGCATACTTATGCAGCCCACAAAAATCACATCAGGCGCACCTCTGTCGTACGACTTTCGACGGCCTGAACCGCCTACGAAGGCCTCCAGTCAAGGGCCTCGTCCTTCGGAACTTCAATTGCTATTCCGCTTTGTAGTCTCCATCGTACGGTATTGAGTAGTGGTCGTCACCTAGATCAGGTACCTCAACTGGTAACCGCTTGTCTTGACACATTACATCATCTATGGACACAAGTGATGTTTTTGCGAATTTAATGTAAAATGATTCTTGTTGTGTAACTGCGCATGTTCTCCTAATGTTTAACTTTGTCCAGTATGTAATTCAACTGTGTAGGAAGATAACTTGGAACTCACATACCGTTCTCAGAGATGGCGTCCATGCACACATGCAATTTCCATCTTTTGGTTGAGGGAGGGGACAACTACTTATAATTCAATCTCACTGGCAATTGAAAACCTAAATGTTGATTAACTTTGCCACTCCCTTATCTGTAATCATTTGCAAATGTTCAGGCACATCACTAGTAAAATGCATCTGTTCCGACATGAGAAGCCGTGCGTCTCCCAGGATAAGCTGATGTTTAGCCTCCAGAAAAAGTACTGGTTCAAAAGAGGTCTGGGTCTCGATGTCAAGGCTACTCACACCCTTCCACCTGCGTAAACAACACCCCGCTTTCTTTCATCGTGAAATTCTCAAGTGCGAACCGTCGTCCATGAGCAATATTCATCCACGGAAGTACTTTAAAGACTGTTTCGTCTGGTAGAGAATTCACCGGGTTTTCACGTCCGTATTTCGTGAAATGAAACTGAACCCAACATTCCTAAACTACGAAAAATACTCTCATTAGTACACAAATTTAGATTTGAAAGGGGACGCAGCTTAATCCATCGATGTCCCTTTCGCGATGGCTGCATCGAGCGAATCATTGGCTCAAGATTAGTTCACGAGTGAAATTGATGGGTCAGTTCATTCGGCTGGTCGTTTTAGTGCGCTTTTAAGTTTATTGTGAGAGCCCGAAAGCATAATGGGTCCAGTGGCCAAGGTTGTCCAAGATCAATAGCAAGGTCAGAAGTGGTCTATGGAAGTTGTGTGGCTAAGGTCGTCCTGCTGCCTAGTCAGCAACCCACAGCCTTGATCGGGTTGTAGGACACGACAGTCCTTGTTTTCTGACTCACTTAAACACAGCTTCATTAATTCCGCTGTTCGACCAAACAATGAGCATCAAACTGAGATCACAAGCTGACCGTGTGTTATCACTGGGTGGCTATGAGCAGTTCAGTGCCCGAGGTGGACGTCAGTGTTGGTTGTCTGTTCAACCGGAGGAGATTGGTGGGGCTCGGTGATGGTTTTAGTCTGTTCTTAGGTGCATGAATAGCCTCCTGATATCGTGTTTCTATGCGTATGACCCATGGGTCTAGGTCCGGCTTTGATCCATCTGCGGTATGGGTATGGTTTGTCACTCGCCGGCATCGGCTGACATCTTCCGTCCAAGGGAACTTTATGTAACCTTTGGCTAATTTCCTGACCTGGACAATAAAACAAAGAGGTATCCTGGCCCTCAAGTTCGCATCTTAAAGGGGAACTGCAGCCTGCACCTCTCTGGACAAATGAAGGGCAAGAACTTCAATCTTGCAGACTCGTTCAAAAATGCACACCCAGGATGATTATTCATTACCATTACAGGCAAGTGAGTTTCATATTCCTGCAAGCCCTCACCAAATGGTACCCTTGGATCGCTTCCTTGATGGGCAATAAAATCCTGGCTCAATTTGCAATGTAAGTACCCATGAATTTTCTGTTTGGCCTTTTATACATTTTCATCCTTGTAAAGCCAGGCATGCTGATGACTATACCAATTACTATACGGAACACGAATTCATCATTTTATAATCGGACAAACCCGAGCGGATCTACTGACAGTGATGTGTCCAGAGGTGGGAATTGTGTTTAGAACCAGTCCAGGCTAACATGTGAAACAGTGTTTTGCACCCAAATTACACCTTACAGGCGTCCTTCAGATCGTGTTTTGCGTAATACTGACCGGTAGCCCATACCTCTGCCCACGTAATGTGTGGTGGACAATCATTCGATGAAATTCGCGTGGTACTTAGATCCACAAGATTCCGAAGGTGTACAAATCCGGACTTCAGGTGAACCCGCATGTTATCCTAATGATGAATCATCTATGCTAGGTGAATGATGCTAATATTCACTTCAATCTATAATTCTCGCTCGTTGCCTTTAAAACAACTGCTCATCGGTTGGGCCAGTCACGCCGAACAAGCCTTCAAAACTTGTGGGGCGGGGTTTTCGACTTGAATGAGCGATCAGTTTTCCCTCCGTCAGTGAGTTCAAGCAAAAACGGACCTCGGGGGCAAAAACGCACACAGTAGTTCATCCTGTAAATACATATACACGTGCAAACGTGGGTATCCCACTTCATCCTAGCTGGTGATCTGTTTCGGGAAGAAAACTCCGTGGCGATGAGATAACAACACCAACCTGAGGCCTGCTTAAGAGTTCGTCTCCATAATTTGTCAAAATTAACCGTTAGATCGGTGCTTTAACTACCAGAACTTGTATTACTGCAATTTGACGATTCCTGCTAATTAACACAGGAACACTGGAATGAATGTACTCTCCAGTTGGCGCTAATTATACTTTGAGAGAAGATGCTGTCATGTTGCAGACGCAGCGGAGAGCCGCCATTTCTTACGGGAACCTTGGTATCAAGTCCGTGGAGCTCAACAATGCCCCTTATCTGGGTACTTTGTGTTCATTACGTGTTGATTCAGGATTGTCCTCAGATGTAATGAGCGCAGTTCGTCCCCCCAGTAGAGCCAATTGTAACTCATAAACAATGCATCACGCGGGAAAAGAGCGGAGGAATCGTAGGGTAACCGAAGTGCGTCCTATGCACTGTACCACATGATTACAGGCGTGTAGGGAGGTTTGAATGCGCTAAATACATGAACTCCGAAAACAATATGCTGAGGAGAATACTGACGAGATCTTAAGGAACAACGAACTGGGTTCAGCCGACCTGAACCCGTAACAGTTTGACCAACGTACCTCGTGAGTGAATACAGATAGACCACGAATGGACGGCCCTGCCCACAGGATGTGATGAATGGATGCCCACTGATATGTAGCATTTTTCCTCCTCAAGACTTTGCAAGTATCGTTTTTTGGCAAAGACCACCAGGTCACTTGAAAGACACCCTTTTTAAGTGGGAAAAGCGTGTAAGTTAACGAAACCGTGGTTCAATAACCCCTGTTTGCAGTACCAATTGTTGTGGTAACTTCAACTAAGCATAAAGAGATTTTCAATGGGAAACGGGGACTAGCCCTGTCTGATGAGTCCCAAGAAGGACGAAACCAGTAGTGGGCTGTCCACAGTCTTCATGGACGCACTGAGTAGTGTTGAAACGTTCATTGGGGCTAGCCAGTACGTATGAAAGTCATTGCAGTGTTGCTCCTCCTGAGTTTGGACTGGCTGTAGGACCTCAACTTTATTCGCCTGTTTCATATCACCCAAAGAGCCAAGCAAAAATCAACCACAGCATATATACTGCATGGCCAGATGTTGTTGGCTCTATATCCTATCAGAGTGTGAGTCAATCATAATGGTAATCGACCATTAGTAACGAAATGGTAGAGTGTTAAGCCGAATACCCGAAAGCCTGGTTTTCAAATCGCCCCACAGACTCATGAGTAGTGCACTGCTGCTGACTGCGAATCCCGAACAAACAAGTGTATAAAGTTCTTGAGCTGTTTTACTAAGGAGTACCTTTATTCATGGGATGAAATCCGAATCAAAATTTCACCCCTCGTTGATAGCCACTTTCACGTAGCCTACCAATAAGGAATAAAACCTAACAAGTGATCTTAGACTTCTGTCACGGAGAATCGGTTTGCACATGGCAACATTATGTTAACCCCACATGTCAGAGGTCAGTGACCTTGTAATCCACCTGACTATAAGTTAATCGTTCGGTTGATCAGCCCTCCAGTCACCGAATACCCTGGCGCATTCACACCAAATAATAGGTTGTAGGTTCAAGTCTCCTTGGAAGTACGTAAAATGTGCAACGATGTCTAACGTTGAAACCCGCACGAATTTATGAAGTGGATCATATTCATTCAGTGTCTTAGACTTGTGAGCGCAAATTCGAATTGGTGACTTGCAACTTCACCAAATCAGTGGATCACAGTTCCTCGACCGTCGTCCAGAGGTGAACGCAAAGGCGCAGTCACGGACAATCAAAGAAATCAGGGAGTGGGTTTAATTGTTGGAAAGTGGACCACTTTATTTCAACTTCAATAAACCGGGTGGAACATAGTCGCAGCTACCCTCTCATGGTCGCAGTACAAAACAGAGCTGTTTTAGGCTTTCGGTCAATGGACGAACGTTAACGCATGTTGCAGCTTGTTTTTAGGTGAACCTCTAATTCATACTAGTTCACTTGGACCTCCGCCCTCACTCCAGTTTGGTACGTTGTACGCGATGACGGCGGCCGGTTCGCCTGATTCCTAATGCAGCTTGTTGTTGATCGACTTCGTAAACAATGTCCCGCGTTTAAATGAAACAACCTGCAATCATTGAGGGTAACATAACAAGCACTTTCTCTTGATTAAAGAACAAGATTACGCATCAGGGCAGATGACCAGTCAAAAAGAGCGGCTTGTCGGATTCAAAAACCCAGAAACAGTACACCTCTTGGAGTCACAACAACAAAGGTCACATGGAAGATCCCAGACTGATCAAGGAATGAAGCCACTCAAGCACTAAACACTAGCGGGAGCTGCGGAGCTCAAGCTCAAAAGTCGCCTTTTCATTGACCAGTCATGACTCGAAACCGATCGTGAGAGCCGCCCTACCGAATAACCATTCGTAATCAAAAATCAGATCGAGCTAACAGTACGTAAATTAACACATGCTCTGCTGTTAAAATCCCCAATAATTTCCAATTCACCCTCTAACAACGCACTGATGACATCACATTGGTTGATGGTGTGTTTCAAAATGAAAGCCGTTCGTGCAGTATTACTGGTGGATTGAGTCCACAAAATACCATGTTCAGATTAGCTTTTCAGTAAAACTATTCCGAGACCAAATTAGAGAGGGGCCACGGAGCAACTCGAATCGTATACACAACCGGAACTTCCCTTAGGATTGCATTCTCATCGAGAATCATGAAGCCCAATTCTCTCCTGCCACCTCTAACCGAATGCAGCGCAACACTTCAAAGCCACATAGTGGAGTAAATTTAAATGTAGTGCTGAAAACTGGTAGACTAAAAGCACAACCAGTAGAAGTTTTTTTGGTCAGTTCAAACGTTAAGGATCACTTGAGTGGCTGAATCCACGCAGAACCGATCTGGGGCAAAATGTTGGAAGGACACTATGTAGCGTACCAATGTTAAAAATAATAATAATGTTTATTCCCAACCATCGGGGGGCATGACGTGAGGCATGATCACACGATTACAGTCAGAATAAAACACGACTGGATGCGATTGGCGGGTACTGAGGATTGCGCTAAAAAGATGACAATCATAAACAGCGGGCACTAGATTTGGTCACGCATAAACCGGCATGGGAAATGAAACAAAATTACCAGGAGTTTGTAATAAGAATAATAGGGTTATTTCCCAACCGGTAGGGAGCATGCTGATTGAGGCATCATCAGGTCGTTACAACTTGAACGCGGTAGGCAAATACACAATGGAGTGGAAGGTACAACCAAAGAGGCATGCTTGTTATATGAAGTGTCACCGCAGTTATGGGAACCGAAAAAACGGGGGAAGTGGACATGTGGTATGATTAGTTCAAAGGTGGCGCCAGGTGACATGAACCAAAACTGAAAGCCGTTGCTGGCCATGAGTGACCTTGAGCGGTCGAGTAAATGGCTAGGTTCACCAAAAGCGAAAATGGGGATGGAGACTGAAGAAATTGATCTGGAGACAAATGACGGGTTTTGTCTCAAGAGCATGGTTTCAATTGAAATCAAGTAGACTCACCGGTCTCGTTGTTGTAGGGAAGTTAGGTGTAAAAGATAGTATTGATGGAGAGATAGCGCAAATACATAGGGCCAAACGAACATCGTAAAGGGAGTTGAACTTGTGAAAGAGGAAACCCGAAATTACGGCAGGAGACTAGGTTGGTTAGCTCCGAACGATAGGTACAGTGGTTTCGAACGAGGCGGTTGGGGCCAAATGAAAAATTTGTTTTTATCGTTGCGATTACAGGCTCAAGTGGGCGAGGGGTTGCGGTCGAGATTCTGAGGAAAATAGTTGCAGGAGTGCCATCATACTGGGTATGATAGTGCCATACCATCATTGCACTGACATACTTCGGTTTCTGGACGGCCTCGTTACGGTCGTCAGAGTTGCCACAATCGGACATGCGATACGCATTTCCATGACAGCTGGATCTGGGTTAGACGAGGAGATTGACACAAATAAAGTCAGGCCGATGCTGAGCCACGGAAAATTTCCCTTCATTAGGGGGACCATGTGAGTGCAGACCGGGGACAAGCCAGAGTGGGTGAATTGCACAGGGCGTTTTGTGCAAATACAGCCGAAGTTTGAAGCTTGAAAAGAGGGGGAGTGAGGAAGGAATAGGATGAGAGTAGGAACGTCTGGTGAGTGCCAGGAGGCACTCAGTAGATAAAAATCCAAAAGGGGATGACAGCAAGTTAAATGAGCCCAGGAAGAGATGGGTATTGTTGGCTAACCTAGAAACCGGGTACTAGCTCGGCCAGAGTAGGTGCTTATGCCTCATGCGCAGAGTGCAATAGCAAGGCACAACACTGTTTATTATCAGGTCACGAAAAAGGTGAAAAAACCGTGGACTCAGCAGACGTCCGTTCTTATCGTGGTGGTGAAGTGATCAGTCGGCACGCTTCGTCAGCCTGCGTACACATACACATACACACTTTATGTGTAACATTCATGCTCGTGGAGGAGAGATGATTATAGAACCGATGGAAAAATTTGAATTAAATTTTCCGGACGGGATCATCCGTTGGCTATGATTTCGAATTGCTGCATGCTGTGAATGCCACCACTATTAAAGTGCTCGTTTCCCTGACAGATTCCTACCGGCCATCAATCGCACTCACACAACGGTCCTTCAGTAATCTGCTGTGTATCACCACAAAGCCGAGTTTTCTTGTTATTTACGTTTTCATTCAACGGTTGAATAGTATCGGCTAGTCCAAAGTTTTTCGGTCGCTGTTGAAAATACTCATTGAGTGATGCGCAGAGATGCGTACAAGTGACAAACCTAATATTGCATTGATTGGTGTTGAAAACAGATTTGCTTAAGCTAACTTGCGTGGCTCTAAGGGATACTTCGACTTTGAAAAGCAATTTGCCCCTCAGCAGCAGTAATATAGTTGGCACACCTGTGTTCGAAAGCATCTAGCTTTAGTGCGTCACCACAAGCTTCTATGGCCGCATTGGGAGCCAAATTTGGTGAGTCAGTGGGTTATTTGCTCAACCACAGCTGCTAGGAACAGGTACACGACAGGATGTTAATAGGAGATCGAACTGATTGTCAGTAACGACACGGGCAACTTATTACATGAGAACACAATTACGAAATGTGACGCGATTTGCGGAATATGGTGATATGGCAACGGTAAAAAGTGCACGTACGACAAAATTATATACAAGTGAAAAGTGGCGCAACACAGTTTTGTACAATGTTACACACAATAATTAGGAAATGACACCCGGTTCCGACTTGTTGTTCACGTTAGTCAGGATATTGGGCGTCAACGCGCGTTCGGTGAGTTGCAAACGGCTTGCGTACATCTGAACATGGCGTTGTGCAACAGCCTTTGTGGCTGCCACAGTCCAGCTAACAAACATACTTACGCTTGTTGCTAGCCACCAGTTGACCTAAAATTGTCAGCATAACAACGGCCACTGGTTCGACAACCATCAGGATACCAGCTGTCTTCAGCGCATTAAGAAATTTCTATTTATGGCACCTCGTACGTTCTCCCGGGGCCGCTTATGAATGTTTTACTAGTGTGGTGAAGGTGAACTTGGTGAGATCCTACCAGTCATGCGGAAAGGATATTGATAGTAGCTAAAATGATAACACTTTAATATAAAACCATGTAGTAATGTCTGCCTACATTTACTAATCCGACTCACAAAGGTAAATCGGACTAGCTGGAACGCGGGATTAAAGCTAGAAACATTCCACATGCACTCTGATCACAGGGTTGAGAGTACACCTAGAAATAAATCTACTGAGAAGGCACGCCGAATTTACAGGGACCAGGAACCGAAGTACATAGTAACAGCGGACGAACAAGTAGACGGAATCCTGGGGACAGCGAATCTTGGGTATGGACGGCAAGCAGGTAGACGGGAGGCGAAGTACGCTTGCCCAGATGAAAAATTCAGAAAGGCATCAACCGCTTAACGCAAAAGCCCCATGGTACAGGGAAAATTTGTCCCGCTAGGAGTTAGTCGGGCTGTAGCTTGAAGTTAGATGTCCCTGTTTCGGCAGGTTTAATGCTCCGTCACTGGAATGGCTTTTTTCCATCCAAGATGAGGAGATCACGCTTGAGGCATCTGCTCCTGAAGCGATCCGTCATTGATAGAGGACGGTTCTTTGAACCACTCTGGTCTAGTAAACAGTAGAGGGAATTGACAAAAACTGAAAGATCTTTTACCCTTATGGAAGAAAACCGGCGCTTCTTGGTTTGGAAAATTGATGAGCCTTACATCGTCTGCATTCTTCTACTTCCGTCTAGAACACACTGCGTGCCCACTTCTTTCTCAATGTGCTTGGCAGGAGAAGAGATACAAAAAGATACTTTTCACTGAGTTACTACGATGCTTCTAACCCTAGGCTGTAAACGGCTTTCCCAGTTTTTGCTACAGAAATATGTATCTCCAGGACGACTTAATCGCGCTGGTTTGTGGTAGGTGGTTTATGACAACTTTGTAGGCGGACGTGGCTGAATGTTTGGAAGTAGAAGGAAAATTCCAATGGCCTTAACTTCAGCTGCGCCGTTGAAGGCGAAGACTGGTGCTCAGCGTTAGAGGAAACTAGTGTGGTTACAACTTTCGAAACTTTGGACAAGTACATTGCAGGGAACCCGATCAGCGGTCTTCAACTCATAAATGAGGTTATAATAAGTGGTTGTGTTTAACCTTGCTGAACTGCGGAGTTAAACGTAGCAGGTGCTGCATTTGGCTAAATGGGACTCATAAAGCGATAGAAAGTATTAAGTGTGGTGCAAGAGGCTGCTCAAAATGAGGCGATTTGTTGATCACCTCTATCACCCTAAAAAGAATGCACTCAAGTAAGCTTAGTTTGACCGACCATGAAATTGTCATGCTCCCAAAGGCAGCAGCCGTGCTGGTTCGCGCACCTCTGGTGAACCCTCATGTATGTTAGCGTAGTTTGCACAAAACGGCCTGCTGCTGTCTGATGGAACCAGGAGATATTCAATGTGTGGTGCGCCACACGAAGTCCGAGTGACGTATTCCAAAAGAACAGATGATTGTAAGCCCCTCAGTGGCACGTGGAATTGTTCGGCGCCTGAAAGGGCGTAAAGGGGAACATTCACGTCCCCAAACTGAACATTCCGAAAACGTGAACTCAGCGTCTTCAGTGCCAGCAGCCCCAAAAGGTGCCTTGTCGTTTTATCCTTGCTTATTCTAAGCAGTATGAGTTGAACAGGGGATATTCTCCAAGAGTGGTCGATTTGATTTCAGCTCACAAGTGAAATCTCACGACAAATAACTATTCACGATAAAAATGCTCATTGCCAATTACCATATTTAGTTGCCTCAGTCTTTTAAGCCACATTGGAAAAGAACTAAACCAAAATAAGCATAGAATCAGACTTGCGCAGTCGCACAGTAAAACATTGTTAGAGGAAGATGAGGTAATTAGGTGCACACAGTGTGAATTCATATCCCCTCAACAGGTTATTAGACAAAATATATCTAAAAAATCTCTTACCCACAAAGATTTTGATAATATAGGAATCAACATACAGCGTAAATGGGAGCAACGACAGACTTTTCGGTCAAGCAGACGCAATAGTAGGGCAGCGAAAAACGTTGTGACCTCACTACCCACTGAAATTCGTAGAGATATCTCTTTTTATTTTTCAAAACAAAATAGGAAAACGTATCTTCTGGATTTTTCTTATGGAGCCAAAACATGTATATAATGAGGGCTGTTTATGATTTTAGGCATAAAACAGACTAAGTTTGCTCTCAGCCGCTAAATTTTCAGTCATTGCGAAAGCTTGTAGACCACAGAAAAAATCTGAAATCAACAGGGTCGGCGAAATGTGATGATGCCCCCTTAATTTCTAGTGCTGAGACCACTTAAGTGAAACGTGTGTTTCCCAGTTCCTCACACTCGGCGGGCTTCTTTTTCAACTTATTGTCTTCCAAAAAATATTTCAAAACAAATAGTGCCTCTGGATTTGTGCCGTTTCATCAGAAAATAAGGTGATCAGTACATACAAAAAAAGTATGAAAAAACAGGCAGACGACGAACAAAAATAAAAGAACCGAAATTAGGTACAATAATAAATAAATACTACAACACCTGATTTCCATTTTGTTGCTTGCATTCATTGTGGAAATTTCTCATCTGCCTAAAAAGTTTGCGAAATGTAGGTCGGTACATCGATTCAGCTTCTTCAGAGCCACCGATGTGGACGATCATGAGATTCATGGCTTGCTGAATCAGAGAAATCTACAGGGACCAAGTAACCCAGTAGGTTATAAATGTCCAGCATGGTATGTCACCTTTCATATATTATAAGAAAGCCGCTTATTTTTATTTTAAAGTTACTTACCTTGCGGCTCAACCGATCAGTAGAAATTAAAAACAGGTTGCAATCCATGAGGTGCCAGCTAGTTTTATTTACACAGAAACGTATCGTCCACTGATATATGTTAGGAACAGCGAGGTTGCTCCGAACGATTATCAGTTACCGGTACGGTTGTATTTTGCCGCAGTTTTGGTTTTGATTTTGGTTGTGCTCATTGATGACCGTCGCGCGGCGTAACTTTGCTCCACTGCTGACGTTCAGCTTCGTGATTTTGTGGCATTTTTGCAGCAATTTCATTCAGTTTTATTTAATGATCTAAGTGTCATGCTTTACCACTAAGTTTTCACATTCTTCGCAAAATTGGTGTATTTATTCTTTTGTTGGTATGCGAGAAAACAAGCTCGGTAAAGCGTTGCATTTGTTTTGCATCGTTAATGAGCACTCGTACATTTCTTGAGAGCCATGAACATTTATTAATGACGGCTGACACGACCAAGATGGCTGGTGATCCGCTTGGAATGTATGCCGCCTAGTTTTTGCACAATGGAATCGATTTTTCGAAAGCTACGGTATTCTTATGGTTGCTAGCTCATAGTGTCGAATGCTTATGTATAATTAATTATTATGCCAATTATCTGCATTGGTGATCTGGTTAAGTGATCGAATCTGCAAAGTCGTCAAACACCACCGAATGTGAATACGTCGCCTGATGTAATAAGGCATTGTTACCCGCGGAAAAGGTGGATCACCTACAATGGACAAAACCTGCAGAAGCTTCTGCAGCTGGGGTAATTTGTTGGACTTTCTAGCAACTAGATGGCCCTTGTGGATGCAAAATATGCGGAGGTGCTACTTCCGTAAATACTTTTTGCCCGATACTTGCTTTTACGAGTTAAAAGTGCGAAAGCCACATTCATCATTGTCGGGGAAATCGTGCAAGTTTGTTGTTAAACTGTAGACTGTTCCACTGTAACTTACGAAATATGCCAGGAAAACCCTAGCGTTGATTGTAGCGGACAGCTGAACGAACCAAGCTGACGCATGCAAATAACATGTGGCTAGGAGTCCATGCTGGCTGATCAGCTGGTCTTCTCAGCTGCACCGCTTTCTCAGCAAACGTATGTGAAGTCAACTCTAAAGCCATAACACAGCATGTTGTAACTCGAATGCGCGCCAAAAATTTATTTTGAAAAAGATTAAGTAAAACAACTCGCGAAAAAATGACGGCAGATTGGCATGATTTTTGGTGTGAGCACACATGCAACAGAATGAAACATTTTGGCGTAAAGTTTCATTCCACCCGAAAACATTTTGTAGAAAAAGCACTGTGCGTCCAAGGAGCGGCAAAATAGATGCACCCTCGCTGCACTGGTTTTTACGCACTCGATGAGACGTTAAGTCATGCTGTGAAAGCGTAAAAAAAGGGTTTGTAGAAGTCGGAGCCACCACACTTCAGAACACGCCTTTGGGGAAAATGAGATGGTAGTTCGATTACTTATAAACTGCTTACAAACTAAAGACAAGTCTTCCGATATGAATAGCCCTCGTTGGGCGTGGTTTTACTTTTCCAGCTGTTCATGTGGATTCGGACCAACGCTAGGATTCTGTAACAAAGATTTTAATCAAATCAACGTATAGAGAGGGCCTTTGCTCAACTTGCTTGCCGCTCACTAGAAGCAAAATCAGATTATTTTCGCCGAAACTATAGAGTTTTCAAAGTTGTGACTTTTACGGGGAGTTAGTTTAGTCTACTTCTGTGATATTTTGCTCATAGAATTTTGTTTGGGCGAGCGAACTTTGAAGATCACGGACCATCACCAATTTGCATTTTGTTACCGGTTTACGAGAGATAAAACATGAAATCGCGCTTTAGCATATTTTATCGTTCTTCGGTGTTCTTTAAGAGTGAACTAACATCTGCAGAATATCCAATGCCCAATATCCACCTAATATCCAATTCCCCCGGGAAAACCGGTCATTAACGTTGGTGTGACTTATATTCCTCAGATTTAACAAATGAAATAATTTTGTCCTGCGAGCATCGTTAGAACACATTTTCCTATAGAGATGAGCTTCCAATAAACACAAGATTACTAGACATCAGCGTGAAGTGTGTAGCGGAGATGCGAGGGCTATCTCTATGGATGATTCCCTTTCCCAGGTATGCATAAATACCCTGTGGACAGTACGGTGTCATGAGATAAGTGTAGATAAATCAATAGATCAAATCAAATCAAATAGGTAAGTATAGGTAAATCCTATTGACACTGCGCCCATTGGCGAACTGCGTTTTAATCTGTGGATGCGCCGATACAAGCGTAATCGGTAGTCGCACCCATTTTTTTAGTCCGCGGATCAACTCCACGTGACAGGAAATCTGAAAGAAAAAGTGCACAATCAATCAATCTTCGGTAACAGCAGTTAAACATCACAATTCAATGTAGTTTTACATTCTTACTTACCAAGCGCTTCATAATTCCTATTACCAACGATGAGGCATCAACGTCTACTCAGTGGGAGTTGTTCGACTTAAGCGACCCGGCATTTAACCCGGCGCAACCTCAAACCGGACATTCATACAAGTGGCCTTACTTTTGGGGGAGGATTTGCACTTCATAACATCAGATGAAATCTCGCAATTATTACGGTTAGTTGCCCAAATGTGGCTCCGGGTGGGGCCTTCGAGGTTGTCACTTTGTGAGAAATCAGACCAAATCCTTGTCATCCAGGGATTCGAAACCAAGGTCTACAAAGTTTCTGCTTGTAATTAAGCCTCAACAGCCTTAACAGCTTTAGGGGCCACGCTTGGCTGGGCCTCCATCGACCGATCGAGATCCACATCATAGCATGCACAGCATAGGTGATCGCTTGATGGACGGAAGGCCGCTTTTGCGCGACGGACCAGCGACTAGAGGGAATAGATTATTTGATTCGTTCACGCTGACCTGGTGGATGCACCTGAAGGGTATTGTCTGTCGGCGTAGAGCGCCAGTTTGGTTAGGGACGGGTGCCCCTCAACACCTGAGACTTACTGTCTAGTGCGGTGGTTGTTCGTTGGCGCAAACTCAGCCGCGTTTGGACAGCCAGATGCTTCATACATCTAGCAATCTTACGTGGCCTCAGCAACTTTAAGTTACCAACCAACCGTTCCAGCCGTTTGTGCAGACCTTTTACCAGTGATAGCTGTGGCCTGGGCAGGGATATGTATGTTGTATTCGGCGAGCCACCTTTGGTGGGTTGGAAATCGGCCTTGGCAGTGTATGTTCGATTAATTATCTTACCTCAGAAAAACGAGCGGTCTCTAAATACCGCGAATATGTGTACGCAGGGTAGCCACATAGATTGGTAAAATGTGCGTGCGTAAGTTTCAGCCGAGGTGCTAACCGTATGAGAACATTTTGGGAGTTGTACCACAAAATAATTGTTACTACCAACGGGTTTCTCACCTTGAAGCGATCTGTCTGATGGTACAGCTTTGACAGATCCCATCCATGACGAAAGTCTTGACTGAGTATTGCCCACCCATCATATCCCTGAACGAGCATAACAGCTTGCGCAAAGGCGTAAAATAGGCGCTTTCGAAGAAGGCGTGCACCACGGGTCGGCCGATACCCATGCCATCCGTCCTGAGGAACTTATAGAGCTTGTAACTCAACAGTGAGCGTAAGAGGCTCGAAAAGTATTTACCCAAGACGGTTGGTCCCGTGCCTAGCATCAACGCCCACTACATCAGGAAGACGTCGAAAGAGTGCGGGAAAAGCAAATATGGCCAAAAACGCCATCCTCGGATTCCACCATCAGCACACGACCACGCTCTCGAAGCTTGGCTACAATGGATCGCATGTCATCTAAAAAACAAAATTAAAGGTGACCACCGACATGCTTAACAATGGGGGCGGCACTTGACGCGATAGGTTTAAACATCCTTGATAGTAAATACCTTTCCAAAATGATCAGCAACGCAGTGCAGAAACTCCGATGACGGAGCGCCCTACTTCAGAATGGTATCACACTCCTTTAATTCATGATTTGTCAGGCGCCGCTTAATGAGAAACCTGTCAAAAATAGACTTGCTACGTGGATGGCTTTGCCCCAGATGGTAGGAAGTAACCATCAAGTGGTCATCGTGCTAGCGAGCATGGGATCTGGCCGGACAAACGTCACTACGTTTGCTACCGGTTATAAATCAATAACGATAAACTTGCCAGCTGCAACGAATTCCGTGGCCTTGGCTCCATCTGCAGGGACGTTTGCTACAACCACATAACGTTTTCTCATATAAGTGTAGTGAATTGTTGCTCCTTCTGGAGTTTGTGCGAACGGAAACTACGAAATGTTAATCATCTGCTCTTACAAAGCTATTTGAAACGCATTGAAGGAGAAAAAAAAATGGAAGAGCTAACTTTCCCACAAAATCATTCACCGCCATCACGGAAAAATCATGCTCCGCCATGGCGGCCATTAGACTATGAATCCCGAGCACACAGCAGGCCTTGAGTACGTTTAAACAACTTCCAATAAAACTGCGGTCCTGTGGGGAGATCAGACGCTAAAACTTGATGTTAAAGTTTTCCTCTTTCGAGCCATGGTTTCAGTGAAATTTTTGGTGTGCATCTAAGCCTCGGCTATTTGCGCTTTTCGTGACTCTGACCATTCACGCAACCAACAAGGTTAACACACAGCCAGCAATGCTTTTTCAGTTTTAGCTCGAATCAACCGTTTTTATCATTGAACTAGTCGTACCTCATCTCCATTGCTCTGGCTTTTTGTTTTCCACATACTACTTGTAACGGGCAAACGGTATCTTCAAGTGACGCGCAATACCAGTACCTCCAGGAAGACAAAACAAAGTCGGAACTGGGTTCTATACGGTGCTAATGTAAAATATAAATTTAAAGCACATACAAACCTCGACGATAGATACTCGTCCACAACAAATGGCCCACTCGGACTACAAAAGTACGAACCAGATGAGCGGACAATCTCCCACGCGAGACAGTCACACATGCGTAAATACAGACACAAATGTCTAAGTGACCTCAAGGCCAAATGAGCGAAGTGGTAAGAACCAACAAAGGGCGGTTCATATATACATATTAAACACAAAAGTAGGGTCGAAGTTACAAGTAGGAACAGAGGGAACGTGGGCAATTTCAAAAGTCAAAGTAATGGACCATACACTACTACTACTACATATCACATATATATATATATATCCTTGGTTCTGCTTCCCTCCCAGATTTGTTGTCGCCACGTGCAAACTGCATTGGTCCGATCACGCCCCAGTTGGTTAATTCTTAGCCACACATCCCACATTTCTTCGAAACAACAGTCTGAACGGGGTAAACTTCTATATAGAGCCTAATCGCTTGACAGTATTTAGTCGAACCCCTAAACTCTCCGCAAAGCGTAGTGAAAAAATTGTAGGCTTATTCAAAGTCTACTGTGGGTGCGGAATTCATATTTCTAATAGCCGCCATGGTTCAGCATGATGTCTCTTTAAAGACCGTAGGATTTTTTGGAAAAGCTGGTTTATTGAAATGATTCCCCCTGCAGTGTAGTTGGAAATATTTTGAAGTGTGCGCGAACAGTATTAACGTCGTATTTTCCGCGCAAACTCAAAGTGGACCAGCTATTCGCGACCTACGCGAGAAGGAGTTCCTTCTAGGTGCAGCCGGTGTCCCGCCAAAGAAGGCCAAGGAATCCATTGCAGCTAGCAAGGTCGTTGGATCTTTTGTGATAGTCAGCACACGCTGTGTTAGGTGAATTACCGGGTTTCATCTTCACCGGTATATTGCCTCTTCAGCAGCGCCATGAACGACTTCAGTTGGTTTACACGCAGTGTGGGCAGACATTATGGTAACCTGGCCAGTATTTTGGAGTTTCGGTAAAACTTCAGGGGAGGGAGATGACGCATGCAACATTTTCAGCAGGGAACTATCAGAGGTTTATTGAACTACGGGCAAGCCATCAGTCTAGTGGTGGAACTCGCGGTTGTACCATCGCGACGCCGTATTTGAGTCCGTGGACAGCCCCGTACATAAATATCCCAGACAAATCAGTTGGGGTTTTCAGAAAGTTGGGATTGGCTAAGGAATCGTGACAAATTAGGACCAACATGGATCAAGGATATTCTTGGGACCATCGAGGGTGCAGGGCGGTCCTTTGCTGTGATTGGACCGCTGCCGGTAGTAGCAGGCATTTAAGAATGGTCACAATTTCTAGCTGCCACGGGGCCGCCCGATTTCAAAAACAGCGATCGACTTTGTACAGGAGATAGTATGGAACGGCGGTGTGCGGTCGATGCGAACCGGCCGGGCAATTTGCGAAAATGAGTAACTTACACCAGCTTAAGTTTGCACCACTATCGTAACGGCCAGTTATTTTATCATCCATGAAACTGAGTAAGAAGTGCAGATGTGTGAATATACGGTTCCCGAAATTGTGCTTTAAACCTAGACGCCTTCGTGGTTACCTTGTGATACCAGGCGGTTAGCTTGCGGACATCTGTGGATGTAGTGCTTTTATGCGTTTGAAAGTGTAGGACCAAAATGGGGTTAGAAGGCCGTCACAGACAGTTTCTGGAACAATTCAACAACGCCTAATCATAAATGGGTTTAGGGGCCACAGAAGCCTTCCAGAGGCCAGTAGAAGACTGACTGGGTAAATGAATGGCTTTCTTACACTACGTGCTGGAGACTCGCTAACTAGTGCATGAAGACTAGTTAGCCTAGATAAATCTGTAGTTAAAAGCATGCAGGTACGAATGACCAGAAAAAAGGTGAGGTGATTAATCGTGTTGCACGTTTGGATGGAACGGTAACCTCAGCAGGGTGCAAGTACAACCTAGAGGCAGGTGTAGAGGCTTTACAAACGAATTGCCTGAGAAGCTCTACGCCGCGTGCATTTTGTAAGTCTTGCATTTTGAGTCTTAAACAAGAGACAGCCTCTTCTACTCCGCTATATTTGATGTTTTGGATTCATTGGATAATTCTCTAGGATATATGCTACAACCTGGGCAAGCTTAAGCTTGTGACGCAAGGTTCCAACAAGAGCCGCTTTCCCTTCAATTTTCTGCGAATGTTGTTGAAATTTTTGTTAGTTTCAAAGGCGAGCCCGTCGTTCTAATTAGGAAGTTGATAAAATCGCTTTGGCGTGTTTTAGCATTACGGGAATTTATGGGCAGAATCGGTGACACACGAAGTAGGGTTAACTGGGCGTCTGTTCAGGGTTCATCGAGGTGTATTCAACTATGTGGTTAGGTAGGTGAGTGGGGAAAAAAGGTCTGAAGCCAGTGCAGAAGGTGGAGTTAGGAAGGTCTTTGGGAGGGTGGCATGCAGTTGAGTGAGAGTGCATTCTTAAGCACCACCGGGGCAAGTGTTTGTAGAAGTGGAGGACATGCTACAGAAAGATTTACTGAGGGTTTACTGATGTGTATCTGAGAAGTTTCATCAAGTAGGACAAATGTGAACGGGCAGTCAAACCGCGTTGGGTGAGTGCCTCAAGGAGAGTCAGGGTACTTCGACTGCTAAGAGTACAAAGAAAAGATTGGTACCATTGTGGCGGTGCATGATAATTGGATGTGGACATGTATTCCTAAGTAAGTGAGATAGAGTGGTTCTTGCACCGTCAGTTAGGTCGCCCCGAGAGTGGCTGTCTTAGTCGTATATTTTGGGCATTATTGTGGGAGTGAAAATGGGTGGCAGTAGGTTGCCAAGAACGATGAGTTAGATGAAGCCTAGACCCATATGACAGACAAGGGAAAGGTCCTCAGGATAGCCCGAAATAGCTAGGGATGTCTGAGATGTAGAAGCTTTTCTAACCATAATCAAATGCTAAATATCAGAAAATAGCCGGTTTACAAAGGCAGGGATCGAGACTGACATATGGTGTCCAAGACCGGAATCCCGAGTTTGTGGGGTTGCTACTGTGAATGAGCGTGGAATATTTACAAATTACGTTGAGGAAGACAAGACCGTTGTGTGTTTTAAGCTACAGGGCATAAGTGATGGCAAACAGAATCAGAGTAAGGTTGGGGTTTAGAGCTCTAAAGGAGCGGATTTGACACCAGGTACCCGCTCACTCATTAGATAGTCGTTCCGGCTATATCCGTGGGTACAGACACGAAGGCGCGTGCGGTGCCTGAATTCTGAGGATCAAGTCCATAACACTTTCGTTTTTGACCAAATTGTACACACCCCTCTTTCACGTCAACTTTGCTGTGTCTAATAATGCGTATGCTCGCTGAATCTTGATATCAAACCATCGGTGTGCACACTGATCTTCCGTCATCGACAGTGCGACTAATTGAGCAAGTAATAAGTTTTTCTTTGTGTCAGTAAGATGTCTGAACAATTTTATCTAATACATGTAATTGATCATACATTTTTCTTCTCATTCATTTTTTCTTTTCTTTTTCTTTTCGCGTGAAAATGGCTCTCGAAAAACGAGAACTGGAGTGACTGCCCAATACGTTTGTACGGATGCGACCAATTAATAAAAACATAATTCGCCAGAAACACTTGTAAGTTTTTCAAACGTGAGGGTCTCAGGCGGACGTGCGCGAGTATAAAGGACCACTGTTGACAGCTAGATTAAGCTACAATGCATGTTTGAGGCTTCATAATAGTATCAGGCATAGGTATGGGCCTGGCAGCTGAGATAATAATAATAATAATAATAATAGGGTTATTTTCCAACCTGTAGGGGAGCATGCCGGTTGAGGCATCATTAGGTCGGTACACCTTGAACGCGGTGCAGAGTGTCCCCTCATTTATGCGAACCGAAAAGAACGAGGACAGTGGGCATGTGGTACGACTAGTTTAGGGGTGACGACAGCTGGCATGGACTAAAACTGGAAACCGTTGCTGGCCATGAGTGACCTTTGTGGTCGAATAAATGGCTAGGGTCACAAAAAGCGAAATTGGGGATGGAGATTGAAGAATTTGATCTGGAGACAAATGACAAGTTTTGTCTCGAGAGTAAGGCTTAATTTGAAATCGAGTAGACTCATTGGTCTTACTGTTGTAGGAAAGTCAGGAGTAAAGATAGTTTTGATGGGGGAATAGCGCCAATGCGTAGGGTCAAACGAACACCGCCAAGGGAGTTGAACTTGTTTAAGAAGAAGCCCGAAATTACGGTAGGAGACTAGTTTGGTTAACTCAGAACGATAGGTTCAGCGGTTTCGAACGAGGCGGTTGGGGCAAGGTGAAAGATTTGATTGTAGCTGCGATTGCAGGCTCAAGTGGGCGAGAGGTTCTGGCCGAGAATCTGAAGAAAATATTTGCGGGAATGCCATCACACTGGGTAGGGAAGAGCTATGTCATCATTGCACTGATATTCTCCGGTTTCTGGACAGCCCCGTAACGGTCGTCAGCGTTGCCGCAATCGGACAGGCGATAAGCATTTCTATGGCAGCTGGATCTCAGTTAGACGAGGAGATTGACATAGGTAGAGTCAGGCCGGTGCAGAGTCGCGGAAAATTTCCAATCAGTAGGAGGACCATGTGAGTGTAGACAGGGGACAAGCCAGATTGGGTGAATTGCATGGGGCGTTTGCGCAACTACAGCCGAACTTTGAAGCTTGGGAAGAGGGGGGATGAGGAGGGAATAGGATGAAAGCAATAGCATCTGGTGAGTGCCAGGAGGCACTCAATAAGAAAATCCAAAGGGGGATGTCAGCAAGCTAAATGAGCCCAGGAAGAGGTAGGTATTTTTGGCTAACATAAAAACCGGGTACTGGTTGGGCCAGAGTAGATGCTCAATTTTGGGAAGCAAAAATCCAATCATAGGATCGCAGTTGTGCATAGGGCGCTTTAATGCAAACAGGGACAGCAGACCAATAATAAACGGCTGGGCCACAGCTTCAGAGATACTGGATAAGAACCGTAAGTTAACTGGAGTCTACTACATCGACTCAACAGAAAGGTAATGGTACGGGCCGCCAGTCACCGAGTCACAGCTGTCAGCTCCAAGAAACGCGTACTGCATGGCAAAAACAGCTACTATGTGCTAGCTATGACTGCTGATAGTCAGGAAATAGTGAGGAATGTACGTTTCATGTGTACATGCTTGCTCCAGAGAAAGAGAGAGAAGAACGTGTGTGGTATGTCTGGACGATGGAGTGGACTTCTGATGGTGTAACCCAACTGAGACGAAGGTGGCAACCCCTTGCACGTCGATGCTAGCCGTGAGCTTCACACAGTACCTTCAGGCTACCCCATATACATATATATGTTTTTTAACGAATGAAAGGACTGCTGTCTTTCGCTTGTATTCCTTGGTGTTGCCAGACAAGTGATAACCGGGAAAAGTCCAACCCAGCTACAGACAAACAACAACGGCGTTCTTTTATTATTTTTCCTGAATTAAAGGCCAGGCCCAGAACCACCGACGATGGTAGATGCACCCGTGCTACTGGAGGGGTGGCTGGTATACGAATGCACCATAGTGCAACGTAACAGGGCGACCATTCCTGTAGGACCTGACAGAGTTAAGCAGAGATGGGACCAGGCTTGAAAGACTTAGGAATAAGTTGACTGGGCACAGCGGCCTAAGGCCAGAGGTAAGGAAATGCAACCAGGTCAGTGTAGACGGGCATGAAAACAATTATGATGGCAGGCGCTAGACACTATCTGCAGCAAAATTACACTTCGGAGGGCGGGTGCAGGTGTAGTTTTAGGAGGTGAACGTCTGCAGAAGAGTTAAGATAAGATGGTGATTTATGGAAAAGAACACTTGGGAAGGTAGTTGTCTCACTTGTGAGTTAACGCTTGGGGGTTCAAGCTAGACCAATTAATAGGACGGTTACGGTAAGAGCCCAAATTAGAAGGGCTTAGGGCCTATTTCAAAGAAAGTATCTAGTGAAAGCTGTGGCGCAAAAAGGTGTTTGGCTCCCTCGATAGGAAGGTAGGAATCGAGAGCCTTTCGAAATCCTATACGATGATTATAGATTGTTTCCAGCAATCTGTTGGACCACGTTGAGTTACGCGCAAAACCCCAAAAGCCAAAGCGTTCAAATGGAGGTTTATCTACAAATGCGGTACTGTAAATACAATAATAAAAATAACAAAGCTTTACAAACCTCAAATCGTGGGACTACGCCGGCTTCTATACACCGGTTTAGGAACTGCTAATTCCTAAAGGATCCCAAAGTCCACACCGATTCAAAGCACGTGTCAACAAGACAACAAACCACGTGTTGACTTAAACAACACGTGCAATGACAAGGTCAAAGAACGGTTTACGTTCAGGTCAAAAACAAGAAAGTTGGTATAGGCGCAAAGGCGGAATAACAAAAACTGGGAATAACGTTGTACAAAATAAGGATAGAAGAAAAGAATCAACACCGCCCCCAAAGCCAGCATGGCTTTCCCTAATCTACCAGCTCAATCCACCGCATGCAAGAAAGAGATCAACGAGAATGGTACAATTGCTCTAGCCACAAACGCTTCCCTCAATCTGCAGCATGCGCCTAGGGTGGTGAGCATCTAGCTGTCTTCTACTCCTTCCAGCAGGCAGATGCGACGTATATCCCGCCTAACCGTACCCGATGTAGTCTTTACTAATACTTCCCGAATATGGCCATCACTTCCGGGCCTGGCATCCACTATGACGCCTTTCTCCCAATGTCCGCGACTTGGACTTTCGCCGCTGAATAATACGAAGTCTCCAACTCGGAAATCTCGACGGTTTCGCATCCACTTGTGTCGTAACTGTAATAGCGGAATGTATTCCTTCAACCATCGACGCCAAAACGTATCCGCCAACACTTGCCCCTGTCTCCAACATCGGGTATATCGATCGCGTATATTGACCATATTACCTGGCAGTTCAATCTGTCCCCGCAACAATAACAGGTGACTTGGGGTCAGCACTTCTAAGTCTGGATCATCGTAGACAGGCACAAGTGGTCGGTTATTTAAAATACGCTCCACATCAGTTAGGAAGGTAGACAAAGATTCGTCGGTCAACACCTGTTCGCGAGAGACCGCACTCAGTACTCGGCGAATAGATCGTATCTGACGCTCCCAAACTCCTCCGCGGTGACTGCTATAGGGTGGGTTGAAGTGCCACTCAATCCCGTGGGCTATCATTCTCTTATTAACGGGATCGGAATCTAGCGATTTCAGAAATTGACGAAGTTCTAGTTCGGCTCCAACGAAGTTACTTCCTCGGTCACTGAACATTTCCTTTGGAGAACCACGGCGGTTAACAAAACGGGAAAGTGCCATAAGAAAGGAGTCAATCGATAAGGAATGAGCTACTTCGATGTGAAGTGCACGCGTCTTCAAACACGAGAAGATACACCCGTATCGTTTCCTCGACTGTCGTCCGTCGCGCACAAAAAAGGGACCGAAATAGTCCACACCAGTGGCGGCAAAGGCGTAATCGGGATCAACTCTGCATGGTGGTAACGGCGCCATCAGCTGTTCCGCGGGCTTCATCGACCTTGCCTTGCATGACAAACACCTATGCACAAGCCTTTGACTGCGGCTGTCCCTTGACAACCCAAAATTTCTGACGCATTGTAGCTAGGACGTGCGACGTGCCCATATGTCCTTCCAACTCATGGTAGTGTCTAATCAAGCAATGCGTCACGGGATGTCGACTCGGAAGTATGATGGGATGCTTGCGGGATTGGGACAAACCACTATTCTGCAGCCTTCCTCCGACACATATCAGTCCTTCAAGGAGTATTGGAGAGAGTTTCCGCAAAGAGTTAGTCGAGTTCACATTCTGAGACTCAACAGGACGTGATTTTCCAACGAGAGAATTATATAAATGCGGAAAGGCGTGCTGTTGCACGTATTGCAGCAGTGAATATTCTGCTGCCCTCAGTTCAGCAAGCTGCAGAGGTCTAAGTGAGAGCACACACTTCTTCTTTATTTGACTTTACGCGAAGGTACAATTTGAATCGCGTCATCCATGCTATGGCTCGTTTCAGCCTAGCCCATGAAGAATAGTAAGGGAGCAGTTTGTCAAATGCTAATTCTCCCAAGACGGTAGTGTTCAGAACGTTGGACTCTAACTTCGAGGCCATCATCCTTCAACAAGCGACCTTTCAAATTACTGAGGCGTTTCTCCGCTACACTCAGGTTACTAGGCAGGTTCTTCCAGTCGACCTTCCAAGGTAGCGGCACCTGATAGTGACCATCTAACAAGCTAACAGACTGCTCTGTGTCTTTCATGATCTCTTTGTTCTCAAGGGACAGTGATTTATCTGTACCCTTACTTTCGTTGAAATCCGATTCAAACATCGTCAGTATGTGACCCTCAACACTAGGTTTCGTACTGAGGCAATTCACTGATATTCGTTTGGGTTCTGCAGGGGAGCTGGTCCGAAAATTGCCCACCCCAAGGCCGTTAGATATGCGTAGGGATGTTTCGGAGAACCCATACGTTGCTCGATAACCCAGTGGGCCTCTGGGACATTAGTTCCTATCAAAATCGAGACGTTATTTCCTGGAATTTGCTGGTTGAACATCCGCAAGGTGCGTCCACTTACTCAGCAGCAATTCATCCGGAATCGAAGCCTTGGCGATGGGAAGTGACTCGATAGTGTAGGCACAGTCGACGTCCACAACATATCCGTCATGCAAAGACTGAATGGCAAAGCTGACTGCCATAGTATCCTTGATGTCGGGACCATTTACCGATGAAACTTCTACACGCGTCGCTTCCCCTTCTATCCCAAGTTGCTTTGCCACGTCTGCCGTTAGTAGAGTGGTATCAGAACCATTGTCCAACAAGGCATGAGTGAGTACAGTCCCCTTTGGTCCAATCAGCTTAACTGCTACGAACCCAAGGTAGCTCCGGGGTCCCCAACTACCGTTGAGTTGACGTTGGCACCTTTCGTAGCCTCATTGACCACCCGCTGTCTGCTGTGAAGCAGACGGTGATGTCGCTGGTTGCAATTTGAGATGTCGCAACGTGTAGGGACGCGACACTCAAATGCTCTATGGTTAGGCTCTAGGCAATTGAAACATAACTTGAGGCCTTTCAGTCTACTGAGCTTCTTGACTTGAGGTAGAGTGCGAAACACTTCACATTCTGAAAGGCTATGAGTCTGGGAACAGTGAGGACAGGCCATACTTGCTTTCATAGCTACGACGTTGATGCGGGCCTTTCTAGGTGGACGTTCTAAGCCTACTTTGTCCACTTGATTACCATATCTTCTTGGACTGGCGATAACACCATAGCAATTTGAGGCAATCGATACACTTCTGTCAAGAAAGGATACAAGGTGATCAAATTCCGGCTCTGATCCCGAACGCAGTATATCGTCTGCCGCTTCAGCCCACCTTTGTTGCAAATGCCGAGGTAGACGTTCTACTATGCGCTTGAGATTTGTTGAGCAGTTTAAGTCAGCTGTGTAATGCATCTGTTTCAATGCCAGATCACAGTTAACCATTTTCCTAATCAACCTTCGTAAGGCATCGACGTCTCCAGGAGCAATGGGCCCTCCAACCAGTAGCTCGTTCATGAACGACTGTGCAATGTCGTGTGGCCTGCCGAACTGCGTCCTGAGGATATCCATGGCTTTTTGATAGCCTGCCTTTCCAGGAAGGAAAACGCAGTGTTCAATTGCCTCTTTTGCTTCCCCACGGCAATAATGGAGAAGGTACATCAATTTATTGCTATCATCAAAGAGCCGATCAGCTATGCTCATTTGGAATGCTTTCATAAATTTCCAAAATTCCATTGGATTTCCGCTGAACTTATCTATCTCTATTTTCGGCAAGCTGAATGTTGGTGCGGTAGCATAGTGGTTAACATGTCCGCCGTCCATTTCGTGCGCCGCGGTTCGAGTCCCGGCGGCGTCACCTTTCTAGGCCGATTCATAGATGGCTGCGCGCATCCTATTTCCTCTGAGTTCACCTTCGCTACAAATTTCTCGATCTTCTGTTTACTGGGTGAAACCCACGTTCACAGTAGCCGGATATTGAGCTTTCATCATCAGAGGACTCATACGACAACAGCATCTGCCTCCGGGACGCCAACTTCAGCTTTCTGATCTCTAGCTCCTTCAGCCCTATCGCTAATTTTTTCCTCCAATATCTCCTTCTCCAGCCTACTTTTGGCATAACCTCTACCCGTCTGCCTGCTGGACCTTACACTACCAGCTACGCTTGGCTTAGGGGGAGAATGTCGACATAATAAAGGAGGCTGAGAAATACAAATGTCACGCTCAACAATAATATCAGAACTATCGTTCAAGTTAGCAAGTTCTGGGTTCGATAAGGTTTCGAGTAACTTGCCGCTTCTTGTCCTTGTCATGTTGGTTCCAAAGTTCCAATATTCCAATTCGGGTGAATGTCCGAGATCCACGGGATACTTGAGTTCTAAGATTTGAGTACTATAGGTTGTTTCCAGCAATCTGTTGGACCACGTTGAGTTACGCGCAAAACCCCAAAAGCCAAAGCGTTCAAATGGAGGTTTATCTACAAATGCGGTACTGTAAATACAATAATAAAAATAACAAAGCTTTACAAACCTCAAATCGTGGGACTACGCCGGCTTCTATACACCGGTTTAGGAACTGCTAATTCCTAAAGGATCCCAAAGTCCACACCGATTCAAAAGCACGTGTCAACAAGACAACAAACCACGTGTTGACTTAAACAACACGTGCAATGACAAGGTCAAAGAACGGTTTACGTTCAGGTCAAAAACAAGAAAGTTGGTATAGGCGCAAAGGCGGAATAACAAAAACTGGGAATAACGTTGTACAAAATAAGGATAGAGGAAAAGAATCAACAATGATAGAGTGCGGATATGGGAGGGGGGCTTGTTCCATAGTTTGGAATACAGGCAAAGGAAAAACTTTTGTCTGAAGACAGTTCGGCAGATCGACAATGGGAGCAGAAATCAAGAGTTGCGGATATTGTATGGAGAACAGGAAGAAAATTCAGGGCGGCCGTCAGTCATGTAAGCCCGTCGGCAGATGAGCGTATACAGAAGGCCTAGGTTTAACCTGATGCGTCTCGGCCATAAAGGATCCAACCCAAGTAACAAACAGCGAAGACAATGGGGCAGTGTGGATGACGCCGGAAACAAGGACTTGGTGAACGTGCGCTGCACATTTCCCACGACAATGCGGCATGTCTGCGAATACTGTGAAGCGAATTCAGGGCTGGATTCAAGAATGGGTCATACGAACTGCTCAAAGATGGCGATTAAACATGGTTTATTGTGGAAGGACCGGCGAATGAAGGTGCGGAGCATGCGGGCTTTAGCTACTCTGTACCATGCATGTTGGGAAAAACTAAACGCACAGGAATGCCTGAAACCTAGGTCTCTCACTTTGGGAAGAGTAAGAATCAAGAATCTAATAAGAATAAGCACCCCAGAGGGATATGGAATTGATGCGGGAGGGCTTGGCATCTTGGAACGGTGAAAGAAAGACAGGAGTTGAAGGACCAGAGGGGTAAAGATGTCAGATCAGACTAAAAGTTAGCAGGAGTGGAAACAGAGTCACTGGCCTTTAACGTATAGGCTATCTTAATATCATCGGCGAACAGAAAAGGGTATCCATGGATGCTCGAATCAGTGACATCAACATTGTATAGTGAGAAAAGTAGGGGGCCAATCACACTACCCTGAATAACTCCATTTATGATGGGAAGGAATGATGAGGAATGACCTCCGATCTTGGTGACTCGAGTTCTCCCAGTGAGGTAAGAAGTGAACCATCGCAGTAGCGGGCCACCAATCCCCGCAGATCGTAATTTGTTGAGGAGTGCATCGTAGGGGACTTTGTCAAACACCCTGCGAATATCAAGATATATGAGGGAAATACTCAGCCCGGCATCGTAGGCGGGTGAAAAATGATTAAAGAAATCAACCTGACATGTGTTAGCTGACCGCCGTGCAACAAATCCATACTGTCGATCGTTAAGGGTCTTGGTGGTGAGCAGGTAATCCATGACGGGAACTTTCATAAGGCACTCCAGGTTACGGAGGAGCAAGCAGATGTGGTGGATGCCACGATAACTAGCTGGAGCAGTTCTTGGACCAGACTCATAGTGTGGTATAATGATGGAGTACTCCCACTGCCTTGGAACTGTGCCAGAGATAAGGGAGATATTGAAGAGATTAAGGATGAGGGTGGGGATGTCCAGGATACTAGCGTTTAGGATGAGCGAAGGGATACCGTCATTGCCTGGGAAATTGGAATCTCTAAGGCGAACGAGTGGGGATGTTAAGTCAGACAAGGTAAATGAAAGTGTGCAGAGGGTGGGGCTTATCTTGTCAACAGATACGGTCACTTCGGGGCCAGGTGGGGAGCAATGAGTAGATATGGTCGGTGCGGAGGAAACATAGCAGCTGGCGAAGTAAAAGTTTAGAGAGTCCACGATAGCATCAGGATCAGAAAGAGGTTTCCCGTCAGCGGCAACAATATTTGCAATTGCAGATGAATTAGAGAAGCAACGCCCGCGAAAGAGGCGCCCCAGTATCTTAGATTGAAGAGGATGGACTACGGCTGTAGATTCCTCGCGCTTTTCAAGGGATAGTTCGGCAGTGGTAATCTTAGTCATTAGTTTGTTAATTAGAATAAGGATTGAGAGATCATGGGATTCGCGGAAGAGCCTAGGATACTCCCTAATTTTATGGCCTACAGCACATATTCGTTTGGCCGAGCGACAACCAGAAACATGGGAAGCTCTCGTGGGAGCAACTAGACATAGTGTTGACAGTACATTGCCGTAAAATATATTGGCCACGCTTCGCGCGTCACGAGAGGTAGTTTAGCTAAACGACTGTCGTTGGTCATTGGATTATGCTACCGTGCATAGTTCAGACCTCGGTATTAGCGTCGCACATGGACACGGACCGAGCAATTACGAGAATTTGCCCAGCCAGACGACAGTACGTGCAGTAATAATGACTGCCAATGGTTGGTCTTATTTTCGTCAATGGAGTTGGACTCTATGAAGTACTGCAGCCACGGATCGTCACCATTTCCAATGGGAAATATATTGTTTTGTTGGTATTCAATATACAAATATCTCGTAACGTTGCACCATCTACTGACTTGCTGTGCATATTTGAGAATTGGGATCAAACGAAGAGATCACACTTGCGTCACTGTTGTACAACAGATCAGTTTGCCTTCCATTCGTATACCGAGTGGAAGGCGGGCTTCCTAAAAAGACTGTTTCGTTCCGAAGTTCAGCGAACGAACGCATCTCACTCGTTACGTCTGAGGGATACAAAGCATACCATTGGTATTCACCTAGTTATCTGGGTGGAATTTTTATGAGATATTCTGTGGACGTTAGCTCGCTTTTAAAAAAGACCGTGGAATGCTGAACCGTGCTAAATTTTGACGTCGTGCTTTATCTCGTAAACTTGTATTAAAATGTGAATCAATGATGGACAGTGCCCTTGAACTTTTGCTCGCTCAACCAAAATGATATGAGCAACACATCACGAAACATGCAAACGGATCAGACTAACTCCCCGTAAAATGACTGTGAACTGAATTGTCCTGGATTGTCCGTAACCGGAACCAAAACTGATGTATGAAGGTCAATGGCAGATGTGGGCCAGAAGAGGGCAGTCTGTCTCGTTCCGATTTAGTCCTATGCAAACCGCCCTATTGTGTGATGTTACCTCTTGAAACGGTGCGCCAGGAGCTGGCAGCCTGTCAAGTTCCGGGGTAATTCTCTGAACAGCGTTCCATTCTTCCAGGTTAAAGTTCGAGGGCAATAACAAATTCTGCTGCCTTAGTGGATATGGCAGCTTGTTCCGAAGGGGTGCCACGCTGCCGGATGGATAGGATGAAGCAAGGCTCCGCTTTTTTTAGGAGACCCCCTGCGGCAATTTAGCCCGCGAATTTTTCCAAGCCAATGGAGGTTAGTGTATACCCATTTGAAGATCATCAGATATCCTATAAAGAGCCCTTATAATGTTTCTTGCTGGGAGAAACACTGGACTGCTTCGGAAAAAGGCACCACGCCTGAAAATCGTATTCTAAAGGTGGTCTGACGAAAGCTTCGAAAAGCGAAAAGCGCACTTAAGGTTGCCCGGAGGCGAAAACTCCCCTGAGTTGGTAGGAGAACATATCTTCATTTTCCGCTTTGAATTGCACACCACACCTAAGGCGTGTGGCTACCAGCGGCCTCAAGCCCCAGACAGGTAATGTGCTCTGCAGCTCTTTGTCCGCCCTCTCCGGTCTCAAGCACGGACCACCGCAAGAATGAGTATGGTTCGGTGCCACGCAACATTTCGGTACATCTAGTGGGAGCTCTAGATGCTTTGGCCATTTTGGGGCGTCATCCAAGCCGCTTTGCACCGCGTCCTCCGAGGCACTCCTTTGAATGCTCCGCGAGTGCGTATGTCTCTAATGAGATCGCTTACTGGCGTCAGCAGCAACAAGGGCCCCGGTTTAGTTCCTGAGGTCTCCGCGCACCACTTTGGCTCACCGCCAATCATTTCCCCGTAGTACCGCTCTAAACGTTTGGCCTATGCGAAATTTTATGATCAAGGGCTATCCATAGGATCGGTCCCAAAATATCTCATCGAGAGATCAAAAGACGACAGTTAACTTTGCCAAGAACTTTCTGCAGGCCCAGAAGACATGCTTGTACGCCTTGGCCTTTCTCTGGCCCGGGGATATTTTCATCTAGAAGGGGGAAAATGTTGATCGAACAGGATTTCACTTCAATGGGGCCATGATGGTCAGCCAAAGGCAACCTCAATTCAGTAGCATATTTCGTTCATCTTTTATCGTTCACTGTACGCGCTTGTTTCTTCAACAGAACAGTTTTTAAACAAACCGGCCTGTAGTTTTTTGCAACCACCTTATCCCCCCTCCTGTGAGTACCCAAAGCGGTCGAGGCCTTGCTATCAGTTGGCAGTTGCCAACTGCAGACAACTTTTGTATGGACTAATTAGTGGTACTTCGGGATGGGACTCAGAAATGGACTGAATGACATGATTTATTCCACCTTGGCCCGCAGTTTTGAACCTTTTGTCCGAAACCTTCCAATCAATTTCACATGACCACACTTCCCACTACACCAGTGCTGTGGATATAAAACAAACTAAGAGCCCTCTAGAAGTAGACTGTCTTGTACTCATACCTCTTAGGAACCACCCTTGCACCCCATGCAGCTCCTTCAGACCAATCGAGCGAGGTTAAATAGGCTTAGCTTAAAGTTTGCTAACCCAGGTCTTCTTAGTTTATGGTTTTTTACCCCACTAGAGAACCACTGAACCAAGGAATCGTAGTAACCCTGCCGGGTGCTGATTTCCCATACGAAATGGCATACATATATAAGACAACCAGCGTAGTGGCCTGGCTACCCAAAAAGCTACTTTACCAGTAGAGTGTGGCAAATAAATAAAATAATAGCGCCGGATTGAGTATACAATGATAAAGAGGCCAAGTGGAATGAACTCTATAAGAATTGTTGTCTTTTAAGTAGTTCGTCGTTGGCCCAGGTCTGGTAATAAATAATAATCAAATCATGGTTGTCCAGGGGGTCTTCTTCTGAACAGTTCTCAAATATAATAAATTCCGAAGACAGTCTGAAATGTTTTGATACCAGAGTTAGCACATGAGACTCGCAAATGACCGCTGCAAGCGCGAGCGAAATCAGAAGAGAAGAGTCGAAGCACGTGACCACGTTTGTATTGCGTGTAATTGTACAAATGCGCGTTTTCGTCGTTTTTCCTATTCAAACAAAAACAAAACAATTGACAAAATACGTACTGTTGTGATGGAAGCAAAGATACAAAACTCCACATCAGTCAGCCTAATTCATCAGAGGTTGATCTACAGCACGCAAACCTCTTAACGCCCACATGAGACCAGACACGTGTGGTTGCTGCTTAATATGCTGTGGTTTGTCTCTTTCATGTCATGCTTTCCCAGACACCAACAAATCCTGTCAATATCCATCATCCCAACTGGTGAGGTGCAGCCGTTATCCCTACTTTCAACCACTCATCCAGAAACCGTGAACACCATCAAACATAATCCGTTCTGCTTCTACGAGTTTCTAGTTTCCCTCTCGCGTACTTACTGTAGTGTGCACGCTATGGAAGCACCAGGGGGACAGTGATTCTCCGAAGGCAAGTGTTCACGACAGTTTCTGTGAGTGGAAAACAGAAACAAATCTCATGAGCCGCAGCCCAGTAAACAAGGTCGTACATCACCAATACTTACATATAAATCAATCAAACTGGCAGACACCGTATACTACTTTACCTATTAAACCTAATAAATCCACTGAATCCACCGTTCTGCTCCGGACTGAAATGGGATTGGCTTGGATTGGATCGGATACAGACCAATCATATACTAGAGTTCCATTTGGTCCGGTGCTGACGGGTTAGTGCCTGTTTCTGAGCGGCTCACCTGTGTTCCGTCGGTGCATTTACGCCGAATAGCCGTTAACCTCAATTCTGACCTTTTTATCCCGTAGGATGGTGCATCTGCCGAAAATCCTCGTCCCTATTGGTATCGGGGTTGTAAAACTTGTTGTCTACACTTATGAATATTTAACATGGCCATTATACTACTTGTGCAGCAAAACCCTCCGGTATATGCCACTTCCCAATTCGCCGATTGAAAGTGACTGGACTTATAACGAGGAGGAAAGTCGTACTCTTGCACTACCAACAGTAGAAGGTGATCCTTCATCTCCTTGGCGCGCGGTCGAGTCCATGCAGGGCCTAGCCACTACCGCCCTCCCAGGTTGTCGTGATCTTGTTAGCATCTGGCTCAGAACCGTGAAGCTTTGGCCTGATTTGCCTGCTTTTGGAACCCGTGCCGTACTTGGAACAGACTATAGGGTGAGTTTGGTGCCTGTTTCATGGTCTTCTCCGCAAGCCTTGTAACAAAAGTTTAGTATGAAAAATGGCTTTTATTGGCAGACGTTGACCGACCATATGTGATACATGCCTTGACCACCTTAATGTGACATGCCTTATCTGCCGCTCAGACGAGTCTGACTTATTATCTGACGGACCGCCTCATTACATACGTAGTTAACGCGTGATACACGACGGAAACATCGTTAGTCGAACATCTGGAGACGTTTGAGGCCTTCAGGTCAGAGGTCCCAAGTTTCACAGCCATGGGATAGTACTACTCTCTCTCTCTCTCACTCCTTTACCACAGTTATCTCGGCTCACATTGCAGATATTGCTCGTGCCTCGATGTTCCGTGCATTGACTCCATCTGCTACAGTGAATTCGCGACTTGTTCGGCTGCTAAGACAAATGAACCCATCAGCGACCTCAAACTCTTTGTTCTGAGTTTCAAAGGGGCACAAACAAGTTGGAAGTCTCGACGTACGCCCCCACATTTTGGAGCTGCAAACCGCATGCCGATACAGGGGACCACCTCCGATGTTTAATTTACCTCGTACGTACTCGTGTTCTCCAAGAAAACAGAGCAACATCACTCGCATAGTCCATCTATCAACCTTTCTTCAGCCAGTATTTAAAAACCCAGATGTGCTATTCATCAGAGGCTGCAGTCCGTGATGTTCCTCTCCACTATTTGACAGGAGGCTCTAAGATACTACATTGTGAAATTTAACATGGTAAGAAGTATGGGAATAAGTGACATGAAAACTATTGATAAACGTCAAGAGCGTTCCTTCTTTGACAAGTATATGTAGAAGGACTAATCTACCACGGAGCCCAAGGCTCTTTTGGTGTCATGACGCTCAGGTCGTAGTATTCTTAAGGCCCCTAAATGAATAAAAAACCTTTCGATGCCAAACCGCCATGCCACCCGATGGAGGCACGAGAGCTGGGATATTGCCAGGTTGCCCAAGCGTAGACAGGGGAAGTCGAGAGGCAGAGGTCGGGTTCGAACCACGGACCTTTCGGTCAGTGAATTCGCGCTCTAACCACTGAGTCATCTCGCGTGAATGCAACTAATACAAGGAATATAACGAACAATCTGTTCTGCACTGAGTCATCTCGCGTGAATGCAACTAACACAAGGAATATAACGAACAATCTGTTCTCCAAGGCTGTGAGCCATCCAGAGACATCATATGGCGATTGGTCCCGTTGGAACTGCGGACAATATCGGGACATGTGTTGCCACTTCTTCCTTCAAAAGTTTAACTGCTTCGATAGTCGTACGCCAACCACACTGCATTGTGGTTAGGCTTTTGAGCCGGGGTCTTTGGTTGAGACCTCTAATCGTCCTCCTCCATTTCGAGCACAACCGTGGATTACGCAGGCAGGAATGTTGCCATGTTACATCGGCTATCGTACGGTACGGTCGCCAGATTACCATACTTGCCGAACTGACTTCTGGTAACACCTCCCACCTTCAGGATTACCTCTGAGTGCCCTGTTTCATTTACCGATCACTCCTTTGCCTATCGTAATTAGAACCAATCAAAATAATGGCTTACAGCACGCCACCGCTTGCTTCTCCCACTTCGCTTCCGCTTCTCAGACCTTGTGTCCCTGATGTTACCGAAACCTTGAGCGAATCGCCCAACAAACTCCCAACGCGCAATTCCGATACTTAGTCAATGGATCCAGAGACATATTCTGAAACCCGGATACAAGATCCGAGTACGCTAGCCGAGCTTAGTGCACGTCTATTGTGAGGATGCCACGAACGATTATGTCGTTACTTCAGAGGGTTGCGCTGGTTCCGGTATTGCCCGCAGCTCCCCAGCTGAAGCTTCCTTACTCCACCGGATTGTCATAAATAACCGACCTCGCGTTGTTTCTACATTAGCTTCCATAAGCCGCGCCAACCGAAGTAACATCCGTTGTTTGTTTGTTTGTAGTTCGTACATATGCAGCGACCAACTCTAGCTTTGATTCTGTGAAAGATACATTTAGTCGGAAACTAACCGATCTGCTATCCCTTACAAGGAGTGCAGATGCTGTACTAATCGCTGGCGATATCAGGGTGCAAGTGTGTCTCAATTCACCAGAGGCACAACTTGATTTTTCAGCTTGCGGTTGATGCGTACTAACGATGCAGTAATTTAAGTGGGCGATCGCCTCCGACGCATGGCCACACCCCTGATTACCCAGATTTTGGTGACCAAAACTGTGGCAGCCGCAACCAGCGCTTCCTTACTGCATGCTTTATAGTTGTTAACTTGACTGAACTGATTGATGGGAAGAAGTTTGAAATCCCCGTCATGGCAACTTTCCAGTGCATTGTAGAGGATGTTGATCACTTCCTTAGAAAGAAAGATTGGATAAGACAGCTTTGCCACTGTTCACTAGGCACTACTAAGGGGCGAAAGAGCGGATCCTAGACCCCGACTTTCCCTGGGGCTCGATGAGAAATTACACGCACGTATCACACACTTCCCAACCATTCATCTTCTAGTGAATGATTCCATAAAATCGCCCGATCCATAAAGTTAATGTTGCTGTGCTATCCAGGATCACGAGCGACGGATGTTGCAGACCAAGGCTTAAACATTCAAGGAATGGTGAAACTTTATCGCGTTGTGCATAAACATGTTCGTTTGGTGGCTACGACCAGCACTCTGACCCAGAGGCTTTGGGTAGCGTACCATATTAAGATCCTAGGCAGTTGTATTAGTTCTGGTGGACCGGCTGGAGATAATATTCTCAAAGCGTTTGTCAAACTCCGACACCTATGGCGCTGACATGATATGGGTTTGCCTGTCAGGGGTTGAGCTTACACTGCGGCACTGCGATCCATACTGCTTTATAGATCAGGAACGTGGCCTCTACGCGTAGATGATACGAAAGTTGTCAGTGTTTGACCTTGGTGTCTCCGAAGCATTGGTTGGGTCTGGTGGGAACATCGGATTAACAATGCTGATGTACGCCATGTGGTGTTAGGAAGAAAGAACTCTCCCACAATAGATCAGTTGCTCACACTTCTTAGTGCTCTGCATGCTAAAGGACCGTCTGCCTCGCAGAGCGCTTTTCGTACAGCCCTATACTAAGTGGAAGCGACCGAGAGATGGACAGTTTATGACCTGGCAACGAAGTGTGAAAACACTAACCAGTGAATTCAGTCGGATCGACAAGCGCCGCCTCCCTATATGGGGGCCACAGGACTCAACCCACCAATGGTTGATAACACTAGCAGAAATGGCCCAATCGTGCAGTCAGCAGTGCTCGTTCACCAAAGCTATCGCCTTTCATGCGTAGCTTCCCAGTTTCCAAAACTAACTGAACATGATTTGGCCGTATCTCCCCCTCTCCCACTTTCCAATGATCGAAACTGTATCAGCCGGGACAAATGTACCCATGGTATATGGCTTACAGCTGATGAATCGGCTGATTAATTGGCTTTAAGATCCCATTGATTGGGAGGTGGCAGCGGAAACCAACTCCCACGGTATATTTTCGAAAATTGCTTGAACCTTAGCGACAATATTTATGAGACAGATTCTCTCATAATTTCCTCACACTATTTTGCCACCTTTCTTGGGAATTGAGGATAACACCCGGCTGTCCCCCTCATGTGAGACAAACTCCGCTTGCCAGAGAGTAAATGTGCCTGTGATTTTTCCGCCCGCTCGAGATGTGTGCTAATTCTGTTTCACCAACTCAGCTTCCCCAGGAGATCTTCACGTGTTAGCAAGGTGTTTACTGCACGAAAGTCCCCGATTTGTGCGTGGCAGATCAAGTCCCTTGTACACGATCAAATACCTTCACTAAATCATCGGCACAGTGTAGTTCATGAGTAGTTTCTCCCGGTGGTAAATCGTCTCAACCGTACGTCGAAATCGTCCATAACAAAGCAGCGAAGGGCAATTTTTCCATGGTTTCAAATCTTCTATCAGTTTTACCATTATTTTTACCTCCTAAATGCATTTTCTCAAACTACTCAACACTGCAGCACAATTGTCTTCGCCGGTAAACACCAAACTGACTCTATTGTCGGGCACGCCCCCCTTTGATCGTACTGTCTTGACTGTGATTCATCGCATGAGGCTAATTCGATGATAGGTTAGCGTTTCTGGCATCCGTCTGTGGGTTAGCGGGTTAGGTGAATGATACCGAATAGTGAATACAACAGGTATGCTGGTGCCCTCGCTGCAGCCTCTTCCCATATTTTCTTGTCTCGCCTGGTTCTGATCTAGTCCATGATAGCTGAGTGGAGTAAGCAAATTCTAAAACAAGGGATAGTACTGTCGATCATCTCCACATCGCTTCTGCAATGACTAAGAGGAAGATTTTCTCTGCATAACGGAAGCAGTCTGATTGGCCACTGGTCCGTTTCCGGTAACACACGGGGCTATTACGATCACCGATTTGTGGCTTAACCTTGTCCAAAAAACAGTAATAACGATTGTCACTGTGCCTCGAATCCTAACATCAATTTCCTAGACATCAATCACTTCACAGTAATCGGAATACACACTTGCGATGTAGTTAAGTTCAAATCTGACCAACAAAACGACATCACGTGACGCTTTTATACATCTTCATATGTCGGCCGCTGTGTGGTGTATTCATGTAGTAATTTACATGTGGGAACTTGCACTGGCATTGGTCACGTGTTCTAGTGTAATTGTGCTTATAGTGCAGTGTGCGCGAGATGACTCAGTGGTTAGAGCGCGAATTTACTGACCAGAAGGTCCGTGTTGCGAACCAGATCACTGCATCTCGACTTCTGCTGTCTAAGCTTGGACAACCTGGCAGTATCCCAGCCCTTGTGCTTCCTTCGGGTGGCTTGGCAGCTAGGTCCCGAAAAGATACTACAGCTAAACGTCGAGTGTGTGCGCCGACTATATAACTTCACTCGGTAACAAAGCGTTTGCAAGCTAATTGCCAGGCTCGGTGAACAGGTAAACCCCCTGATCAACTACCTATGATCAAACCCGTAGGTAATGGACGGAACAGGTTAGCGTTAATGATTGTTTTCTGTGAGGCGTACTCATACTCATGCCCAGTACCTAACAGTTCCCGTTTAAATTGTTGTAGGTTGATCTTAACTAGACGACTTTTCGCAATCACCAGCTGCCTAGCTTGCTTGGTCCCAGTGGAGTAAACGAAACTTTGAATGGGCCTACTGTAGCTGTGTATCCAAAGGGACGGGAAAACGTATCGTCAGGTGGTATGCGCACCTGCCGGAAAGCTCCATTAAAATTGTTGTCATCGCCATCAACTGCAAATCGTGTGCATATTGTCCAGTGGTTCTGGCTTTCGCAGTTTTGTTCGTCGACTGCCTGCTAACTAGAATTGGACAGCTACCCACTGAAGGCGTTGATTGATACCGCTAACTCTTGAATATAAAGGCGGCAATGAACTTTCAGTTTGGAAGGCGATGCTTTTGATACATGCGCGCCATGAGACGCACGTCTGTGCCATGTCCACCAATGTCTTTAACCAATAATGTACCCTGCCTCACGATATATATCCAAAGATATGGCAGTGACCAGCGCAACTGGGTCTAGTACTGCCGAGTCATTACCTGACCTAACCTGGTTCATCTCCACCTTCCGAACGGTTGTATGGAGGGGACTATTGTAGGAAGCCGATCACTCGACATGATTATGCTAGCGCAACCTACGGAGCGTTACCAGCTCATCTATCAAACGCGAGAACCTTTTGACGTGCGTCAGCATTAGATATTCGACTTTCCTATGAGACTCGGCCAACGCTTCTTAGACAGGGATAGTCAAGCACCAGAATTTTTCAATGTTGACCCTTGATGGACAAGCGGATGTCACGTATAAGCCACAGATTTTCGTTCATCTGTAGCACCCTTTCGGTGCCTAGCTGCCATGCTAACCGAGGGTTGCACGAGGGCTGGGATACTGTCAGGTTGCCCAAGCCTAGACAGGGGAAGTCGAGAGGCAGAGGTCGGGTTCGAACCACGGCCCTTTCTGTCAGTAAATTCGGGTTCTAACCACTTGGGCCTTGCCCCCCGGATTTTGCAGGTTAATGAAAGTTGCTCTGACCTTCCCCATTCAAGTGGCAATATCGGGAGCTGTAAAAGATATAAAAAAGATAACCGTTCGGCTGTAACACCCTTTTGGTGCCTAGCTGCCATGCCACCCAAAGGAAGCTGGGATACTGCCAGGTTGCCTAAGCCTAGACAGGGGAAGTCAAGAGGCGGAGGTCGGGCTCGGACCCCGGACATTCCGGTCAGTTAATTCCGACAAATACCGAAATATTGCAACTGTTCACAGCAGTCGACAGTCTTTCCTAACTTAAATGATGTCACTGATTCCATAGACCGTTGGGTATTGTGACAATGTCTACTGAGCAACAATCTTCTAGCTAAAATTTTGACCATGTTGGAGGCGTTGTACGCTAACCAATGGCCTAGTAGAAGTTAGCCACGCTACTCTGCCCTCCCCCTTTTCTCCTCTCTGTTATCAATGTAGACGTCGTGTAAGTGGACGGTATAGTTTTTCTTGAATCGAGCCTTGTGCAAGTGCAGATATTAGTTAACAAACTTCATAAGTAGGTTGCACGATTTGCCAGGTGTTTCATATCCGTACAGTGTGTAAAGCACTACTAAGAGATTGGTTGAGAACAAATGCAAACCTAATGTTCGCAGGTAGAACAGTCAGTGTAGTGGACTGGTTCATTTTACGTGGGTAATTCTCTTAGTTCCTGTGGTCTGGTCAAGGACGAACGGACCGTCGAATGAGAAAAGTCGCGATCTTATCAATCTGCGACGTCAGTGTGTTCTAGTCGGCTGCGAATTTACTGACCGGAGTGTGGTTCGTGGTTCAAACCCGTCCTCTGCCTCTCGACTTCTTCTGTCTAGGCTTGGGCAACCTGGCAGTATCCCAGCCCTCGTGCTTGCAGTTCATGGTTGTACGTGGGCTAGGATACTGTCAGGGCGCCCACACCTAAACGGGAGGACGATTAGGGTCCTCAACCAAAGCCTTTGGCTCAAAAGCCTAACCGCAAGGCAGCGGTGTTTGGCGGGAAATGCAAATGCACTAATATTTCTACGGAACAACTCGCCACATGTTCCAACCCCCAACCTAGAGGACCAGGAGACTGTGTTCGTCAGACCTATAGCCATTGACCAACCTGGTATGAGAGACTCTGAGTGTCGCAGGGACACTCCCCAGTATAGCTCAATGGGTCGCTGAGGTGCGCAAACCGCCACACCACGGTAAAGTTCAGCCTCATCGTGCTTCCTTCGGGTGGAATGGCAGCTAGGCGCTGAAAGGGTGTTACAGTTGAATGATTGATTTTTTTCAGTCGGCTGATACGAATTAGTGAAATTCTCTGTTGTTTTCTTCATTGTCATCCGTGCTCGCGATGTAGTTATACTTGGAGCACAACCCTTTCCCGATAGACTGTTACGCTGTCCATGTTTTTTTCTCAAAAAATCACCTGTTTGTTGACTGTCCTAACTTGCCTGGTGTCTCGTCATATTTTGACTGCTATTTTTCAATGATGTCAAGTTTTCTGCGTGCCTTGTTACCGCCACACAGACAACCCCAGATGGCCGTCGAATGATCGAACTAATCCTGGGCGAGTATTCGTGGGAAACTTTCGGCGACGCGGAACGTCGTGTTTCACGTATATCGGCTGGACTCTACTCCATGTTGGCCTCAGAAACCCATTCCCGTCGACCAATCGCCATATTCAGTGAAACTCGCGCCGAATGGCTCTTTGCGGCTCAAGCAGCCTTTCGTCTTAACCGACCAGTTGTTACACTGTACTCTACTCTTGGCGACGATGCGCTAGTTCATGGCCTCAATGAAACAGAGGTATGTTGGTTTTTCACGAAGTACTTTAAACCAGCTGTTTATGTGCGTCACCTTCTCGTTACAGCGTTTTTTATTCAGATGTGTTTGGTTTTAAGGTCACCCGCTGTTTTTGTTTGAAAATGGGTCCAGTTCGGCTTTCGTGCTCTCATTTCTTTATTCCTAACGATTTAATTCAACGTTTCTGTTTGAGCAGCATGTCTTGGTCGTCCACCTGCTCTTATGGTCATAAGTTTGCTGTGCCGCCCACCACATCGGTGAGCCCAGTGGGCAACCAAGAATCGTGCATGTGTTTCAGGTCGCCGTGGCTTATGGCAGCGGATGGTCTGAGATAGAGGAGGTTCGGAAAGCGGATAAAAGCGAAAGAGTGGCAGTTTGATGACTAAGAGCAAGAGAACAATAACAACAGTGCCACTGATTGTGCACCGTCTCGAGGAGACCGAACCCTATCGTGGTGACACGGTGTACGTATCTCGGCAAACACGGAGTCTCCTGTCAGTTTGGTCATCGAATAGAGGTCTGACTAACAGTCTCCTGACCTTCCAGGTTGGGGGTTGGAACACATGTGACAACCCGTTCTTTGAAAACCCAGCTACTTTGGCATCCTTACGCTGACCACCGCTGCCTTGTGGTTAAGCTCCTGAAGCCAAGGCTTTGTTTGAAGACCGTAGGCATTAGCGGGAGGGATTAGGATCAGTACAACAGTGAATAACACTCATTGGAACCCAACCACCGTTTACCAGAGAAAACATTATTTTCTGATCAAAAATCTTGTTGATGGAAGGTTCGCGGAAGACAATGCACGAGGGCAAATACTCCCAAAATATGTGTATTCTTGGTTGAGGTTTACGTCAGTCTCCTTGCACGTGGTTGGACGCCCTACAGGACGTGATACGTTACCGATCTCAGTGGTTAAGTATGCTGTTACGCCCAGTCGAACTGTCCAGCCAAAGTTTGTCTGTCATTGTATACGGTGAGCTCATGTCGAGTAAGGTTCGCAAATGACGTTGGGTCAGTCCTACTGATGGTGTCTTACTTCAGTATGATACCTAGATGCGTTTCTCACATTGTTATTCATAGATGTCGGTACCTTCTTCCCGATATTTTTCCATATGTACGTAAGACGGCTTGTAATAATTTCATGCCCTTCCTTTGCGTCGAGCCCTCCGCCCATGATGAGGTGAATGGCGCTGAAAGATGATAACTGCGTTAAGTACATGAGTGAAAGTGGCAAGGCTGGGCAAACAGCCAACATGTGCATGTCAACTTAAGCCAAATCGTTAGTGGTACTGCGTGGAGCACGTCCCCCCTTCATACAGGTGGGTGCGGAGAGCTGAGGTTCTTCAGGCTCTTATTCACGTCGATGGCAGCTGCACCTCCTGCTGCAGGAGATCGGTGACTTCAACGGCTGTAAGGCTGCCAAGCAATGATGCTGTTAGCAGCCGTAGTTTAGAGCACACACACAGGTGAGTAGACTGGTACCGCAGAGGTCGCGATAGCCTCACTTTTGACCGGTTCCAGAGATAACTCGCTGTCATTTTGCGATCACCCCGTTTCACTTACAAACTGTTTGAACAACGATGACCCGCGAACATCTTCCCCACTATTAAGATACTTAGTCTGCCGAAAACTAGTTTATCGGCTGTCTTTCGCAAAGGTCTGTAACCTGGGACTTGGGCCCAGGTTAACATCAAGCTCGGGTGCCCTGAAAATCAAGCAATGCGGGTGCACCATTTCTACTTTTTGGATAACGCCAACCTTTCGGTTAATGTTCTACATCGTCTTTCAATATTTTTCACCTCCATCATAACCTATTTGGTGACTGGCACCTTTCTCTTCACCCGTTGACAGGTCAGTGTTGTGTTCACGAGTGATGAACTCTTGTCCAAAGTAGTGAAAATTCTCCAACGCTGTCCTACCATCAAACGCGTCATCTACTTCAGCAACGGTGTGTTCAATCGCGAGCTGTACACCGAAGTGGACAATCTTGCAGTGCCCACCGGTAGTGCCACAACCAGTGTCGCTGAAGCACTCACCAAAGCCCCGCAAGACTTACACCTCCATGATCTGATCGAAGTCGAACGACTCGGAGCGGCCATCATGCTGGCCCAGCAGGAAGAACTAAAACAGAAACAAAAGGACAGTAGTATTGCAACGGATACTTGTAGTGAAAGCAGTGAGATCCGCACCACAAACTCGTCCAATAGTGCAACTTCTACGTCCTGTCAGGGTCTGTGGATGCCACCGGCGGAAGAACAGGCCAAACCAAGCGATTTGGCCATCATAATGTACACAAGCGGGTCGACAGGTATGTCTGTTTTGTTTGATGGCTCTGGGATTCTGCTTCTTCCCTGGTTGACGAAACAAGGTTGGGATGTCCACACCTTACTGTTGTCCTCCACTCTGTCCATGCTTATTCCCAACGGAAGCGCTTCCAAATACCGTAAATATCTACGCCTCTGTTCAAATCTTTTTGATACTGTGTCATGTGAATGGAGGGTAGTGCGACTTGGCTTGTGAGTTGCTCCTTCTGCCTGTTTTTGTCCTATTTCATCCCTTCGATATTAACATCCGCCAGGAGAACTCTTCATGCGGTAAACTGTTCGTTTTTACAACTCGTGACTGGAAAACATCCGATCAATGGTGCTTAGATAGGCCTAACAAAGTTTCAATGAAAGAACTTGGGCGTGACGAAGTAGTTGGCGAATCCCCATAGATTATGCTTCGGTAGTCATAACTTTTGATTGACTGAAGGCAGATCACCAAGGTACTCTGATTGACAAACGCAGTCACGTCAATCGTTATGGATTCTAGCTGATTGATTGTCTCCATATTCAGGATTTCGATGCAATGGCTTTCACTAGCCTCTCTTTCATCAACACCACTTCTCGTGCCCAACAACTATGACGAGAAAAATCCATTTCAATGAGAAAATACTGCAAAATGAACTTTCAAATGTTGGTGGTTGCAGGATTTTGTAGGATGCATACTCACATGACTCTCGTTTGAACAATCGTCCTCCTGTTCTGGCGCAGTTCTGTTCTGGTGAGTCCACACCAAAGGGGCGAAGCACAGTTTCGCTCTTGTTAGAGTAGTTCATTAGCAATACATATCCACTGACCGTGCCGGGGTTTGAACTCCGTACATCTGACATGCGAGGCGAGCGTGTTACCGCTAAGCAACCAGAATTTTATACTTTGTAACACATGATATTCCGCACCTTTGGCCTCCAAACACCTGAGAACTGGTTGTGAATCGTTTTTCAGTCCGTAGCTGCTGTTTTTCTCCCATACCATCCGAGATACATGTGTTTGTAGACACACCGGTATGTGCATGAATGTGGATTAAACGTGCTTGCGGGATGTCGATTCGCCATCTGGCTGTGTGCTTCACTTGACGGTATCCTCAACTGTCTGTCGCTACCTTATTACACGCGGTCCATGGTCCTCAAATATGGATCAAGCAATTGTTTTGGTCGATCCCCCCAGTATGGACTGCGTTGAGCCTTCTCGTCGTGCCGCCTCACCATACCTTATAGTAGCAAGAGCCAATTCAAGACTATGTGAAGGGCAACGTCGCCGCCACCATTATTGATGTGGCGGGCTGGATTCCTCGATCCTCCAAATAACATCAAGAAATGAGCTCTTTGTACGGTAACCTCGAACCTAAGTTGATACACTTTAAGTGGTATCATTAGATATCTGTCTTTCCGAGTGTGGTCCTTCCCGGGTCTTCAGTCTCTGTGCCATCTTTCATGATCAGCTGTCCACTAAATCGTACCGCGGTTACCTTGACATTTTTGAGCACACATCAAATATCGATTTCACTGATTCTTATGTGACTTTACCCTTTCATATCGGTTTTTAACTGTTCTTCTTGCCAAGCTTGTTGATGTCCCCAACTGACCGTTAGTCTATCAAGCTGAATCGTAAGTACAGTCGCCTGTGCAGCGCTGTCCAATCAGTTTACTGGTGGAGTCAGCTAGGGGGTTCGTTATGTCCGGGTTCACCTCGTGTCGTTGTTTAGAGGAGTTGGGGACTGGATTGCCACACTCACTTGTTCCGCTCAGTCTATCCGCATCTCATGTTAGTATGTTGTCTTCTGCCGACATCACATTAAACGGAAAAGTTCATTTAAGCGGCGACTGCGAAATCCTCGTACCTTGGTAAAAACCACTGTTGGTGATCGATCGTCCCACAAACTTGCCGCATAGTTTTTTTTGTGAGCGCTCACCATATGCGAATCCCATCATGTTGTACCCCATTGGAGAAGTTCGAAACTTTTCAATGACAGCTTTTAAACGGGTTCACACAGACCCAGATACTGACTTATCCTGATGGCAGATTCTGGTGTGCTTCGCGTTAATCCTCCATATGGAATTCACAACTGAGGTCGGTTTGTTGCCGTCCTCACGCAAGAAAAGAAATGTTGATGTTTGTTCTTGCCCAATGCTGTTCTCGAAGCATCACATTCGTAGTTCTGTGGTATGAACGCCATTTAGTAGGTCAATGTACCAGTGTCTGGATTTTTATTACCACTGCCAATACTCCCGCTGTATAAACGAAGGATGAACCCTCCCGTACGAGGCTCATTTCATTTCCATTCTGTTTTGCTTACTCCAGGTCAACCCAAAGGCGTCGAACTTACTCACGAGTGTTTGGTCAGTGCTATTGCGGGCCATCTACAACGACTTCCGAAACTTCGAAGCAATTACGACATTTACATTGGTTATCTACCCTTGGCACACGTGTTTGAATTGAACTGTGAACTGTGCTGTGTTATCATGGGAGTGCGTGTGAGTCAAACCTTGTCTGACCATTGCTCATGCTTCCCCAGCATCTTCTGCTACCCTTTGATGTGGCGTTTTTATCTTTCCGTTGCATGCCTTCCGCACTCTCTTTATCTCACAAGACTATATACATAGGGGCGGTACCCCCTCTTTCCGAACAAAATGACTCAGTGATTAGAGCGTGAATTTACTGACTGGAAGGTCCCTGGTTCGAACCCGACCTCTGCCTCTCGACTTCCTCTGTTTAGGTTTGGGCAACTTGGCATTATCCTAGCCCTCGTGCTTCCTTTGGGTGGCATGACATCTAGGCACCGAGAGGGCTATACAGCTGAACGACTTACATATTTATATATTTTCATCCAGATGGCAGCGCTATTCAGAGCAGTAGACTATTGGCGGTGTTTGTTTGTTTCTCTCACTACTGTCTTGTATCAGCCTGGGTCTGTGTTGCTGAATGAAATCGGAAATTCCCCGTATACTGACCTAACCTCTGACACCTGTGGCGCCGACGTGACGTGAGCTTGTCTGTCAAGGGAAGAGTTTACAGTGCGGTGGTGCGATCCATACTGCTTTATGGATCAGAGACGTGGCTACGCGCAGAGGACGTACGGGAGATGTCAGTGTTTGATCATCGATGTCTCCGCAGCATTGGTCAGGTCTGGTGGGAACATCGGATTAGTAATGCTGAGGTACGTCAGTTGGTCTTAGGAAGAAGGAACTCTCCCGCGATAGATGAATTACTCAGGCTTCATAGGTTGCGCTGGTTGGGACATGTACTCCGCATGCCAGAAGACCGTCTGCCCCGCAGAGCTCTTTTCGCCCAGCCCTGTGCTGAGTGGAAGCGACCGAGAGGTGGACAGTGTATGACCTGGCAACGAAGTACGAAAGCGCTAACCAGTAAACTTAGTCGGGCGGGCAACTGCCGCCTCCCTGGATGGGGACCCGGGTTTCAAATCACCTTGGTTAACGACACTGGCAGAAATGGCCCAATCGCGCAGTCAGTGGCGCTCGTGCATCAAAGCTATAGCCTTCAATGCGTAGCTACTCAATTTCCGAACATACCTTCGCCTCCAAGGCTTCTTTTTACGTTCCACATTTCCGGTGATCGAAACTGTAGCAGCTGGAACCAATGTGCCTATGGTACACGGTTTATAGCTGATAAATTGATTGTTTGATTGATTGATTGTATCCTGAGTGGATCTTGTTCATGGTACTTATTCGACATTCACCGCAACAATGATCAAATAACCCGAGTTTCCGAATATCTTCTATCCCTAACGGTTAAGTTTCGTTTCTAAGGGAACACTATACGAATGGCAGCTCGGGATACGCGAATTTGGATCTTTTCCAGATAAGCCCCGCCAAAAAATTAACCCCCGCCACCCAAAAAGATTAGAAAAAAGACGATATGAAATTTGTACTTTTAGTTTTTATTGAAGAGAGAGAAATTGGGGCATGTCATTAATAATTTGCATGAAAAGGTCCGTTTTTCGGTACCTTTGCCTCCAAAGAACTCACACAAGTAGCTGTCCACTAAAGATTGGGGTGTGCCGCATTGGCGTTTATTCTGCATCTTGTAGACGTGCCAAAGAGATTCGATGGTTTGTGTGTGAGCTCCAGTCGTTGGATCCACAAGGTTTTTGGTATGATTAACCGTTTCATGAGTATAATTCATGTCAATCATCGTTTCAATTCCTTGGTATGATGCCCACATATCGGAGATGATGATTGAGCCGGGAGCGATGCAGGCCTGGATTGTGTCCATCAAAGTGGCCGCAGTTCGATCTGGCACTGCATACATGAACACCTTTGGTTTCCCGGCAGATCCCTCCGAAAATCCACTGCTGGGGAAGACTCGCCCTGTGTGGTTTTTACGGCGAGATAGCGTTTCATCGATCTCGACGTGTAAACCTGGGCCGCTCGATAACTGTTGAAGTCTGCAAAAGCCGCCAAATTTTTGGACCAGCAATAAATGAATAGAATTACTGTCCTAAACTCCATCCTAGACCGCTCCAGCCAAGTTCCCTTTCGAAGACCGATTTCTTGCCGACACTGTCGGGCATTACACCTCCACCTGTCAGAAACAGTTGAAAGTGTCATTTGGTGGCCATTGTTGCATAAACGTTGCTGATGGATCACTCCGTGGCTTTGCAAAAAACGTATTGCCGTCTCCTTGTCATGAACGAGAGTTGAAAGCGTCAGAAAGTTCATTTAAGGTAGGTTTTACGTCCGAACGGAGAAAATTTTTGCACAAAATGAGCCTAGATGCGGATGAATTGTTTTCATCAAAAATAGGTGAAGGTTGTGTGCGTATAAAAAATTGGAGCTGGCTAAAAGTGGCGGGGTTTAACTTTTCGCACGTGCACTTTTTGCATTAGTGGCGGGGCTTATCTGGAAAAGATCCGCGAATTTTACGCGTAAGCTTATCTGCCTTCTTATCCATGGCGTTTCTTTCGAAGTTCCGAGCACTACTTGCGCATACAGTTATCATTTCTTTCGCCCGGCTTCCCGAGATCATGGTCAACCACAGCCACGAGCTCGTCGGATTCACCGACAACTGAAAATAGTGCCCAAGTTTGTAAACTTGTTCTTTACAATCCAATGGCTCGAGGCCAGTAGGCTCTTCCCTGATAATCACTCAGACTTAATAAAATGAAAGAACAAGTATTGAAGCAGATTAAGGACAGGGAAGACTACACCAACATGATCTTCGTGATGATCTAGGCCTCCTCACCAACTGTTGACAAAGTCACTCTACGTCTTCGTTTGAGCGCAGTGTTGAATCCCCACATGTGGCTTCGTCAGCCTATCAGTGAGACATCAGCTGATTGGTCTACCAGCTTGGTGGACTCAATTCGGACTGAGTTACATGTGAGCGCAGCATCCGAACAAAGCGCCTCACTTGTTGATAAAGGGTTTGGGTGAGCAAATCGTAATTGCGTTCTTCAGAACGAGAGTAGAGTGTGCTCAGCACGTTAAGACAAACATTTTCCAGCGTAGGACCAGGTCGGTGGACCATCGAGACACATAACACAACTACCTAATTGCAGGCTGGAAGATCACTGGATTTGCACGCGTGCGGTCGTCAATTCACACTGGCACTGGCTCATTACAGAAATAAAACGAAGTGAACAGAATTTAAGGAATCTCCGGCATCTAAAGGCCAGCTTTAGGGCCTGGAAGAATGGTCTCCCCCTAAATTTACCAATGGACACTTCCACTGAAGCGACTTGTTCTAGAGTGACCCCATTTGTGAGGGATTCTTCGAGACGGCATTGTTATCATGATTTAACGTCCGCGAAGTGCAGTCGATTGGTTTCCGAACTGAGTAAGTTTTCTTTTGGGGTTCTAATTAATATTTTCCAGGCCCGTTGTCCACAGACCTACACTTGAGATGCTCTTGTATCCCTGGTTATATTGGACCCTGTATCATATGCTGTGCACAGGCGCACACCTCTCCACCATCCACAATCGCGGAAGCAGAAAGTATTGACCTTCTGACGCGTGCAAGACCATTAAGTGGCCACATTCATCCAAAGTTGTCTATTCCTGGAGGTGAGTTTTGCATCTTAGTAAACTGTCTACATGTTTGCTCCAGATGCCAATGACAGTATGGTTTTCAATGGAGGTTTTGTATGAAGGGTGCTTATTTCAGTGTTTCAGACAGATCTCGATTGGCTTCCAAAGTTGAGAATCGATAAACTAACACAAAATAGTGAATGCAAAAGTATTACTTTGAGAATCGGACAGATAAAAGAACGATCTATTCATGCGATTAGGGTGACGTTCGTTTACATGTGGCTACTCGATAGCCAAGCCAATTTAATCGGAATGACCAAGTTAGTCTTCTATGCCCGCATAGGATGGAGCTCACTAGTCTGTTAGCGCGTTTTACATTAACCGGGGCTCGTTTAGATAGTTTTGTTGGGTCCTTGTAGACAGTCCTGTATTCGCCCAGTTAACCTGGTGGCCTTCATCCACTGAATTGTCTTGGATAAGGATGTTCTGATTCATTCTGATCATGGGATCTATCCAGTTTGCGGATGCTCACAAACGGGAGCTCTCTGGGAAGCGAAGACTGACCGTTTGTCTTTGGTAGTGGCATCGACCATCAGTAAGTCGTCGAACTAAAGCTCGAGTTCTGACGTTCGCCCTTCTTGGGGCTCATCAGCTAGGCGCAGTCCCCGAGTTTCCGTCAACCTTATGTTCTACTTGAAACTAAATTGCACGAACTTAGCGAAATGCACTCACCCGAAGTCCTGGTCGTTGCGGCCAGTCCCCATTCTTCGTCTACTGATTCCAGCCATCTCATGTTGAGTAGGCGTGGAAACCTCGTGTTTTGACTAATGGCCTTTCCGTTTTCGGTTTGAGCAGTTTTGAGTGCACGCACGCATTTCCGTTCTGTGCGTGTATCACAGAGATCACACAGGTTGATAGAATAGCTCAAAACACACTACTTGTAAGGTTGCTGAAACCCCTTCGAATTCGTTTTATTTTAAAACGCCGTTGAGGCCACCGGTTAGAACATTCGGGTTTTTCGTACAATTCAGAACGTCTGTTTGATGAGTTTATGATGGCTCTTGGTTCATTATCTACTGCACACCTGGATGGTCCAAAATTTCACCAGCAACAATGACCGAAAAAAGTCCCCTAGCTTGTCGTCCGAATTAAGCGGAAAGATGATCACATTCCAGGGTATGCAATGTCGCTTATTGGTCATCACCAAGGTTTGCTGGTTCTGTGCATCTCCCATTTGCCTATGCAAAAGTTCTTCCCTCAAGTTCCACTACGCGTCTACGTTTGCGGTCTTCAGTTTGTCCAGGACTGGTTCAGGTCCTGTTATTTGTGCTTCATGCGTTTTTGACTAAGTTTGTGTCCGTATCTGTTCCCAGGACGGTCTGATAGTCACATGAGTGATATACTGATCGAGACGCCACAATACCATTTTCGCTATTTGGATTCCTAACGTTTTATTGCGGAGGGGGTAGACTGATGTGGTTCCGTCCGATTTAGCCACGTGACGTTAATCTGCCAAGGAAATGGATACCAAAGCTTCACCTACTGAAAACAGCCTCGCACTTTCCGCGCGCCGTTCCGATCTCAAACTCAGTTTTCTGTAACTTACAGATCTTGCTTCTTCCCACTGTGCATCATTTCACGACTTCACAAGATATGTCCTCTTCACTTGACTCCAGCTCCATATGTTTTCCATTCAGCTGAGGGGTCTTCTTCATTCAAACGTGAGGGACTTCGTAGCACGTGATGCACGCCTTTGATCCTCAAATGGAAATTGAACGGTCTAGTTTGTGCTTGTGGTGTTGTTTTAGCATTCACGCCCCGCAAAATTTTCTACTTTACACTGCCTTACAAACGTTGCATTAGCCCACCCACCCTCTTGGCGGGTTTTTTCGCTTCCTTGTCTTAACCTATTTGCGCACCTGTTGTTTTGCCTTAAGCGAACTCTCTTGCATTGCATGAGGTTCCTTTCCGGCACACTTGTGGGAACATATAGTTCCCCCATCCACGAATGACCACTCAATTGTATTACTGTATTGCTCCTGTCGAGCCACCGAAGACCAAGAACACTTCAACTCTGCCCCTGGAGCATCACTGGCAGAGTCCGTGGGCCTTTCAGATGTCCGGTGCACGGGGGACTCAATGAAGTGGCTCTGCCCCCTTGATCTTTTGGGAGTTCTGTTCAATCCAAACCAAAACCGATCATAAGTTCACTGAACAGCTGCTTTGTGTAATGCAATATCGATGTTCCGAGAAAATTAAGAAGCATGGGGTGGCCTTAATAGCTTTTCGCACACCATATTTTACACTCGGTTGTTTACTTGTTGTGGTGCACATCACAGACTAAAACCGTAGAACTTGTATCGTTCACTGTGAACTGTGTTTTGCTCTCTTGTTCAGTCTAGGATTGACTGCTAACAAGTTGGGTCAAACAGTCGACGGTGTTCATCTATTCAGATTAATTGCTGTGATCGGTGTGTGTGTGTATGTGTGTTCAAGAGCTCTGGCCACCCCGAATGTCACCCGTTCACAGCTGAGACTGTGACACCATGCACTTCACGCTTCATGTCTATGCTATCAAACTGTCATCTAACACCGCCAGTCCGCTGGTTGTCGAAAGGTGACGTCCTACTCGTTCGTTTGTGGTATCTTATTGATCGATCGCTCAGACATTTCGGCACCATCCACGACACTTTCGATAATTAAGAGCTCACTTGACACGTCCGGGCTTGGGATTTAGGGTCATCTGTGTTTCTTCTACCAACGGCTTCCTTTTTGTCTTATTATTTCCGAAAATTTGTCCGGTCACCAATGAATGTTTGATCTCACCGGCCGTTACGCGGTCAAATAGCCTGATAGGAAAGTTCTCTGTTTATGTCCGAAACATTCATTGCCATGTGTGATCTCCTGAAGAAAGAACAAGCTGGAAGCTACGACTGTCCTAAAGTGTCCAGTCTTTCGAGGGTCTGTTCGCCCTCTTTCCCCTATTTTTAGTTAGGCATACAGCATACAGATACGGCCCGGTACTCTCTACGTCTTTTTCACACGTTTATTCGTGCACTTCAACTCTCATTGTCTTCTGTCCCCTCCCTCTCAGCTATTCCGATTCGCGTATTCCTACAAGTGTCGCCGCATTCATGGTGGTTTTCCCAGTTTTCTAGTGGATCGACTCATCTTCCGAAGGGTTCGGTCACTAATGGGCGGGCGGTTGCGCTACATTGTCAGTGGTGGAGCCCCGTTATCGGAGGACTCTCAGCTGTTCGCAAACATTTGCCTAGCTCCCATCATCCAGGGGTAAGCATTGATTGTTTGGTTATGTATTGATCTGTAGTTTTCATTGTGTCTACATCTCTTATTTAACATCAGTAGTCGACGTCGGTATGTGGTCAGCCCTGTTGGGTTTATTGGTTGTTGATCAAGTAGCTATTGATTTGTTCGCGACGCTTGACTATTGGCTTATAAGGGTTTTTATTAGACATCATTGCGTAGCTGGCTGGACATTTCCTTTCTTCCGACTTGTGTTTACAAAGCGTTATACACAGTTCCTTACACTTCTTGCGTGCATGGCTGTTCGCATGTCTTCTTGCTGTTAGTTTAGTGAGCTGTTCGCGAGCCGCACTGACTGTGATTGGTCCATTAGACCCCATCCTCTTTGTTCATCCCTTCCTTATTCTGATTGGTCTATCTGTGAATTGAGTTGCACTGTGGTCTGCCCTCCTATTTTCTGGTTGGTTGTTTGTTCACCTCTTAGTTTCAATAGTTTTTGCCCTTTATTCTGTTTGGACCACCCAGTTTCTCAAGTTCGATTGGTTTTCTTATCCATGAAAGTTGATAGACAGGGTCAATCTCAATGCACTTGTTTGTTTCTAAATCAATAGATTACCCTCCTTCCATCGTATCGCCCTCCTTCGTTCCAACTCCGTCTAGTGCAGTGACATTGTTCCAACCGAATTCGTATCCTTCCTCGTCTTCATGTACGCAGGCGAGTGAGAACTTATGGTGTCTTCTCGTTTGTTTTTGGCTTATTCTTATCTTTTCTGTGATTGCCTCTTTCTGTAGTATGTTCGTAAAGTATGTGGGTTATTGTTATGTCATGTCGTAGAACTTCTGTAGACATCTCATAAGTGTTCTGGACGTATGGTGCTGCCTTATCGAGTCGGTTGAGTTACCTCTTCAAGTTACATTCCTCGGATAACCGGAAAACTTCGTATGAATGTTTCCTTTTTTACCTTGATTTCCACTATGTTTTGACGTCTCATTTCTCTTGAACTGCGCCCCCACCCACAGCTGTGTTTGTGACAGTTAGGTTGGCGTCTATGTTAGTTCGGAGTTAAGTCGGTGAGCGTCGTCTTTCTGTAGACCCCTGTTCGTATTTTGTCCATTTGGTACTCTAGTGACTAGGCCGTAGAACTTCCGGCTTGCTGTCGATTTCTCCACTGTGAACTTGATGCTTTGAAAGATAATGTCGGTGCAAATGGGGCTGAAACGTTTACACGCTAAATGTCAAACTGGGCGAACAGATCAACGGCCCCCTGACTTCGTCCATAACAGTCCTTTCCATTTTCTTTGGTTTATAGTTCGGAATGGAACTGATTTTCAGGTCTTTAAGCGATCCGTACCAGATTTCGTTTCTGAAAAGTACTGGTCCCCCCAGTGAGAGCCATCTTGCATCGACTTCAGAGACAAGCCACTGCGGTTCGTTCGCGAGCGCGCTTATTGGCCAAAATACCGACCAATCAAAGTTGAGTGTTTTGGCTCGGCACTTCACGCCTCGTCTCAAATGCGCCAATGTAGCGGCCGAATTGGGTTCTCTCTTATAGCTTCATGTTCATTCACACTTAATACCATTCCTTCTTATTGTGCCTTCAGGTTTAACTGTGTTTTTCTTTCCACCTAAGTATCTAAATCCGGTTTTTCTCCGCCCCTTTCTACATCGTTGAGGGTACAAGTAGGCACGGGGTTCCAAGTTTTCTCCATGACGATATTTTCATTAAGAAACTAAGTGACGTGATCTCGAGTCTTTTAATGTGAACTCTAGTCATGTGTAAAACTTTCTCACCTTCACAGTTACGGCCTCACTGAGACAAGCGCGTCCGGAACTCTCATGGAATGTGGTGATCTGCGATGTAACCACGTCGGGGCTCCAACTCCTGCTGTTCAAATCAAACTACGACCGTGGCCTGAAGGTGGATACTCTCCGCATGATAAGCCATCTCCTCGGGGTGAAGTTCTAATCGCTGGAGGTCCTGTATCGAATGGTTACTTCAAGCAGCCCGAGCTCACTGCGCGGGACTTCTACAAGGATGAAAATGGCATCCGATGGTTCTGTACAGGTTCGTTCTGGACAGTTTCAGATTTCAGTAGTCCCATTTCCTTCCGGATCATTTTACCCCCAGTCTCTCAACCTGCGTGCCGTTTATTCGAGTGAAATGTATCCAAAGGAGAAAGAAAACGTACGCGAATGGGGGGGTGGACAATCTGTTGTACCTTCGGGTGAAAGAGATCAGGCGGCCCGAAATTTTCAGGCAAATGAAGCGTTCACAGAATTACCTGAAAAGCCCACTCAATCGGGTTGGTAAATCTATGTGAAATTCTGGTCTGTGATAGCCGTAACCAATCCTAACGTTGTCGGTCACCTGTAAACGAAGTCAGCCATGAACGCACAGAGTAGAGAAAGACTGCATCCCCGTAGAACACGCATATGGGTCAGTAATGGCGAAGAAATTTGGCTGTCTACACATGTTCGGTTCGCGGAATAATCTCGTCAATGCTTCATTAAACAGTACTTACAGCATCCATCGTCGAATGCCTGTGGCAACTGGGTCTTGTTAACCTTGTCTGGTCATATCCACAATGCGGTGATATCTTGCAACTCCGTCTGGCTTAAGATTTCGGTGGCTAGAGTTCGATATACGCCATTGAATTTAACTGTAATTGCTGTGTAGGTGACCCCCATGGTTGGGAATTTTTTCAACGATTAGGTAGAAACCATGGTCAATGGGATTTCTAAGTGCGAAATACTGTCAAATGCAGGCGAGTGGAATGTTTGTGCAGGTCTATCAGGAGGCTCCACTCTCTATACAACGCATACGTTTGACCAAAAGCAACGACGTAAACGCAGTGACAGACTTGTCAAAGTAACCCCACCGCGATAACCGAATTAACAAAATACGCGAGGGTATCACGTGTGGTACGCGAATATCGATGAACAAGTTGAGGTGTATCTTCAGATGTCTAATTGGTGTTGTCTTTCAATAGCATCACACTTCCAAACGTGTCGGTCCGGAATTCAAGATGTGTATGCCAATTGACAGATAGAAATGAGACAACCTTTGTGTAGGTATTTGACATTTTCAGCTATACCCTTCGCTTCATTCAATCCCCTGGATGCTGAGTTCGCCTAATTCAGGATTGTCTAAGACGCTAAATTGTCTGTCAGTTTGTGGTTGAACATCAACTCGCGTCTTTGGTTCGACCTGTGTTGTGACTTGTTGAACGGTCTTGCAACTCTCTGTCGGTCCTTGGCTTCCTGGTCCGCCCACTATGGTATATCAAAAGGCACGGTAGCTTCAGACAGCCCTTTTTCGAGACAAAGGAAGACTATTACAACTGTATTTATAGGGTAATTGCAGTGTTCCACAAGGTCGTGCTGGAATCTCCGTTAGGGGGACGAGAAGCGTCGAGCTAGAGATGCTCGATCCAGATTGGCTGGCATTCTGACCAATCAGGGCATACCTTCGTTTGGTGCGTAGCCTACACGTAACATATCCATCCAAATGATGTGATGTTCGGTTATTAGGGAACCGGGCTGGTCTCCGGACAGACAGCGGAGTGATTCTGCTGATGGCTTTCGCGCGGGAACTTCCATCACTCAGGATCAATCGGTCCAACTAGGTTATTCGAAGATGTTTGCCGGTCTGGAACACCAATGGAAAACAAGCAACAATATGTCTCTGTGATGTATGTTATTGTTGAAAAAATTGTTTGAAGCCGGAACTGGAGCGTTCGTATTGACCGCTTTGCTGGTGTTTTCGGTCATTTATCTTGTCTGGTCTCTTCACTGTGGTAACCAATCAATTTGTACTTCAAGCGGTCCTTTATGTACCTTAGTTGGGTTACTTTACGTTTCCACTACATGTTGTCGTTGAGGTGCCGTCAAAAGTGTGAGCCGGGGGTTTATGCCAGAACGTTACCAAGTTCGGTTTCACCCCCGCAAGGTAATGTCCACGTTGTCAATACCGGACGCTGCGCATATTCCATCCGAGCCCCATGGGACACCGAAGTGTTGCCACCTATTTTGCTAAATCTGTTCGTTCCACTCGATTGCACAGTGCGGCTAGATGGCGGTCACGTGAAATGTTGGTTATTGATCGATTGAATGACCTGTGGACACACAAGCGATCGTCCGCAAAGCATTCCATCCGAGCCCCATGGGACACCGAAGAGTTGCCACCTATTTTGCTAAATCCGTTCGTTCCACTCGATCGCACAGTGCGGCTAGATGGCGGTCACGTGGAGCGTTGATTATTGATCGATTGAACGACATGTGGACACACAAGTGATCGTCCGCAAAGTTACCGTTCGGTGTGTTTCACAGGATAATCTCACCTGTATGCGGACTGAGACGGCCATCACTATCTGTTATACTCACAGGAATATGATGGCTAAAAACATTGCAAAATACTTGGAAATTTTTCAGGGTTATCTCCTCAAGTGACTGATGAAGGATGATGGGCGCTTTTGTGATGAAACTTTTGCAACAAAGCTATTGAGGTCTGCGACCGATACGAACACTACTGGAGTCTTTACGTACATTTGGTTAGGAGCCTTTAGTTCGACCCTATCAACGTGTGCTACAACACATCCGACTGGTGCCTAGTTCAACCTAGTTACGTGGAGACTACGCAGTTTTGTCTCCTTTCATTTAATCATCGTTACACATTCTATCGGTGTTCCGAGCAAATGTTGCACAATCGAAGACATCACATGTCAGTCCCGCCGGCCTGATCATGTCTACCAATGCCATAACTAATTTTGGAAACCAATAATCCAGGCAGAATGTCCACGTTCCTAAAAGTGAATTTTCTCAGGCCTAAGGTCGCGCTCCCCCCGAGGGAGGGGAAGGGATCCAAACTTTTGACGAGCACCGTGCGGACAATTTTCCGAAAACTGACACGCTTGTTTGCGGAGATACATACTCGTGTTAGCGGGAAACTCCGATGAATCTCGTTTATGACGTTCCCTAAGTTGAATTTCAATTGAGTTGCTCGTTAATTTGCAAATGAGTGTTTGCCTCCATACGTGTTCGATTGGGTGTTCCAGTAAGAAATTAGATTGATGAAGAATCGGGGACTAGGCCTGCCTGGTGAGCCACAAAAGGTCAAAGCCTTTAGTGAGCTGTTCACGGTTTTCACCGACCTTATGAGTAACATGTATATATTTTTGTAGCCATGTTTCATCTCATTTGCTTATGGCACGTGCTCTACATAGTTAGTGGTTGAAGCATTCATTTGCCTACCAAAAGTTGCATGGTTCGAACCCAGCCACAGCATTTGGACTGTTTCTGTCTAAGCTCGAGTAACCTGACAGTATCCTAGCTCTCATGCTTCCATAGCGTGGCATGGTAGCTAGGTACCGAAATCGTGTCACCGCTGAACACTTGTTATTACTGTCATTGTTTGCAAATCGTTAAAAAAATCGTTCAACTGCAACACCCTTTCGGTGCCTAGCTTCCATGCCACCCGAAGGTTGCACGAGGGATGGGATACTGCCAGGTTGCCCAAGCCCGGACAGGGGAAGTCGAGAGGCCGAGGTCGGGTTCGAACCACGGACCACCTTCCGGTCAGTAAAATCGCGCTCTAAACACTTGGGCCATCTCATTGTTTGTGCCCCATAAGTATTGTTCGATGGGATAAAATCGGTAGCTTCCGCTGTCGGGCGAAGTTCAGCATAGAGGAGTTGAGTCTTATTTTTCGTATCTAGTAGTTTGTCGCGAGTCGACTTTCATTACGCTGCCTCCGGGAAGCGCAACTTCCTACACGATGGGAGATGATTCCTTGCTGTCACTTACCGGGGTAACATACTTCTGGTTGAGTTTCGTCTGGAACGAATGTGGCAGATGTTCTCACCTATCCGAGATGACCGTCAGTCTCTGTCATCCACTTGATTGGAAACGAGCTGAAAATCCAAACAGCCATCACAAAACGGAACTATTTCTCCTAAGAGTATAGCGAGGAAAACTATAGTAATTAATGTGAAGTCGACAACTGCTGAGTTGTCGCATTAGCTCTAGACGGTTAAAGTGCGAAAATACTGACCGGAAGGTCCGTGGTTCGAACCCGACCCTGGCTTTTCGATTTCTTCTGTCTAGGCTTGAGCAGGATGCTCAGTCCTCATCCTTCCTTCTAGTTGCACGGCAGCTATGTGCCGGAAAGGTACCACATCTGAACGATTATTACTGTTGCTGTTTATCATGTTGGTTCATCCTGTGACTCGACTTTATTGTCACCCGCGACCTATCCCAATAAATGCTGTAATGTGGGTCCTCTTGGCCTACCTTTCGGTGTGGTGAGTGAGAATTTTTATTGGAAGTACTTATGAAATTAACCGCTTCGCTTGATAGTCTATTTCTAAATCTAATCCAGTTTTATAGACTCCCTTGGGAAGCCAGAAAACGCTCCGTCCCCGGTTGAATGAGGCTTTTTCCTTGACGAGTGTCGTAATATCCCTGTGTCTTTCCCGTGTTTTATTCTTGTGAAAGGCTGTATCGTTTTCTATAGCTTTATTAATTCTTCCCTTCCGGATTCGCTCTCCCAGGCGATATTGGTCTGATGCACACCGATGGCTGTCTTTCAATTATCGATCGCAAGAAGGACTTGGTCAAGCTGCAAGCGGGCGAGTACGTCTCGTTGAGCAAGGTCGAATTGGCCTTGGCGCAGTCGATCTACGTGGAACAGGTGTGCGTGTATGCTGATGCAAGCCAACACTACACCATCTGTTTTGTTTCTCCCAAATACACAGCCCTGATGGAATTGGCCTCTTCACTTGGGCTCGAACACCTGGCAGAAGAGGCTCGGTTGGCCTTGAAATCCAATGACAGACAAAACCCTTCGGCCGTGCAGAGTGCACAGTTGGCGTGTCTCTGCAAGTCTCCTCAGGTATGTTCTAGCTATCTGACTCACTGCTGTAGGTTGTGCGAATCTGCAAGGCTCGGGTCGCGTTTGCTAATTTGAGACACCTATGGCGTCAAAGTGGTGTATCCCTGAATCTCAAGGGACATGTGTATCAAGCTACAGTGCAGGCTGTTTTGTTGTATGGCTGTGAGACTTGGCCTGTTCGAGCAGCGGAACTGAGACGTCTTCAGCTGTTCGACAATTGTTTTCTCAGAACCATAGCTCGTGTGGGTTGGTGTCGGCGTATCCGTAACGAGGCTATTTAGAAAGCGAGTTTTCGAGTGTGCAACGGGTACTTCCATTGAAGAATGTGTCCAGCACCAGAAGCTGCGTTGGTTGGGACATGTGTTGCGTATGCCTAACCATCGTTTACCGAAAAGTGCTGTTTTCCATGCCCGATTCAGAGTGGCGGAAGCAGAGAGGTGGCCAACCCTTGACCTGGCAGAGGGGTATGAAAGAGATTACGAAACGTTTGGGTGTTGTCGGTGCTACTCGCCTTCCAGGATGGGGACCGCGTGATTCCCACTGCGCCTGGTTGGAGACGTTGCAAGATATGACTGCCAACCCATGTCAGTGGCGATCTTGTTGTCAGTTTCTATCCAGATTGCCTGACTAAGTGTTTGGAGATGTAGACACCTCGGAATGATTGTTGTAAGACAGCACTAAGTCCCTTCCCCATCCATCTTTATTCTTTACTTTACAATAAGGCTTTCAAATAAATCATGGTTGTACGGCAGTGGAGCACCGGTGTTGAACACCGGTGTCATGCTGTCGATGATGATGATGACTACGTCTAGCTATCTTCGATTCGCCCTAGCAACAACTGCTAACAGGGTGTGTAGACCGAGATGCTTGTCATCAGCATCCTTTTCTCTCCAGCTGAGTGTGGCTTTGCTCGGATTTGTCTCATGCTATTTTCCCGGTTTCTACCGGTCGATCTGCATGCGTTTCACCAATGAATCGTTGCTCGCGTTTTCCTGTCACATTTCCGGTCCGCCCACGCATGTGCGTACGCATGGTTTTTACGGCTCTTCTGATTGGTCAGGCGATCTTTCGGCTTAGCGAATCACCTTTCGATTGGTGTACCAAGTCAAGGCGTGTCCCGAGCGAACCGTGCCAGATCGACGTCGCGCAAGTGCACGCGCACCGAAATAACACCATTCCGGAAAGTGTGGCGTGATCTCCACGTCATCAATCATGCGATTCCGCTTTGTTTTCCGGTCGTTGCTCTCCGGTCTAGGGTCAGGTAACAAACAGCTACCAGATGTTTACGGCAGCAACACCTCCATTGTTAGTTTCTAATGCAGGCGGCTGCGGAGGGACCAATCCGCATACAGCATTCCCCCATCCGTTGGAACACCGACGAGTTTAAACTGCTTCCTCGGTGGAAGAGATCTTTGTGAGCGGACGACCATCGCATATTTGTTGGTGGAGATGGATTTTTCAACTTCGTCTAAAATAACTGTTTCAGCGTTCAGTATTATCAAATAACCACGATTCATACAACAGGGTGAGTCTGTCAGCCTCGCCATAAAACACCAGTGGACGGGGCGAGATGGCCCAAGTGGCTAGAGCGCGAATCTACTGACCGGAAGGTCCGTGGTTCGAACCCTGCCTCTGTCTCTCGACTTCCCCTGTCTAGGCTTGGACAACCTGGCAGTATCCTAGCCCTCATGCTTTCTTCAGGTGATATGGTAGCTAGGCGCCGAAAGGTGTTACAGCTGAAAGATTTTTAGAAAGTTCTACTCCTCCTCGTATTGTCTTGCTAACCTCAGTGTCCTGCCTGTGTTTTCACAGATTGCGGCAGCCGTGCTCAAGGACCTCCAAAGAGTCGGAAGAGAAAAGCGATTGACCACGTTTGAAATCCCGAAGAAGGTTCACCTGGATCCCATGTCATGGACTCCGGATACCGGGCTCGTCACTGATGCCCTCAAACTGAAGCGATTCAACCTGCAACTTCGATTTCAGCAGGAAATAGATCGCATGTATGAAAAATCCACTCGAACCTGAGAATTTTTTTTAAAAAAAAAAACAAGTCCCCCACCTCTCACCATTGGTGGTGCACTTGACGCAGCTGCCCCCAACCATAGCCCACTTCTTAGCCTCACTCGATTATTCGGAACACCATCTCCGTGTGGAACTTTTTGTCTCGTTCTGTTGATTTCTCTGCAAGTCATCTTGCTCTCTCCTCTCTGTATACGTCACTTGCCCTCGCCTGTCTGTACCGGAGGAGCACAATTGATCTGTCTGTCCCAACGTTACCTTTCCACTGGTGAGGGTATCGAAGTGACCATTTGTGTTTTTTTCTACTTTTATTCGATTGATTTTTCATTGATAGTTTTCCTACTATCTGTTCATCATCACACGCACACGTCGCGCGGCTTGTCTTGACAACCGCCGCCACTTTCGGCCTTGATCAACAGTACCGGCACTCGACCGATTTGTCCTGCTAAATGCTCTATTCAGGTTTCTCAATGTTCGTCCCCTAAGCCAGATGTACTATCTCTTTTGGACAGCACTGTGCCAGTTCTCTTATTTTTTTTGTTTGTGGTCCATTTTCATTTGGGAATCTCCATGCACATACCCGCGCAAACCCAGCTCACTGTTGCTGCTGTTCTGCCTCCCCCCTCCGTTCATCTACGGCTAAGCCTTGTGTACCACTGTCCATGCTCATTGTCATTGCTGTGTTTCGCCTCTATGTGTGTGTGTGTGTCTTGAAGCACGACTATTCGTTCCACTCTACTGTGTCATTTAACCTCGTGAAGTCAAACTGGTCGTAAGTTAGTTTGAAATATTCAATAGAGATTTCATCCTGTCAGTGAAGCTTATCTATGCTAAAAAAAAAGAGCCGAGCAGCACTGTATGGCTGTTTCATTCCTCTTGGGAATCAGCGTTGCGCAGCTTACCAGTAGAGAGTCTCGAACAAGCAACCTTCCGGCAAGTGGTTGGACACTTAGTCGTCTGGCCACGAGTGCCTGATCACCAGTGTGATTGGCTCTCACTTAGACAGGACACGGCGCCACTCATTCGTCACTAAGGGAAACCACGTCACGTGGTCACGTTGTTTGACTGGATCATCGAGTGACGACTTCTCACAAGCAAAACAAGGTTCTACTCTGGCACTCGTTTTGTCCGTAGGTACGTTTCCACATGAAGGAATCACGAGGGTGGAGTTAAGGCCAGGGACACTGTCTTGCTTAAGTGGGGGGATTGGGAAGGGAGCTATGCATTGAAGGCAATAGCTTGGATGCATGAGCGCCATTTAGGGCGCGACTGGGCCATGTCTGACAATGTCTCTAACCATTGATGTGGCCCGTCTCGAGGTCCCCATCCAGGAAGACGGCAATGACCAGCGCAGCTGAGTTTGCTGGTAATGGCTTTTATACTTCGCTGCCAAGTCATTGTTTGACCACCTCTGGCTCGTTTCCACCCTTCACGTGGTTGAGCGAAGAGAACCCTTCGAGAAAGTCGGTCGACTGGTGCGCAGCTACCTACCTCACCTCCCCAAATCATCGGTGAACGCAACTGTGGCAGCTACAACCACTGTACGACAAGTACATTACTTGCGGTTTAACCTGGCCTGTCTGCTTACAAAATGGTTGACTGTAGGCTCTAGGCACTTCGAGGAAGCTGTCTAGAGTAACAGTAGCGTGAATAATTAAATACATTGGTAAAGTGAATCTGCGAAGACCTATACAATCTCTTGGCTGTCTGGGTCTCTTTTTTTCAACTCCCGCTTGACATTGTCCTGCCCCCTGATTCGAAAAATCCCAGAAACGTCGATCTTGATAGGGAAAAACAGGTAGACTGATGTGTACGGTTACACACAAAGTATTCGTGAGAGCCCCTCCCCAGAGTCCTTATAGGGACACAGTGATGACTAAACCCCGAATCTTCAATGACAGTTCACTAGTCTGCAGTATTCGTGTGATCTCGGGATGGTATCCAAAATCCAACTGGTTGAATCATCAGACGTCAGGTAAGACTTTAGACCACGAAGTCTGGTAGACCCAAAACGTTTACTACTAGGATGCGGAGTGAAATTACTCTCCCGAGACCGCTTTGTTTCCGTTTAAGCGAGTTCCTTGGGAATCCGGAACACAAAAATAAATGCGAATGCGTTTGAAATCAAGAGATAAATACGGATATCGTACAAAGTGAAACAGCAGACAGCCTTTGTGCAGCACATTTAGTTGAAGAATATTACAAACGAGTGTTCAGCTTTTGAGTTTCCCGTTTAGCACCAAGTTGGCGTGCAAATGTGCTGATCACAGGCTGCTTTTATGCAGTACTAACTTCCGAAATAGCCGAAGTCGTCTGGCCACATGGTGTCCTCCAACGGTATGCCGGCCAAAAACTCAAATCGATCACATTGCCATCAGTTACCGATGACGTGGATCAATAACTGACTACCGGTCGTTTTGGAACACATTTGTGGATTCCGACCACGCGCTCGTCCGGAGTCGCTTCTCCCTACGTTTCCCTGGGCCGCGTAAGGTGCGGACAAATCGCATGGTAACTGAGAGACTGGTAGATCCGGATGTTAGACGAATTTACCAGAATCGTCTTCTAGAGTCTCTTCCAAATGCTCCACCATCAGGTGTGAACACATACTGGGACGAGATTGCCACCTTTTTGCATAGTTCTGGGACTTTTGCCTGTGGCACGGCACCACCAGATGCACGAAAGCGGGCTGTTTTGTTGTATGGTTGTGAGATTTTGGCCTGTTCGAGCAGCGGCGTATCCGTAACAAGGCAATTAGAAAACGAGTTTTCGAGTGTGCAACGGGTACTTCCATTGAAGAGTGTGTCCAGCACCAGAAGCTGCGTTGGTTGGGACATTGTTGCGTATGCCTAACCATCGTTTGCCGAAGAGTACTGTTTTCCATGCCCAATTCAGATTGGCGGAAGCAGAGAGGTGGCCAACCCTTGACCTGGCAGAGGGGTATGAAAGAGATTACGAAACGCCTGGGTGCTGTCGATGCTACTCACCTTCCAGAATGGGGACCGCGTGATCCTCACTGCGCCTGGCTTAGACACTACAAAATATGGCTGCCACTTGATGTCAGTGGTGTTCTTGTTGTCAGTTTCTATCCAGATTGCCTGAGTGAGTGTCTGGAGGTGTAGGCACCTCGGACTGATTGTAGTAAGCTAGCACCAAGTCCCTTCCCCATCCACAATAAGGCTTTCAAATAAATCATGGTTGTACGGCAGTGAAGCATCGGTGTTGAACACTGATGTCATGCTGTCGATGATGACGATTTGACAAAAATTCATACAATTTGGACTCAAGTAGAAACTCGCAGACTGCGCCTACCTACTGAGCCCGAAGACGAAGGGGAAACCAGTCATGGGTTCTCGATTTTTCAGCAACGTTGTGAGTAGTGTTCCTTCAAGGAACTATGAATATCGTACCAACTGGAACATTAGGCGATCTTTGTGTAACACATTCATCCAGTTCGGAACACTGACTGTGCAGTTCAACAGAATGCAGTTCCAGGAGATGGACTGTTGTTGATGATATCAGCTGTCAGACTGTAGTCGACTACGGGTGAGCTCGAGGTGGCTCAGTGGTTGAGACGCGAACCTACTGACTGGAAGGTCAATGGTTCGAAACAAACTCCGGCATCTCGACTGGTTCGACAGAATCGCAGCCCTCGCGGTTCCTTTGAATAGCATGAAAGCTAGGCACCGAAAGAGTGTTACAGTTGAACAATTTTTGCTCTGTTGTCCAACTATGGATATCTAGCAACCAAAGACTGTGCCAGATTTCGTTTACCAGGGGGATTTGTGGTTGGTGCTTTGTGGTGGATCACGAGACGATGAGTGACAGTTAGTGACAGACCTATCTTGGAACCATGGTTGATAGGATTTCGTGGACCAATTGGGCGTTTAAGTTCCTAATTGTTTCCCTTATTTACCACCCAAAGTGGGATAAGACGAGGACTGATACAAACTATAAACAAACACAAAAGGGATCTCAAACTATCAGGAAGGTCAGATTCCTGAAAGTAACCACAGAATGCCCCGGAATCTACTGAGGCCCTCAACTCCACTAGACGCCGACCGGACAGCCCTAGATCAAAGCCAGACAGCGTTGGATCAAGGTCAGACAACGTCCCCTCAATATGTAGCACGAGACAACCTTGTATCGAGCCAGAAAATTCGATAACGTCCCCTACCAAGGTCAGACAGTGTCCCTCAATAAAATAGCTTGATGCACCTTCGCACTCACTTGTTCGCAATGAAGCTACTGTGTTCCTTGTCGGTGAGTTTTATTTCCGGCACTGGAGCGAGAATAACAGTCAGGTATAACACAAACAAATGAATAGCTGACACTAAGTTTATCCGGCGAAGTTACCGGGAAAACCAAGGGAGCACTTTGACCAAGTCCCTACTTGGTAACACCGTCCCAAGAATGAGATTACACATGTATCGGCCAAACTCAGTCAAGAAAGCCTTGTTCGTATGAGAGGAATGACTTCGGCGGTACTTACCGTATCGGTCGTCTAACCTGACCATCGAGTAACCCACAATGTAGGTTTTCATAAGGCAAGTCAACTATTTTCAACAATTAAAGCGAGCGCGACGGAAGAAAAATCCACTGGGGCCAGAACCATCTTGACGAGGACATCACTGTTTTAGACGAGGGTTCTCGTTGGGTGGTATCCTTTAGGGCAACCTAAACAATGATGTCTATTTGAAACTGAAGACAATCAATCCGTTAAGATGAGTCCATTGGGTGATGGGATACCTTATCAACGGTTGTTATGATTTCAAATGTTTCACGTGAGGATTGTTCACTGGTAAACGCATTCCTCCTAGAAACTTAACTAGCCATTTCGAGAATCGTAGCAACTGGAACATGAGGCGGCCTGGTGAAGCACATTCAGTTGCCTGAAAACATCACAAACGGGAGATTCAGCTGGGTTCCAGGTGAGTCTCTCGCAAAAACCAAATTGATATGCAAATAAGTGTATTTCTCGAAAACAGTCCAATTTGGGTTCAAGTAGAACATAAGGTTGACGGAAACTCGGGGACTGCGCCTACCTGATGAGCCCCAAGAAGGGCGAACCGGTTGTGGGTTGTCAAAGAATTTTCAGCAACCTTATGAGTAGTACATTACGTAAATCTGTTTGCTTGTTTTTAGCCAGTTTCCTCGACTGGGATTTCAAATGGAAAAACTCTTTGCTGTCAGAATTTTCAGAATCAGGGGGGGGATGAACTTATCACATTCCTCCAAACACCAAATTTTCAGTGAACAGTATTCAACAGCAAGGAGGTCATCGAGATATTAGTCGTTAACATTACTCACAATTTCATATGAACCCCGGCAGTCCGATGCTTGTGACTCACTTCGCAGTCAATATACTCGTTGCATCAGTTGAATTGTTTTTACACACTCTGTTCTGATCTAACTCACTTGCTGTGAAAATCGATCGCATTTTGGTCTCTCTTTCTTACCTCACTCAAGTCGGCTTACCACAGTTAGCCATTACGCAAACAAAATTCAAAAATATCCTCTGATTCTTAAAACACTGATGTTAGCGTGAACCCGGACGTGACGCTGAAGCAGGACTGCCTACTGAAAGACCTCGTGGTGATTCCACACTTCTTGTCGCCCCGATCTTCTCATTTACACAGCTTTTACATCAGATAATTCTGATCCAACATGTTTTATTTATTGGCCGTTAAGTTACGGAAAAAGGGACGGATTTGTGGTACAAACCGACGAGTCGGTTGATTCGGACCATTGGTTGGATCATATGTTTTTGAACAACTGGTTTGAACTGGTCCGTGATGATGGTCTAAACCGTCGATAAGATCTTTCAGCTTACTCGTTTGACGTTAGTGGATGAAAAAACATGCACACAAGCTAAAAACAGCGTGACAAGTGTGCATCGACCTTCGCGGTCGAGTGAATCGATAAACCGAAAACGAATCAGTCCACACTTATTCGTCTGATTATGCCTGTTGGAACACGCTTCCAGGATCGGTACAATCTAATAGTCCTCAACGATGACAGCAGGTGAAATCCTCACCTTCTCACCTTTGTCTTGATCGGTGGAAAGGACTATATACAGTCGACATTGACCGATTAAGCACGACCAATCGATCGAAATCACGCAAAACTTCGACTGGTACATCTCTAGGTCAAATAGCAACATACTTCAATCCTAACTTCCGGCTTGCTTACGTCGACCAGGCAGCCGGATGCACTGAAGTGTTCTGAAGTCACACTGACAATGGGCTAGTGTGTCCAAAAACACTAATTTATGGGCCAAAACGAGTTTTCTTGCTTTTTTGAAAGAAGTTATCTGGCTGGGACCCTCAATGGAGACCACCCTGCTCGCCTTGAAGAGAGATATCACACCCAATGAAAGTTACCTGCATTACAAGCATTTGCCGCTGTTTTTGCTTCGAAGAATTACTGTGTCCCTGCAATTGTCAGCGAATCTATAGGTGACATCTGCGGTACAGTGGTCAGACACCCCAAACAAAAGTTGAAGAGAACCGGGTTGTTGGGAAGGTGAGAATCAGGGCCTGTTTGAGTTCCCATTTGATTATTGACGTGGTCACCCTTATAAGTTGGGCACATTAGGACTAATTTCTGAGGAAAGGAACTATTCATAGCAAGTGGTGTGTGTGTGTGTGCGGCTTACACCGAGAAAGCGCCTTCCGGATAGTGTCGCGTTCAAGAAGGTTTTTTCATCCGGCTGATCCGAAACACCTCCGAAAATACCGTATAGTACACCTCGCTTATATGCAGTGGTGAGCAAGATGGCTCAGTGATTAGAGCACAAAGTTACTGACCGGAAGGTCCGTGGTTCGAACCCGAACTCTGCCTCTCGACTTCCCCTGTCTAGGCTTGGGCAACCTGGCAGTATCCCGACCCTCGTTGCAACCTTCGAGTGTCATGGCAGTTAGGCACCGAAAGGGTGTTACAGCTGAACGTACGAGTTAGGTAGTTGTGTCTCGGTGGTTCATCTACCTGGTCCTACGCTGGAAAATGCTTGTCTCAACGCGCTGAGCCCACTCTACCCCCGTTCTGAAGAACGCAAATACAGCTTCCCCACCCAAACCCTTTATCAACAAGTGAGGCGCTTTGTTCGGATGCTGCGCTCACATGTAACTCAGTCCGAATTGAGTCCACCAAGCTGGTAGACCAATCAGCTGATGTCTCACTGATAGGCTGACGAAGCCACATGTGGGGATTCAACACTGCGCTCAAACGAAGACATGGGGTGACTTTGTCAACATTTGGTGAGGAGGCCTAGATCATCACGAAGGTCATTTTGGTGTAGTTTTCCCTGTCCTTAATTTTTAGCTTCATTGCTTTTTATTTCATTCTATTAGCTTCTGCAGGCGCCCTGCACTGTTTCGATTAATCGGATTAACTGGAACCCAATGTTCACATCCTAAGCCGCTACCAAAAAGACCATTGTGATTTCACTGCCGACTTGTGTTGTCCAGAAACTATTTCCCAAGTTTCGTCTCTCGCTTGCCTTCTGACGTTTAGTTTGTTTCGTGCGCACTCTTTGATCATGAGTATCAATATCTCTGGAATTTTTACCCCGGCCACATTGGAAGCGTGAATGATAACTTGGCCATGTAACAAGGATTTATTGATTAATGTCCAAACAATCTCGTCACTCAGACTACCCCATTCATCCGCCTGTCCAACAAGATCTTGTGGACAATAGAAGACTGCTAGGCTACTGGCAGTGACCTAAACGGCTGCGCATCACTGAACCCGCCAATCAGAATTTGGCTGGCTAAATTCAACGGAAATTTTTGGCCATCCTGTCACAAACAAACTTTTTCAAGTGCGCCTACCTTAGTGGAACACACCACTAAGACTAACTGCTTTTCTCCAAGCCGAAGGACATTGGAACTTTCAACGTACCCATCATCATCCTGAGCGTATTTCCACGAAATTGGTGACCAATGTTGATTTGATAGTCACAGAACTTTTCAGACATCATACGGCAAACAGAAAGGATGCAAAATCCATTAACTTCGTTGATACATTCTATTGCTTAGATTAACTAGGCATATACAGCTTTCATAGATTCAAACAGTGTTGCACAAAGGTGAGTGATACAACGTCCTTGGCCATGATTAACACTTGATCATCAGGTACACTCTCCTTACGAGGAGAATGGCAGTTCAGTTGAGTCCACACCCGTCACTGTCCTTGATAGGAGCTCGTGTGCATTTGGAGATAGTTCAATGGACGGAGAATAGGTTGCACTGAATCACACCTCATCGGATGGTGCGGCAAACAACTTTCCGGTTCGACTATCGTACGGATGGTTCTAGAAGGACCGATCGATCTGGAAAAATGATACATAGGTTAGTAATGACCACCGATAACGAATGTACCACGTGTGTAGATTTTCCCCACTTGAACTTCAGGGTCAAGCGTTTCCACAGAATTTTTCGAAGTTGTCTGGGTTCTGGGCTGAATAGAATTCACGGAAAATCACGGGAACAAAATTCACTTACCATAAGATGCTAAATGGATGGATTAGTGTTCAACGATGCGAGAGAAATGTGACCCAAATGGCTTGGTAAATGCTGTATTAACCAAAATTCATCACGGATTATCTTTGTTGGTTTACGGAACGGTGTTTCGCACACTATATATTAGGACATCAAAAACCGACATCCACAAGACTTAAAGCACTTCTAGCCATTCCAAGTAAGTGGAATCGCCGATTTAAACAAGCTACACCAGTTGTGAGATGAATAACTCCGACTCATTCAGCATTTCCAGCTCAGTACCCGGGCTGAGCATTCGTGCAGACACAAATCAATTGGTCACATACTACTCACTTCATTACCTCACACTACTTATTTCACTAATATCATCATCATCGATGGCATAACACTAGTGTTCAACACTTTTGATTTGCTGTTAAAATCGAATGCGCACATCATCATCATCGATGGCATAACACTAGTGCTCAACACTGTTGATTTGCTGGTAAAATTGAACACTCATCTGTGGTCTTCAGTAAGTAGATGAACGTCCATTTGAAAAAGAACCACAATAATCAGGGAAAACAGCGCCTTAATGAGCACTCGATGCGTTTCGGAATTTATGGCCAACTCAGAACAAAACTAAAATTTTGTCCAATTAGAACACCAGACTGACGGAAACTCGGCTACGGCACCTAGTTGATGAGCCCGAAGACAAAAGGCGAAAACGTTAGTGGGCTGTCGAGGAGTTTGCCGCAAACATATGTCCTTCTGTAAAACATATCACCATATATCGGATATTGTACCAACTGGAACATGAGGTGGACCACATTCACTTGAAGAACATTATAAATAACTGAGAGGTTCGACCGAGTTTCATGTGAGACACCACGTTGGTGTGCATTGAATGTATTTACAGAAAACCGGAATAATGAACGAAAACTGGTTAGTCCCATGAGAGTTTCACAAAACACACTTCGGGTTCTAAATAATCGCGGGTGTCTTGATTACCGGTTACTCTCTTACCTTAACCATTGGTTTATCGTTCTTGTCCGTACGACCCAAAAGCAGAACAAGTCTGATGAAAACGACCTGGGAAAGCTGACCAGTATACCTCGATCTATCCCTGAAAATGTACACCTCTCGCCTTCATTGTATCCCAGTAACACAGCCGTTGTACAATCAATAATAGTGTGGCGTCATTTTCTGTCGAAAAGCGATCGACCTCTTCAAAACGTGACTAGCATGCTGATTGGCTGAATGCGACAGTTCTGGGTGCCCAACGTCAGCACAACTTGAGGTTCAACAGGCCTTGACTTGGTGACAATAATTTGTCGTAACGGACAGTTGATGTATTAGTGACTTGCGTGACCAGTTCCGACAGACCACAACAACACGAACGGCTTGGAGCCCGATGTGTACACATATGCGCGAAGTACGTAAACACAAGACGACGTGGTTGTCGATTGCAAGTAATGCGTAATGTTAATCAATCACTAACATGACGGACGTGAGTCATCCTATGGATTTCAAAGCCAATGTACATAGGAAGAAACGGAGACGACTACACAACTTTGCGAAACTCCATGCCCACCAGATCTCCCTCCGTACAACGAACTCCCTAAAAATGCGACCGACTTCTTGGAGCGGTGACTTCACATACCTATCATTGAAGTCCTCTTCTCGATTTTTGATGGCGATCCTGAGTAATCCGAACGCAACTGACAGAAAATCGTCACATTTTATGCTGTCATCGATAAAAGCATTCATGCAACGCGGTCTGATGTGTGAACTATTTGGTTGTTATTCCGAACCCAGAATTCACATATTTGACGGCTGATGGATTACAAAAACTGAGCCCCAGCTTCGTTTGTGACTGTGTTTTCGCTTTGCAAAAATGGACCCCAGGCCTGTTACATTGTATTCCACACTCAAGTCACGTGAACCTGATGGTGAGGTGTAACCGTAAGAAAGAGCATGTTCTGCAACACCGGGCTTCTGCATCGGTAAGCCTGCTTCGGAGGATTTGTTTAGAGAGACAGCTTCCACTAGAAAAGTACCGTATGATGTGGTGAATGTGACACCATTGTCAGGATCACTATGGAACTCAAGAGTTCCGAAAGCACGTGACTTCTTTAATCAAGATTCAGAACAGTCTACACAGCAAGATGTGCAAATGGTTTTCGGGTGGCCTAACAGAGCTACGAGAATTTTTGTTGCTGCTGCTGCCGGCTGATGATGATGATAATGATGATGATGATGAGGATGATGATGAAGATGATGATGATGATCATGATGATGATGATGGTGGTGATGGTGATGCTGATGATGATGATGAGGATGATGATGATGAGGATGAGGATGATGATGATAATGGTGATGATGATGATGGTGATGGTGATGATGCTGATGATGATGATGATGATTGGGATGATGATGATGATGTTGGTGATGATGATGATGGTGGTGATGGTGATGCTGATGATGATGATGTTGGTGATGATGATGATGAAGATGATGATGAGGATGAGGATGATGATGAGGATGAGGATGATGATGAGGATGAGGATGATGATGATAATGGTGATGATGATGATGGTGTTGATGATGATGATGTTGATGATGATGATGATCATGATGATGATGATGCAGATGATGATGATGATTGGGATGATGATGATGATCATGATGATGATGATGGTGGTGATGGTGATGCTGATGATGATGATAATGGTGATGATGATGGTGATGATGATGGTGATGGTGATGATGCTGATGATGATGATGAGGATGATGATGAAGATGATGATGAGGATGAGGATGATGATGATGATTGGGATGATGATGATGAGGATGATGATGATGAAGATGATGATGAGGATGATGATGATAATGATGATGATGATGGTGTTGATGATGATGATGTTGGCGATGATGATGATGATTGGGATGATGATGATGATCTTCGTCCTCCAACATTTCGCCGATGGCTTTTTCGGTGATCTCCGCTTGCTGCGGTTGTAAATGCCAGTGGCCGGCTGAATTGTCCAGCTGGTTCTCTGGTAAAAGCCACACAACATGCCGGAAGCCCACTGTATGCAGACACAAATGACATCAACAAATCGGCATTTGTAGAAACAAAGCGATGTGATGACAAACAGCCAGCGGCATGAATGACGTTAGCAAGATACCAGACGTCACATTAAATGAACACATCAGGTGACGCAAACATAGGCTGATGCGCGTGAAGCCTGTGTTTGCGTCGCCTGATGTTCTTCGCCTATGACTGTGAAAATGTGTGCTGTCCTTGGTTCTGAATTTTAAAGTAACATATTGAACGAGTAGTCAATGAAGCCCTGCGATATCAACTTCACCGCGGACCTTCCCGTCCCCAAGTACACCATCGTCACTCAGCGTCATCCCCACATTAAAATGGGTGAACCAACATGCTCTGGACGTAGCACATGATGACCGCACACTGATCTCTAATGCAGCACTCATCCTATGCTTTGCCTCTGAAGTATTGACTCCCCGACCGAGGGTTTTTAGCTGGAAAGCATTTCTGCTTCCTCAGAGCTCCGGAGGAAATCAGTGGACTGTTGATTTTCATTCTGTCGAAGAGCGGACCAAGGTTGTAATTGGGTGGAAAGTCTGACCGGATCCAACTGGTAAACTTCAATTGCTCATCACACACAAGAGCTAGTGGGCGCGTTACTTTCAGCCATTCAATGCAGGACGTATGAATGAGTCGTTACAACTTCCATGAAGCAAGCAATCGCGGGGAATCGAACAATCCAGGCATCATTCAATAGCTCTTCCGTCAACTTTGCCTTTGGAACCACCCAGATATTTAGGATAATCAGAGGCAGGAGTCTCGAATTGCTGCCCATTGTAGAAAACTGTCGCCACAATGCGCATCAAATCTCCAGGTCCAATGATGACTACAGACCGAAGGGAATATGTCAACAGCCAAAACAGGTGGAATTTCTTGTTTTTCCACCAATTTTGTCCGGCAAAAAATCCGATCTTTGGAATGCCCAACATCTGGACTGCCAAATACCGATTTTATCGGTATCCGTTAGTCTTCATTTAGTATGGCGCAGGTCCTCAGAACGCCTGTTCCTTTGAGGCAACTTCCCCTGGCCCAATGGCACAGCATTAGAGCACCGCTGCTTTGCACCGCTGCTTTTGCTATCGATGATAACTGTTTCAAATCAGCATTCCACAGGATGATCATATCCGACAAGTTCCACCGACTTGTGCCACACGGGGGATGTTACTAGAGAAGTGCAACTTGGTCACTGTAATCCCTTATGTTCCGTTTCAGGCAACACAAGGTCAACAACCCAATCAGGTGGCGAAGACTTGAGAACTCCAAAACGATCAATAACTCAGGCTATGTGACCTTACGAACAAATAAATGCATCTATCTATATTTACCACCGGTAATAACTTAGCTACACAAACCCGACGTGTCAAAATAGATTGGGTAGAACGTAATGCACTACTCATAAGGTTGCTGGAAATTCTTCGACAGCCTACGACCGGTTTCGCCCTTCCAGTTCGGGCTCATCAGGTAGGCGCAGTCCCCGAGTTTCCGTACACCTTATGTTCTACTTGAACCCAAATTGAACTGATTTCGTCAAATACACCCATTTGCAAATCAAGTTGGATTTTGCGAGAAACTCACCTGGAACCCAGCTGAATTTCCCGTTTGTAATGTTTTCTAGGCAACTGAATGTGCTGCACCAGGCCGCCTCATGTTCCAGTTCAAGTAGAACATAAGGTTGACGGAAACTCGGGGACTGCGCCTACCTAATGAGCCCCAAGAAGGGCAAAACCGGTCGTGGTATGTCGAAGAATTTTCAGCGTCCTTATGAGTAGTGCATTACGTATATACATGTGTCGCGATATCTCGAACATCGTAACAACTGAAACATGAAGCGGCCTGGTGCAGCACATTCAGTTGCCTGGAAGCATTACAAACGGGAGATTCAGCTGGGTTTCAGGTGAGTCTCTCGAAAAACCAAATTTGTTTGCAAATGAGTGTATTTCGCTAATTTCGTGCAATTTGGGTTCAAGTAGAACCTAAGGTTGCCGTAAACTTAGCGGCTGTGCCTAATTGGTGAGCCCGAAGAACGGCAAAACCGCTTGTGGACTGTCGAAGAATTTTCAGCAAACTATGGGTAGTGTATTACAACAATGAACAGCACATGGTTCACACCTCTCAAAGCGTCATCACCGGCCGTCTGTTAGACCTCTCAAAGTTATAGTCCTGGCTCGTATGAGGCAGAAAGGACGGAAATGATGTCCACATGCTCAGTGGAAGTGCTTTCTAGGGGTTCCGAGACCAGGTATCCAGAAACGTCGCCCGAAGCTATCTGAACGACACAGTACAATAAGATGGTCCCGTAACATCGTCCCGTTCTGAAAAGAGCCACGATCAAGACCTGTGTCTCGGAAGTTCCGGTTAACTGCAGGGAAAACAAAATCGTGACAGTAAATGACTTGGACAAAAGTGAAGAAAGCCGCTCGGTGCGGAATCGCTCGTATCCGTCTTCATGACCCTGGGAAATGAGTTGCCGTCCACCTTCCAATGTGCGCATTCTTCTGATCCTCCGCGGGGACACAATCGGCCAAGCACAGTAAGCAGATTTAGTCCGGGAGGTTGGTCGCAAACGCAATGCACGTGTATGCACTTTGCGTGCTCCTCAAAAGCTTCTTACCGATACTCAGTTCGAGAAAGTCCCCCCCCCCTCCCCCCCCTCACACTGGGAAGAAAAAAACTAGCCCAAAACTGGGTCTCATACGTTGGAGTACACACACGCACCATCCACATGTAGAGGGACAAGTTAGGTGAGGAATGCGCAACAACTTATTACTGGTGGGAGGTCGCAGGCATGGCACATTGTACAAATTAGGTCAAATTCGTCGCTCGAAACTGTTTGATTGCACCACAGTAGCCGCCCGTTCTTCTCATACCATCGAAAGCTGCTATCATATTGGTGGTAGTTTCGATGAGTGAGAGAACTTCTCACGGAGAGTAGTGTGATGAGAATGACTAATGTTAAATGAAGACGTCTCCCCTTATCAAAATTCTAATCTAAACGTGTCACTTTATTAGGCCCTTAGTATGCCTTCCCCGTGATCGAATGAGCTAAAATCGCTCGCCATGAGTAGTTTGTTAGCGTCATCTCAGGGACTGAACAACATCAGTCACCCTTGTTTCCGTCGCCACACTTTTGTAACCGTATGACAAAAGGTACTGCACATCATGTAAGCATCCCCACCAGAATGAGTCATTTAGACGACATGGTAAAACACGTCCAGAAGATGGTCGATATTTCTCTAGCGAGGGCTATCCCACACAACTGCATGATGCGAGAAGCATTGCCTGTGCTGTCGAGCAGTGGGGGTCCCTACGTCTTCGGTTTGATCCAGTAGAGCTGTTCCACGTGTGAAGTTGACGGTTGCAGGCGATAGGCTTTTCGCTGTGCCAAATGGTGGAAACTGTAATCAAGCATATTCGTAGTATATATATATGTACACTGCGTAAACCTCCTCCAGGTCTGGACACTGGTGTAAATGCCCACCTGAATAGTTTGACAGTACTGGAACAAATCAGGACAGAGTGCGCGGAAACGCAACGTTTACAGTTTTCGTAAAGCTGACGAAACCTACGTTCTGGTACTAATCAGTCCACCCAACTGGGTTGCATGACATGACTTCTTACTGTAACACAACTTGTTCTCACCCCTCATTTTAACGTTACTATGTGCGTTGTTCGTTTCCGTATAGTGTGAACTGCTCACCAGGTGGATCACGGTCACCTTGTTCGCTAAGCGTTAATTATCTCGATCACGTGACGCTGCGCTTTAAACTTGGGCCACGCTAGAGCACAATCTGCTATTCCGGAATCATATCAATGAGTGAACACGTGACCATCTGCTTCAGGTAGTTGTATGCGAACAATTTGCCGTGTCGACAGCATACCACGATCCGTTTGACTAACGACCGTCTATTCCAAGACCATCCCTCAAAAAGATCCTCTAGCATTACCACTGGGGTATGGGTCTTTCTTACTTCGAAAAAGAACGGGTTTATTGATGTCTACGGTAATCCTGACTGTGTGGACAATGATGATCACCCAGTGTTCATACCAAGGAACTTATTCCTCATTGATACAGTAATCGGTGTCGAAAGGGACCAATCTTATAGACTGTTCACAGGGGTGTTCCCTGTCAGTCACGACCGTGAGTGAAACCCCTCAAGAAAAGTCCACCTCTCTCGAAAAATCCCCCTCGTCATGATGTACTTCGATTCTTCGGCTGGTGTTTACGGGATATTCAGCAACTGGTTAATCCATTAACCACAGTTATTCACCATCCACGTTAAGAATGTTCACATTTGTGTATGGCGTAGCATTCCAACAAGCCGAATGTTAGAATCACGGCCAAAGGCTCAGCTTGGGTTACCACGGTGATGTTTGCCAAACCGGTTTCCGTCGGACAGTTTTCTTTCAATACTTGTCCACGTGACAAGAGATTTCCGATTAAGTCGGCATCCTGGCAGCTGAATGTCTCGACGCTAAACAGCACCTCTAAATTATCTATTGAGCAAGAGACCGACTACAACACAAAACGTTATATTCGATGACGTAAAGTGCTTCTGTCTCCACTCCTTGCAACTGACAGCCAGCTCCGTCCAAGATGAAGTTTTTTGGATCGTTGACATGGTTACCGTGCTTCCATGGGGAAGGTTTTACCTTGTTATCGTGCTTCTCTGAGCTGAGTTCCAAATACCCTAGAAAGTTCCGTGTATTTCGGAAAGCTTTCGCCATGAGACATTAAAACGCTGCCTAACCAGGAGGGCCAAGTGAATCGCTACTTCGACGACCCGGGTTCGAAACCCACATCAGTGTGTTCAAATTGGCTGCGCCCAGATCCTCCTGATAACCTATCAGAGGAAGGAACACTCTATCCGACGAAATCCGATACAAGATGGAGAATTTGGGTCATTTTTCCGAAAACTAGTGTATATCCAATCAGTCCTGTCCCCTATTTGGCCTGGTTGCCCGTAAACAACAGTTTTATCCAATCCGATCAACCTGTGAATCTCTTTTCATTGTATTCTGCTGCTGCGTTCTGTGCTTGGTCAGCGAAAAATTGCTCTCCGTGAAAGTGCTATTAACCTGACTCGAACTGATTTGAAAGCTTACTTCATGTCCATGCTACAGGTTCCACGACCCAACCTATCTAGGGGAATAGTACACACAATATTTGGCAGGTCAGTCGGGCTTTATGCAGTTATTCAGGCTGGTCATCTTCGTTTTCCTGGTGATTGTTTGGGTTTTCCTCCCACCCTATTTAAACAGGGCCGGACAGTTCACGGATCTGGGAAAGGCATACAGGCTGCCGTAGAACGAGTACTGGGGATATTCGATGGTATTTTTATTCCTTCAGAAGTCATTTGAAGGCGGAATGTGAGGTCTTCTTGTAAGCTACATGTCTGATGATTGGCCTCATTCTACAACATAGAAATGGGTCACCACACTTCATGCGTACCGCACGAGCATAGCTACCGTCTCGCGGCATCTACGCCTTAAATTAGCTCCGGCGAAGTTAGGACCATAACCCAGTTGTGAAATTCTAAACTGTTGAGCGAAGTGATCAACTCCAGCAAAATCCTCTATCCCTGTTTAGGCCGACAGTCGCCGTTGGCTTAGTATGTCTCAACTCACAAACTGGGTGAGGTGATATTGCTTTATCCGCTCGCTGAAAATTCTTCACCCTATAGACGTAATACACTACTCATAAGGTTGCTGAAAATTCTCCGACAGCCCACCACCGGTTTCGCTTTTCTTGGGGCTCATCAGGTAGGCGCAGTTCCCGAGTTTCCGTCAACCTTATGTTCTACTTGAACCCGAATTGCACGAAATTAGTGAATTACACTGCAAACGAATTTGGTTTTTCGAGAGACTCACCTGAAACCCAGCTGAATCTCTTGTTTATGGTGTTTTTAAGCAGCTGAATGTGCTGTACCAGGCCGCCTCATGTTTCAGTTGGTATGATATTCGAGATATCGCGATGCGTGTATAGACGAAATATACTACTCATAAGGTTGCTGAAAATATCACAAACGAGAGATTCAGCTAGGTTCCAGGTGAGTCTCTCGAAAAACCAGATTTGTTTGTAGATGAGTGTATTTCGTTACTTCTTCACCCTAATTATGGTCGGACCGGGACACAAAAATAACTATCGCTCAACAAACGTCCTTGCGATACTAAAGGTTCAAGGACAAATGCGGTTGAACCTGGCGAATAGTTTCCAGAGTCCGTTTGTTATGTCCACCTTGCAAATTCCTCGCAATGTTTCTGTTAACTATGTCCTTTTATATGCTCGTAAATCAACATTTAGAAACTGTCGGTGGAGGCAGCTTCAACTGTTCTTATAGCTGTCTATCGAACGTTATCGAAACTCGCAATGCCTTGCGTAGAACGAGTGGTCGTGTGACTGGTTCACTTGATTTACGAAGGTGAATATTTCACGAATCTTAAAAGTTGATGAAAACTCATCAACAGCCCTTCTTTTTAGCTCATCAAGTGAAAGCACTTTTCGAATTTCCGTACGCCGTCAACGAGTCGAAGATCGCGGAATTAAACACACAATTTCACAGTGAGAATGATATTCTTCCACTGAATGTACTACGTCACGGATGTTTCAAGGTCCAGTTGGATCGATAATCCATTTACCTGTTACAGGAGTACCATGAACAGTCTCCCATTTGCTCTTCCTTGTTTTGAATTCAATATTTAGGCGTAATCTCCAAATTCTCTATCCAAACTCATTTTGTACTCGATCGCCAAATCGGACTCAGGTGGAGCGAATCACTCATTTAAAAAGTGCGATACTAGTCACGTGAGAGCAAGATGAAGCTCTCACTCCACCGAACTTTGCACAGCATTTACGATTCATTCCGGTCCCAAGCCCACCCTAAATACGATTGTCTCGTTTTCCGGGGGCGGCTTACGTCGCTCAATGTCCAAACATATGATCCACACATCTCTATACAATGTACAGTCAAGGACAAACCGACAAATAGCGCCAACAAAATGCTGTGACTAACCCCAGGTTCGACACACTGAATCGAGCAGTGACTAGGCGAAGAAGGCACACTTCAACTAGAAATCAAGGTCTTCAAACTTCGTCATTTATGAGTTTATCCACCTTATTCATCAGATACAGACTAAGATGCGTGGTCGGATGGGCGTTCGAACCATCTGGGCGCTTGCGCTTCACTAAACAATGTCGCAGAATACCTGTTACGACTAAGTCACTCCAAGCAGTCTCTAGTTTCCAATTCCGGTCCATGTTGTGCGCAAAACAGCTCTGTCATATCAACTTGTCCAACCCAGTTTACAGTGCGCTGACTCGTCATGCTGGATATGTCCGCTTTTTCGCTGACCGTCAAGTCTCAGCGAAATGACAACTCAACAGAGCTTGCAGCAAATCAATACTTGCCTTCCAGACTTAAACTACAATCATCGATGGTAAATCAACAGCCAGTCATGAAGAGTGAAAATCATGGAAGGTTAGCACTAGAAATCGTAGAGTTCATTTGAATTCACCAACTCAGCCGCACAGCTGGACTCACCTTAGTTTGGCACACACCATTGTTAGAAACCAGCGGACTTGACTTTCACGCTGTGCACTTTATCGATTAGCTGTCTTTCTGTGTTGTACTGTGAGAGGATAAAGTACAGCCGAGTAGCTTGAAGCAATGACCAGTATATTTGGCGTACCTAGCTAGGTATGTGCCGAGGAATACACGATAAAACTAGAAGCCCAGAGTCATTGGTTTTCATCACGGTTAGTTGGTCAGAAACAGAACAACAGATATCCATGTCGAACTAATTTAATCGGGTTGTAACTTGGGCCAGGTATGCTGATGCTTCGTGTGTCATTTCCCCCCTAACCTTTCCAAATTACCAGCAAAGCAAAAAGCCCAACGGGTGAACCGAATCATGCGGGCGTTGTGAAACACAATGTCGTTGGCTTGCGGCAGATATCCGTAACGAGCAACACTAAAACTGCGACACAGTGAGAACAACCTAACGCTGATCTTCCTGTGCACTGAGTCTGAACTGGCTCGAATCATCAGTCTAGTGAGAGATACTGATCACAGTTTGGACAACCAGAGCGGAGTTTGCGGTCACATTTTGACTACATAATTATACAGGGCAAAAACAACCCAACGCTTTTTCAAGCTCGGTATATGTTAAGACCGAAGTGCTCTTCCGTTGAATCAGTTCATTTCCGGCAGTGTCCTCAGACGAATAAGTGTAATGTTACAACAATGAGACAACCCCTTCCCCCCACATGAACACCCCTAAAAAAGTCCACTACATCAGGCCAAAAAGCCGTTTTGATGGTACCGTAATCCCCTCGACAAGAGATCATCGAGGAACCTCTGAATGGTTCTTCAGCATAGATTTCCCCGCCTTGGAGGAGGACAGTGAAAAAACCGTGTCGCGTGCTTTCTGTCCATGAGTAGTATTCAACAGCTCCCCTGAGGTTCCGATGAAATTTTTCATACCGTCTGGATATTCACCAAGCTTTTCTACATTCCCTGGAGATGTCGTCCTGTAAGTGACGGCTGAAAAGCCTAGAAGCATAGCTTTTCTACATTCCCTGGAGATGTCGTCTTGTAAGTGAAGGCCGAAAAGCCTAGAAACACTGTATAGATGTGTGATCCATGTTGGGAATCATCAACAGTGCATACCTGATTAGACTCAGCGAAGTTCGAACCCAGGACAATCGGGCCAGTGGCTGAACACCTAACCGTTCGACTAACACCGTGACTAACTCGCGCTTAGACAGGATACCTAGATGAGCGTTTGGAAGTGCACATTTACCGACCGAACTGTCTCGAATTTTTGGTTTTATTTGGAGGGTTCGAAATGAATCACCGTTGCGCTGTGTTCAGTTACTCTGCGCATGTGTACCATAGGACTTCAAAATAAAGCAAGATAGCAGACGTCTATTTGTACAACATTTCTTTCGGGAGGAGCAGGTATGTCGTATCGAGAGACTCCGTAATCCTTATGTTGAGTGGCACTCATTCTGTGTTGTATGCGGTTATTGGAGCGAGGATCACGTGCACTGTCCCCCCACTCAATATCCGGTTCAACGTGTTGATATGTGGATGAATCGGGTTGAAGAACACTCGAATGCTCTTAAACAATCATCAGACTCCAGAGTGGTATTCAGTCTAAAAAAAGATTTTGGGTGAGAGTCATCCCTATCGACGGGAAAGAGTTTATTGACTCAATCAATACGGTATCCAATGTTTGATTTATCTGCGTAAGCTATGCAACAAATGCCATTTGGTATTTAATCTACCTATTTTCATAAAGGAAACTACTCACAAGGTTGCTGAAAACTCTTCGAAAGCCGACGACCGGTTTCTCCCCTCTTGAGGCTCATCAGGTAGGTGCAGTCCCAAGAAGGGCGAAACCGGTCGTCGGCTTTCGAAGAGTTTTCAGCAACCTTGTGAGTAGTTTCCTTTATGAAAATAGGTAGATTAAATACCAAATGGCATTTGTTGCATAGCTTACGCAGATAAATCAAACATTGGATACCGTATTGATTGAGTCAATAAACTCTTTCCCGTCGATAGGGATGACTCTCACCCAAAATCTTTTTTTAGACTGAATACCACTCTGGAGTCTGATGATTGTTTAAGAGCATTCGAGTGTTCTTCAACCCGATTCATCCACATATCAACACGTTGAACCGGATATTGAGTGGGGGGACAGTGCACGTGATCCTCGCTCCAATAACCGCATACAACACAGAATGAGTGCCACTCAACATAAGGATTACGGAGTCTCTCGATACGACATACCTGCTCCTCCCGAAAGAAATGTTGTACAAATAGACGTCTGCTATCTTGCTTTATTTTGAAGTCCTATGGTACACATGCGCAGAGTAACTGAACACAGCGCAACGGTGATTCATTTCGAACCCTCCAAATAAAACCAAAAATTCGAGACAGTTCGGTCGGTAAATGTGCACTTCCAAACGCTCATCTAGGTATCCTGTCTAAGCGCGAGTTAGTCACGGTGTTAGTCGAACGGTTAGGTGTTCAGCCACTGGCCCGATTGTCCTGGGTTCGAACTTCGCTGAGTCTAATCAGGTATGCACTGTTGATGATTCCCAACATGGATCACACATCTATACAATGCTTCTAGGCTTTTCAGCCGTCACTTACAGGACGACATCTCCAGGGAATGTAGAAAAGCTTGGTGAATATCCAGACGGTATGAAAAATTTCATCGGAACCTCAGGGGAGCTGTTGAATACTACTCATGGACAGAAAGCACGCGACACGGTTTTTTCACTGTCCTCCTCCAAGGCGGGGAAATCTATGCTGAAGAACCATTCAGAGGTTCCTCGATGATCTCTTGTCGAGGGGATTACGGTACCATCAAAACGGCTTTTTGGCCTGATGTAGTGGACTTTTTTAGGGGTGTTCATGTGGGGGGAAGGGGTCATCATCATCATCGTCTTCCTGGTTGTACGTGTACTGGGGTACTTCCAGGGTGCGCAGACGTAGACAGGAGGTTGCTTGGCTTTCTCGACCAAAACCTTTGGCTCAAAAGCCTGACCACAAGGCAGGAGTGTCGGGCGGGAAATAACAGTGCATTCGATTTTTTCAAAGGATAAGTCGCCATACATATTTCAAACCCCATGCTGGAAGACCGGGAAACTGTGTTAGTCAGACCTCTATCCACTGACCAACCTGGCATGAGAGACTCTGCGTGTATCACGCCGACATTCTCCGGCATAGTTGTTCGGTGAATCACGGAGGCACGCAAACCGTCACTCCACGGTAAGGTCCAGTCTCTTCGTACATAGTACATTTCAGAGGCTACCTACCGTTGACTTACTGACCTACACATACTAGTCAAAAAAGTGACTGCTTCTTCCAAGATCTCTCTGCATCGAAGCGTGACATTTGACCGGGTTTATGGGATTCGATGGAAGAAACGGGTTGGCTTTACTGTCCTTGGGACTTTCTGAAAACATGCCCGAAAACTAACCAGTGTTTTACCCTTGACTGGAAAGTTTGTTAACCATTTTTAAGGTAAAAATAAATTATTTTGTCCACTCTTAGACAAAGTTTGTGACTGAGTCTTCATAACTGGAAGCTGCGGTACAGTTCACTATTAAAAAATTAACTTTCTGTGAGGTTGTCTTCTTCCGGTAACTTAGTGTTGATTGCAGAATAAATTGTAATTGGTTGACAAGGTCACTTTCGGCCTAAAGTACATAGGTATCTATTGAATTCATCTCAACGACTGTGTGCAGTTTCTGAAATTCCACTTGGATCTTGACACGTGACAGTTGCTCAGCTATTTTGTTTACTGTTCGTTAGATGACATTTCACAACAATATGAACCGCGCAAAGCCGGATTGATGATACTAGTCGGCATGCAACATTTCATTCGGACTTGGTATACAGAATTGAACACAGATTCGCCAGGTTATCTGGATGGGTTGACCTAATTCAGTATGCAATTTATACGAAATCCAGTCCAAATATTTATGCTTGTGTGGGAATTCGAAACCCTAGGACATCCAAGTCCAGCCCACCCACCAAATGGTGAGTCTGCTAATTCACGCTGTCAGCAGGAAAGTGCAACCCACCTTCCTGGCGTTCGAATGAGCACGGACAACACTTTATACATACGTTGGAGTACGACGTAGATCAGGTGCCAACTTCTCGGCTGACTTGATCGACTTGTTTGTTTGACCGAATAAACCAAGTGAACAGTAATTACTAGTCGGATTTAACACTGAAAGTGCCGGAACATGTACCGGAGTAGTTTTTTTTTAATTGTAAGTTTCAACACCAAAAGTGCTAAGGCGATGTGGTGAACTGCATTTGAAATAGAATGATTACTGGTTTGTGAACTCTCACTAACCACGCCTTGGTTTCCGTAATAGTACTCTGTTCCATATCTGTCACTCGCGTTTGTGATCATGCTGTATTCACAGTAGTCGGCGCGCTCAACCACCTCCTTGTGGACTCCAACCGGACTTCAGTCTGGATGAGATAAGATTTCGGCAACTTCAGACGGGGCTGACGACCCTGGTTAATTTCGACAGTGAACAACCGACAACTGGTGTCTTTGCACCAGTTCCAACCGGTAGACAGGAGAAGCCCCTGGAGCCCCTGGTAAGTTCTGTGAATTGAAAGCTGGCTTGGTAGCCCATTGTCAAATTCATTTCCATCAAACTATTGGCACAAACGTGGTCATGAAGTTAGTCTGAGCCGACTGTTCCCGCCAGTTTCTGAAGGATAGCGGCTCGAGTTAACACCGCCCACACGTGCACCCTACCCAGTACAATGCAACCTTGTCCGAGTGTAGAGTTCCAGGCGCACCCTGGTCCAAACAACACAATCAGTTTTGCGCTTGTTCAACAAGCTGTATCCGTGTTGGGATATCCATGAGGGCGAGATGGCTCAAGTGGTTAGAGCGCGAATTTACTGACCGAAAGGTCCGTGGTTCGAACCCGACCTCTGCCTCTCGACTTCCTCTGTCTAGGTTTGGGCAACCTGGCAGTATCCCAGCTTTCGTGCAACCTTCGGGTGGCATGGCAGCTAGGCACCGAAAGCGTGTTACATCTGAACAGTTTTTTAACAGTTTTGGGATACGCACACCGCGGTGTTCGTGAGAATGCAGCAGTACTTTTCCCACCGATCGGCCATCAGTATCAAAACCAGGTTAGTTGCGCTTAACTGTCAAGCACATCCGGACGAATCGTAAGCTAGTGGCTCCGACAAAACCGTCGATCGTCCGACGTGGTTCAAAAAGATCCTGGATTGCAGCGTGTCATCCATCTCTGACGGTCCGCAGGGTAGGATTGACCTTGTGGCCTTCACCTGAGGGTTGCAGCCGACAAGCAAGTCCGGACGCTTCTTGACCCCGCAATCTAAGATATTTCCACCGACTTGAAACCTGTCTCCCGATGTCCTGGCCAGCAAGTTAAAATCAGATTCGCCGAGCCAACCACGCTGCCATCCAGGCCCTAAACCATCCGAAGCAGAAAGTTGCTGTGTTCGATGGATCAAGGAAGGAAGTATACAAAGAAGACCGCGGCCTGTCGTCGGCCGCCGAACGATAGTGGATACAGGTGCACTTTATTCTAAAACGCGTGGATAGTCGGCCAGCTTGCACAACGCTGCCATTGAATTCAAGTTTGATCAAGCCAATTACAGGAGAGGAAGTTGGATGTACAGTCCACTTGATGGGCAATACGTCTCTAGGTTTAGACAAGCTCACACCCAGAACATTTCGCCGGTTCAGTCGCAATACTGGTGTTCCGTATTTTGACTTGCGTTTATTATCTGGCGGTTGTCACGACATTTGTGTCGTGCTCCGCTTCGTCTAGTTCCGATGGTCCCAAATCTGACTTCATCGGACCATTCCATGTCATCGATTCTCACCCGATGCCTATCGGTCGGAGGAGCGGTAGATTGCAACTCTCTCCATTCCAGTTTACACATCTGCATACAGACGGTTGTTTGGTTCTTGTGCGCTTTACTTCGTCACTATTCAGCAACTGCCTTTAACCTCAGTTTGGCGTTCGTCGACATCTCGAATGCTTTCAATTCGGGACAATTATCAGAACTACTGAGGCGTTTGGAGAACCGTCACCTCTAGTTCGACATATTTCACAGTCCTGTTAGAATGCTGTGGTGGTTTTCACCAACTGGGAGGTTCTCTGCCGCAGAGGAGTGAGGCATGGAGGTCATCCACTCTCCCTACTATTGTTCATCATGGCGATGGATGAGATCCCTGGATTTTTGACACCAATTCTATACCACGTCAGTGGGTGAGTCTTCCTTCGCTGACGACCTAGTTGTGTGTGTAGAAAGTCAATCTCGTCTTTAAAAGAAGTTTGAAATTATCGAGGTCGAGTTAGGAAAGCAGGTGAAAGCAGGAATGAATTGCGGGGACAGAAAACACCTGGTGAGAGCGGTTATCGTCAAACCCTTTTGCTTTGCTGAGAAAGCCATCAATCCTCAGGAGTCCAACAGACAGTGTGACTTATTTGGACGTCCCATTTGCTTTCCAGTGGAAAGGAGTCTGCGACCACCAACAGCAGCTACTGAAACTGTGCAGTAAGGTAAAGCATGCCCCATTAAAGCCGCATCAAAGAATGGATATCACAAGGGATCAAGGCCGGCACGTTCATTTGTGTTCGGCCAAGCCCACCGTAACACCCATCCAATTACAACAGGCGGTTTATCTGTGGCTGGCTACGTAAGACATCCCAGTCAGCTGCATCCACGCTAGTAAACAGCATGGAGGATTCAGTATCCAAAGCCTCAGTTCAACCGCCATGCTGTCTACGCAGTGCCAAATACTGCGCAATGTAGTTAACGATCCAACGTTTGGCAGAATTGTTCAAAATCTCCTATCCGGGTTCGAGGTACGTGCTCAAACATCTAAGAAGAAATGGTGACGTCTTTTGATGGCAGTCTCCACAACAGCGTATTTACATCAAAAGACACAAGTCCCCAGGGGCTCAGATGCAGAACGACCTGGAACGACCTGGAAAACATGCTGAGTGGATTGACTTTGGCCAGGATGTCAGAGACCTCAAATCGACCCTGACCGCCGACATTCGATTCCAATCAAGATCGATGCCCCTCTATAGGGTCATTGTGAAACAGGCAGACGTGGAGTTGCTAGCGGGGATGTGAGACAGAGACAAGTGCCTAACTGTCCGTCATATAAATCGCGAATAGAATTTGAACAGCAGCGTAACAAAAACGCGGGGAATTCAATCCATTTGGGAGTAACCCGAGATGAAGTAAATTTCGAGTATTTTGATTCCTGTAAGGAACCACGCACAACTGACAGTCACCAACAAAGTACACCTCCGCCTTGTTTCTCCTCCTCTGTCCTGCTTCAGTGTGATCAAGAACCCTGCCGTTTTCGATGAAAAAATAACCCACTTCCCTTTCGCAGATTGGACACACAATGGGGCGATTTGAATTATAAATGACTGTCTCGTCACGGCTTGAGTCGTTTCGTTCCATTTCGGTCTATCCAGCAAGCGAGGTGGGATCAAGGTCATAGGCGAAACTTTTAGTGTTACGATATCGATTTAAGGCGTTTCCCGTTCACTTCCTGAGGTAGTTGGTAACCATGGCGTAGGCACATTAGAATAAGAAAGAATTTCAAAAATAGCTTGCTTCAAAACCTCTCTTAGGTTTAAGTTACGTATACAGAAAGAAGTCTGTTTTCGTAATGTAAAAACTGAGGGCTGTCAGCACTACCTCCCTCCTGAAGGTAACGAACAGATGAAGTTTTATTAGAAAAACGGAGTACAAAATTTCATCCAGATATTTGAAAAATTGCCAGACATGCACTCAAAGAGAGACCACAGTATCTTCAGAGTCATTTGTTAGGAAAAAGTGGGAATATTTGGCAAACGAAACTTTGCGATGTGTTATTGTTCCGAATAGCATGACTAGCATGATTACAGTCCCAATGACTGTAAAGATTTTATCGTCCAATTTACATCTCGATATTTTCACCTGACTTCAAGATCTGTTTTACCTTATTTGGAGGCATTTGGTCCACAGGACAGTTAACCAGGGGAACAGCCATAAATGTCTCTCTCTGGAGTTGATGACTAGCGTATGGTCGATAAAATTGTGACACTCCATCGATCGAGTCATCTGATGTCAAAATACACTCGTTTGTGCCACGAAATTAGTCCATCATCGTGCAACAAAAAATCCACATCATCGTCAATAAGCTTGCATTCAGCTGGGCTAAAAATGACACCATAATTTGATGGTATGGAAGTAGGGGTGAGGCAAAGCCTGAGGTGGTAGCACACATCACAAGGCAACACGGTCAACCAGTCCGAATTTGATTGTCTGTCAGCCAATCATCGAACAGTAGACAGTTTAGAGTCAAGGTCACGCAGTCAGCAGGGTTCATTTGCATCAGTAATGCAGGCAACTGATCGGGGCACTACAAACAAACAACGGCCCACGGGGCAGCTAAACAACCAATCAGGTTCTTACGTTGTCTTTCGACCTTTGAGCCGTCCACTTTGTGGACCAATCAAAGCTAAACGAATTCGAACAACCAATTCGGTGATTGGAAGGGCCCCCAGGTAAATGGTCCGCACAGCGGGAGAGTCTGGGAGCGAACCGGCCTGCTTTCCCTGACGGACTTCCGGTGTTGCAACACGTGGGACAGGGTGACTGACTTAAGCCTGTTGTTTGTAGCACCTGTCACATATGTGGTTTATACTATATGGTATAGGGCTAGAAATTCTGGTTATCGATCAGCTGTGCAGTCTCTGATATCAGTCACTCGTCTGTTAATTTTTTGAGCGGGTATCTATACAATCATTTTCATATTCCAGTCTCATTGGCTTGTTGCTTACCGGACAGCCCAGGAAGACTAAGAATTTGGGAACATCCATTTGGCTGCTCCCATGCAGACAGGTTTCCTAGAAAATTCTTCACACGGGCCACTCCAGGCCATGTTGTTTCCTTCAAATTTTGAGGCTATATGATTCATACGCTGGACCGATTATGATCACTAGTCACCAGATGAAAATGTCTCGTCTTCCTGCACTTTTCCAGCTGTGAGGAACCACCTGGTCTTCGTAGGCAGGACCTGACCATGTTCGTACACTGCCTAAGCCAAAACCTTTTATGTATTAGTTCATTAGTTGCTTACTTAGTTGATTAAACTTCAGTTATGTATGCATAAAAATTTTGATGCAATCCAATTGGTTATAGTCTCGAACCCCTAACACCTACCACTGCCCCCCCCCCAACTCAACTTTGCTTCCAACTCGTTTTTTATGCAATTTGCGTGCTATACGAGGACAGCAAATGGAACGTTCACCTCCCGTGACTTACGTCTTCCACCCAGCCTGAGGAGATGAAATGTAGTCATAAGTAACAATGGTTTCTGTGTTAAATGTTACCACATGTTTACAACGATCGTCCAGCCAGCATGGTTGGTCAGCCATGTCGAATCCTTTGAGCATTTTGTCCTCAGTGAATGATTTCAGTTCAGTCCTTTACGGAAACACTGGCTCAGTCATCAGCCTGCCAAATTTGTTTAAGAATGCCATCTAATCTGAAGTGGCTAGTTAGCGCATCAGTAGCGTACTGTCAATGAACACTTTCTAAAACGTCAGGGCGGTCCTGGCCAAAAGATGCCTTTCCAATACCCGCATAAAATAATTAGTATATCTGTTGAAATTACTCCGCATATGAGATGACGACTACTCACACCATGCTTTCGTCATGTAACTGGGTCCTCATTTTTGGCTGGTGACGACCAGCAAAGATCGAAAGAGCTCGTTCTACCGGTGATCTTCCAGGCGATCGAGCAGCAAACCATAAACCCAAGTTATTTCACCGAGTTGCCTTGTTTGAAGTGCGGTGGAAGCCTGGGAAATATCACCCCGGAACTTCGCATCTTTCCCCTAATTGTTTTCGAACTTTCGTTGGAATGTGAAACGTAAGTGGGTTTGCACTTTTCGGTTCGATCAACAATGGCGCTACGTTGGAGTAGCAAACCGTAACCGGTCCACAGGGTGATCGGATGTCATTCACATGATTGTCACAAACTCGTGTTTGGTGCTGAGTTATGCGGCCTGATACTGGTTCTGTGTCAAGCTGGTTGATTTCGTCAGAGTGGTGGAATTCTCAGTCTATAAAGTCTACAAATGGACTGCTAAAGCCCTAAAAATGAGGCAAACTCCTCAAAGAACATGACTGACATAAACAAAGCAAGATGAATACAATGGGGGGAAAATAACGAACTCGATTGATAACACATTTGGTGTGGTCGGTGGGATCAGTACCACTTCCCATAAAGATAAGATAGCTCGGCAGTTGTTCAAACATTGGTAGGACAAAGGTAAGGATAGGTAAGCCTAGATAAGACGGAATAACCTCCAGTTAGTTACTACATCGAAATTACGATCGAGTCAACCTTTCCTAAACAACACGGAGGTTTCTGACAGCATTGTGTCGTGGATGGCCGTCTATTGGTTACGCCAGACTACGTAGTAAGAAGACAGAGTCAAGACAAACATACAGAGCTTCTTCGTAAATCTATAGGATGACTAGAGTGCCAAATATGGTTGTTCACTTGTTCGTTCTGTACAGTCATTGGTGACGTTCCTGCCGTGAACAACTTTACACCCACTCCGCTGGTCACGTGCTGCTAAGCCGCTTTTGGTAAGCTCCGCCGACGCACCTCCTATCCGGACCGATGGGGTGACCTTGAGGACGCGTCGTTCTCTGCACATGTACTTTTTCATGTCTGAACGCGTCTCGGCAGACAGTGAATCCATTTGCTCACTCGTACTCAAATAAAGGCCAATGGAATCTTGTATGCCATTTCAATACTGCTCATAAGGCTCCCACTGGCGCCCATCAGTTAGGCCTAGCCCCTGAGCTTTCATCAAGCAAATTTCTTATGCGAACACTTATTCGTATGTATTTTAAGATAAAACCTCGCCCGGTGTTCGCCATCATCATCATCATCATCATCAGCTGCATTACAGTGTTTTTAGCTGACACAGTTTCGTTCATCGATGATTTGGGGAGCGTTGGGTGGGTAGCTGCGCATTGGAGGCGGTAGCTGATATGCCTGGTGCGTAAATACAGTGATGGGAGTTAACTTCTCATTGGGAAGACCAGGGGGTTGTGATTGGGCCATGTCTGTCAATGTCTCTAACCACTGGCGCGCCCTGTCTCGGGGTTCTCATCCATGAACACGATAATGATCAGTGTAGCTGAGTTTGTTGGTAATGACTTTCATACCTCGCTGCCAGGTCATTGTCTGAACTCCCCTGGCTCGTTTCCACCCTTCACGTGGTTGTGCGAAAAGAGCCATTGGAGGAAGTCGGTTGACTGGCATACGGAGCACGTGATCGAGCCAGCAGTGTGATCAGTTCATCTATCGTGGACGAGTTATTCTTTCGAAAACCATTCGACATACCTCAGCATTATTGATCCGGTGTTTCCACCAGACTGGGGCAACGCTCCGAAGATATCGATGGTCAAACACCGAAAGTCTTTTGACGTCTTAAGCTCGCAGCGGTCAGGTTTCTAACCCGTATAGTAACGTGAAGTGTACCGTAGCATTGTAAACTCGACTTGTGACTGATAAGCCGATGTCACGCCTACGCCACAGTTGAAAGCTGACCTGGTCTTCCCAATCCTGATGGAAATATCATCCTCGGCTAGACCACCGGAGTTGATGCAGCAGCCCAGGTAGGCTAATTTGTTTACTACCTCAATCGGTTCATCCGCAAGCATGAGACCAGGGTTCGAGCCCACCCAGCCTTGCAGCGGCACTTTACACTTTGCAGGTGTGAAGCGCATACCAAATCGTGAGGCAGAATTATTCGATGTTCGAGAGAGAGAGAGACTCAGCTAAAATTCACCTGTACAGCTTATTTAAAAGATTCTTCAACGGAGTGGCCGCCCCATGACCGCCTACGATTTTTCGTTTAGAACCATATTCAAGATATTGATTTGGGTTTTAGTACTACTTACGAGGTGGGTAAAAACTTTGGATAGGCCACTACCGATTTCGCCTTCCTAAATAAGACGGAGGTTCTGATGAGGAATCAGATTGGTCAATATCTGTCCCAGTATGACACAAAACACCATGGGGTTTGAGAAAGATGGTGTTAAACGATGAGGAAATCTAACAGGCATGCTAATTGGTGGGTTGGGGTGGGAGGGGGTGAGGTGAACAGGTGCTTTATGAAATGCGCATAGCAGGCGCAGCGTAGTGGTGGACTGTCGCGACAAACACCTCAACGAGCTAACTTGTACAGGTGGAAAGTAGATCAACTTGTTTTGCCAACGTTTCCTCCCCTGCGGGCGGAACGCTGGTGATGATCACGCGGAATACACTTGCTTGAAAGTCGGAAAAGAGTTTCGAAGTTTTAACCGAGACAGTATACATCAGAGGACGATTTGAGAGTTTTAATGCATCAGTGCTAATCTTATCAGATTCCTGGGACTGTTTTGTTCAAACAGAATGAAGCCAGTAACGTTTTTACTTCCCATAGTGCTCACATCAAAAGCAAAAGAAAGTTTACTGGGTACCTTAGCAGGGGAACCGCATTCGGGACGAGACGTGTGGTGGATTAGTTTCACAAGGCCGACATTCTATACTGTATGTTTATAGTGTATTCACTGACATTGTTTTATAGCATACTGTATTATACTAGACGCTATGCATTGTTCTTTACATATACCACAATAAATTATACCACGCGGTAATACACTAAACTACATACTACACTATACTACACTACACCATACTTTACTATCCTATACTATAGTATACTATACTTTATTATACTGCATTGTACTGTACTACACCACGCTATACTGCACTACACTACACTATACTATACTATACTATACTATACTATACTATACTATACTATACTATACTATACTATACTATACTATACTATACTATACTATACTATACTATACTATACTATACTATACTATACTATACTATACTATACTATACTATACTATACTATACTATACTATACTATACTATACTATACTATACTATACTATACTATACTATACTATACTATACTATACTATACTATACTATACTATACTATACTATACTATACTATACTATACTATACTATACTATACTATACTATACTATACTATACTATACTATACTATACTATACTATACTATACTATACTATACTATACTATACTATACTATACTATACTATACTATACTATACTATACTATACTATACTATACTATACTATACTATACTATACTATACTATACTATACTATAATATGCTGTAAGTACAGTGCACTATACTCTTTTTTGGCTGATCCTGCAATGGTCGTTCCAATAAAGGGACGTAGCAGGACCTAACGTTTCCACTTTGTCCCAAGACTACACGCTATCCACATTCACCCGCACCGGTCGGTTGGCTGATTGTCCTCCTGACATGACTGGACAATGGACAATGGACTGCTGCACATGGGAGGAGGGCTACCCGAGCTGAGTCATAACAAGAATAAGGCTTGAATATCTCATCCTGGTTTAAGTGACGTGGTTCAGTTGTTCGGGCTTGTTGTGCTGCTCATTCGTCGCTAACTAGCCCCAGCCAACACCCTATTCTCAACTCCAACGTGACATTAGCCTACGTACTTGATCGTCTTTTTGTTTCACTATCAAGACAACGTGTACGAGAACGAAGGAGAGGGGACTTGGCTATCGGCACTGTTAGATGCTGAATTATTCGGGTACATTGGCCAATCAGGTTACCTCATATAAGGATCAACAGTTTGACAGGGCGGTTCGTTAGCAAAAAGTTACTCAGCATCGACGTCTTACCAAAGCAACATCACGTCAACCTGTTACTTTTAGGAGGAAAGAGTTACTCAAAACATCCCGGTAGTCCCCTCTAAAATGTCTTGCTCCTTTTATCAGGAAGGTCAGATCCCTGAAAGTAACCCCAGAATGCCCGGAACCTAGTGAGACCCTAAAACGCCACCAAAATATCAATAGGAAATCCGGCAAGCATCCAGGCCAGTCAATCATTCAATCAATTCAGCAAAAGCCGATGAGTGTTCAGGCACGCCACAGAAGCACGACCGAATGTGATCAGCGTTCAGGCATTTCATAGAAGCACGATCGATGTTGATGGGTGTTCACTAAATGCCGATCAGACAGCCTAGATCATCGTCAAAAAGTGCTATTTAAATAGTGTGGGGCCGTTGTAACTTTTTCACTCGCACGCACTCGCTTGTTTGGAATACAGTTGTTGTGTCGGTGAGTTTTTTTCTGGCACCAGGCACTGGAGTGGGAACAGCAGTCAGATAAAACACTTCTCTACACAAAGACTCGTCGTTTTGATTTCGAAAAAAGTTGTTTATTGACGGCGCTACCATGGTCTGTCCTTCAGGTCCTCAGATTCCTGATATAGTCCTAGATATGACATAACGGCATGCATGCGATGTTATCGCAAACGCCAAGGTTTATAGACGCTGTGTTGTCGATGTCCACATCTTCACTAATATTGTGTATTTGCCTGTGTATTTATTTGCCTCAAGACAGCGTCCAACTGTACGCAAAATATGTATGTCGAGGTTCATCGGAGATTTCGAGTTGAACTGAAACTTCCCGTCTGGTTATTTGCTTTAAACGATTAGTTTCGCTGGTTGCTGAGATTTCGGTCACCCCAGTTCTGATCACACAATGACTGGCTGTGGTTCTGCTACTCTCGTCGTTGGCACAAGGTGAACTTCAGTTCTTTGTTTTTCAAAATACAGGCTGTCGAGGAAGTCTTTAACAGGTTGGGGAAAGGTGAGAAGCAGTTGGTCAAAAAATAAACGGACCCCCTCCCCGCCCACAAAGAGCGTGCCGTAGGAGCCAAGGGTTATGTTGTCCAAGTAAACCTTGACCCACTTGGTCTGTCTACTTGAACTCCCCAAGTAGACCATGTACACGAAAGCGGAATCAAGGGCAAGTCTCATTCTACACCATGGGTTAGCATTCCCAGATATTCTGCTTAAAAGGCGTCCAGATGACACAGTAACGCACTCTATCGGACTTAAAATAACACGGAGTGTTCAGCACACTTGGTTTTCAGGTTCTGAACCAACAGGAAAATCATCTGGACTCCTGATGAACTGCCCAAGGAGAAGAGTTCTTGAGGCGAACCTACAAGACTTTGTAACTGATAATGAACTGCCTCTCTGTCTGATCGGTTCCATGAAGAAACCTTGTGTGTGCACTTTGTACCGAAGTTGACGAACATAAGACACCACGAAAGTCAGCAGCACATGATGAGTAAGTTCACTCAACGACAAGATTGTTTGATTGCGGACAAGAAGCTGAAGGTCACATTGCACTTGCTATGGAACTAAATTACTTTGGTTCTTTGCTGCTTTAGTATTTGTCACAATCAGTCCAATTTGGGTTCAAATAGAACATAAGGTTGACGGAAACTCGCGGACTGCGCCTACCTGATGAGCCTCAAGAAGGGCGAAACCGGTCGTGGGTGTTGTCGAATAGTTTTCAGCAACCTTGTGAGTAGTTTACTTTGGTTCACTTTGTGACCGCTCACTCTCTCGTGAACTAGAATGAGTGGGCCCCAGGCTTATTCCTAAATGTGGCTGTCATGAAGCACGATCATTAGCAAGGTCATCCGGTTCCCCCGCTTGAAGCCACAGACTGTATGAGGACACGGTCGTTCAACAGGACTAAATGCAGGACCAAGTCATTTAGGCGTTCACCCATCGATTGTTTTCTAGTTAAAGCACCGCACTGTGTTCTAACATTTGGGTAATTTCCTGATTTCATGCCTGCCTAGTTCCTCCTCATCAGTTTAAACGGAACAACCCAGGTGGTGGTCGTGTACTTTCCTCATGGATGTTTTTGCATCCTTCGAAGGTGGCCTCAGTCGTCGAAATAAGGGTTAGAAAAGAGGCCACGAGAAGGGAAGCATCTCACAGTCATATCACTGTGTACACTGCGGAATACGGGAATTATAGTGCACAACACAGCTAGTCTGTCACCCAATGAAGAGAGGTTACTGACCTGAGAAGTGTGTGCCTGGGTTTTCGGGCTAGTCCCAAACCAGTGTGGAATTCTAAACTATAGGCTAGCCCCGTCTGAGGTAGTACCAAGCCCACCCTTCAAGTTACAGTAATTCCGCAATAAATAATCATTCCTTTACATCTTCTCTCAATCACGTGAATTGTGCATTTTAATCCATATTGTCGCAGAGTCACATGACATTCTGACTAAATCTAGGTGCAAGCGGTCAGCTGACAAAATGAACTCTTCAGTGGTATATATACAGCATACAATATAACTGCATATATACAACAGTGCCATGGAAACAAATTGATGGGTAGACGGAATGCGGTATGACGAAGGTTAGGCAATCTCCTTCACGTCAGAAGAGAAAAGTGCTAACTAACGTTGAGCTGAATGAAAATCCGACTGAAGTTCGCACGAGCCCAGCTGCAGTCCATATAGTTTCGACGGCAGTTCTGACAGCTTCATTTGTCAATCACGAAGCTTTTACGCCTTCGTTTAATCAGATTCTAACTCACCTGTAAAGTAATTTGGTTTCAACCGGAGCAGCTGACGCCCTCATTTATGTTACTCTTCAACTGAATGTGTTGCACGAGGGCCACCTGACATTCAGCTGGCTCAGATAGTACATAAGACTGACTGCACCTACCTGCTAAATCTAACTATCAGGAAGGTCAAATTCCTGAAAACAACTACTGAATGCCCGAGATCTACTGAGACCCTCAGCTCTGCTAGGTGTTGACCAGCCAGACAACGCCCCCTCAATATACAGCGCCTCACAGCCTTCTATCAAACCCAGACAGCGCGAGTCAGCGCTGCTCAAGGTCAGACAACGCCCCCGCAGTATGCAGCGAGTCGCAGCCTATACCAAGACCAGACCGCGTGCGTCAGCATTGGACCAAGTTAGACAGTGTCCCACCAATGACTAGCTTGAGTGGTATTCTCGCACTCGCACGTACTCACACTCTCGCGCTCGCTTGTTCGGAATATAGCTGTTGTGTTCCCTTCTGTGAGTCTTTTTTCCCGGCATTAGGCACTGGAGCGGGTCAGCAATCAGATACAGCAGATTAGCGAATCAGCAGACATAACACTAACGAAGGCCTGTCGAAGAGTTTTCAGCAACTTTATTAGTAGTGTGCCTTCAACAAGGGGTAACCGTCTCTGACCGCGCTTCTCCGCTCTCACAAGATGCGGAACTACCAGACAACCCTCAAGATACCTTATGCGAAATAGTGCCGGTGAATTACCGAACTGTGTCCAAACTGATCGTTTTACCTGACGGTTGAGCAACACTCAAAGAACATAAGCTTACAAAGAGTGGTCAATCCAAGGAGCCTGACAAAATGAAACCTGGACAAAATCGCACACCATACCAAACGGACTGGCACAGCTGAACCACTGACAGCTGGCTCAGAATGTGTCCCCATTTGTCCCGAAACAAACCGGTCCAGCGGGAAATGATCCTTTGGAACCCAAAACTCATTCGTTATGTTCTTAATTCTTTTCCGTTTGAAACTCAACAGCATGGTGACAGCTGGTAGGCCGACAGCTGAAAATGACATCTTATGGCGAATGCTATCTCGTTTGCCGTTCTGAAGAAAAAAACTCATCAGGATTTATAATCAATAACAGGTCATTTACTTTCTTAGGTCAGTATAGAGTCGATCCACCAGGCAAATTTATACATCAAACAGTCTCATCCGACTATACTCTAGGTCATTTTTAGGTCTTTCAAAGGCGTTTTTGCACTCCAATCATTGCCCAGCGATGGCAGGGCGGCTAGGTAGAGCAGTAAAACAGAACTTATTTAAAAGAGGTGAGCATGTGTATACTCTTAAACAGCAACCTCCTTAGATGGGACTCGAGCCTGGGTTCCCATACAAGATTCTCCCAGAAGTCTATCTTTTCAAAAAATATTCTATTTAGTAAGTAGTAACGGAAGCGCTACTGTGGAAGAAACACCTCTAGATATTTTTTTATCCTTCGGAGGCCGGGAACTTGTTGTACATCTTCAGGTTGCTGACCGGTGAGGAGTTTCAAAACACAACCAATCAATAACCATAATGAACAGATCAGGCCATCACCGGAATAAATCAATCGCTAGACACACCAATCACATTTTCAGCGGTTGCACTGCACCCGAGAAATCAAGACATTTTGCGTCTTCCTGATGAAGACAACTACAGTTAATAAATGCTTCGATGCCAAGCGTTACGGTCTTCGTCACATTGACAGGGAACCGAATGGATGAGCCACCCCTCAGAAACATGGTAACCAAAACGGGACTGTTTCACTTTCTATCAAGTCAGCATGCAAAGTTCAACAACAGTTCAACAAGGTCGGGAAATCAGCTCATCTCCGTCTAACCGAATACTACTTCTGGCTGGTCCGTTGACGTAATTGTGTGCTGTACGAAGTTAATCGCTATACTCATCTTCTTTTCAAGAGCGTTGTTTTCACCAAACCGTCTACGAAGAGGCCCAACCTTATGACAATGCTGGGCGATTAAACTCGCGTAGGCTATCCAGTTTAAGTTTCGTTTTCTCCCCACATCTGTTGTTGGGATGTCCGCCGCGATTATTGGAACTTTAGGTTGTACTTGCTCCGGCTTACACAGATATTGTTCATCCACACTCATCCAGCGAAGCATCACCATTTTCCTCATCATCTACGTACAACTTTGTTGTAAAAACACGGATAGTCTGTCTGACTGTTGGTTGGAAATAAAATGTCATCTACATCAAGTATCCGAACCACTTGGTTCATATGACTAACCAGTTGAACTCTTCCTCATCCCCAGTAATATGATACAACAAACGAACCACTTTCCACGTTATGCCAGTTAAAATTCAACAAAAGGCAAGGAGGGGGGTTCCGCAGTGAAAAATAATGCGTTTGATTTAAGCTTATCCAAACAAATCTTCCCGTATCCGATTATTTCATTTGACGGGAAACTTGGGACAGTTTCCGTTTTTTCCCATTCCTAATTCTACTCACAAACTACTGACTTGCACCCGGTACATCCGTACCTATATCCGATTGTTGTGGGTACACTTGTACCCTGGCCTATCTGGTGACGATCAGCTGATTAGCCAGATCGATAATCGAACTAATACGTTTGTTGCACGTGGATCCAATAAACCAATAGCATTCATTAGAGGAGCGGATAATCATTTTGATTGCACAAATGGTATCCTTCCTAACAGGCTATGGAATCCGCAAGAACCAGGGACTTTCTCCAAAGGCGTTGTTCTTTGTATTCGAGCTGACTGTTGTGGCAGTTGTCTATTGAGATGAATGGGGACGAATGGAAGCACAAGTTAGCAAAAGCTCTATTCACACTATTGTGTAGGAATTTTGGACGAACTTGCTAAACGTAAATAGATAGGGTGAAATAGGAGTGATAAGGTTTTTTTTAAGATTACTAGTGGCGGGTTCATGGGAGAATTTTTATGCAGCCTTCTACTGTTGAGTCCAATATCCTCAAAACAGAATCCAAACGTACCAGTCTGGGACGTCCTGTAACGCTAAACCGACACTCGTGGGGTTACAGAAACACAATACGAATCAATAGGAAAACCAACCAATCAGATGAAGGGAACACGGACATCTGATGGGACAAACTTACGCGAGCAAATATCATAAACTATTGATCGAGTGAGTGCAGGGCGAACCAGCTCAAGACGTGTACGACATGGACTGTCTTGGCAAAAACTGGAAACTGCTCGTGATGAGTGGTTATGCGTGGATCTTTCTAACTAGAGCAGAATGCGATACAGCACTGTTCCTGTAAGTCCCGGGGTAATAGCCTGGATGTAGATTGCTTTGGAGTTGCTTTGAAGACGAAGGCTGATTAAATTCTGATTAAAATTTATTGCAGAACCTAGTCTATTAGAATATTTTCAAACATTTTTGGCAACCAGGATTTCTCTGGGGGTATCTGTCAAGTGGATTCGTTCTTACAACCTCGGAAAAAACAGGACAGTACAACGAGACATCAGGACTAAAAGCGGTAACGACTTCTTGGGACTGACTCTAAGAAAGCAAAAAGAGCAGGGATTTAAAACTGGGACGACTGGAGACAAGCTGACCTTTCTAGCCCATTGCAATAAAATACGAAACACTTGAGCTTGTATATTTTTTATAGGCAGATATCACATGTATTTCAGGAATTCGTAGCAAAATACGGTTAGCAAAACTCACAAAAGAGAAAGCTGATAACGTTGACAAACTGATGGCCATATTTAAGACAGGGACTAAATAGAATATAATCTTAGTTTGGATTTGGTCCTGCAACTGAAGCTCAGAAGCACTGTGTGACTGTTTCATCCCTATCGGGAATCATCAGCAATGCGCTCCTCACGAAACTTCGGAGAGTTTCGAACCCGCAACCTTCCGTTCCGGGGTTCAACACTTGGCCATTTTGATCACGAGCTTCTGACCAGCAATGTGATTAGATCTCACTTAGACAGGACACAGCGCCACTCATTTGTCAATGAGGGAAACCACATCACGTGGTCATGTATTGACTGGCTCCTCGACTTATCAACAGAACAGAACTTCAGAAGAGAATTGCTAGTGAGGACGATGAAGTTAATAATAGAATTATTAATACTAATAACAGCTGTAATGATGACGAAGGCAATGATAATGCGGATCTTCGCGTCAGTCAAATGTGTAAACGCCTGTTGAAGGGTCCAAAAGCTGTCATTTTATGACTCTCCCAATAGTGGACACGGTGAACGTCAGTGGTGTGATCATGTGACTGCCACGGTCCTAGAGGGTCTTAATAAGCACAACTTTGCTTTCCAGTGCTATGGAATAACCTATCCAAGGCACAGTCTGTAAAATTCTGGGGTACACTAACTGATTAGGGGTCACCCATGGTGCGCAGACGGTAAAAATACGGATAAGATTACCACCATCATTTTTGCTGTTGTTTGCATTTGTTTGGTGTCTGTTGTAGCCGCACTTTTCAAATTAATACCGTACAACATCGTCCAAAGTCAATAAAAGTACTTCGATATCGTACATGTTATAGCTGAAAAACGAGAGGGACCTTGTGCAGTACATTCAACTGAAGACCGTCAAAAAGCAGAGGTATTCACTTGAGTCTCCTACCAACACCAAACTAACTAGGAAAGGAGTGGATACGTACAATTTTGGATACAATCTGGAAATAAGGTTGACTGAAACTCGGAGACTATGCCTGCCCGAGGAGATCTCAACCGGTGGTGGGCTCTTGAGGAGTCTTCAGTAGCCTTAGTTGGATGGCTCCTGGTAAAATATCACGTATTTTCTGGTTATTCTGCGACACTGAAACAAAACCATCCGCGAGAGTTAAGCTTGGAATTCGATTATTCAACTTGCACACGTGTGCGATTGGCGACCGCGTGACACTGCGGTAACAAGTGATAAAACGCGGCTGATCTCGCTGTGTCCAAGTGATGAGTTCCATACAGGGCGAATCATGGGTTGCTGTTCACGACAAATCACGTGCTCTGGTTATACTTAAAGTCTTCAAGCCTCAACTGGTGTGCTACTTGTCGGATCCTCAAAGAGGATCATGAAAAGTGGGGAATAACATACGACTTCTTCCAGATTGTCATATTACCAGACAAATTCCACTGGTGACGCCGAATTACATCGGAGAGGTTTCTAGAAAGACTGTGAGGATGACTTTCTCGGGGGAATCACGCATGTTCTTCGTTCTCTGACACGATTTTTTTAGCGACGGTTAGCATGACTGTGGTCAGCAGTTCCAGTCAAACAGCTAGAGGCGCCTATGAATCAAGCATCGCATCGATCCCAACTGATGTTCACTCAACGGCAAGATTCGCCTTCGTTATCATGTTCCGTTTCAGCTTGCATGGAGTAAGGTTCAGTTACGTCCTCACTCATGTCACATTAAACTTGTTCGAAAAAACCTATGTGAGCCAAGTAACACTCGCAATCCTCTCTGTCGAAGGTGAAAGAACTCTGGACTCTGCTTAGATCTCCTGAATTTATGTTTTCGTTGAACCAAGCGCAACTCAACTCACTTAACAGTCAATTGTCTCTCCTTTGCTCACTAAAGAATATTATATGAAAACAGAATTTGAGCAGCACAAACATTTGGAGCAGAAGTCCCAAAACCTCAATCGTTGCTTTGCATCTTCGCTAACCTACAGCAAGTTACACGTGCTCGTCTGAACACGTCCAGAACGTGTCCATCGGAACCGATCTGATTATACAGTAAAACAAAAATCAGACCGTTCTTGCACAAGACGGGTCGGTACCATCATGTCCGTTGAAGTTGTATGTTAATCAACTGACAAAGTGTTTGTGCGACGTGTCATCAGGCTGTTGCTCAAACTTTTATCGGTGTCAGTCGAGTGCGTGAAAAAGCGACACCGTACAACAATACAGTAAAGCGTAATGTTTGTATTTGTTTGCATTCGTAAGTAGCGTCCACGCATACTTAACTGTTCTTCAGAAAGTAGTCAGTGCCGGTTCCACACATAAAAATCAGACGGATGCAACTTTAAGGGATTAAATCGTGCAGATGTGGAGCGAGAATGCTGCTACTGGTTGGGTTGTACTATTGCACGACTCAAGGGGCATGGCAAAGTAGGAGAAATCGGAAACGCACACACACACACACACACACACCGATAGTCGGACGTGTGCAGCGGCACATGGAATAGCAAGGTCAAATGGACTGTTCCGATAGAGTAAAAAATACGACTTTGTTACCACGCTGAGGGTAGCTAGGAGGAGCTAGGTGGCTAAAGGTTTCTTGAAAGCAACGAAACAAAATACGAAGCAGAAGAGGTACGGGCTTCGTAGCTTTGCATAGCTACGTCTGGAGTACACTACAGTAGTTTTGATGAACATGTCATACACTGTGATGAGTCTGTTATGTAATGTGGGGTCAAACGACCGTACATACATGTAATCTCATTAACTGATGTCAACCGTAGTCTTGATCCTTTTGGCTAGTATAGCAGTGCTCAACGGAGAACTGTTAAGTCCATTCCAAGCCTAACTCGGTTGCCAGCATCCACCAGTTAGGTGATTGTAATCAAACTTGTTAGGCAGTGACCTCGAACGAGTCCCGACAAATGCGTTTGCGTTTGAACTGTGTGCTTAGGTCTACGGCAGCAGGACATGAGGCTGCATCGCTTGTCAATTAATTTTGAACTCTGAGAATGGACGGGGGTAATCGGGTTTTGTCTCAGATCTCCTTTGAACTAATTACGACCAGTTGAGAAGTGTTTACGCTGTCTTCCGTTCACTGACATCCCAAGGGTTGGACAGACAAACTGACATTCGTGGCCGTTCTCCGTTTGATGCCAAGCACCCATCGCCGTGTGCGCTCGGTTTCGCGTAGCTTCGTTTGGCTGAATGCCTTAGGATCTCGGCAAGTTCGCTTGTTCATGCAAATACTTTTAGGGTGTGACGGTTGTCAAGATGGTCTCCACTTAGGTCGCTTATATTATCACAGTGCACCGTAGTTTCGTTGCTTTCATTTCAGTTTCAGCTGGATATCTGTCGATTCTTCTCCCCGACTTGACCACGAACTAGTTCGACCGTTCTGTCTTTTCCATCATCCAAGACGATTTTGCTTCATCACCGAGCCAATCACACTGTAAGATATCTTACTTGCCGTGCATTCGACTAACCTAGTTTTAAGGGGAAATTCCACAGTGTTAGGGACCCTCTGTAAACTAAGTCTAGGTACAAAACTGCTCCAGTCCCGGTTGATTTACATGCACCCGGAAGGATATTTTAATCAAGTCGATTCCCTGTACGGCGTGAGACCGCCAACCAGATTGGATTACTAGTTGCCCCTAAGATTCCGCTGCTGTTTTGTGTAGAACCAAAACCGAGCCGTTACTCCAGTCCACAGACGTGCAACACCCCACTGTTAGGTTCTTGGCTTCGTCCCTGTTCATGGTGACGACAATTCAAACTGACTGACTCGGTCTTCCAAACCTGAACTCACCTGGTTACCGATGGCCAGGTAACAGGAGGGGAGAAGAACCTCACGGAAAATTAGGACGCAGCAAGAGCACAATTCACAGTGGATGTTTGAAAACAGTGTCTCACGAAAAATGTGCAATCAAACGTAGACTAACTATGAAACTGTATGATTTGAAGATTAGCGATACCAGTCGGTGTAAACACCTATGTAAGTCTAGGTACAAAACTACTCCAGTCCCGGTTGATTTACGTGCACCCGGAAGGATATTTTAGTCAAACCGATTCCCTGTACGACGTGAAACCGCCAACCAGATTGGATTACTAGTTGCCTCTAAGATTCCGCTGCTGTTTTGTGTGGAACCAAAACCTAGCCGTTAATCCAGTCCACCGACATATAACACGGCACTGTTATGTTCTTGACTTCGTCCCCGTTCAGGGTGACGACAACTCAAACTGGTTGACTCGGTCTTCTAAATCTGAACTCAGCTGGTTAACGATAGCCAGGTAACAGGAGGGGAGAAGAACCTTACGGAAAATTAGGACGCAGCAGGCGCATCCAGCTACAAGGTGTTTTGTCTTCCGGCGTCATAGTGAGAAGCATGACTAAAGTAACTCATTCTGGTAGTCCCTGGCGGACTGTAAACCCAACCGGCAACATTTTGGTCCGTCTTGGCCAAAAAACGGTCAGCCGATTCATGCCCAACACCGCACTCAAACGACAATGCAGTCTGACAACTCACGCTGTCTCCTGGGGATTTATGAAAACCAGTTTCTGAAAGCCGACTTATAAAAAATCTTATATGATTCTGGATTCCAAGCCTCTGAATTGAGATTGAACTGCTAGGTTAGCTTGGTCTATCGATTTTTTCTGCACTGTTCCTTACTGGTGTACGCACCCATGCACTTTTCAGTTTTGTCGGCAAGTTGTGGATTTAGAAGCATTCTTTCTTATCTGTGTCATTTTGAATTTACAATAATCTGCCTCAGCTTGGTGTCTCAACCACCGTCTTATGGATTTCCAACTATTTTGGTACAAAAGCACCCTCTCAGATACTTTTGTTGTACTCACCGGTCACGTGACGCGTCCTCCTTTTTCTCCCTGTTGAACATCAGCTGTGAACAGATACTTCAGTCCGACTCCACCACAAAAGTTCAACATTCAACGAAATTCCGTTTTCTCTCTACTATAAATTGTGACTTGGAGTTCTTTCCTATCCTCGGCTTTCCACTCCAGTTCCTGACCACGATGGCGATGCTGCTCAAACTCTTGATGTCCTTTAGCCTCCCACCCCCATCTGTTTACGCTGCCCCACGGTCCTTCATACCAGGGCCTTGACAGCTTTCCTCACCCCTTTTCTTCCCAAAACCGTTCTCCTTACGCTTATCCTGGTCCCTGACGATAATTTTCCACTTAATGGGTCGCTATGCATCAATTTTGCAATACCTATTTTTAAAAGGCTGTTTTTCGGAGGAAAATTTGGCTGTTTTGCGTGCTTTTTTTCAACGGTACCAGTCAATTCTCTCCAGATTTCTTCAAATCGAAGAACTAAGTATTCCTACAATGGTTTACCGATTGTTCTTATCTTTGGTTAATAGAGAGGGAAAGTGGACTGTAATACTTGGGCAGCCACGTTCCTGGACATGAATACGTCGCTTCGAGTATTGCCTGCTTGTTTATGAAAGACAGTAGCCAGTCCAAATTCCTCGCAGCAGTCGGTCAACACCTCCAATGTCTTTCCACACTTGGTTTATCTAGAAACTCCAAAAGTCCTCCTCTAAAATAAGCGTGGTTGGAGACGCTGCAAGATATGGCTGCCAACTGATGTCAGTGGCGATCTTGTTGTCAGTTTCTATCCAGATTGCCTGAATGAGTGTTTGGAGGTGTAGGCACCTCGGAATGATTGTAGAAAGGCAGCAGTAAGTCCCCTCCCCGTCCATCTTTATTCTTTTCTTCAAAATAAGGCTTTCAAATAAACCATGGTTGTACGGCAGCGAAGCATCGGTGTTGAACACTGATGTCTCCGACTCCCCTAACTCAGTGCCAGTCTATCCAGCCTGTTCGGCTGGCTAACGGGGTCTGGTATGAGAACAGTCTTGCCCGAATTTCTGAGCTACACCCAAACTGGACTACTTGACTTGGAATGCTTTTGCAAATAAGAACGGAGAGCGTCGTCCCGCAGAGTATAAGCGCTGGAGCTCCACGCAAGGTATTTATGTGTCCCCACATTTTCAGACAAAATCACTGTGTACTTTCCTGCTCTCAGAGTCCCGATAAACTGAACCTGTGCGATAACCGGGTGCGCAACCATTCTCGGCTGGGACTGGCCGAAATGTCTAACACTCAACCCTTTCAAGTCCCATGATGTGTTGACCTCCCAGTGTAACTCTGACCCTAAACTAAATCTATTGATGAGACTCACACTTTCAGCCTTGTCTGAAAACTACCCGGTGTTACTATCACGCTGAACTGTACGAGACGTATTATGATTCCTAATCCGTGAACAAACATCACCTTAGACGCTGCCATTCCTTGATATTTACAGACAAGTGGACATCCATCGATTCCAAGTCAACTAACTACGTTGTTGGTACACCGCAGTTTATTGTCCACTTGGTCTCACACTTGGACAAACATGGATAGAGAGTGTCAGAAGTGAGCCATAGTGATGTATCTGATGCAGATGCAGGGGTGGTAGCAACTACACACACACACACACACACACAGTTCAGTCTCCATGCCATTGCCCCATATTCTGGACTCGTATCAGCTTCACAGCGTGTCAGTCACATTTAATGCAATGGATGGGGCTTCTTGAACCAAGCAAACGATCGGTACTTCCACCAATCAGTTTATGGAGGTATATGAATACTCTGTTGGGGTGGGGCTGGAGAGACAACTGTATATGCTAGCCAATTGTGGTCCAGCTCAGGGCCAAGTACACTGAAATATCTGCACACAACCACCTGGACGTCGGACTGCGGGACTGAGTTAACCCACCTTGCGCCTTACTTATCAGGATAATTGTTAACTTCGTGATCCTGTTCGAGTAACTTTTTGACGTTATAATTCTCGGGTCAGTCGAGCATGTAATTAGCGGTGGTATTCCGGAGAACGAACAAACATTTAATTTAGCTACTCGGTTTTCCGAGTAGTATAGAAATAAGCCAGCAGGTATATCCAAACGAGGAGCGACTAGGGCTGCGAGTTGGCCCATAGACTGCGGATATTCAACACCTTGAACAATAGGTTTGAGGTTAAAACTCCGCGAGTACCGAGAGTGCACCAAACAGACCCGTTAGAAACCTCTCAGTAATATAATTCTCGTGAAAAATAACCGAACCAGAAACATTGTATAACCTCCCTTTATATTCATGAAAAATGGCTTGCCACAGACAGTGCCACTTTGTTGGCCAAATTTTCTCGATATGTCTTAATTCCGGAGCGTGGTTCATTTGTACCGTAGGACACCGTGAAGTGACATCAGTCAGTGAAATAACTGATCACCATTCGAGATAACACCACTGTTTTGCCTTTATTCCTCGGAGCACCAAAAACAAGGTGAACCAAGAGAGTACTCCTCACATCCTATGCTTGTCCTGAACTCCTCGGAAACCCATAAACAAGAGATTCATATAGGATTCAGTTGAGTCTCGCGACAGGACCAAATTTTTTGCGCAAGTGGGACGAGATGACTCAGTGGTTAGAGCGCGAATTTACTGACCAGGAGGTCCGTGTTGCGAACCAGATCACTGCATCTCGACTTCACCTGTCTAGGCTTGGGCAACCTGGCATTATCCCAACTCGGCATGGCAGATCGGCACCGAAATGGTGTTACAGCTGAATGATTACCCTTGGGCGAGATGGCTCAGTGGTTGGAGCGCCAAATTACTGACCGGAAGGTCCGTGGTTCGAACTCGGCCTCTGCCTATCGACTTCCCGTGTCTAGGTTTGGGCAGCCTGGCAGTATCCCAGCCCTCGTACCTACTTCCGGTGGCATGGCAGTTAGACACCGCAAGTGTGTTACAGCTGGACGATTATTCATTTTTTATTATTGATGCAGCGCTGCGTAGAGATGCAAAACTGACAGAATCCAGTGTACCAAGTGTTGAAACATGAAGTCCAGTGTGGTACTCCATGAGCAACACATCACGCGATCCTACCACCAGCCTGATACGACTTACTGCCACCACAGGTTCTTGTGAACAGAAAAGCGTATCTTTCGACGAACCATCTTTTGTGCTGATGGTGTGGTTGAATCATTTCGATGCCGCCAAGTTGCAATGTAACTCATCTAGGTATCAGTTGGACTTAATTGCCAAGCGGAAGTTCTGCATCGAGTTGGGTTCGATGGAGACCAGTGGAACAGATACGTCTTCAGGGGGTCATACCTCGAATTTCCTACAACCGGATTAGCGTACACTACCAGTGAAGCGTTCAGTCGAAAACATTAGATGTATCGTTATGAACTGATGAGAACGCTAACATCAACAAGACACCCATAATTGTGCAGAACAACAACCTTTTATGAATAGACCAGACAAACAAATTCTTCCGTTCCTTCCGATAGTCCCGAGGAGATCAACCTATCCGCCACGAAGATGTTGGTGAAGAAGTGTCCCACTCTTCCGGTTTATCTCCCGTAGTGACCTAGTGGATTCGGCAATGGCGACGGATGCATTGGACACTGAGCACAGAATATGTTTAAAAAATGTGGAACTTTTGGGACGATTACCACAAACACTAACGATCTAGGTAGTGAAAATCGCTGAGCATCCCAGCTTGACTGTAATAGAGGGCGTGGAACTGGCAAGTGTCTGTAGAGCGGTTTTAGATCAGCCGAGATGACACGAAGCAGTATGGCGGTTGAGTGAGATGATGTGGGTCTAAAAGTACAAAAACCCTATACAAAAAAAGCAAGACCCCAAAATCCTGATTCAACTTCACGACATCTCCGTGTTGATCATTCACACGAGCCAGCAAACGAACAATTCTGATTGACACCGATCAAGCCGGTTGGTCGTGAGAAATCCCACCAATTGGTTCTCTGACTGCCTCCAAACTCGGTCAACCTGGTAACTTACTCATTTGGCTTGAGGAAGCTTTTGTGTCAAAATCGAAACGTTACCCAGCAACAACTCCACCGACTGTTTTCCCCAACCTCTCTGCACATGTCCTCTCTCTCTTTTCATATTTCGGTGACTCCGTCTTGCATGTGTAACGTCATGCTGCTACTTTTGACAACTGTCTATTTGCTAACGACGGGTTGTGTTCTATAAATTCAGTCTGAAAATTCTTGTCGTACGTTCTAGTCCCTCCCCAGAGAGAGAGAAGCAACTGAAGAAAAAGCGCGTACTTCGTCTGGGTTCGGAAAAATTGACAGACACTGAGTAATTTTTCATCTAAGATCCACGTGGTACACCAAGCAAACTTGCAAAATAAATTAACACGTCACACCACGTCGTACTGTGTACACTCTGTTAAACTATTCAATAAAGCGAATGATCCGCAGCTGGGTAGAACCCACGTCGGTTCAGGCGCTTCTGATGTATGGAATTTCTTGCTCCCGCGACTGTAACTGTTGTCTTGGTCTGTGACAAAGTCGTTTGAGTAGAAAAAGCGTCCCCTCTCCACCGTCAAACAAAGCTGTTGTCGCTCTCATTCGTCACGTTCATCAAGTGCGTTTCGAACCCGTTTCCTCACATCAGTAGCATAATGACTATGCACGCATCGCCAGGCCAACTCAATAGCTTTGTACAGCGGAAGCCGTCACAGTAAGGCTAAAGCGTCTCGTATGTGTCCACTCCCCTTGGCGGGTATATCGAACCCAAATTTGCACACTCTCCGCAACTGAACGAATGACGTACCACATGACCATCGCTCATCATTCCCATTCAAACGACGGAGTGATTGAGAACCAGCAAGTTCTATTATGGCCCCGTGTCGATTCACTCGTCGTGTGGTCTGTCTCGCTAGTCCACCAGCCCAGTTCTAGGCCAGAGGATTTCCGCCTCAGTCTATGGTTGACTTTCCACAGAATACTTACCCAATCCACCTCACTCCACACCTCGCAATCCTCGGAAATACGGGTTTTTGATCGTTCGGCAGTGCCAGTACACTTTAATCCCCCCTCTCTACTGGACTGGAATAACCAGTAAAATACTCCATCATCATCGACAACATAAAATCAGTGTTCAACACTGATGCTTTGTAACCATAATTTAAGCTCTTTAATCTAGTTTGGTGTCCAAATCGAGGTCGCCAGTGTGGCATGTCAGTCGGCTGATACCTGACTGAAGTGTGATTGATGAGCCCAATAGTGGAGACCCTACTGTGTGCTGGAAATGGTACAGCACAGCTGATGGGACAAGCGCGACGGACATTGCCTCTCGACCTGTGGAGAGATACATTTGGCGGGGACAATACACTGATTCTCTCCCCCACACTACCGATTTTCTCGGGCTACATCCACTAGTAATCAATTAAGCTGCTCAGAGTTCCGGGGTTTGGTAAATGAATTAAGACGTGAAACCGGGTACGTCAACTTCGTGATCGTCACTGGCTCGCTCGTCAAAATTGTAACACAGTGCTACCTATGAGGTAAGTAACTGGAACAACAAAATGTTATTCACTGGCCTGGATCTGTGATTTGTTCCAATGTATACAAGGTCTAGTTATCTGTCGGACGACACAATGCACTTGTCTTGTGCTGAAGCAGGGAGGTTCTCGAAAGGACACTCCAAACATCTCAGCTTATCGCCGAACATGATACAAGTGTGAACCAATCGGTGGAAAACTACCGGAAAATAACATCCTCTGTCTGGTTACCAGGAAATTCAAGTTGAGCAGAATTGGAATAATTACACTAATCTCTGTTTGGCAGTTGGATAACCCTTGCCCGAATTGGACGGATTTCGACAAATACACTCATTTGCCTATCGATTTGTTTTTCACGGGAGATTCACCTGGAAACAAACTGAATCTCTCGTTCATGAGGTGCTTAAGCAATTTGGGTTCAAGTAGAACATAAGGTTAATGGAAACTCGGGGACTGCACCTGCGTGATGAGCCCGAGGTGGAAGGGCGAAACCGGTCGTGGGCTGTCGAAGGATTTTCAGCAACCTTATGAGTAGTGCATTAGGACTATACATGTATCGCGATATCTCGAATATCGTAGCGACTGGAACATGAGGCGGCCTGGTGCAGCACACTCAGTTGCCCGGAAACATCACAAACGAGAGATTCAGCTGGGTTCCAGGTGAGTCTTCCGTAAAAACTAAATTGGTACGCAAATGAGTGTAATTTCATCTGTTCATCAGCGCATTATCGGAGACGGTTATTTGCAACACGAGGTGCTCTAGGGATAATGTTTTTTTCTTTTTAAGGGAGCATCTTCAACGGAACATTTCCTCAACAGAATCGCTCCGGTAGCAATGCAAACTAAGATGAACAGTATCCAACATGTGTTGTTTTACTAAGGTGTTTTGTCGGTTAACGAAAATTTTCCTACTTCAACTGAATGTTCCCACTATTGCAACTGGCTTTTCTTGAAGCAGACACACGTCCACAACAAGGATAAAACAGCTGTACAGTGCTTCTCTACTTTTCAACACAGAATGACCTGACTTGTAGGATGAATTCTGAAAAATTTTGAAATCTCATGCTACCACTAAATTAAAAGTAAGCTACGCAGAAAGAAAGGCATTTAACAGGCTGCATAAACTGTTCATCTGAGAAGTCGTCACCCGAGGAGCCAGGAACCACGTGACCACGTGACGTGAATCGATTCACATTGGCTATAACTCTTGGTCACGTGCAAGTTACTCACAGTGCTTATCAACTGCTCGTAGTTGAACAATATACTCTTCAAATCGCCCTAGTGATTCGTGAGAGATATCCGATAAGGATCAAACGGCCGTCGAGTCTTTGGTATTGATTGGCTTTATTCAAACGGCGAAATTTCGGTTGGAAGATCTCATCAGAACCCAACGGAACGTCGGTTCGAGCAGAAGAATATCTATGAGTGATGCTCTGTGAATAAGTGTGGTTGTTCTCTACTTTCCACTGGAGTGTTTATGGTCACATTCAAGCTGGCACCGTACTTCTCCAACGAATTTGTTGCCGATAGAAATGAGATATTTAAAAGAACCTTTGTCACAAAAGTTTTCCAAAAGTGTTCGATCAAGAAACGCCACATCATATCGCGTGCCGGTTGACAGAAACACATATAATCATACGAAAAGGGTTCATAACCTACATCAATTTGGTGTGTTAAAGTAAGGAACTGAACGACTATGAGCACGTGACCACACACAGTGAGGTAGAACGAGTGCTCAGTCTGTTACCTTTCATAGAAGGCCACTACTCGGCAATCGTTGTTTTCAAGTTCCACAGACGTGGTCTTTACGGGGAAGATTCTTGTTCAAATTTACGAGTCTCGGTATTAATTATCAGGTGATCTTTCTCCAGAAAGTTTTTATACTCTATTAGAGAGGAAACTTGCATTTAACGTCCACCTAACATAATGCAAAGATTGATGATTTTAAGGCGGAAAAGGCTTGGAGTTAAACACTCAGTTACAAAGTACTATGCTGTTAACGAATGAACCCGTTGTATAAAGGTCACTTCATTTTTCAACTTGTGTGCTACATATCCAGCTGAAGGATATTGCAAACTGGAAATTCAGTTAGTTGTCCTATTTAAACAACTTTTAACTGAGCGAAATACACTCATTTCCATGCCAATTTGGTTTTGACAGGAGGCACACGGAACCCAGCTGAGCCTCTCATTTATGATGTTTTTAAGTTTGACGGAAACTTGGGGACCGTGCCTACCTGATGAGCCCCAAGTAGGGCAAAACCGGTCATGGGCTGTCGAAGTTTTCAGCGGCCTTGTGAGTAGCATCTTCTATGAAAATGTACTGCGATATCTTGAATATCGTACCAACCGAAACATGAGGCGGCTTTTGTGCAGCCCAATCAGTTGAAGAATATCATAAACGAAAGATTCAGCTGAGTCTCCCGTAAAAACCAAATTGATTTGCGAATGAGTGTATTTATCGAAATCAGTCGAATTTGGGTTCAAGTAGGACATAACGTTGACGGAAACTCGGAGACTGTGCCTAACTGATGAACCCCAGGAATTACGAAACCGGTCGTGGGCTTTCGAAGAGTTTTCAGCAACCTAGCGAGTAGTGTATTACGTCCAAAGTTATAACTAAGTCTGTTTTAGGCTTCAAATGGGACTTAAAATGATCACGAGAGTGAAACAGATGAGGGCTATCCAGAAGTTTTCATCACCCTTATGCGTAGTGTTACATCCAGAAAGAACCTAGTGTTGTTTGTCGAGACACTCGGGATTGTCCGGAAAGTAACGAATGGCATTCATTGTGACTGCCTTTTCCCCGCGACTTTGCGCTCTGTGTCTTTGTACAGCTTCTTGATGTAACTAAGGCCCGTATTCATGAAAAGGTAACCTGGAGCTAGTTGATAAGACAAAAATCATGCAGTAATTGACAGCGAGTTTTTGTTACCTTGCCATAAACTCGTCTGATTACCCATTAGTAAGTTACTCCCCCCCCCCCAAATCCCCTTTGTAAATCTCATTTCGTCCGCATGCTTCCCGTTTTTCAGAGGCTGATAGAAATCCAAGTATCATCAACATCAACCCACACCAGCAGTCACTGCTTCAACGAATTCAACAATCTTGACCTGTGACACAGTGCCTCCCCTAACGGAATCCCTCTCTGGAAAGTGCACCGGTTTTGTGTATTTGGCCACCGACATCTACCGCCCATAAGTCAAGATAAACAGAACCGTATCGCGTATAGCTAGCTGGACGTGTTGCTATGCTCAAACCGTTTGTAACCCATACACAATCTCGCGCGAACCGTCTGGTGGCCTGCAATTCGATATGACAGATTTGGCGACGCTTGGTGCATCAGGCAAACCATCCTCCGCGTCAGTGAGCACATTCAGCTTGCCACAAGAGGGATCGCAGGACCGTTGTTGCTTGAACATTAATAAAGCCGTGCCAAAGTAGACAATCTGTGTGGACTGGGTCAGCGAGTGCGTGACAGAAACCTCAGATCATCTGCGTTTCGCTGTTAAGTGTGTAGTACTACCACCGGCAACCAGTTGGACGCTCGGATAACTATGGTTAAGAAGCTCCATCTGAAACGCAAAACGGCAGGAAATGTCTGCTCGCGCACGCCTCCAAACGATGGGGGAAATAAACTAGCCACCCGGATAGACCAAGGAACTATTGTCCCCGCTATAAAACGACACTTTTATTTTGGTAAATTGCTATCTCTTTTTCAGCTGACAATGTTGAAGAGCTCTGGTGCGACAACGGGGCAATCTCATTACATTGCCTAATGCGACACACAAACTCAAGATACACGCCAAGGCACATCACGTGAGCTCCTCGACAGCTTCAGAGGGGCGCAGTGAAAGAACATAGATGTTGTAAGTGATAACGCACCTCCACAGTAAGTTGGGGTGTGTAATTGACGACAGCAGTGATAGGCTTTATCAGGAAGGTCAGATTCCTGAAAGCAACCCGAAATCTACTAAGACCCTCAGCTCTGCTAGATGTTGACCAGACAGACAACGCCGCCTCAATATACAGCCTCAGTCACAGCCTTGTATCAAACCCAGACAGCGCGAGTCAGCGTTGATCAAGGTCAGAAAACGCCTCCGCAATATGCAGCGCGTCTCAGCCTTGTACCAAGGCCAGACCGCGTGCGTCAGCATTGCACTAAGTTAGACAGTGTCCCTCCAATAACTAGCTTGTGACCGTTGTATTCTCGCACTCGCTTGTTCGGAATATAGCTGTTGTGTTCCCTTCTGCGAGTCTTTTTTTAGGCATTAGGCACTGGGGCGGGTCAGCAGTCAGATACAACAGGTTCGCGAGTCAGCAGACATAACAGGCTTCATATACCACCCCGCTTTCAACCCACAAAGAATGCGTCGCAAAGCAGGTTATCCAGACGAAGAGAAGACAGTTGTATACAGGAGGAACTTCTAAGGCGTCCTGACAGAACGGGAATACTGATTAGGTTGCTTGCGGCAAACCGTCACAAGTGACTGCCATCTTAGGGTGATTCACATCCGACCTGTTCATTCAGGTAGTTTGGCAACATGCACTTGCATTGTTTCCTCTCAGAGTTGGATGTTGGTACCCCCCCCCCTTTCGTAGAAACAAGCCAGTTATCCCGACCAAAGATGATACCTGCACGTTACGCTGATCCGTTGGTCGGCTCGAGTTCAGAGCGCCATCCAGCACGACTTTTTCACATGAGCAAGTGAGATGGTGGAAATCAGATCACCCGAATAAAACCAACTGTTGGAAACATGATTTCTAGCCAAGCATGGGAATGCAATGACCTCTGTTAACTCTAAGACTGCAATATGGTGGGGTGAGGGATTCAGTGTCGTTAACACGTTAAATCACTTTTCCTTACCACCCATACTATTCACCCCCAAAGTCCACCCAGAGTCTCGTTGCCCCCACATCTGCACACAGAAAAAGACCATCTACACGAGATGAACACAGCTCATCCTTCGCTGTATGGCTAAGGAATACAAACCCGGAATACCCTCCCCGAAATATGGCAATGCAGCTCACGACTTTGATGATACTCGGCAAAGAGGATAAGACAGCCCTCTCCGCGGTTCGTCATGTAACAAAATCCCTCTGTCTAACTCGAACCGCACGCGCGTGGACTCTAAATTTGCTCTTTTGTAGATGCTGGAAACAGGTGGAATGATGTACAGAAATACGGTAGCAGGACCCATCTCTCTCTGAAAAAAAGTCAAGAGTCATGTGCCAACAGTCTGTTTGTGTGCACTTGAGATAAACAAGCAAATTCGTATGTACGCATAAGCAGCAATTGCTCGATAAAGAAATGCTTAGATACAAAAACCCGCGGTGGATTGGACGAACGAAGATCCCATAAGATCCCATGTCCGCCTTTCCTCTCACTTGAACGCACACAAAAAAAGATGAAGAATGACACACAAGAAGGGGAAGAGCTTGATTCAAACATGGACGGGTGACCGTAGTCCCGGTTACTGTTGGATTGTAGTAACAGCACACGCACACAAAGTATTCACGTCCAAACGTGCCTACTACTGACACGAAAATTAGTAGTGTGATGGGTGTGTGGAATAAGATCGGATATGCACCCGACGCAGTGCAGAACGCAATAACTGCATAAACGTACATCACAAACAAACGAATCGACGCCGGTAATCACACGCGTCACACTGGATCCATAGAGTTTATGATTACAAAATGATAAAAGTCTCTGAATAGTATCGTAGATAGCGGAGACGGGTTCCAAAACAGAGGCAGAAGTAGACACAAACAAGTCATGGGCGGATCGAAAAGTCACAACCGTTCTTACAACATTCAAGTGTGGACACTAATCCAGGGAGTCAGGTGTTGCCGCGACGTTGAAAACGCCGAGCAAACAAGCCACGTGAGAAACAGTCAAGTGAGAGGCGACGAGTGAAAAAATAAGACTTATTTTTGAAGCCCAGCAGGGTAAATGGACATGGTGGGTAATTGACAACAAGATGCAGCGGCGGTAGCGTCGGCGGCGGCACGTGGAAGAGAAGGCAAACACAGAGAAAAAGTACATAAAAAATGAACAATTGATGAGTGAGGATGAGGAGAGACATGGTGCGCGATGAACACAACGTAACAATGTGAGGGACAGAAGTGTCTAGGTTGGAGGAGGGCAATCCATTAACGAAGAATCAATCTCCGGTTGAACCACAGCACTCATGGAGTTCAGCAGCAATGTTCCTCCTGTGAACATATAAAAGGAGAGGGGTGGTGAAAAAACACATGAAACATAGAGCGATAGGAACCAAAACCGAACAGCTACTGCTACACTTGAGCGCTTGGAGGTGTATGCACCTCAGAATCCTTGACATAGGCCAGCACTAGGTCCCCTCCCCACTCACTCATTTTCTCTTCTTTTCACTCTAGGGCTTAGACGAACTTTATGGTTGTACGGCAGTGAAGCATCAGTGTCAACACTGATGTTGCTGTCTTTGATGATGATGATGATGATGACACCTGAAATGCTGAAACAAATCGATCAGCCGACCAGTGGCTTGAGTTTTTCAGGCCTGCTTCCTGGAAATTAAGTTGACCTAAGTCAACCTGGAAATAGATACTCATGTTTGAGGCAAAACCGTCCCACAACAATCCAATAAGATCAGGGCACTCATAGGTTGCTTGTAACAACAAACAGTTATGAAGCTATCCCCGAGTCCACCTGAGAATGCTCGTGTGGCGCTTCCCCTTGCCTTCTGCTGGCAAGGGAAAATATTCCCTCAAAGATTGCGTACTAGAAAATTAGTTAGTAGTTAGGAAAAAACAAGTTTCTGACGTCTTTGACGGACCTGTGTGGCCTAAACGGGTGAGATGCCACCCTCACTTCGATCTGTGAAACCCTTCAGGAATATGCGCATTATACAGCCACTGATGAGCTGGACAGTCCACTCCGTGCAGCGTCGTAGAGGTTCCATTTGACGCCACAGCAGATAGTCGTTTACTGAGACCGTTTAGATAGGAACTTAGATTCACTACAGCGTGGACCTGCCTGGTGACTTCAAGGGTGTTTTACAAGATCGCGATCCATGAAGAAGAAACCAAGGTGAATATAAATGGGTCACTCGGACGGAATTGCACCTACAGATCACGGATAAAGGTTCCATCGGGACTCGACAACTGTGAAGTGCATCGCTCACTGGCAAGGACGCACTTCCAACAAGTGCTTTCAACCGCTAATGCCAGACCACATGAAGCCACAACGCTAGGAATCATTAAACTCAAGTATCATTGTACAGGTAACATAGCTTTGAAGGGTCTTTGGTTGTTAGCCTGAACAAAACCCAGGCAACCGAGAAAATGACATCCAAGGAACTCTGTCGGGAATCTGCAGTGGAACTGGTTTAGTCCCAAACAGAGGAGATACCGGTCAGAGAGGGTAGAAAGTGAACTAGTTAACTAAACGAGAATGACAAACGAGTACTAACCTTTTCGACCGGTCCGTCAGGAACAATTATTATCCCATTACTGGGATCTGTGCGAGTTCCGCCCGTCGCTCCAGTAGTAGCTTGTTTCTTACACGGTGGAGGTGAGGTGGAGGTGTTGTCTTCTTGGACAGGTTGTGTTCCGTTGAGTAAATCGCCCATCTCCCGTTTTGTACCTGACGTCCCAGTGCCGTTGAGTTCATTACCACCACTGGGGGAACGGAGCCGCTTGCCTGCTGTCAGAACCGGCCCATTCAGCTGGCTCGCTGACCCGAGGGCATGACTGAAATCGATTCGTCGAAGCGGAATACCTTTACGTTCTGCCAGGTTATTTATTACACAATCAAGTGGGGCGATTCGGCGTGGCCTGACCAGCAACACCGTTGGGTCGGGTAGGCGAGAGAGGAGAGGTTCAACTGCGGGGAGAAAAAAACACATAAACAAACCAACTGTTCGAAGCAAAACACGGGGCAGCGATCTGGTACGATGGTGGTGACTGCAGAAGGATTCAACAGTAAACTGGATAGAAATGGAAAGGCTAGAGCAGATCTCGGTGGTACAAGACGAGACTGTAACGGGATTAACATTAATAGACTTTCTTAGCATGCGCTCGCTAGAGAAACTGTTCATTCTGTTCCACTAAAGAGAAGAGAAAAACAGGCATTTTATTCTGCGCCTGGTAAGGATGAGTCCAACGATTGTTCAATAAAGAACCCTCACACACACTGTTATACCCTAGTGGTGCTGAAGACTTCACCTCCTGAGGTAGGAGGTCCCAAATGGATGCTACCCAGAAATGGAGATCAGTGGTCAAATCCGCGCACATAACGGACCAGATTCGGTTGCACTGATGAGTGCCAAGAGTCGCATGGAAATCAGGCAGTCCCATTTCCATTGTGGGGCAAGATCATCTGTTCCTACACAACGGAGGAATGATGCTGCAATCGGTAGCTCAGCGAAAAAAAAACGAAAAAAGAACAATCTTGTTTGCACGTACCGGCTGTCCGCAGTGCCGCAAACGACAAACTGTCTGCGACTGCATCGCCTGACCCAGATATGCTGGAGGAACCTCCTGTTGCTGTGGTTTCTGCCGGCTTACCAGGGCGTCGAGCGAGAAGAATAGGACGCAAGAGTTCAGGGCAGAGCACGCGTGCCAGTCGGATGACTGATGGGGTTCTGAAGCACAGGGTACCACGAGGACCACTGACCAGCGCGGCGGGGACGCCACCCCCTTCGGCATAGCGCATCGCTGATTGTGATGGGACAGATGTCTGCAAAATCAGAAAGGCAAAATAGCTGCTAGCAAGCCGAAAGCAGTGTTAGATACATGAAGTCACGGACCGAACTGCAGTCAATACTCATCGGACCTAACTCAAAAAACCTACTGCCCATGCCAGATGAAGGAGATGCTTCTTCAGGGGAACGGCTGGATGCCCATGAAAAGAGACCAGTGACCGACTGATAGCCCAGTGACAAATTCGAAAGCTTGCGCATACCTACAAGGACGAAGACGTAGACATACGCGGTTTATGACAGCCGTGCATGGGTATGCGACCGCATGCAGGTGAACATGAATCAATGTATCGGTGAGTGCGCGTAATGAAAGGATGCGCGCCCGTGCTCGTGACATGTGTGTGTGTGTCGTTCGACCGCCTGTAGAGAACGAGTGTGGACAGCGGCAACGAGACAACAAACAACATGAAGAAGCACACACAGTTGACCCGCTTCACGACGTGGGTGCGCACGCACCGCACGTGCGCGCGCGCTTGTGTCATGTCGGCAGAGGCAGAAACCGTCAAGAGCGGTCGATAAGATCAGACAGAGCGAGGGTTGCAAATCAATGGTGGATGGATGGATGGTGTGCGCAATCGATTGGAGATCAGTAGCCCTGCTAATGATCTACTTGCGCGCCTGATATGATCACGCATGCCGGGCCATAGAAAGATGTCAGTACCATTTGCACAGGCGCAACACCAAAGTTCCCTTCGGGTGCCTATGAAACGTCCCAAGGTCAGCTGAAGTGACGGGCAGACTTTCGGTGAGCCACTGTGTCGAAGCATTGAGGCCACGGATCCTGCATCCGCGCAGGAAGTGAATGTCACTCAGTTCAGCAATACGTATAAACCTGAGTGGTCTTGATGAAACGCGTCCGTGTCAGTCGACCGACGGGGAAATGGGATGCACGCACACATGGTCCCGTCTTATGGGGAACAACAATGAACTCAACAACAAAGCACTGTGCGAGAGTAGGCCGCAATTGCTTCTTGATCAGATCGGCTCCTGGAATAGTCAAGTTTCCAAAACACGCTGACCAAGACTCAATCGGGGAGTGTGGTCAAATTCCATTTGTTGCATGCGGGCTAGGGGAGGGGAGCGAGAAATTATTGATCCCATTGATTACCAGCTCAGCGGTACTCCAAGAGTCATCATCATCATCGTCAGCTGTAAGAACCGTGTAGTTGTCGTACAGTGGTTGTAGCTGCCACAGTTTCGTTCACCGATGATTTGGGGAGGCGAGGTGGGTAGCTGAGCATTGGAGGCGGGAGCTGGTAAATTGGCACGTAAATACAGGGCTGACAGTGGACTTTCAAGTGGGGAGTTGTGAAGGGAGTTATGTATTGAAGGCAATGCCTTGAATGCGCCATTGAGGGTGCGACTGGGCCATGTCTGACACTCCAAGAGTACAAACGCAGTTATCTTCCTTTAGATCGGCAAGTATGGATCATCGATGTCAGTGTTGAACGGATGAGTCACTTGTCCAGAGAGAAACCGGAATACGTTCAATCTGGGTATAGGTCCAATAAAACCAACGGGTGATCGCCAAATTTGTTTGGCGAAGCGAAGTGGAGGTCATGAAAGGCCACAAAGAGCCGGAAGACAAACGTCAGATCGGGAAAGGACTGAATGTTCAGTTGAAGGTGAGGTGTGTCAGGTGAGCACCCTTCCGCGTCGAAGGGCATACGGTGGTGAGAAGCATCCCTCGGCTGACTCACTGCACCACTGAATTACGAATGAATGTAGGGCTCACTGATCCAGATGGTTTGGTTTGCTATTGGCATAACATGAGAAAAGCCATTCAAAATAGCCGAGATCGTAGCGTTAGGGATGGTTAAAAGTCTATTTCTGCGAGAGACAAGTGCCGCTTGGTAAATCCCGCTAGTGTTGATATTTCCAATGTCCTAAATCGAACGGGCACTTATAAACTTAAGAGAAACAGATAGCCCCTGAAAGTCCCTGTTTCGTTGAATTCAACTTGCCCAGAGATTCGGCGCAATAACAACAACAACCTTACGGGATTGAAGGTGATTTCATCGGACACGCGCAAAAGGACAGTGAACAATGACTCACTGAGGCCGTAGAACCAACAGGACCGTCCGTAATCACCATGGACTTGGAATCGGTCTCGCTTGTGGAACCCGAGGTTTGGGATGACGTTCGCGATGCTGCCTGTCGTTCTATATGGGACACAAGTAAAAGAAATGGAGGTGTGAACGGGGGATCTTGCGTTTGGTAGATGTGACAGGTGTAAGATTTAGCCTAACGGGAGTCGACCGATAACTGACGCGTGAACAAACAGAAAGAAAAGTGGTGCCGTTCCAACCACAAACGCTCACTCCTGGAGAACTAGTTAAGGTGACTTGATCAAGGAGAAATTCACAGACAAGCAGGGGGAGAGTTTGACAAGTCCTCCCTACCAAGTAGTGATAAGGATGCATTACCGAACTGGACCGTTTGGAGGATGGAGGGATGCTTCAGTTGTAATCCTTCAGTTGTAACATTTTCGATGCCTAGCTGCCATGCAACCCGAGGGAAGCACGAGGGCTGGGATAGTGCCAGGTTGCCAGAGCCTAGACAGGGGAAGTCGAGAAACAGAGGCCGGGTTCGAACCACGGACCTTCCAGTCGGTAAATTCGCGCTCTAACCACTTGGGCCATCTCGCTCTCAACAGCTGAACCTCAACGACCTAGTTTTCACCGTTCCAAAAACTCTGACCTGATCTATCCAGTGAATGGAATGAGAAGAGGCAAACGTCTTGGGTGACATCCGTTGCACTGTTACGATAGAATCGGTAGAATCGGTTCTCACGGAGAACACCTTCCCCAGACGAAATGATGCTTTTCTCGAGACGACAACTGTCTATTGCGAGCCAATGGTGGTGAATTTTCCACAACTTCGCCCAAAAACAGCTGACCGAAATCCCATTTGCTGTTACGGCCATTCGAAGCAATCAACAATAAAATCACCTACAGTATTCCCTGTCTGAGGGGACTACCTTAGTTGGCTTCTTCGAACCACACTTCAACCGCAGAGGAGATCAACCCTCAGAAGAGTCCATCTACTGAAATGAATTTCATCGGTGATTGTTACCCTGAGGTGGCCTCTACAGAGGAGATCAATTGCACAGGAATACCACAACCAAAAACATCAGAGTTGCTGCGTCTACAGGTGGGCATTCGCACTAGAAGAATGCACCTCAGAGACTTGTCAGAAGCCCTAAAGTTGTTGTCTTAGCGATCTCATCTAATAAATAGTAAACCTTTTGGGGGTGGGAGCATCTGGAAGAGATTTTTGAAAAGTCGATCTCTTTGGAACAGCGTACTCGCGTGCGAGGTCTTTTTTACCTAGAGTGCTAGAATTGGACGCCAAAATATGGAAACCAGAGGTGAACGTTTTCTCATGTGAAGACTGTGTTCTAAAGCAAATTCGGTGTGGCAAAGATATCGGCACCTTCAAAGCTGAGCAAATCTGGATTGTTTCCCAAGCAATCGGCAACTGCACCGAAAGTAACGAGAAAATGACCAGGGACTAGCAACATGACCCAACGCAAATCGGGATAAGTGCACATCGGCACCTTCAAAGCTGAGCAAATCTGGCTTGTTTCCCAAGCAGTCGGCAACTACACTGAAAGTAACGAGAAGATGACCCGGGACTAGCAACATGACCCAACGCAAGTGCATATGCACAATGGGCCACTTAGTGAAGCCATATTTAGCTGACTTTGATGAACAGGGAGCTAGTTCGGGGAAAGCATCTCCTTCCAAAAACGCCTAGTTACCACGTTAAGCAGCTGTGAACCGACCGGTGAACAAAGAGTCCAAAGATACCTTTCCGTTGCCGGGTAGACGAAAGTTTGTCACAGGGTTATCTCACCTGGAACCTTGAGTTCAGTCGCCTAACCAAAAGGTGACGGTTGGTAGACCCTGTCAAGACTTAACGATGATATTGTCTGATCCGCTTAGCAGTTAGGAGATCGTACTCTCGAAAATCGCGGCTAGCCCAGCTATGAAAATGCTTGCTACTCGGAAGGATTTACACTGCTGTTGTACAGAATAGCTGTTTTAACACTAAAACCTACCCGGGGTAAAATTGTGATTCGGCTAAAACCTTGCCTAAAGTAGGGTACTGTGTTCGAGCCTAGGTTTGGCAAGTTGGACAAAAGTAGGCGACTACTCAGTCTGCACTTTTCGCGTGTTTCTAAAATCAGTAGTAAACCACTAATACACAGCCTCTGAATCGCCGCTCGCCGTGACTGACTGCATATAGGCCGTAATACAGATTCATCTGAGCGCGAAGCAAAGCCGTCACACCCGGATAACACGTCGGCTCGTTGGTACGCCATTGCCAAGGCGACAGGCCGACGGCGGCTTGGCGAACGCACGCACCAATCGATACCCCTCTTATGGACTAAAAGGAAAGCAAAACGTGGCTGAAGCGGTGACTCAGCCGAGAGGTAAGCATTGGACATGCTCGAAATGGCGTGCGTGTGTGGGTGTGGTGGCCTGGCACAAGGTCAAACCGCTTCAAGGTGGGAGAATCGTAGACACGGTACATGGAAAAAGCCAAATATACGCAACCCGAACGCCGGTCCACTCAAAAAGGGGAGAAAAATACCTTGTCTCTAGTGTACTTAGTGCAAGTCTGAAGAAACTGGAGATCTTGGAGACTCAACGGTAGCAACAGCGTACAAACGGCCCCAAAATGGCAAGTTCTGGATGAAAATGGAACGCCTGCAAAAATCGGTCACCAATTTTGGGAGTCGATAGTGTGCTGACGCCCGGCGGATGGTGAATCTGTGGAGAACCGGTCAGCGACAGCCATGAAATACAGTGCTTGCGTACTGCAATGGACAGCAAGGCGTGTAATACATAGGCAGAGCTCGACGTTTGAACAGCCATCGGTGAGAAATCCTATCTGAAGGAATTTGTACTCATGGTATGGGACACAGTACAGTAAAAGAGCAGAGTTTGACTCAAATTTGAGCAACCGATCCTGTCGAGGAAAGAAATGGTTCCAACTGCAATCCGGTCGATCCGTTCTCACGAAAACTCCAGCCACGCTTATTCGAGACATGTTTGGGTGTCTAGTTACATGAGAGAGCACTAGGCCCAGTGCAAGTCGCGCTCGATGTTGGATGTCGTTGACGGCTTAGTACATCCAGTCGCTCATTCGCCTGGTCATCGAAACAGGGTAGTACAGTCGCACTGTCTGGGGTACAGAAATGCGCCTGCTAAGATTGACAGAAGGGGTCTTGTTGAAGCTCCCCTCGGGGAACAGAGGTACGGAAGGTCTCGTCCAGATTTACATGCTTGGAAGGCTAAAACTGCTCAGCACTCCCGAAGCTTACAGGTGTTCAGTGAGAGCCGCCCCTCTCCTCTGTTGTTCTTTTCTTCATATGTTGGTGGTATGCTCATCCCGAATTATTTATTTAGCGCAAAACGGCCGAGGTCACGTCTGACGGTGACTGCGAAGGCCTGGGTACAGACAGCTTGACTACAAACATTCATGGAGTGGTACCATGAACATGCACCATCGCTTAGGACCCTAAAGTGTCAGAAATGTTCAGTGCCTAGCTGCTATGCCACCTGAAGGAAGCACGAGGGCTGGGATACTGCCAGGTTGCCCAAACCTAGACAGGAGAAGTCGAGGTGCAGAGGTCGGGTTCGAACCACGGAACACCTTCCGGTCAGTAAATTCGCGCTCTAAGTGTCAGAACGTCCGAGGAAGGCCGTACAACGACGCATTCAGTGAACGTCTCCATTTCAATGTTAACGAAGCCCGTATGCCGACATTCTTCACGGTAAAAAAACTCAGGACTAAGAATCTCAGATAACCTCAGATGGTCCCCTCACGTTGAATGCATTCTCATCAAAGCCTGACGACTTCAATTCTACGCCTTCAAACTCAGAATGATGCATGTGCTCTAAAACCTTATCTTTACGTCTCGTCTCCACTGCACGGGTCCTTTCGAAGTGAACTTCTTGTTTACCTGAAACTGGAAATGCTGTGGACTACTAATGGTTCATCAGTCACTAGCTTGTTCATCAGGCTTGGCAACTGATTTGCGAACGTTTCACTAACATTTGAGGAGATAGGGCTAGTGTGACACAGAGTGGATATTTTCCTATCTCGTGCTTTCGTTTATATAGTTGTCATAAAACCATGAGGAAATAATACTATCGTATAGATTTGGAAGAAATTAAAAGGGTGAAGACTTCGTGAAAGCATCCTCAAAGAAAGCGATCAAGAACAAAGTGTCTAGAGCTTGGGACGGCAACCGGAGAAACGCATCTGACCATCATATCAAAGTAAGACCCCAGCAGTAGGGCTGACCCCAAGTATCACGCCAAGCTGACCTGAACTAAGTCGAGCACAACGCCATGTCGGTGCTTACCTGTCATGGTACACGAAAGAAGCATGAGATGAGATATTACCAGGTTGTCCAAGCCTAGACAAGTGCCGTCGAGATACCGAGAATGGGTTTGAACCACGGACCTTACGGTTAGTAAGTTCGCTATCTCTAGCTCAGCACACATACCTGGGCAGGCTGGTTAGGACGCGGCAGGAAACTCACTACTGCGATCATCTGTTTACTCATTCACATCCAAATGTAGACCGGTCTCAGTAGCACGTGGAAAAAATCGCTAGCACTTGCCATAATAAACGTCCGGACATTCGAGAAACCGATCCCAGCAGGGTCGTCTCACAATCACATAGATCAGTCATCAAGCTTAGCCGCGGATAGGCACGGTGCGGGAAGTATGAGAGCCTAACTGGTGATGAGTGGTCCAGTCCAAGGCGAGGCCGATTCCACTAAATCCGAATGTCGTGCCAGGAAGGGCAGCACCATTCGGCATGGATCGATGTGACAAATGGTAGAAAACACCCACAGAAAATGGCGACGCCCTACAATGTCGTGTGCGTGTGTGTACTCGGGTCAGAACATCGCAGCTGTCTGGCACAGCAGCGGCTTATCACGTCAATCTAGCCGTCGAAACATATCGATCATATCGATTGAAGCACAGCAACCGATTCGGAGAGAGGCACATCAACACGATCAACTTTATTGTTTCCTGCACAGGAGAAAGCGATTCAACTCATGTTTGAAGCCCCATAATGATCGGTGCCATGCCATCAGAGAAAAACCAAGGAAACTCTACATTCAAATGACTTTTGAACTAATGGATATTGGCACTGCTGATGATCCTCAACAAGGATAAAACGCCTCGACAGTGTAGATTCAAGAAGAGAACTGAAGACGCCCACAGGAACCCTTATGACTACTGACACCCTGTCCAACACAATCACCCCAAAGTTACTTTGATCTAAAGCCTGAAAATCGGTAAACGCGTAGGATGAGGGGAGTAAAGTTGGAAGATAAAAAACTCACCTTGTGCTCGCTGTTCTGGACAAGGACGACCACTGGAGGAATTCGAACCAGACCCTATGGGTGAGAGGCCAGGAGACAAAGAGAATAAATGAGTGAGCGAGCGAGCGAGCAAGGCAAGCACTTAATGGAACGTTTCGTTGGTCAAAGGCAGACTGAACGCAAAAGAAAACTAGCAGGCAAAAGACACAATATCATCCAAGCTACTCATTTGATCACAACTATGTAAGAGATTATGGCGTTTCGTTGTCCAAACATTACTATGGGAAACCAAACGGACAAAACGGAGACTAGCTGATCAGAGTATACGGACCGCGGTAACGGACACCAGCAGACCTCGTTAGCGTAAAGGCCGGTAATGAGCTGTCCAAAAGTAAACTGTATCTTATCAAGAATCCCTCGTGACCAGCGAAATGCACTCATTTGCATGCCAATTTGGTTTTGACGGGAGACTCACCTGGAACCCAGCTGAATCTCTCGTTTATGATGTTCTTACTCAACTGCACCAGGCGGCCTCGGGCTTCACTTGGTACGATTTACATTGTGCCTACCCGAGGATAGGGGAAACCTGTGGTGGACTGTCCAAGGGTTTTCAGCAACCTTACGAGTAGTGTATTACTTTTAGACGGTGTTCCCTTTTTCTATTTGTATTCACCACTATTTGCCCACCTGGCTGTTTACGCTTCGGATTTCAGCCTGATTGTCTGACATCTCACGTGGCGTTTTGAAGAATCTTTCCAGTGTTCCCAGTTTACCATACCACACTGTCCCGATAACCTCGTTTATCACATCATACACGGGAAATACAATCTACACGTTATGGGATTGTGTTGTTAGATTCTGCCAGTATCCGATGGATTCTGGAGGCCCACCCCAACTAAAAACTACACAAATGCCGTTTGGCTGTTGACTGAACAAATGGGTTGAGTGCGACATTGGTGTTCATACGTCAAGCAGCGGATGCTGCACCGGTAAGGTCCAGTGACGGCCAGGTTCGGCAGTTTACTTAGTTGTTAGAAGTGGGGGCATGAGCTTAGTGTAGTCTTCGTTTCATTTGACGCGTCAGTTGCGCAAATTTAAAAAGCAGGACTCGGACCGTCGCTCACCGTTACTTAAGATGCGCTTGTGCGTGTGTGTGTGGGGAGGGTGTTAGGTGTTACCGCACCAACCAGTTTGGAGTGTGAGCAGCGGAGGACTTTGGCACGTTGCTTTGGTTTGTGAAGAGCACAATTCCTGCCTGGAACCCCAAATGGGCCCTTCCTTCATAAGTAGCAGTACACATATGATGGGTATTATGGCTCTTATTAGGAGGTTCTTCACTACTCATAAGGTTGCTGAAAGCTCTTCGATCGCCACGACCGGTTTAGCTTATCTCGGGGCTCATCACTTAGGCGCAGTCCCCCAGTTTTCATCAACCTTATGTTCTACTTGAACCCAAATTGCTCAAGAACATCAGGAACGAGAGATTCAGCTGGGTTCCAGGTGAGTCTCCCGTCAAAACCAAATTGGCATGCAAATGAGTGCATTTCGCTGGTCACGAGGGATTCTTGATAAGATACAGTTTACTTTTGGACAGCTCATTACCGGCCTTTATGTACTGTTGAAAACGAAAGTCAACTAACTGTCTAACTAACTAGTGAAAAATCACTTTTAGAGATAAAACAAATGGGGTTCATTGAAGTTCCCCTTCCCAACAAGCAATGGAATAAACGATCTCGTGATCAGATGGGCGGATTTTTAGCAGCCCCGATCAGATATGCATTGGGAGCTGAGCGGGGTTGCTAAGCCTCTGAGTCGATAGTTCGCATTCGTCCGAAATGATCTGAGTACGCGAGGTAACCTAGCTCAGGCAGCGGGATCTATCCAGTGGTTCGGAAGTCGGTCAAGCAATTAAATTTGCTCGTCCACGCTGGACAAGCCACTGCCGGAATCCTGATTTGATCAACTTTGAGTCCTCTCTAAGCGGCAACTACACAGTTCGACAGAGGCACACTTCGTATTCGGATTGTGGGGTGCGATTAGGCAACCACTGCAAACCTACCTTTGGACACCAAATTCTTCAGACCCCCATAGCGCTTCCAATAGGTCCAACAACTAGTACATAATCGATAGAGGAGATTCTGGGGACCCCAGGCGTACCACTGGGGAGAAGTGGTGGCTACAAAAAAAAGACAAGAGACATGTTTGAGGTTAGTTACGAACAGAAAATCCAAAAAAAAGAGTGCACGTTTCCGTCAGAGTCAGTAAGACTCACCTGGGCAACCTTCGCAACCTCGACCACCTTTATCCGGTCCGTTGTACAGCACGGACGGATTGGGCTTGCTGTAGTTTGGGATGTAGACTTGTTTGAGTTTGTGCTCCTGTGCGGCCAACTTGGTTCGCCTTTGTCGTACGTACCGGTCGGTGGTCTTCCAAAAGTAGTACATTTCGACAAGGGATTTGTGCGTCTTCCACGGCATATAGTCCGACAGAATATCCGGAAATACTTTGGAATATTTGTCCAAGGCTTCTTCGAACAGGTGCGACTCACTCGTAGACCATTCTTCAAGCTGGTCTTTACAGATCACCGGTTGTCCACCTGAAAATCAGTTGCGAAATGGATGTCGTCAAAAATGAACATCAATGTGAGGAAATGTAGCGAAAAACAAGGTAGCTGCGTGGAGAGGCTTACCTGGCAACAGAAGTTCGATGGCTTTCTTGACATCATAGTCTGCTTTGTGGAGCAGATCGTGCGCATGCTGTCGGGTGATATCGCGCCCCGAAGCAGAAGCAGCACTCAACAGGAGGGGTTGTCGACACGAGGAAGAAGTATCATAGGCACGACCCAAGGTGCCGACTGCACGGACCAGCAAACAGAACATGTCAATCTCTTGATTCGAAAGACGACCCGGTTTCCAGACAAGCTCTTCTAGCTTGCTTGAAAATCTGGGATCAGTTTCGGCTGGCAAAAAAAAGATTGTGGCAAAAGTAAGTTAACCCTGTTGAGCAACGGTTACAAGCCAGGAGTGACAAAATGGGAAGGCAGATGGTTCGCCCGATTCCGAAAGACTTCAAACCGAAAACTTCTGCACCTGTTTGGAAAGTCTATAGAGAATAAGGATGAAAGAAACGCCCAAAATCAACTCATTTCACTGTAGCGGCCATTCAACACATAGCTGGTAAGTGGGCAGCACGACAACGAAAACGATTAGGCTTCTACCATCCCGACCTGAATCGGCAAGTGGTGAGTTTAACGCAGACGAAGCACAGTTACGGGTTGCTACGAGCCAACACGCACAGTGTCCTCGCACACGCTCTCATACACAATTCAGTGGTGACGGTAACCTTTAGATGACCTGAAACACAAGTTTGGAACTCAGTGGTGTAAATCCGTTCATTTCAGCCGACCAATTACACAAATAAATTTGCTTTCAAGATGATAAACAGAGGGGGAGCTAGGAAGTGAAGTTGACTGCTTCTGAGGATCAAAGAGGTTCCACTGATTCCGCGCCGCAATGTGGATTGAGCAAGGGCCTATGCAGCAACAGCGTCGTCGACAAGATGACCGGGTCACCCCTCCCCATATTGTTAACCACAGTTGTGTCTCGTCCCGAGCTCACTACTAGGAAGATGAAAGCCACTGAGGTAAGTGCCGTAACCAGGTGGCTGTTGATCTGTTCGCCCAGCTTGGCAATTGGCTTGCAAACGTTTCGCCACCATACGAGGAGACATAATCAGTGCGCAGTTGGGTGGGCGCACATTGACGTGGTGCTCGGGCTGCTGCAATGACCCCGCGGGCTACACTGGCTGGAACTGGCTGGTTCCACAAGGTGCACCCATGCCATGAAGGCCAAAGGGAAGCAGTCACGCAAGCCTTTACAGCTGATAATGATGATGGTGGTGGTGGTCTTAACATTTTTGTCCTTTTTTTACTGATCGAAACCACAAAAACTATTCAGTGCCGTAGATACCAAGAAAAATTGGCTTTCTAGTTACTGGTTGTTTGGTACTAATGACCCAATACGAAATGTGCGCATCAGCCAGTACAACATACCCTTCAACTGTATTGGTTAAACAACCCATGTGTTCACGTTCGACGTGACAAAAGTCAGCAATCAAGTCGACCGCACGCTGGATACACATCCACAATACGACTCGCTTCTACAGTCTCCAAAAATGATGGATGGTTCGCAAGTTCCTACGGGGACTGGTCCCTACCCACTGAAGGCCCCCCGCAAAAGTGTCGTACCAGACAGCTTGTACTTTCAGACTGAGGGCCTTGAAGTGTACCAGAGCCCGTCCATTGAGTGTTCCGATCGATCTTTTACGCTGTCTAACTGCGTTCCTTGACTTGGAATCAGTTCGCGGTAAGAAGTGCAACATATATGATGTCATACCTGAAAACCTTACCCCTTGATTCTACAAAAATGATACGAGCAAGCTCGGATATCTTGATGATTCGCAAGCACAGTTGACTGAATTCGGTCACACTATCTCGAATGCTGCCTTTCCAAGGTATTCAACGTTGTTGTTGTGAGCACGCGTTCGTTGAAACATGCGTAGCTACTCATTTGCCATCTATGACAGGCATACAGTCCGTCTCTACCGGCATAAGAAGTTCTACCAGTGAATGGAGGATTGGGTAACAATTTTTTCACGCTCGACATCACAACGAGGAGGGCGTACTAACCGGGGCTGGGTCGACCTGTCGAATCACACAGTGGACATTCTTTGATGCAACGCAACGTCCAAAGTTCGGAAACACAAGTAACAGGACCGCAGTTGACCTTGAGTTGGCTAGTCTAATGGTATGAACGACCGGATAGATGACGTTCAGGTCCCCGTAAGAACTCATAAAGCCCACTTCACAGCGGTTGTGAACAACCCAAGTGCAGTTTATCAACAGATGATGTGGAATGGTTTCGCTTCGTCATTCAGCAGTTTCCATTCCGAAATCGTGCGTTTTATTGTTTCGAATCGAAGAATCGAGTGTGGCATTAGCAAAATAGTATAAATAACGCATTCACAATGAATTCACGGGGCAGGGGAGAACGGCCCCAATGAGAAGAAGTCAAGTCTGACAACGCGAGAACTGTGGCAACTTACATTCCTTCAGCAGCGACTGAATTTCCGACTGATGGTCCGACCCGATACGCATGGCACCGCGATCCTCCTGCAATGTCTTTAGCGCGGGATCATAGATTAGTTTGTAGTAGAACGTGTCCTCTCGCGCCAGATAGTTGGTCAGCGGTTCGGCATCATTGTACAGTGTGACGGAGCATTTTCCTGGTCACAAAGATGTGGAACAGCAGAGGGTAACGAACGAAACAGAAACGGACACGAGCTAATCATGGAAGGTGAGGTAAAATGCATGAAACAAAGAATCCTCTAACGGAGAGAGAGAGCAGCAGCTCGGAAGGACAACCATGCACTTACCACGTATGTGTGTAGCAGGAAGACACTCAATTTGTCGGGAAAGGAACAATTCCCGATGCTTGATCCGATGCTTATCCAACTCGGTGATCGCGTTACGTGAGCGCTTTGTCGGTCCACCATCACCAACACCATTGGGAGCCGAGTCAGGCGGACCACAGTCCTCGTCACTACCATCGTAATCATTGACATCTGTCCACAGGGATATGAAAAAACAAGTGAATTAGAGAGGCTAGATGGAGCAACGTCGATGAAGAGGAAATCACGGTACGTTTAACTCAATTTGGAAAGAGAGGGGAACTTGGGGTTGGCATACCTATCTTGGCTGTCACAGACAGGAGTGTTCCGAACATTGGAATCTCGAACAAAACATTTGTTCTCACAAAATCACTTACTTTATGGCAACTAGCTTCTGTGACAAGGTGAACCGGTCCCACGTACGTCACGAATTGTAGCATTGACGGTAAGATATCTGCATATTTCAGTTCAATCCTGCTTCTAGCGAAGAACACTATATACAAGCTATCTGAAGCTCAGGGCTACTGACGTCATACCTAGCGGTGACAAGTCACCTTTTTAGTAGATCTCCACGACAAAAGCTCTATTCTCCTACGGTGTTCCCACCAATATAGTCTGCAATGTTGGACATGCACAGAGCAATGAACCATTAGGAGGCGGCGTTGACGAGTATTACGATTGGACAGTCGATCATGCCACCTTGTCCTGATGACTAGCATTTTGGTTCAAGTATTGAGTGCTAATGTTCCGCCAGAGCTTGGCGTCTTGGCTTCTTTATTCTCAAAGCCCCCTCTCCCTGAAATGGGATTTCTAAGGACAAACCTGACCAATTTTGATTCGCACTGTTCTAAGTCAAGCTCCCCAGACCCTTATGCAAATCTACGGTCCATTATTCGCTCTGAATGGGTTAATATTCCAAGAGGTTGATACAATCTGGAGACGACGAGACACAGTTACCCTGAAAGGCCCCAACCAGAGGTACTTCCCCAGTCTCGAATGTCTCGTGAGAGTAAAACAAGGATTCTTCGCACGAGTTAAGTCAGAAGCAACTTTGGGCAGACTAGCGCTACACACGTCTTGTGGAAACACGAAGGAAATGGGAAGAAGACTTGAATATGGCCTGAACGACGTTGGTGTCAAAACACTCAAGAGAATTATTCTCAATCGGTGCGAGCAACCTAGAAGTGCGATTACAACTCGCGGATACCCAATAAGTTCGTGGGGCCCGTAACGACCGCAAACATAGAGTTGATATGTTCGACAACAGTGAGTTGTGAAACTTCTCATCAAAACAACGACTACGGTCCAGTGTCGTACTAACGATGACGTTGGGTCACGTGCGCTTAACAAAACCTTTGTCATGTGATCCAAACACGTGACCCCATATATCGCACTAAATGGAGGTGAATCAGAGCTGATGGAAACCAGTTAACCGGTTGACAAGGCCTAGTAGCCTTCGTCAGTGGGGCGCAACAGTAAGTGTTCCGAATTGTGAAAATGAGCGACACGGAAACAATGTAACACCAACGGTCCGCTTATAGTTAAACACAAGTTTCAAAGGGTCAAGGGGCACATTTAGTGGTGGCAGTACCACTTGGGGCGGATGGATGCGGATCTCTCTCTTCGAAGGAAGGTTGCGCTTGTCCAGCCAAGCACGTGTCTGCCTGCATGGGTGCGAGTGGGCCAACTAGCCACAGAAGCAACGGGAGGCATTGAGAACATGGGAGTGAAGAGAGCGGGATTGGTGTAACAGGCTAGTGGTTGAGGCCACACACACACACACACACGCACAAACACACAAAGGAAAGGTAACCCGTCAAACAACACTCGAGCCCAGACTAGGAAAACTAGGGTGTGGTTGTTGTTAGTCTGGATGTCACTAGGTTGTCCCTGAAATAGGAAACAACTGGTGCGCTGCATCCATGATTCATACGCTGACCCGGCATCGATCGATCGTGAGGTAAGGATGCCGAGCACCTGAAGTTATCGCGCGAATGAAGCCAGGCGAGCTAAGGTCAGGAGGAGATGCCGGATGACTTGGGACAGTCTGTGTAGCCAAACATGAGTGGAATGGCAAACAGCCAGCCTAGTTCACGGTGTACGCTCACAAACGCTGTCCCCATCTTAAGCACTAGCCAACAAAGCTTAACTCTCAGATGAAGTCATCTTTTGCTAGCTGTAGCCCTTCTATAGCAGACCTTGCTTGATCTTCCACCTCAGGTGTCCTTTCCAGAGGGGAAGTCTCCTAAGGCCTCGGTCGATGAGATGTAAAACGATTGACGTCTTCCTTTTCACCTCACTGAAAAGCCAATCAAGCAATCTCTGTTGAGGAACCCCTATGTACTGTCCTCTCACGCTGGACGAGTTTCTACCAAGGTGAAGCGAGTGTCTGTAGCTAGAACCTGGCTAACATTCCAGTCCATTGATTGTCCTTTTAAGGAAGGAGGCTGATTCCTGACTAACAACGGTAAGAACACAAACCATCTCAGGAGGACTGGACGGATAAGATTTGTTTCTGAATCTAACTGCTATGCTGGCGGTGTTGAATGTGCCTTGTTGGCGAGATGGCTCAGTGAGGCCAGATGGCTGAGTAGTTAGAGCGCGGACTGACTGACCGGAAGGTCTGTGGTTCGAACCCGATCTCTGCATCTCGACTTCCCCTGTTTAGGGTTGGGCAATCTGACAGAATCTAAGCCCCCGTGCTTCCTTCTGGTGGCATGGCAGCTAGGCACCGAAAGGGTGCTACAGTTGAACGATCTACGTCACAAGCTGTTTTTTAGTTATGCAAAGGCTAAAGGTGCGCCCCAGATAAGAGGCCGAATGGCGCTAAAAAAAGGCCGGTAATAAATCTTCATGAAAACTCAATAATAATGTTTCTCACATGCAGTTCTGTTAATGCTACGGCGTCTTCGGAAAGCGGCACATTTGCTGGACAAGCGGCTGTGGTGGCCAGAAAACAGGCTAGGGTTCTCATTGTAAGGAAGAGGCACAGCTTTAGTTGTTGAGCTTGATACTACCAGCCAGAGTATTTGCATGAACAGCCTTTACGACCAGACACCAGCTATCTATCCAAGACCCGGTTGCCTAACTCCCGTACACGAAGAATCCAGGATCGGATGACTTTTACTGGCGGGCCAGTGGACAACTCAGGTGCCCAGTGTTGTGATTGTCGTAGTCAACCATAACAGTGCATCCCTAAGGCTTGCGGCGACTTGCTTCAATGGAATCCCCGTGAACTTCACTGCGATTGGTGTTTACACCTGTACACGTCTGTATAGGACCAAAACGTAAGGTGTAGGAGTTATAAGAACAAGGTGGCCACCAAAGCCTCGAGATGAGACGATTTGATAGCACCCGGCAACTAGGGTGCTCGAGTTGGCGGATGCCACATAGCAGACCGGTTTAGATTGATTGAGCGCTGTGAAAACGGTGACAAGCTCACAAAGTTTGCCTCTCCTTATTCGCTCGTTGTTACCAACGCTTGCTTCCAGCACTTCATCATTCATTCAGCTGTAACACCCTTTGGGGTGCCTAACTGCCATGCCACCCGAAGGAATCACGAGAGCTGGGATACTGCCAGGTTGCCCAAAACTAGACAGGAGAAGTCGAGAGGCAGAGTTGGGGTTCGAACCACGCACCTTCCGGTCAGTAAATTCGCGCGCTAACCAATTGGGCCATCTCGCCCCTAGTTCAGCACTTACTGACAAGGCAATCAAATAACACCAAAACAACCTCCATGAAAGACTGTATTTTTGTGTGCGTACGATGGACCTCATCAGGTGAGGACTACATAGCCTACAGTGTTGTGGTAAAGCAGGAACTATAGATCGCATGCTTCTGAGAGCTCGGATCAAACTCTAGTCGCTACCTGACTGTCCGCCAAAACATCAACAGTGCAACCAAATGGAGAGGTCCACCTCCCGAACCACTCCACAAGCTATTTCGTTCAAACATGGAAAACCGAATCTGGTTCGCAAGATTGGAGCACCTTAATGTTGATATCGATCTTCCAAAAAGTGGCAAAAACACTAATAACTATGAGGGAATCAGTCTCATGGATGTTTTTGCCAAAGTACTTGCGTCCCCTGTGCTTGGAGACTTTTCTTGAAGATGGGATGTAAGTACAAGACGGAAGAAAGAGGGACTTGATTTTAGAGGAAACTCTCACTACCTTTAAAGACATAAACATCCGTGTTGACAATGTCATGTGAGTTCATGGATGTCTGTCTAGCCTCTCAGAATAACAGGCGACAATCCAGCAAGTTATCAACCTCAGAGACTTTACGCCAACGAAGCATCAGTGTTAAACACTGAGCTGTCGATGATGATGACGATGAGTCCCACCAGTTTACCGAACGGGGTATCGACAGTGCTTGTCACGTCTTCATGCGGCCGAGCATCCTCTTGTGGCGAAGAACTAACAGCAGTTTACGTACAAACATCCGAGTCATCAACGGAATCACTTGACCAGTCCTTAATTATGCCTACGAAACATGGCCTGTGAAACTAAGGGACACCTAAAAGCTAGAATTTCGACCACTAGTGCCTCCAACGTAGTAAGGTGTTCAGTGATGAAACTGGGGAACTGTGTCACCACGTACCATGGCTATCCCAGCTCTTTCAACAATGACATCTACAATGGTTTGGGCATTTTTTGTGGGGAAGGGACGGTGAAAGTGCTAAGTACATCTTGGCCGCAACGTCATATTGAGGAGGGTGTTGCCGCCTGAGGCGAGAAAAGCAAACATAGCTCAGTGAGGACAATAGTGGCGTCGGGAAACTTCATATCCACGTAGTTTACGGAGGCCGTTACGTCAATAAATACTACTCGAAAGATCGGTCTGCCGATGCCCTATTGATGACAACTTCAGACAGGACCTATTGGGTGAAGATGACGCTTCACTTTACACTGGCGAGAGAGCTGAACTGTCCGACCCTGGTTGGTGAAGTCCTTATCGTATCCAGTCAATAATGCTTCCCAGATGGATTTCGCCTAGTGCCTTTTTCCGGACAACTCGAGTACATTCAGACAGAGAACTGCGGACCTCGTTGTCCGGAGCTTCTTAAAGCCAGAACAGCATTGAGAGTCTACCCACAGATCGAACTGTACCACACTCCGCCCACCTGACTGAATACCTTCAAAATAAAGTAAAAAATGAAACTGACCAACGTATTGCCCAAGTTGTGTTCGACAAAGCAACAAAGGTGGAGTGAACCGTTTGGTGGCTAAGTCATCACACAGTGACGCGTAAACCTGCATACTCAATAGAAAAAGTCCTTGAAGAATATAATTCTAGGAGTAAAGTAGTTTTAGTTATCGCGTATGACTGAGTTGTTGACATCTATCAACTCGTTTCCTGTCGGCCGATAAAAATTACCACTCTGATTCCAAACCAGAGAACTTGAACGGAATCGACTGAAGCGAGAACGGGATCTGAAGCGCCTATACATCTTTTACTACTTGGATGAGAAGCGGGCATTTCACCTGAGGACTACTACGGCCAGCATCACAGTAGGTTGGTCATGTTCCACCTATGCAAAGTTTTTGTCCTGCAGGATGAATATTGTTTGCCAATTTGGAAAGGGTAAGACTACGTTGCGACACACCTTCCAGGACGGAGCCCCTGTGAGTTTTGATGTGTGTTCGACTGGAGATGACGCAAGATATAGCAGTTGACTGATATCAGGGGCGTTCAAGCGTCCACTGAAAGGTCAGCGTCAAGGGCCTCTTGATGAGCTGTGGTAGGCTAGCACTTCCCCTTTCCATTTTAAATAAACTGACTGGACTGTACGTCAGTTGAACACCGATGTTCCTATCGTGACCGTGCTGTCCGTAGTTGTACTGATTAGGACAACGATCACAGCAATAGGATAGCCAACAAAACGGCTTCACTGTGCGAACTCGTAGGCGAGTCTTAACATCAATGGAGAAATGCTGGACTTGAATCAGAACAAAAAGACTGAGTGAAAAAATATGCCCTCTAAACTTCATCATATTCTTTCCAAGCCAAGGTCATCAGTTCGGAGCTCCACGTGGCTCAGTGCTAAAGGTGCAAACTTCCTGATCGGAAGGTCTGTGTTTCGAACCCAACTTCTGCATCTCGGCAGTTCTTTTCTAGGCTTGGGTAACCTGACAGCACCTGGTGCTTCCTTCGCGCGACATGACAACTAGATACCGGGGGGTACAGCTGAACGATTGGTTGATTGATTAGCCTCGGAGAAGACGTTGAGACAGGGATTGCATCACCACAGCTGCACTTTTTTGTGTGAATGTTTTGAGCCAATCGAACGAGCCGTAAAAGGAGAGCAACAACGGTTCAGATCGAGGTGCTCAAGGTGTTGGAAAAACCCACATTAATATCTATACACGTCAGCGTGTTCAACTTCATCATGGATGCTAGAGACATTGTAGATGACTGCTTGGGTTCAAAAGAAAACTGGATATCTTTGAGAAGTCGCGGTAACCCCACCGTGGACAATCATCGATTTGGTTGGTGAAGGACCTGAAGGGTCTCACAGGCAATGTACGGTGGCTTATCATTGTGTAGGTAGGTCATCCCTGTTAGAGCCCTAATCAACAACCGAGTGATTTGCTATCCTGTGAAGCAACTTCCATTACCAGTTTACCCTCTCATAAGCGCAGCTCGCTCTTCCAGGAAGATGGTTCTATCCGGATGCGGTATAAAGAGCATCTTGGAAGTAACTCCAACTGGTCAAACACCGCCCGTAGACAAACGGTACATACCCGTGTTAGCTGTCTGAGATATCAGGCTGGTTGTCAAGATCCGGGGAATTTTAGGACATCTCAGCTCACGGGCAGCGTCGCTGAACTCTTCACAATGATACAAGACACACATCGCGCGCAATACGCCAGTGCCTATTTTTAGAAGTCACGGACGATTGTGACCTTTGAGTAACCCTTGGGAATGAACACGCAGCGGTCCGTGCCGAGGTCTCTCAGCAGCCAAACCAACTGAAGATCCTAGAAAGAGCAATCAGTTGGGCTAATTTTGAACTCCGGAACAATCGAAACATCCATTCCTGGCCGTAGCCAAAGCTTCCGTTTCACGGGTTAAGGGTTCGCTAGCAAGAAGACGCCATGTGAGTCAATGGACAACTACTCAGTTGACCAACTAGCACACCTCAGTACGGTGAATGCGAGGTGGAAAATTTCGCCCGAGCGAGCGCTGCTGGTCAACCGAGTTGCTAGCTAAAGCGATAAGCGAACAAAAAACTTCCGACCGGCTAACCAACCAAGAGATCGATCGACTGAAACGGCTGCGCAAGCATCGCACGACCGACCTATCGATCGTGGTCGCCCAATGCCACGCGAACGACGAACACATGCATCCACAAAGTACCTTGTGCGCGGAGAGAGAAAAATACAGACAGACCGACAGACGGACACGTTGGTGGTATTGGAGCAACAGCGACAGCAGAAGGAGCGTGGCAGGTGTGGCAAGATGAACACATAAAGGTGCCTCAGAGATTGCTGTTAGATGGCATCACTCCTGAGCACGTAAAAAAAAACAGGCTGACTCTCGTCGTATCCAACTGTCTCTGTGGCAGTTGCGTAATTTATTCTACTGAGAGGTAGACAAGGCAGGTAACATTTGGAGGGACGATAGAAAGTCGCATCATCCAATTCCTAGTACAGGTCTAAAGGAGCTACCAGGTCTCCAACGCCAATGGGCTCAACTACAGCGCAACAACAGCAGAGGGTAGATTGACAAAAGCGGCTTACGTATCATGCTAGAGTCTCACATGAGCCCAACAGATGGAAACAGGTATGAGATTCACGATTAGAAAACTAAGCTACGTTGGTGACAGCCACCACGCTAGATGCAGGCTTATCACAGTCATTTCCTGTTTAACACGAGCCGACTCCACATACCGCAAGGTTTTTAATTTGTACGGACGGACATAGGTGACATTCGAAGCCCATGATGCTTAAATTGTCAGGTTCACAAGGGTCCAGGAGATCTGATGAACAGAACCGTCTATATGGCATCAGTCTGTACCCAGTGATTGTCTCGGATTCATGGACCCCTTGGATGAGATTAGGGTAGCCAAGAAGCTCAGTACACCTTTTGGCCAGATAGCAGCGTTGGGTCCGACCAACCTGGAAGCGCAGGTGTGACGAAAGAGCGGTTCAAACGTCGCATGTTGATGGTGTGAAGACAGGGTCTAGAGAATCCCCTTGGGAAGATAGACGGTCTCTTTCAAGCTAGCTACTAGATCGACCTCAACTTTCCTGGAGAATCCCTCGCGACGAGACGGTAACGAATAAGACTTGTTTAACGTAGGTTCTATTGTACCCTCCTTGTAGGGGGATCACTCTATGGGGGGTTTTTGTCACAGAAATTCACATTGGGTTGTGGCCACCGAGTGCCACAAAAACGGTTCATCCCGAAGCCGTCAAAGTAGTACTCAGTTATTCAGTCAGAAATTGCGAAAAGATTGTCAAAGCCAGCGAAGTTTATGAGACAGGACGTCCCAAGTCGGATGGTGATTAGTATCCAGCCAGGAGGGAAATGTAGGACTGGCTGAGAAAGACCAGAAGTGTGACAGTCTCACATGTGCTATGAGGTGACAGAGAAGGGGATAACCGCTGGTCTGTTCATTGAGCTTGTCAACTGGCTTGTAAACTTTCGCCCCCGATCGAGCAGACTTCCTCAGTGCGCAGTTGAGTTCGATACATTGATAAGGAACCAGACGCTTGAGGGGTGGTTAATACAGGAACCGGTATTTCGAGAACTGAAGTGTCTTCAGCTTTCCATTCCTGTAAGTGAAGCCAACCTTGGTGGGAATCATCTTTTGCGGTGAGCACCTCATGAATCCGCCACCTGCTGGCCAGTGGTTGAACACTAGACGTAACATGCTAATCAGTAGGTTGCCGAAAACTCTCCAATCAGTTGAAGCGGAACATCATAAACAAAGAATTCAGCTGGATTCCTGTCAAAACCAAATTCGTGCACAAACGAGAGCATGCGTCGAAAGTTAGATGCCACTGCAACCATACAAAACAACTTGAATACAAAGTAAATTCCTGTGTTATTTTTCGCTGACAGACAGAAGTAAAAAATGGCGGGACGAATACTCAATGTAATATAAACTTGCTACCAAGCAGAGGCCATTAGCAGGATGGAGAGTGAGTTTGAGCGTGCACAAAGGAAATCAATCAAAGGGGGTACAGGCTTACCACAGTCGTTTGACTGCGACTCGGTAGTGCCTTTCATTGCCAGCTGTTCAGTCAAAGGTAAACAAAAGCCCGTTCATAATCACTGGTGTTCACTGTGAACCTCTTGAATCGTTCTGATATCCTCAACATCTGATACAAGCAGCTGAAAAAGGTTGACACAAAGTGGTAAGGCTACACTTGAAATTTCTCAAAGAACGGACTTCATCACGTCTCAACCCGTTAAATCCAGGAGATCCGGCGTCAAAATGACTGAATTCTGGGTCCAAATGAAAATATCGATGTGGCGTTTCCACGAACAAGTTTCTGTTTCTCAATTTTTCGGAACGTATTGCATAGTTTCATTCGCCTCAAATACATCAAAACAGGTAACTTAGAGCTCCTGTTCCTCTGGGACATTTTGCAAGGCTAGCAAGGTTTCTAATGGCATATTCCTGGTCAGCCTTCTAGGCTACGGCGTTTAGCTCACAGATTGTATTTTGTTGTTGCTCGCGTAATTCAATTAAAGCCGGGAAATTATTACTATAACCATAAGATGGATGTTTGTTGGCGGGCTACTAGCTTTCTCGTAAGATCTCGGAAAGTCCAACAGAGAAAGTCGTTATATAGAGGGGTTAATGTGCAAAAGCAAAGTGATTTGATAGTTAAAGAGTTAGTTGAAGCAAGGTAACCAAACAAAGTCATAGCATAAGTTTCAAGTGGTTTTTTCAGAACAGTGACAGTGGATGCCCGATTTGTCCCGATACCAACAATGAATTCTGATGCCATGGAGTGTTTCTGAATGTTGACAAACGCTGAACTAGGTAGAATAGAACAAGCACTGGTAACTATCACCAGGTGGTCAGCTCATCACTCGTTACTAACGCAGATTGCAAAATGGACCGGATGGTAAAAACAGGCTGCTACGTCAACTGAAATGAGAATTTTCTAGGTTTTGCCCAGCCCTCAATCCGAAATATATATGTTCATGCGAGAAAAAGCGTTATTTCCAACATCAAGCCGAAAATATCCACGGCTGAATGTGTCAAATCACTCATTTCCGATTTCGGTGAAATATTGACGCTTCACAAGGCCATAAATAACCGGTGGTCATGTCTAAGCCTGGCATTCAATCAAAGCAAGATTTGTTACATCAGTTGGTCTGCATGAAGTTTTGAAATACACATACTAGTATGAATGCGCAGAGATTTTCTACTAGTCAACCAAAGTCTATTGGATTATGCACGTGTTCGGTAAAAGGACACCCGGCAGCCAAAAGCTTTTTGACAAGATAAAAGGTTTACTGTTGCTAACTCACTATCCGACATCTGGCACTCAGTGCCCACAAACCGCATACTCAACGCCTTTCCGGGACAGACAGATTTTACAACACAGTTCACCCATAACCCAAAAAATGGACGAAATTTACAGGTGTGAATGTTTCAGCGCCTACGCATGGCTGCAGCATAGTTTAACTATGCATGAATGACCTGATCAACGCAGGAAATACTCCAACAATAACCGGATGCTAGTATCCGTGTCTGACGCCCAAATCTCGCTAATTTGCAAAGCCTTAATTCGACCGCTGAAATTAGCGTGCATTGCTCCTCAAAACGTCTATGAAATAAGTTGGTTCCCCAACACAAGGCGACATATTCTTTCACTTATTTGGATGATGATGATGATGACAAGCATCCATTTTAGAAATGAAACAGACAGGTCAATATGACTTATTCTTCACAGATGGAGAGCCAGGATCTTAGTATTCATTGACCCTGGCACATGGCTCAGCAACTCACAGCCAACACATGTTAAAACGGCATTTGTTTACCCGAAAAAGTCTGGTCGCCTTGTTTTTTTTACCGCACTCCGCTTTGACTAGACCGCTTCGATTCCAGCTATTGGTAGCTTAGCATGCTTATATATTGCAGCATCCTCCGTACTATATGCGTCCACATTTGTTCAACAACTCTTCCTACTTCAATGGGTGGACCCAAATCGCCTTGGGTGATTAGCTTAGATCGTTCGGATCGTCAACTCGCTATTGTCAGATTCGCGGACCGAGTTCGCACCAATCTTGCATTAATACCTACAAATTTCATATCAGCATCCAGACCGCTCCCTCACTGAAACCTAAGAAGATAAGGCTCTGTTGAAATGACACGACATGGTCGTCAGCATGGTATTACGTGAGCCGGGATACTGTCAGGACGCCCCAGCGTTCAGCTGTAGCACGATTTCGGTGCCTAACTCCCACGCCACCCGAAGGTTGCACGAGGGCTGGGATACTGCCAGGTTGCCCAAGCCTAGACAGGGGAAGTCGAGAGGCAGAGGTCGAGTTCGAACCACGGACCTTCCGGTCAGTAAGTTCGCGCTCTAACCACTTGGGCCGTCTCGCGCTTATGTGGGCCCAGGTGATTCAAGTATCCAGCAATGAGTAGATAGAATGTAGGAAAAACGTGGTAACGTGAGTGAATTCTGAAGACAAAACAGATTCCCCCCCAGACTTGGGTAGGACATCGTCCACAGTTGAGTGAACGTTTTCGACCCGGTCCGCGAGAGGTCCCTGTGTTCCTCTACACGGGTGAGAGCGCCGTGTTTCCTCCGGACACGAAGAAAACGGCTAGCCCAAGATGAACTGACATTCCAGTGGGTTTAAAGAAGCTAGACTCATTACAATCCGACGGATAAATCAGGTGACTCGGGTCTCGGATCGGTAATTGAGACCTGTAATGAGCTCTTGGGCTAAAATGATTCGCCGTATCAAATTATCGTTGCGCTGTCAATCTTGACCGCTGGACAGAGCAGCCGGTTGGGTCAATTAGTTTTCTTGTTAAATGAGAACTTTGCAATTCACTTGCCTAATGGCGTTCAGTAGGGTGGAATTTGCTGTGGCTTTTTGTCTGTGCTTCTGGGGGGGAGGGGTTGCGTGATGAATCTAGCATGTTTTAATGGAGTAATCAGTATGCCACTCAGACCTACGTCATATCCAACCACAGTAACTACGTGCGTACGAAGTGATAACGAAGAGATGGACAATCTAAAACCGCTGAGGACGTTGAGACCAATAGGAACGATAAACGGCGTAAGGTGATAGACGAATTCAGTCAGCTGAAACGACCAAGCTAACTGATAGAAAGAGCACCTTTCAGTAAGCGGAAGATCGGTGGCTCGAATCCACCACGTCAGGTGATCTTCGAGACCGATTGGGTTGCACGGCGCCTTTGATGTGCAAAGGTCAGAGGAAGCGCAAACTATCAGGTGTCTTAGCCATGGATTAGGGGATTAGCAATGGCAGACTGGATTCCGCCAACAGCTGTACAATCAATCAGAAAAACATATCTGCGGACAAGTTTGAGTGCTTCCCAAAACTGGATAAGTTCATCAACATGAGATCGACACACGCCGTGTCTCCAACTAAGCGTGCAAAATAACTGATGGATCGAGCGATTCCGAATCAGCGCACAAACCAAGTGGTTGAAAGGGAAACAAAACTTGGGCACCCGCAGGGTTCCACTTCCAAAATGGTCCGTACCTGTTCTTCCTCTTGGGGGGGGGCAAGATGGCTCAGTGTTTAGAGCATAAATTTACTGACTGGAAGGTCCTGGTTCGAACCCGACCTCTGCCTCTCGATTTCCTCTGTCTAGGCTTGAGCAACCTGGCAGTATCCCAGCCATCGTACTTTCCTCTGGTGGCATGGCAGCTGGACACCAAACGGGTGCGACAGCTGAACGCTTTTCTGTTCTTCATCTTGCATGGACCACAACCGTACACGCACAAGCAACACACACTAACAGATCGGGTCACGTGACACGGATCCCAGCCTCGACGGATGCATTGAGAACTAAGTACGAATGTCCGACGCATAAGCAGTGTTCATTCACGAACCCATAGTTAGCAATTTGGTTTGTCGAAAAAACCCACCTCTTGTTTGCAACACGCTATGACAAGGGTTTCATTGCAAATGGACCACACGTTGCAGCGATGCGGCAGTTCGCGCATCACCGTGTAACCCGTAGTTCAGTAGGCCTATGTCTGGTAAAACCAGTCTATTAGGCATCTAGTTAGGGCAATGAAGGCAGAAGATTCACCAAAAATACTTCGCATTTTTGCTAGTTGTGCCCCAAGCCAAGCTGCTGCGACCATACTCCCGCTTCAAACTCAGCTACAACCATACTGTGGCATCCGCTATCCCGTTCCGTATCCGTCGTTCGACCACCGAACACTATAGCCCTTCGTTTGGCAAAAAGCGAGAGAAACGCACAAACACCTAGAAAATGGACTTCATGGCCAAACCAGTTGTGAATAGTTCAGCTTGTTAACCCTGTTTATAGTGATTTTGCGTTTGAATAGAGATGTACTAATGTACTAATGCAAATATACTAATGGTTTCCAAAACACGAACGGAATATCGGGTTAACTCAGAACGATCCCTAGCATTTTTGGAATCACCACCGGCACCATCGTCACGGACAGCGATACACCAACAGTACCGACTGGTGCTCGGCTAGCATACAACCACAAAGAAATAAGGCCCTAAGGGGAAGGAAGAAAAACATTACTGTGAAAAGCCCTATGCCCAGAGGGAAAACAGTCAAGATCAAGGTACCGCGCTCCTCCGAAACAGTAGGTATAGACACATCTGAGCATCACACTCGAGGAAGAAACCACTAGCGTGAGTGATCCAATATTCTTTGAGAACCTCAACCGACAGAAGCCCAGCGCACAATGACAGAAACGCTAGCTAGACAGCTAGAATGTGACAGCCAGTCCACCACGAGGGTCGGTTACGTGTCCTGCGCTAAAAGGCCTCCAAACAAGCGTATGGCGAGTCGCGTCGACTCCAGTCAGGGACACGAGAAGATCTCATAGCACTCGACCGGACAGTCGAGTTCACCTTGCCATGTCACATCCCGGCCTTTGGGAACCTTTCATCAACACTGTTTTGCATCATTCAAGAAGACGCATTTCGGTAGAGAGAACTGGTTATGGAGACTGACACTAATGAAGAAGCAGAAGTTGCCTCTGGCATGGTACATTTGCTGAGTTTTTCGAGCTACAGACAGGCTGCAGCCAGTTAACGCGTCTATCAAATGTTTTGGACGTCTGAGATCTTCACATCGGAGATGGTGTCACAACAATAAGATAGGGTTGTTGCTATGGTCGTCCTGTAAACACGGACCTTTCAGCTTGTTTATATTCGGTTCTGACGCCAAAGACAACGCAATTTGATGAATAATGCCCAAGCCCTGGTCATCATCAGCCTTGTTCATCTGTAAACAGGCAATCAGCGTCAATAAATGTGCCACGACAAGTAAGCCGATCAACAAAATCAAGCCCTTGTTCAGCTGTAACACACTTTCAGCCCTTACCTGCCATGCCACTCGGAAGCACGGGGGCTGAGATACTGCCAGGTTGCCCAAGCCTAGACAGGAGCAGTCTCGCCTTAAGCAATGAATTATCTCGAGCTCAATCCCTCATTCTAAAGTATCAAAGGAATACAAGAGAATGGAAACCACTGAAGAGTGAATTTGCCGTCTGAAGGCTCCAGGCTCCAGTCAACACTTCGGACACGCAAGTATATAACAGAATGAAGTCGTCCGAATGGTCAAAATTCGCCAACTTCTCTTCAGATATGCTTCACCATCATTATCACCGATAGCATGACATCAGTGTTCAGAACTTATGCCTCGCTGCGGCAAGATATGCTTCGGATGTCCAGGTTGACGGTTTTTTGGCGAATGCGCTCCATGACGATGTTAACGACAAAACTGAACAAAAATGGAGAAGCGAAACAATCCTGACGAACCCCACCAGTTATAGAAAGACTACTTAGAAGTCACGGAACACCACCACCACCACAGCTGACACTGACCAGACAATTGACGTGGAGCGAAGATATGGTGGATGAATCTTCTAACCGGTTAAAATCCTGCTAGATGCTCTCGGACGTGCGTCTCGCGTGGTGCTCCCCCGCTTCGTGCTATTCTTGCAGCCAACAGTCAGGTCACGACTGGGTAAGGCTTATACGCCATGGTTGGAGCGATCACTCGTGGTATCTTTTACGAATAATGATACGACGATTGGTCGGCACCAGCATTCTGGAATACAATCTTGTTCCCAAATTAGTTCAGACAACCTAGTCAAGGTAAAATGCGAAAGGGGGCGAGATGGCTCAGTGGTTAGAGCGTGACCGGAAGGTCCGTGGTTCGCACCCGACCTCTGCCTCTCCACTTCCCCTGTCTAGTCTTTGGCAACCTGGCAGTTTCCCAGCCCCCGTGCTTCCCTCGGGTGGCATGGGAGTTAGGCACCGAAAGGGCGCTACAGCTGAACGACAAGACAAAAATTTACCACCATCTTCGAACAACGTTGGTGAGAGCTCATCTGGCACTGTGGCTCGATAGTGCTTTAAAGCAGATAGGCTCCAGAAACCGACGGAGGGTCTAAATGCACAGGAGACGACTCGAGTTTAACGGTCGGGCGAAAGCTTTGAGTGTAGAAGCAGACGGACAACCAAACTGTTGCTGAAATTGTTTGGATCAGTGTTCAAGATGTTGGGACTTCTAGTAAATTTCCAATACAATCCTTGGTGACTCATTAGTGGGCACTGTTTTGCGAATCAGTTGAGAGTTCCCGGAAATCCCCTTCAATTCCAGAACTCTCTGAATCTACCAGGTTTCTTTGATGAATAATATACCTTCTGTTTGAATTGTGTCCAGCGTCCGAAGAGATATAACGTCTCGTGTCGGTGAACAGTGATTGTTCTGAAGTCCAGTATTTATCTCATGGGCGCTCAGCGATACCACAAGCGGAGTTACTTGCCGCGTGAATGGAGGCATTGATCTCGTCACATAGGCTACCTTTATAAGCTTGTTTAGATTATGGGCCAGAAAGTGTTTCTATAGCTAAATGAGACGAGTTTTTTGGGGGGTTTTCGTCGGGACACTCATCGAAGACGAGAGCTTGGTCTAAATCAACGTGAGTATTCTAGAAAGATGGATAATCTGAAATAGAGCCCCGTTGTCGGTGGCGAACAGTCATACGGTCAACCGGACTCCAATGCTATTTGTCAAGGGGACGGCCATGTAGCGCAGCTTTGTCTACAGCGTTCAAAAGCCGTATCGATTGTCAGTACAAAACTACAAAACACGACTAGCATTACCATCACGTCTTGAGTCCCATCATCGTCATGATCATTATCAGCTGTAATAACCGCGAACTCGTCGTACAGCAGCTATAGCTAACACAGTTTCGTTCGCCGATGATGTTGAGAGGTGGGGTAGGCAGCTGCGCATTGGAGACGGGAGCTGATAAATTGGTGCGTAAATACAGGTGTGTCAGTGGACAGACAACCAAGCCGCATCTCTGATGAGCTGAAACGTTCGACTTGTGCAGTGAGATATCCTATGGTTAGGAATGAATTCCTCCAGTTAGTTAGCGATATCTTCTGCCAAATCGGGGTTGTAGATGGTCGGTGCCTATGCAGAAACTATGATTAAAAAACTGATATGACTCCAGACAGGGCAGGTTCTTATGGGAGCTAACAAACGAGCAACCTGAAGGTGGCCACTCACACGGACCAATCAACTAAGGAAGCCGAAGTGCGAGAGCTGAGAGCTATACCAACGCCGGTGTAATGCGCTGGAGTGGTCGCGGAGTCACCTGATACCCCTAGGCAGCAGCGATAAGATGAGAAAGGCGTCGTTCTAACACAGTATGGTCTAGTTTCTTCATGAAGGAAAGTTAGTGGGTTTCCAACCCTCTGAGTAGAGAACCGAAATGCAATAAGAAGGACGACGGATGACAGAATCCCTGGCAATCCGAAGCCAGAGAGAAACTAGCTATCACCACAAACGACCGTACTACTGACAATATCGCTGCCCTCGCAAGTTCCACAGAGGTCGCGGTCTCAAAATGTCAAACATCCGCTGTATAAAATCACGATCACATTCAGCTCGCTTACCTTATTGAGCTCGTCAATCCGACGAATCTGATAGGGGGCGGTTGCGGAAGACTCGAAATAAACAAAGTCTGAAAAAAATGGAAAAGAAAGGGTGGGTAAACGCAAGCGGTCAAATAGAGGAAAATGCAACTTGAGAAAAGAAGTGAGTGATACTGGTGTAGTTGCGTCAACAGTGTTCAGGAGAAATCGAAGGAGCATCGTCGTCCCGGAGGAAAACTGCAAAACTGTCTATGGTTAAAGGCGATATGGAACCATTTGGTTTGGGGTATCGGCGCTGAGTCACACAGCTGCTAGCCAAGCCCCACCACTATGTAGTTGCTGTTTCCGTCATTTCGAGAGCCATCTCATTCCAACTCATGAGATTCTCGCTTAGAGACAAATGTAGGCAAATAAATGACGGTTGGCCGATGACGTCATGAGGAGTTATAAACGCATAAATCCCATGGCACTGTGCTGTGAACAGTAAATCGTCATTTGCGAATAAACTGACCACCAAATCCTCACCATCTACCAACGGATACACACTAGATGAAACGAAATCTACAGAATAGATGAAAAACAAACAATTGGGAAAACTGACGAAAATTCAAGCGACTAGGATGATCGAAACAGAAGCCGTTCAGTTTCAAACTGGGACAGGACATTCTGCAGAACAAACTCATCATTCTTTTGACACACGAGTGGACTGTCAGCCTAGATTGTTATGTTTTACCCGATGTTCCAGTATCTACTGCCCTTTTATTATCGCGACTGTTAGACCGCTTTGCTTGGTGCTGACGAACAGTACGGCAAATGGGACGAAACAGCTGTGTCATGTTACCCAAATCGTTCTGTTTGTCCGGGTGTAAAATCTACGCAGTAAAGGCGATATGTTTGAAGCAAGATCGTCATTGGCTGCTGCGCGACACAGCCAGATCCGTCAGAATCACAAACCATTGGCTTGCGTCGTCCCCCGGTCCCCATCCGATGAGACGGCAGTTACCAACGCGACTGAGTTGACCGGTAAGGGTATTTATACTTCATCCGATACAAGGCTGGGTTAAGCGGGCTCTACGAGACGAACGGTCATCTGGTTTGCGTATTACATGGCCTGGCCAGCGTACCCTGTGGATGTTATAACTAACTGCTTTATCGAGGGAGGGTGACCTATCCCGAAAACCACCTGATGTACTTTAGCAATATTGATCTGAGGTTCCCAACAGAGCCACGCAAAGGTTCAGACACTGGTGATCAAACATAGGGAGACCTCGGCAACGGCCGCGTCTCCGATCCATAAAGTAGGACAGATCGGACGCTGGTGTTGTACAATCTAGCCTTGACAGTCAAGCTGACGTCACGCCAAAAATATCGGAAGTTAGCAAACACCACCCTGGCCTTCCCAATTCGGGAAGTGCTTTGGTCACTCAACAGTCCAGGGGCGAGATGGCTCAAGTGGTCAGATCGCGAATCTACGAACCGGAAGTTCCCTGACTCGAACCCAACCTCTGCCTCCCGACTTTCCCTATCTAGGCTTGGGTAACCTGGCAGTATTCCAGCCTTCATTCTTCCTTCGGGTGGCAGGGCAGCTAGGCACCGAAAGGATGTTACAGCTGAATGATTCAACAGTCCGCCGGGCCTAATGCAGCTGTCCAGGTAAAAGAACTACCACATCAGTAAGGCATTAGGTTTGGGTTCGATGCTACCCAATATTGCATAAACAATTCGCACTTTACAAGAGAATTGTGCAGAATTATTTAGATTATTTAAAAAATTTTGCACTTCTGAAGGATCTCATCCAAAGCGAGAAACCACACAACAATACAGCGCTTGCTGTATCATGGTACACACGACCCTTGAAATCCAGTGACATGGCTTTCTGACGCCAATGTGAAGTAAGTTAACAAGCATAATTCGGCCCTCTGAGATTCGTGCACTGTCTTCACCAAATACCGTGGCGTAAGAGCTAAGAAGCTACCGTTAATAATGCCATAACCTAAGGCATATCTCCCTTAACGGAAACGGACGTGCTCAGAGGGTGCAAGTTCTCACGTACGACTTTTCGCAGCATTTTGTACCGGATCTTTCAGAGAGCTCATCACGTGTAAACGCAAGATTACGTTCACAAAATCCTGGGGCCTTTCCGGCCGAAATTCTACTACGTAGAGCTAACGAAATAATGTTTCGTGTGCCACCGTAAGACGACGAGGAATCTGTGACGTCAGAAGCTTTGTTAAAACGAGAGTCAAACCGATGCATCTGCGGTTGCTGGCACTATTACAGACCCAGCCAAGTTATGTGCGCAGTCAAAAGCTTTCGGCTTGGTTAGATGCCAGGTTACTCCTCCAGCACCCGTTGTATTGTCGAAACAATTGTTGCGTTAAATAGCACAGGCGCTAGAGGGTATCCTTGGGCAGAGCCAGAGATAGGGTCAAACTGAAAATAACTTTCGTCACACACTAGAGCTTTAAAGACAGCAAAGAATAGGATTGGTACGCGATCGCAAGGAGTCCACAGGGGACCGAGATTGATACGGTAAAATGCAGCATTGAACACAATGAAGCAGTGTCGAAGAGTTTTCAGCAACCTTATGAGTAGTCCATTACGAATATACATGTATCGCGATATCTCGAATATCGTAGCAACTGGAACATGAGGCGGCCTGGTGCAGCACATTCAGTTGCCTGAAAACATCACAAATGGGAGATTCAGCTGGGTTCCAGGTGAGTCTCTCGCAAAAACCAAATTGATATGCAAATGAGTGTATTTCGTTAATTCCATGCGATCTGGCTTCAAGTAGAACATAAGGTTGACGGAAACTCGGGGACTGCGCCTACCTGATGAGCCCGAACTGGAAGGGCGAAACCGGTCGTGGGCTGTCGAAGAATTTTCAGCAACCTTATGAGTAGTGCATTACGTACAGACGACAGTTTGTTACTGCAGTTCAGTTCGGTGTTCCGGAATTCGACGTTAAATGAATATCCGGGTCAATTTTCGGACAACGGCGTGGATCAATAACTGACTGCCGATCGTTTTGGAACACATTTGTGGATTCCGACCACGCACTCGTCCGGAGTCGCTTTTCCTTCCGCTTTCCTGGGCCGCCTAAGGTCCGGACAAATCACTTGGCAACTGGGAGACTGGCAGATCCGGATGTTAGACGAATTTACCAGAATCGTCTCTTAGAGTCTCTTCCAAATGCTCCACCATCAGATGTACACGCATACTGGGACGAGATTGCCACCTTTTTGCATAGTGCTGGGAATATCAATCAATGTATCAGCTATAAACCGTGGACCATAGGAACACTGGTTCCAACTGCTGCAGTTTCAATAATCGGAAATTGGGAGTAAGGGACACAATCAAGACTTGGAGGCGAATGCATGTTCAGTTTGTTCGGAAATTAAAAAAAAATCGTTCAGCTGTAGCACCCTTTCGGTGCCTAATTGCCATGCCACTCGAAGGAAGCACGAAGGCTGGGATACTGCTTGGTCGCCCAAGCCTAGACAGGGAAGTCGAGAGGCAAAGATCGGGTTCGAACCACAGACCTTCCGGTCAGTAACTTCACGCTCTGACCACTAGAGCCATCTCGGAAACTGGGTAGCTACGCATTGAAGGCGACAGCTTTGATGCACGAGCGCCACTGACAGCGCGATTCATCATCATCATATCATCATCGTCAGCTGTAAGAACCGCGTATCTGTCGTACAGAGGTTGTAGCTGCCATAGATGATTTGGGGGGAGGTGAGGTAGATAGCTGCGGATTGGAGGCGGGAGCTGATAAATGGTGCGTAAATACAGCACTATCAGTGGACTGTTGAGTGGGAGAATTGGGAAGGAGCTATGCATTGAAAGCAATAGCTCTGATGCACGAGCGCCATTGAGGGCGCGAATGTGCCATGTCTAACACTGTCTCTAACCATTGATGTGGCCGTCTCGGCGTCCCCATCCAGAAAGACGGCAGTGACCAGCGCAGCTGAGTTTGCTGGTAATGGCCTTTATACTTCGCTGCCAAGTCATTGTTTGACCGTCTCTGGCTCGTTTCTACCCCTCGTGGTTGTGCGAAAAGAACCCTTTGAGGAAGTCGGTCGACTGGCATGCGCAGCATGGCCAAGCCAGCGCAACCTATGCAGTGTGATCAGTTCATCTATCGAGGGTGAGTTATTTCTCCCGAATACCATTCGAAGTACTTCAGCATTGCTGGTCCGGTGTTCCCACCAGATTCAGGCAATGCTCCGAACATCGATGGTCAAACACTGAAAGTCTTCTCACGTCCTCGGCGCAGCGGCCAGGCTTCTGATCCGTATAGTAATATGTAGCGTGCCGCAACATTTGTAAACTCGACCATTACGGATAAGCTGATGTCACAAAAGCTGCTCTGGCTGTATGGAAATATCATGTGTTGCGAGACCACCGAGATTAATACAGGTGCCCAGGTAAACAAATTTGTCTACTACCTCATCGGTTCATCCGCAAGTTTGAGGATATGGTTCGAGGCCAGCCACTCTGCAGTAGCACTTTACAATTTTCACGTGTGAAGTGCTTGCCAAACCGTGAGGCGGAATTTAGATTATTTAATATTGTTTGCATTACCACGGCGTCAGATCCAAGAAGAGCTATATCGTCTGCCACAGTGGCTTTCGCACAGCGTCCGCGTACCCTTTTGAAGATATGGATAACTGTCGACATGCCCCATTCTGCAGGCACCTTCTCTTCGTTCCATATAGCACCAACAAGCTTTGTCAGATGGGTCACCAGGGATTCTCCGCCTTCTCTGAAGACGGTTGGATAAAGACCGTGCGGTCCTGGTGCCTTCTCACGTTTTAGTGCGGATATTTCGTACTTTATTTCTTCTTTCGAAGGGAGATCAAGGTTTACATTCCATTCGCCCGTATGTATTATCTCCAGAGGCTGTGTTGCAGGAGGTCAGCTGAACTGTTCTTCCAAGTGTTCCATTCATCTTTCTAGTCGACGTCTTTGCGAATGAATTAATGGGCCATCTTCTGCACTTATCGTTTCGCTGGTCGTTCATCATCATCATCATCATCATCGACAGCATGACATCAGTGTTGAACACCGATGCTTCGCTGCCTGGTCGTTGCTTTCCTGGGACCAGTCGATCGTACGAGTTTATATAGGGCACGGCTGCTTCCCGTTGAAAAAGCTTTCTCCATCACCCGGGCTTTCGATTTCCACCAGAGCTCTCGATCTTTCCTTAGACTCTTCACTATTTGGCATTTGAGGGATTTGCGTGCGCCGTCGTACTCGTTGCCTGCCATGCCACCCGAGGGAAGCACGAGGGCTGGGATACTGCCAGGTTGCTCAAGCCTGACAGGAAGTCGAAGCAGAGGTCGGGTTAGAATCACGGGCCTTTCGGTAAGTAAATTCGCTCTCTAACCACTTAGTCATCTCCCCCTAGTCAAGGTGGCAGTTCTAAAGTCGTTACCCACCGGTGAAGTCTCCCGGGCTCCTCATCCAGGGAGGCGGCAGTTGCCCGCCCGACTAAGTTTACCGGCTAGTGTTTTCGTACTTCGTTGCCAGTTCATACACTGTCCACGTCAGTCGCTTCCTATAAGTACAGGGCTGGAAAAAGGGCTCTGTGAGGCAGACGGTCTTCTGCCATGCGGAGTACATGTCCCAACCAGCGCAACCTATGAAATGAGAAATTCATCTATTGCGGGAGAATTCCTTCTTCCTAAGACAGTTTGGCGTACCTCAGCACTACTAATCTGATGTTCCCACCAGAACTGACCAATGCTTCGGAGATACCGAGGTTCAAACACTGACATCTTCCGTATGTCCTCTGCAAGGCCACATTTCTGATCCATAAAGCAGTATGGATCGAACCACCGCACTGTAAACTCTTCCCTTGACAGACAAGCTCACGTCACGTCGGCGCCACAGGTGTCCGAGGTTGGCAAAGCTGCCCTGGCCTTTCCGATTCGAGAAATGATCTCATCTCCAGCCATCCACCGGAACTTATACAGCTGCCCAGCAAACAAATTTATCTACCACGTTGATTGGCTCACCAAGCATGAGGTGCGGGTTTGATCCACAAGCTTGCAGCACTTTACACTTTGCGGGTGTGAAGCGCATGCCAAACCGTGCGGCAGAGTTAGTTAGGTTATTTAAGATCATTTGCATTTCGGAAGGGTCTGAACCAAGGAGCAATATCGTCCGCATACTCAATGTCTGCGAGGAACGTCCAGGAGCATTTCGACTCCCGAGGTTTCAGAGGCAGGCGAAATTTCAAGCAGCATGTCAATAACAAAGTTGAAAAGAAAGGAAGAGGACAGCCTTGTCTTACACTGGACGTGGTGAACTCAGGCGGAAGCTTCCCGTATACTCGTACGCGCCCACAGGAGTCCGCATACAGTGCCTTGATAAGAGATAGAAATTTGAAGGGACACCTTTGATCGCCAGACACTGCCAAAGTTGCTGACGATCGACAGAATCAAAGGCAGCTTTCAAATCCAGAAAAACAACCAACGTGGGACGTCTGAAGGTGGCGCTGTTCAAGAATTTGTCTCTCAAGGTGAAGATATGGTCGATGCATCCTCGACGGGCGAAACCCAGCCTGATTCTCACGAATCTGTCTCTCGCGATAATCCATCAACCTGCAAAATAATGCCAGAGAGTACCTTAGATGCGACGGATACCAGACTGATACCACGAAGTTCACATGACGTTCTTGCACCCTTTTTGAAAACTGGGATGACAGCCGAGGAGCTCCATTCGGCTGGTATTCTGTTTTTTCGTTCCAAATCTTCACAGTATGGTTGTCAGACTGTTCACCAGGACCTCGCCACCTTCTTTGAAGAGCGCGGGGTGTAAACCATCCGGCCAGGTGCCTTGTCGCTTCAGAATTGAAATCTCACGCTGGATTTCGGTTGCTGATGGTGGGTTGGTGTCAACGTACCATTCGGGCCCGCTTGTCCTTCCAGCGGTTGTGTTGAGGAGACCAGATGAACCGTTCTTCAAAATGCTCAGCCAATCACTCATGACGGCGATTGAGAGTAGATTGTGTTTCCGTATTTTCACATATGCCTCACTGACACCCGCCTTTGACCCTGTCCAATCAGTTGAAACAGGGCGCGACTATAGCCTGCAGAAAGCCTTCCCATTTCCTGGGCCTTCGAAATCCACCAGCGTTCTCTGTCATTCTTCAAGCTCTGATTATCCGGTGTTTGAGGGATCTGCGTGCGCCATCATAGTCGCTAGTTGCTGGTATGGACTTTCTGGCAGCAATAAAATCTGCTGATCTCGAAGATATCAGTGTTTATTGAGTCGAGTCAGATGGATCGACAAACAGTTCTGAAAGCTGACAGCATTGCTTCTTTAATTCGCCTCCATTCATCCTCAAGCAATCTTCATCTTCCACACGACTGTGCATTTCCAGCAGCTTTCTAGCCAGATCAACTCGATACTCTTCAGCTACTAGGACTTGTCGAAGTTGATAAACGGTAATGCTCTCTTTCGACACGTGTAGTGCTGGCGGAGCGAGTGCTGGCGGGCCCACACGATGGCTTGATCAGAATCAAGTTGCATACCCCAGAAGGAACGACAATCCTTAACTGAGGCTCTCCATCGATAACTGATAGCCATATGGTCCAAGTGAGTCCACGACTGTCTTGTGGTAGGTGGCCCCCAAGTAGCACGCTATGAGCGTTTGTGGTGGAAGTTCGTACTCGCCAGAACAAATGATGATCTGCGCAGTTAAAGAAGCCGCTCCTCACTACCTACGCGAAGCATCGACTCCGTCGACCACCCAACAGCCTTCTTGGACTTAGTCGTCCGAATTAGGCATTCATATCGTCTGACAAGTTACTGGCCCGGTGGTCAGGGGCGAGGAGTTCATTGCAGTGTGAATTTACTGACCGGAAGGTCCGTGTTTCGAACCAGACCCTGGCTTTCGACTTCCTTCATGGGCAAGCAGGCTGGCATCCAGTCCTCGTCTTCCTTCTGGTGGCATGGCAGCTAGGCACCGAAAGTGCCTGCTACAGCTGAGCGATTTTTTTATTCCAGGATTACTAAATCCGTCCTTCTTGTCGACCGAAGCGGCAAGAAGGACAGATCTTGACAGATCTTGATAAAACTCGTCCTTCCCTCGATCTCAGAACTCCTATCTGTGGCGCGTATGCGAATACGACAAACAAACACCGTTTACCGCATCGACCTAATTTCATCTTAATTGAACCCGACTTACCACGCACGCGCAAAGACTACTGTTGCTGGGATCCAGTCTAGTAAGGCGCTTTCCCTTGGGGCTGAGTGCACACTCCCACATCGTAGATACACGAGCCATTTTGTCAGAATCACCGGATACCCCAAGAGTGAAATGCTACTGGAACATCAGAGGCTCGTCCTAAGCGGCGACGAAGAGACTGGCTCTGCCACCAAGAGACTGGACCTTACCGTGGTGTGGCGGTTTGTGTACCTCGGCGACCCATCGAGCTATACTGGGGGTGCCCGCGTGACACTCACAGAGTCTCTCATACCAGGTTGGTCCATGGGTAGAGGTCTGACGAACACAGTCTCCTGGCCTCCAGGTTGGGGGTTGGAACATGTGTGGCGGGTGTTCCGTAAAAATGTAATGTGCATTTCCAGCCCAACACCGCTGCCTTGCGGTTAGGCTTTTGAGCCAAAGCCAAGGCTTTGGTTGAGGACCCTAATCGTCCTCCTGTCTAGGTGTGGGCGCCCTGGCAGTATCCCAGCCCTCGTACAACCATGACATTCACAAATAACAGTACTTTCATGCCACATCGGCCGTCGCGTGGTGCCATCAGCCGGGTCGCCTTACTTGCTGCATACAGCAGCTAAGCGAAAACATGCTACTGCTGACGCCTCCTTCTTACACTTTCACGTTTTTCTTCCCCTCCCCACCCCAATTTTAATACTTTCAGGTCCCAGCTCTAGGACTGATCGGTTTGCCCGCCCCATCACACTTAGCTGCAGATTCTGTACGTCCGAGTTCAGCTACATCCCTAAACACTTCGAAGTCTGTTTTCAAACCCCGAAAGCCTGTCTAATTGCCACCTTTAAGTGTTCGTTCACTGAAGCAAGCAGGTCAACAGGTGGCTCTTGCTCGTACGCTGGATTCCCTCAGCATTGATGTATGTTGTCTGTCAGAAACAAGGACGCAGGACGCAAGTACCGTGATCGAACTGACTGCCCCTCGCTCTCTTCAGGTTCCGGCTGCGCACCTCTGGTGATGCAGAGGCCGCTGCAGCTGGATATGCTGGGGTGGGTATTGTATTGAGCGAACGAGCGGAAGCGTCTCTGCTTGATTGGATACCCGTTGATAGTCGCCTCTGTGCGGTTCGTTTGACAACATCTGTGAGAGAATCTAGAGGAAGTGAGGTTCATCGCACCTTGTTTATTGTGTCTGCTTACGCCCCAACTGACTGTAGCTCTGAATCTGCCAAGGACAGTTTCTATGACGCTCTAGGTGCCCTTCTACAGCGGAAAAACCTCAGATATCGTTGTGGTTGCTGGTGATATGAACGCCCAGGTAGGTAGACTGAGGCGCTGCTGAGGCCCGATTGGGTGGTCGTCTTGGTTTGGACACGAGACGCACGGACAACGGAGACCGCTTACTTCAGATGTGTGCCGATCACAGACTGTTCCTTTGCAGTACGAATTTCCGGAACAGCGGAAATCGCTTGACAACGTGGTGCCCACCAACAAACCAGCGACGAACCCAAATAGACCACATCGCCGTCAGTTATCGGTGGCGAGGGTCGATCACCGCTTGCCGCTCCTTCTGGAACACCAGCGTGGACTCCGACCATGCACTTGTACGCTGCTGCTTTTCATTGCGCTTTTCAGGTGTACGCAAAACGCGCACACCTCGCTTAGCCATTGAGAAGCTAGTGGATCCAGAAGTCAAACGAAACTATCAAAACCAGCTCCTCGAATGCCTGCCGGACGGTACGGTGTCGGATATAAACGGCCACTGGGAAAAGATATCCAAAGCGCTACTCAAGGTCGGAACGTCTGTTTGCGGTACAACCCAGCCAACCTCATTCAAACATTGGATCTCTGATAGGACCGTGTCTTTGCTGGAGACCCGGCGACAGATTCCCCCTGCCGCCACCACAACTCCACCCGACGCATCATCCGACGCCAGGTGAAACTGAGTGTCCGTGCAGACCGAGAAGCTTGGTGGACCCGAAAGCCCAAGAAATGGAAGATGCAAAGAATGCTGGAAATGTGCGCAGGCTGTTCCATTTGATTCGTTCGACTGGTCCTCGAAAACCTCTTGTCAGCGAAATAATCAGAGACCAAAATGGCTCCCTGATATGCAATAAAGCAGAACGTCTGGACCGCTGGGCACAGTACTTTGAACAGCAATTCAGCTGGCCACCTGCTACCTCAATCAGAATCCTGGCCTTCAACAGAAAGCTGGACCGTAAATATGGAGTCGCCTTCGGTCTCAGAAGTGTCCGAGTGTATTTCTCTACTCAAGCGTCATCGTGCTGCTGGTCCTGACGACCTTCCACCTGCTCTTTTCAAGGATGGCGGTGGGCTCCTCAGCCAGTGCCTGTCTAGACTATTTGGGTCTATCTGGGAGAAAGAGACCGTCCCAGACAACTGGGGTGAATCGATAGTAGTGCCCATTTTCAAAAGGGTACTCGCAGTGAATGTAGCAACCACAGAGGTGTTAGTTTGACTCCTGTTGTGACAAGGCTTCTGGCGTCATTGATTCTTCGTCGTCTTACGCCACGCGAAACCTTGACTCGTGAGAATCAAGCGGGATTTCGACCGGGTAGAGGCTGCATTGACCACATCTTCACACTCCGTCAGGTGTTAGAGCAACGCCACATGTACAGACGACCCACAATCTTGGTGTTCCTTGACTTCAAGGGTGCGTTTGATTCTGTCGATCGGTCAGTGCTGTTAAATATACTTGCTCAACAGGGTATGCCCCAGAAGTTTGTAAACATAATCCGATCCCTATATTCACATACTTCTGGGCGGGTGAGAGTGTATGGTGAGCTCTCCAAAAGCTTCCCTACAAAAAGTGGTGTCAGACAAGGATGTCCACTCTCTCCATTCTTGTTCAACTTCGTCATTGATGAAATAATGAGGCGAACGCTGGAAGGTCTTCAAAACCCCGGTGTTCAAATCGTTGCTGCCTTGTCGATCTGGAGTACGCAGATGATATCGCCCTCATCTTTGAAGACGAAAGTGAAGCACAAGCCCTGTTGAACAGACTGACCACCATCATACCATCTTTTGGCATGCGCCTTGCACCTTCAAAGTGCAAAGTCATGCTTCAGAACGTGCAGTCTCCGGACATATCCCTTAAAATTCAAGGAGAATCACTGGAGATTGTGGAAAACTTTACATACCTCGGTAGTTGTATTAGCTCTGACGGAAGTGTGTCTGATGAAGTCAGTGCAAGAATCTCAAAGGCTCGAATCACGTTTGCTAATTTGCGTCACTTGTGGCGTCAAAAGGCATCTCACTAGATCTTAAGGGTCGTGTGTACCAGGCTACAGTAAGGGCTGTATTGTTGTATGGGTGCGAGACATGGCCTCTACGGACAGATGATGTGAGGCGTCTCCAGGTTTTCGACCACCGTGCCTCAGAAGCGTGGCTGGTTTTGGATGGCGTCAGCGTGTTAGTCACGAGGTGATTAGAAAAGGTATTTGGTTGTGCTGCAGGTACATCAATTGGGAAATCATCCAGCACCACCGACTACGATGGCTCGGTCATGTGCTACGCATGCCGAAACACCGTCTACCGAGACGAGTGTTGTTCTCCGTGCCTCCTTCAGACTGGCGCAAACCGCGAGGTGGACAGCGCATGACTTGGCAGAAAGGCGTGAAAGAGATCACGAAGAGTTTGGGTGTTGTTGGTGCTGTACGCCTTCCAGGATGGGGTCCCCGTGACCCCGCCTGTGCTTGGCTGGAGACGTTGCAAGAAATGGCGGCTAATCGATGTCAGTGGCGTTCATGCTGTCAGTTTCTTTCCAGATTGTCTGATTGAGCGGTTGGAGGTGTAGGCACCTCAGAATGCTTGACATAGGCCAGCACTAGGTCCCCTCCCTCATCCTCTTTTTCTCTTCTTTTCACTCTAGGGCTTTTAATATATATATATATATATATATATATATATATGAAATTAGACGAACTTTATGGTTGTACGGCAGTGAAGCATCAGTGTCAACACTGATGTTGCTGTCTTTGATGATGATGATGAGGGCTGTGCCAGTAATGGGTTTCGCTTATCATGGATGCCGGAGCCTGAACAGAAGTGCACATCTGGGGTATGGTTACGCAGTAACATATAAGGTTGTGCACCAACAACGTCATCCGTGCCGCACAGCTTTTGCTCGGGCGTCCGGTTTTACAACTTGCATAAAATAAATCATTTAGCTGTAACACCCTTTCGGTGCCTAGCTGCCATGCCACCCGAAGGAAGCACGAGGGCTGGGATACTGTCAGGTTGCCCAAGCCTAGACAGGGGAAGTCGAGAGGCAGAGGTGGGATTCGAACCACAGACCTTCCGGTCAGTAAATTCGTGCTTTAACCACTTGAGCCATCTCGCCACCCCCCCCCCACAACTTGCATAGCCAAGCTCAGATTTCACAGCGGCAAGGGAAGTCATAAGAGTAAAATCGTTTGAAGGGCCGCTGAATGTTGGTTTGCTCTCGTTCGTCAACTGATAGGTCTGACGATTGTTCGAGTTTTCTCTTCTAGTATTAGTACATACAAATATGCATCATAGGACTGCAGGACTTCATGATTAACTTTGCGCGGTTCTCAAACCACTTCGATAGTAGTATGTATTACCAAACAACCTACGTTCTACTCGTGGCATGTGGGCACTCCGTAGGTGCTCGTCAGGTCGTTGAACCAAGGCGAGACAGACCCGGGGGAGAAATTGGGCTTCTGGAGACGCTGGTAACCCTATCCACGCTTTTTTTCGGAAAAAAATTGAGGCGACTCGTGATAATTAGCTGACTGCCTTGAGCCTCGCAGTATGAAGGAGCTTACGAAACGTGTGCGTGTGCACGCTAGGCTGTGCACTTCCTGAGAGGATAGTAGCTGGCAGATTACTCTCTCTCTCTCTCTCTACAACTACCCCGATTGGAAGTTGTATTAGTTCTGATTATAGATTATCTCCAAGGCCCAAGTCGCGTTTGCTAAATTGAGACACCTATGGCGTCGAAGTGGTACATGCCTAAATATTAAGGTACGTGTGCACCAGCCTACAGTGTGGGCTGCTCTGGTGTACGGCTGTGGGAGACCTGGCCTGTTCCAGCAGCGGTACTGAGACAACTTTAGGTGTTTGACAATTGTTGTCTTAGGACCATAGCTCGTATGGGTTGGCGTCGGCGAATCCGTAACGAGGCAATTAGAAAGCGAGTTTTGGGTTGTGCAACGGGTACTTCCATTGAAGAATGTGTCCAGCACCTGAAGCTGGGTTGGTTAGGTCATGTATTGCGCACGCCGAACCATCGTTTCCCGAAGAGAGTGCTGTTTTCCATGCCCAATAGAGAGTGATGAAAGCATAGGGGTGGCTAACCCTTTACCTGTGAGAGGGGTATGAGGGATATTACGAAATGTTTGGGTGCTGTCGGTGCTACTCGCCTCCCAGGAGGGGGACTGCGTGACCCCACTGCGCCTGGTTGGAAACGCTGCAAGAGATGGGTGCTAATCGAGGTTGTCAGTTTCTATACAGGTTCCATGAATGAGTGTCTGGAAGTGTAGTCACCTCGGAATGATTGTAGTAAGGCAGCAATAAGTCCCCTCCCCATCCATCTTTATTCTTTTTTCCAAATAAGGCTTTCAAATAAATCTTGGTTGTACGGCAGTGAAGCATCGGAGTTGAACACTGATGTCATGCTGTCGATGCTGATGATGGTAATGATATATATAATATATATATATATATATATATATATATACATCGGCAGTAACTTACTTGAACGTGATCACAACAGCAGCGGTCAAATATCGGCTGAAAAATGGTAACTTTGATCTATCTTCGCAGACAGAGGAACTATGGCACTCTGGGCAGGGTCCTACAGGCAGGATATTGATGTTCTGTGCCCCCAAGGGTTAACATACATCACAAGTCGTACTCAGTATAAACCAGTTATACCGCCAAGAGACGTTGGATACCACTGTTTGAGAAAGCCCTGTCATGCGTCTACCCAACCACCACATTTAAAGCCGGTCAATTTGTAAGCAACTAAAATCAAATAAGACCTACAAGTGACTCCCCAGATCAAATTCCGAGTAAAATGTTGTCTGCAATGAGGTGGAAAGGTAGGAAGTACTTGGGGGTCATATGACCTTTGCTAGCTCCGTCAAATCTCATATCGCAGTTTGCTGGATAGGATATGCAACCGAAAGATCAAATTCGTATTTCGCTGCCTTCCACGTTCTTGCATTCACCTAAATCACGACATGAGATTCCGCCCCCTTCACCTTCAAATGACACGCCAGACAAAGCGACGATTGATCTAGCGCACTTCGAATTCCTCGTTAGCGAGAATCCGATAGTCATGAACCCCGAGGCCTCGCGCGTTTAGTTATTTATTTCGGAATGGAAATCTTCTCGTCCCGAACTCAAACCATAAACGCACCAGTGCATGGATAGAACGTCGGATAAACCAACTGCCTGGAGCTTTCGGCAAACGCTGGGTGGGAAGGTTCATAGTGGTAATTTCGAGGAGTAAACTCAACAAATGGCATAACAAACGGTTGGGGCTCGATTCCCAACCAGAAAATGTCCCTGAGGTTGTGCTATCCGTTCGTAATAAACTGTCTTATCAAACATCCGCAAGTTGAAGCGACTCAGAACGTCTGAGGTGAGTCAGCACCGAATCCGAAATCATCCACTCTCCTATTTTTCACTTTAGGGCTCCTAGTACGGCGTTGAAGCCTAAGCATCAACATTGATGATGCCAAAGATAATGGTAACGATGATAATATGATGGTCTGAGCTTCCAAAATTACAAAATCCACTGAGAGCAGCAGTACCAAGATCTATCCCACCACAGATCAGAAACAAATTACAAAGTCCGCTGAGAGCAGCAGCACCAAGATCTATCCCACCACAGATCAGAAAAGCAGCGTACGCTAGGGCTAGAAAGAGGACAGCACCCCAGTTGTTGGCCAATTTTGCCCACTCTTGACAGAAAGACATAGCGAAAGTTTAATTTTTACGGGGCCAGCAGATCCCAAAGTGGACCCAGATATATCATAACATCGAAAAGCAGTTGGCTATCCCATAAGAGTTGACAAAGCTACCTAAGGATTGCATGGGGCGGGGTAGTGGCATGAAGAATAGTAAGCGAAATGGGCATTAAATGACTCTGTAGATATAATTTGATTACACAGCTGATCTGAATACGCTTGAGCTACCTAGCACGCGTCCAAAGCCACATACCATCTTCTTCAATAACACTGTGGTGCCGAAAAGTATCAGAAAACTGCTCCTCGAAACAGCTGGACGGATGCCCTGGGTTCAAGGTTAAACTGTATGAGCCTCCGAGATTTATTCAACAACTACAGGCTAACCCAGGTAACCAGGTCTTCCAAATAACATCCATCGAGTGCAGCCTAGTGAAATTTCCCAGATTCGCAAAAGAAAACTCCGATTTAGCATGAAGAGCTCTCAGAATAAGAGAGAAAACTCGGAGGCTCATACAGTGGAGCAGAACAACACCGACGCTTATTGACGTCCAATCTGATTCGTTGGTTCAAAAATATGGATTAGTGTGCGACATCTCAATTTTGTGCAATAACTAACTCATAAAAATAGGAATGGGATAGCTAAAACATGGCGATTGCATTACTGGCCATCTCTTGACCATCCGCCATATTGGATCTGGAGTACATTCACAGCTCGAAGACTTACCTCCGACTCTGTACATATTATTGGAAGCCATGGGGACTCCGCTTCACACACCGAATGTGTGTATGCGTACTGGATTTCCCGGTATTGCGAGGGCTCTACTGAATTTTGTCAAGGGAACCGGGTCCCGAACGAGGTGCAGTCCAGCTACGAGGCGACCCGTCGATCCCTATTCCGCGTCTGTGTGAGAGTTGCGCGTACGCGCGCGCTTGTGCGTGTGTGTGTCTGGTGCGTCCGTGCTAGTGCGTCTGTCATTCAGTGTGTGTGAGCTTGCTGTAGGGGACGGTGTGTCAGCTTGCGGAATGCGTGCGCATCGGGTCAGTGCCCGTGGCCGACTGGAACGTCGGCTGATCAACCGGAGGCACTGCCGCGAAGTCTTCAGCTGAAGATCCAGAGACTTTAAGGTTTATAGAGAATGCATAGTTTCAGTAGTTTATGGACGTTCATTGTTGCGTGTATTTGCACTTCAGAAGCACGCCCTAAGATATGATCTAACGGTGGTTCTGATGCGATAGGGCAAGTGGGGTATCATTTTGAAGCGCTCTTTCCTGACGTTCTGTTTCTGTGATCCAATGATCATTTTGGATAACTGTCGATGAATTACATCTTTTCGAATGTAGCGGTACATAGAACAGTAGAAGGTAGTTGGTTAAGGTGAGAGTACACAGATCTACCGAACCGACTACCGATAGACTGATCTTGATGCAATATATGACCATTCTTTTGTGTGAAAAGCACATTGCACGTTTGCCTACCAGTGAGTCAGAGAAGTCATTCAAGAGCCACACCCCGTTTGATTCCTTTAGCAACGAATAGTACACCTAATCTCTGACGGTTAATATCGCTATCGAAACAAAGCCGCTTGAGGGATCACTGTTCATCCATGGGATCTTCATCACAGAGAGTTTGGGGTAGAATCGAGCAGTCAGGGTTTACGGACTAGAGAAGGGACTTCTTCAGGTCATATATTTGTTAATCCTTGTATTGCTCCCTGCTACTCTGCTCCGCATGACTTGCAAATAGTTAAGCCGCCCTCCACAGCTGTAACCACCCACAGAAGAGGTGACCTTCAGTTGATCTCTTTCGGGACCCCGAACAAACGGTCTCTTGTGTCTGCCAAACATCACATCTGCAGCCTTTTTCGATCATCAGTTGTCCCAAGAGACACCAGCAACGTGTTTAGCTCCGCTGCTTCAAAGCTCAACCAAGCATCCATTCCTTGTCGCAGCCATGGACTGCTCATTTTTCTGACCGTTTCTCATCTGGCTCACGAAGTCATCTCAAGTATGCACAGAACGTAGGTTGTCGATAGCACATTTGAACAACTGAGGGACAAGTAACATTGTTAAACGTCACATTTTCCTGCCGGGACAGAGTTTTGACCCTCTTCATGGTCGCACCGTTTGTGTTTACATCTTCCGGGTTAACTTCTCTGTTCTTCTTGAAGCCTCAGCTTCCGCATTCCGCTTAACTTTCGTTCACCGCCTCTAGAATGCTTCATGCCCGAAAAAACAAGACCGGTCGCTCATCGGTTTCGTATGACCTACCCAATCGTTATCGAACACGAAGAACGTTCGATCTCCGATACCTGATGTCCAACCTTCTAATCCTGGGAGATTTTAACTGCCCAGCGGACAAACGGTATGTCCTGTATTCTGAAGTATCGATCTCAAACGAAAGCTGTCTTCAAAACTTACTGTTCTGACCCGAATGTCACTCAGCAACCCTGGACCTGATGTGCACCAACGCATTCGACGTAAAAAAAACAATGATCTAGGCAAGCGCAGTCATGAGGTACTCTTCTGCTGCCATCTCCCTCTGTCAGCGTCGAGGATGAGATACCACTGCAGATCTACGAAAAGTGCAGTGTTATATTCCCCTCTGTTATCCCCTCTGAAAAGTTTAAAAATCTACACCTACGTATCCGCAGATTATCGAACCAAAAATGCGCCGCTTAGTTTCCTAATCTCGACGATGAAACCATTGATTGTGTCCTCTCACAAGTCAGGCACCTGGAGAGGCTACGTCGTGTTCTCCTCCAACGTGTGCACAGCCGTCTCCAATCCTGACACTAGTTCCTCAGTCTTGACGAATGATTTCCATAAGTCAATGAGGCCCAGTGACCGACGAGGCTCTTATGTCTGTGGGAAAAGGAATCGTAATTTAACCATCTTATGAACGGTAGATCCGGGCACGATCAAGCTTGAGTCCCCAATCAGGATCGCTTTCGTAAGCCAATGGAAAAGGTCAAGAGCGACCCCGTTTTAATCTTCCTCTTCCCTCTCTCCAACGGACTGTCTACTGTGGAGAACACAGAGACACAGTAGAAGAACAGATACGGAATACTGTGATAAGTTGACAAGGTGTATGAGCATTTGTAATTTCATACATCTTGTCTGTCACTGGGCTGTTGAAGGTTCAATCCTTGAGTAGGCTAACCTAAAACAATCACCAAAAGGCTAAACGACACATTCTGCGAACAGCTCCTAGCATGCTTCATCTCTGCCATCGTGTCAGTTCTCTGTGTCGGGGGGTAGGGTGTCGGTAACATACCATTGCATAAAAATCATGTTCAAAGTTGAATAATGAAACCGAGCGCGAAACCAACGGGCACTAGGTTGAGAAATTTTCGATTTGGATAGACTCGTTTTACCAGATTTCGTTTGTGCTTCATGGGAACTTCAAAGCTTCCTTTCGAATGGCCTACCCGACCAGTTTTCCACTGATAGTAGCGTAGATTATACGGAGCAAATGAACTTGGTTATGTCAAACCAGGACGATCAGAACAACACCTAGATGGATGCCTCTGACGCACGCTAGTTCCTACCTACATAAAGAGCACTCGGACAAACCGAAAGAAACTGTTCGTGCTGGGAGGTGATCATAACACGGGTGAAGGACGCTTTCTAGTACCCTAAGTAACCGCTGGTTCACATTTCAGAAGGAGACATTATAGGTGGAATAGCGGTAAATGGAAGGCAGGCTGAGCTGCAAAAAACAAACTTCTAGCTGCGGGCAAACGGACGCCTACAAAAAAGGATCGTAAGGCTGCTTCTTAAGCATCGAAAATAAGCAAGAACCACATTCCTGTGCAAGCCGTTCGGGTGGTCCACGAGAAAGCATTCTTGTTCACTCTGGCTCCTTCACGAGCCACTCTTGAGACTCTTATGGGGAACGTATGAGCCTCTGATGAACCGAAATCAACGTTTCGTGCCGTCTGATCGTTCACCTGAGGTAAGGCTGTTTCAAGTTCATTTGACGTCTACTTTACGTATTTGTGTCATTTACTCTTTTTCGTACACACACACACACACACACACACACCAATGGTATTGTGCTGATCTTTCAGAAACTGCCGTACACATTCTGGGTTCAAATCAACATAATTATAACAAATGAGCGTTAGGACAATCCACATGCTGTACATGAAATTCCCGCAATGCTACAAGCGATGGATTGTCTTGCTTAACGTACGACTATGAGACTCTGCGTATGTCCATGAGAAATATACACGCATACGTATATCATGTCTAAAAAGTACAGTACTTTACACACACAGCGTTCTCTTACGATGTCTTCTAGGTTCTCGACTGTTTTAGTGAAAAGAAATTGCTTTTGGTGATACTTCGCGTTTCGCCGTGCAGTCGCTTGCAAGGGAAGGTGCAAGTTAGAGCATGGTGCGTGCTAGCAACTGGGATTCAGAGAGGCTTGCGCTTTCCAGTAATCGCTTTATTCGTTGTTGTTTTGGTTGTTTTCTTCGGAAGCGTTGCAGTGTGTCCTTCATCTGTACTTGATACGAACCGCTCGCTTCTCGCTGACCGGACGGGTGCCCTACCGAGTGAGCTACCGAGGATGCTCGCTCGTCGTCACCCTTACATACCTGGACATCATTCCTGAATCGTCACACGCTCGTCCCAGGACGTCTGTCTTTTCAATCATACTACGCGCACTTGGACTTGTAGGTTCAAAACCTACCAATGTCCCCTCTACTTCCAAACTGCGCACTCTTGGAATTCCCAAGAACCATCGCTATCGTTGTTACATGTTCCTCGTGATAAGTGATCTTGTTTGGTGTTCGGTACTTTAGCACTTGAGTGCTACTGGTTCACCGCTTTCAGCCAGAGTGTGCGAATCACGGGTTTGTACGAGTGTTGACTATATGGACCCCTAACCTCGGATTGAATGCAAAATTTTCCCCCAATCTCACGAAGGCCTCCGGATTACCGCGGTGAACAAAGCCAACGATACGACTGTCACTGGACATCTTCCGGTGAATGACCCTTTGAATACTCCTCCACAATGAAGTGTGCTATAATAGATGCTTTGTCCCAAGAAGGATGCACCATAAACATTAAGATAACACTGTTTAATATCCTCACACGAAGAATCGCTTTTTAGATAACTCGTTCCTTGTTTTTTTAAAGGGTGTCGACGATGACCCCCGTCATTCGATTCAAAGAATTTCGTGCAAGAAGTGTGGGAATCGTGCTAGTTCTTTGGAAAGTCACCTAACATGTTCACCAAGGCACGGTCCATCAAGGATTATGTGGAACACACATACAGTTTAAAGTCATTCATTTCAACAGCGGAAAAACCAATCGGTCTTGAAAAGTTATTACCTTCATGGACAAATTCTCCAAGAACAGAGTAGTGCTGGTTTCAGCTCACTTTTACTCGTTGTCTATGTGATGTGAACATTGTCCCGGAGCCAAAGACTTCATCATCCCCAGTCTACGGTGAAAATTCAACGACGGAAAATCTGAATTTCCAAAACACACTACTCATAGGGTTGCTGAAAACTCGTCGACAGCCCATGACTGGTTACGCCCTTATTCTCCGAGCTGATCAGGTGGGCGCAGTCACCGAGTTTCCCTCAACCTTATTTGCAAATTGGACACCAAATCGTGCACCACTGAAAAAATGGACTAGACGTAATGCACTACTCACAAGGTTGCTGAAAAGTCTTCGACAGCCCACGACGGGTTTGGCCCTTCTTGGGGCTCACCAGGTAGGCGCAGTCCCCGAGTTTCCGTCAACCATGTGTTCTACTTGAACCCAAATTGGACTGATTTCGATAAATACACTCATTTGCAAATCAAGTTGGTTTTGCGAGAGACTCACCTGGAACCCAGCAGAATCTCTCGTCTGTGATGTTTCCAGACAACTGAATGTGCTGCACCAGGCCGCCTCATGTTCCAGTTGCTACGATATTCGAGATTTGCAAATGACTGTATTTATCGAAAAATAGGCCACTCTATAAATTAACCTATTATTAACGCGAGATTTGGCCGGGGTGCATTTGCGTCTCCCGTTCACACCAACAGGAAAGAGAATCTACTCACCAAATTTTCTGTAAACTTAGTTTTTTTCATCGTGTGTCCGGTTCAATAGAGCAACCACCTCCCCCCGAACGTGTGAGGAATGTCGTTCAGCGTTAACAATCTTCCTCGCCTTCTGCAACTGGCTGTGAATAAGTCAGCGACCCTGTGCGTCGGATGGTTTTGTTTGCGTACGGTGGATGGTTTTCCTCTGCCCGCCGCGTGGTTTCCTGCATATCTGAGAGAGAAAGCATCTTTGCTGGCAAACTGCCGGTCACTCACAGCGAAATATATCGCTTTATTTTGTTGATTTGACCGTGTATGCACAGCTGGTAGGCACATTTTCGTCCCTCATCCGCAGACGGAAATTGGTTACCTCTTGAGGTCTAAGGTCAGAAACACCTTCAACCTCACCTAAGCTTGTCTGTGTCCGGCATACCCAAAAAGAACACCTTGTATCCACACTGAATCATGTGCTCATGGTGGTGCTTTAGGGTCTATTGGCATAGCCTTTTATTGAAAGCCGTCTTCGAGGCATTTCGTCGATCTGCTGGTCTACACCGTTGACCTTCATATATGGAAGGCTGTTTGATCAAGTCAGTATCACCTCATCTTCAAGGAGGAGCGCAACTATTTCTGACAATTGCAGGTCAAACCTTCGGAATATGTGCACTGAAACAGAGGCTAGAACACACCGATTCACTCCTAGTTCTTTGGTGGCACAGCAATTTGAGATTTTGGAACATAAGGGAAATCGAAGTGCTAATATCTAACTACTCCAAAACCTACCGGAACAGGTGTGAATTCGTACCTGCACGAAGCAGTACAAAAGTCAGAAGAAGGTTACTTTAGACATTCACATCAATGGCGCCTCACTCTCTCCCTTCTGAGCAGTCATCATCATCACCATCAACATCATCAGCATCATCCATTGTCGACATCAGTGTTGAACACTGATGCTTCGCTACCGTACAACCATGATGTATTTGAAAGCCTCATTGTGAAGAAAAGAATAAAGGTGGACGGGGAATGGACTAAGAGATAGGTTACCACAATCATTCTGAGGTGGCTACACTTCCAGACACTCGTTTAGACAATCTGGATAGAAATGTACAACTCTCCACTGCTTCGAGTGCCTCTCTCTGGATAGTAAGCGGCGTTTTGAGTCACTGCATGTCCAGAAGCATGACTTTACCTCTTGTGGGTGAAAAGCGCATGCCAAAGGAAGAGATGACTTTGGTCAGTTCTTCCCAAAACACCTGCGTCTTCTCCTCCACTTCGAAGACAAGGACGATGTCGTTTGAACATTCCAGATCGACAAGGTTTTCGTCGGAGGCTGTTTGAACACTGAGGTTTCGAAGACCATCCAGCGTTCTTCTCATTACCTCATCGATCACCCGATTACATAGGAATGGAGAGAGCGGGCATCCCTGACGGACACCGCTTTGTGTGAGCAAACTTTTGAAGAGCTCTCCGTATACCCTGACAAGTCCGGAAGTCTGATAATACAAGGAACACATTATGTTCACAAACTTCCGCAGCAAGCCTCTTAAGGAGCATAGATCGGTCCGCTGAGTCGAATGCGCTCGGGAAATCCAGGACTACTAAAATTATGGATCGTTTGTACGTATGACGTTTTTCTAGCTCCTGACGGAGTGTGAAGGTTTGGTCAACGCAACCCCTACCAGGCAGCTCTCGAGGCAGTGTTTCACGAGTCACCATAAGGTGAGGAAGCACAACTGACGCCAGCAGTCTCGTTACAAGCGGCATCGAGCTGATCCCCTGTGGTTACCACACTCAATACGAGCCCATCCCCGATTGTTCCCAGTTTACTGAAATGCTGTCACTCTTCATGGTCATTGTATACACTTTAGGGGGGGCGAGACGGCCCAGTTGGTTAGAGCGCAAGTTTACTGAAGGGAAGGTCCGTGGCTCGAACCCGACTTCTGCCTCTCGATTTCCCTTGTCTAGGCTTGGGCAACCTGACAGTATCCCAGCCTTCGTGCAACCTTCGGGTGGCATGGCAGTTAGGCACCGAAAGGATGCTACAGCTGAGCGCGATACACTTTAGACCGTCTCTGATTCGGAGGAAAACAGAGAAAGTAATTTTGTTATATTTCATTGTCCTAATGACGAGTTTTTTGGGGGGGGGGGGATGACACAAAGATTCACCAATGAATAGGATCATTCTGCACCTTCTTCCGCGTTAGGTACTTTCAATAACCGAATTACTGTGCTGAAATACCGTATACCGAATGCCACAGAAAAGCCGAGAAAAATCCGGTCACACTTGGGAGGTGGAATGCTACGGAAGAACGAATCACCACAAAATCACACCTACCACACACAGTCATTTGGACGTTACAGAGCGGAACTGATTACAGAGGGGTTCGTTAGGTAAACACACTTCTATTGCGGGGAAAACCTCGAATAAACGACCTGGTTGAGGATACCAAGTTGATTGTACACGTGCTTTTCAGTTGTAATTCACTCTCTAAAAGAACAATTGTCTCAGTCCTAGAACTCAGAATGTCTGGCCCAATCCCCAAGGTGAAAGTTCACAATGGACACTGACATGTATCTGCTGGACAAGTTCACGCTGAACGGGTTGTTTCCGACAATGCATCATCCAGCAAAATCAGCTTGCACCTCTCGATTGCCCCGGATTTGACCTGGGCTACGATTTGTACATAGCATCATGGAATGCATTTCCGGTACGATACAAACAGGGGACGATTAGGCATCGTCATCATCATCATCATCAGCTATAAGAACCGCGTACCTGTCGTACAGTGGTTGTAGTTGCCACAGTTTCGTTCGCCGATGATTTGGGGAGGTCGGGTAGGTAGCTGCGCATTGGAGGCGTGAGTTGCGTAAACACACCACTGTCAATGGACTGTTAAGTGGGGGAATTGAAAAGGGAGCTATGCATTGAAGGTAATAGCTTGGATGCACGAGCGCCATTGAGGGCGCGAATGTGCCATGTCTGACAATGTCTCCAATCATTGATGTGGTCCGTCTCGGGGTCCCCATCCAGGAAGACGGCAGTGACCAGCGCAGCTGAGTTTGCTGATAATGGCTTTTATACTTCGCTGCCAAGTCATTGTTTGACCGCCTCTGGCTCGTTTCCACCCTTCACGTGGTTGTGCGAAGAGCGCCCTTCGAGGAAGTCGGTCGACTGGCATACGCAGCACGTGGCCAAGCCAGCGCAACCTATGTAGTGTGATCAGTTCATCTATCGAGGGTGAGTTATTTCTCCCGAATACCATTCGACGTACTTCAGTATTGCTGATCCGGTGTTCCCATCAGATTCGGGCAGTGCTCCGAAGACATCGATGGTAAAATACTGAAATTCTTTTGACTTCCTCGGCGCGCAGCGGCCAGGTTTCTGATCCGTTGTGCGAAAAGAACCCTTCGATTGAATAGAGTTAAGTGCTGTGAAGACCCCCGCATGGGCCTAGATTGCAGAAGCACGTTTTCTCACTCACTGATATGCAAAAGTAACGATTATTAGAAATGTTTGATATAGGCGCGTTGGAGAATCCCATCGCATCCCCACAAAGGATACCTGAAGCAGCCAATCACATCCGAATTTTGATTATCCGCGTTCAGAAAGCTATCTTCTGGCTCTTACTGGTCAACCATCACGCGAGAAAACACTCCCGTTGAACGGACTTCTTGATATTCCCCATAGGTTCAGCACTGGTGTTTCCTTCTGAACAGACAGCTTCTCATCGACCTTGACGAAACTACTACTGAGTGGCCCTAGATATGGGTTTGGATGCAGGCACTGGTCTACAATTTATATGTGTTTGGCCTTCCATTGTGGAACCTTATGGTGAAACATGCGTTGCACCTGTCAACGTATTAGGAGATCCATCCATGGAGCTCGGAGCTTGCTTTCACAATTCCCGTACGTGGGCTGCATCCAGACTTGGAAAGGTTCCGTCACGGGTATTCCATATGAGCTATGATGAACTGTTTCTAGAGATATATGCTTTCCCCAACACTGTTTCATCCCTGCTGGTTTGGAACTTTAAGTGTTTTCTCCCTGCTAGAAATCACAGACAGTGCGTATCTCACGAAACTCCAGTACGCCTATAGCGCCACTCATCTTTCACTAATGAGGGTCCATATCACTTGGTCACACGAGTGGATGCTCCATGGAGGCAGTTTTGATAAACTGTTCTAATTATGTTGTAAGTGAAAAAGAGTTTCCTTCAGACTGTGGTCGGATTCTGACCATCAGGTGCCTTTACATTAAACTATGAAAGTACAGCAGTCCTCTTGAGAAGTGAACATCTCTGAAAAGTGAAAGATCTTCACACCATGTGACAATTTGCTCGTCAGGAGAGTGTGAACTAGTCTGTCTTTTGATTCCCACTTAGATATCTATCTTAATCCCTGTGCTTCGTCACAAAAAAACAATGCTGTATTATTTGTTTTGTGTCTCCTCCCTGGGGGTATATCTCAGCATGACCGACACTAAAACTCCCTACGTGTATCGATGTATGGTCTTCATATTGTTGTAGGTTGAATTTTGATTGACCAACCCCCTATAGCACTGTTCACAAAATCGTGAGAGTGATTTTCGTGTATGGTAGCTCGCAATTCACTTGAGCGGATCGGTTTCGTCGGCTTCTTGCACCAAGAGATCCGCCAAAATCATCGATTATCTTACCTGAGTTTGACATTAATGTTTTTAACTGGTCGATAATGATATGATATCACGGTCTGTTGTTTTCTACCACGCCAACTAGCAAACGGTACTGCAAACATTTTAACGATGACCTGAATACCGGTAAGCCACTACCTCGTAACTGGATGTCTGTTGTTATGGTAACCGATGAGTTCACTCTATCGAAGCAGATTACTGGTGTCAACGGCGCGTTGACTGATGAAACATCTGTGACAGCGAGACTGTTTTCTTTTGCCTCACCTTTTGGTCTAGCCACCTAACAATTGCAACGACATATGACATGTTGAAGTGCTGTCCTGACAACACCACCACGGTCATTCGGTTTGACCGATTCTGGGCTACCACGTTTTTTAGGAGCTGTTGTACAAGCGACACAGTATGACATCACGGTCACCGTGTTATTCGGTCATTCGGTTATTCTCCAGCAACTCAAATAGTTCCCTAATGTCTCGGCCACGGATGCCATGAATTCACAATTATTGGCTTACAGCTCAGAGTTTGTCCGCCCAGCAACACGTATATGGTAAACTCCGTGGTAAACCCCTTGAGAACAAGGGGTGATTACTCTTGAGGATCAAGTCGTTATTCCGTCTCTTCATTTCCGAACTAAAATGTGAACAGCTTGCTAGGACGAATACTGGCGGCAACTAACCTGAAGGTAAGCATGTTTGGGTTCGAACCCGATCTTATCCATTAGACAACTCGAACCACACACACGAGATCCTGGCTGATGGTCAGGGTTCCTTGTACGTTCTCCACAAGAAATGGTCGGACTTCTGGATAGGGGCCCCTCTTGAAGCACTGATGTGCCTGAAACTGTTGTCAAATCACACTGATGTATACGAATTCAGTTATTCACCGTGGATAGTTGTCAGTCTCCTTGAACGAGTCTCTGAGGTGCTCACTTCTTTTATAACCAGTAAGGTCTTGTAACACTTTCTTTCGCCTTTTCCACGGTGAACTTACTTGTGCTAAAACACTGTTTCTTTTGTACCGCATACAGGCTTAATACTATTTGCATACACACACACACACACATATATATATTGGCATCCAGTCGCACATTCCAGCCTAGGGAGGACTGTTTAGCCTATCCCACAGGACTACATCGATGGTTCCTTGCGCACGCTAGGTAAGGACACATGTGGTTTGTGCTGAGGCGCATTTGCAACCATTTGAACTCCCCGTGCCCGGCGTAATCCCGAAGAATAAGACTATGGGGTAAACAGAAGACTGAGGTCTTAAATCCATCAGCGTGCCCAAATGGTGGCCCAAAAGTTTCAGTTTTCGTGGCTCAAACTGAGCAGCTGAGCCCCGTAATGTATGCAGAGAGCGACCCGCACCACTCATCAGGCTACCCCAATGCAGACGCATATGGATAGCTAGTGCTTGCCAGTATTCAGCTTGGTCGAAGCATCGATGGTCACAGAGTGTCACCTCTAGCACCGCTGTAGGCGCAAGCCATCGAGAAGTTCGGACTGGTAGGGTGGGTCGTTTGCAAATGTATAGATGAAATACACAAACAAAAAAGAACTCGAAACAATACGGCATAATACAATACTCATTTTAAAAAGTGATTCCGATAGCACCAGAAATAAACGGACAACTCGCCGACCCAAGCAAGCGGCTACCACTGACCAACAGCAATCCCGACCCCCGTGGCTTTGGACGGACGAAAGTGATAGGTCGTCTAACAGCCACATACTCTTACACACGCACACAGACACACACATTCGATAAAATCCGGTGATACCTGGAAAAGAGTTGTGTAGCATTCAGGCGGGTTCACAAAATTATGGTGATGGTTGGCTGTTGCCACTATTCGACTTACAGATTTCTTTAACTGTAATAAAAATGGGAGGATTTATCTCTTTGTCTGTTTTCAACACCAACGGCAAGTTAACTGACGAGTCATGTAGGCCGACCAACGCTTCCGCGTTTATAAACTCTTCGACAGAATTGGGAGGCAGTGCGATTGCTGTCCAGCCTTAGTTTGACTTCAGAAATAGTTTAGATTTTGTGAAAGCATGATGGAGCAAGTCGTAGACGCACGTAGCTGAGTGCATAAAGACGTTGTAGCCAACGTAACCTGGAGTAATTTCAGGTCATTTTAGACCTGAGTATTATCGTAAGCACCGTAAGCACCGAGTATTATCGTAAGTAAGTATTATCGTAAGTCTTTGGGGAGAAAGTGGGACTTTCTACTTGCTCAATTTCGGTTTCGTAGCAATAGGCGTTCAAATTTCAGGACATCATGCTAATTGGAGAAAATGCAAGGTATCTGGATCACATCAAACCTTGGGATGCGTTTATAAATACCAGAACACCATGTACTGTCAAACAAACACGCTTTCATGACAGATGTTTAGAGCGGAGCGATATTAACACTTTGTTTCCTAGACCTTATGAAACACGATTCGCGGTAAGCTGACTTGGACAGTGCAGGCCGGTATGACGCTTATGCGACGAAAACCAAACCAAACGAAATGAACATCACCATTTGGATGTTAACATTGTTTACAATCGAGGACTGGACAGTATACCTGGACGCGTGTAGGCAGGATATGAAGGCATGGTTTACCATATAGCATCTATCTGAAAAATACCAGGTCTTTCTGCACGTACTGCAGAGGCGAAAACGACACTGTACCAACAGTGATGAAGAAGAGATGTCTCTGTTTTGTTTCACCATATGACTGATTGAATTCATCAATGCTTCTTAGCATATGGTGTTTCTAACACGTATTTTTTGACAAGAATTATTGATGGTGCAGTTCACGTAACAGTTTGTTAGCATATCAGGACAATCAATACCGGACCAAACGTTCAGCGAAGTCCATTCGTAGGAAGTTTTTATTCAAGTGATGAAGGAGGCCGGGTACGTGTATGAAAGAAAGTCAGGTAAGAAGTGATTTACAAGTAAGGAAGCTATAAACTTAGTCCATTCAGATCACGGAAAGATTCGGGTATCCGGAGTTGAACCTTTAGCATAGTTGGTTTAAACAAAACCTCTGGATATTTACGATGAGAGTATCGGACAACAGCTCAAATTCCTTCGTGTTATGAAGAAAGAACGGCTTCAAACAAAAGGGTGTGGGGGTGCAGCAAGCAAACTTGGGTCACATTACAGAAACGAAACATTTTGTGGGCGGAGGATGCACACTCACCATTTGTACTACCCATAAAACAAACCAAGCAATAACCTATCGAGCGGTGGAATACTAAGTGAGGATGAAGTGACGAACATGCAACGTCGTAGTTGAAAAACGCTTCCATATTTTCACACCTCCTGGCCTGATACGAAACAGTGTTTAATCGTCGAGTTGGCTCTTCAGCTTGTCTTGAAGCAAACTAGATATTTCCAAAACGTCAGATTGATAATTTGCACTTCATCTTCCCTTCCCATATCCTTCTGCTGCTGGTTGTACTATTAGCCGGAAGTGTTTTCGTAAAGTTCGGTATGAGTTTGATCTCTTAGTCCTAACCACTCTTCATTCCATGGCAATCACTGTGAAACTTGTGGGATCGCATTGGGGGGAAATTGTCCGAAATGTGCACTTATTTGTCAACGTGGTACTGTCGGTCTACAAACAATGGGAGCATCATCATCGTCAGCCGTGAACCCTGTAGTGATATCCGTAGCTGCCTAGTCGTTTTCATCTTTGTACTGGTATGACACTTGGTTTTCCTGATAACATAGAATTATAGTGACGAAACTGATATTGTGATGTTAACTGAGGTCGGATTTTATTCATGCCTGCCGATGAACATTTGCGAGTCAAATATCATAAAACGGATATGAAGTAACTTCAGTGAATGAAGGGGGGTTGAGGCGCTGTCTTTGAAGTACTCATCTGCGGTTCCTGGAACTTGCCAAGGAAAAAACCATCAAAAGCCTTCTACCAGCTGACGCTCCACTTAAAACTGACCACACACCATGTTGTTGTCAAGGCCCGTTAACCTCTTGGATTGTACCTGAAAAATGTCATTAAACTATTACATCAGCATCTCTCTGGAGTAGCCAATACTGGCCTCTCTTGAGGGTGTTTTTGCCTCGAGCTATCGTCCTGAGACAATGATTGACAAACACCTGAAGTTGTCTCATTTCCGCTGCTGGAACAGTCCAGGTCTCACAGCCATACAACAGAACAGCCCACACTGTAGGCTGATGCACACGTCCCTTGAGATTCAGAGATGCACAACTTTGGTTGCATAGGTGCCTTAAACTAGAAAAAGTGCCCCCGGTCTTGCAGACTCATGCATTGACCTCATCTGTCACACTATAATCAGAACTAATACAACTTCCAAGGTACGTGAAACCCTCCACAACTTTGAGTGCCTCTCCCTGGATTGTAAGTGGCGTGTTCAGTGACGGCATGTCTAGAAGCTCTTCGATAGCTTACGACCGGTCTGGCAGTTTTTGAGGCTCATCAGGCAGGTCATCGACCTTACGTTCTATGTGAGACCAGATTGTATGAAATTCGCAAAGTGCCCTCATTTGCACACTGTTTTGTTTACAACGGCAGACTCAGCTGGATTCCAACTGGACCTCTCTTCATGGTATTCTTCAGATGAATATGCTGCACAAAGGCCGCACGATATTCGAGATATTTTCATGAAGCGACACTATTTACAAGTTTGCTGTGAGCTGTTCGACCACCGGTTTCGCCCTTCTTGGAGCTCATCATGTAGGCCTGGCCTTCGAATTTCCATCAAGCCCATTTCTTGCTTGGAAGATTAATACTCATTTGCAGATGAGTTGAGTGTTGATGGGAGTCTCAACTGCATATTGTAAACAAGAAATTGAGGTGCGCTTTCGCTGAATCACCAACTTCGTTCTTTTAAGGGTGAACTCTAGCAAATCAGTAGCATACTTCGTGTTCTCAAGACTTTCACGCGAAAACAAAAAACCTCACGTGGTAACTCAGAAACGCTAGTACAGTACACAGAAAACTGGATGAAAGCAAAGTACCTTCGTCGACTGGTTTGCAGACGTCCAAAGTTTCCGACGTGTAACTTATCTCAGTGGTGCGGCTGAAGTATGCCAGGGTTTGAAATCACTAAATGACGATTCGGCATCGAATAACTTCTAGTGCGCAGCATATGCAAGGATAGCTACTAGCTATCTTCTGTTGCACCACAGTTTGAGTGTATACCGACATGGACCCTCTGAACAGCCTAATGGTAGTACGTTGGTGTCGGCGGCTTGTTTTTCCGCACTGAATCACTGTGACCTGTCCAGGGCTGTTGAATAAAGGAACATTCAATCATATCGAAGGTTGCCAGATCGAGGATCTGTGGGGCGTTACTCGCACATCCAGGACGATTGATAAGGCTTCAAAGGAGGGCAGTGACAACCACTTGGGGCAGTTCTGAAACCACAAAAAAGCCTGTCACCAAGTGTAGCAACATGCATAAATCTGGTTCTGTGCACGCCTGGACAAAATAGGTGTAAAGTCCAAACCGCATCATGTTTGCCATCCAGCCATTGGATACAAATTCACTATAACAATGTCGTCGTGTACTGGTCCTAAACGCAAAAAGTTTAAGTCGATGTGAACTTGTTTAAATCGAAAAGATACAGTGGTTGAAACTCAAAATTCATTAAAAACTTTGATGCCCCCGGGGTTAACCAGCTAGATCCAGGCATCCGTTCACACCATGAGGGTACATGACACCAGGAATTGGACAGGAACTGTATCTTGTCGCGATGCTGATCCGGAGTGCTATTCAGCAGCAACAGCAGACTGAATGATAAGATATTTCAGACAAACAACACACTTACAAAGGGTCGGATTCGGTTTCATCCTATGAAAGTGTGCGATTAATCAATTTCCAGTTCTGATCTGGACCCGAATATGAACTGTTGAGGTGCAACCGAGTGTGCAAAGATGCAACACTGAATAGGCGAGTAGGTAATGAAATGGGAAGCACTCATTATGGCCGAGTAACCTCCTTATAAGAAGCACTCCGAAGATGGAAAGTGTCTTGACAATTCCCAACTTCAGGTTGTAGCTAGGGGATTTTTACTTGCGAAACCCTCATTCTGAAAAATGTCTTGAACGAATTACTTCGTGCGTTTCAATTTTTTCACTCAGAGCCGCTCAGTGAAAACCATGAAACAGTCACCTTTTGACAGATTGGTGAGTCTGATTTTATTTCGTCAGCCGGGTAAAATCAACCAAAAAATCGCAACTTATAGTTGCTGCCGCATACCTGCATTCAGATATCAGTGTGATCCATGTCATTCTCTTGTCTCTCCTCGAAAGAGCATCACTAGCAGCATTCACAGGGTGATAAAGTTGGACCTCTCACAACTGGATTTTAGGGGGCATCTTCAGAAAGGTAGATGATACAGTAGACAGATGTTTTGAGCCCATGTCTTTTGCGCAAATAAAGCCGAACGTTTCAGCTCATCTAATGTCCCAGCTTATGTTAGCATCCGGGATGTTTGACTGCTTGACAAGACAGTGAAACGATCGCCTGGAGTCAACGGCGATCCGAGTTGTGTAAGATATTTTGTTATGTTCTCAGTGATGCCTTCAAACAGTCAGAAGTCTATCCTGTCGATGTAAGAATCACCGCGACTGTAGGTCAGCTGAGAGATGACACGGGTTCCTCGAGGTTGACCCGTTTGAGTTCGCAGGGTTAAGATAGGCTGGTTTATTCTTGATTGCGTGGCCAGAAAACTTTGATCAATAGCTGCTGTTAGCCTCAGTTTATTGGTTGTGTTAGAAGAACCCCCTTAGATTGTAATTTTTGAGGAAAACATCTTCCGTTTCGACAGTAGCAACCGCGTAGGCCCTAGCTTTTTGCAGTATGTGTTTGGATAAAACGTTTCGGATGAACATTTTCTAGCAGAGTTCATCCCATGGACTTTTTAAGGTTTGCCGGTAGTGCAAAAGTTTAGAGCCCTGTGAAATAGTGTCTTGACCAAGCCGCGTCCGAAAGCCACCAATGCAAAAGCTCAAAACGGATAGTACTCACCGCTCCGGGTTAGTGGGGTCTCCGGACCTCCTGTGTGCAGAATATTTATGGCTGCTGAACTATTGCTTGACTGTGTCTTCTACGACACACAAATAAACTGGGATGATTTTAGTGTGGTCAAAAAATGAACTGAATACTACTTCAGTAGTAGAAATGAGGCCGCTGTAAACAAAATGTATGTAGACCTTAAAGCTTGAAATACAATATACAATCATGTATTTGTCATTCTATCATTAAATCAGCAGGTCTGGGGTTTATACCACTGGACGTGGCAAAACCGGTAATCTGGAAACTTCTCAAAAGGTCCAAAGAGATCCTCCAAGCAATGCGATGTTAAAGTTGTCCGGGTGGAATACACGGAGCACTATTACAAACAACAACTGGTCTGTTGACCCCCTGTGAACGGGACAAAATCAGCCCCTTCCGCATCTGCTGGTTGCAACATTGACAGTAACAACGACGAAGCCAGTGGCCGATTCCGCACAAAGAATGTGCAAGCCGTTTCCTTGGCAGCTGGCTATAAAGAATGCACTCGTGTACGCGTAAGTGACCATACAGACGATCAGTTCTCAAAACGCACCCTTTCCTCATTTGCATATTACCCGTTGAATTCATCAGCCCACATACAAAATGTAACTCCTTCAATGTGAGCAAGCATCGAGGTACCTGGTCGGTGTTTCCAAACTCACGTCCCTGTCAAACGTAAAAGGGACTTGTAGACGTAGTGTGGAAAGCACCACTGCTGAATCTTATTCGGTCCAGTTAACCCTTTTCACTATTTCTGTCTTTCACAGCACGGTTTTCAACCCTGTACCTCAGTTTCGATCTCCGAAACACGCACCCGATAGTCGATCGTCTGTCGTTTCCTGCCAACTAATGCAGCAGTGTTCTACTCTTTCCCCGTTTTCAGCCATCGTAATTCAGCAGAATAGCAGTTATGAAGGCTGCACCTAGCCATCTCGCAGTTTTCGTGCTGTGAACAAATGGTTCGGGATCTTCCGGTCCCGACCCAACAGTGCTTTGGTTGAAAGTTCAGAGACGCGAATCCAGCCAACAAAGCGGAATTTGTGCATGCCATGTGGTGGTTTGCTTGATACCGTAGCCACCAGTGAAAATCGATGGCTTGTCTACTGCACAAGTAGCTGCGTTCCATCTCACTGGTCCCGCGCGGCACCAAACACGTCGGCTAACCTGACTATCAACATCAGCTTGGCGACCTTGAGACGGCACAGCTAGCGGACATTCATGTGATGATGATTCATGCTGTTTCCCATCCAATCCGTCTCCAGTGGTGCATTGAGTGTAAGGTGGAGCCCGCCTCCAGCTCACATGTGACACGTGCGATTTCAGGCTCAAACACCCAGGCCATAGCGTCCAGTCCATGTCCCCGATATTCGGATAAGCCCGCTGACGGGCTAACCAGCTGGTGGTGTGCTGAAGCATAGTGTCCATTGTCAGAAGCCCAATGTCCACCGGAGGGAGCGTCAGGTGAGAAGGTGAACGTGGTTTCCTGCTGTGGCATCTAGTCCGAATTTTTGTCATCTGACTGAACAAACTGAACAGAGGTAAAATTATCAGAACATATCATTCAAGATCCCCACTAGGAGAGGTGCTGGGCACATAATTTCTCTACTTTTTACTGTTTCTACATCTTTCTACAGGACATAAATCAGTTAGTCGCGAATTTGTTGTCTTCTCAACCCTCCGACGAAAACCTGCCTGATTTCATCACTACGGGTTCACGTAAGATATGAGGAACTCGGGGACTGCACCCACCTGACGAGCTCCAAGAGGGGCGAAATCGCTCATGGGCTTTCGAAGAGTTTTTAACAACTTCATGAGTAATGTGTTACCTTTAGATAGCGACAAATGTTCGAGAACACAGCTAGGGCTAGTTCACTATCCTGGCAAATCACCGGGGTTCTCTCAGCTAGGGTAAATCGATAAGTGCGCAACACCATTCGTTGCACACGATAACTCATCGCCTGGCGAGTTCGCAGTAGGTGCCATCGTTTTTGTCGCCAATTTAACTTCGTGCTCTGTTTGCAATCCGACCTTATAGGAAAATAAATGGGGAGAAATTTTATAAGGGAGAGTTCCAGGTGAGCTTCCAGTGAGCACCACCCTAAATGAGTGAAGGCACATGAAGAGATAGTCTTCTAGTGGCTTGATTTAGGAATCCTCCGCCTGATTCAACCATTTTACTTTCATGTATCACGCAAACAGAAACCTCAGTAACAGAGGCTTCTTCAGTTTGACTTCAGCTACTGTGATTCCCCTTTTCTGCTACGTATTATGACGCTCTTTCCGGTGCGCTTGTTTACATACAGTTTCTGCAACCACCAACGCGTGCCATCCTTTAGCGAAGTCTACTACTTATATTGATCAATAATTTCATATTGTCGGTCAGTTGTGCTGCTAGATCATTGGTTAAGCCCATGCGCATCAGGCATGCTGATCACAGCTCGGGACCAAGTGGACCAATCAGGTGGCTTCCATACGGTTCGCACACTCCCAGTACGCGACATGATAATCACTCAGGGGTTGTAGTTGCAACAAAACCAAATCATAAATTCCCTAACTAGCCGTATTGAGTACTGTATGTTGATTGAGCACGTAGAAAGTCAGGAAAAAAGTAACGGCCTCAAGACGATTGGCACGCAGGCGACTATTCTTCAAGTGTCGGGATCGAAACGCAACATAGCCTGCGATTTAAGTTTGTCATCAAGTGGGTGGGAATGTAACAAATGACGAATTCCAATGAGCAACAAGTTAATGAAGTGGCTGGTTCGTGGGAGTCGTGGGATGGAGGAGGGGGGTTGCCAAACCACTTGCCGTGACAAAACGTCTCGTTGCAACTGCGTAGTTACGATCTGCTGCTCTGCTGTTGTGCTCCTGAGGAAGAGAAACGTTCTTTCACACTCAGAAAAAACCTGTTGTACACCGATACACAGCAAAAAATCCAAAACACCTATACAGAAAGCATGTGGTGTGAGGAAATATCCCCTGGAAGAGACATTTTGATGTTTCCTGGAGGCGTTTCATCGAGCGGAAGTACGGTACCGGAGCGATGGCTGTTTAAAAGAATAAACGTCTCTCATTATCCGTCACGGTACAACCTAATCGACTACTAACAACGCCCTAATGAGTAAAACCTTGCTATTGTGTTACCAGGGGAGGGCGAGATGGTTAAGTGGTTAGAGCGCGAATTTACTGATAGGAATGTCCGTGGTTCGAACCCGACCTCTGCCTCTCGGCTTCCCCTGTCTAGGCTTGGGTAACCTGGCAGTATCCCAGTCCTCGCGCTTCTTTCCGGTGGCATGGCAGTTAGGCACCAAAATGGTGCCACAGCTGCCTTTTTTGGGGGCCCCGGTCATTAAATCCTGATAGGTTTCTGTTAATCTCAACCAATTTCAGCAGACTCACTGACTCAAGCTTGGAGCGTTCAACTAGAGGGAATATACACAACCTGTTAAGGGTCCCTCTAGAAGTAGGCTGTGAAACCGTACCAAATTCGCCCATTCTGCCGTAACACGGAATACCAGCACAAAATCTCCGAATAAATTTTCTGACAGCACTCAAAAGAGAAAGCACCTAGGGTGGTCGATAATGTTGTTCGATTAAATCGAAAAGTCTTCAACCTGACCTTGTTGAGGTTGGCGATTCCATCTCTGATCAGAAAGTCTGAACGTCAGAGCTGGTACTCTTGCGACCTTTTGGTTTTTGGAGTGTTTTCTTTGGACACGCGATGAACAAGGCAATCTGGGTGGCGGGATAGAGGTTATATGGCACTGAATGAGTGTTGTTTACATGACCAAATCATTCTCACCTCAAACTGGGCCAGATCAAAATATCTTCAAGGTTGACGGGAACGACCAGACAGTGAACACAAAACGAAATTGAAGATTAGAGGGAAAACAGGGGATACGAGTTGCGTAGTGTCTTCCAGAAACATCCGAGAAATTCACAGTCCGGCAATCAAACCAAAATGATATGAACTTGTGGCGCCGTGTGGTGGGTGTGTAGAATTTCATTCCAAGTTTCCCAAGGTCACCTCGAATGGGAATAGCTCTGAGCAGAAAAGAAAGCAGGACAACTAAAGTGAGGAGAGTGAAGCCAGAAGATTTAGCGGATTTAACATGGTGAACCATGGGAGAGAGGGAACACACGGTGTCGTTTTTCGACAGACCTGACCAACGATGCTCTTCACTCCGGCCATCTACAGAAACAGGAGAAGTTTACCCATCTATGACCTTCCCTTAAAGAAGCACTCTTAATGAAGCATCGGGCCCTTTACGAAATTACATAAGGACGAAATGTCACAGCACAAGTGAAAAAAAAGTTTGAAAGTCGACCCGTAGGTTGGACATCCGACAATGACCCCAGAAACAAGCTGCTGTCTGGAAACATCAAAAACGAGAGATTCAGCTAGGTTCCAGGTGAGTCTCTCGCAATAACCAAACTGATTTGAAAATTAGTGTATTTCTCGAAAACAGTCTAATTTGGGTTCAAGTAGAACGTAAGGTTGATGGAAACTCGGGGACTGCGCCCACCTGATGAGCCCCAAGAAGGGCGAAACCGGTCGTGGACTGTCGAAGAATTTTCAGCAACCTTATGAGTAGCGCACTACGTATATACATGTATCGCGATATCTCGAATATCGTAGCAACTGGAACATGAGGCGGCCTGGTGCAGCACATTCAGTTGCCTGGAAACATCAAAAACGAGAGATTCAGCTGGGTTCCAGATGAGTCTCTCGCAAAAACCAAACTGATAGTGTATTTCTCGAAGTTGCAAGGTTCTTATCAGGAAACGTGCTTCGGGAAAGATGCTAACAGGAGGAATATGATCAGATTTCAACGAGTCCAGTGCGGTTGAACTAGTGAATGCCGTTGAAGTAGTGAGAAACCCAAAGGTAAAGCCGTGGGGTAACATGTAATATTACCGAAGACTGAATTAAGCATGAACGAGGCAACTTCTGGTCAAACGTGGCCCAGTTTTCCCGGTACGTCATTTCAGTATGAAGAGTTTAGGATAGGAAGCACAAAATCACGGCCACTTACTCCATTCGGATGCCAACTTGAATCAACAAATAATGTTAGCGTTGCCATGACGACTGAGAATCGAAACCATGTGGAGACTTAGCTGGTTATGAAACGGTTTGTTTGCAAGCATTGATGACGGGATGGCCTACACAGCTTCACGTTTTCAGAGGAGACGTGAACCTAGAAAATTGTCGTCACTGTGGATACAGTTGAATCCAATCGGGTTGAGGTGCGGTACGGGGTGTTCTGTGTAATAGGAACCGTCCAGTCGAAAGAGGCATCAAGATATATCTTTTTTTCCTCCAAATAAGGAGAACCAAGGGATTATTTCGAGAAAACCTAGAAAACTTGGGTGGTTATCAGCAGATGTCTGGTGCGTTTGTCTGTGTGTGTGTGTGTGTGTGTGTGTGGAGCCTGAATTCTCCAAGCTATGTTGGCTGTACTGTCGGGCCCTCACCTCAGACAACATAGCTGACCACCTGCCCTCTGGCCACAGAATTAGAAAACCGAGGCATAGAAATGATGCACTGGTAACCGACAGGAACCCCCGAGTCAACCCGACTTGCAAAATCAGTATGATTTGTCGCGTGCAGCCCAGCCTTTTCAAGAGCACATCAGATGCGATCGGAACCACACTGCGTCCCCCATCACTATGCAATGGAAATACTGACTCCACATTGACCAACCAATGAAACCTTTTGAAGAGAAACTCAAAAACTCAGTCAGCTGTTAATAGTTTTCGATTGCAATCACAACTATTTGCTCATCAAACTTGTATTTTATTTAAAAACATGTGAATTCAGTTGCTAGCAAAATTTTATTCTGGTAGGAATGCGTGTTCGTTTGACGGAATAGTACTACCTCCAAAAGCAGTCATCTTAGGAGAATAACACCCTAAAAGAGTGGATTTTTGCGCTGCGCTGCGCGATCTTCGATGAGGTAACCTCTCAGGCATGGGTCAAATTCGCCCCTGATGGTACAGTTGTATCGACATTTTCTGGATGTTACCGGCCCGTTCCAGATCAACTGTTCAGTTTAATAGTGGCTTAAAAAATGTTGTACGTTTGCAAAACGAGTTCTGAAAGTGGTCGTTCGGTCCTTGACGTTATTGCTGATGATTGCTATTCACCTTGCCCACGCTTATCGATCAGTTGTGACGTTCTGTTTTGTCGTTCAGATAGTATGCTGAGGATAGTTTTCTTCGGCTGACTCCAGTTTACGTGATGAATGCTTGCACGAATGTGGGTAATTCAATATCCAGGGAGCCTCCAGTCAATCAGTCTCGTTCCATGACCGTTTACCGGTTACTTTACACGAGTATTTGAGTCATGGAGGACCAAACGGTCTAACACTCGCAGCTGCAGTGCACAGTTACTCAACCTTACCTGAAAAGACGTCATTTCAGAGGGATACTTTAGATGAAAAAAACTGTACTTAGTATATCATAGTTGCCGCATACAATTATCTTTTTTCGTTCTACTTCGACTGCAGTTATAAAGTGCGTACTCGGTCGCAATGACCTTGACAGGTGAAAAATCCTACTGCCTTTATGCAATTTACTCGTGTCCTTGTTATCAGAATTGGTCTCGTCTGTACGAATGCAGGACTACTGAGCACCCGAGGAAATCAACTCTTCTGAACTGAAAAGACTCCTGTATACTGTAAAATGGTTCGTTAAAAACATCAACAGATGAGTGAGTTTTTTCTGACGAGGTGCAAGCTATGCTGTACAAGGTACGCTGCACAATGTTCCCATTAGCCTCACGTGAAAATCACTCCCGTCAAGAAGGTATCCTGGTGTCCCTGACGATGCTTACACGAAAAAAAGACGTACCAGAGTGATTTGATGTTCGTTTCGTTCACCACTCTGTGGCACGTCGTTTGTGCCTCCATCGAATGACACCTCTACGGTGTGCTTCTCCTCCATTCCCAGTTCCTCTGAGTTGACATCCTCTTGCTCTTGCTTGGGGCGAGGTGGCTCAGTGATTAGAACGCGATTCGCTAACCGGAAGGTCCGTGGTTCGAAGCCGACTTATGTCTCTCGACCGCCCCTGTCTAGGCTTGGGCAACCTGGCAGTATCCCAGTCCTCGTGCTTCCCTCGGGTGGCATGGCAGTTAGGCACCAAAAGGGTGTTACAACTGGACGGTTTTTCATTCTGCTCCTGCTCATTCCCCACAGAAGCGCGCTGGTTTATGTCTCATCATGGACTGCTGTTAAGTTGTATTTTATGTAGACAATTCAAAGCACTTATACAAGCATTCTAGAAAGCCTGTCCTTGGATCAATAAATCTCTCAAACGTCGTAGAAAATGCCATCATGGATGGATTGCCAACCTTGCTCACCATGGTCCTTGGACAGCTCAGCTGTCTGGCATTCAAGGCGGGGACGACGGTTACATGGCCCACCGATGCGACAAGCAAGCTAAGGAATCGGTTCGAACCATCCACAACCAACTGGCCAATGTGACTGGCGTCCTATGCTAAATGGTAGTGGGAGTCCCGTGAGGTTACATCCTGGTTAGGAGACATTTTTAAAACGATCTGCTGAACACCACTTAACAAGACTAATGGTTGAGTTTCCTTCCTTCAGGTCTCGGAGCTGTTCTCTGTTAGTCAAGACGCAGTTGAATATCGCCACCCTTCAGCGTTGTGTGCGCAGTCGATATGAACGAAAAAAAATCGATCGACTTCGTCATGCGCACACTGTTCACTAATTGCGTGATTCTGTTGATTTAGGTCAAGGTCTTTGTGACTGAGGTGCGATGGTCTAGTGTTTAATATCGACCGTGATCTCTGTAGGACCACGTAGTCATGGTAACATTAGCAAAGCGGTTGTCAGTCGGCTTACCTACGTCCCGCGTCTACGACTAGCCATAGAAAATTCGGAGCGACAGAAGCGGAAAAAATTGCCGCTGTTGACGGTTGCGAATTAGAGTCTGAGGGATATATTCAAGGGAGCGAGGCATGTGTGTGTGTGTGTGTGTGTGTGTGTGTGTGTGTGTGTGTGTGTGTGTGTGTGTGTGTGTGTGTGTGTGTGTGTGTAATACCGTGATCGGAAGTTGTATTAGTTCTGATTTTAGTGTGATATATGAGGTTGATGCACGAATCTCCAAGCCCCGGATCGCGTTTGCTAAGTTGAGACACCTATGGCGTCGAAGTGGTATATGCCTAAGTATCAATGTACGTATGTATCAGGCTACAATGTGGGCCGTTCTGTGGTATGGCTTAGAGAACTGGCCTGTTTCAGCAGTGGAACTGAGACAACTTCAGGTGTTTGACAATCATTGTCTCAGGACGATAGCTCGAGATAGTTAGAAAGCGAGTTTTTTGTTGTGCAACGAGTTTTCCATTGAAGAATGTGTCCAGCACCTGACCATCTAGAATGAAGAAGAGCGCCTCGACCGGTGGGTCGAGTACTTCGAACAACAATTGTCGTGGCCATCAGATGCCACTCATCTGGAGCCCACAGTTGGAGCAGACGGACGGTGAACGTGGAACCCCCTACGACCTCGGAGTTTTATGCCTGCATATGTTCTATCAGGCGCCACCGAGCTTCTGGTCCGGATGATTTCTCACCCGCATAGTTCAAAGATGGGGGTGAAGTCCTCTGTCAGCGCTTGTCCGATCTGTTTGCCTGAATTTGGGGAATGGAGACTAGCTCAGACAACTGGAGAGAGTCGATGATAGTGTCCATTTTCAAAAAAGGGGCTGGTAGTGAGTGTGCTGACCATAGATGGGTCAGTTTGACCCCGGTCGTAACGAGACTGTTGGCGTCACTGATGCTTTGTCGCCTTATGGTGCCTTGTGAAACACTGACCAGAGAGCAGCAGGCGGGGTCCCGGCCTGATAGGAGATGCGTTGACCGAATCTTCACACCCCGTCAGGTGCTAGAACAACGCCATACGTATAAGCGACCCACAATTCTAGTATTCCTGGATTTCCAAAACGCATTCGACTCGGTTGACTAGTCTGTTGTCCTTGACACGCTTTCCCATCAAGGAATGCCCCGGAAGTTCGTGAACATAATAAGCTCTTTGTATTCCAAGACTTCCGGACGTGTGAGAATATACAATTATCAATCTGACGTTTTGGAAATATCTAGTTTGCTTCAAGACAAGCTGAAGAGCCAACTCGACGATTAAACACTGTTTCGTATCAGGCCAGGAGGTGTGAAAATATGGAAGCGTTTTTCAACTACGACGTTGCATGTTCGTCACTTCATCCTCACTTAGTATTCCACCGCTCGATAGGTTATTGCTTGGTTTGTTTTATGGGTAGTACAAATGGTGAGTGTGCATCCTCCGCCCACAAAATGTTTCGTTTCTGTAATGTGACCCAAGTTTGCTTGCTGCACCCCCACACCCTTTTGTTTGAAGCCGTTCTTTCTTCATAACACGAAGGAATTTGAGCTGTTGTCCGATACTCTCATCGTAAATATCCAGAGGTTTTGTTTAAACCAACTATGCTAAAGGTTCAACTCCGGATACCCGAATCTTTCCGTGATCTGAATGGACTAAGTTTATAGCTTCCTTACTTGTAAATCACTTCTTACCTGACTTTCTTTCATACACGTACCCGGCCTCCTTCATCACTTGAATAAAAACTTCCTACGAATGGACTTCGCTGAACGTTTGGTCCGGTATTGATTGTCCTGATATGCTAACAAACTGTTACGTGAACTGCACCATCAATAATTCTTGTCAAAAAATACGTGTTAGAAACACCATATGCTAAGAAGCATTGATGAATTCAATCAGTCATATGGTGAAACAAAACAGAGACATCTCTTCTTCATCACTGTTGGTACAGTGTCGTTTTCGCCTCTGCAGTACGTGCAGAAAGACCTGGTATTTTTCAGATAGATGCTATATGGTAAACCATGCCTTCATATCCTGCCTACACGCGTCCAGGTATACTGTCCAGTCCTCGATTGTAAACAATGTTAACATCCAAATGGTGATGTTCATTTCGTTTGGTTTGGTTTTCGTCGCATAAGCGTCATACCGGCCTGCACTGTCCAAGTCAGCTTACCGCGAATCGTGTTTCATAAGGTCTAGGAAACAAAGTGTTAATATCGCTCCGCTCTAAACATCTGTCATGAAAGCGTGTTTGTTTGACAGTACATGGTGTTCTGGTATTTATAAACGCATCCCAAGGTTTGATGTGATCCAGATACCTTGCATTTTCTCCAATTAGCATGATGTCCTGAAATTTGAACGCCTATTGCTACGAAACCGAAATTGAGCAAGTAGAAAGTCCCACTTTCTCCCCAAAGACTTACGATAATACTTACTTACGATAATACTCGGTGCTTACGGTGCTTACGATAATACTCAGGTCTAAAATGACCTGAAATTACTCCAGGTTACGTTGGCTACAACGTCTTTATGCACTCAGCTACGTGCGTCTACGACTTGCTCCATCATGCTTTCACAAAATCTAAACTATTTCTGAAGTCAAACTAAGGCTGGACAGCAATCGCACTGCCTCCCAATTCTGTCGAAGAGTTTATAAACGCGGAAGCGTTGGTCGGCCTACATGACTCGTCAGTTAACTTGCCGTTGGTGTTGAAAACAGACAAAGAGATAAATCCTCCCATTTTTATTACAGTTAAAGAAATCTGTAAGTCGAATAGTGGCAACAGCCAACCATCACCATAATTTTGTGAACCCGCCTGAATGCTACACAACTCTTTTCCAGGTATCACCGGATTTTATCGAATGTGTGTGTCTGTGTGCGTGTGTAAGAGTATGTGGCTGTTAGACGACCTATCACTTTCGTCCGTCCAAAGCCACGGGGGTCGGGATTGCTGTTGGTCAGTGGTAGCCGCTTGCTTGGGTCGGCGAGTTGTCCGTTTATTTCTGGTGCTATCGGAATCACTTTTTAAAATGAGTATTGTATTATGCCGTATTGTTTCGAGTTCTTTTTTTATGTTTGTATATTTCACGTATACATTTGCAAACGACCCACCCTACCAGTCCGAACTTCTTGATGGCTTGCGCCTACAGCGGTGCTAGAGGTGACACTCTGTGACCATCGATGCTTCGACCAAGCTGAATACTGGCAAGCACTAGCTATCCATATGCGTCTGCATTGGGGTAGCCTGATGAGTGGTGCGGGGAAGCAAATCACTGTCTGCATACATTGCGGGGCTCAGCTGCTCAGTTTGAGCCACGAAAACGGGAAATTATGGGCCACCATTTGGGTACGCTGATAGATTTAAGACCTCAGTCTTCTGTTTACCCCAGAGTCTTACCCTTGGGGATTACACCGGGCGCGGGGCGTTCGAATGGTTGCAAATGCGCCTCAGCACAAACCATAAAACTTCATAAACGAGTGATTCAGCTGGGTTCCATCCGAATTGCCTGTGAAACCCAATCGATATTCAGATGAATGCATTTGCGGAAATCTGTCCAATTTGGGTTTATGTGGAACATAAGGTTGACGGAGACTCGGGAACTGCGGACACATGATAAGCCCCAAGAAGGGCAAAACCGGTGATGAGTTGGGGAAGGGTTTTCGACAACTTTATGAATAGTGTGTTACGTTTAGGCAATGTATTGAGATATCTCGAATATCTTGGCCTGGTGCAACACATCCAGTTGACGCAGACTATCATAAACGGGAGAATCGGCTGGATTCATTTGAATCTTCTGATAAAACTAAATTCACGTGCAAATGAGAGTATTTATGAAAATCTTCAATGCTTTTCAGCGCAGCTCATCGTGGTAAATAGCAACAAGTTGAGGCGAAACCGAAACTCTAGGAGCCAAATCCGAACAAGTGTCTGCCAGAAATAGAACTAGCCCTCTAGGTTGTTGTGTCAAACTACATCCCCGCCGTACATACGTGTTTAGTTGATTACCACCATTTTGACCGTCCATTCGGGCTATTTAGGCCACGTGACGAAACCCACTTCGCCAGGCTATACTATCGATTTCACGAAGATACTTCTTTAATGGATATTCAACCCCCCGTGAACAGTTTGGCGTACTGCTCTACCACAGACTGTACTGACGAAGCTTTCGGACACTCACGGTAGCGTTGGGGAAACTTTCAAGCTCGACCGAGCCGTACTTTGTCACCAGTATGCCCTGCTTTAGGTCTACCACGGATTCCACGCTCTTGGGCGAATCTGCTCCCAAAATTGTCTGCCTTACACCTGGGATGATCGGGAACTCATGCTGCACTTATTTGTCAGTTAGATGCATGGAGCGCAATGACAAGCTGTCAAGTTCCATACACTGCCCTTGTTATTAGCGCGCGCGGTTTGCATTCAGCTTCGTTCCCTCACTGTCTCATTGACACCCCTGTCCCCGTAGCGATTAGACACAACCCCCTCTCGGGGCGTATCTCAGTAACGGTCTGTATCGTAGCCTGTGTCACAGCGCTAATCACACCCACCCGAGAAAAAAGTTATCCAAAGCGCTATTATTTACAGATGGTCGGGAATGGCGACATTGATTCTTCCCGTGGCCAGACAGGTCACAATTGTAGCATCTGCTCTTTTGCGCGTGATCCGCGATTCTGTCCTCATGGTGAGAAGCTCTTCGGTTAGTAGGTCCACTTTGATCGGCAGGTGCTCCACTGGTGACTCTCCAAGCCTCACCTCCGATTGCAGTGTGGCCAGTAGCGCTTTGACGATTTCCCATGCTAGATTCACCAGATCTTCCACAGTCAACTGGCCGGTTGCTCTCGCTCACCGCAACTGAGCACCAAGCAACTGCTGCACACCTTCGACCAACTGGCGGCGCCATACTCCTTCCAATCCAGACAGGGCACGATCTAGTCACTGCTGCAGACTGATGAAGAAAATTGTCGGGTCACATTACGGTCTCATCCTGGCGGCCTTGAACCGCCTCATATCCTCCTGGAGGTTGGTCGGTGTGTGGAGTTCCACTCCAAGTGCTTTCTTAGCGGCAGCCCAGTTCATCGTCCCAGCATCCCTCCTGGCCGCATCCAGGGCCACCGCCAACCTAACCTGAACGGCATCGAGTCCAACCGGCCATCCGTAGCCAAGTTACTTTGGTGAGTTGTTTATCCAAGGGACCACTGAATCGACCGAGTTATCACCACTGGAAGACAACCTTTTTCGCCACGTGTTTGTGGCGGAGCTACCCTCTTGCGATTAGTCTGCGGCTTTTCAGCTGTAAAAAGTGAAAGATGCTCCACACAAAGTGACCACTTCTAGATACATTTCCACGTTAGATTTGAGAGTTCACTTGACAAGGCTTCTTTTGTTTTCACCTGTCATAAATATTCCCTGGGGATGTATATAAAGATAAAATTCGACCACTCAAACTCAACACGTTCTCGGCCATTTTTCCGTAGGTGATGAGCTCAACTAAGTAGGGATTATGGGATACTGACGTCTATCAAAAGCAGCATATGGTCATCCAACTTGACCAATGACTCCTCACCCTATTTCCCATCGGTTCTAAAAGGTGTCTATTTTCTGTCTACGGCTTCAATGACTTGAAAATCGTTCAGCTAAAGCACCCTTTCGGTGCCTAGCTGCCTTGCCACGCGAAGGAAGCACGCGGGCTGGGATACTGCCAGGTTGCCCAAGCCTAGACAGGGGAAGCCGAGAGGCAGAGGTCGGGTTCGAATCACGGACCTTCCGGTCAAAAATTCGCGCTCTAACCACTGAGTCATCTCACCCCAAGCAAGAGCAAGAGGATGTCAACTCAGAGGAACTGGGAATGGAGGAGAAGCACACCGCAGAAGTGCCATTCGATGGAGGCACAAACGACATTCCACGGAGTGGTGAACGAAACGAACATCAAATCACTCTGGTACGTCTTTTCTTCTTGAAAACATCGTCCGGAATACCAGGATACCTTCTTGACGGGAGTGATTTTCACGGGAGGCTAATGGGAACATTGTGCAGCATAGCTTGCACCTCGTCAGAAAAAACTCACTCATCTGTTGATGTTTTTAACGAACCATTTTACAGTATACAGGAGTCTTTTCAGTTCAGAAGAGTTGATTTCCTCGGGTGCTCAGTAGTCCTGCATTCGTACAGACGAGACCAATTCTGATAACAAGGACACGAGTAAATTTCATGAAGACAGTAGGGTTGTTCACCCGTCAAGGTCATTGCGACTGAGTACGTATTTTATAACCGCTATTGAACGAGTTTGTCCATATCTAGGGATATCAGACGAAACCTAACCTCATTGCTCTACTTCTCCTGAAAACTTTCTCCGGAAGAGCCGGCGTACTTCCCTTTTAATAAGGATTTGTTCTGGTGTTTTTTGAGGAGAGACAGCAAAATTTACTAAGTGAAAAAGTCTGTCTCATTTGGTCTACTTGTTCATCATGTGCATTTTTGCTGTGTTTATCTCGTGCTAGGCCTACAAAAGTGTTTTAATTCCTGCCTCCTCTTGCTTTGGAAAACGTCCTCTTTTTTCCACCAACTCAAGGGACTTTTGAGTTTCTCACAAATACACGCTACGTCGGTTGTCAACAAAAATGCTTCCTCAACAAATAGAATTGCTGCTCTCAAACGACGAACCATGTTCAAAGATATCAAGAGAGGTCGCCGTTGTCCGCTGAGTCATAAGAAGACTGCACAGGTACTTTTCCGAGCAGATCACACTGTAACATTCTTAGATCCTATGAAGTATTGAACTCTACCACCTTATTCCATCTCTGGAGTGGTCTACTGACTGCAGATGATCGTGACATTCAGCGTCCAGCTGATAGGCGACTCAGGTCTGCTGATCATCCACCCCTGCAGTTCTTCCAACGAAGATGGACGCATGGTGGCTACCTTACAGATGAGTATGACGTAGGACAGAAGACAAGCATCCTTGCTCACAGTTGACATAGACCAGAGAGCATCCTAACAAAGTGGGCAGTTTCATCGGGAGATTGGAAGAGACTATCGCGCCTGGTTTGAAATCAGTGCAATCAAAGTGCAAAGTTTGTAAACATAATCCGATCCCCATATTCACATACTTCTGGGCAGGTGAGGGTGTGTGGTGAGCTCTCCAAAAGCTTCCCCACAAAAAGTGGTGTCAGACAAGGATGTCCACTCTCTCCATTCTTGTTCAACTTCGTCATTGATGAAATAATGAGGCGAACACTGGAAGGTTTCAAAACCCCGGTGTTCAAATTGTTGCTGGTGAGAGCCTTGTCGATCTGGAGTACGCAGATGACGCGCCCTCATCTTTGAAGACGAAAGTGAAGAACAAGCCCTGTTGAATAGACTGACCACCATCATACCATCTTTTGGCGCGCGCCTTGCATCTTCAAAGTGCAAATTCGTGCTTCAGAACGTGCAGTCTCCGGACATATCGCTTAAAATTCAAGGAGAATCATTGGAGATTGTGGAAAACTTTACATACCTCGGTAGTTGTATTAGCTCTGACGGAAGTGTGTCTGATGAAGTCAGTGCAAGAATCTCAAAGGCTCGAATCACGTTTGCTAATTTGCGTCACTTGTGGCGTCAAAAAGGCATATCACTACACCTTAAGGGTTGTGTGTACCAGGCTACAGTAAAGGCTGTGTTGTATGATGAGCGCGAGACGTGGTCTCTGCGGACAAATGATGTGAGGTGATTAGAAAACGGGTATTTGGTTGTGCTGCACGAACTTCAATTGTGGAAATTATCCAGCACTACGGACTACGATGGCTCAGTCATGTGCTACGCATGCCGAAACACCGTCTACCGAGACGAGTGTTGTTCTCCGCCTCCTTCAGACTGGCGCAAACCGCGAGGTGGACAGCGCATGACTTGGCAGAAAGGCGTGAAAGAGATCACGAAGAGTTTGGGTATTGTTGGTGTTGTGCGGCTTCCAGGATGGAGTCCCCGTGACCCCACCTGTGCTTGGCTGGAGACGTTGCAAGAAATGGCGGCTGATTGATGTCAGTGGCGTTCGTGTTGTCAGTCCCTTTCCAGATTGTCTGATTGAGCGGTTGGAGGTGTAGGCACCTCAGAATGCTTGACATAGGCCAGCACTAGGTCCTCTCCCTCATCCACTCTTTTTCTCTTCTTTTCACTCTAGGGCTTTTAATGTAATTAGACAAATCTTATGGTTGTACGGCAGTGGAGCATCAGTGTCAACATTGATGTTGCTGTCTTTGATGATAATGATGGTGATGATGAAATCAGAACTATAAAAGTGGTACCTATTGGCTCTTTTCTAAATCAGAACCATAAAAGTGGTACCTATTGGCTCTTTTCTAAGTGACCTTTTTCGGATTCTCTACGTACGTCTTGACTGAGGTTTTTAGCCGAGAACTCTTACCGAGCGTGATAAGTGATCTAGGAGAATTTAACAGAGGCCTTCTTCCCCTTTTTCAAATGGCAAGGTAAAATTCTTGTCAAAAGATTGAAGTGTACCATTTTCGATTGACAGGCTTTCATGTTCCAAGGAATGCAAACATTTGCTGAGAGTTTCCTCCTGCAGTGTCGCGGTGCTGCCAGAAGTCCAGCAAACTGTTGAAAAAAGGTTGTTCACGTTCCTGTATGCACTGTTTGGATTTTGCAGAAGTGATTTCTTATCGAGATAATGGTCTGATGTCGTTGACTGATACTGTGGCGAAAGTTACTGTTGATCAAGCATGGTGGTTGGCGACTAACACCTCGAAAAGTCCTTGGTACATGTAGGGGTTATATGTATAACAATTTCCAGCCGAGAATCAGGATCGGTCTTCATCTGTTGTCAGTAAGTAGAGCGCGACTAAGAGCCTATCAGAGATATCGATCCAAGAGTTAAGAGCATTGCTGTCCCCGGGGCCTAGTCATCCTGATACCACGGGTCTGTGGGGTTCCGGCGCTGCCCAAACACCGTACTGCTATCTGCCTGTCGAGGCGTTTCAAGCGTCTTTTGGGATGAGGTAATGGGTAAAACCACAACACTTCAGACAAAAAAATCAGTTATTCAAGGAAACGCTACTGCCACTGTATGACAGCATCTACCAGATCGAACGGAACATGAGTACAACCGAGCTTTCCATCCTGTAGTCGAGGTTAGTCTGTGTTGAAAAACGGAGAGGCAACGCAGACCTGATTCATCCCTATTGAGAAGAATCGACAGTGCACATCTAATGTGATTCGAGTCCGTGGCCTTCTGGAGCGTACCAAGGAGCAGTTTCAATCTCTAAAGGGAGCTTCAGAAACATTCGGAAATGTCCTGAGGCCCAAAAACTTGTGAAATCCCTCCGAACAAACGTCATCCGTCGCCCTCGTGGTGTCTAAGCCTGGCTTTCACCCACCCCATCGACCTCGGTAACAGCAAATCAAGATCGATACAAACTGTCAGCTGTCTTTGTCCGGTGGGGATGCGCACCATGGTTTGAATGTCTGCATAACCTTGAAGCTACAACTGACCAGTCAGGACGTCGTCTAACGAGCGTTCGTCTCTGTGTGTGTGTGTGTTTGCATGTGTATACGCGCGCATCCTCGCTCATACGCGTGTATGTGTACGTCTGTACGTGTGTGTTTGCATGATGGTCCATGAGAGCGTTCGGAGGTGTGCATCAAATGGGTTGACGGAGCAGCAGCCGACTGCTTCTGGGACGACATGTGATCGTGAATGCCGAAAGCGGCCCATATGCTTTTCTGTCATACTGTTTGAGTAGATTAAACCCCGACTCACTAGATTATCAGGCTTTTCCCAATCAATAAACCGGTGATCTAACGCAACTTTATGGCAGCGGTTTTCACAAACGACTAGGTTTACCAGCGGCGTATTTGAAGCAGACGATGGCCAGCTGGGAAGACCACGAATAGCCACAACCTTGGGAGCCAGTGATTTTGAGGTTCGACAAATCGGCATGAATTTTGCGCTTTTAGTACGTCAAAATAGAGCAGGTATGCACTGGTTAGAAGTTGCCATTAGAGTTGCAATCCACCACGACGCTGTATAACAGTGAGAGGAGCTTAGCAAGTAAACCACTTTCTCAATTCAAAAGGAAACACCAAAGAGGTTGAAGCCAGTGTGAAGTGTTGTGCTTTCCGTCCCTCGATGAGATTGGGGTTTGGAGAATGTTGGCTCCTATGAAAGCAGGAAAAAGCGGCAGGGTTGCCGTCCGTTGGAAGGACTCCTTATCTTCAGGGAACGTTGCACTTATCAAATGTGGTACTGTTTTCTCTCTCAGCAAGGTAAACGCTCAGGGTCAGAAGCACAAATTTTTCAACCGGGTCCAACGGTCACTGACATTATCCGTGTGGCCAGGCTGAGCCTCCAGTAAACAATTACGCCTTTAGAGAGACATGGCAATAGAATTGGAGCGAGCTCTGCACGCATGCTCCTTGGAACTCACGATCACGTCCGTCAAGCTGGTTCACACGGTGATCACCGCCGGGGACGTACCAATATATATGCAGCCATAGCCACCACAGACAGAATCTGGACGACCACGTCGTTGGATACATCACCCTGTTGTTTGGAAGAACATATGTTGACCCCAGCCAGAATGAGGACTACCACAGATAAGGCCCCTTGGAAAACCCAGCTATAGGTGAATCAGACGCAGTGGTTTGTCGGTATAGACACAGTAATACCGTATCGTGACCTTCTCTTTGGGACGGGTGTTGTTCCCCTTCAGAACCTGCTTCAGAATGGCGCAAACAGCTAGGTGGACAACTTATGACTTGGTAAAAGGATGTGAATGCGCTTACGAAGACTGAAAGTGTCGTTGGTGCGATCCGTCTACCAGGGTGAAGTTCTCGTGACCCCCTCTGCTTGGTTGGTGACATTGCAAGAAATGGCGGCTTGTCAATCTCCCTGCTGTTCGTGCTATCAGTTTCTCTCAAGACTGTCTGATTGAGCTCTTGGAGGCGTAGACACATCGGAATGCTTGGGATAGGCTAGCACCGAGTTCCTCATCCATTCTCCTCTCTTCTCTTCACTCTAAGGCTTTGAATACAGTCGGATTGACTGTGTGGTTGTACGTCAGTGAAGCACGTCAGTGTCAACACTGATGTTGCTGACTCTAAAAATGACGATACGATGACCTCCTCCTTCAGGATACGCCGTCCTCAGGACAGGCCGCATACCTCTTTCCCTGTTCCTGGTGACCATTGCACAGTTGTCTTCTATCCGAAAATCGAATTCTAATGAATAGCAACCCTTTTTAGGGCCAAACCGCATTATTCCGTGGGGGAGGGGTTCCCGTAACAGCTTCCAGGCTCAGAACAATCTGGCATATTCCTATACCTCCGAACAGCTAATTACCGTTGGAACCATTAGAAATATTTGCTCTTCAGGTGAGATGGGAAGGCTGTAGAGCTATGCACCAAAAACGGCACTAGACATGTACCTCTGAGGAGCAACTCCCAACAAGAGCTTCACAAGCTGCACTGTAGGAGGACCTTGATTTCGCAACCCAGAGATTTAACAACCAGCAACAGTGAAGCTTCTGTTAGGTCCCGACGGTCTTCACTCTTAGGGCGGGTGATAAGTCCCATCAATAGAGGCGGCAACCTGAGGTGACTAGGAACCAAGATAACTGGGTAGATGTGTTTGCATTTGTAGCTTTTCGTTAGTTTTCCTGAGCAGAGTTCAATAATGATGCGATTTCCTGTTGTGGCGCCACGGCATTTTCCAGGTGGCTGTTATGGTCAGAGAAATGGAGTGAGAAAGAACATCTCATGCATTACTTTCATGCTGGCTGGTGTTTAGGACCTGACCTCTCTTGTGACGCTCTCGGTACGTACAAATAGACAATAGCCATGTTAGTTAGAGCGACATCTCCCTGGAATGCAGTTGTCAGAGATCATGACCAAGTTGACTCATGGCCCCCGGATAGTTGTCTCATCTCACAGTTGCTCGCGCTGTGGCGTGAATGTGCATGAGGCCACGCAGCGCGCACACAGCTCACAGCTTGGAAACGCGAGTTCTTTGCCGATCAATGGCTGGACATTACTCAACAAAATTATCCCATATAACACCGTTCAGCTGTAACACCTTTCCGGTGCCTAGCTGCCATGCCACCCGAAGGAAGTTCGAGGACTGAGATACTGTCAGGTTGCCCAAGCCTAGACAGGGAAAGTCGAGAGGCAGAACGGGTCGGGTTCGAACCACATACCTTGCGGTCAGTAAACTCGCGCTCTAACCACTTGAGCCATCTCGCCCTTTATCCCATATCTAGTTTCAGGGTTTTGTGATGATAGTCAATGGTCATCTAAACCGGCTTCTTAACGTGGTTAAGATCTGTTGTTACGTCCTTATTTCCGAACCCGTAAGTGTGTTGCTCATCTGGCCAGGAGAGCCAGTAGAACACTCTGAAGAAGCCCATGCAGGGTTTGAATCCGGGTCGTCGGATATGCAAACCACGATCTAATCCACTCGGCTGCCAATCTGTTCAGGATTTAATCGCTACGGCTATTTTACAAATAAGCAAAAAGCTACCAAAATATATTGTGAGTACATACAGACATTAGGCAAACCAGAAAACAGGCTGTAATTTTACTAGTTGCTGCATTCTTTTCAGCCTGACGTCCACAGTGAGATGGAGAACTTCGGAAACCAAAGTTGACTAGCTTCACATCTGCACTCAGTTACATGCCAATTTGGTCTCTATGGGGAGCTGAATCTCTCATTTGCGATATTCTTCAATTGAATGTGCTGCACAAAAGCCACCTCATGTTTCGAGATATTCGAGATATTGCAATGTGTTTTTAACCAAGGAAACTAGACTTAAGTTCCCAGAGTTTTTAACAACATCAAGAGGTTACCAATCTCCGAGGTCCAGTCTCCGATGATGGACAAAAATGTGCCTAGCCGGTCAATTCAACAATCGATTCAAAAAAATAAAGCGATATATGTCGCTGTGAGTGACCGGCAGTTTGCCAGCAAAGATGCTTTCTCTCTCAGATATGCAGGAAACCACGCGGCGGGCAGAGGAAAACCATCCACCGTACGCAAACAAAACCATCCGACGCACAGGGTCACTGACTTATTCACAGCCAGTTGCAGAAGGCGAGGAAGATTGTTAACGCTAAACGACATTCCCCACACGTTCGGGGGAGGTGTTTGCTCTATTGAACCGGACATACGATGGAAAAAACCAAGTTTACAGAAAATTTGATAACTAAATCCTCTTTCCTGTTGGTGTGAACGGGAGACTCAAATGCACCCCGGCCAAATCCCGCGTTAACAATAGGTTAATTTATAAAGTGGTCTATTTTTCGATAAATGCAGTCATTTGCAAATCTCGAATATCGTAGCAACTTGAACCTGAGGTGGCCTGGTGCAGCACATTCAGTTGCCTTGAAACATCAGAAACGAGAGATTCTGCTGGGTTCCAGGTGAGTCTCTCGCAAAACCAAATTTGTTTGCAAATGAGTGTATTTCGCTAAGCTTCTGAGTAGTTTCCTTCACGAATAGTTCCACTTCCAATGGGTTCATCCTGTGGAATTCAGAAATGGTTTGAAACAGTCAGGTCTCAAGTTTGGACAATTATCTAGTCTCCGCCGGACCGCTAATTGGTCCCGGACAGTCTGACAGCGGACAAGTTAGCGCAGTCGCACTCCCAGTTGTGTTTCCTAATTACTTAGCGTGGTCGGAGGTGGGTGGCTTTGGAAACGAGTAGATTCGTCCTCCACACCCCGCTGAAGTGCTCTTAAGTAGTCCGCTGAGGCTGTTCTATTCATCGCCTTCTCTTGGTGAGGTGAAAGGACAAAGGTGAATGTCCTGATCGATAATGAAGGCTGACAGTTCATTGGTAATCCATCTAGCGGGGTTAACTATACTCCGATTTTAAACCGATTGATGGCAGCTACGGGGAACTAAACAGATCAGGTCGATTCTAGTTCAACGGTCAGGACAAAGGACCTACTCAACAGCTTTTCTTATACAAATATGTTACAGTTCGCACGCAAAGGTCAAAGGTGCACCCTCGAACACAAGCTGGGTAGCTCTAAGAGCGCAGCCCTTAGCAAATCCCCAAGCAATTTTGGCATGTCTCTTAACAGTTACTCGTTTTCAGGCTACGGCGTCCCTGGTAAGCAACGCCCCTTCGGCTGTCCCAGTGGCTGAAATAGTCAATCTGGGAAACTAAATGTTGGAAAACCGGTTTATATCAAATGTTGGAATGGAAGAATCCTCTTGTATATTGTGAACCAGTGCGTGGCCATCATGATAATGCGGTCGATGTTACCCGTTTATCTAAATTCTGGATAACTGAACGCAATTTCAGTACATTTCAAGCTCATGTGACTGACATCTCCCACTGGCCGTGCCTCAATGATCGTAAAGACACGTCTGGGCAATATCTTGTAGCGTTTGCTTTGATGATCAGAAGGCGCTGTTCTCGGGTGTTCTAGAATTACACTGGCAAGGTTTAAAAGCTTATCATTCAAGATCAACAGCGTTTTGAATGACTTTTAGGACACGCTCCAAACAGGTGTTGGCAGAACGTCATGTTGGTAGTCGTTGGTGGCTGGAATCTCTTCATTAGAGAGTGGGATAGTTGAGGACGCCATCTTCTTAGATAGTACGGTCTCACTGTGAAAACTGGGATAAGCTTGTCAATTTGGCTGACTTCAGTGGGGTGTGGGTCACCAACATGCGCCCTGTTAACCTGATACTCAGACGACGGTCACACAGTTCACCAGGTTGACTAGGTACATCCTAGTCGGATCTAGAGTGACCTCAAGCGTGCCTTTCCTTCAGATGAACGGAAGCAGGGAGTCAAAGACCAATAAGGTCACAGGCTCGAGCGAGCAAAGCTTGAGCGAATGCTGACAACTCGTCCAAACACTCATCCTGATAGGAACTATACACTCACCCCAGGCCCGGATATTCGAAGTACGTCCTCTATGGTGTCAACACCGAATGGTCTCTCATAGTAAATGGGTGATACTAGCCACTCAAGAATAACGCCCCATGCTGAGGGGAAAACTGGATCTAGGAAAACACCGTACAGCCAAGCTTATAAGTTGAGGGTAGCAAACGCATCGAACCACTGCACATTCCGTTGCGAAGCCACACCGTCCACCTGGAGCGATTTAAATCGCTACTGGGTCACTGTGGAAACTGGATCAATGTTCTAGTTGAATCCATTCCACCTTCTACGAAAAACTCACGGAAAATGACTGCCAACTCGGTCCCCTATATGCACTGTGAAATCAGTTCCGTCACCAGAGGGAAACTCTCCCGACGGACAGGACATTTTAACTGCTCATTCTCACACGGCAGGAGTCTCCAGCTACCATTGAGTCACCTACCTAGTAGCGCAACTTTGAATGTGGTCCTACAACGAAAGAAGAACTAACTGAAGCTACCAGTAGGCTTACAAACCGAAGAACTCTGGTGAACGTGGTATCTGTGAGGAGATACCTACCACCCTTCTCATGCCTCTCTGTGAGCTATTCAGCTCAGTCTTGGATAACGAACTGTTTTTATCCGTATGGAGTGCCTATATTGTTTTAGGTTTTCACAAAAAGGATTATAAATCTCGACTGATATTCTTCAACCGACTGTGATGCAAAACAAGGGCGAACCAGCTCATGGGCTGCCAGTTTTCAGCAACCCCGTGAGTAGTGTGTTCTGTCGAGAAAACATGCAGCGATATCTCGAATATCGTACCAACTGAAATCTGAGGAGGTCTTTATGTAGTACATTCAGTTGAAGAATATTACAAAAATTGAGAAATAAGGGTGAGATTTGGTTGAGTCTCGTTTTAACACCAACTTACTTCGTAAATGAGTGTATTTCGACACCTAGATAACCCTCCAAGTCCAGGTAAATCTCAGGTGCCTTTTTTCCCAGCTTTGTGTGGTTAGACCCTGATTGGGATACAGTCATCCAAGAGGCAGCTAAAAAATATCCGCAGCTCCTCCTTGGGACTACTTAAAACGAAGACGGAACTATAGTATCGAACGACTACTGCCCTGGTGACGATTTGTGCGTGATACTGCGGTTCTTGTCACCGATGTCGATGTCGACTTTACATCGACTTTACATATAGCACTGTTTGTACTCAGAATGCGTCATTAAGAATAAAGAGAAGCCAAAACTGATGTGGACAGCGTCTTTTAGACAGCCAAGTAACCGGTGCGGTTTGCTTTAAAGCAACAGACAAAACTTTGGCTCGAAATTACATATATTAAGGACGACTCATGCCCAGTGAGAAACTGTTTTGAGAATGTTTCGCGCAAGTCTTCTGGGACCTGGAACCTCACCTCCGAAGATAACACACCTCACTCCGGGAGGGACTGAAGCGCTCCTTTCCCGTGGTGGCCTCGATTCGGGAGGGATAAAATTGTCAATTTCCGTTTTGCGAATTGTTTTAGATGATTAGAATTAGGTCTGTTTGTAAAGATGTGCAAAGATGAAGGAGTTGGAAGTCAGAGATAAAACTGTCAACAACTCGTTTGCTTGCTATCCAGTTTATATTTGAGCTGCCTCATGTTTCAGTTGGTATGCTATTCGATATATCGCAATACACTCTACAGACGTAGCATATCGCTCACAAGGTTGCTGTAAACTGAGCTGTAAGAGAAGGTGAAGAACGAGAGATTCAGGTGTGAATCTTCCGGAGAAAGGGGGGACACTGAGTTGCGAATCCCGATTAAGTGACTCACTTCTCTCAAAAGGCAACTTCATCCTCGCCCTCCATGATATGCTTCTTTCTATCTGTTTAAAAAGTACTTGGGGCGAAGGCATCTTTCCTGGCTGAGACATGGCCGCAAATGTTTGACTAGCAGCGCGTGTGCCTTGCGCCATTCATTTAATTCAACGGCAACTTTTTGACTGGCTCTTCAAGTGAAGGCCTGTTAGGTTCTGTCTGAACTTAAATTACACGAACTCATCGAAATACACTCAGCTGCGAACCAATTTGGTTTTCAGGAGAGAATCATCACCATCACCATCATAAAGGAGGTATTCATCTGGGTTCCCGTCAAAACCAAATTCGTTTGCAAATGAGCGTATTTCGCTACTTGGAATAAAGTGATACTGTGTTGCTTGGTCACTGCACTTAGGGGATCATCATTCCGAACTTTCGCTGTAGCGATCCCTGTTTTTGCTTGTGACAACCGGCCTAAGCTTCTGCATTTGTTTTGATCAGGTAGGGTTGGATCTCTTGGAAAACTCGGTTGCAAGACATTTTTCCTTTCCATCAAGACTCATAAACCCGGTGTCTTAAACAGTCCCTTTCGTTTCTCGCGCTCGTTTACTTCACCGGGTCAGTAATCCAAGCGATCAGGGTGAACCCATAGATTCTCGGGTGATCATCGAGCCAGCGGGGCACTGTTTGCTATCCTGACAACCGACTGTGACCACAAAAATACTGTGAAATGCGTGTTGGAATCGCAGCATTACCAGATGCGAACCAGAGGACCAGGATTCAAGTTAACACGGGTTCGAGACCGACCATCTAAGCACTCGGTCTTTGATATAAAAAACGGATGCTAAACTGAACCAAACGAAAACGTATTCGTTATAACCAGCTGACCAGTATAGGGGTAGGGTTGCATCAGTAAGTCAGGATGTAGTAAACCAGGCGTTTACGATGAAACTCGCATCCAGTATGCATAAACGCTTCCAAATTCCAGGAATTCAGAACATTTTTTTAGAGAGAGGAAGTATTTTCTGCAATGCGTATTGTCTACTTCCTCCGCGAAGAACGGACACCTCCAGAATGCAAAAGATTTTGTTCGGGGACGATTGAACAATATAGAGGAACTGTTCAGGTAAGCAGGCAATTTGGGTTCAAGTAGAACGTAAGGTTGACGGAAACTCGGGAACTGCGCCTACCTGATGAGCCCCAAGAACGTCGAAACTGGTTGTGGGCTGTTGAATAGGTTTCGGAAACCCTGTGAGTAGTTTCCTTTGTGTAAATACACTGCGACATCTCGATTATCGTACCGATTGAGACGGGAGGTGGCCTTTGTGCAACACATTCAGTTGAAAATATCATAAACGAGAGATTCGGCTGAGTTCCTCGTGAAAACCAAATTGATATGCAACCAAATGAATTTGTTCTACTGCGTTTCTTTTCCGTTTGGAGAAAATGCCTATATGACAAATTATACTTAGCAAGCTGTTCCACAGAAAGCATTCATTATCCGTGTGGAGGATAAAGCTATCTTTCGAAAGGTCCCATCTCTGAACTCAGTTGAAAACCTTCTTCAGTGCTCAGTTCCGGAGGTGGAGGGTCACTTTGTGACGAGGCGCTGTCTCTTAAGGAAAAGCATCACAAATTCAGGTCTTTCTTTCATCTTTGTGTTTGGTCATACAGCTGGAGGCAATTTCTTCGGCTGACGAATCCCGGTCTGTTTTTCAAAAATCACATAAACAGCAGCGAGTTTTTTTGCTGCATGAGGTCACAACCGCCAGTTTTGTACATCCTGATAAGGCATTCAGAATTCCCAAGGTGATTATCATCTAGCGGGCGTCATTTTCTATTCCTCCAAACAGCGGTTTTTATTCAGGAATGGAGATCTTCCAAGGGCAACAGAGACCACAGATGCACCGGTTTATGGCACTTCACCGTCGATTGTGAGGGCAGTACACCTGGTGTTTGGCAACTGACTCACTCTGCAGCCTAGACTTGAACGAGTTCGGTTCTTTGCCTTTGCAGCCAACCAATAATTCAAGTAATCATTCAACTACTAGTGAGTAGTCATATTGTTTTATCTGAATAGCCGAGCACCCGTGTGGAGAATCTGTGGCAGCATGCTGGTCTCCACATACTTTGCAAAGAAATTGGAAGATCAGCACTGACACAGACATCAGGACTCTGGTAAACAGCAGACGGGGTTGTGGGAACCATGGGTCTGGCTCTAGAACACACGATCTGTATGAACAAACTGTGGCAATTCGGAGGGCTGTAGAGGATAGTTATAGCGGTCAATGTGGCGGTCTTTGGAACAAACAAAGCAGTATACATAGGGAACGGAGGACACAGAAGGTTTGTGGAGCCGTCAGAGTATAAGGAACAAAAACGGGACAATTTTTAGTGGATGTAACTAACAGAGGAAAGGGATTACGGACAAAGGGCAGTCATCAGGTGTGCCCTGGCATGTACCTTCACACAAGGTACACGGACTGCGTCGCAGTGAGACGCAGAGAAACGGGTCAACCGAATATCACATGCAGAGTGGGACGCGCTGCATAGAACGAGCTCGGACACGCAGTGAGTGGGGTGACCTAGCCTGCTGAAATTCTGCGTTCGATTCCAATCCCCCTACTCATTTAGGGGCACTCAGTTAGAAGGGAACCAGGCCCACAGAGCCCACAGAGATGAGTGCAAGACGTAATATTTGACTCCGTCGTAAAAATTACCAAGCAAAGACCTTATTATATAAACTAACGGAACAGGAACAACAGTATGTCAAAAAAGACACGGAAACATCTGGCTGGTTAGTAGTAGCCATTTCGATTAGTCTGAGGAATCAACACCGCCTCCTCGGTTAAAACATCCTGACCACTCATCGTTAGTCACGTGATTATTTGAAACAAGCCAGCGAGCAGTTAGGAAGTACACTTACACTATTCGTCGAAAAATGTACATAGGCCTATCATCTTTGGTATGAGAATGGAACGGAGTTGTGCTCCCTTAGGTGATTCGAGCATTCATGTACTTGGGTCATTGAAGGCCACGTTACATTTTGTATTTTCAAATATAAAACATGTCCATCATTCGTTTCGTTCAAGTTGTGTTAAGCCAAATTTTTTCACTCTAGTCAATCACCCAACAGATGTTGTCTAAACCACAAGGTGTCCGGTAGCCTTGTCGAGCATAAAAATCGAGCCGTGCCTGGCAATCCAGACAGAACAGTCGATGAATCGGTGAGTCGGTGAATCTTGAAAGTTACCGTTCCGTGCCGTCAGGTTGGCCTTCACTAAAACGCACGTAACCGTTGTACTTGATATCCATAGCAGTGTACTCGATCGTCATGGGATAAGCTCAGCGGCAATTTGAAGTCTAGTACATAGCATGGAGTGACACGACTTGCACACTTGACAATGCAAGTAGCTGAATTTTGTAGACGCAACAACCTACACATAAGGTTGCTGAGACCTCCTCGACAGCCCACGGCCGCCCAGGAAGGGCGATACCAGTCGTGGGCTGTCGGCAACCTCGTGAGTAATGTGTTACGTGTATACAATATACTGCAACATATTCACTTGGAGAAGAACATCATAAACGAGAGGTTCATCTGGGATTCAGTCGGGTCTCTCTTGAAGACCAAAGTCGTGCACAAATGGCTGAATTTTACTTAACACTACACCAATTTGGTATGTAACCGCGATATGACCTTGAAGCTGAAATCAGTTCATTTTTCCTGAATTTTGGCTTTCAAACACGTGTATATTTTCGAATTGGATTGCCCCTGACTTTCAGTGAGAACAAGGAACACTGTAGGTTGCCCGAATTCCTTTAGAAACGGTTGATTAGGTGACCCGAAACGTCATTGATATTATGCGATTCGATGTAAAAACTGGGTAAGAAATTGTGAGGCGTAGAGTTCATAAATCGATCTACTTATACTTACTTATACATGATGATACGCATTTCATCTTGTTTAACCATTTTAGGCGGAAGTTGCGATACGTTTCAGCGAGAGCAGGCTTCGTCGACCGTGCTTCTGGGACATTGTAGTTAGGTGGCACTACACTAATCTGGTCTGAAGTGGTCATCACAGAAGTCGATGGACTGCTGTGATGCATTTCACAGCTCCCTTTTGTAAGTACAAACTGAGTAGAGTGATAAGGCATCAGAAGACATTCAGCCATTTAAGGCAAATGGCCAAATGAGCGTGCAGATAGCTTTTTAGGTAACGTGAATCATTCTCGTGCAACTCGAAACGGCCGTAGGGTTCGTGACCTGAAGCTGTTGACCTGCAATCGAATTCTTTGCATCTACCCAATGAGTCCCAACAGGGATGAAGTCGCTGACGGTTCAGACTTTCGAGATGCAACTGGTAACCTGAACGAGTCATACAGTCAAGAAGAAGGGAATCGTTCTGATCCTCATGCTGAAAGAGGGGCTTGTGGAAATGTCACTTCAGAGCGGTCGACTTTAGTCGACCGTAATTTTTCGTCTAACCCTACTCCGTGCATTTTAACGGAATCGTTTCGAATACAAATAAACCAAAGAAGGTGACCTTTGAGGAGCCGACTACCTTGCTGTTAAGTCAGGCGCTCATGTCTCATGTATAACAAAGCTAGAAAGTAGAACGGATATCCTGTAAGTGTCACATCAATTCGAGTGACCGAGTGAATAATACCTTAGACTATTGACTCGATAACCCGGGTTCGAACCCCAGACGGGTGACCTCAAGCTCGTCATCCTCCAGCCATATCAAACATCTAGTTGTTGCGGTCCTGGACGCGCACCGTGAGACGTCCTCATACTGGATTTGTCCACCTGCAAAACACACACAAAAAACGGTAAGGTTTGAGTACCCTGGAATGCGAGACAGTTTAGATCTTCGGCCGTAAGGCTCACTGAGATGAGCAATGGGTGGAGCTCAGGGTCTGCAGTGTGGGTGGAGCATGCCAGCCCAGCCCGGAGATCAAATCAAAAGACGTCCACAGGCGCTGAAAGATGGAGTGCTGTCTCAACCAATTGGTAAACCGGGGGGAGAAGTACTTTGAAGCATGCACCTTGCTTCCATTCTGTCCTAGTTCCATGCAGATGATATATTCGACAGGAAACGTTAAGAGGACCTGAATTTCATTGGGCTATCGGTGGGTAGTCAGTCCCGATTGAATGTATCAGGATCTGTAGTACGCCACTTTGGTTAGAAGTTTGCAAAGTCGACTGCTCAGACTTGGACAGACCGACTGCTGACGAGTAACAAAGTTATACTGTTCGCAATGTACCTTCTTGTCACCCGGACTCTTTGTTATGCGTACGAAGCCATGTATCTGAGCGAAGACCGTTTCACCCGTGCTGCGCTCAAGAAGATCAGGCCGCGCAGGGAAGGAGCTCGTAGAACCGAGGACAAGGTCGTGATCAGTAAAGGTTCAATTTGTGTTTTCAAATCATCTGGAATCGATACAATCTACGTGAAATTTCTATGACGCCCTGATTGTAGGAATACTTGGAAGGTAATGAAAGTCTGTCCGTAATGTGAGGAGATTTCGGAATTTTCAGCTGAGATTTGGTCCTGTAAGTGAAGCCACTCTACGCTCAACTGTTTCCTAGCTTCTGGGAATCATCATCAGTACGCATCCCACAGAACTCGAGTTTCGAACCGGCGATCTTACGGTTCTTATCTTAAGCTTGAACACTTAATCATTCGGTCACAACCAACCAATCAGCAGCGTGATTAACTCACACTTAGACAGGATGTAGCGCCGCTCATCCTTCAATCACGGGATCCACATCACGTGGTCACACGTGTTGATTGGTTCCTCAAGCAACGACTTTTCAGATGGAAGTCCAACTCATCGGGTGAATTTTATTCTTCGTCCGAACTACTTGTAGACTGTTGGTAGTATGAGACATTGGCATTTCGTCCTCTATAGGAAGCCAATCGATACTAAAAAGAAGTATTCTCGGTCAGAATAAGCGATACACTGCGACTCCCACAGATCTCAACGAACTCCGTAGCAATTCCGCCACAAAAGGTTATAATGCTATCTAACGTTTTGAAATGCCGAAAATCCGCTTACACGTAGCCACCTGGTTGTCCAGTCGCGTCTTGAAAAGATCCTGTAATGTTGACGGAAGAGAAATCTCCAGAGTAACTCTATTCAAAGTCCGCCAATCTGGCGACCCATCAATGATCTGGGTCTTATTGAGAATGCTAGAATGACTGTGTCCTGGCATGATTAGGCCCGCGCTGGGAGCCTCCTTTATCGATTTGCTCACAAAGAGCGCTGACCTACTACGGGTGCTGTAGGTTGTTTTGGTCACCCGTCATAATTCCGAGTTTGCATTGTGCGATTTAGTGGTTCCCGTCGAGTGGGAATTTTTGCTGCATAACTTTTCCGGGAGAGATACCGAAAGATCCCTTTGGTCTCCCGTACACGACCATTGTACCAACCGGAAGCACTGCCGCAGTTTAGTGATGGTTGCCATCGTTGTTGTCTCAGACATAATAAGGATTTCAGGCCACTTACTGAATGCATCGACAATGATGAGGAGGCTTTGTCCGTTAATTGATCCGGCAAAATCCACATGCATGCGTGAGAGTGGTTTTTCTGGCTGTGGCCAACTGGATTGATGATACTCCATTGCCTTCTGTAGTACGCTGTAATTTTTGGTGGCATCGCGGACCGTGTCAGAGGTCACGGGTAGTTGGTTCATGGCCTCCAACACCACAGCACGGACTTTTGGTTTGACGGCAACGGTTGCGTTAGCCCTTGGTTTTGACTGCTTTTGTTTGTTTCTTGATCTCTGGGTTTGACCGAGTCTTCGATCAGCTTTTCGCGTCCTACACTGGCTTTCCTTGTGTCCCTTCATCTTTTATACAAACAAAAGCACTTTGTACTTTTGCGTTGATTATGTCGGCGATTGTGTCATCACTTTGTCTAGACTATGGCTTAATATCGATCAGTTTCTTGGACTTCGAAATTCCGGTAAAGCCTCGTTCACAAGAGTTTGTGAACCGATTAGTTTGGCCGTCTGCCAACAGCAGAGAAGCGCGTCACTCGTTTTTATGCTTACGGATTTTACGCAGCCTCTCTCTGTCGAATGTTAAACAGTCAAGTAGTTGTTCCGAACCTTTTCTGGGCCTCATGCTAACTCGGAGGCCGTTGACTGACGTTGACCTGCTCAAAGCATCATGCCAATTAATTCAATTACTTCGACTGATTAGGGTTTCGCAGTCTCCGGAGTTTTATCGATTTGCATTTTATCCCGCTGGAATGCATTCTGCCAGTAAATTTGGTCACATTTTTAACAAGGAAGTACTGACTCCCAAATCCTCCCAGCGTACGGTTTGGAACGGGCGCTCAAAACAACAGTACTGAAGCGTTGCGTGTGAACGCCACTGAGCACTGCAAATCAGCCTTGTGTCACGTGACTCTACTTGACAATCGGAGATCGCTCTATAATAAAACTGGTGACGGAATATTGGCCAAAGAAATCTATGGTCTGTTTGTATGGTTCAAATCAGACATATTTTCAAAACATATAACAATGTGTGGGGACGAAGTAGTCATCCCTAGGCATCTCGTGAATATGACCTCTCCCAACTGGCGCTAGTACGGCTCGTGTGCTAAACCGCGTCAGGTGGCCTTTTTGAAATAAACTTGCCCAAGGCTCTTTGGTCAGTGTATCTAAAATGCATCCGAGAACCCGCTGACAGCAGACGTCTTCACCAACCGATTTGGATAGACGTAGTTTCACCGAATACCCTAATTTACCACAGATTTTAAATCTAGATAAACACTTTTGTTTATGGATATGCACAACTGATAGTTCACAATTTGGGGTTCTTTTGGTCACCTGGCTTTGTTTCCTTCGAATCGACCACCTGTGAATGATCTTCGAGGACGCTCTTGGATCTAAGACCACTTTACGGACAACAAACCGCTTTTTGAGAGGTTTTCTCCTCCCATCTGAAGAGAGGAAGACGAACCAATTTGGCTCATGTTATATACATGAAGACATTTAAAAGGGTGATTCCAACAGCCTTTGTGAATGCATGCTTCAGTTGCGAAATGACAAGTTCGTATTGTGACAGGTGAATCAATGGGCTGAATTCGGATAGTGCGTACGTTGTGGCTTCGTTTAGTTGTCCGTCTCCCTTGTAACTGCTGACTTGGATTACACGGTGGATTCCGGTGAATTCGCTGGGGCTTGTATTCAAAGACCCCCCGCGATGAAGCACTTTTGACGGGTTAGTCCGAATAACCGTACATTGTTGACTCCGGTTATAATCAAACTCCGTAGACTAGAGGCCCACACGCTCCAAATCAGAATTTTGCGCGTAAGCCGCAGCTTACTACTGAGGTTTGTCATTTAATGTGTTCCAAACACGGGATCTGATATGGCCCTAGAGTATTCACCTGGCTATTTGAGAAAGTTGATTTCTTTCTTCTTGAAGGAACGCTACTCACAAGGTTGCTGAAAACTCTTCGAGAACCCACCACCGGTTTCGTCCTTCGAACCCTGTTCAGCTAGCCCGCGTGCTCCGGTTTTGAAATAGCTTGCTGTTTTTTGTTTATAATTTAATGGAACCGCCTTTGTCTGTCCTCCGTTTGTGTCACAGAAAGCGCATCACTTTAGAGACAGAGAAAAATGAGAAGGAAACTCAGCTGGAACACAATCTATTAAGAAAGCAGGAGCAGTTGGAAGCCGAAGTCGCCGAAGCGTCCGAACAAGATCTACAAGAGCGTTTGGCTGAGGCCGAAGAAGAACTCCGAGGAGTGAGTTTCCCATTTGTCAGCTTGTATGCAGCTATAGCCACCTTCTGTTTGAAGTAAAATAAAATGTGACTTGATACGATCTTGAGTTGTACAGTAAACTTGTGATCGAAACTTGTAACTCCCTGATGAAGATTTTCCTTCCGAGAGAGAAATGCAGCAAACCGAATTTTGTTATGCTTTAATCGAGAGATTCAGCCGGATTCCAGGTGAGTCTCTCGCAAAACCAAACTGATTTGCAAATGAGTGTACTTGTGGAGATGTCCGGTTTGGGTTCAAGTAGAACGTAAGGTTAAGGAAAACTGGGGGACTGCGCCTATCTGATGGGCGTAAGAAGGGCAGAACCAACCATGGGCTGTCGGAGAGTTTTCAGCAACCTTATGAGTAGTTTTCAAAAAAAATACTGCGATATCTAGAATATCGTATCAGGTGAAAAATGAGGCGGCCTTTGTGCAGAACAATTGGATGAGGAATATCATAACCGAGAGAGTGTATTTCGCCAGTCAAGCGATGTATTTCGTGGTCTGAAAGTAAAGTGACGTTTGTTTTTAGTTCTCTATAAGAATCCTATCAGATGCTCAGCATTCAGATGCCCAACATCTGATCTATCCTTTTTCATTTAGGGTAACAGTCAAAAGCACCCTGCTTGTAACCAAACCTGCAGTATCTCACACCAAGTGACCCGATGTTTGGTCAGTAGAACATTTTTGAATGCAAGTCTGAGATTATTGCTTCCATTAGGTCAAACTACGGACTAAATCGGACTTTTGCATGTCCTTCCCTTTTCCCATGTTTCCGGCACCTAGCTGCCATGCCACCCGAAGGAAGCATGAGGGCTGAGCTCCTGCCAGCTTGTCCAGGCAAAAGCAATCGAGAGACAGAGGTTAGGTTGGGATCACGGATCTTTTGATCAGTAAGTTCGTGCCCTAACCACCGAGCTATCTCGCTGACTCTCCTCGATTCCGCTGTAATTCGGTAAGCCCAAAATTGACCCCCTCTCAAATGTGCAAACCTCTTTGTCTGGACTCCAACATTACTTGTCTACGGCATTTTGTTAGTTTGTGAGTGTGCTTGAAACACCATTATGAAGTCAATGTGCTCGATGCATTCGGACCTCTAGAGGGTGCATGTGACACCATGATTGTGCTGGCAATCTGTGTGACTGCTCCACCCCTCGCGCCAATGGGAAAAGTCACGTGATTTCAATGCCTGACTGAGATGTATTTGAGTATAAAATAGATTAAAAAATAGAAACCATAGTCAGCTGATAATGATTATTTCATGAAAACATGGAGGAATGAGGATGAGGTGATGGCGCCAAGGCTTCCAGGAAGGCAGACAAAGTATGATGCAACCCTCCAACGAGATTTTTCCATTGATGTGGTCAGATGACAAAGGTCAACCGGTGGGGTATGATATGGGTGTACATACATACATTTGAGAAGAATTATCACAGGTGGAACAGTGGACAAACGATGAGGTCGAAGAACTAGGAAAAAGGGAGAAATAGAAATCCGAAAGCATGTGTGGTCGTATGTCATTGTATCGGTGAGATTGTTCTGTTTCAGTTACAGGCCAGTCTATAAAAATGCATGGGGACTGGAGATACAGAGAGAGATAGAGAGATATGCAGTTCCCCGGGCAGGTTCTAAACTGCGTTGGGAATGCTCACACCGGTGGACGGGGGAATCGGAGGGTATGTAGTGGGTGGTAAATGTATCGCCAAAAGACCGTCTCTTCGATACAATAGGACCGGGAGAAAAAGGTTGCACAGTGCGGTATCCGGTGTAGACAGAGCCAAAGTAGAAGGAGCAAAAGCAACAACAGCGTTGCCAGGAACGGGAGCAGATAGCGACAACAGGTTGGACATCGGGCGAATCGACTGGGAATGGGGAGGGAGAACGAAAAGACGTGATAACACGTGACGCTACACACGACTGGCTGTTAGTGGCATACATGTCAGAAATTGGATGAGCATTCGGTGGAGGTTGAACTGAAAGATTCAGGTTTACACACACACACACACAGAATGGACGAAAAGAGGCGTCTAAGGGTGTCTCCGATAGCTTAGTTGGAAGACAACCCGACTGACTGGTCGGTGAGCCAGACGCTTCGTTCTGTTCAGGACTTCTCACCGCAACACAATCGCATCGTTTCAGCGATGTTCCGTGGAACAGCACCGGTGTTGTGAGCCCTGTCACTAAGCTAACTACCAAGTATTGATCCATTCTAGTTATTAATCAAGAAGAAAGTACGTTGATTACTCATCATTATTGCTCTAAATATAAGAAATGATCAGAGTAGGTGTTTATTACTAAATACAGTAATGGACTCACTATTTTTCGGTGATTTCTTTTCTGTCCTCGGTTGTACTTCCCTGAAACATGGAAGCAAGAAATGAGGTTCAACATATGTGCAAGTTCGAACTAGGAGATAACGGAGTCCAATAACTGGTTGCTATGGCTTACTGGTCGAATCCCGAAATCAACGATAAGAAACGGAGTCATAGGTATCAGCAGATGACAAGTAACTCGTGTAATAAACAGTGTGCACTAGAGGAGATTCCTGCATAGGATACCTGCTGATTTGTATCAGAATCTTGTGATCATGTTCCTGAAAGTTCTGCACTTACTGTAGACTTTTCAGGATAGAAGCCCCCCCTCCGCTAAAGGCGAAAGAGGTGAGACGGATGCTCTTAAAGTGCTCTGTTACTCGTTTCAGAGAGTCTGGTGAATTCGTTGCTTGGCAACGGTTGTTTACCGAATCCCTCTCTCTCTCTCTCTCAAAACGATGAGCACTCAATCGGTCCCAGACATCTACCAATTGCCCTGATACTCCCTCCCTTGTTGAGGGGCTCCCTGCGTATCGATGCGTACAGACAACCCGTGAAAATGACATTTTAGTATATTGCATTTGCTCTTCTGGGGGCGAGATAGCTCAGTGGTTAGAGCGCGAACTTACTGACCGCAAGGCCCGTGGTTCGAACCCCACCTCTGCCTCTCAACTTCCCCTGTCTAGGCTTGGGCAACCTGGCAGTATCCAAGCCCTTGTGCTTCCCTCTGGTGGCATGGCAGCTAGGCACCGAAAGGGTGTTGCAGCTGAAGGAATCAGCAGGTAGCATCTGGTCTTCTGCACTAGGATTAACAGCCTCGCCCCCCACATCTATGGACACCTATACATCGAGACCCACGCGAAGGTACTGAGTACATCACGCACAGAACAAAGTCAGCACCAAGCTTTGATCCGTCCATTGACCGTAGAAGCTGGTTTCGTTCGGTGTTTCCCGTAAGTCAGAAAGATACGGCAATCCGGTTCCACTCCGCCTGAAAATTTCCTCTGTTGTATGTCAGCTCTTAATTCAGCAAGATTTCATAAACTACACTAGAAAAAAACCCAACTCACCGACAAGAATCCCATTTCCCGCTCGGTTGATTCTGGCTGTATGTAGCTCAGTATCCTTGAAGTTCTTTCTCCAGACCCGCGGAATCGGTAGCGTAGATCCAATCCGGTTTGTGAACTCTTCTCTGAAGTGTCACGAGCCTGTCGGGTTGCTTCGTGTCGACCTGCGGTCAGAAGGAATGCTTCTTCATCAGAGACAAATTGAGTGCATTTGTTCTCGTGCGTTGTACCGAGTGTTTGTTCTTGTATGATTCTGATTAAGTCTAGACGACTGGACGCAGTAGTTTGTGTAGAAGCGTCCACTTCTGAATGTCGATGGATGGTGGATGTCAATGGAATTCGCGATTTTCGTTGGGTTTTCTCCTCAAGATACAAATCAGACGTGCGTTCGTAGGCCAGTTCTAGGGGAGTGGAATCCCTTCTGGGCTTCTCACTCGTTGAACAGGATAGAAACTCGTGAGTACCAACACCAAAGTCTAATGAAGCACTAGGCGGTTTTGTGTTAGAGCCGGCCTCTAACTGATCAGTCGAATGAGAGAAACCTTGCCCTATAAATTCAAGCGACTGGTAGGTCACTGGGACACGTGCTGATGTCTCTGAGGTGGCCTGGTTATGCGTACGGGTAGCGTCCCTGATAGTCTTGCGCTTGTCGGATTGTTGTGTTTGTTTTACCGGCCGTCCTAAACGCTTCAAGTCTGTGGACACTCTGGTGGTATCGAAACCATTCAGCTGAACGCCTTCCACTGAGGATCTTGATGACATCGCAGTCCAGACTGTATCAAACTGATCAACTTCTTCAAAAGAAGTCGTTGAATACCATTCGGTTGAAGCACTAGCGGTCTCATATGCTTTCGGGTGAAGAGGCGATTTTGGTTTGCCATTTGCTGTGTCATTTACTGCGCTCAGTCGCCGTACCCCGAAGTAATCAATGGTCTCATGCAAAGCGCTTTCCGATGACGATCTTGTCATAGTGCCAGTAAAACCTGTCACGATGTCTCTTGGTATCTCAGATAACACTGAAGTTACAGGCAGAGGGATAGAAGAGGCGGTTGGCGGATGATCACTTTCTATCTCTTTGAACTTCCCATCGGAAATAAATGAATCCGATCGCTTAGAAGGAAGCGAATTCGTCAAGATAGTTGAGCAGGGAATCGTATGAAGAGCTGAACCGACGAAGTTGTACCTAGTCCTTCCGTTTCCAACATCAAATGCGGGCGATTCTCTGCTAACCACAGCATCAAGACAAGTCGTATGCAGGAATTCACCTGGAGGAGTGTCAGCCTGCCCGGTTGACAACTCTTCAACAGGGAGATGAGTCAGCGGTGAGACGGTGCTTGGGGTTGATCTCAATGAATTCGTGGAGGACTCAGAGACCGAAATTTCTGGCCTGTGCGGCAAATGAAACAATCTATCGGAATCATTATCTTGCGTCTCTGGAGCTGTTCTGTAGCGCTGATCAACTTCAGTTACGGCTACGGAGCGGCGCAGTAAGTCGTAGAGAGGTGAGGTTTGCGGCTTTTCATTCAATTCGGAAACATCCACTTTGGTTGGCACAATGTTTTGTGCACAGGGCATAGGCACTCGAGTTTTAACAACATGAGACTCTGTATCTGAGGCCACATTACAAGCAAAAAAGCTTGCATTACTCATTGTATTTTCGTCGACAGAACCATACTGATCAATAGGTGGAGTCCAAGGTATCCACATTTCCTCTCTGTCTAATAGTTTTTGACAAATTTCGTATTGTGTCGAAGGTCTCTCGCTCCCAATCGGTTTCATCTGTCTCGGAGATGAAGGCTGAATTGTCGAATTCAGGGAAATCGAAGAGTGTTTGATCACTTCCGAAAATGGCGTAGAAGTCTTTTCCCAGTCGTCCATGGGTAGCTGAGGAGCAAATCCGTTGTGGTCAGTACCTTTAGTTGAATGAAATTTCTCCACGGGAGGATAGGCCGAATTCTCCATAACTGTATCCATCGATAGGCAACTAGTAAATGAGTTTTGAGGCGGTAACTCGAAGTCACTACCATCTTTTGGGTGTGGATGACTCTTGGAAATGTCCGTCTCCAAAATTTCGTAAGGTATCTTTTTAGGCCCAGCAGATGTATCTCTGAATAGGGTGTCTCCAACAGTGTCAGTCGTCAGATCTGGCGATTTGTGGTAATCCACCTGTTCAAGTGACGTCGGCACCGTTTGCGACGAAACATCGTCGACCGCTGTTTTATGTAGATTGGTTATGATGCTGCTTGCATCCTTCGGAATACGGACTCTAGATTGGGGAAATCCAGTCGCTTCCGTTGGATAAGATTCGGACCTTCCGTCTGTAGTTCCGTACTTCACATTGTCTTCAGAGCGGTCACCTGACTTTCCGACGCTCGCCCAGTGTTCTGTGTCAGTGACAGACGATGACCAGTTGATATCTGAAACGTCTGGAATGTTTTCTTTGCTGTGAGTTTTTGGACCCTCTGAAAACCACTCACTTTCAACCACATCATAAGATATCCCTATTTGGGGTTCTATAGGCCAATTCGAAATATCTGGTCGTTGACGATCGACTTTCGGAGATTCGACATTGGTTTGAGAACTCAAAGGCCAAGCAGTAGGTTGAAAGCTGCGTTCCAACTCTTGCTGAGTGGGTTTTCGGACGGTTGCAACGAACTCAGCCGGGCCAAGCGGTATGGGTTTGAGAACTCAAAGGCCATGCGGTAGGTTGCAAGCTGAGTTCCAACTCTTGCTGAGTGGGTTTTCGGACGGTTGCAACGAACTCAGCCGGGCCAAGCGGAGCATGACAAGAACCGTCTGGTCTATTGATTTCATCGAGGTAAGGAACATGTTCATCATGCGCGGGAGACAGTGCGGGCAGGTTAAAATTATTTACTCCTGAAAGACCATTTTGAAGAGCACTGGGGGACGTGACAAGTGCAGAAACGGATGGTAGCCCCAATGCATTTTGTGACTGGGTTGCAGAAGGACCGCTGGCTGTAGAATCGGTCGTGCCTGAAGTGGCGGGCGTCTCAGTACCACCAGCTAAAAACCCAGACTGAGTACCAGGTCGTGCTGGTATCTTCCTTTTTGCTTTCCGGATTCTACGCGGAAGGTTTTGTTGTGTTGTAGGTTTCGTAGACACAACTGGCACGTTCTTGCGAAACCGATCACTGTCAGGATGCGGTGCGGAAAACACATTTTCCAACACGATGATGCCCTTACTGCCGACAGTAAATTCGTCCGTCCTTGAGGTTACAAGCGGGGCAGGATGCATCAATAAATCGGGCGAACCCTGACGGAAATGCCCGGAAGAGAGAGCATGCAGTTCACTTGAAGTCCTCACATTATCCAGATGTTCAGCATTCTCAATAAAATTACATTCGTCACAAATATGATGATCCACAACAGGCAAATATGACAACGGAGGACGCACCAAAACAGAACCAGGCATGTGAAAAACAGAGGAAGATAAAGTAGGCAGACCGCGAGTATCCTCCGAATAAGATGAGATCAAGCCAGACTCAAGGGACAAACACGAGCACTCAAATTCACTACTCAAAATATTGCTAGAGGGAGCAAACGTTGCAGCCGAAGATTTCGAAGGAGCAACACTGGGACTAGTGACTGCTCGCCCACCTGCAACAATCCAGCTCTCTTGTTCTGGTCTACCTGCATCTGTCACGACAGCACTCCGTTCAATTCGGGACATCTCATCAGGTTCAGTCGGGCAAACAACGGTTGTTGGAATCTTGGACAAACCATCCACAACCGGGTGATCCACACCTTCCAGCGTCTCAGTCACCGGGCCGCCATCCTCAACTCCAACGGGTATCCCAATCGGACCACGAACCGACGCAATTCTAGCAGCCTCCGAAGCAGCAACACTGGGACTAGTGACTGCTCGCCCACCTGCAACAATCCGGCTCTCTTGTTCTGGTCTACCTGCATCTGTCACGACAGCACTCCGTTCAATTCGGGACATCTCATCAGGTTCAGTCGGGCAAACAACGGTTGTTGGAATCTTGGACAAACCATCCACAACCGGGTGATCCACACCTTCCAGCGTCTCAGTCACCGGGCCGCCATCCTCAACTCCAACGGGTATCCCAATCGGACCACGAACCGACGCAATTCTAGCAGCCTCCGAAGCAGCAACACTGGGACTAGTGACTGCTCGCCCACCTGCAACAATCCGGCTCTCTTGTTCTGGTCTACCTGCATCTGTCACGACAGCACTCCGTTCAATTCGGGACATCTCATCAGGTTCAGTCGGGCAAACAACGGTTGTTGGAATCTTGGACAAACCATCCACAACCGGGTGATCCACACCTTCCAGCGTCTCAGTCACCGGGCCGCCATCCTCAACTCCAACGGGTATCCCAATCGGACCACGAACCGACGCAATTCTAGCAGCCTCCGAAGCAGCAACACTGGGACTAGTGACTGCTCGCCCACCTGCAACAATCCGGCTCTCTTGTTCTGGTCTACCTGCATCTGTCACGACAGCACTCCGTTCAATTCGGGACATCTCATCAGGTTCAGTCGGGCAAACAACGGTTGTTGGAATCTTGGACAAACCATCCACAACCGGGTGATCCACACCTTCCAGCGTCTCAGTCACCGGGCCGCCATCCTCAACTCCAACGGGTATCCCAATCGGACCACGAACCGACGCAATTCTAGCAGCCTCCGAAGGAGCAACACTGGGACTAGTGACTGCTCGCCCACCTGCAACAATCCGGCTCTCTTGTTCTGGTCTACCTGCATCTGTCACGACAGCACTCCGTTCAATTCGGGACATCTCATCAGGTTCAGTCGGGCAAACGACGGTTTTTGGAATTCTCGGAAGCACGTGTCTTGTTTGTTGGGTTTCGTCTTTCGGTTTTTGGGTTGCTCTGTTTTTTCGTTTTTCTGAGTGCACAGGGGATTCTGGAACGTCCCCGATGGTTTGAACTACCTCAGGTTCTCGTGGCCTAGGAGACAAATCAATGGTTGAGGAAATCATTATTGCAGCGGGTAATTGGAGTTTCGTTTCGGCGTCGTCATGTGTGGTGTCTTTGGGATTTATTCCAGTTGGTTTTTTTGACGTCTTCGTGCGGGGTCTTCTACTTTTTCTCCCCTTTTTAGGGATGTCCCTGTGAACTGTTACCCAGTCTGTATCATTTTTGCCGGATTCTTCTGTGGTTTCCAGGTTGAAAGACTGTGAGGTTTCGTGTGTGATTGGCGATGGGGTGTCTGTCTCAATATTTCTTGCGTGATGTGTAATTTGAATGGGGGTTATCGGTGTACCCTCCATAACAACTGAAGGTACGGTTGACTGTGTTAAACCTTTGTTAGTTTCTTTTTTAGATGTCCGTGAATCGTTTTCTTGAAATGATTCTGTGGCCACTCCGTTTTGTTTGGAACCTTCAACGGCAGTCGGCTGTAGGGATAAAGGCATGCATAACCCATCGACCGGAGCAGGTAACAATTCAGAAGGTGTAGATGAAGCTGATGGCTGCGGGAACAGCGATCTGAGAGGCTGCTGAGACTGTTCTGTTGGATGCGTCCTATTAGTCAATCCGTTTCGTACTTCGGGAACCATCAAGTTTGGGGAAGGACTCGCAGCTGGCACTGCAGGATGGATTTGGAATGACTTGTCATAGTGACTTAATTTCTCATCTGGAAGCGGATTGCTGCCAGCTTCTTCGGAAGCTGAAGAGCTTGTTTGTGATGCGATCCGAGAAAGTTCATAGGTAGCTGGAGGTGTCTGAGTTAAAAGTTCGATATGAACTTCGGTGCTCACGAACGACTTCACCTGGGGTCTGTCAGGAACTGAAAGAACCTGCTGATTATCCGCCCGACCACTTTCGGTGGTTTCGTGACCATTCTGCCTATTTTCGGTTGTGCTAATCAAAGTTGCGGTGTTTTCGGAATTTTTCTGTTGTTTTCGGTGTCTTCGCTTGTCACGTTTGTGTTTTGTGACATACGACTTCATCAACTGTGCCTGACGAGCTGCATTCAACAAAGAGGTTGGTGTATCAACTGCAGGTGGTTTTTTGTCACCCGGAGCACTGGGCATGTTCACACTCACAGGAACTGCATTTTCCTTAAGATCAACTGGAGAAAGGGCACGCTGTGATTTCAGGTCATCAGATGTTCCAAAGAGAGCTGGCTGTTGATCAACTCCTATGCCTTGTTCTTGTTCAGTTCGCTCTCTGTCAGCCTGTTCGGGGGTTCGGTAAACTGCCTTATTTTTATCTCGCTTCAGTTGTGGTTCTGGACGATTTCCACTCAAAAAGCGCTGAACTCCAAACTGATCATCAGCGGGTGAGAGTGTCATCTTCGTATCAGCAGGAGACGTAGGCAACTCAGTACAGGCTGATCGAAAACCAGGCCCTGATTTCAGGTCGTCAACTCTCCAAAGGAGAGCTGACTTTTGGCCATCTTCAGTATTTTCGAAGGTTTTTTCGAGTACAACAACATGTGCTTTCTCCGAATGCGGTGCTTCCGTTGTCTGAGTGGAACGGTCCCCGTTCAACATGTACCCAGCGAGATGCTCACCTGGGGAATCGGAGACCGATTCACCGGTCGCGCACTTTATGTCGACCGAAAACGTAAATTTTTTGTGTTCCACCGACAAGTAAGAAGTTTTGGCTTTCGACTCGTCGGATTTGTGAACAGGAGAAAACGGCTGGTGTCCCACCATGGTCCGTTCTTGTTTAGCTAACTGTTTGTCAGTCATTTCGGATGATCCCTGGGGCACAGCCAAGTGATGTGGTGGCTCTGTCACCCAAGTGGAATGGTTCTTATCCAGCATGCGCTCACCGTCATAAACAGGATAATTTAAACCTGAGATAGGTAAATTACTCGAAGCCTCGGATACATCTCTGACAACAGAAAACACTGAATCTTCAGCGGAAGCAAGCTGCGGTGATCTTGGGTAGTCTAACCTACGAACAGAAACTGAAGCTTGAGTAAATTCGACAGCTTGTTCCGATCTGTCCGATTCTCTGTCGATCCGTTCGGACGGTTTCTGAGACGCTTTATTTTCGGCTTGCGCCAAATGTACTGTTGCTGTTGTTCGAGTCGACTGGGCTCCATTCAGTAAACGCTCGCCTTCAAGGTGATCACCAACATGGATGTGAATATCTGAAGATGATTCATCGGAGCTCACTGAACTTGTCCCGTTCAAACTTTTGAGAAAACCGTGATCCAAATCGTCTGTGTGGTCTCGTCCATTCGCTGATCCAGATTCTACACGAGGCGCTATTTTCAGCCCATGTTGGGATGATTCGCTCCGGGGTCCAAACCATAACTGCTCCAAGGACTTTGCCTTCGTCCTTAACTTTACCACTTGGGGGAGTTCACAGGCACTCAACTGTCTGACCCGTTCCATCAAGTCTTCATAGCATTCAATCATACTAGCGTTGCAGTGCCATTTGACTCGAATCGCGTAGTCTGCCGAATCGGATGACCTCGTATCCTCGATCCCCGGTTCACGATGTTCAATCAGATCCTTCCTCAAACGGGCATAGAAGTGAACCAGCTCAATGAAGACTTGGCGCACCTGCGCATCGATGGATGTCTGAAATCGATCGGAAGCAGGGGAAAACATATTAGAAATAGTGGAGAAAGGGGAAAGGATCTACAGTCTTCGCAGTTGAGACTGAGTTTTCAAGCTTTAGAAGAAAAAAATGAAGTGTCAAACACCTGTAAGCTCATGACAACTAAAAAAAACGGTGACTTGTATGAGCATATACATAGAGTCAAGGTTTTGCTGGATGTAGGAGCCAAAAAACACCTTGTCCAGACCATCTGAATAACCCATATCTAATTTTGAGACAAGTTGGTGTCGCGTCAAACCCGATTGTAGTTTATATCCACCAGAGGTTCCTGTGAGACACCTATGTGACAGATTGACACATCGAGACAGGGTGAAAGCGTACCTGTTCTTTGGATACAACCGTACGACACGTTGCCCATTCTTCTCGAGCCCGTTTACATTCAGGATAGACGCAGCTATGAGAGCCCAAAAGGTCACGCAAGTTCAACCGTTTCCGCCGCACCTCCTCCGCGTTCAGACGACTGGAGGGTTCGAATGGTGTCTTAGAGAATTGGACAGGGCTGCGCACTTCAGGTATCGGTTTTACGTTGGTGGCTCCATTGAACTACAAGAAAAAAGAGGAAAAAAATCTCCAGTATAGGGGGAGTACACACTTAGAGGCGTATTTAGACACACGCATATGGACTAAAGGCATTACGTGAAAATGACGTTTTCTGTCCACAACTTGCCTTGGATTTCAGTCGATCACAGAAGGTCATTGCCCAAAGTGAAACCGCGGTAATGACCCCTCCCTCTCCCTCCAAAAAAGGAAAATTCTAGGAGATATATTTTTAATTGAGATTTCGTTCTGTATGTGAAACCAATCGATGCTGAGAAGCCGAGTGGCACCGTACAGCTGTTTTATCCTTGTTGGGAATCATCATCAGCGCGTTTTTTCTTAAATTCCAGGAGGTCATGCCTGATCCGCGACCTTCAGCCACGTGCAGCTGACCAACAGGGGTGTTTCCCCGTAGGCGACCGATAAGAACCACATCGTTTTTTTCTGCACTCTGATTCATATCCAAGTGTTTTTCAACATCTCTCCAGGAATCTATCACTTTGTTTCAAGTGAAGTACTCAACCCAGATCACACATGCTAGCACGACCCGGTGAGTCTGTGTACTGGCTTTTAGCATTCAGCAACCGGGCCGTTATCAACTAGGGTTCCTTGTTCTGGCTAAACATGACGTTATCAAGCAGACGTGGACTTGGAGAACCTCGGACAAGGTGGTAGTTATTTGGAGTTACGGAGTTATCGCGAGTCGTTCCATCCCACCTTTTGAATTGTTGCTTTTCATCAGTAACGCAACTGTGAAATCAGCCAATATGCGCCCTGTACGCGTAACCAAGGTTGAATTGTTGGCCGAATCAAGTTAGTGTATCAGTTGTGGTTCATGGTTAACCAACCAACCTGCGTCAGCGGTAGAGTTGTGATGACCCTTCCCCAGTTTGAAGAAGCATGAAATGTCGCCTCTTCGGTTCTGCGAGGTTCGTCTTCTCGAGCGTGTGTGAAAAAACTCCGTGCCTACAAACCTGTCTCCTCAACGGTAGTGCGTTCTCTTAAGACATGGGGAAACGGTCTTCTGGGAGAAGCCTGGAGAAGTTGGATATCCTTTTGGACTTGATGAAGGTGCCTCATAGAACTAGCGACAAGTGCTGGTTGGGCATCTAAATTTGTCGTCAAGTGACATTTTCGGAGTCTCTGAACCCCAGAAATTGAATGATTGTGGTTGGCAATGTGGGTCCACATGTGCGGCGTTGGCAGTGGGACCAGTATGAATACCACTCACATGCTCTTCACAACGTGCTGGGTAGTCGAAATAGACACGGTTCTAATAACAGAAAATATACTGGTGCTAATACCAGGTCGGCTAACAGTAGTTCCCTTGGAGAATCTGATTGATCAGCGGTGCTCAAACGCTTCAGCTCGTCGGCCCCCATACTTCCATATGCACGAGACAGTGTAAAGCGTACCGCCGAAAAAGAGGTAACAAGAGGTAACAAAGTGGTTGGTAGACGAAAATGGTGTGCATTATGCCCAATTCAATGCGCAGTTTCGTCAAACGGACAATCCTCTTGCGGATTCCACTGCATCGATCGATGATGTCACATATCGGCTGACGACGTCCTAAGTGAGATTACATGTACTACTACGAGTTGGATAGCTGTATTTGACCGGAATGCTAGGCAACCGACGGTCACCTTTGTCAAAAAAATGTCCCATTGTTTGAACAACGCTGATAAAGAAACGATAAGTTCTTGAATGACACAAGCATGCCTCGCGTGTCCACAACTGAGACATCTCGACGTCATCAGAGGTCATCCAAACTGATGTCATATGTGGATGACGCCGAGTGACACGAAATTGTAAGATTGACACCCGCGACTAGACGGTCAGGCATTGATTTCAACAGTGTGCTTAGATGAAACATGTTCAGCATCCACACAATTTGCACATCGGTGGTGATCGCTGAGGGCAAACGCCTGCGCGCAAACCGTCGTTCTCTAATTGGTTAGGCCGGACAGTGTGTCCCAGCCACTGCGTAGTACCGAATTTCTCGAGTTTTCTTTTGTTCCGAGGGAGATCTTTGTGCAGAAGAGGAGTGTCTCTTGTGTAATTGAATGTTTGTCCAATTTAGGGAGCAGATAAGTTTTCTAAGCATCGAATTATGTAAACACACTTGGTACGACCCAGCCTAGGGACTAGATGCCGTTGGGGTCACTGCGAAAGACTGTCTCACAAATTCGCAATAGAACTCTTCAAAAGAAGCATACCAAGATTTCCGGACTGTCAAAGCGCGCGAAGAACTCGAACGGACTATGCGTATGGCTCTCTCAATCTCCTCAAACTACTGGACAAAATCCGGGTGCGGGGCCAGTCACCTAAGCATAAAATGAGGTTCTTCGAGCGTGGCATCTAAATTTTTCGAATAAAAAACGTCAAAAGTATATTGGCAAAGCACAGTACGCCGACTCAACTGAATGTCTCGTTTATGCTACTCAGTTGGGTCTCTCGTTAGTACCAACGTAATTCGCAGACGGGTGTTTTGCCATCCACGTAAAAGTTCAAATGTTCAAGTAGGACACTAGGGTGGTAGAAAATCGGAAACTACGCCTACCTGATGAGTCCCAAGAAGAACGAAACTGGTGGCGAGCCATCGAAGAGTTTTCAACATACTCATGAGTAGTATATTATCACAAGCGATAACATTCCCTCATATATGTTAACACCAGTGGAAATTCTTTGGAAAGAAGACAATTCAAACGTGAATCCAAAATCGACCCCGTTCCACATGAGCCTTCTGATGTGGTCAAACTTATCTCAGAACAGCGAGCAAAGTGAACACAAATCGACTGGTTTCAAAGGTCCCAGCTAAAAAGTGTTTAGAAACATTGATCGCAGACCTAATCGTGCTATCAAAGGCTATTTCAACGACTCCCGGCAACATAATAATTGTTTGGCTGTAACACTCGTTCGGTGCTTAGCTGTCGTGCCACCCGAAGGAAGCAAGAGGACTGGGATACTGCCCAAGCCTAGGCAGGAGAAGTCGCGATGCGGAGGTCGGGTTCGAACCACTGAACCATCTCACTCCTCGGCGACATCCGATCAATCAATCAATCAATTTACCAGCTATAAACCGTGTACCATAGGCACATTGGTTCCAGCTGCTACAGTTTCGATCACCGGAAATGTGGAACGTAAAAAGAAGCCTTGGAGGCGAAGGTATGTTCGGAAATTGAGTAGCTACGCATTGAAGGCTATAGCTTTGATGCACGAGCGCCACTGACTGCGCGATTGGGCCATTTCTGCCAGTGTCGTTAACCACTGGTGATTTGAGTCCCGGGGTCCCCATCCAGGGAGGCGGCAGTTGCCCGCCCGACTAAGTTTACTGGTTAGCGCTTTCGTACTTCGTTGCCAGGTCATACACTGTCCACCTCTCGGTCGCTTCCACTCAGCACAGGGCTGGGCGAAAAGAGCTCTGCGGGGCAGACGGTCTTCTGGCATGCGGAGTACATGTCCCAACCAGCGCAACCTATGAAGCGTGAGTAATTCATCTATCGCGGGAGAGTTCCTTCTTCCTAAGACCAACTGACGTACCTCAGCATTACTAATCCGATGTTCCCACCAGACCTGACCAATGCTGCGGAGACATCGATGATCAAACACTGACATCTTCCGTACGTCCTCTGCACGTAGGGGCCACGTCTCTGATCCATAAAGCAGTATGGATCGAACCACCGCACTGTAAACTCTTCCCTTGACAGACAAGCTCACGTCACGTCGGCGCCACAGGTGTCGGAGGTTGGCAAAAGCTGCCCTGGCCTTTCCGATTCGAGAAATGATCTCATCTCCAGCCAGTCCACCGGAACTTATACAGCTGCCCAGGTAAACAAATTTATCTACCACGTCGATTGGCTCACCTGCAAGCATGAGGTGCGGGTTTGATCCCACCCAGTCTTGTAGCAGCACTTTACACTTTGCGGGTGTGAAGCGCATGCCAAACCGTGCGGCAGAGTTAGTTAGGTTATTTAAGATCATTTGCATTTCGGAAGGGTCTGAACCAAGGAGAGCAATATCGTCCGCATACTCAATGTCTGCGAGGGAACGTCCCGGGGACATTTCGACTCCCGAGGTTTCAGAGTCAGGCAGAGAAATTTCAAGCAGCATGTCAATAACAAAGTTGAAAAGGAAAGGGGAAAGAGGACAGCCTTGTCTTACACCACTGGACGTGGTGAACTCAGGCGAGAGCTTCCCGTATACTCGTACGCGCCCACAGGAGTCCGCATACAGTGCCTTGATAAGAGATAGAAATTTGGAAGGGACACCTTTGATCGCCAGACACTGCCAAAGTTGCTGACGATCGACAGAATCAAAGGCAGCTTTCAAATCCAGAAAAACGACCAACGTGGGACGTCTGAAGGAGTGGCGCTGTTCAAGAATTTGTCTCAAGGTGAAGATATGGTCGATGCACCCTCGACCGGGGCGAAACCCAGCTTGATTCTCACGAGTCTGTCTCTTGCGACATCCGATCAAATTGACCCGTTTGTCAAAGAGCTGCAAATGGCTGTTGATATATCGAGCGTCGTGGATGATTGAAACAATGTCTATGTGATAAATTTAACCGGATCATTTGGCACAGCGGTGATGAGTCGACAGCGCTGAATGAAGTGTTCTTCAGTAGCCAATCGGGATTCAGCTAGATGAGCAGTGTGGCAGTTGGCTCTGAACCATTCCATAACCGTACCAATAAGGGTGAACGGATCCACCAATTTGCGAACTAAGCGGATATTCATACTATCAAACCAAAACTATTACCTGATCGGGAAACGAATCGACCTTTTGGAATAGTTCTGTGGAACAGCTGAGCACCAAACTCGTCACTCGACAAAAAAGGAACAGAGTGGTGCTTTCCAGATGATCAACCTGTATATTGTAGTCTAACGAAGGTCACAAATTCATCTGCACTACCGACTGCAAGGCATCATTAGTAAGATGTTGCCACAGTGCGGAAAACGCAGTCATCAAATGTGTGCGAACGGAGTGCACAATCCGGTGATATGTCCTTTTAAAACAGGACAAATTTGATATAGTTCTCATCGGGTATCCGACCGATGGCTGATTTGAAATTCCGTCGGTCGAGCCCGCCAGCCCCAGCTGCTAATGGCATGTCAGCACACGTATCACTCCGCTAAAGACTGACGGAGGCCGAGACGGCAGAGCCGCCAGCCCAGGCGACACGTGTCTCACACATGGGCCGTGCGAACGTGCATATGCTCCTGTCGTCGTGCCCGGTCTTGAGACCACCACAGATGGGTCAACATAGCAAGCCATGTGTTAGTCGATCAATACGCTCGCCTCTACAGGACGGGCGCAAGACGGGGCTGGTCATGCAAGGCTATGGAGACTAGGTTGGAGTCAGCCTTTGGCGGTCAACCAGTCACCTTCAAGCTATTTTGGCGGACTTCATGGCCGGCTCAGTGGGTACGAGCTTCACAAGCCCCTCAACTGACTGAGATGAAATCTGAAGTGCACGCGTAAAACCAGAATCCCCAAGATCTCACGAAAACTCAGGCACCGAAATTCGGGCGAAAAAAAGAGAACAATATGATGAGAGCGCCTGATAGTCGGACCGGGATCTAGTGCAATTTCCAGCCAATCAAATGACCGCTTACCGAAACCGGACTGCTGGACAGTCTCACTCTGGCGACGGGAATGCAGTTCGTTGGAACTCCTTAGCGAGCGAAGAATGAATCAAGGTCAAACTCAGACCGAGGGAAGCCCTATGAACCGAGAGAGTGAATGTGCACAAAAGTGGACCTTTGGTGGAGCAAGGTGATCCGCTTGCTACACTTAAAAGGGCCCGCACTGACCTTTAGCATGGTTATTCGCGAGTACAATTTGAAGAAGGCCACTAGCAACAAAAGTACACAATTTGTACAAATGCACACTCATTTGCATAGCAATTTGGTTTTTGTCGAAATCTGTTCAATTTGGGTTCAGTCAGAACCTCGGGGACTGCGCCTACCTGATGAGCCCCAACAGGGGCGGAACCGGTCATGGGTTGTCCAAGAGTTTTCAGCAACCTTATGAGTAGTGTATTACGTCTGCACAATTTGTGTTTACAACACTTGTTTGGGCAGTCCTCTTCCTGCCCTGGCGCAACTATTCTGATTGGTCCGGATCAAAACTGAAAGCCCGAATGCAAACTGGTCAACAGGGCATATCCGTAACCGCACGAGGGAGTTGAACCCCAGGCTTTTGACATGCGAGACGACCGTGTACTAGTAACGCACCAGCGCACACACTGAGCAGAACCGAATTGTCGTGCTTAAACAAACGAGACGTCTAGACCCGGGCTCGACTAATGAACTACCAAAAGTGAGCATTGCCGATGAGCTGTACTGGGAGCAAAACACGAATCCAGTGCTTCTCTAGCTCGGTGCGGAACAAACTAACAGGGAGAGTGTCCAGACGGATGAATACAAAGCTCATGTCTACCTACAGCTAGGCGCATTTGTACACTGTAAAACAGACAATCGGACTTACCGAGGTCCCGATACTTTCATTCAAAAATGGACGGGCTGGCAAGCTGAAAAAAGATACCAAGATTAAAAAACGCAGGTAAGTTGAATCGAACTAAAACAATCGGAAATGCTATGTCTGGATGTGAATTCACTTGACTGAGCATCGCCGAATCCTTACAGTAAAGTAGTTCCAGGATCGTTACCAAACTCCGGACGTCCTAACATATTCTTCTATGCCCTCAAAATCCCAAACCTGTTGAACTACTGCAATTTTCCTCAGGTGTTCATGGTTGAAGTGCTCCTGTACTCAGGTGTTCAACAAACGGCCAAAGAATGGGCCGAACGAAAAGTAAATTGGGAGAAGTTTGATTGATGAATGATTGTGGGAATGATGTCTTTTGTGCCTTCTAAACCAACTGGTCCCCACCCCCGCTTTGTCTGAGTAGTGCTCAGGCAGTTGGTACTTATATAAACCCGTGGATTGAACTTCACAGAAATAATGCTTCCCCTCTCTTCAAAATTCAGACAGTTATCCAATGCTTCGGAAATTATTGTTCCGGTGACCAAATCAAGCTCAGTCAACTGCAAAGCGCTTTGTTTCTGTGCCGGTTACAGTGAACTACCTCGAGCTATTCGCAGTACACGACCAGAGTGACACGGAACAGCTCGGAAAGCAGAAACTATGCGAAAGTACGAGTCATATGGATAACACTGGTCTTAGTATCAGGTTTTGGTGGGGTGTAGGTACAAAACAAGCCGGAGACTGGCCATGAAAGAACAACTATAAGGACTGAAATCATAGCATGGAAAACGGTCGGGTAATTTCTATCGATTGGTCGATCTTTCTGGGTGCTGTGTACTTGCGCCTGAGTGTGTTCCCCCACCAATTGGTGACGATCAGTTGGCGACGAGAACGGACTGATCAACTGGAATATTCTAAAAATCAGTCATCGACCACGTGAACTAATTCTGAGCGGCCAATGAACGGTTAAGCCACGACTAGAAAATCCACGTACCCGGCTTGTATTCGTCCAAGTCGATCACCCAACTGGGCCAAACGGGACCATGCAAAACGCAGTTGTTGACAGACAAATGAGTGCTCGTAGTCCTTTCGGAGACTGGCTCGCCGATCTTCAAGCGAAGATTTCTTCCAGTGTTTCGCTCCTTGAGACAGGAGGAGCAACACGCGTGTACACTCTGAACTGTGTTCCAAGCCAGTTTCCAACTCCATCAATCGACGTCCCGCGTTCTGACCGCCGGAGAGGAGACAAAAATGGGCATCGCAAGGAAGTTACGTTAGAACAGCAGTAAAGTGCTCCCAGTAGGGAGAAAAAACCTCCTAATGAATATCTCGCTGAACGAAGCAATTCTGGTGACTTCACGCTTTTGTGCATTATGCTTAGGGTGTTACCTGTCGATTAGAAAATCCACCCATGAAAGAGCGTCAAGGAAGCAATTTTCGCGAGCCAATTTATCCCGATAAGTAGTTCAGCTGTCGAACGAGAAACACTTTTTAAATCCACAGAGGAATAATCGAACAGAAACAAAATCAAAGCGATGAAGTTTAATTTGCTATACACCGAGACAGAGCAGGTGACCACTGGTTTGAGGATGAATGAAGCTCAGGTCATTTGCTACACATGCAAGATGGCCCAAGTGGTTAAAGCACGAACTTACTGACCGGAAGGTTCGGCCCGACCTCTGCCCCTCGACTTCCCTGTCTAGGCTTGGGCAACCTGGCAGTATCCCAGTCCTCGTGCAACCCTCCGGTGGCATGGCAGTTAGGCACCGAAAGGTTCTACAGCTGAACGACACACATGCCACAACAACAGTGTGATTCCTCCAGTGGATATTCCTGGAATTGTATGTCTCTTCCCGAAACCATCAAAAGTTCGCATCTTAGAGAAGTATCGCGTACACAGATGTTAAAAGCATGGTCAGGAGTAACTCTTCGTTTAAAAACAAAACAAAGAATTCACGTTCACATCACTATCGTTTGGACAGTCCTCTTCCTGTTCGTGCGTGATTGTTCCGGTAAGTCCTGTCCATCAAGACAGGAGGGAAGCACTGGACTCAAGTTTCGTTTGTCACAAGTGCATGTCCTTTGCCGTGTCGGGGTTCGAACTCCGGACATCTGACATGCGAGGCGACAGTGTTACTACCACTCCACCAGTGCACGGAAAGCCCCTGAATTATTACGTCTGAGCGAACGATGGTGTTCACGCCTGAACGATGCGACTGGTTTGTATTACGCCTCGTATGACAAGCCAGTAACTGTCCTAGTTGTGTTGACCGAGTGACCTGTCTGTCAGGATGCCACGATAGCACCATGGACGCTTGAAAACTGCAGGTTCCTGAATAACTCAATATTTTTTGTTGCAATACTGGCGATACATGGAATTGTTAATCGTGCTTACTTGTTAAACTTGACTAACAGCCTTATGTTTGTCTGAAAATGAAGTTTTTTATAGCCCTGTTTCATTCTGGTTTGCTTTGGGCTAGATTTCAGCTAGACGGTACTTCGAAGTGCGGAATAATGTGAGTACTTCTCAGTGATATTTCTTTCTTGACCAGTACTCACATTTGCACGTTAATTTGGTTTTGACAGGAGATTCAGCTGAATCCAGCTTAATCGCTTGTTTATCATGCTCCTCTTCAACTGAATGTGTTCCACCAGGCCGCCTCATGTTGGTACGATATTTGAGATATCGCAACACACTGTACAGGCGTACCACACTACTCATAAGGTTGCTGAAAATTCTTCGACAGTCCACGACCGATTTCGCCCTTCTTGGCGCGCCTCAGGTAGGCGCAGTCCCCGAGTTTCCGTCAATCTTATGTTCTACTTGAACCCAATTTGGATTTGTGGGTCTTGGACTGTCAAAAAGCTCCCAGAAACCTTATGAGTAGTCTGTTACGTAAAGGAGCACTTCATCCGAAAAACACGTTTCCTGTAGGGGGGTGCCATTTCTGACACTTTTTGACCGAGAAATGTCCCATAGGATTTACGAGCTGACACGAAGCAGACCATTGGGAATTCAGTATGCATATGTAAGGATCCCCTAAGGCTCTTTATTTTATAAAGTCTGTCGAAGAATGTTGTTGCGAGCTGTCTAGCGGCCTTTCGGAAAAGCCTTTCTAGGGTAGCAGCGTTTTTGCACCCAGACAGGATAATTATTTTTTGCTACTGCTACACTTTGGTAGTAGTATATATGTGTGAGACAAATACTGAGAACTTTGCAGGGAAACCATGGCGTAACTGGTTTGGGGACGAGTCGCTTTTGTTACGAAACGTTCCTTCGAATTAGGGGACTCACTTTTATGTGCTGAGCCAAACGACCTTGAGTAGTGGAATGGAGGCCGGATTGAGCACTTCGGTCTGCATCTGCCCGTACTTCCAAAATGGCGACTGCCTCAGCGAGTTCTCCTAGATGTAAACCAGTCAAATTGGGTAGGGCCGAACGAAGTTGCTTTTGTGCGTCAACCAGCTCTCTGACATGGTCCGACCTATTGATATGAACACATACAGAAGTGAGCTAAACGAAAATAGCATTCAAAGTATTCTTCTCCTTCGCATGTAGGGACGAACAAGTGCCCTTTAGTAACATCTCAATCGGCTGCGGTTCGACTACATGCCTACAAAAATTGCACATCAACTTTAAGCGTTTCGAGGAGATAAAGGCGCATGCGCCAACGAGTTGAACCATCTCATCGTCAAGGATGGCCCCCATCAGGTAAGTAAACACAGGCTATGTGTTAGAAACGATACACTGTAGAAATTGTGAGTCGTAATGCAACAAATTTAGTGTTACCACAAGCGATTGGTGGATGGATGACAAGCTGAACTGTTTTTCGTCTCTTTACAACAAACAGTTGATTAGTACTTCAGAGATAACCGGCTAGTGTGGACAAGGCAATCGTTGGCAGGGGGTAACAAGATTCGTGAAAAATGATCGAGCTGAGTTACATGCTATGTTCTCTGAACAGTTTCATCTCTTGGTCGCCCGTTTCAACGAAAACTTTGGTGAATACAGAATGCTCCTTATGGAGAGGTGCCCTTATTAGGGAGGAACGCTATGAGGTTTATGGCTGGATTAATCTTTCATTGCTTTTCCTCTCAATTAACTGGAAACAAGAGAAGGAACAGATTTTCAAAAACTTACAAAGCACGAGCAAGATCGTGTAGTTTCTCAGACCAATCACTCAGTCCTTTCGCGTATTCGCTAATTTGAGCACGATCAAGCAACGAAGAGGCAATTTGCCGCATCAAATCTGCCACATACGCGGAAGTCCCGTCATCATCCGGATATTGTTCCACATGACCCAACTCTCTGAGATGTAGCGGATACGTTATGGGCTTTTCAGATACACAGCTTTTCACCTCTTCACAGTACTGGTCCAATAAGGCTAGTTGGGGAGGGAGCTGACGGAAAAAAATTGGAAAAAGGAAATTGTCACAAACAAGGGATGAGTTGGTTACTTAGAAACCAGAATTTTCATATAGTCAACGTGTTAGGCGGAATTCCACACAGATCCCGCTTTACCGCCCGCAGTCGGGTGCTGCTTCGGCCGAAAAGCCTATCCCATGCAAGATTGGCCAGGAATTCGGGACGCTTGCCGGTCCGGCCTCAAGCCCAGATCTGATTGGTCGAAAATCTGGACCCAACAGCCAATCATGACCAAGTATTGGTCGATTGTCGGTTGCCAATGTTGCATCCAGAACGCGTCAGAATTTCCAGTAAGTTATTGCCGCTTACGCTATATACATGAAGCGCTGTACAAATGCTCTTGACTTCGTTTGGGGCTTTAATATATCTTGTACACCTTTGGTGGTTGTTTTGACACGCATGCTAGCTTGGGAGGCTCAGACCGAGAACTAAGCTGAGAAAATACCGTTACTGCACAACTTTATTATCTGGTCATAAGTTGCTAGCACAGTTCACCAATAGTGTTTAGGGGGAAGCTAGCTTGTGAATGTCTTATGATATTTTCCGATGACGGTTCTGGATACATTCCAATCTGTTGGTCATTTTGCTCCAACGGCAAGATGTTGAGAATGCCTAGTTTTCTCAAATTATTTCCAGACACTTTGCCAGAGCGTTTACAACTACTTTGAAAGCGGTTCATCATATACAGCGTGGCAAGAAAAAACACGGTGGGTCCTCGTAATCCGTTCAGCTGAAAGGAAGCACGAGGGCTGGGATACTTCGAGGTCGTCCAAGCCTAGACAGGAGCATCCGAGGTCGGGTTCGAACCACGGACCTTCCGGTCAGTAAGGTCGCGCCCCGACCACTGAGCCATCTCGAGCTAATCCTGCGTACCAATGACAAGAAAGTGGAAAACATACGTCACGGAACGCTAACACTTTAGTCTTCCCAACCACGAGATGCATTTGCATACATGAAGGAGTCATCAACAAAGTAGAGCGGACATGAAGGTAACTTTGTCGCCTGATCAGAATCACGAGAACCGGATGCATTGCTTCGAGACGTTCTGTGGAGATCAGTATGGATTCACTGGTGGACAAGTTTTGAGTTCTGGTGTCGCAGTGACAAGTACCAACGTCCACCAGAGCGCATGGGGGAACACAGCGTAATATGTCTTTTGGGCGATCGCGTAGCTGTCCTCAAAAGGTCCAAGGTCAAGTCACGAACCCACATTGTCTGCTCCATGCTCCTGCTGCAAACTGAACACACAATCAGAACCGAAAAATTTTTTCTGTCCTTGAAGCCATGTTGATCAGACTTCATCACCCAGTTCTGTGTGTATGCTTTGAAGCAATGGGTCCAGTTGCAGTGGCCCTGGTCACGTGACACTACTACATCAATCAGGATTATGGCTAATGTCATTCTATCATCAGAAACCGCAGCAGAACGATGATAAAAGCAACGGGTAATCGTTGCTCAGACGAGGCCCTAAAAACTGTTAAATTTAACCGCACCCAGACTATGGTGAGGAGAAATGACTAACGCATTTTTGAAAGGCACCGAGTACACCAAAGAACGCTGGAAAAGTGACGGCGACCAGGAAATACGGTGCGGGGATTATAAGGCAAGGTAAACGGGCAGAATCGGCATGTAAATGCGCGTATGAACCACGGAACACCCAAAACGTTTTCATCCTCAAAATTCCACCCAACTCCAAATACTAGAAAATATTAAAATGTTATAAATACTAGAAAAAACTAGAAATATTAGCAAAAAATATTAGAAAAAGACTAGGGGGCTTCAGTTCATACTACGAAGTGGAGCTATAAGGTGTTTTATACCCAAACCAAACAACGTCACAATAAGCTACCGCGAAATTCAGAAAGTTGCTGTGTAAAAACTCCAACAGTCCATGCGCAAACTATTTGTCGTCCGGACGGGACTGATCTACAGTTGAAAACAGGATCATTCACGTTCGATTCCCTCGGCCTCACCACAACCCCTACACCCAAATATGGCCTTGATCAATCAGAACTGACGCATAGAATGGTGGGTGCTTCCGTGTTGAAACCAAGTGGGAGACGGTTCGTTGTCTATGCGATTTTGGTCAGTCCCCCCCCGCAGAGGACGAAAACGCCGATCAATAAAATTCCGTTCAAAGACGAGCTCATTCGCAGACGCTACACGAACTAACACAATGCTGAACTCACGGCATCCGTGAACCGGTACGGTCAAACTACTATCCTAATCTACGAGTAGCGAGATTTTGGAAGCAGTCATCGTCAGCTTACACGAAAATTTCCCACATGATCGCTTCAGTCAGTCTCAGTTCCTTCGCTTGAGTCATCGTATTCAGTACTAATCACGCTCGTGTATACTAATGTCACCACCGCTGTTGTAAGCTCCGTTACAAGGATAAACGTCAAATTTCTCCCGAGATCTTTTTACACGTAGAAGTGCTGTAGAGACCCAAAAGCCTGGGGACAGCGTCTCTCCCCTGATTTCATCAACGGCATTCGAAACCGCTGGGAATTTATAAAGGTCTCCGGTTTCAAAAACGCCTGAGATCATGAATCCAAGAAATAGGGGTAGAGTACTGTTCGGGAAAAAAGTACACGACAGACTTCTACTGGTTTTTACAGTCGATTCGAACATTGTTTGCGGTAAACCCTACAACCCAGAGGCAAAATCAACAGGCCGGAGCTCCTATAAACCCATACTGCATTATTTGGGAGCGCAAAAAACTGTCACCTTCAAGAGCAAGATGTGGGATACGTGCGTTTGATCAAGCTAACTTGACAACGGACACAAGAAAGCTGCGTCCATCTTGCTCCCTGTACGTAAACACCATAGCAAGAGGCAAGCGCTAGTTCAAACGAGACGTTTGTATCGATAAATTTTGTCAAAAACATACGTATTCTGTTATGTGATTGCCTGGGGGCGAGATGGTTAGGTGGTTAGAGAGCGAATTTACTGACCAGAAGGTCCGTGGTTCGAACCCGACCTCTGCCTCTCGACTTCCCCTGTCTAGGATTGGGCAACCTGTCAGTATCCCAGCCCTCTCACAAACTTCGGGTGGCATGGCAGTTAGGCACCGAAAGGGTGTTGCAGCTGAATGGTGTGACTGCTTCAAGTGCTGGTGACCAAAGCAGTAGAATATCAGGCTATGAGGAGTAACTTTGCACCAAGAAATGAGATGGGATAGAGCCCACCCTGATTGATATTGTAAGTTCTAGCAACAAGAGGCCTTCACAAGCATTGGACCTTTTCAGCTGGATTACACACAAAACACACGGCAACCCGCTGAGGCATGTGCAGTTGCGAGAGTTCGTCTGGACGAAGGATATCAGGCGAGGATCCATCCATGCCTTTGAGAGAAGCTCTTATGTCTAAGTGATCCTCACTTGGATCGATGAGCCAAGACGGACGAAGGTAGTGGAATGCCCCTGTTCAATGTGAGCACAGCAGATGGCTTTCTTTTCTGGGCCCAACAGTATTTCAGTTTCGTTCGGCCGGACACACTTGGACGGGCAAGGAACCGAGCAGATCTGCCAGCAGTGGTGACCGGCTTGTTCCACATCACCCCTAACCTGTCGGACCCCCCTCCAGTAAGGCATGCACAGTAAAGTACATTCCGAGTACATGAACAACTGCCTTGCACGAAGCGACACTAAACTAACCTGTGCAATACAAAAATCATTTGGAAGTCTCAACAACAATGCATAAGTTGCAGGACGGGTTTCCGGTTGCCGGACATCCAAGAATCGTCTGAGTTGATGTACAATCAGGTCAAGACAATTGTCCACTTGGAGTAGAGAATAGTTCAGTCGCTGATGTCTTCGAACAGGAGCGGAAACAAGAAATTCGTGGTAGTGTAGACGATTTAACAGGAGGTGACGAATCAATTGAATCTGCTTAGAAGACAGGAGTTCCGAGAATTCTTTTTGTGCAGTTTGATCTGGCTGTCGTTTTTTAGCAGTAGGGTTTATAGCGGACAACAAGTTGTCCAGTTGAGTTTCCAGAACATCCACTTTCACGAGGGTCATCTGAAATGAGGAAAATTTCGGAAGGGATAAACAGAAAGGTACAATGTTTGAGAATGGAAGCTTCATCACCAGAGCATGCTACTCGCGAAAAGTTTCTCATCGTCGAAACTTAGTTTAACGACGCACCTCCAAGACAGCCGGTTGAAGCTCATCAGCTCCAACGATTTCCTCGAACAAGGCATTGAGAGCTTGATAGCAATGAAGTGAGTTTTCCACAAGACCAATTCTCTGACCTAATTCTTTGATCTTTGATGAAGACACGGTTCCGTCTTGGTTTGGGTGTCCACGGTTGTCCGGGTTCTCCTAGAAGGTAAAAAAATAAGTAACCTCGTTCAAATTCGTCGGTCGATAAAATATTGTCTTTTGCCATGAGGAGTTGATAGTCGGATGAACAATGGGAATAGGCTTACAATTTGGCCGTTTTGAGTGAGTCAGAAATGCCAAGAATCAAAAACAAATTTTTGGAAAAAGAACTGCCGGCACTGAAGCAACTGTTCAGTCGCTGTTTTTCTACCACATTCAGTTGTCAAATGACAGTCCAGTGCTCCTTCACTATGAGACATCATCAAGGGGAATGCCGTCGACCAGGGTACTTCCTTTGGTGAGGAACGGCTTCTGTGGTTGATTAAGGCAAATTCAAGTTGGTGTGGATGCTTTTAGCAGATTTCGCTAGGGTGCGACCAAAGAACCGGCTCATAATGAGGCGCATGCTGTTTCTAACGAACTAACAGGCTTAGAGAGGGCCAAAACCATCCCATAAATGCAAGTGCATTGTGCAGTCAATACCACAGGTTCAGACCGTTGAGCTGATGGAAAGTCGACGGAATGGATGAAAGTTGGGGAGTACAAACACAAAGATCAAATGGATGTCAGTGAACCAAAACACAGACTAACAAGCAGACCAATAGTATTGTCGATTCAAACAACCAATCATAAACGAAGGTCGAACATGGCCAGCAGTGTGTATATAAAGCTATGCACCCTCTCTCACTAATATAGCTTTCTACTTCGCGGCTACCACAAGTGCACGCTAACAATGTCACCTCAATGAGGGATGAGACATTCGAAACCAGATTCCTCAGCTCAGCGGACGAAGCAATCTCCATTTCCTTTGGTTCCTCTCCAAGAGGAAATATCACCATTTCAGTGTCCTTCATCCTTGTCCCAGTTCCAAAAGTCAACTGTGAAGCAAAATACCCGCTATATTATTCTGAGACAGCAGCGGGGGCTTCCAGACCTGAGGTGTTTCGTCCCGATCGATAACTCATTCAAGCAACAGCTTCGCACGCGCACACCGTTGCAAGACGGAGCGAAAGCAGAAAGCAGAATTAAACAGCGCAGCCTTTTTTCCGATAAGCAAAGATGCTTGCTGTTCATACGCCCAAACTTCCCAGCCGTGCATACTCCCAATAGGGCCATTCATGAGTCCTTCATGTGACTGCCATGACAAGCCACATGTTCCGAATCCAAAAGGGTTTAGGTGTAAACTGTTAGATAGCAGAACATGACTGGGTAGACCTTGGGGTGAGAAGCCCAAATACACGAGTACCGTCGACCTGTATCATCTTTTTCCTGAAACTTTGCTTTCCGGGGGTCTCTAGAAAAACGGGCCGTTCTAGTGACTCAGAAGAAGGGAAATGGCAGGGATTACGCAGGCTCATCATGATGGTGAACCAGTGTACGTCTTGGCTTGCACACATGCAAGGTTCGTGTGAAGTGACAGACTACCACCGAGGAGCGTCCAAACGGCAATGGTTAAGACCGCCTTAGTTGTCTGAGGACTTGGACCTACGACGGTGCCAGAAGTGGATTGCTGTGATCACCGTCCAAGACAAGCCAGAGTACCAGAGTACGCAGTAGATTCTTGGTTCTTTATCTTTGTGGCAATGCAGGCCACCAACCAGGCGTCGTTGTTTACAAATGCTTAGTGGCCTCCACTTAGGCCTTAGTTGGAAAAGGCTCGGTGAGAGAAAGGTTGGCAACTCAGTTTGTGTGCATTGATCCCCATGAAGAAAGGGGTTTCCTGACCTTTTTTTTTTGGGGGGGGGGAAGAAGGTTTCTCACATAAGGTTCCGTGAATCAATTCACGAATCTGCAGGAACATTGTGCAAGAAATAGTGAGGGCCTTTGAAAAATGATGAGTTTAAGCCAATATTCGGTGGCCTTCTATCGACTTTCCGTGCTGTCATACATTTGATGCCCCCTATATGAATAACACTCACATGCTGAACAGAGCTTCCGGTGGTGGGGTTAAAAATCCACTTGAAAATTAACTTGGTGTTAACGGGAGATGAATCCCAACTGAACCTCTCATCTATAATATTCTTCAACTGAATACGTCTCGTTTTACGGTTGGAACGATATTCAAGATATAGAAGTACTTTCCTTCACAAGACAAAAGCCCACTTGCTGACTCCACCCTTCTGGAGGTCCAGTCCCTGTGGAATCCATCGGTCTTATGTCTTGCTTGAACATTAAATTGCACTTAATTGGCGTTAAACCCTTGGTGTTAGCGGACTACCTGATGAACCCAAAGGAGGACGAAACTGGAAATCGGCTCTTCAGGATTTCCACCGATCGCGTGAGTAGTGTCACGTGAGGTAAGACTTCCGTTTGAGGCTTCAAAGCAAGCAGTTTGAGTTCTCAGATGATCTGAATGGTTCCTGGTAACGTTCCCTGTGGTTTCTTGTTTGTTTTGGCCACATCAGGATCTCCATACACGCTCGACCTTACCCTGGTTCAAGCAATGTCGTAATTAAAAGTTGATATCGAATGGTGACAAAGACCCACAGAATGCCCGTCCCTAAAAACAGCTGGTAATCGAGAATTAGGCTTAAAGTTAGTAGTTTCCCTACTGAGTGACATCCCAACCTGAGATGATCTGAACAGGGACTGATTTTCGCAACCCAAAAATTATACTACTGACTATACTCTCAGTAGGCAAAAACCGTGCAGAACGCAAAAGTACCAAGAACCAGAGCAGAAAGGCGGAAACGTGCTGGGCCTACTTGGCCTACTAGCCGAGGCTGGAAACAGTAAGTGCTCACCACCACAAGCAACGTGGCTAACTCAGCTCAAACCGAAACGGTATACTTACCTGTTTTTCATATAACCAACAGGCTAGCTCCAGGTGGCGATATGCCTGCTGTAGTCGGTCCTGGCCGAATTCAGAGTCGATCGGTATCAACTGAGTGGCCAGATGTAAGCGATCTTCAACATCGATTAAAATGTCAGCCACTGCGTGCTGACTGTTTTGGCAGCAGACTTGGGGTTCGGAAAGTACATCTGTCCGGACGCGCTCCCACGTGGGGCGTAGATTATCCAGCCATTGCAATCGAGATTCGCACATGCCAGAAGGAACCGTATTCACTGCCTGTTGCAGTGTGCTGAGCATTGTGTCCATAACCTGAACCAAAACAGAGGCGGAAATTTTAGTTTTTTTTCGACACGAGCGCAGATTCAACTTGATTTTCTGATCAGTGTATCTACTGATTTGTGGCAGAACTCGTGAAATGGAAAACACTAGTACAGCGAAAGTGAAACATGAAATCACTCTAAGGCAATTACATCCGAAAGGTGACCGCTTGTGTCTGGTGTCGTATGATTCCTAGCCTCATTTCTTTGAAACGGATTGATTCCTTTCCGGTAGCTATGGCAACATGGAACCTGTTCGTTACGTCATAAGACAAATCAGTCCATCTTTGACTTAAAACGAACGTTTGAGTGCACGAATAAAGAATTGGTTACAGTACCAAGAGTAACGACCATTCTGTTTCGTAATTTCCCCAAGCCGTCGCCAGAGAGAGGTTTTAATCTACACGTACCACGTATATGATCCTTCGTTTTTATTGCACCAAGGTTGCCAAATTAAGACTCGTCTATTCGTAGCCAATCTGCTCGCATCAATCTACAAACAAAGGTAGTTGGCTGTTATACGGATCGCTGAATTTGGCAAGTATTTTGTAGCCAATCGATGTGACATTGAAAGCGATCAATAGGGATACAAGGTGAGTCGCCTGCAATATAAGTACCAAATCAAATAGAGAGACGGTTCACTAGAACCGCAAGTTGACTGATTATATGACACCCAGAAAGGGGTCCGACTGGGCAGTCACACTGAGGTTAACAGGTACGCCATAAAACAACGCAGACATAAGCATTGGGGGCGAATTTCATCAACAGACTGCGCACTGGCGATGTTGTTCCAACTGGCAACGAAGCGTTTGCATACAACTACAGGCTTTTTATCCCTCCAAAATGTGAGCATCCTGGCGAAATTCAAGTTTGTTTTCTTGTTGTGGGACCCCTGGCGATCGGCCTCTTGTGATTGGTTGGAATGCAAGCAAGAATCTAACTAGAGCAGGTAGGTTACTCCATCGTTTTACACGACAGGATCAGCGTTGTAACTGAAACCTTCGGGTACGAAGAAGGAAATTGACGAAACTAATGATGCGGAGTCTTCCCTACCAGAAGGGAATCTAGCCCAAACCTTCCTCTCTTTGAGGCGACTCGCTTTTGATAAATTTGTCATCTCAAATAACTGAAGACCCAATGCAAGTTTTTTACTCGATGACCTTGGTTTCTGTTTTGAATTAACAAGCCAAATGTGTTTTTTACGTGTGTATTCAACCAATAAGCAAGCTACATACATTGGGATTTGAATACTGTGTCCGGAGGCCAACCGCCCCTAATGACCGAACAGAACGTCAATGGGACAGATGTGTCACGTGCGGGCTGAGGACCAAACGAAGGCATGCCCTGATTGGTCAGAATGCCAGCCAATCTGGATCGAGTAGCCTTAGCTCGGCGCTTCTCGCCCCCACACGGAGATTCCAGCATGACCTTGTGGAGCATTCTGTGATCACCCTATAAGTACAGTTGTCATAGTCTTCTTTTGTCTCCATAAAGGGCTGTATGAAGCAACCGTGCCTTTTGATATACCACAGTGGGCAGAGCAGGAAGCCAAGGACAGACACAGAGTTGCGCGACCGTTCAGCAAGTCACAGCATATTGCCTATCTTCTCGTATCTTAGAACGTCCATCCAATAACAGCCTGCTTTGTCGGCTAGGGCGAACGACTCATAGGTGAGTCGCATACCACGGATGCAGCATGTCGTTTGTCAAATCCACTTCTCTCAATTTTCAAATTCAGCTATCACTGCGCAAGATAAATCAGTCCACGTCGAGAGTCCGAGAAGTGCCTGCTGGAAATCACCGGGTCTTGTTTCATAAGTCGCTGGGGAGATTCAAACCCTTCTGGTCAGTAGTTGAACATTGTAATCTAGTCATGAGTGCTCGAGCAGTTAGATAGTATATTCACTCACTAGTTCCTCAATCGCTGACCAGTGTGAATCCTGTGTGACTTGCGACCAGATAAAACAAGACAGAAAAAGCAAAGACAGATGTTTTGTGACGACACATGCAGACGAAGGGATAGGCTGATACATTTGGGAAGCACTGTATGCTTGCGACTTAATCGTGATTCCGGATCCTGAGTTCCGATAGATATCAAGATAAATCATTCTTACCAGAAAGACGCTAGCCCTGGCTGAGCGAACACATCTGTTCACCAGTCTGAACCCCGCCCCCTCTGACGTGCCCATCGTAGGCAACGTCTCGTTCGGTTCCCTGTATTCAGCCTACGTTTGCTCGAGGACCAATCACAGTAACCCACATGCTGTGCCAGTGCGCGGCCGTTGACTCAGCACTTTTGCCTGCTCTCCCTTGATTGGTTCATCTGATAACTGATTTTATGAGCTTTGGTCAACGTCCTTGCGGTTTCATTGGTTGCTGCTTGCCTTAGGTATCGCCTGCGCTCTGCATCCGCTATGTGATCTCCTGATCTTTGAACTGTCCCATGTTTCAACAGGGCTACCTCCAGTCTTTGCCACATCAGTCGACATGCTGACGACTAAAGCTCAATTCCTTTTCCTTTTTGTGTAGACTGTCTAAATGGGAATAGTGTGAAAGCGAATCCTAGGAACCTCACAACCACCTAATAGCGAATATCACTTACGCCGTCTTTCTGCTTGCGACCCTACAGTCCGGTCGTTGATGAGTGCTATTCTAATGTCTGTTTGGTTCGTTCTGGTTTTTTGCACAGCACAGTTCTTTGCCAGCACATACACACTGAAAATGGGGTCTCCTTAAAACGGCAGAAACACCGATCGTCCTAGCAGCATCCCTCTCGCTAATACGACCGCATGAATTTACACGACACTCCTGGGGGTTAACAGGGCTACGTTCCCACTGGATTGGATTAGCTTTTCTTGACTTGTCTTATCGATCAGCGTTACAGCTGTCAGCAAGGTAAAACTCACACGCGACTGATGAAAAGACCGGTCTAGCATCAAGGCGAGCCCCTAATGGTCGAAAATATGGGCCCAACAGCCAGTCGCTTTCCAGTATGAGCTGCATTCCACCTGCCGGTGTCACGTCCAGAAAGCATCCTAATTTCTAGAATGTTGTCTTTAAATGCTTTTTAAATATGATGCGATGTAGATCGTTCAATACACCCTCGGTCTATTGGGCTGGAGTACTACCGTTATTTCGCTATCATACATAGAAGCAGACAAACAGGTAGGCTTATGCAGAGTAATTTGTGTTATTTTTCACAAAAATCGGGCCTAGACAAATTCACTACTCTACATAAATGGCCTTCATAAAGGATGACTGTACTGGTTCCTGACTGATGGAGCAAACGAGTAAACTGACCTTGAAGTCCAAGATAATTTTTCCCCGTTCATTCACAGATGCCTGAAAGGAACCTTTGCCCTCCGAAAGTTCACCAGGCAACGCATCTGCCAGAATTGCTCTCTTGCTTCGGAAATATTCGTCAACACGGCAGTGTTGGTCCGGACTCGATAGTGTACGACACCAAAGAGACTGTAGCAGTTTCACAGCTCTGTTTTGCACATCCTCCCAACGATCAACCTATACGATAATAAAAAAAACGACGGTGAGTAAAAACTATCAAGATATCTGAGGTTCTGGCCCTGCTTGTACGCATAATTTGCTTTTCTTCTTGTTTCAGAAGTAGGGTTATTCGCGCGGAGTGTACTCTCATTTGTGTACACTCTAACGTATTCCATTGGTTTAAACGCGATGAACCTTGAGACGGGGATGTTCAGCTATATTGACTGGATGTCTGTTTCAAACGGACCGATTCGGATATGCCTCGGAGTTTTTAACAGGGAACCTCACCAACTGAACGAATGACTTTACTGATATTGTCAGTCTATTGTAGGTACCGAGTTCACTAGATAGATACGTGCTGGCCCCGAAGACTTTTGTGTGTACTCAGTGTGCGTGCCTTCGATACTGGGTGTATTGGCCCTGGGGTTGAACGGAGCTCTTCAGCAGCTCCCGGCACCGAGAAGAACTGGACTATCCCGGTGTCCTTAGTGGATCTGCCCGAAGAACGGCACTATTCAGAAGCAACACTGTAACCAAGTTATCAACCAGTTCGGAGAAACCAAAGGGATATCAAAACTGTCCTATAGTGAGCACAGCTCATCGAAAGTGACTGTTTCGGGTAGCGTACTGCTTTAGTTGGGAGCATTCTACTGGCTGGGCCCCAGTTGTATAACTTCCAACTTTCCATACCATCCATACAATTAAGGAAGGATCCACGTCGGACCAATCCAATCAACAGTAATTACGTACTACTTATTTCCAAGTGCAGTAGCACGAGTTCAACAAGTTTTCAGAAAATGATTGGTGGTCAGTGAGTTCTCATTGTCCTTGAACACGGGCCAGAGCACATTCGGTGCGTTTTTTTAACTCATCGGGGTTTACTTATCAGAAGGCATCGTTCTATGTTTAAAGTTTACTTGATAGAACGATCTGGTCCACAGTGTTGGGTTTAGTTCTTCCTCCATTCAATACAGTTTTACAACACATTTACTCCTCTGGAAAGACCCGCTGAGGCAACTTATCTAAAACGATTCATGCTTAGGGGGAGTGTGTAGCAGAACCCCTATGCCTTGGTGGCCTTTCATAGCCTTTTTACACACTAAAACCGTGGTTCTTGACGTTTTCGGTTCTCCTCTGATTGAGAGCGTGAGCAAAAGAATCGGAACATTTATTCAGTTACACCCACCAAGAGGTCGCCTTACCTAGGGGGTATATAAAAGCGCTCTCTGTTGGATTCGACTGACTGTAAGATAGATATTAAAGAAAACGGACCGACCCAAGGATAGACATGCAACCTCTTCCTACATAGTGCTACAGCAAGTTGTCGTCAGGGCTTGAAATCTTGAAATGAGGGGAAGAATTTCTCTGGTCCCCATTTTTAGTACTCAGTCATTTTGGATATAACATCCCGCACATAAGAACACTCGACCGAAGAAGGATTCAGGTAAATAGGGCCTAGGATGGGTTGTTGTCGTCAAAAATGCTATCCAAACATGAGTAGAATAGAACAGTCAAGTTCTAAAGTCTGTCATGGGTCCCATTCAGCAGAGAACGCTGCTAGAATGGACACGCAGTCTTCAGTGCTAGTCAAGGCCTACACTCGATAAGTCTTGTCACGTTGGCGACTGAAGTATATTCGTCATGACTGAACAGTGACAACCCTCGGCACAATGTTGGGCATTTTAGAGGAGGGGATCTCACGCACACAAGAGGACAATTCTTACCGGTCCCACTGATGTTCCATCACTGAATACAGGACAGGTAGCTAATACGGGAGGGGAGTGCTGCCACTGGTTGGGTGCCTCTAAGCAAGGAACCAACGGCATACAAACAAGCAGTGGACAAGGCCAATGTGGTGACAAGAGGACTATGTGAACAGCGTTTTCAACCAGAGGGGCGAATATTGCGTCGTCAAAGCGTCATAACAGTGGCAAGCTTTGGTTTACTGGCCTTCACAGTCCTCGGTTAAGGAACCGTTCAGAGAACTACCCTGGATGAATAACACTCCGCAACCAAGTCTACTTAACGCACCCATACCGGCCATGGTTACGTATACCAAGTTGCTCAAATCCAAACGGGTGCAGTCTGACCCAGTTCGACAATACAACATGGGTTTAGTCCATCCCGGTCCGGTCCCACTAGGGTCCAAAGAGACTAATTTGGTACGATCCCATAACAGTTGGCTTGTGACGGATAATTTTTGAGAGATCATCCTCAATTCAAAAGACCTATCATCCAGTGTGCCTGAAAGACTTTGAGTCCCCTTCCAACAAAGACCATTTTTGCCAAATCGAACATTGGGTCTTCTTAACTTTCAGTGTCGAGCACTACAAGGCTGATCGCACCACAGACAAGTTTGTTCCTCCGGAGTATTCAAAACAAGATTTTCAGCTGAATGTCCCCCTTGTTTAAAGAGATCACGTGGAGGGTCTCGTTCTTGACGAACCAATCAAAAGCAGCTACTTCTAAGGAGAAATCCTCTTGGAATACGAGGCCTAACTTCACGAAATACAGTACTTTGTTGGTAGTCCGATTAGGTTTGGAAATTTTTGGTGTAACTTTCAGCCTGTGGGTGAAACCAATTTGTGTAACAATCTGTAAGTAATCCATAGGGAGAATAAAATTCACCCGATGAGTGAAACTTCCATCTGAGAAGTCGTTTCTCGAGGAGCCAGTCAAGACGTGTGGCCACGTGATGTGGATCCCGTGATAGAAGGATGGGCGATGCTATATCCTGTCCAAGTACGAGTTAATCACATGACTGATCAGCCGGTCGTGGTCGAACGGATAAGAGTTCAAACTTACAGCCGGGAGGTCGCGGTTTCGAGACGCTCTGGAGTTTCGTGAAGTGCGCACTGCTGATGATTCCCGACAGGGATGAAACTGCAGTGCTTTGCCTGGAGAGTACATGCTAACACATTCCATGCTTCGGACGACTACATCCTATCCGGCCCAGGTGCATATTCTGTTACATCCCAGGATTCAAAGGTATCCTTGTAGGATTTCAAGGGATACCACTGTCTTCCTCCACAAGGAACGAGCATAAGAGTCCATTCTTGCAGTAAAGTAGTCGAATAAAACGAACGATAGGACAAATTTCTAAATCTCTGTAAGAACGTTCAATCCATTTTGATATGCTTGCTAACGGTGAATGGCCTCACCACACACACACAGTCAGAATGAGGCCTGGGTGTAATGGAGCTGGACATCCTCCCGACAACGCCCTGCATGAATTGAGTTTGTGTGCTCACCAGATGCATGCTTGCTTGCATAAGTAGGTCCTTCAACAAGCTTACGTTAACACCTTCTAAAGTCCTCTACTCCGTGCGCATTTGTGCCGCTGGAGTACGGTGGACATGCAGCATACCCTCCTACGTCAGGTGACTTACAACCAATAGAGAAAGAGAAAGTGCAAAGGTTTGCAACACGTCTGGTAGACAGTTTACATAATTTGAAGCATGAAGACAGACCGAACTTCCTGATTATTCCACCTCAGTAGTATCTCCGAGCCACAGATGACTGATAGGACGATACTTCGGGTCCGAACTGTTAGCTGACCCACAGCTAAGTATGCATGCGTATGATGTTTCGGACGTTCCTACACACAATAGGCCTTAACTACAGCGCTCCGACAGCTTGCGCATTCTCCAGCGAGACCGCGTTTTCACGTAGCTAGAGCCTCTTCTGATGGAGGAAACATGACTCTCAGGGCTCTGAACTGTATTGAGCTCACGGTATCTGCTTCCCAGATTCGCGCCAGGTCTTCAGCTGAGTTTTGCTTCATCACAGACCCCTCGAACCTCCACTGTCGAAAAAGTTCGAACAGCGCGCCAAAGTAAATCGAGTTGTGCAACTACACAGAGGATGACAAAATGTAGACGACTTGTGGGAACGTATGCTTGAAAAAAAGCTGGGTTGTCTTCCGGTCACCGGCTACAATTCGCTTCCCCTTGGTTACCTTGGCAGAGTAGCTCTGTGGAGATAAAAGTCCGAAAAAACCGTCGCCTTTTCAAACAAAATTCTCCTTCGTCAATGGTAACTTAGGTTTCGAACCCACGACCTTGCGGCCAGTGGTTGAGCAGCCTCGATTGGCTGAATAGCAGTGTGAGTAGCTCTCACTTAGACAGGACAGGGCGTCATTTATTGTTCAGTCCAAGAAACCACATCACGTGGCTGGCTCTTCGAGTGAGGACTTCTCAGATGGAAGTTTCACTCATCCTGTGAAATTATTTTTCCTCTGAGCCACTTATAGATTGATTGTAGTGTGAGGAGACCTTGTAATTTTCAATTGAGATTTTGTCCTGAAAATCTCGCAAGCACACGTGTGATGTCGTGGACAGGTTTGTTGATCCAGGATGAAAATAGCAACCGGCACCTAACAGTATAACAGCCAGCCCCCCTCCAACATTATCCTAGGAACAAAGCCATAGCAACTGTAACCAGCGGAACTGGTTTCATGGTCATGATCACAATGCGGCATGAAGAAACTTGATTTTTGGCCAGAACACAAGAGTACACAGTGCTAGAGCCGACTTTACGTTGATCGGTCGCATGTGAAGTCATGGGCATCATCAACATGATCAAAGACAGCAACATCAGTGTTGACACTGATGCTTCACTGCCATACAACCATAAGGTTCGTCTAATTTCATATATACGTATATATATATATATGTATATAATATTAAAGGCCCTAGAGTGAAAAGAAGAGAAAAAGAGTGGATGAGGGAGGGGACCTAGTGCTGGCCTATGTCAAGCATTCTGAGGTGCCTACACCTCCAACCGCTCGATCTGGAAAGAAACTGACAGCATGAACGCCGCTGAGATCGATTAGCCGCCATTTCTTGCAAAGTCTCCAGCCAAGCACAGGCGGGGTCACGGGAACCCCATCCTGAAAGGCGTACAACACCGAAAACACCCAAACTCTTCGTGATCTCTTTCACGCCTTTCTGCCAAGTCATACGCTGTCCACCTCGCGGTTTGTGCCAGTCTGAAGGAGGCACGGAGAACAAGAAGTCATGATGACATTTGGGAACTGAGAAAACAAGCGCATCAACTAAAGCGATTAGGTCGCAAATTTTCCCAAAAACCTTTACAATGTGTGTACTATTCAATCCTCGTTTTGGCTTTCTCTCAGTATGCAAGATATTCTCACACAATGCTGACAACGATTCGGATTGAATATCACATCTCTGCAGCACAGAAAAACTAAGTTTAGATCTAACAAATTGTTTTTTGTTTTTTTGGATTGTACACGTTTTTCCATTGTCTGGGTGTATATAGTCACGAGATTATGAGAACTGCACCTCGACAGTGCTTGTTTTTGAGACAAAGTTGACGGGCACATGCATGCAGAGGATTTGATGCCGTGGTAATGCAAACAATGTTAAATTATCTAAATAATTCCGCCTCACGGTTCGGCATGCGCTTCACACCTGCAAAGTGTAAAGTGCTGGTGCAAGACTGGGTGGGCCCGAACCCTAGCCTCTTGCTTGCGGGTGAACCGATTGACGTAGTAGACAAATTTGTTTACCTGAGCAGCTGTATTAGTCCCGGTGGTCCAGCGAAAGATGATATTTCCATCCGAATCGGGAAGGCCCGAGCAGCTTTTGTGAACCTGCGTCACCTGTGGCGTAGACGTGACATCAGATTAGCCGTCAAGGGTCGAGTTTACAATGCTGCGGTGCGCTCCGTATTACTATACGGATCAGAAACCTGGCCGCTGCGCGCCGAGGACGTCAAAAGAACTTTCAGTGTTTGACCATCGATGTCTTCGGAGCATTGCCCGAATCTGGTGGGAACACCGGATCAGCAATGCTGAAGTACGTCGAATGGTATTCGGGAAAAATAACTCACCCTCGATAGATGAACTGATCACACTGCATAGGTTGCGCTGGCTTGGTCACGTGCTGCGTATGCCAGTCAATCGACTTCCTCGAAGGGCGCTCTTCGCACAACCACGTGAAGGGTGGAAGAGAGCCAGAGGCGGTCAAACAATGACTTGGCAGCGAAGTATAAAGGCCATTACCAGCAAACTCAGCTGCGCTGGTCACTGCCGTCTTTCTGGATGGGGACCCCGAGACGGGTCACATCAATGGTTAGAGACATTGTCAGACATGGCACATTCGCGCCCTCAATGGCGCTCGTGCATCCAAGCTATTGCCTTCAATGTATATTCCCTTCCCCACTTAACAATCCATTGACAGTGGTGTATTTACGCATCAACTTATCAGCTCGCGCCCCAATGCGCAGCCACGTACCTCATCTCCCCAAAATCATCGGCGAACGAAACTGTGGCAGCTACAACCACCGTACGACAAGTACACGGTTTCTTACAGCTGACGATGACGATGATGCAGAGGATCGTATGTAAAGAAGATCCATCGTGGTTATTCGACAGAAGTTACGGCGCGCAGAACATGGCGATAAAGTTAAACTGATGGTTACAGTTGCAATGTCCTCGGCCTCCTATCACCAACTCTGTGCAGACAAACGGCACCGAGCAAACGATCGATGGGGCTGACCAAAATCGCCCTCTTGTCGGGCGAATTCGTTCTAAAGGAGAACCTGTGAACACCGATAAGTTCGGAAAGTTCCCTTTTCCTCCAACATACCTAGCGCGTGTTCCTTTTGTCTTCGGTGAGCCTTCATTTCAAAAAGAACTGTCCTGTAAGTTGACTTGCCAGAAGGGACCGATTGCGAACACTGGCACCGTATTGAAGGGCACCAATCACCATAGCAACACTGTGATCCAAACAGGGTTAGCTCCACAATAATACAAGTACGTGTCACCTGGGCGCTCTTCCAGGTTTCGGTTTTGCGCCTAGGTGAAAGTGTGTTTCGCGTGTAACATTTTGCTTCTCATTTGAGAGTGGCTTCGCATCCGACGTCTAGTTGCGTGGATGGATGTCAGTTACCTACGTGTGAGTTGAGTGCAACTTTCGCTTACTTGTGGAAAATGCATTCCACAACCTTTATCTGTGATGCGTACTTTCACGAGGTGGGAGTCAGCTGCTGGTATGGGGTACTTGATATGTGCTGCCCGCCTGGTACCCGGAATTCATTTGTTCTGCAGAAGGGCGTGTTCAGCCTTCAAAACACCGACTGCCCGGTTGAGCTGTGCAAGGTTTTGATACTCCGCAAGGTGAATTTGTCATCAAGCGCCGGTAATACTCGAATGAAGTATTCCAGCAGCTGCTAACGGCAAACACATCACGTGTCCTCGTTTTGGTCTATGTGTGAAGGGAAGATTTGGTCGAGATTTTAGTGAACTTCCTGTGCAGGGCAAAGGGTCCTTTGAATTTATTCTGTCCTAAATTCATGATATCAAGGTATTTTCCCATCGGTAGGCAACGCTACACGTAAATGAATTTTCGGAGATTCCGCAAAACCTGATTTCCGGGGACAAACTCACCAGAGGCTGTTCAGTGGCGAACTGTAAAGGTTATCATATACTATGTAAACTTAAAGTCAGAACACAGCGAAGTGGAATGAGATGTTTTAATCCGGTCTTTCGATGGGCACCCTTTTTCAAGGATTTCCACAGTCAATTCGTGTCGTTCACTAGGATAGCTCAGTGGTTAAAGACACTTGATCAACTACCAAGAAGTTCCGTTATGTCTCTGTTTCTTGAACGTATGCGTATTATCAAGAAGAGGGCTGACGCGCACGTGAGATTCGAACCCGGACCGTGGAAACGGCAGTCTACGATTCTATCCACAACTGCTCCTGAGAATATAAAGGGAGGTGTTGGAAAGGTTTCCTCTCCTCTGTTATCGTTAAGTCACTCGCTTAGCACGAGTATTGGGTAGACAAGTACCATAAGCAAGCGAATCAGAACCACAACTCAAGGTCAACCAATTGGCGCTCATTATCGATTACTCGGCTAACGCAGCATTTGTGGATCAACAGAACTCACCAGAATGGAACAAAATGAAACTACGATCGAATCATTCGGAGATGACTTTCAAAAGCAAGAGGTCACTGTAAATCTACCGGGTTTGACTCGGCCGGTTCTAAAGTTCAGTCGTGCGTTCTAATATGATTCCACCCAATAGACATTTCCCTCATCGATTGGTCCTTATCAAGAGAAATCTGTTACGGCCCCGAATTGGCTGTAGGATCCATCTGCCGACTGGCATAAAAGGCTACAGATAGGTAGGTGGTCTGGGCCAAAGGCGACTGGCCGGAAGGTCTGTGTTTCAATCTCAAAACTGGCTTCCCGATTGCTCCTGTTTGTTCTTGGACACTTTGACAGTATGGCATTGTTTTGAAATAGCTCGGGTGAGTTTATTGGTTGTTGATCAGGTGGCTGTTGATCTGTTCGCCGAGCCTGGGAACTGACTTGCAAAGCCACTGATCAACAACCAATAATCTGCCAGTATCTCAACCTTTACGGTTCCTTTGGGCCATACGGTAGATGTGTACCAAAACAGTGTCACAACTGAACAAAACATTTGTGCTGCAATCACGTTCGTTTCACGGAACGGTCCCTGGGAGACCTGGATTTGTGCAACCAAATGAACTAAGGCGATTTAGAGTACAACTAACGTCTACGCGAGGTTTTAAAGGGACGCACAGAGACTGCTTACCGACGGGTCCTCTGATTCCGGTGGCTTTTGCACAGAGAATAGGATATACAAAAGTTTTTCGATTGCGAACAAATCCAACGCATCTGCACCATCCAACTGCGTTTGAACTTCATCTAAGATAGAGCAAATCTCGGGTTGTGGACATGAACAGTCTCGTTCATGTAGGTCGTTGTGCATCTGTGGTGCGAGTCCATCGTCAATGGAAGACTGTTGCAGGGATTCCAGCTGAATTTTGAGACAGCTTTCTTGCTCCTCGGCCAAGGCCATCAGGGGATATGGTGATGAGTCCTGTTCGAAAAACCCTTGCATATGCTTGGTGGAGAAGGAGATTGGGGTCCAGTAAAATCCGGCTGTGTATGGGGACAGTCTGAGCGGAGTACACTAGAAAATCAGGCGCGGAAAAAAACAGAAAATCTTGCAAGTCACATAACGGAAGATGCGTAGACAGGCTGCTCAAGAATGGGACGAGGTAGCTGAGCAGGTCAAGAGTACCGAAATGCACTCGTTTGAAAACAGACTTGGTTCAGCGGGAGATTCATCTGGAACCCAGCTGAATCTCTCGTTTACGATGTTTTTGAGGTGGACAAAAACTCGGGAACTGCGCCTACCTGATGAGCTCCAAGAAGGGCGAAACCGGTTGTGGGCTGCCGAAGAATTTTCAGCAACCTTAGGAGTAGTGTATTGTGTCAGAAGTACTTTTTCTCGATTGATTGTGTAAAATTCCTACATGTGATCGCACTCATCAGGCCTTAGAACTCACTGCTCAGATTAGTTTCTTCCCTCAAAAAGAAACCTCCATAAGCCTGAAATGCATCGGATTAGAATCCTTTCGCTTTGTGCTAAAAAAAGTGTGTAGGGGGCTTAGGTGGTATTTGTTCATCTCTTGGAAAAGGGGCAGGCATCAGGATAAGAGGCACAAAAAAGACAGTCTACGGGACACAATTTCCACCCCAATTGTAACAAACTTCGTCATTATCGAATAGAAAATGGTAACGTGAGATTTTGCTGCATAAAAGCTTCAGGGTCCCTTCGAGATCCAGGTTATAAAAAATGGTAACGTGAGATTTTGCTGCAAAAAACTTCAGGGTCCCTTCGAGATCCAGGTTATAATTATCCACGCATATTTACAGGCCTTATAATTGTTTACAATAGTCAATCTTCCTCAGGTCCCACGATACAAACGATACTTCCTCAGAAAGTCCATTTCTTTCGATCTTTGAACTGCTAAAGCTAAAGACACCCGCTATGAAGAGCACTGCTCCACAAAAGGTGTCTGGGAAGAAGCCCCAAAATCCCAGTTAGCCAGAGTTGATTCGATTGACAGACTTGTTAGTAAAATTTCGAAGTTTGGCGACAGCTCGCTTAACCAGAAATTTTGCGCGTTTTTTATGCTGGAGAATCAACGCATTCTACCGAAGCAGTGTGAATGCGCATTTAATCTAAACGAATTACAGCGGCTCACGCGTCTTTTTTGGATTCGCCAATCATATCGGACTGTGCCGCCGACCAATCAGCAAGCAGGACAGACACCGCAGGTTTGGGAGCCTTGTAGTCCGTTACAAATTCGTGGGGTTGAATCCAAGCTGACGCGTTGTAATGAGACTGGGGCAGTCAAACAACTGAGACTTGGTGTACGCACACCACTGTTGAAAAGCTAATCAGCAGCCTGAACGATCTTGGCCACAGTCCTAGCAGCACTGAGCATCTAACAATACGGGGGTATTTAGGCTGTCGTTTACAGACCAAACGATCGAGTCTGACCTCATCCGTCCCTGGTGAACTGAGAATCCACACATCACTAATAGGCAGACCCAGATCAGACTCACTTGACATTCTATGATGAACCATGGATTGATTTGCCGCGGCCCATATGGCTGACCATGGTCACGAGAAATCACAGCTAGCTCCGCTACCAGTCTAGACGTCCTTCATCGGCACGTGATCGAGTCCGAGAGTGTACGCATTCCACCAGTTATGCAAGTACTGCCACAGTCCTACCTGAATCGAGTTTGATCGGCCCTCTCATGTACAGTGAACAGGTCCCGTTCTAATCGTCTGGGGAAACCAACGTAACGGTTTCAACTGGTTTCACTTGGTTTCGCTGCACCTCTTAATGCCCTCTACATTCGAGAGGATTTGAGGAGTGCAGCTACAAGGCACTCAACAATTCCTGTTCCAGACGTAATACACTACTCATAAGGTTGCTGAAAACTCTTCAACAACCGATGACAGGTTATGGCCTTCTAGGGTCTCATCACGTAGCAGCAGTCCCCGAGTTTCCGTCAACCTTATGTTGTACTTGAATCCAAACTGCACGAACTTCGACTCACCCGCAACTCAGTTGAATCTGAGGCGGCTTGGTGCAGCACATTCAGTTGCTTAAGAACATCATAAACGAGAGATTCAGTTGGGTTCCAGGTGAGTCTCCCGTCAAAACCAAATTGGTATACAGGTGAGTGCGTAAGTCGAGTTCCTGTTTTATTTCAAGAAAACCAGGAGGATGAATTTGCAAGGTCCGTTCCATAGGTAAGTGTCAAAAAAAAACAGTGGAACTAGATGATGGTCTTAGGAGTTAAGGAAAAACCGAGATTGGCTATGCGGAATTAGGGCGATTAATACAGCTCCTAAGCTTCAGAACGCAAAGGAAACCTGTGCTAATTGAATGAAGAATGTGGATCGACAAATTTCCGGGTAACAAAAACTTGGTACTACCTCACGGTCAGCACTCCCCAAAAAGCGTAACAGGACATGACGACAGAAGAACGTAAACTACGGCCAAGCTAAAACGACGCAGCAGTTAGCCCGCCAACGTTATAGATCATCAGCTAAGGGGAGAAAAGAAAAAGGCAAACCACGAAGCAACGAGCAATCTGCTGCGTTCCTAATACCTTCTTAATATCGCGAACTCGAGTCTGGATAGCCTGATGCGCTTAGCCAAACCAGAAAGCCAATGAACGTGCGAATCAGCTGATCTATTGAACACTGACGTGTACGGGCGTGTCACGTGCAGCCGAAAACGGGTTGTTTATAAAGCTCATGAGGGAAGCTCTAGGCGGGCCAGAAAGTGATACTAAAAACAGAACTCATCTGTCAAGGATAAATGAAGAACAACCAATTAAATCTGTCCCAGCGAAAACGGTTATTCCATTGGCAGTTGTGTGTAGTCCAATTAGGTTCGGAGCTGGTTCTCCTCACACAATCACACGCAGTCCTTGTAGCATGAAGACCAATTAAAGTCGACCCTAGCCAGTAGAGCAAACTTGTTTTCTGTGGAAAAACCAAACTACCGCTCCACTAACCTTCGTCTTCCAGTCATTCCATTCTGAAACTAGTAACTTCAAGCGCTTGACTGCCAGTGTCCTCAGTCGATTCTTAATGGACTTGTTCGCTCTGTTCATCTCGCCACTTCTGTTTGACAGGAAACTATGCTGAAGTTGGCACTGGTCGGAGTTGGCTGTCAGCTCCCAGTCTGAACGAACAACGAGCGAGACGGTCTCATAGAATTTGTCAGCCTCTTGTAGTTGTGTCTGAATGTGAGTGGTGAACTTGTCACGAGGCATGTTGATGCTGCTTGACTGACCCAGACGTGGATCGTGAACCATTCTGGAGAAGAGATGTTTCAGTTCCTCTAGTGTTGTGCACAACGAGTTGGAGCTGGAACCTTGCGGATCGAAAACTGAAAAACTGTCTGTGATAATTTTGGACTCGGCACGCAACTCGTCCAAACCAAAACGCAGTGCTTCTAGAAAAACTTGTTCTCGACGCAGAGTTTCTTCCTGTTAACAAAAACGTTACATGAACTAAAAGGGATAGAAACTGTAGGTGAAGAAACAAAGATGGTAGTTGACCGAAAGAACGTGGCTGGTCTCCAAGGCAACATGTGTAAGTCCTTTCAACTAAGGAATGTGGTACTAGCTTAGAACAGTGTTCACCTAATTCGACCCCATTCTGCTCTAGGCTTGGAGAACGTGAGCTAACGTCAGTATCAGAACAATTAATTGGTTAGTCTACCTCACACATCAACTATCGTAGGTTGCTTTTTTGCCCGGAAGACCAGGTGTCCACGGAGTCCACCTGCCAGTTGACGCGGGTGCAAATCTTGCGTGCTGGGATGATTGATTATTCGTATCTCTGAGGGATTGAATCTTCGCCAGCAATACGGGCCACAGGATCACTGAAATTTAGGAACCCTTTGCAACGATCGGATCTCATCGTCGGGTGGCAGAGTGTAGGACTTCATAGACAATTGAAGTCATTCACTGACCTCACTCCCTCATATACGTCCTGTTTTCCGCCGACCTGACCTGACCTGACCTGAACTAAACTGAACTAACTGTCGTACACAACCCTCTTTGTATAACAAACCTCCATCCAAGAAACACCTCGAAGAAATAGGCAGTTTTTCTGAACCACGGTCAAGGAGATACTCATAAGAAAATAGTTTTACAATTCATTCTTCCAGCAGAATCATCCCCTCACACTGCTCAAAGATGAACGGGACAACCACTCTATGGGCAGTCGACGTAGACTTCACGTAGCTCACTAGACAAAGCGAACTGAGTAGAGTTCTTGTACCCAAAACGGGTCAGGACAGAACAAGCTCCAGGTTGTGGTTGAATGCAGACCACATCACTTGTTTAGTCTGTGAAATGACATCAAGTGATTCTACTGGTGGCTCGCTTATGGAGCTGTTTGTCTTTACACGATAGCGAAGCAGGATGCAGACACAGAGAGAGGGCGCGTGTTGTTAACACCTGTCCTATGCGGTTTTCAGTTCAGAATAACAAACGTATGTAGGAGTAACGGAGACTCAAGTACCCGAAACTAACTGAAGAGATCAAACAGTAGTCGGTTCAGCGCAAACCTAGAGTATGCACTCAACCAAAGGTCCTGCAAGGTCCACGTTAAAACCATAAACAGCGGTTGAAACACAACGTTTCCACACCTGTGGTTGGATTCCGCACTAGCTGACCCTTACGAACAGAAAGTATGTTATTGAACTATTGATCGGTTAGGTGGTCGGTAAAATGGTTGGAGGAACAACTCTAACGAGTATAACTGGTCCAACTTACTCGCACGAACCGCACTTCAAATGAAGACAATAGTCTTAATGGAAATCGTTCCATTTCAACAAGTTCACTGGTTCTTCGAATCCGTTGAAGGCCAGCAATTACCTTCACCAGCCAGTCACGTCTCAGACACAAGGAAGCGGACCAGCGCTGGACGCATTCTGAGTTGCTATAGTCCGGTCCCCCGACCAAATTGAGCATTCGTTGTGTCAACTGAAATCGACGTTCCCAGTGTCTCTCACAGTCACTTAGGCGGTATACCAGTGTGCGAAGTCCATCGACCTTGATTTCCTGCTGGCATTCACCGTTGACCGCCACATTAATCAGAGACAATACTGGTTCTGTCTCCAAGTTACCTAAGCTCTGTTCTAACCTCTGAAGTAGAGTCGGAATGAGGGTTGCATTTTGTCGACAGGCTGCGACCACGAATTCCACATGCCTCCCTATTTCGCCCAAGTGACTGGAAAACTCATCGGGGATCATAGTTTTTGCCGAATTGTCGTTGTCTCCGAGTGCATGAAAGTTTTCCAAGTGCCATACAGCCTCGAGTAACAAATCCGCATCACAAAGTAGACACCACAACAGCGGGAAATGATTGCTGTCCTGGAGTAGACTGTTCGGTGAGTATGGTCTGGAAACACGGAGGAAGGTGTACGGAGTTAACAGGGGATAGACGAAGAAGTTGGCAAACGGTCTTGGTCAGGAACAGGGGACTTACCTCACACCAAAAGAGATAGCGGTCAAACACTCTTCGGCGCACTTGATCCATGCTTTGAACGCCTGGCACAAGACCTCCTTGCGCTGACTCTTAATTCGACTGCCCCAGTTTTGCACCAGGTTTTGGTAGGCCTCGGATATTCGATTAGTCCAGACAGAGAACCAGCATGCATCGTAGGGGTGTTTTCCAGCCTCATCCGAATGTACTGACGTCGAGATTAGTGTGGACAAACGAGTTATAAATGCACACTCAATGCTCAGTCGGTGTTGAAGTTGACGAATACGCAACTCCACTTCCGTTCGACTTGGGCCACCGGAGTTGGTGAAGGTGAACGAATGCACCTGATGTTCCAATTCTGCAAATGGAAAGGGCAAAAATAACTTCTGGTATCCTGATCGTAGTCTTTGGAGCAAAAGAGAACATCTTAAACCCTCGAGTTCCTTTTTGAAAGACGAAACCCTCGTCCGAGAGAAAGGAATGTAACGATGCGAGTCGACTCCGTGAGACAGCTTACACAACGACAGACCAGGATCATGAAAGATACACCTGAACAACGGATCAACCTAAGGTCGATCAATACAATATCACTACACACTTCCCAGTTCGGTTTTCAGGGTGGGAAGTTCCGGGCCTATGGTTTAGCTGGATTGCGTAGCATAGGATGACAAGAAATTCAACTGTTATGCGACCGCGGAACTTCCATTAGAGGGGATAATGGACACCACATTTGTGATTGCAACGTCCCGGCATCCTACGTCTTATAACCAAGTACTAAAGACGGATTGGTATTCTAGAAGACAAGAAATCATGGAAAAGGACACAGGCCAAATATTGGACACACCTCGGCTAGAAATCTACGACCAACGAATTTCCCAACGCTTACAGTCATCCACCGTTTGATATGCATGAACTACCACACTGTACCATTCGGTACAAACCATAAAAAACCGCACTCGGAAACTCACCTTGAATGTGCTGAATGAGGCCTAAAAGACCGTTGGGTATGGTACATATTTGTCGTAAAAAGTTTATTTGTGTGGCACGATCCAAAGCCTGGTCCACCAAGCTATGCAGTTCCTCGAGCAAGTTCGACACGACCGGTGACGAGCACTGCTTGGGGGCCATGAACTGTACACGGTCAGCAAGCCGGGTCATGGTTACAAATTGATCCTAAATGAAATGTGGAATGGAAAAATGAAAATGAGAATGAAAACTCGAGAACGAATCCCGTACTGGAAGCAAGCTACGTATAGGCCTCAAATGACAGCCCCCGAGTGAAAATAGTTTCAATATTTTTCGACTACTCACAAGCAATCAGTAGTCACCTTTAGAAATGTACTGCGGGGCTGATATCCAATAGGTCGCTCGAAGCCGTGGGTTTCCGAAGACAGTAGAGATCGCTTCATGCATGGAGTAATCAAACTAATCAAAGACCAGTCAAGCCGCTAGAGAGGACGTGAACAGGATCTGCTTAAGGTACTTGTTGGTGTTTTGGGTCTGTCGATGAGGTACCATCTAAAAATTCGAGTCATGGGGTTCACAGGAAAACGAGCTATCCTTGAAATCTCTGCGGCCATAAAGGTACCAGTTTGTGTCGGATCTCCGGCGGTTTCGGGGATGGGGGGGGAGCGACAGGCGAGGCATACCATTCAGACATGAAACAGGATGAAATGCGCTTCATCCATGATCAAAATCACCGCCAACTGGTCACCGTATTTTAGCAGGTATAAACGAGTTAGTCTTTTGAATGCTACGGAACACCGCAAAGCTCTGTGTAACAGTTAGAAGTAGTAAGGGTTTGCTCTGTTGTATCTCCAATCTACGCGTTCTTAGGAGTGGCACTTCCTCCGAAATAGTGGCGACCAGTCCAAGTGACATTTGCTGTGGGAAGAACTGGTCTGATCGGGTGAAGGCTACGCGCTTTCTAACCTAATAAACAGCCGAGGTAGTCGGTTCAGTGATCCCAAACCGAATTTCCAAATTGCCGCTGTCATTCTGAGGAACGTCGAGTTCTTCGACTTTGGTTGGTCAATTTGCGTAAAACTAGTGATATGTGATCCTTCGAAGTCATGGTGACTACCTAAAATGATTTCGCTTGGTATTTACATTGTTCAAGTGGTTAGAGCGCGAATCTACTAACCGAAAGGTTCGTGGTTCGAACCCGACCCGCTCTGCTTCTCGACTTCCCGTGTCTAGGCTTGGGCAACCTGGAAGTATCCCAGCCCTCGTGCTTCCCTCGGGTGGCATGCAGCTAGGCACCGAAAGGGAGTTACAGCTGAACAGTTTTTTAGTTTTTACATTGTTCTGGTAGTCTTGCTATTTCGTTCATCCTAAAAAGCTATTTTGGGTTGTTACCGGGACTAAAATCCCCACGTGCCAATGCTTACAACCCATGTTTAGACGTGTGTCGTCTGGTTCCAGACGTTTCCCAATCGATTACTCTTACTTCACATGTTTACCCACGAAGTCTGAGTATGATTTTTCCACGGACCAAGTTCGTACGCTTCCAGTCTATCCGTCCACGGAGCAACAGGGTTTATTTATGAGATCGAAAATCTCATCAAGTATCTGTCTAACGAGAAAAACAACGGACTATCCGCATTAACAATACGGTAGACTTTCAAGGTCACACGATCTGTCCAATAGAGGTGAGTCACGTCTCGATAGGTGATATTGCACACATAAATGGTACGAACCTCACCTGGAATGGCCTTTATTATTTATGTGTGCGTTTTGTTGGCAAACAAGAATCGTAAACAAGTCAGAAGATATTCCGTTCTGTCTGTAGGAGACTGTGCAAATCACACACGTCTGGCAAGCCAAAGCGAAATTCTACGGCACCATCGTAGGACAACGGTGTTTCAGACTTAGTGTTGTACTTGCAAAACGATCTAGCACATAGTTCTTACCTTGAACCAAATAGGTTCTGTTGCCTAGAAGGGTGCGGTCTTTGTTATGAACAGACAGAAAACAAACCATCGGGCGATAACGTGGTTCGACCCCGCCAGATCGTAAACCGTTCAGCTGCAACACCCTTTCGGTGCCTGACTGCCACACCACCAGAAGAAGCACGAGGGCTGGGATACTGCCAGGTTGCCCAAGCCTAGACAACAGGAGCAGTCGAGTTGACGCGACTGGGTTCGAACCGCGAACATCCCGGCTAGTAAATTCGCGCCTTAACCAATGAGCTATCTTGAGCTCAAATAACCGGACTGTCATGAGGGTCTCACTCGACCATATTTGGTACAAGCTACCTTTCCTGCTTATTTTTGTCTTATTTCCACATTAGAGCCCTTTGAAGTAAATTTTGTGGTTGTATGCCGGTAATGCGGTGGTGCACGAGAACGATACGGACACAAATTCTAATAATCCCGCAAACATCTGCAACTGATGAAAATGCCCAGCCAGTTTGAAGCGTTCATTGGAATTGTCGTCGGACATTCCAGTCAGTCGATACAACCAGGACATTTACTGCGTCCTCACTCGAGGTGTCACGCGAACAAATGAAATCGCGAACAAAATCGCCTGTTCAGACGTCCAATGTGAACTGGTAGAATAGTGTTAACGCGCTCGCCTGGCAAGTAAAATGTTCGGAGTCCAAACCCCGACACGGTCATTGGATGTGCACTGCTGATGCTGAGTCCATGGCTTATTCCGTTTGGTGCGAACTCACCAGAAGAACTGCGCCACGACAAAACGAGGGCTGTTTAAACGACAGTCACGTGAATGTGAAGCCTACAACCCCCACAGCCGCCTACAGCCAACTTTTAAGTTATCAAGTCCTGAATTTTGCAAGCACGTGTGACATGATTGAACGCAGTAGACACGCCAGTGTCAGAAATACGGTATTCAAGTAACTTTTGCGGGATATGTATTGTTCATAATCATATGCATATCCATATTCATGTACTCGTATTCAGTAGTGATAACAAACTCGTCTTCGCATGTCAGGTGTCCGGGGTTCGAACCCCGGCACGGCCACTGGATATGCACTGCTGATGGGCGAGTCCAGTGCTTCCTCTCTTTGGTGTATACTCACCAGAATAATTACGGCAGGACAGATAGGCGACCGTTCAAACCCACAACGCATATATTATTATCTTACTACTTAAGCACAAGAGCGCATATTCGAGTAAATTGGGAAGAGACTACGGCTTTCATTTTAAATTTCTGTGTTCGAGAAAGCTGTCCACTGTCTCCGACGCGACAGCAAAGCCCCATGAGTATATTGCGACTGCTTGTGCGTAAAAGCACGTGTGAGGACTAACCTCTCCGAATTTACAGTCTTCTCAGACGAGCTTCCTTCATCACAGTAACGTATGAGAGCCACACACTTGGACTAGTAGAAACAGCCAGAAAACGAGATATATTTTCCCTTACCCACGTCTCAGGAAAACAACGGATTTACATACACAGTCAAAAGAAACGTTCATGGTTCGCGCACGCGTTGGCACAAGCTTAATTTCTTGAAATATCATCAAGATGTGACAATCCTTGAGTGCGTAATTGCAATGCAATCTGAAAAAAGCACGAGGGCTGTGATACTGCCAGGCTGGGTTCGCGCCACGGGTCTTGTGATCAGTGTCACATCGTGCCTTAGTCCATTTGGTGCTCTAAATGCGCGGCCAACCGCTGGACGAGACGGCTGCAGGTAATTGCAAAATCTCTAGAATTATTAGCGAAGTACACTCATTTGCAAGCAAATTTGGTTTTACGAGAGACTCCCCTGGAACATCACAAACGAGAGATTCAGCTGGGTTCCAGGAGAGTATTTCGCAAAACCAAGTTTGTTTGCAAATGGGTGTAGTTCGCTATCTGGTGCAATCTGGTTTCAAGCAGAACATAAGGTTGACGGGGGATTGCGTCTACCTGATGAGCCCGAACTGGAAGGGTAAAACCGGTCGTGGGCTGTCGACTAATTTTCAGCAACTTTATGAGTAGTGCATTACGTATGTACTCTAGAATGATTGTTGCAAACACACTTCGGATTTGAATGCTCACTGACACTCCAACTCAGCCGTAGGTGTGGCACTCAAACAATACGTGCAGGAATTTGTAATGATCTTATCCTGTAGCTACCGGTCAGTCATTAGCGACACATGAATTCAGTGGGTACTGGGTGGACTTCGATGTTCCACGTCCATTGCACCGCCAAATTACATCCATTAAATTTAGCTCAGGTTGGTCAATCGACCGGAAAAACTGACCTTGAGGAATTGTTCAGCTTTGTGCCATTCATCGATTTCCGACTGGCACCAGTCCATGAGATTTTTCTGATCAGGCGGTTCAGTGAGATCACGTTTCCAGTTGTCAACGGGATACCACGGTTCAGCGAGGTACCGCTTCAGGTATCGAGATTGACGTATACACCAGGAAATCAAGCAGTCCCATACGTCAGCTGAGGGAATTGACTCCGGAGAGTATTTACTTGTATCTCCAGTCTGTAAAGAATGATGTCAGTTACGTAAATAGAAGGTTCCACAATAACAGTGACCACAGTAAGAAATTATAACCACTAACTAACTACTATAAGTACAATATAATATAATATAATATAATATATAATAATTATTATTGTAACTACGACACCTTGGGCCTGTCACGTGACTGGAATGAATGGCGATAGTTCCCTTATGCCACCGATACTAAGGTTTCACGTGAAAAAACCTGATCATTTTTTGTCCGATAAAACAGGCTTTCAGACCCGCATACAAAGAAAAAAACGTGTTTTTTTCAAGCATATATTCAACGTTATTCTCTGTGACCAGCCGAACAGAATGAATCGACCAATCATAGTGAAGTTGGACCGATCGATAAGCAGCCGTCACGTGCGCGTGATCTGGCGTCATACTTCGGTCGCTGTGCGTTCGGAACGAACTGGGAAGCAACAAGGCGATCATCTTGGATAATCGGGCCCGCCAGTTGTTTTTCTCACAGGATTGTGTAATTGGCGGACTGGTCGAAATCCCCACAAAACAGAGATTTCCACTCCACAACCAGCACGAATCAGACAGGCTATAAACCATGCATCGTGCTAACAGGCAGTTGTTGCAGTGGGTTCATCCCATCATGGACTTTCGTCCACTCCGATAAATCGAATGCCGCTGCAAAACTCCGAATGGTCGTAAGAGATTTGGAAGGAAATGTCGGGCTTGGGTAGTTTTCTAACCGACCTATATGTCGAGACGTATTATGGTGTGTGCTCAGTCGAGTTCATGCTTGAGGAGAACATTGTTTTGATTTTCTAAATTGGGCGCCTGCAGTTTCTCCGTATAAACCCAGCTCAAACCTGCAATCCCCACACTTTGTTACCCGAAAAGTCATCACCTCTCTCCTAGGAGGACCACTTCGTACTGGTCCTGAGAATTTTAACACTGGATTGGTGGGTAACATGCAACCCCTCCCCTCCCAGAAGAGACTGGAACATTTTGGCACTTTTGACCTCACCGCTCTTCAACAAGATACACCTCCTTCAGGAATCTGGGATTACGGGGATTTCGTCCGAGAGACGGTCAGCGCACCTTCCCCCGGAACTGCTCAGTGAGCTTGACTACTGGACTTTCTACGCAAAGGAGTGGTCCCGTTCCCGGCGAGTAACATGCGATCTACGCTACCGGGGCGCTACGAATACTCACACGCATTGTGAAGTTCGTCGCACGTCGAAAGCTCACCAATGCGGCTGTTCATTCGACGGGGTAGCCCAAGCCCTTAGACAACCAAGTTATGAAGAACAACATGCTTGGAGGTGGACAAAATGATTCAGTCGAAAAAACGTCATAAGATGCTGCACCGAAAATTAGCGAAAGCCCCTGAGGGTGGTTTCATAGATCACTTGCGTCTCACTTGGTGCCTCCGTGAATCGCACTAGTAAGCGTGACGTGGCTTATTTCGAGAGCCTCACCTAGGCCCCCTGAATACCACGTAATTTTAATGCATTTCATAGTAAGCCACTTGTAACGAGCAAACGGTATCTTCGAGTGAGTCCAACAAAAGAGAAGCAAGCAATGGACGACTGTCAGCAGATGCCCAGATCTGGTTTCCACACACAACCTGGCTAATACTGCACAACACCCAGCGAAAAATCGACTCACTGCATTGATGTCCTTGTCTGGAGGGAGAGGCGTGGAAGATAACCTTGTAATCAGCTCCTGAACAGAAAAAAAAGTAGGGGAAACCTGGTTATGAAGCGTGTGGAGGTTTGGTAATATATGTTGAGACAGTCTTGTAACGAGCAAACGGTATCTTCGAGTGACGCGTAATACCAGAACCTCCGGGAACGCAAAACAAAGTCGGAGATCTGTTTCTATACGGTACTATCAATGTAAGACAAATTCACAAATTATACAAACCTCCACAGTACATACTCGTCCACAACAAATGGTCCACTTGGACTACAAAAGTACGAACCAAAGGAGCAAACCGGCTTCCACGTGAGACAGTCACATGTGCATAAGGTCGGCCACAAATGGCTGAATGACCTCAAGGTCAATAGGAGTGAAGTGGTGAGGACAAACAAACGGCAGTTCATACACACACACTAAACACAAAAGTGGAGCGGGGCTTACAAATAGGGACAGAATAAATGCGGGGAATTTCAAATTTCAACGTAATGGACGATACACCACTCATGCATGATCTTGCTCAGCCAAGAACTAACCGTTTCGTTTAAAGGCCGGCTGTCAAATGCAGATCGATTATTCTAATGATATAATCATGCATGAACATGAAGATGTCGACAATTTAGGCTATGTTCAACCAAACACCGACTGTGTATCTGATCGATAGACGGCCTTAGGCAGTGGAAACGGGTCCCCCTATATTTCGGATGGCGTATCACGAAACCTACATGTACCGCTTTATCGTGGATAGATTTTTCACGTGATGATAGGTCTGATGAGGACGAATGAACAGCTCAAACAAAGCACGCGATGAGAAAAGGCAGGATGATTTCAGGGACACGGAAAATTTCGTAGAGTATCTGCTTTAAGTAATGGAATTCAGTGGACAGATTTGGCATTATCGTCCCTAGTAGCATTCTACGTGACCATCGTGTGAGAATCGTAAATCAAACGGAATGGAGCAGAGATAAACAATACAGTATACAAACCAGTAGATATCATGTACAATGTATGTAAAATATATCAGGTAATGCATAAAATTTGAGTAATTGGCTGAAGGTTCACTTGACTTTCACATGAAACTAGGGCGTTGATTTACTGCGAATAGTGACCTCCTCCACAGAAAGCACCACTTTGGCCATCTCCCACAGGCGACCTCTGTTGGGAGGGACCACTGCACATCGGTTCAAATTGGTACCCCTCTGAAAGTGATCTAAAGCTTTGGTTGATTCCCAGACTTGCCGGTTCGTTTGGCTCTTTTTTTTGTGAGCAGCATGCTCAGTTCTGGAGGTGAGATGGCTAGGTGGTCATAGAAAGTGAAAGAACTGGTGAAGCTCGAAGGAACTGCAAACGTCGACAAGCACGAACCTGATGGTGCCAACTAAGAGGCTGATCACACCTTGGTCATTTGCACGATTAAGGTGGCTAGGTCACGAGAGGCCCGCAAAGAAGACGGACTTTTGTACCCTGTGGAGTATGGTTAGGTCGGCCACTGGAAGTCGACTTAACCCTCATCAGTGAGTTGAGAATAAGTTTAGCCATTTTATTCAAAGTAATCAATGAGGAATAACTTTATTCAAATACCAGGGAAACGTTTCCAAATCTTTGATAGAAGACTTCTTGACATGACACTGATTATAAAGTTGATGGGCAATCTCGGACAGCCCAACGTCGACTTCCTCTCTTGTTGGACTCGGCAATTTGAAACTTTCTGTCTCGTACTTCATAAAGGATTGCTTGGCACGACAAGGCAAGTTAGCTGATCGCCAAGGATCGTTCATTTCTGTCCAGCTGTGTGATTCCTGTCTGTGCGGAAGGTACTTCCAGGCGGCATCATGATGCCATGTGAGGTGATGTTGGTATGCTACACACTGACCATTAGTTGACCTAGCAGTGTGAAGTCCAAAATTGAAATTTTTGTGTCACTCACTACTTACAAAATATCAGTAACGCGGGGAGATATGAGTCGCTCGAGAAGGGCAGTCAACACCGACACAGCGACGTGTTGATATGCACTGTCGAGGGTGGATGGTGCTACTTTCTTCAAACGCGTCAGCTATCCGCATTGGTGACCAGCTAGCTTTCCCGTGACTGGAAAAAAGGTTTCCAATCTACCTGTCAAGAGCTGTTGGTTCGAATATTCCTCAGGATTCAGACGGTTGAAATGAAGAGTGATTTGTCAACAAAGAGGTAAAAACCGTTTGTCGACTTTTCACTGTTTGTTGGTTTGGAAGCCAAAATTTCGAAAAAAAACTCCCACATCTGTACCAGAAAAAAACGGCCTCTCACCACAAGTCGTTGAAATGTAGGAACGAAACGTCTATAAGGGCACATGGTTTGAGCGTTCCTGAGTGACTGGACTACCACAGAAAACTATATTTTATGTAACGATCGCTAAGCGACCTTGGCTGTTGATGACGACGGCTCACTCGGCAGAATGTAGTGATATCGACCAGAAAAGAGGGTTCCTTGTTAAACTTATGCGAAAAGACCGATTTCAAGGAAGAACGTAAGCGTGAAACTTGAGTCAAAGATTCGAAAAAGGTCACTGCTGCTGCACTTTAAAAGATGGCGCGAATACTGCGAGTATCATCACAAGCGGACGAGTGAATAACGTGCACCAGTTGTGTCACATTTTGGCCGAAATACAAGTAAGTGAAATCGGTTTCCAGGTGTTGTCTGATTAGATGGCCGCACCAAAAAACAAAGCTGTAATCTAAGAGCTTTAAGAAAGATTTGTTTTGAAGTTCGTTAGACATGACTTCCACAGGATCACTACAGGATTATTGCGTCAATATTTCCGAAAAAACACTGAGTGATACAAGAATACACACGTTTTTCTTCATTGTTGGATCTTCCCCTCTAGTTTCGAAGAGATATTTTCTTGAGAGAATCTCTTTTTCTATGGGAGTGAGGTTTCTGCCAGGGAATTCGCGCTACACTGTTAACAACGGCTGTCAACGTACACAAATATTCACTCTGCTATCTGATGGAAACACCAATGAAATCGTCTTATTTTCACCGCACAGAATGACTTGAGTTGCGTTCACGTATCTGGTTTCACGTGACTCGTTTCAGATGAACAGAACTCGGTGTATGTGACCTTATCTGGCAATCGAAATGAGGTCAAGGTCATGGATGAAGCTGTCGAGCACTAGTGCGGTGGTCACATGCTTCATACTAGTTTACCTGATGAGCCCCAAGAAGGGCAAAACCGGTCGTGGGCTGTCGAAGAATTTTCAGCAACCTTATGAGTAGTGCATTACGTAGTTTACCAAGTAGTTTCACAAGAATAGAGGAATCTCGTTTCCAAACAAACGGATCGTAAAAGTATTCCCCCCAAAGTCTTAAATGACCGAATGCTGAGTTTGCAGTGCGGATGAACTGTGAACCAACGTGACTGTTTCTTCTTTGGGGGTTTTGTTTGGACGGAAGTTTCTTATGAAAGGGGAGCTCTGTAATACACTATTCATGTGAATGGGGAAGGGTTCTCATTCAAATGCACAACTTCAATGTCGATACTGAAACGCACACATCAATTTGGCGCAGGTATGTGGACCTTAGCAAACTATCCTTGGCATCGTCTGTTCAACTAGATGACTGTGTCATGCTCTGCTGGTCGGTAAGTGTTTCGTTCCGAAGGAATTCCGGTTTTTCGGGTGAGAAACATCGAAGCTGGAAAACAGTGCTGACCGCAATAAATTGAAACCGCGGTTTTTGGATGAAAGGTCTAGCGAGTGGCTGACACGATGCGCTAGAAAACCTCATCAGCACGACGCGTAGGCAGATGCAACAGAGGAGTTTTTCGTTTAGTGTAAAACTGAGACGTTTTGTGCACTTTACTGCACGCGTATCGATCTGCTATGCACGTTCACCCTGGCTAGCCAGACAGATGACCTTGCGTGTTGTGTTATCGGTACATCTGTTGGATGGCGGTTCACATTAAAAGTGTTTGTACTGTTTGTACACAACTCAGTCATCGTTCTGTTGCCAGCATGGGAACCAAAACAGACGAATGCGTACAAACTGCCTACGCATTCATTATTCACTAATCGGCCATCTTCTTGACTGATCAATTTTGCCCACCTGGTTTTGTGATTCAAAGGTATTTTCTATTGATAGACGCAGTCAGCACGACGGCGACCAGAGACGGCCAAAAACAGTTGTCGTAGGCAATCGCACCTTCATCTGAGAGAATCGAAATCCGTAGACGCGGATCGAAATTCAATAGGAATGCATAAATCTGTAAGGATCAGATGGTGGGGGGGGGACCCTGACTGGCATCAAACCAAATGTTTTTTTTCAGATAAGCCCCGCCACTAATGCAAAAATTGCATGTGCGAAAAGTTGAGCCACGCCACTTTTTGCCATTTCCAATTTAATGTACGCACACAACCTTGACCTATTTTTGATGAAAACAGCATCTATCCGTCTCGATCTTTCTATTTTAGAGAGAGATTAACACCAGGGGGATCAGACGAGTGTCTCTCCCTCGGGTTAAGATTTTATTCCAAAAGTATCAGTTTAAGCCCACAAGTAATGACAGCATGCTATTGTGGTTTTGACTGAAGAAGATTATCTGTCCTGGAAAGTCGGGAATAATCTACTTGTATAAACACTTAAAAAACTGAAACCAACTTACCGTTTATTATCCTAACCACTCGCCAAAGACGAAACAGGATCAACAGGGCGGCCGCATCCACAATTGTATTTGATGCAGCAGATTCTTCCACTGGGAAATGTTCCGTCAGTCCCCGAGTTGCGTTAGATTGCGATGTTTGCATATGACTCTGTGGTCTGTCTGTATTAGTGTAATGGTGTAGGGTATGGTGGATGATACTGTATGAATCGGCCGCAAAGCTGACCAAGCATACCAAGGCGTCGATAATCTCTAGCCAATTATGGAAGAACATCCGACACCCGAAAATCCATAATTTGAACGGAATTTCGACAACAAATAGAAACACAATGGCCAAACTGCAGCACTCGATAGCGAACTGCACGTTGACCAACTTCGGGCGCAATTCAGAGGAGCTCTGCAAGTGAAAGGAATGAGGGAATTTTGTGTTTAGCTTTTTATACAGTTCAGTTTGAAGTGATGGACGTAACCCCATAAACCCAGCAACCGGTTATCTCGAAACATTGGTGCTACAGATCCAGGATTTGAAAGTAATGTACCAAGCACTGCCTAACCAAAACGGGCATCATAGAGGTTCAGTAAATTTGGATAACCTTCCCTGGTTAAAAGCCCAAAAAATTGTACATCTGTTTGGTAGAACCAGCTCAAATTTACTGAATACAGTACGGATGAAAAGCAAATAAACTTGCTGTCCACTCTAGTTGTTGGACCGTCGGTCAGCAATAGGTGCTCCAGAGTAGAAAAAAAGATGTTTCATACAATGTCCAGAAACGCGCGGCATACTTATTAGTTCGTAGGTCGTGTACATGCGTATCACATCGTAATCCTTCATCTTTAATTTGGCCTATTTTGGTTGTGTCCAGAAATTTAAAGAGCGAAGCCGTGAGAGATGTGTGCACACAAGAAAACACAACGGCGGTGAGAATATAACGGTTGCGAACAGAGAGCAAGATAGAGCGATTATCCGTATAGTACTAAGAACATAGTAAAAAAAACTGTCCCTTTCTATCCCTCCATTTGAGGCATGCCCTTTAAGTTAATTGGTCCTGTCTTCCACGGAACCTAGTTAAACCACTTGTTGACTTGTCCGAAAAGGTGTATTATTCTTTGCCTGTCCTGCCTTTGTCCACTGGGCAGAAATCAACGAGGGTAACAGACATTTCTAGTCTGTAGTTGCCACAGTTTTAAGTTCTGCAGCAGTTTCCTCTTGTTCCCTCACAGCTATGATGGCAAATGCTATTATGCATGGAAAAACCAAAAATTTCGATGACGTTTCCCAAAAACAAGTAGGTCTTAGTTTAGATCAATCCGTGTTCACGGATCGGACTGTTATCATACAATTTTTCATCGGCAGAAGAGTGTGGATGCTTATAATTGTGTGCTGTTTACTTAAGCAAATTAACACTTGGAGTAACTGTCCTTGTATCATAAAAGTCATAAAGGTCAATCTTAACCTCGAGTTTTGTGGATGCAGGTCTTTTGGAATCGAGGGCCTTACCGGTCGGTTGCAGGTGTTAAGGGTTACGGTAGTTTCTTCGATCACTGGTTTAGGAAACTCCAAGAAAATTCAAGTGGACATAGGACAGAACCATAGCGAGGACACAAATTCTCTCGGTCAAATGGATACTGAAGAGTGCAGATGGAGATCTTATCCTTCATGTGAAGTCGGAGTGTGCTGGAGACACTGTACAGCCATTTTATTCTTGTTGGGAATCATCGGCAATGAGCGTCTCACGAATCTCTATACGCGTTCCAACCTTCCGGTTAAGAGTGAAAACACTGTTCCCTATGGTCGTATAAAATTGCGCGTGGACAGGATGAACCTCAAACAAAATGTTGAGATCTCCTCAAATGACTACTATCAAGTTACAAGTAACCAGTTCAGAGAGCGAAGCATCTCAGTTTCATGGCTATCAACCAAGGAGCCAGTCAACACGTAGCCACGTGGTTTGTGGCGTAACTGAAAGATGAGTAGTGCTATATCCTATCTGAGTGTGGGTAAACCACACCACTGATCAACCACTCATGTACCAGCCGGGGGATCGCAGATTCAAATCTCCCCGGAGGTTCGTGAGATGCGCGCTGCTGATTGTTCCCAACTACACCTGTCATGTTCATTGTTATTACAGTTCTCACCTTTTGCATTTCTCCCATCCGGAGTCTATTCTTTTTTACCACTTCACTCGAAGTAGAATGAAGCTAGTTTTATAAAAGACCAAGAAGCCATGGAGAAGGAAGGAGTCTTCCAGAACACGCCGTTACGGCAACGTGCAAAAGTATAACTTGAATCCATTTGAACTTTTGAACTGTTACATCTCACAGAATAGATCACGGATCATTTGTCCTAGGTCGAAAAATAGAATTCGACCTGCAGAGATCTTCTGTCAATAGTCTGTGTCCAAACCACTGGCTGTATGACCCAGGAGGTCAAACTATCTGGCGGGCTTTTAACAGGTGACGAAGCTCCGGAGCGACAGTATGTGCTATTCGAGTCAGCGAACCAAGCTCCTTACAGCTATGTGACGCCGTTTTGACAAGCAAGCCGGGAATTGGAGAATATGGTAATTCTTCGGTTTTTCACGAGAACTCAAGCACACTGAAATTAGTCACGCAGAGGCCAGCAACGATGAAATCAGCACATGGTGATGTTCGAAATCTTGTCACAAATTTTCCTGCTTACAAGAATTAAGCATGGACGGATTTCGAACAAGAAATCATGGTGAAATACACTGGGTATTTTCTCGAAATAGCATAATACTCACGAGATTGCTAAAACTGTTGGACAGCCAACTGCCTGTTTCACTCTCCTTAGAGCTGAGCAGGTAGTCCTAGTCCCCGAATTTCTATCAATGTTACATTCAAACTGAACACCAAATCTTACAAAAAGATAAGGTTGCAAGAATCAGTAATCGTACTTTTGGTACAAATAATAATAATAATAATAATAATCGTTCAACTGTAGCACCCTTTCGGTGCCTAGCTGCCATGCCACCAGAAGGAGGCACGAGGGCTGGGATATTGTCAGCTTTTTCAAGCCTAGACAGGGGAAGTAGAGAGGGAGAGGTCGGGTTCGCACCACGGACCTTTCGGTCAGTGTATTCGCGCTCTAACCACTGAACCATCGCGCCCCCTGGTACAAGCTGGGTCGAACACGACTCAAATAATGAGCCTACACCTAACGGCAGTTCTGTGGTGTCACTAGTTGAGATTGAGTCGTTGCAACCTACCACACATCGGAACGACTGCCAGTGTCGCTGTCGTTATCACCTGACAATGCGGATCTCTGAAAGCAACGTTCCCAAACACAAATGGCAGTAATTATCCGACAGATCAGTGTTTTCCTACTCAAAATGTATTATATTTTTGTTCAACGCGTCTACAGAGTCCACGCTAGGCTCGTTTCGCCTACTCTATTGAGAGGTAACTATGATTCAACATGAGAGATGAGCAATCTCCACATTGTCTGTGGTTTTTTGATTGAACACAGATATACCTCTACTCTTCAGTTCAAGGAGAGCTCCCATCAAAACCGCATCTCAGGAAAAATAGCCGCGATTAGACCGTACTGTAGCAGCAGCGGCAGCAGGGTGGCGCGACGACCATGTTGGGTACCGATTTGCAGTTTATCTCAACTGGGAGTTTGTGGTGCAACGCTCTTTTTAGCAGAAAAAGGCTACGCTTTTCCATCCAAACAAACTATGACAGTAACGTGAATTTTGTACGGACCGAAGCCGAATCCGGTCATCCGGCTTGATCACATTGTGCATCGAACTGCGCTTAGATGTAACTGAACTATCTGTTCCGACAGACTACTGATACGTTCGCAGTAGGACGCGTAACAGACGGGCTATCGTAAATGGAAGTGAGGTCCGATAGTACTTCCAGGATTACCCAGTGAACCAGGATTAACTAATGGCAACCCGAGGGTTGAAGACAGTTGAAAAGACAGTGTTTTGATTATATCATAATTCAAAGCATTCGGGGCTCACAGGTTCGGTTCGGTGGAGAAACCAGCCAGGGTGGGGAGCGGGGTGGTTAACCAACCTAGTTCGTAGCACTGCTCTGAGAATCGGGAAATAGGGCTTTTATGCTCGGTGGTGCATAGGGATGCTACCTGTTTGACATCATGGGATCTTTTCCAGATAAGCCCCGCCACTAATGCAAAAAGTGCATGTGCGAAAAGCTAAGCCCCGCCACTTTTTGCCAGCTCCACACACAATGTACGCACACAAACTTGACCCATTTTTGATGAAAACAATGCCTTATCCGCATCTAGGCTCATTTTGTGCAAAAATTTTCTCCGTTCGGAAGTAAAAACCTTAAATGAACTTTCCGACGCTCTCAACTCTCGTTCATGACAAGGAGACGGCAATACGTTTTTTGCAAAGCCACGGAGTGATGCATCAGCAACGTTTATGCAACAATGGCCACCAAATGTCACTTTCAAGTGTTTCTGACAGGTGGAGGTGTAACGCCCGACAGTGTCGGCAAGAAATCGGTGTTCGAAAGGGAACTTGGTTGGAGCGGTCTAGGATGGAGTTTAGGACAGTAATTCTATTCATTTATTGCTGGTCCAAAAATTAGGCAAAAATCACATTCTGCTCAGAAAATTATCTATTAGCCACACGACCGCTGTTGACTGGAAGAACTTTCTTCGCGAATTTTGCGTCTGGCAGCTTTTGCAGACTCAAACAGTTATCGGCGGCCCAGGTCTACACGTCGAGATCGATGAAACGCTAATCTCTTTTTTGGGTGGCGGGGGTTAATTTTTTGGCGGGGCTTATCTGGAAAATATCCACACCGTGTTCTTCTGGTCTCTTGTTACGATGACACTCGAAACAAATGCGCCTTGGTTGTGTACTGAGAACGCTGTGGCGGAGCTAGCAACTGAAGCGGACGACCAACCTACTTTGGCATGCCTTAAGGAACGTAGTCCAAACGTGCAGCTCGTTCGACACAACATGACCGGGTCAAGTAAACGGCTAGATATCAAAGTCGAACGTACTAAAAAGCCTCGAGTACATACCGTTTGTTGCTGGTCAGTTAGACTGATTTCATTTCATCCTATCCACACAATCGATGTGCTCTTGTCATATCTGACTTTCTCGGAAGCGTGACCTTGGGCGTGGCAACGGCAGTCATCGTACTTTTATTGCCCTATGTGAGCTTGAAGAATAGAGTATTCTTACGGATTTACCATAAAATGTATGATCCATGCTCTAACTCAAGCTGCTGTGTATGAGCACAGTTCTAGGAAGTAAAACTTCCTCACTTTACGACGAACATTTCCTCTCCTGGATAGTAGTTGAGGTTTGAAAACGCAATGGTATCTAGCTCCGTTGCTCGTTGTCGTGTCATGAACGAATTTCCTCCCAGATTTGTATTCACACCACAGGTCCCTCAAATTTGTTTTCGGCTTAATTTTAACCCCCCCCCCCGCAGGTTCATGGGCTGAGTGAGCCCTGAATAGTGGTTGCTCGAAATGCATACGAAAGGTCGCTAAAGTAACCTACCTTGTGAAGCGCTACAAGTCTCTGGGAGTAAAGCTGAGCGGTCTGTTCTATTGACGGCGGTGTAGTTGGCTCTAAACTGAGTTCTTGTTCAGCCAATCGAGCTAGCCAGCATCGATGTTCTTCTAAAGTCGTCTCAATCCGGTGCATGTACACTCGTAACACCCGTCTGGCTTCATCGGTTTTTGCCGCTGGATTCCTGAGCCTGAGACACCGATGCAAGGTAACGGGCGACATGAGAATCGTATCGCGCAGACAGGTGAGTACGCGCAAACCAAATACACAGGTTGCTTCTTCATTCGGTATGTCGCGACCTTGGTCTTTCCGACCGGGCACATTGATCATGCGTAACAGGGCAGCTGACAAGTCGACCAAGTTCGCCCACTGTTTGTACCTGGGCCATAAAGTCTGTAAAATGGAAAGACGGTTAACAAAAAGTATGTATATATATATATTGATCATTCATTTACCAGATACAACAGAAAGCATGAAACAGCCACCGGAGGTTGCAACAATAGTAGACTGGTGATGCACCAATGTAGGTGAGAATTTTTTCTGTAAAGCCTTATTTCCGTCACATAGTGCCAAGTTGATTGTGCGAACAGGTAATCGACAAGAAAAGGAACATGTTCCAACACCATCCTTCTAAAGAGTTTGCGTTCTACAGCGAACGTGCATGTGTGATCCACCATGCATAATGCGTCAGCTGGTGAATCGATAAACATAGACAGCGTGTTTTGATCGATAACAAGTTAATTTATCTAACGGCCACATTTACACCAGCTATTGGCTTTCCATATTTGGAATCATTTTCCACACAATGAGATTTTGGTGCTAGCGATAACCTAATTTCTGTCCCTTGCCTGTCCTTCGTGGATGTCAGATTGGTCCAAATTGACCTCGTTTGCAGTCTTCGGATACAAAGCATCTAATTCCACACCGGTGATGCAGAATCTGTGCCACAGTAACGGGAAAATAGCATAGACAGATTGGACAAAGACAACGGTTTTCATGACTATTCGTACAGTTTGAAAACTTGTCTTAATCAATGCACAATGGCATGAACTGGGGCAGTTACTATTATTAGTAGTAGTAAAAGGATGAGTAAGGTACACGACTATTTACGCACAATGGACCATTTTGTACAACGAATAGGGCAACCAGTTAAAGGTTAGATAAGCCCAAATGCGTAGTCTCAATTGGAATGTCTGAAATTTCTGTGAAGAAATCCAGAGAGAGAAATTCGAACGCCGACATGACTAACTGATGAAATCAGCTGGAAACCACTGAAGAATGGAGTGTATACAAGGCGTGTATTAGTGCCTTGTGAGACATACCCATGAGAGATTTGAATAGCTAGGCTGGTGTTGACCGATAACCAGTTGGGTCTGAACGATGGTCTGTGGGCCCTTTGTGACCTTGAACATCTAGAATTTTCAATGTTCAGATGGTCGTTTCTAAATCTGAGTTAGAACCAAGCAATCGAATCCAATGGTATCTGGTTCGGGTAGACGACTGAGTTCGGTCTGTCAGTGTTTTACCAAACAGACCGTTGTTCTCCGTGAGGAGTGGCGGAAACTTGAGGTGGACACAATTTGACATGACAGAAAAGAATAAGGGATTGGTGGTTGATCAGATGGTCGTTGATCTGTTCCCCGAGAGGGGTAATCAGCTTTCAGGAAAAACTGTGGCCTCAGTAGCGTTTCGCACACCATTTTTAACTCGGTTGCTGCAGTGTACCTGCATCCAAGCGCACATGTGAAAATTGCCAAAGCGTCAATTTTCACACAGAACTATCGCTCTGTTGACATGTGTTTTGGTCTCCAGTCACAAGTTTTGTTTTTCTTCAACTCCGCTCTCACGTTTTCCAAAAGACGCTGTAGCTCCGGGGTAATAGAAGACCTCAGATTTCTGTAGTTGTCAAATGAAGACTAAACACGCACAATCTGATTTGCAGCGGGACGTGCGTTTTGGCGAAACTATTTTGCCTTCGTGACTGTAAGGTTTGACTCGTGAAGCAATGGGACAGAACAAGTTTTGCTTTCAACAAACGGCGGTTGGAGCTGCGATCGATGGAGATTCTGCGCCCGTCTGGCGGGGATCATTAACCTAGGATTTCCTTATCTCCAGTGGGTCACACCTGTCGTCAGCTTCTGCAAATCATGTCAGAGTAACAGACACAGGTTTGGAGCGCATGAGTTCTTCAATAAAGACTGCTTCTGCAACCAGAGTTTCAATAACTGCTCGAAAGGAACTAGGGACGAATAGACGATACCAGTTCCTCAAACTACTCACAACTAGTGACTGCATCGTCGAGGACGACAGAGACGTAGACTCAACGCCACAGTAACCGGTAAGTGATTGAGTCTACCACAACGCCGAATAGGGTGCGATTGAGCTTAGACGGTGTACACGAAGAGTATCTGCAGGGATGCAACGCAACGCTCAGAAAATGGTCACGACATCTAAGCCCTAGTGCACCAAGTGTGCGTTCATTTCCGTTTACTTATAGAAAGAAGGAGGTTTTGGGTGTCACAAGCTATCTGAAGGATAAACCTGTACAGCTAGAGTGGAGACATTAAATCTCGTCCGCTTACTGCTGCCAAATCGCTCTGCTTGACAAACGCCCGCAATGTCGAATACAACTCATAGCCATATCAAAAGACTTTGATGATGGGAGATCAGAAACATGGTCACGTGAATCCTGGGAGTTTCGGGAAAACGATGAAGCATTGGAGTAATCCTCTGATAGTGATCAGCAGCGACCCTCGTCAATCACGACCCAATGCGCGCCCCTCCCGTAGAAAAACTATTCCACCCTGATTATCTTTTTGTTAGGATTTCGGAACTGCTTCTCCTGCGTCACGTGGGCCGATAACCACTTGGGTGAAGAATATACTTGACGCTTTGTTCAGCACGATACCGAGTCGTACAATGGAGACACTTCCGGGGAGTAGCCATACCAACCCGCACGGCTAAATTCCACATCGATATTGGCATTCAGTAGTTCACTTCAGACCTGGACAATCACCGTATACAAAGTTTTCATGACCTCGTACAGCGCTGCTGTCTGATGTGACACCTTTTTAAGGTCATCGTTGTTGACCTACATGTGAATTTGGCATGGAAACTCGGCTTGGCAACAACAGTAGTCCGTAAGGAACCATCTGGCTTGAATAAAAATACACTATGCACAAAGTGGAAACAAAGAAAAACAACGGTCAGATTCTTCGCGCCGTTCTCATCGTACATACACAGAAATAAGAAAGTTTAGTCTCCTCAGCTCCGTGGCTGAGTCAACATGTGAGTAGAACTCACCCGTTCGCGGTCGCGGATGAATTCATCCAGCTCTGACAGAATTTCAAAGTAGCAGACTAAGAGGCGTACGGGAGACGGCACACGACAAGACACCGGGAGCGGGTGCTGAATCGCTTCTACGGCATCCGTGATAGGCAACTGAAGCAGGAAACAGAAGGTAAAACAGCGGAATTTGCTAGGAGACCGGAAACGACCAGCCACACAAATTGTAACCGGGGAGTGGAAAGAGCAGAACTGACAAAGCAATTTAGTTCACTATCACAAAGCAAGGACAGTCGGTGTTGGGAAAGACGTGTTTCGTCCTGAATGGGTCTCGTCGGGACACAGCCAGAATTCGACAAAAACGTCGGAATCTTTCAGCTATAACACCATTTCGGAGCCTAGCTGCGATGCCACACGAAGGAATCTCGAGGGCTGGGATACTGCCAGGTTGCTCAAGCCTAGACCGGAGAAGTCAAGATGCAGAGGTCAGTAAATTCGCGCTCCAACTACTGAAACATCCCGCTCCCCACCACCAGATTCCCGACAAACAAAACTCACCTTAGTTCACCGAAATCTAGATTTTCATGTAGTAACTTATGAGAATTGGAAACCGCATAAAAATGTCCTGCATATCAAGCGAAAAAAGAATAAATCTGATGAACAACGTCTTGTCAGTTGGCTGATGGTGCTTCCACGGCCAGTCTGTCCGGAGACAGATATGTCGACCATCCGCGGGCAGCGTTCGTCCACGTCACCGATCGGTTTGTTACACTCGGTTCGCTATCGATGTAATTTGTCCCTTGCACTTCAGTTCCAGTTCTAGACACTTCCCACCAACATTAATAATGTCCTTTTTGTTCGGCAAAATGAACGAAACGAGAAGCCTTCTGCCATCGACAGAGCAAGACAGTCAGTTGCCTATCTGGTCAACTATACGACTCAAAACCTGAGGTGAATAAGACCAACCATGAATTCCACCAACCAACCTTCTGACTTCCATCAAGCGTCGATTCAAACCCAGTGGTTTCAGTCGACGCTCAATGGAAGTGTGGTTAGGGGTGAAAGGTGTTACAAGGATAGAGGCCTTACGCAGGTGATCGTGCTCCAAGCAATTGTCCGAATTCCGCACATCTACTGAGTGAGGACTCGATTGTGGGAGATTAGCTCACATGTGTGTGTACTGAACGACAGATGGTGGCTGGTTTCCTACGGTATCCTTCGACGAAGGGTCCTGTTTCAAATTCTTTCTGACAAGGGAACTGATGAAACCCAACTATGACCATGAGGACTACAATTAACCAAGGCAGTCGCCGGTCGTCCTTGGTCCTCGTACCTCTAGCCTTGCAAGATTTTCTTCTGCCTAATGTTTTCTACAAAAAAGACTTCTGCCCATTGCTCTTTAAAATGACTCTTCAGAGTTCGATAAATACACTCATTTGCATACCAATATGGTGTTGACGGGAGACACACCTGGAACGCGGCTGAATCTCTAGTTTACGATGTTCTTAAACAACAGAATGTGCTGCACCAGGTCGCCTCATGTTTCAGTTGCTACGATACTCGAGATATAGCGATACATGTATAGACGTAATACACTGCTCATAAGGTTGCTGAAAATTCCTCGGCGGCCCACGACCAGTTTCACCCTTCTTGGGCTCATCAGGTAGGCGCAGTCCCCGAGTTCCCGTCAACTTTATGTTCTACTTGAAACCAAATTGCACGAAATTGGCGAAATACACTCATTTGCATACCAATATGGTGTTGACGGGAGACACACCTGGAACGCGGCTGAATCTCTAGTTTACGATGTTCTTAAACAACAGAATGTGCTGCACCAGGCTGATACTGGATATATCGCATAGATTCTTTTAAGCAAGACTGCCTGTAAAGTTACTGTCAAATAGTTCTGATCAACCTCAGCAGCAGTGTTCCCACTGGAAACGTCACTTCACATCAAAATGATTCAAGCTGCGCATCGAAAATGTGGTTACCACTGGACATATCAAACAAGCCCGGGAAACCAATTATACGTGTTCCCCTCTCTCGAACCATTTTGTATTAGGAACCATAAAACAGGGAAGAAGTAACACACTACTTATAAGGTTGCTGAAAACGCTTCGACAGCTCAAAACCGGTTTCGTCCTCCTTTAGGCTCACCAGGTAGGCTCAGTTCCTGAGTTCCCCTCAAACTTATGTCCTAATTGAACCCAAATTGGACAGGATTCGACGAATACTCTCATTCGCACGTGAATTTGGGTCTGACAGGAGACCATCATTAACGAGAGATTCAGATGGATTCAGCTGAGGAAAGCAAAGTATTTGTCGGAAAAACCAAGCGTTATCATTGGTTTTCAAAATGTTAGTGGTGTATTGTGGCGCGCACGCAACACTTGCGACCTGCATGGTAAACGAGGTGTCACCGTAGCTGTGATACAGCTATACGTGTGTTTGGGGGAGGGGGCAGATTCTGAGTATCATTGACTCGTAGCCTTTTGTCCGGAGCATGCTTTGTCGGCACTGTCGCTAAGCAGAGCCTTGTGCACCTGTGCGAAGCAGTCCAAAAAGCTATTCGACTCTTGAATAATGTAGTAGGAAGATAAAGGTTGTGAGATGTTGACATTTCGCGTTTATCTCTTCAGTTGTAATCCTAAAAACCACAAATTTTACATCATAAACAGAAATGGATAGCCTTGAAAAATTGGGACGTATGTTGGACGAATCAGGTCTAGTTCTTGAGCCCAAGGCAAACTGGGTCGTTATTGGCTGCTCAACATGGTCGCACTGCAAACTACCAATTTCCAATTGATATTCTGGAGTAAAATTCTGGTCGCTCTACTCTGGCCGACCCTGGGATAAAATGTTTGGTGATCCCTACTGGAGGTTCGTCAGGTGCGCACTGTTGATGTTCTCCAATAAAGATACTACATTGCTGTACAGTGCTTCTCTGTCTCTTTCACCATAGATTGACCTCACTTGCAGGACGGAATATCCATTAAAAAGGCTTCCTTTAGCCGGGTGGCATCCAAGTGCCATAGCCCCATTCACTCTTTTCTATCGACGAACAACGCACACTCAAAACCCCTCAGATAAACCGCTCAAGTTCAGTTTACCTCGATTCACCTTTTAGTTCACACAGATTGGATTTAGCGAACTGCATTCACTTGTATATTCACTTGGTTTCAGCGGGAAACTCAAGTGAGTCCAGTTGAATCTCTCGTTTACGATGGATAGTCCGCTTCATTTGAATATGTTGCACCAAACCGTTTCATGTATCAGTTGGTATGATATTCGAGATATCGCAATACGTTGTTGTCTAGACGTAGCACACTGCTCATAAGGTTGTCGAAGAGTTTTCAGCAACCGTCTAACGGCTTAATCAATTGCATATTGAGAAAAGGTTTCCATTTTCTCGAGTTCGACGAATTGGTGATGAGTTGTTTGCAATCCAACTGCCAAGCTCGGTGAACAGAGCAGCGCAAACAAGCAGCGCACCCGAGCTACCTGTATTCCACAACATCGCAAGTCAGTTGTGTGTTAGAACTTCCAATAAAACTGCAGAACTATTTGATTGGTCGTAGAAGAGAAACGACGGCGAATATCCCCCTCCATCATCCTGTTGTCCTCATTTCCGTCCACCTCTGATCTACTGTCCTCTCCTGCAGCCTACCATCCATCCAAGTGTGTATCTTCCGCCTGAAAAAAAAGTCGGAGTCTCAGGTTGACTTCGTCATAGAAGAAGCCCTGATTCTGGAACTTCACGAAAACTGGGAGGCAAATCTCAAATTTCATGCGGTAGTTTTCAAAACTGAAGACTGTGAATGAGCTTGTATTGATTTTACAAGAAGTACGGATTTTGAGCGTGAAGAGGGACGCTTGATTAGCCAGGCGGTGTCCGTCCAGTTTCACTGCTGAATCATCCAGGAAACACTGATCTGACGGCGAGCAGTGGCAAGGTGTATGACCGAATTTCGTTGGTAGCGCAGAGCTGACGACTCTAATGTACTGATGAAGACTACGCAGATTCTTGCAGCTACAAACTAAGAGTCGGAATAGATCTCGGTAATGTAATGCTTGACCTCGCGATAATTTTCAGCCAAATAAACTGCCTGATAAAACCACTTCTGTATTCGGTCAGGAAACTGTTCTCGATCACGTGATAGCCAATGCACCAGCAGTGATCACATGACCGTTCAGTTGAAAAGAAAATTGGTCGCGCACACAAAGCCAGGTGACGAAACGTGTGCTGGGGGTAGAGACCGGACTATGACGGAGAGCCTACAGGACCCTGATAGATGTTGTCCATTATCCAGACTATTTTTATCAATTGGGCATGGACTTAAATCGATGTCGAAAGTGGACGGATGCCTGGGGCAGATAGACACGTGCCTCATTGGAGCGGTCGTTCCGGCAACTGGGGCGGAAGAGAACTACCTATGGGCAGGCAACAAAGAATGTCCGCATAAATGACGTGAAATTTGTCTTATCGTGGGATGGACGAATCTTCAAGCCGGTGTAAGAGAATGACACAATGCGTTTCAGAGCACTGTTGTACACTAGACATGAGGAAGTGAGTGGTAGTGCCTGGCAGCTTTGGGATGAAGTATCTACTCAAGGGAGATAACAACAGCGCGATGGAAAGCCAAAAACGAGCATAATACTACGCTACTTATAAGGTCGCTGAAAACTCCTTCACAACCCAATGCCGGTTTTGGAGGAAAGCATAGCCGCCGAGTTTCCACCAGCCTTATGTTTCCATTGAAAAATGTCATGAACGAGCGACGCAGCTGGGATTTGGTTGAGTCTCCCGTTCATACCAAATTAATTGGCAAATGAGTGTACCTTGTCGAAAGTTTAACTTGTTTAATCGAATGATTCGTCCTCCAGCCGCGTTGTCGGAAACACATCCGATTGAAACGGACAAAATTGGCTTTTACCCGACTATAGGCCTTGGAACAGTGTTACTCAGTTCGGTTACATAGTGCTCCACTCAGTGGCATCCAGTCTGTTTCAGACAAGTAACGACTGAGCGACACTCCACTTTGCGATCAACTGCGATTTGATTCATAGTTTTTCGGAGCTCCGGAGATCCAGCCTGTTCGGCCGATTACGGGCTTTCCACTTTTGGCTAATTGATATTCCCTTCGTTTCGTTCTCCAGGTCCGAGGTTGCTTTTTACGCAGTCTGCACACCTGCTTGAATGCATACCACATTCGTGTTCACGTCCATTGTCCGAGGCGATCTTTCTACCGTCGCACCTACAGAAATGCGCATGGCTGTGTCCACAGTCGGCCAACACACACACACACACACACACTAGTACGTGTGGTAGACAGTTTCCAGGGCCTAAACTTATTTGTACCCAGATCAGTCTCGTTGGTACAGTTCTCCGCTGTCTCGACACGACTATTCTGGGTAGATCCTAGTAGACGAACGAAGCAATGAACTCGTGTTTCGATCTTCTCCCAAGAGGCATTTGAACTCCGGATCTCTGATAGGCGGATAAGCGTGTTAGCACCTCTTGTTCACCAGCGCACGCTGGATCAACCTGACTTATCATAATAGCTGAGTGAGTCAACAAGTTTACACTTTGAGTGTAAACTTTTGGTCCCTCAAATACATTCTGTTCAATGTACTGTCGTGGGACCAACCACCCTTTCAGTGTCTAGCTGCCATAAGACCCGAAGGAAGGCCGAGATTCTGCCAGTCTACCCAAGCCTAGACAGGAGCAAGAGAGATTGTGAGGTGGGTTTCGAATCCCCGATCAGGTCCATATCTCCAAAATCGCTTCTTCATAGGGTCGTCCAGCGGTAAGCCAACTCGTTTCACCATTGTCGTGTTGCTCACATCGAATACATCTTGGCACTACACCTGCTCTAGACGAACTATCTCCATCATTAGAATGGTAGCTATTTTCTGGAGTTTTTTGCTCCATGACTGCAGTTCCATCAGGTAGTGCGTTCTAACTCCTGGAGTTTTGTCACCTCCCACAACCCGAAAAAGTCCTACAAAAGCTGGCTGTAACTCGCAAATAAGTTGTTCCAAGAATTTTCGCACGAATTCCCCCGTATAACGGAGATTTAAGTGTCTCGTTCACGCAGATCTACTGGAACAGAATTGGTCCTATGGGTCGACCCCAAAACACCAATTCGGATTGAAGGAGCTCCGCAAAACAAATAAAATTCGTCGCCAGTAATTTCACTCGAGTGAAGTGAGTCCAAACCAAAGGGCCGAGAACACCGTGCAGCTATTTCATCGTTATTATAAATCGTCATCTCACGAATCGCCGCATACTTTGGAAACCATGACCCCTCTGCTAGCAGCCGTTCGACCACAGATGGGTGGTCGGCAATGTGATCAACTCCCACTTGGACAACACAGAGTGCCAGTCATCTTCCAGTCACAAAGGGTGTCTAAAGCTTCAGTTGGTAATTTATTTGATATTTCGACTGACATCTATTGAAAGGCAAGACATATCGGGCGGAAATTTACACTCCGTTGTTTCATGGTTCTATTTCCACCCGACTCTACAACCAACTGAAACCTATTGGAATGCAGTGGGGCCACTATAATCCACAAGGATCAGGAGTCTCCGAGAACTATTCTGGCTATAAATGACCCCTCCCACCAAAGGCCAGCCAGGTGGATGCTAGGCATTTCAGACCCTCCCAATGAAAGGCAGACACGACCTAAGGAGTTACAAGTCATTAGACAGGCAGGTAAACATCTCATATGCACGCAGTATTTAAAAACTCGGCATTGTCACACTTCTCCGTTGAACTTTCCTGGATATTCATTGACTGTTACACCATAGTAAACTAAAACTGCAAAGTAGTCCCACAAGTTCCGTAATAAACTGCACAGTTCATCAGATGCGGTGACGGAGCTTGGACACCAGGTCATAGACTACTCCATACTTCATAAGTAGTATACACCATCACATCAGTGCGGCTGGGGCATATCACTGTATAAAGGAGAGCCTTGAACACGCGTAATTTCCTGACCTAATTACGTGCTATAGTTAGTCGTACATGGTCAGACACTCAACTCATTCTTCTCTCATCAACGAGACAAGTCGATTTCCGATGCTTGCCGCATAGTTTATCTAATCTCCCTCCCCCATAGACTGCGTGCCAATTCACATGCGGTTGAGATGACATGCACATTGGTAGAACAGACTGGAGCTTAAACGAAAACGCCTCAGAACATTTGGCTCGTTATTTCGGTCAGGTGACCAGTCGACCAACCAATGGACTGTAAGTCGAAACCCGTAAACCTGCCTCATCGATCACATCTTATTCACTGGATACAGGACCGGCCACAGTACAGCGTTCAGAATTTTACTTCGAAATATCAATTGGAAATTGGTAGTTTGCAGTGCGACCATGTTGAGCAGCCAATAACGACCCAGTTTGCCTTGGGCTCAAGAACTAGACCTGATTCGTCCAACATACGTCCCAATTTTTCAAGGCTATCCATTTCTGTTTATGATGTAAAATTTGTGGTTTTTAGGATTACAACTGAAGAGATAAACGCGAAATGTCAACATCTCACAACCTTTATCTTCCTACTACATTATTCAAGAGTCGAATAGCTTTTTGGACTGCTTCGCACAGGTGCACAAGGCTCTGCTTAGCGACAGTGCCGACAAAGCATGCTCCGGACAAAAGGCTACGAGTCAATGATACTCAGAATCTGCCCCATCCCCCAAACACACGTATAGCTGTATCACAGCTACGGTGACACCTCGTTTACCATGCAGGTCGCAAGTGTTGCGTGCGCGCCACAATACACCACTAACATTTTGAAAACCAATGATAACGCTTGGTTTTTCCGACAAATACTTTGCTTTCCTCAGCTGAATCCATCTGAATCTCTCGTTAATGATGGTCTCCTGTCAGACCCAAATTCACGTGCGAATGAGAGTATTCGTCGAATCCTGTCCAATTGGGGTTCAACTAGGACATAAGTTTGAGGGGAACTCAGGAACTGAGCCTACCTGGTGAGCCTAAAGGAGGACGAAACCGGTTTTGAGCTGTCGAAGCGTTTTCAGCAACCTTATAAGTAGTGTGTTACTTCTTCCCTGTTTTATGGTTCCTAATACAAAATGGTTCGAGAGAGGGGAACACGTATAATTGGTTTCCCGGGCTTGTTTGATATGTCCAGTGGTAACCACATTTTCGATGCGCAGCTTGAATCATTTTGATGTGAAGTGACGTTTCCAGTGGGAACACTGCTGCTGAGGTTGCTCAGAACTATTTGATAGTAACTTTACGGGCAGTCTTGTTTCAAGGATCTATGCGATATCTCCAATATCGTACCAACTGAAACATGGGGTGGACTTTATGCAGCACATTCAGTTGAACAGTATCATCAGCGAGAGATTCAGTTGGGATGAGTCTCCCGTTAAATAACAAACAAACTGGCATACAAAGGAATACTTTCGTCTCGTCTTGAAACTATGGCATACTTAAAGGTCGGTCTTTTGAGCATCTGTGGGTGGGCATTCCACATTGTTGTACTGTAGATTGGCTGAATTCCGCAGTGAGCAAACAGTCTGTTCTGTTCAGCAGCATGAGGTAAAAGTCGAAACCTTCACAAAGCAGAGCTATTGAGACATCAGTGCGGGGGCTTTTCGCGCTTCAAACTCATGTGCCTTGCGCACAGTCACGCATAAGTCCCACACTTTGGTCTTACACCACTCGATGTAACCCTCACACTTCACGCCGTCATTGTTGCTTGACGTTAACAGATGTCGAATAGACTACAGAGGTCCCTTTTAAAAGAAATCATTCTACTTCCGGAACATGGAAATCCGCAAAACCAGAACAAACTTACACTTTGCGACCCTCGGGAGGATGATCTCACTTCTTGAACGTCGTCTTCCTCCTCATCCTCTTCCTCATCGTCACAAAGCATGCTCAGTTTTCGCAAAATTCCTTTACATCGGTCAGACCTTTGATGTTGCACAGGTGAACTTGTTTGGTGTGTCTCTTCTTTCGTCAGGACGTCTTCAGCAAACGCGTTCAACTCAGCCAGAACTTCTTCAAAGATAGAATTACGGCGTGGTGCTGCTGCGGTAGTCTGACTCAGCGAGGAATCCGACTGACTCTGGTCTAGCATCATGCCGGAATGAGACCTTTCCGATTCTGTCCCAGTATCAGTGCCGATAAACCGCGGGTCATCCGCGTGACTGCGTATGTCCATTGCTGGACCGTCACTCTGAGGTGACAACTGTGTGTCTAGGGTACTCCATGATTTCTCGGAGGAGGGGCATTTCAGCGGATTCGATTCATTCACCTTCAGCATCCACGGTGGGGGAATCGTGTCACTTGAGCTAAATACCTTTAGTTGTTTTAGCTGTGTGGGGGAGAGGAAACAAGAAAGCAGGTTTCGTCAACAGGAGTTTATATATACATATATATATATATATATAATATATTCGTGTGTGTGTGTGTGCATACGGCATAAGAAGGAACTCGGTGGGTTTATCGAACGACAGCTGTGCTCAGTCACGCAAAATGAGGAAATTGATTAAAAGGGTAGGCAAAACATTCGATTGTTCTGAACCCGTTAAAACAAGGTGTTTGAGACCAAGTAATCATAAGATAACGAAGTATAGAAAAAAACTGTTCAGCTGTAACCCCCTTTCGGTGCCTAGCTGTCATACCACCCGAGGGAAGCACGAGGGCTGGGATACTGTCAGGTTGCCCAAGCCTAGACAGGGGAAGTCGAGAAGCAGAGCGGGTCGGGTTCGAACCACGGACCTTTCGGTCAGTAAATTCGCTATACGACTTTGAACGATTGATCAGCTTTTTAGAGGATTACACGAAAGAGAGAATGATGGTGTTGTTCTGTCCAGAGGAATTCACTGCGAACGAATAATCAGCTTTCAATAACTCGTCCAAATTGGAATCAGTAGAAGCTGTTGTAAAGATCAGAACCTTGGGGGACGCAACACTACCCCGTCAAAAGGTGGTATCCAAAGTATGTGAACAGATTTGCTCATGGACCGAACAGTTCCCGCAAGTTGTTCAGTCATTTTGGTCTGTGATTGTTCGCTACTTTGTTATTTGTTACAATCGAATAGGTCAACTTTCCAACCTGGTCCAACAGAATGCAACCAACATAAACAACTTTGGAACTTAACAAAAAATACCGAATAAGGGGGGGTCAAATCAATTCTCTAAACGTGTGTTTTCGTTTAGGCTAGGTAGATTTGGACCAGTTAGTTCAGGAACTAAAAAAATGGCTTACTTCTATGGTTGCTACTCAAATTAATCGGGTTTTCGTCCCAATCTGAGCGTTTTGTATCGATCGCATGGGGACAAGAGCGTGAAAATTGCCTGAAGATTTGTCGAATGCAGTCAGTTCCTGCGATCAGACACTATGCACAGAGGTACGGAGATACGCTGTTACGTCACGCCCTAGTTATGCTGTCAGTCGGATGGTTTAAGCATGCAGGGTAATCGTTTAGTTGTTAGAACCATTTCGGTGCCTAACTGCTATGCCACCCAAAGGTTGCACGGGGGCTGAGCTAATGCCAGGTTGCCCATGCCTAGACAGGGGAAGTCGAGTGACAGAGGTCGGGTAGACCAGCTTGTCACACTCCAGAAGTTGCACTGGTCAGGTCATGTTTCGTATGTCAGAGAGAGCTCGTATTCAAATCCGACCGAATTCAATGACTCACCATAGACCTCTCGTATGTTGAACACCTACAAGTTATGCCGCGGGAAAGAACGGCCCGTGACGAATCTCTTGGTTTGATTTGCAGAAAATGATATGTCAGGCCTTAGTTAATCCCATCCATCTACTGAAATGTTTGCCAACTATCGGACCCCCTGACTCCAACCTCTACGCAGATTTGGGGGCGAGATGGCTCAGTGGTAAGAGAGCAAATTCACTGACTGGATGGTCCGTGGTTCGAACCCGACCCCGGCCTTTTCGACTTTCTCTGTCTTGGCTTGGGCAACTTGGCAGTATCCCAGCCCTCGTGCTCCTTCTGATGGCACCGAAAAGGTGCTACAGCTGAACTATTTTTTTTTTGCAGATTTTTAACCAGATTCGATAATAGGATGATCCCAGGCGGAATGACATCAATACTGTGGTCTTATCAGGTGTGAAGAGGACGCCGGATGTGGGTGATGTGGTCAAACACGTGTACACCGACGAACTTGGGATTCAAATAAATACAGACTGGAAAGTCATGCCTTCAAGGTGCCCATGATGCGGTCTCGTTGCAGTTTAACCGACGAGGACCAGTCGAGGGAATACGCATGGACGTATATTTCAGAGGGCAGCAGGATCCGAGGAGAAGTCCGGGAACTAATCGGCGTCCCACGGATGGCAGGTTTGTGTCCGCAGACGGTCTTTGTTGGGGGGGAGGGGAGATGACCGCACTTTAAACGTACGAATACATCTTCTGCTGGCGAAGTGGGCCATTTGCTCCATCGTAGATGTTGTTCACTTTGATTCTATGTTACTTCTACGTGTCTCAGTCCCCCAATCCATGTCCAGCCGAGAGGAATTTCAATCACAGTCAACCAGATCATTCGAAATTTAAACATAACCTTTCATGCCTAGGCTGTGTAAAAGGGCGACCGGGCTGTATGTGTCACACTGAGTAGTGATGTGATCCCTCTGACTACGTCTGTCCAAATACCGATCACAACGCTGACCTGCTTTTTCTCAACTGCCTATGGCGCGTATCCAATAATTGGAGCAAAGGTGATCCAACTGATCGATACAACGCATTGACCGGCTAACGAGTAGAGCAATACTTATCGATCCGGCTGCGAAGTGAATGGAATATGTGGAAAGAGTAATCGGGGACAAAAAACGCACACACGGAGAGAGACAGGAGGAGGGGAGATAGAAGTTATCCTGCACGGCAGTTTGGCTGTGCAAATCTGTCTTGCCTCAGAAACAAGCAGATGGTGGGAAACACATGTTGTGAAAAAAAATTACATTTTATTTTTCGTTAAACAACAAAATATCGACAAATTGAAATAGTGCCGTACTCTCTGCGGGTATGAAGCGCGGACCAAATTGTAACTGAGAGTTACTCAAGTCATGCGTCACAGATCCATGAGACGTTATCTAAGATAAGCTACACGATTCTTATTTTCTGTAACAACAGAACCATAACTTTAGTAGCATCTGGGGGGATTTATAATCATCAAGGTGGGGAAATTCAACGAGAAATTCAAGAGTACATGATAATTTTTGACTAGCACCACTCGATGAGGTAAACTTAGGTGAAAAATTGTTGTACTTGTTTGCCGGTAGTCTGTGGTAGTCAACAAACAGTGTTTCTAGAACGAAGCAGATACCGCAGTGGTGTTGAACGGTCAACACAGTCTAAACTAGGACAGTTTTCATTGACGGTTGCTGACAGTGGTCTTCTTCGACAACGTATCCGGAGGTGAAGGCATGGTCTAGAGGATTTCGTCAAAGACGGTTTGCCAGAGCAACTCCTTTATCCAAATAAGAAAGTCGGAGAGCAACCTGAATGCCATGGATATCAAGCCAACGCCTGGTTTTCGCGCATGAAGCGAACCACAAAGCATCCTGGCTCACAAAAACAGGTAGATCCCTGTATCCAGTCGCTCTAGCTTCGATTGATTTTGAGACGACAACCTCATCCTCACTCAGCCTTGATGTCTAACCATATGTTTCGCACTGTATTCCTTGTTCCATTGGCGTTACCGTGGTACCCACCGACTTCCTTCAAAGTTGAGCAACCACACGTTTTAGCAAGCTGAATCAGCAACGGTTGTTCAGATATTCAATATCAAGCCTGACCTACTCTCCTGAAGACGTCCCGAGATTTGATACCCTACGTTCTTGTGCGAATATCTAGCTTCTTCATGATCAATATTAGCTGTCCGTTAGTGATCGACAAACAAGAAGTTTTTTCGAAGCGGTTTCTCTTACACTCAGGATCCTATTGAGAAGTCGCTTGTAAGCCGGACCGATTAAAGCTCAGTAAATTTTCAATCACTCTTTTCGCATCTTTGTTCAAAGCCCAAAATCGGCGGATGCTGTGTGTCCCTTTCTACACGGCGGAAAATGACGATAAAGCTGCCTCACATCATAGTGATTTCCACAAAAGCCACATGGTAATACTGACAAGTACAGACCGCCTCAGTTTGTCATTTGAGTGTAAGTCTTCGTGGGAAAGCCGCTTTGGCATGCGCATGTGTGCGATGATGTTCTTCTGTGGTGCACATGCAGTCGAAAAATATCACAAACGAGAGGTTTAGTTGAGTCTCCCGTGAAAACCAAGTGGTTAAGTTCGTGAGTTTAGTACAATTTGGGTTCAAGTAGAACATAAGGCTGATGGAAACTCGGGGATTAGGCCCAAGAAGGGCCAAAAAACCGGCGTGGGCTGTCAAAGAGTTTTCAGCAACCTTATGAGTAGTGTATTAGGACCAGTTAATGATTTGGTAATTCCGAAAACATGAACAACTAAGTAAGGGTGTGAGCGACTCTGGTCTAGCTCTAACTAGCATCTTTTTTGAAAGCGTCATGCAGGACATCCGGAAAAACTAGTCCCAATGGATGCTGGAAAACGATTTAATGAGCTTTCAGGAATCTCCGCAGTCTACCGCGAATTCACATTGAATAAACTGATTAGTTTGGAAAAGTCGGTCAGTCTTATTCTGATACGAAATCGAATTAGTGGTGCATGTTTGTGTGTTTTCGGAGATTTATTCGCAGCTTATTGTTACGCTTGCTATCTAACTGAGGTGGGTTCAGCTGTGATCTAAGAGCGTTACAGGTAACTTTCATGTCACTGCATGCAGTGCTCTCCTTCACTCTTTCTCCGCAGATTGATGATCTCATCACCACTAGTGTGCTATGTTTCAGACAGCAGCAAAAGTGAGCCCTGGCACACGTTGCAACGACAACCGGTACCGTGTGAAGTCATGAATATGGATTATTTTTGTCACGTGACACCGCCACAGTCATTTGTTTGAATTACCTGCCTAATTTTCCACATTTGTTTCCAGAACCTGAATCAGCGATATGCCGTGACATCGTCGTCGGTTTTTTTCACCATTGCGGTAATCACGTCAAGGCGTGTTAGTCTGATCTCAAGTGGTATATGAAGGACATTAGCATCACACCGACTAAATTCACGAGATGATTTCAAAATTGCTGTTTTGCAGCCCACAGCTTTGACCCACTACGAGGGGGGCCACCTCAGAGTCATGGCTGTAAGTCGCGTTAGTTCATACCCCTGTTCACAGAATCAAACTACTTCTCAGGGAGTTGGTTGCCGGGGCAACATACCCCCAAGACTTCGCTCCGTGGAGAGAATCGATCTTGGGAGGTCTACTGAAGACAGCAAGATGAAGTCACTTCATCGCTTGTCCAGGAGTGTTTTGAGGCACAGTGTAGGTTAGATCAATAGATACATAGGCTAATTTTGTAGCGTACCAAATGATTTCGCCTTGAATTTCATTCCACCTCTGAGAACAAGTGCTTCGGATACAGGACATCAGGTTGAGACCCAACCCATCCAAATGTGATTTGGCAATGCCGACCGAGATTCTCAGCTGCCATTTTTTTGGCAGGGCGAAGGAGTCGGTGCATGTTTGCAAAGCTCTTTTCAGATTTTTAAGCAATGTGACCGAACACTTCCGGACGCTGCAGTGGGCCCTGGGAAACCAATAAAGTCGTCCTTCACGCCACACAAAATGCACCCACAAACTTCTGGTGAGGAAGTCCAACCCACAGATTTCTGTGACGGAGGTGCATCCACCAATGGGCAAAAGCATATGTCGGATGCTATGAGTTATCCGACAGTCTGTCTGGGGGATTCGGCTAAAGTCTGATTCCAAACGAACAATGGCAACGAGAAATACACTAATTTGCAAATCAATTTGGTTTTGCGAGAGACACCTGGAACCCAGCTGAATCTCTCGTTTTTGGTGTTTCCAGGCAACTGAATGTGCTACACCAGGCCGCCTCATGTTCCATTGCCACGATATTCGAGATATCGCGACACATGTATATAAGTAATGCACTACTCATATCTACAATGGTGGTTCTGTTCCGTCATTCTCGGTGACTTTTCTGCTGCTTTGAAGAGATCAGTTGCTTGTACAAAGGCTACAGGATCCCCTTCGAACAAAGGCTGAGTGACACTCGGGACGTTAGATGTATCCCATCGTGAAGATGTCCTTCTCTAAACATGGTAGACTCGTCTCATCCCTGAAACTGTTTTGAAGTAGACGTGGCACTCGAATTCTACTGGACTTTGATAAAGAAAGCAAATTTCGTAGCGTTTTTGGGGAAAGAACAACTTGCGTTTCTCCGGGTTTGATAGCTATACGATCGGACCGGGGGATACCGGTTTGGAAAAGCTTCTTAGCTAGGATGAAACCTATATCCTGAATGTATTTTCGAAGCGAAAACAACAAATCAGACGAGAAACCCAACTGCGAATTGCCTGCCCAGCAATCGGTGGGTTTGTTGAATATTTCGAATGTTTATTTCCAAAGTCGGTCATCTAACCACTGTGAAGCACATGAATCGGGTTAGGGGAGATACATTTTTCTAACCCACGCTATATCTTGGACGAAAAGCTGAGTAGAGTCTGTGAAAGCACGAACATGGCGGGTTGCTGCTCCAAACTTTATGAACGCAGCTTTCAACCAAGAGGTTGAAAGAACAAAATACGAGTGTACTGGAAGCCGTTTAGAGGTGGTTTTGTGTCATGCTTCAAGGAATTTGATCGTTTGCATAAAAGCCCTGGTCGGCTTACTATGCCTCCACCCCCGGTAGCAGGTCTCCAGTTTGTTTCGCAGACGCTCTATAGCTTCGCACCAACGCCAAAAAGGGTGCAACCATCTCGTATTTATTCACCGCAAGACACTCCATATAAGGGCGTTTATTGTTGGATTCTGAGAGTTTTTCGTCAACTGGGGCTATTCCTCAAGGGGGATACAGCACGTTCGGTGGTCGCTTATTGAGAGGGACTACTGTGTAGGAGCCCTCATGTAGGGGGGTTGTATAATAAGACAAAATCTCGACACTAGGAGTTGGGTTTACAGCCACTCTGATGATAGGTGAAGGACGGTCCACCAAAAGCGACTGAAGAGTGTACGCCAATTCGCTACTGATCAATAGGTGCGTTTAGCCTTGCACGATTTGAGCCAATCAAAACTCTTGTCCGTTTTGCTTCATCGGACCGACGGAATGTCAAGGGACCGGAAATTATTTGCAAACCCAGACACACTGGATGTGACGAGTGTTTTAAGAGTGGTTTATTCTTTCCGTCTACCACCAAAGAGCCATCGACCAATTCACTAGCAGTGTCGCCTACTTTGCGAAAAAAAGGCAAGAAACTCAAGTAATTTGGGCCTCCTAATCACGCGCTACCTCCCGATGAGTGGGGTAGCTAGAGCAGTCTCGGTCTTATTCAGTCGTAAATTCGAGGGGTTTTTGTGCAACCTTATGAACAATGTGTTACGTCTAAACAACAAATTAGTATATCTGTTCCTGTAACTCTTGTGCACGATAGCATATATTCATCAAGAATGCACCACAAAGGATGAAGAAAGCGATGATGATGATGATGAGGATGATGATGAGGATGATGATGAGGATGATGATGAGGATGATGATGAGGATGATGATGATGATGAGGATGATGATGATGATGAGGATGATGATGATGATGAGGATGATGATGATGATGAGGATGATGATGAGGATGATGATGATGATGAGGATGATGATGATGATGAGGATGATGATGAGGATGATGATGAGGATGATGATGATGATGAGGATGATGATGATGATGAGGATGATGATGATGATGAGGATGATGATGAGGATGATGATGAGGATGATGATGATGATGAGGATGATGATGATGATGAGGATGATGATGAGGATGATGATGATGATGAGGATGATGATGATGATGAGGATGATGATGATGATGAGGATGATGATGATGATGAGGATGATGATGATGATGAGGATGATGATGATGATGAGGATGATGATGATGATGAGGATGATGATGATGATGAGGATGATGATGATGATGAGGATGATGATGATGATGAGGATGATGATGATGATGAGGATGATGATGATGATGAGGATGATGATGAGGATGATGATGATGATGAGGATGATGATGATGATGAGGATGATGATGAGGATGATGATGAGGATGATGATGAGGATGATGATGATGATGAGGATGATGATGAGGATGATGATGAGGATGATGATGATGATGAGGATGATGATGAGGATGATGATGAGGATGATGATGATGATGAGGATGATGATGATGATGAGGATGATGATGAGGATGATGATGAGGATGATGATGAGGATGATGATGAGGATGATGATGAGGATGATGATGATGATGAGGATGATGATGATGATGAGGATGATGATGAGGATGATGATGAGGATGATGATGAGGATGATGATGATGATGAGGATGATGATGAGGATGATGATGATGATGAGGATGATGATGAGGATGATGATGATGATGAGGATGATGATGATGATGAGGATGATGATGATGATGAGGATGATGATGATGATGAGGATGATGATGATGATGAGGATGATGATGATGATGAGGATGATGATGATGATGAGGATGATGATGAGGATGATGATGATGATGAGGATGATGATGATGATGAGGATGATGATGATGATGAGGATGATGATGATGATGAGGATGATGATGATGATGAGGATGATGATGATGATGAGGATGATGATGAGGATGATGATGATGATGAGGATGATGATGAGGATGATGATGAGGATGATGATGAGGATGATGATGAGGATGATGATGATGATGAGGATGATGATGAGGATGATGATGAGGATGATGATGAGGATGATGATGAGGATGATGATGATGATGAGGATGATGATGAGGATGATGATGAGGATGATGATGATGATGAGGATGATGATGAGGATGATGATGATGATGAGGATGATGATGATGATGAGGATGATGATGATGATGAGGATGATGATGATGATGAGGATGATGATGAGGATGATGATGAGGATGATGATGATGATGAGGATGATGATGATGATGAGGATGATGATGAGGATGATGATGAGGATGATGATGAGGATGATGATGATGATGAGGATGATGATGATGATGAGGATGATGATGATGATGAGGATGATGATGAGGATGATGATGATGATGAGGATGATGATGAGGATGATGATGAGGATGATGATGAGGATGATGATGAGGATGATGATGATGATGAGGATGATGATGATGATGAGGATGATGATGAGGATGATGATGATGATGAGGATGATGATGATGATGAGGATGATGATGAGGATGATGATGATGATGAGGATGATGATGAGGATGATGATGAGGATGATGATGATGATGAGGATGATGATGATGATGAGGATGATGATGAGGATGATGATGATGATGATGGAGGCAGTAAGACTTGGGGTTCTTTGAAAGGAGGGCAAAAATACCGGTTGGTAACATGTCTTTTTTAAGGAAGGATAAATAAACGCTTCACAGGAAAGTCATCGACAGAACCGGTTATCGGATTTCCAAGGTCGCTCAGACTACAAAAATGTAATTTGCGAGCCGCATGAAACGAAGGTGTAATGAGAATTTTCTCAGAAAAACTACGTCTGTGTGTCACGTGCCTGTAGACGTGGCTAGTTTCCACTATTATCTCAACGAAGCTCAACTTACAAACCAGGCGACAGTAAACAGCCACCTTGAGAAGCCGACCGATAAGTTTGTTTTGGGTGTTCGGTCATAACAATCGTGTATGGTAAACATGTTTGATCGCTGGTAAACAGTTGTTTGACTGAGTGCAACTAATTGCATGGCGGAAATGAAACATACTACTCAAAAGACTACTTGGTGATTCCTTCCTTTCGTGTAAAGCCTGCTAGCTCTATCGGTTTTAGGGATCAACTCAAGATATGCTTGTTAGACACTTTGTCACACAGACCCAAGATATTCGATATGGGAACTGTTATTTTCCAAAGCTGTGAACCGATGTGAGTTCTTCAGTGATGTGGATGGCTACACTGATGCTTCTCTCCGACATGTTCACTTTGCTAACAAAGCACCAGTCAGCTGAGAAGGTTTTTCGAAGGCTGTTGACAGAGTATTATTGATTTTTTGCTCAACTAGGCGGCACAATCAGCTCGACAGATCCTATCAGCTGAGTCGTTTTGATCAATCCACGAGAGAATGTGGAAAGGTTATAAGAGCTGAAATGGTTAGTATTGTCTGGAACTCAATAAATTTCGAGTCAATGCGGTGTTTGTCGCGTGTGAAGGGTAGTCAATCCAGGTGTAAGGAGACGAAAATGGTGGCTTCGTCACTTTACTCAAGGTATGTTGTTGTTCCTACTGATACTAGCTGCTTTCAGAGCAGGTTTGCAATGATCTCATGACCTCAAGTACCTTCTATAAATTAGAGTTCAACGAACTACTAATCACCTGGAAATTGCGGCCATCCGTTTTAATCCTAAAACAAAATTATCAGCTGAGCCCCTAGCTATACCATTGAATTAATTCACCTACAATTTGGACGAGACTGAAGGTCAGGCAAGCCAAGTCGATGTGAATCGATGGTGGTCGATCGATTGTGAACGATCGTACCGAGAAATGGTCGCCCTCACCTGACCACTACTGTTTTTTTTCATGGTGCCAGCACACGCAGGGCCAGACTTTGGATTCACTTGCCGATTAGGCGACAGTCTAATGTGTGTGTGTGTGTGCAAGGCAGAAATGATAGCCTGATAGACTTGCTTGTTTGGTAAACAAGTCTATCTAGATGCAACTGGGTTCGTTGGCTTGGTTGTAATACGCGGGGAACTATCAAGCCTCCGGTTTCTAATTATAGTAACAATAATATTCGTCCGGATAACACGGCCTGCCATGCCACCCGAAGGAAGTATGAGGGCATCTCCTGTCTCTTATGTGGAGCGAACAAAGACGTCCAGTTTTTCTACACTGGCATACTGATAGATTTATAAACCTGTGTGATCGCTAGAGCCGAGTCGTTTAGTTGTAGCGCTCCCCCCGAAGGTATGGCAACTATACATTTTACGGGGAGCACAAGGCTATCAAAGATAAAAAAGGAATGCTGGGGACAGACTTGGGCCACAAACCCGCAGCTCGTACTTCGGCAAGTTTTGGTTAACATCAGGACGATCATGTCATCACGTTTGACAGAAAGAGATTCTTGGACAAAATCGTCGCGCACAGACACACACACACACAATGCATGCATCCATTCAAAATTTCATGACTTTCCCCCTAGTTTGTCTGAATATTACTGACAAAACTTTGCATGCAGTTACTGGCTTATGAAAGGTACACTGTACGATTACGCCCAACTACAGGTCAAGATTGGTCAGTAGTCAAAGTGCCAACCTGTTGACCGGAAGGTTCGAGGTTCGAACTCAACTTCAGCCTCTCGACCGCTGCTGTCTTGGCACTATATCAGCCTTCGTGCTTCCTCCGGTTGGCATAGTGGCTAGGCACCGAAGGGGTGTTACAGCTGAACGATTTGAGTTTCCCAGGCTCAACTGCGGTCAAATGTGATCACAGCCTCTGTCGGTTGCCTCTGCGACAACGGAGGCACCTAGGGGACCCAAAATTCAAATACCACAGTTTCACAAGCACTGTAAGTCTATGGGTCAACGAATGGTACCGGCTTTGTTCTCAGCTAGTGCGGTTACCTTCACAAGCCCTAGGATTATTGCTTCGACAACTTGGTACTAGCCAGACCTCGTTACGTCTTTACGCAAGTCCCATAAACCTTGCGAACGGAATATTAGTAGCTGATGGAACGTCATCTGCTGTCAACCTCAAAGAACAACTCGACAGCAACATGTTTCGTTTATCGCTTGGACTAGATGAGCTGTAAACCTGGGGAATATACATTTTCTCATATCATCCCGATAAGGTTAGTCAACACAATCTGTGAGATGCATTTTCGGACCCCTTGGTAGTGACTTCCATCGAACCGAGAAGGTATAGCCTCTTGTCTGCAACAAGGCAGGGATAGGCGACGCCGTGAATCATAGCTCTCACGTACAAAAGCCACGCAAAACAAGTGCGGAGTAGACACGTTGAGGAAATACAACAATTTTATGCGGTGATAGGTTCGCCTGCCAGGTTTTCACTTCTATGAATGTCTGTGTGTGTTGTAGGGAGGTTTCTGGGATAAACCTGGTGAGGGGGGAATTTCCCAGAACCTAGCAATCGCACTACACAGTCACCACCGGGATATACTCATCTGTGGATCAACTGTCCTCAGAGTTCGCACCCAAAATACACTCGGTGATTTGCCAATCGTTCAGCTGTAGCACCCTTTCGGTACCTAGCTGCCATGCTGCCCGAAGGAAGCACGAGGGCTGGGATACTGCCAGGTTGCCCAAGCCTAGACAAAGGAAGTCGAGAGGCAGAGGCCGGGTTCGAACCACGGGCCTTCCGGTGAGTAGATTCGCTCTCTAACCACTTGAGCCATCTCGCCAATAGTATCGTCTCTTTCAATGTGAGCTTGAGACGATTCGGTGGCTAAAGCGCAAACTTACAAACGAGAAGGTTGCTGGTTCGAATCCAACCCAGGCATGTCGACTTCTCTGGTCTAGGCTTGGGCAACCGGGCAACCCCCGTGCTTTCTTCGGGTGGCATGGCAGTTAGGCAACGAGACGGTGTTATAGCTGGACGATTATCGTAGTATTTTTCATTATCAGTGATGTGAATTTCTGTGACTACACATCATGTTTTCCAAAATCAGTTAGAGTACTGATAAAAAGTCGTGTCAGTCAAACAACTCAAGGGGTGTGAAAAACTTCCCGGCATCTTCAACTGTGTCATAGTTTGTTGTACTCTTTGCATGTTCTGTGTGTGAAAACTTTGTGAAATTCAACCGGCATTGATCTCTAGAACTGCCGAAGAACTAGCACATTGATTTTGTTGGGCTGATGCCACCTAACCCACTGTTCTCGATGTGTTATCGACAGCCTGATTGGTTAATTCAAATATTACGTAACACTTGGTGGTTCCTCTGTGGATAGGTTCTGTTCGAGCATTCTGTAAAAAATCGAGAAATTAGAACTAGTTCTTTCATAGAACCCACACAACTCGGATTGTGTGATCCGACAACTGGTTCAGTGCGGGTGAGATGGCTCAAGTGGTTAGAGCACGAATTTACTGACCGGAAGGTCTGTGGTTCGAACCCGACCTCTGCCTCTCCACTTCCCCTGTCTAGGCTTGGGCAACCTGGCTTTATCTCAGCCTTCGTGCTTCCCTCATGTGGCATGGCAGCTAAGCACCAGAAGGGTGTTACAGCTCAACGATTGTTATAAGGGAAGAGGAACTTTTCGTTGGAAGTTCCTGGAGAGACATAGCTTGAAACCTGGCGGGAGCTTTGGTCAAAGAATTTGTGAATTCACTGTTGAAACAAATGCCTTCACCTCGTGACAATAATCTGCGCGGTGTAAATGACAGCGCCATGAATCCTACTCAGAAGAGGCGGGACACAATTTCGGGAATCGAGATGCAAAACGAGTTTATCCAAACACCGTGTTTCTCCTGTTCTGCTGTTTCCCAATCAATAGCTATCACCCTGATGTGCTGACCGGGCTTGAGTCTTGTAACGACCCACGAGCTAAACTCGCTGAAACTTCGTTCCTCAAGGAGGGTCAGAAGGGGGGGGACCAGACGAAGAATAACAGGTCTGCGTACTACCCTGTGCGGTAGGAATTTGAAAGCAGCGAAAGCATTTGCTCCACACAAGCAGCATGTCTATATTGATGAAAGCAGCGATACCGTCTTCTTTCGGGGAAGGACGGATTAGAAAACGTCAGTCCAGCGGGTGACCATGACCACTGACGCACCGTTCAATAGGGTAAAAATGCTTTCGAAACCGAACAGTTTGGTGCTGTGCGCAGTCGCATTAGCAGTCAAACTAAACCCTCGACGCAGGCAAGCTTCCCACGACCAATGGGTCAGACCATTGAGTCATCGGCTCCAGGCTGGGTCCCCTAAGAAAACCCTAACGCCTCCCGGGTCCGAGGATGAGTCAGAAGCTATGGGCAGCATCCCTCCCCGCATTGCCATGTTGGCCAGAATTTTGAGTCAAAGGCGTACCTCAAACAAATTCTTTCCTTCGGCCTGTGAACTAACATCTGACCACGTAGCAGCGGGTAGTCTCCTTAGTTTTCCAGCCTCAATTCCAATTAGGACACATTCCAACAGAATCCCGTCTGTAGCTCTGTGAGTTCACCGCCGATTACTAGCCCTCTGTCCGAGGATCTGTTCGACGTAGTCGCTTTTATCGTCCGTACCCTTTGTCACATGGGTGTCGGTCGCTCACATCCTTTGGAAATCGATGTGTGCTGTGTCTCCGAAACATTCATACAGCTGAATACGATTCAAGGCGGCACAGTTTATCTACACCGAACTCTCCGGGTGTCAGGTTATCCATGAGCGGTTCCGTGTGGTCCCATTGGTGTGGGCATTGTGTTGAGTGTGAAAGGCTGAAGACGCTCTGTTTCATTTCTCCTCAAATCAAATGTCATTTTTGTTAAAACGACGCTTAAAAAACGTCCTTCCTTCCGCCCACATGTTGGACACAGATGTTTCGCAACCGATCTTTCAACTTTGTTGATATCCCGCCCTCTGTTGAGGAAGACAGAAGAATGACTGTTCAGACGAGTGAATAAAGTCTACAAAGCTGGTGACCACCCACGGTTGACTCTTCGTTCTGCTTGTTATCCGATGACAGGACGATGAACCAGAAATGTCACTTCTACACCTTTCAGCTTGTGGATGTCTTTGGCCCGTATAGATGCTCAGACCTTAGAGCGTGTTTTTGTTCGTCACACACTGTAACGAGTACAGTGCTGGGACCAGCGTAACTGGAACATAGCTAAGACGCACGTCGAGTACAACCGGTTAGTTTCGCAACCTGGTGACAGTTGATGTGTAGAGTTTCACTCGTAAACCCAAAACAGGAAGAAACATATCCTGCGTTGCCACTACAGACGTCGTGACCACATCTCTACCATCAACAGTTGATGGACACAGAATAACGTTCATGCAGAACACAAGGTTGACAGAAACTGCGCCCACCTGCTCAGCCCCAAGAAAGGCGAAACCGGTTGTGGGCTGTCGAAGAGTTTTCAGCAACCTTGTGAGTAGTTTCCTTTACGTAAAAGGAATAAACTTTTTGTGAATCGAACCAAGAAGTGTCTTCTCATCAGATGATATCTTCAACTGTGGGATTTGCATTCCTCAATCTCTCCGAATTCCTTCGTGAAGGAGAGCTTCTTCTCCCCCCCCCAAGAACTCCTGTTCATCACCAAAGGTTGTACGAGGGCTGGGATACTGCCAAGGCGCCCACACCTAGACATGTCCATGTGGTTGCACATTTTGACCTGGTGCATGTTTTTTTTGAAAAAAAGACCTTCAAACTCGACGGAGGATTAAAACCAAACCTGTTTAGTCAGTTGATGTCAGTCGTCCGTTTGAAGTAACCGATAAAGTGCGCTGATCGAGGAACAGGCAAAAGATGAATGCCGGATAGGTGAATTTAACCGTAAGGGTTTGCGCGGGAGCAGCGAGTGAAGGTGATATATCCTTGCCAGTCAGTTACACACGTATGACGCAATGACTTGGCGACTTGTCAAAGCTCGAATGCCCATCTGTTGTCAACAGGGGAAAACACAACTTTCTACAATACCTGTGGATTGACAGTGGTTGTCCCCACAAACGTGGCGTGGTTCGCCCCTGGCTAGTTAGCCCCCAGTACTGACTGTATTCCAAGTTCATGGTCGAAAAATGACAATGATATCCAAATGCTGTTTCAAGCACAGAAACACGTCAAACTGGAAGAACCACATCGAAGGACGATCGGGTCACTCTTCTTCTTCTTCGTTGAAGTCATAGTTCTCGTGGTCGTTCGCTTTGAAGGCTTGTTCATGGAGTCATCAATGAGTTGTCGCGTTGAGTAATGTTCAACACAAAGGTGACCAATGAACGTGTGTCGTATTCGGTTGTTCCTCGAATGCTGTCAGAGCTGTGGGGTCCAAACGAGGTCTTGCAATCTAGGGATGCGGATTCACCCGATTTCTGTTTGACCAAAGATGACTCCACCCAAATCCAAACTAACACCTTCTTGCTTGAAGGTCCAAAGTTAGATGGACTTAGTACACTACTCATAAGGATGCTGAAAATTCTTCGACAGCCCACGACCGGTTTCGCCCTTCCGATTCGGGCGCATCAGGTAGGCGCAGTCCCCGAGTTTCCGTCAATCTTATGTTCTACTTGAACCCGAATTGGACTGATTTCGATAAATACACTCATTTGCAAATCAATTTGGTTTTTGCGAGAGACTCACCTGGAACCCAGCTGAATCTCCTGGTACAGCACATTAAGATGGATTTGTTTCCGTGATGTCTGACCACTTGTACACGGCCAAAACGAATAGGAAGATATAAGGACTATGAACTAGAAGGGCCTGGTGTAGATGCAAAGGAAACCCACGAGGATAAAGTCGCCAGTGGTCATCCAAGTGGTGCGTCTTTGTTCCCCAAATTGTGCTTGGATCACTGGCTGTTGTTTACGTCACGCTGTCTGTTTGCCGACCCGCAGTAACCTGTTGGTATAGCTAAACTATTTAAAGCATCAACTTTGGTCTTTCTGTTTAATCGTTTTTTTCCTTTTACCTCACTTCCAACTGTTCAAACATCGAACCAACACATCAGCCTAGACTATGTTACTTATCCCGAGCGAGGCCTTTATACCTTTCTTCCTGGAAAACTTCGGGGATGATAAGACATCCATCCAATGAGTGAAACTCCGGTCTGAGAGGTCGTCTCTCGTCAACACGTGTGACCACGTGAGGTGGACTCCGTGATTCAAGGATGAGTGGCGCTATATCCTGATTAACTGCGAGTTTATCACAATGCTGATCAGCCGCTTATGGTCGAACGCTCAAACTACTCACCGGGAGGTCGCGGGTTCGAGACCACCTGTACTTTCGTGAGGTTGGCACTGCTGATGATTCCCAGTAGGGAGGAAACGCCTGTACAGTGATTCGCGGCTTTTCAGAATAGATCAGCTTCACTTACAGGACAAAATCTCCATCAACCTCTTCCACCAACCGTTTCCTGTAGAACTCTCCCGAAAGCCAGGGAGGAGAGACTACTGCTCGTCATCCGACCATCAGCTAGCATTTTTAAGTTCTGATCCCTTTCTGTTCGTGGAAATTTAGACGACATGGTTTCCCTAGTGTCTTGTCTCCCAGTGTGATAACTATGCTCCATCGAAAACACATGCTCTTAACCCCATGTTATTGCTCCCAAAACAATCTGCCCAAGGCATGCTGACTTCGCATACGCGAACTCGGGTCAGATTGTCTCTCGAATGGGGAAGGACTGTCTAAGCCTTGGACTGTCGTGGGAACAAGTAGATCTCGGTCGAAAGGCAGTGAAACTATGGTCGCGTGGCAGGTGAATCACTAAATCCCTATGCGAAATGAGCCGTAACAACAGGAATTTAAAGGGAAGGCTTTGGGTTCGAATCCTGGTCAACATCCCGTAAGTCGCGTTTTTTTCCACCGTATATATATTCAAGTCTAGAACGCAGTTCTGCAGTCAAATTTGAATGTTGAACAGCCGTAATTATTTGCACCTTTCGTAATGGATAATGCCGGGCACAAGTTGAAACATGTAACAGCTGGTGTGGCGGGCGCTCCTAGAAACGCCTACCGAATCAAAGAGTTGTGCCCCTCCAACTGGGCGTGTAACCTTTCAAGAGCCATCTCGTTTCGTAACATTCAATGAGGGAGACGAGACGAATTCGGTCCAGTCACTGAGATAACCTACAAAAGCTTTCGAGCAACGGGCAGCTCGGATAAATTCCTTCTCTGATCAATATTGATCACTGACCTCACAGTTCAATTTTAATGAGTGAACGAGCCTAGTCACTAATTATCTAATTGCCAGCGTTCTGCTTAGGGATGTAGATATTCAATGGAAATGCAAAGAAAATTGGACCGGATTGTTGCATTCGAACCCCGCCAACTCTCACACGAATGGTCTGATCGATTCAACGATCGAGGATTGGGCCAGTCAAGCTTGTACGGCAGTGAAGCATCAGTGTCAACACTGATGTTGCTGTCTTTGATGATGATGATGATGCAGTCAAGCTGATTAGGACCTGCATTGTTCGTTATGATGCCTAAAATGTCGCGCCAGGTTCCTTTCGATAACGATCAATAATTCAAAATTTTTGATCGCAGTGGCAGTCGCACTGCCTACACATTATTTACAGCCTGATCTAAATGTTGTAGCAAATTGTTTTTTTCCCGCCATGATGACCATAAAAAAGAACTTGGAAATCAGACAAAACGTTATGACAACGAAGCATAACTGTAGCTTTAAAAACCTCAGTCCTCAGTGCTACGCTGTCGGTCTCTCTAGCCATGGCAAATATAGTCCAAAATTCGATTAAAAGCCTTTACTATGCGATATGCTAATCGAGATCAACTTACTACAAAGTTCCACGCGCGATGTCCACGTGTTCTACGGTAGACTGATGAAACTACGCACGGCTAGTCTAGGCTAGCAAAACCTACGCAATTTTGGCGCGCCGACCAAAGAATTTCGTGCGGCAGCCTATCGATCAAACTGATTGGCTAAATACGACAACAATGTCCTTGGGGCGGTTGGTCGATGGCCAGTGCGCGAGGTTTGGCCGTATCGGTTTGTTAACCATGGTTCCCATCTAGGCGGCGTGTCTGGCTCACATGCATTGCCCAGCTGCCATCACATCCACGTGCGAGTCTGCCACCATGGGAAGAGTTGCTATGCTAGGAGTGTGACATGGATACTGGGTTTGAGCAGTGTGTTTGCCTGTCCCACTCGTTTGTGTCAAGGTAACTGAGCTATGTCGCTCCCGTGGTTTAGCTGAACAGCGTTTCCGACAAAACGTACACGTTATGCAGTTATATTTTATATACTTTTTATGGTAACCGCGTAGTGGAAAGTATTAGGATTGACGTTTTGGTTGCCGTGGTCAGGGATTTCTACTTCCGTCTGACTGGTTAGCATCCGATTTGGATTGGCAGGCCAACAGTGGTCAAACCACAGGACACCTGTGTACAGTAGGCAGCCACGGACAATTCCCGCAGAGCCGAATGCTCGCAAGGCCCTGGTGCCGATTTACAGCCCAGGGAATGGGGTCGGCGGGCGGATGCGCGGAGGCCTGCTGCAACCTATCAGCCTGCTCAAACATGAATGCATACCAATGCGCACCGATACCGGTTACCTGTTTAGTGTCGAGATACAGACTGAAAACAGACGAACAATTGTTTTCCGAACTGCAGGTGATCTTCACACCTATCGACATCGCGTAGGGTGCTGTGTATCTGGAGTCCAATGATAGCAAGGGTTCGACGGTACGGTTCGGTCCGGTCCGCTTCGAAGGAAACCACCGAGAACGGATTAGTTGGACAATGTTTTCATGAATCATATTTAAGAGCAACGCTTCGACTAAAAATTGTCAACACAAGGCCAGTCTAGTTTCATCAATAGACTGGTTTGTTCAAACCAATCAGTGAAACACCCGGATGTTCCTGTGCCTCGCAGGCTCAAAGCCAATTTGTACTGCCCAATTTAGAAGCACGAAGTAGATTCAGAACTCTGAAAAATTCCTAGACTGCATGTCGGCGTGTCGTTGTGTACGCGTAGGCGAGAACACTAAAAAAGCGGCTGGATGCCGGTCGCTATCGTAATCGAACAAAGTTCAAAAAGATCGTCGACTTGTCCGTTGTAAATCAGTAAAAATTAGTAAACGGGAGGTCGCGAGTTCGAAGCTACCTGGAATTTCATGAGGTGCGCGTTGTTGACAATTTCCAATGAGGATGAGGCAGCTGTACGGTGCTCCGTAGCTTTTCAGCACAGATTCGCGTCAGTCACAGAATGATGCCTCAACTGAACCCATATCTGTACACTATTAATACAAGGAGTCCAGGAGGTACTTTTGAGCTTGGAAAGCATCGATTTATTGGTTTCCCTTCCAAATCCTAGATTTTCCACGCGTAGTCTCTTAGTAGCTGGGTAATGATCACCTGGGAACTCGCACACTATGGTCACCAACTTACCGTTTGAATCGTGGAGGGGCAATAATTTGAGTGACCATAAATTCAAAACACGAGGATCTGGATAGACGAACTTGAATGCGAAAAGGAGAACCACTGTTTCAGATGGCTATTTATATACCACTTACGCGAGTATACAACCATTTTTTGGACAGAAATCGTATTGTCTGGTTGATGTAAGAGCGCGATTATGGCGTCGTTTTTCTCATGTTTACGTGCTTCACCTCTCTTTTAGTGGTTTAATAAAGTGATTCTCGTCAGTGACACTCTACAAAGAGGTAATACAGCCCTTGGACAATTTACAACAGCATTGCTAATCGGTCACGGCCTCAGACGTAGTCCTATTCTTCGCTGAAGATAGTTCAGTCGTTCAGCTGTAGCACCTTTTCGGTGCCTAGCTGCCATGCCACCCGAGGAAAGCACGAGGGCTGGGATACTGCCAGGTTGTCCAAGTCTAGACAGGAAAAGTCGAGAGGCAGAGGTCGGGTTCGGACCACGGACTTTCCGATTAGTAAAATCGCGCTCTAACCACTTGGGCAATCTCGCCCAGTTCAACCTCAGGTTACCGCAACAGTCCTCCAAGAATGACCATCAAGGGCCTGGGGACTGGATTAGACATTAAGTAGTTGCTGACGCAGATTGACGCAGAATAGTCGTCCCTTTCTGAAGGCCTCTATGGAAGAAAGATTTCTCCTGTTGGACTTATGGTACTTCGAGACAACTCAGAGTGCGTGTGACCTTCAGATTAGTCACTCGGTTTCAGGTGGCATGATCCTTTAGCTTGCAATCATCGATGTCCTCTCCATTTCTGAACTTAGTTCATCAATCATACATTCAACCGGTGAGGTGGATATGGGCACCTCACGAAGGCTTCCACTACTGATGACCCCTGGTCTATGCTGAGGGTACGAATGGTCGAACCAGGTTCGTTGTAACTAGTTCAGAATTGAGTCATCAGGAATACACAGTGGGCAACGCGGTCTCTAACAACAAGCTACTCTGGCAAAAGACTGCTCCTCAAATAAAGACATCTAATCAAGGTCTTGAAAGGTTCAGTTTGGAATAAATGTCTTTAACAGACTATCCACAATTCGGATAGCCAGTCGTGCTAGGCTACTGAGCCACTGGTTCCGGGCAGGGTCCCCCTCAGAGCGTTATCTGATAGTTCTGGGATTAGCTTGCCTCAAGAGTCAAAGACCCAGAGTCCGACGCATCAGCCGACTCCTCTTCTTCGACCCAGATGAGAGAGAAGTATCTTCTCGCCCCTACAGTCATTAGTCCACGAACCTTTGTCACAAGCCCTTTAGCTGAACGTTCATCGCTTGACCGCTGTTTCCTGTCTAAACTTTTCCCAGCAGAAAAATCAAAATAAACCCATAATAACTTCCGCATTACAGTTTCTGGCGTCAGTCCGTGTCGAGTTGGACAACAGGCAACTGTTGCCCGGACTCCGCACTGGCTTTCCGGTGATGTATGCGGTGCCTCAGCCCTTCGCAGTGCCTCTTAAAAACTCCAAACTGCCCAGACCGAACACCGATTTTCAGGTGTTTTTTTTTATTCTGAATTGATGCCTAGTCGTATCTGATGAGATGCTCGGTGCTTAGAGTGCGAATTTATTGACCGGAAGCTGGTCCGTGGTTCGAACCCGACCTGCTCTGCCTCTCGACTTCCCCTGTCTAGGCTTGGGCAACGGGGCAGTATCCCAGCCCTCATGCTTCCTCCGGGTGGCATGGCAGTTCGGCACCGAAAGGATGCTACAGTTGGACGACTTTTTTCTTTCCTGGTCGTAACTATGCCGCTGTAATTGCACTCAGACTCAGGATGAGAAGCGCTTCACGTAGTTTAGTTTACTGTCTCGTTAAACGCTTTTCGATATGACAGATGGTGTTTACCTGTTATGTTATCATAGGCCCCGAAAGAAGGTAGCTGAGGAGATGATGAAAATGACTCAACCCTAAAAGCTGCTCTTGGACTGGACTGGAAGCCATCTGCAATCATCTGAGTATTCCCACCTTCAGAGTTGGTAGGCTGGTGTATTTGTCTGCCAACTGGGACATAAATCCCAGTGGACTGGCAAACGATAAAATCACTCCTGGAATTCAGAAGGCATATGGGTGACGTTTTCCGGCCTCCTATATGTGTGATGCCAAGAATTGCTGGATTTCACCCTAAGCATTCAACACGTCTTATCAATCTGGTGAGCACATTGTAGAAGTAATGTTGGGGCAATGTCAGGTGGTTTTCATGAAAAGTAACTTGCCCACAACTCAGTCGGTCACACCATAAGGACGTTTGCCTCGCACAGCCCTCTTTTCCCAACCGTGTTCTGGTTGAAAATGACGTAGGGACGGCAAGTCCATGACGTGGCTTTGAAACAAGAAAGCCTTTACAAAGCAGTTCAGTTGCTTCCCCGGAAGACGAGACAAACCAACTGTAATTGACCCCGATAGAAATGGCGCCATTACATGGTCAATAGCAATAGCGTACCGAAGCTGTTGTTTTCTGTGCCCAACTCGCGTATTTCACGCTTTTTCGGAAAATAGAACAGATTAAATTCAGTGATTCCATTTGACCATCGTCTCATATGTGTAGTTGTCCTGTTTTCATTCTCCCAGTCCTCGGCGAGCTAAACCGCAGCAACTGCGATCACCATAACCTGGTCACAGTTTACGACTGGCCGACCTCTGGTTTCCTCGATTTAACGAAGATGTAGTCTGACATTCTTCTCGGTCGACACACTAAGTGGAAATGCTGACAAGTCATACCTTGGCCTGCATCTCAGTGTTTTAGGCTGTCGTCTTCAAAGTACAGTTCCTTCCGTCACAATCCATTGGTCATCAGTGGACAAAACTGGACGGTATGTACATGGATGATAGCCAGTTGCACTGTGACTCGGTTTGAGAAGTAGCAGACATGTTTATTCGCCTAGGCCCGCAAAAGACACGCGGTCGAAGCGCGCTCTAGCTTGAAGCTGTGCGTAGTGTATGTGGGACGTTGGCTGTAGTCTTCATAAGGACGATGTTATCCACAACGGAACACCTTTCAGTGCATAGACCGATTTGTGAAGTGTACAGAGTACGAATGTGGTGGACGAGCACGGAATCAATCAAGAACAAAAAGGTCGTTCGCTTTACTCCTCTTCAAGCCAGTTGCATTCAGACAAGCACGGCTTTCAAATGCATTTCTAACACAGGGAAGCTGAATACGAGAATTTATCCGTGTAACCTCGTTCTCTCATAGGTTTGTGAACAGCAACAGGCTCAACAACAAGTTCGCTATTCTGGGCAGAATAACCAGTATAGATGTATCCTCATGTCACCTGCGAGGTTAGCCGCTGTTCTGGGCAGAATAACCAGTATGGATGTATCCTCATGTCACCTGCGAGGTTAGAGCAATTCGTCCTCAGCGTCGGGAATGGCCACTTTCGACCAGAAGGCCTGGTCGCAGAAGCATTTTTCCACATTTTGCTTTCAGCTCAATGTGGGTTCGTCGTAAATCTCAGCCTCCAGAACAGATTGCGCAGTATAACCGTTTTTCCGATCTCCTCCGAAGAGTGAATTTGGTTTGTTAACGTATCATCAAAATTTGAAAACCCCAAGCTGTAAGAAAGTTAGAATGATGTGAATCGATCGCGCGATCAGCTGATTATGCGAAGAACTACTGCGTGCTGGTTTGGTTGTGAGGATCCGCCTGCGATGTTTGGAGTGGCAGCTAAAAAAATCAATAGTTTAGCCATATCAGTCCCGGGTTGGTGAAATCGTCGTCGATACGTGTGACACCTAGTCGCAGGATGCTTCCAATTAAGGCCCTAGCAAATAAATTTCTCACAGATACTACACACGATCGGAATGAAATTCAGTGTGAAGCGGGGGGGGGGGGGCTCAACAGGAATACCGGAGGAATCTTTAGTAAAATTCATTGTAATCTCTGAAACTGTGACAACGCATTCTTGGTATTACATCGTCACTTTAATTTCAAATTTAGCCACCAAAATTTCAAACATCGTTCGGATAATCTAACCGGAAGTAAAATTATTTCTAATTGCCGTCACCTGAAATTTGGGCTACTTTTCAATGTAGATAACAGACAGATGTCGCTCTGACCTTCAAGGTCGAGATAGAACAGACGGAGATAGACAGCCTACTTGAAGTTATTGTGGAAGGGATTTCACCTGAAATCAAAAAAACGACACAGATCCGAAGATTTTGTTCAGAACAGTGGTTATGAGTCTTAGGGAGGGGGTCAATGGGAAAGGCGTGAATGATCAGAGGACAAATTCCAAACCAGTGATGACGCGAGGACTCTACGGATGTAAAGAAAGGGTGTACATAACAAATAAGTTTACCACGTGTTTGAGAATCACCGGAAATGAAAGGGAGTATTGGGGATTTAGCAGTCGAACAGGGGCTACTCGAACCACTGGACCACGTCAAAGGCGAACTCAATCCCTTGCAGGAGAAGTTGAAGATCGTGTTTGTCTCTCCCGGAGGGATTGCTACACATCAAATGGAAAGACAGCATGGAAAAGGCCGGCACGACAAGGTTATGAGATAGAGCCACTCGTGTGTGTGTGTGTGTGTGTGTATGTTGGAGTGATTAATCCGATGATAACTTATCTTCCAGTGAAATTCGCATCGAATAGGAATACATCTCAGCCGTCAGTGAAACCCGTTAACTTTTCTTGTTAGAAGACCGCGGTTCACAAGCGGTCGATACCCCAATGAAAGTTGAACCCACCAAATAAATTCGTTTGCACACCAAGTAGGTTTTCACGGAAGACTCGGCTGAATCCCAACTGAAACCGTGTTGATGATACTCCTCGGCTGACTGTGCTATTCAAAGGCCATCTCATCTTCCAGTTGGTACGATATTCGAGACATCGAAGTGTAGTTTCTTGTATGAAACTGCCCACAAGTGTGCTAAAAACTCTTCGACAGCCCACGAACGGTTTCGCCTTTCTTCGGGTTCATCAGGTAGGTGTAGCCTCCGGCTTTCTCTCGACATCATATCCTGCTTCAGCAATTTGGGTTCAAGCAGAACATAAGACTGACAGAAACTCGGGGACTGCGCCTAGATGATGGGCCCGGGGAAGGGTGTAACCGGTAGTGGGCTGTTGAAGAGTTTTCAGCAACCTTGTGAGTAGTTTCGGTCGCGAACTCATCGGTTTGACGTATCCACATGGACAGAGAAAGTATATGTAGGAATGCGCAAATGTTCGATTTAATCGAGCCAGTAGCTAACAGTTCTTAAGAACATAAACGTATGTTATCAAAACCTGTCGACCCGAAGTTCTGGTATGTCGCTTTCAACCACCTGAAGCAAACCTTGTGAGCGCAATCTTTATTCAAAGTGTCGTAGAATAGGTTGTTTTCACAATGTTTACCGGGTAGCCATTCCTAGGTGGGCATCGATCACGACAATTCACCTCAATCAAGTTTGTCGCACGCATTTACGCTCCTACGCTCAAAACTACGCGTAGCGTGCAGCTAGATGACGGCAGCTTCTAAGTCAACCGTAGTTCTGTGGACCTAGCCTGATGGGATGTAAATGACCGTGCACAGAATGAACGAAACTCAGTGAAAGGATGTTCCGAGCAAAAGTACGCCAAAAGGAAAAAACCAACGGCAAACAGATGGCACACCTCCAAAACTCCACTGCATGTCCCGGTCTCAGGAGCGTATGCGTTTGTGCAATTTAGTCCAGTTTGCATTTGTGGCGACTGTTTGAACAACAAGCCGATAGAAAAACTAGGTCCAGCAAAACCAAAAACTATTGTTTCAACAGTCCGCTTGTTTCAGGCGCTTCTCTGGAAGAGATCAGTCCATGGATTGTGAATGAAACTGCCATTGATCTCTTCGGATATTTACAAATCGGTGTTGGTTGTCAACTACGTATTGTTTGATGATGAACTCAACCCAATTCATAGTTGGAACTGTCGATCCAGTCGCACACATCAGAGTTGTTTGGCACTCAACAGGCAAAAGATAAACAGGGTGAAATCTTGCAAAATAGCAAAATGCACATTGTAGATGTGTGCAAGTCATCAAGCTGTAGCTAGTGTTCAGCTTTGTGCTCCCTGGTGGCAAAGGCTTCATTCGATCAACCAAGCTGCTGATTCTTGTGAAATGCTTTTGGTGGCGGTGGCAAGCACACTGAATCCTGTCATCTGTGTCTTGAGAAAGTTTGGAAACTGTTGTGCGTGGTGTGTGCGTGTGTGTGTGGTTGTTCCTTCTGTCAAAGCTTAAACCCAGTTCCTGAAAATTACCGTTATTATATCCGCTCTACTGCGCTTTGCATATGATTCGTTAGAGAGTTAACCCGTTCCCAACTTGCAGAGGTTTTGATCAAATCGGTGACTGCGTTGCTTTTGAGAATGAATGAATGAATGAATGAATGAATGAATGAATGAATGAATGAATGAATGAATGAATGAATGAATGAATGAATGAATGAATGAATGAATGAATGAATGTGTGAATGATTTGCGTGTTTCTTGCACTCACACACTGAGACTTATCCTACTCGGAAATAATACGTGAGACGTGAAACGTCAAACCAAGCTTTTTAGTTTTAGGTTGAACCATGTTTCCTCCCCTTTTCATCATCGATTGTTTGGAATGCGGTTAATAGACCTCTGCGATGCAGTGTGCTCCATTCTGACATCACGGGTAAGAGGCATTTTATCAGAACGATGATCTGCACCATGAGCTCCCCTACTTTTCTAATGTTTTTGGTGTGTTTTATGGTGTTTTTTGAAGAACTTAGTTCGGTTTTCATAAAGGAAACTACTCACAAGGTTGCTGAAAACTCTTCGACAGCCCACGACCGGTTTCGCCCTTCCAGTTCGGGCGCACCAAGTAGGCGCAGTCCCCGAGTTTCCGTCAACCTTATGCTCTATTTGAACCCAAATTGGACTGACTTCGACAAATACACTCAGTTGCAAATCAGTTTGATCTTTACGGAAGACTCAACTGGATGTACTGCACAAAGGCCGCCTCATGTTTCAGTTGATACGATGTTCGAGATATCGAAGTATATTTTCATAAAAGAAACTATTGACAAGGTTGCTGAAAACTGTTCGACAGCCCACGATGAGTTTTCCTTGGTCCTAATATATCAAAGCATAAAAGAAAGAAACCTGGCGATTGATTCACAAGACCGTTTTTCATAGGACGAAACACCGATAGATTTCAAATCTAACCTCGTTAAAAATTCATTTTCAATGGCCTCAACTGTCGGAACCAAGGCGAATTGATCTGACGTGTCGAAATACTGCCCATGAGAGCTTCCAAGCGATCGATTATGCATTGGCCCATATTTGTGAACGTAACGTGCAGTTACGCTTTTCGATAAACTGTCTGACGCCACCTGAATACGAATTATCGATTCGTTAGCACACGGGGAAGAACAGAAAATGAAATGACCGTTTTACAGGCACCTGTCGGGTTCAGTGGTCTATCCACTCAAAGGTTAGGTTAACAACGACACAAAGAGTATACTAATGCGATGCCGAGTCAGCCCCCTGTTCGTTGTGAACGCACGTTTGCGCACAGTTATAAGATACGGTGTAACTACCCGACAATATCACCTTGAGACCGGTAGAATTCGTTTGCATTTGGTCGTTATTTACTTGGTAATTTATATTCAATTTGTTTTCGCTGAAAATACCATCCACGCACGTGATGAGTGGCTGAAATATATCCGTCAAAAAGAGACTGGACCTTCCCGTGATATGACGGTTTGCGTACCTCCGTGACCCATTGAGCTACACTGGGGATGTCCGCGTATCACTCACAGAGTTTCTCAGGTTGGTCAGTGGTTAGAGGTCTGAAGAACACAGTTGACTGGTCTTCCAGGTTGAACTTTCATGGCGACTTGTTCCGTATGTATTTCCCACCAAACACCACTGCCTTTCAGTCAAGCTTTTGAGCAAAAGCTTTGGTTGAGGACACTAGCGTTCTGACAGTATCCCATGAAGTGTACCTATACAAATAAGCTCAGACCACATTGACCGTCGCGTGGTGCCATCAGCCGGGTCACCTTACTTGCTGCATATGGCAGGGCGGGTAAGCGAAAACAAGCTACTGCTGACACCCCCTTCTTTCTTTTTCACATACTTTTGCTTCCCCCCTCCCCATCCCATCAGTAACTCTCCCCTTGGCCAAGCACTTAGGACTGATGACTCCGTTCGTCTTGCATCGGTTTTGCGTGCAACATCTGCTCGTCACATGGCGCCGACATCCTCAGGCATCTCCAAATCAATCTTCAAGTCTCGATGCCAAGTCTATCTGGCCATCTTCAATATCCGCATTCTGAAACCAGAAGATCAACAAGCTGCTGTTGCTCTCACACTGGACTCGCTTGGCATTGATGTGTGCTGTGTCTCGGAAACAAGAATTCAAGATGCAAGCTCAGTGGTTCAGCTAACTGCCCCATCACTTTCCACTCGATTCCGCACCTCTGGCGATCCAGAGGCTGCTGCGGCGGGATGTGCAGGGTTCTGTATCGCCCTAAGTCACCTGGCGGAGGGACCCTTGCTAGATTGGATACCCTTTAATAATCGCCTCTGTGCGGTTCGTCTGGCAACGCCTGTGAACGAGTCTCACAAGCGGGAAGTTGGTCGATATCTGTTGGTCTTGTCTGCTTACGCCCTGACGCCCTGAATGCCCTGTTGCGGAAAGCTAAAAGCTCAGATATCGTTGTGGGTACCGGAAATCTGAATGCACAAGTGGGCAGACTTGGCGCACCTCAGATTCAATTAGGGGTCGACATGGAGTGGACTCGGTATGTACGGATATTGGTAAACGATCGCTTCAGCTATGTGCCGACCGCAGGCTGTTTTCATGCAATAATAGCTTCCGAAATAGCCGAAGTCGTCTGGTTACATGGTGTCCTCCAACGGCATGACGACCACAAACTCAAATCGACCACATTGCCATCAGTTACCGATGGCGTGGATCAGTAACTGACTGCCGCTCCTTTTTTGAACATATTTGTCGCTTGGCAAGTGAGAGACTGGCAGATCCGAAGTCTCTTCCAGCTGCTCCACCACCAGACGTCAGTTCATACTTGGGTGGCCTCGCCACATCTTTTCACAGTGGTGGGAGTTTCACCTTTGACACGGCCCATTCAAGCACTGGATAGCAGACTGGCACTGCCTAAATCTGGGAGAAATATCACCGTTGGTCCGACGAATTATGAGACATCCAGTAAAAATCAGCGAAGCCATCAAGGATCAAAATGGAGTGACCATCTAGAATGAAGAAGAACGCCTCGACCGGTGGGTCGAGTACTTCGAACAACAATTGTCGTGGCCATCAGATGCCACTCATCTGGAGCCCACAGTTGGAGCAGACGGACGGTGAACGTGGAACCCCCTACGACCTCGGAGTTTTATGCCTGCATATGTTCTATCAGGCGCCACCGAGCTTCTGGTCCGGATGATTTCTCACCCGCATAGTTCAAAGATGGGGGTGAAGTCCTCTGTCAGCGCTTGTCCGATCTGTTTGCCTGAATTTGGGGAATGGAGACTAGCTCAGACAACTGGAGAGAGTCGGTGAGTGTTCGTTTTCAAAAAAGGGCTCGTAGTGAGTGTTTAACCATAGATGGATCAGTTTGACCCAGGTCGTAACGAGACTGTTGGCGTCACTTGTGCTTCGTCGCCTTACGGTGGCTCGTGAGGCACTGACTCGAGAGCAGCAAGCGGGATTACGGCCTGGTAGGGCTGCGTTGACCAAACCTTCACACTTCGTCAGGTGCTAGAACAACCCATACGTATAAGCGACCCACAGTTCTAGTATTCCTGGATTTCCAAGGCGCATTTGACTCGGTTGACCAGTCTGTTCCGGTTTGTGAACAGGATAAGCTCTCTGTATTTTCAGGCTTCGAAGAAGAGAATGCGCAAGTGTTTTTGGATGAAGACCTAAAGCCACCCCCTCCTTTGGTATGCACTTTGCACGCACAAGTGTAAGGTCATGCTCCTGGGCATCAGTCACTAAACACGCAACTTACAATCCAGGGAGAGACACTCGTTTCACGTACCTTGGAAGTTGTATTAGTTCTGATTGTAGTGTGACAGATGAGGTCAATGCACGAATCTCAAGGCTCGGGTCGCGTTTGCTAATCGGAGCACCTATGGTACGCGTGTTTCAGGCTACAGTGCGGGCTGTTTTGTTGTATGGCTGTGAGACTTGGCCTGTTCGAGCAGCGGAACTGAGACGTCTTCAGGTGTTCGATGTCACAGGACCGTAGCTCGCGTGGGTTGGTGTCGGCGTATCCGTGACGAGGAATCAGAAAGCGAGTTTTCGGTTGTGCAACTGGGACTTCTACTGAAGAATGTGTCCAGCACCAGAAACTGCGTTGATTAGGCCATGTGTTGCGCATGCCTAACCATCGTTTGCCGAAGAGAATGCTTTTTCCGTGCCCAATTCAGAGTGGCGGAAGCAGAGAGGTGGCCAACCCTTGACCTGGCAGAGGGCTATGAAAGAGATTACTAAACGTTTGGGTGCTGTCGGTTGAAAGCAGAGAGGTGGCCAACCCTTGACCTGGCAGAAGGGTATGAAAGAAATCACCGATGCAAGATATGGCTGCCAACCGGTCAGTAGCGAGCTTGTTGTCAGTTTCTATCCGGACTGCCTGAATGAGTGTTTGGAGGTGTAGGCACCTCGGAATGATTGTAGTAAGGCAGCAGTAAGTCCCCTCCCCGTCCACCTTTATTCTTTTCTTCATAATAAGGCCTCCAAATAAATCATGGTTGTACGGCAGCGAAGCATCGGTGTTGAACACGGCCATCATGCTGTCGATGATGATAATGGTGATGATGATGATGATCTCTCAGCTGGAAACGCGAATCCCCTTTTAGCGGACTTTCTCAGTCCGGTGTCCCTTTTCCGAACAAGTAGGATATCTCTTACTCTTACGAAGAAAGCGTGCTTACATCAGGGATAGCCCTATTCGCTAAGCAGTGCGCTGGTTTGCAGCCTCCAAGCTGCTTGCTCCCTACCTCCTTACTCGACAACCTACATTCGGCATGCAGTTGAACATAGAAACTACCAACCTGAGTTAAATCTCGTGATGTTGTTTTGCACCACGGAGTGGCAGTCTGGCAGTCTAAACTGACTAGAAAATCGACCCTGTTTTCTGCAATCGCCAGTTGGTTTTACGCACCTCGTTTTTTCAAAACATTTTTTATTTTGATGTTCTGTCGGTTGTGATCGATCTACCTCAGACAAGTCACTCTTTACCTGTGTGAAGCTGAGAAGCAAGGCTGGTGCACTGTATTGAGTTGCTCACACACGTTGCACAGGTGCTCTCTGGTACGAAATCCTCCGCTTCTGTGCGAACGCCTCAAGTGGACCCATCCAACTGAACTTTTAGAATAAAAAGTCATTGCATTAACATTCTCGGTTTGGTAAAGGCACTGGAGAGTTATTTTCCCTTTTTCCCATGTTCAAACACTTGGGGGTTGTAAAACCCATGTCCGGACAGAGATGCCATAGGCCGCTAGCAGTTTGGTTGCATGGCACACCAGTTAATAGCTAAGGCTGAATTTTGGTCAAGGCAGGTCAACTGATCAAAAATCACCAACCAAGGGGTCACATGACCGATTTTACTGTGACGGCCTCAACTACCCAGTCAGGACAAAACCATCATTATCCGCTGAACAACACTCTGTTGAGAGCCATCAATTAGACGGACTGGGTTAGGTTTATTACCGCCATTTACGTGGCACCTAAGACAGCCACACACAGCAGCAACATTGCGGCCAGACCATGTATATTGACGGTTGTCACGATAGGTGAAGGAAATCTAAACCTGTCGGAAAACATCAATAGCTGAATAGTAATCACAGTAATAACAATAATAATAATAATACAAACCAGGTAAGTATGGCTAAAACCTAAGTTGGGTCATTTACGGTCACCAAGAGTGCACGTATAGGTAGAGACACGTGCTTATCATTCAGCTGATAGATTGTTTTCACCTAAACCAAATGAGAGCCGTTCTGAATGACCTCAGGGATCAAATTAGCATATGTTTAGGATGGGAATGCTGGCAACTGCGAGAACGTGTGTGGTACGTATCAGTTAGTTGAGGGCTATGGGGCTTTGCAAAATTAAACTGTTTTCGTTCGCAACATGTTCGCAAGATGCCTCAAATGGTTGGAGCGCGAATTTGCTGACAGGAAGGTCCGTGGTTCGAACCCGACCTCTGCCTCTCAACTTCCCCTGTCTAGGCTTTGGCAACTTGGCAGTATCACAGACATCGTGCTTCCCTCGGGTGGCATGGCAGCTAGGCACCGAAAGGGTGTTACAGCTGAACACTTTTTTGAACTTTTTTGAGAACAGATCCGGTGGATTAGCTTAGTGAAATGCAATGTTGGCTTTTTGGCCGCATTTGGTCGTTTACTGGTACGCAGCACAGTCTGAGAGTTAAGACGAGTCCCTCTCATTCAAGTTCCCACAAATTTTCTGGAGTCATACATGAAACACTACTCTCATTCAAGTTCCCGCAAATTTTCTGGAGTCATACATGAAACACTCCAAGGACAGCGGCAGTCATGGCAGATCAAAACAACACCACCATTCAGTGATGGGTCACAATTCCTGTGCCTCACGTACTACGCATAACAAGTCGTTGTCTACTGAGACGTGCGTGGTTCTCTATGCTTCCGTAATGATATCGCAAACCACGAGGTGTGACTTGACTGGGTTGAATGAGGAGCTTGCTAAGAGTTCCGTTGCTGTTGGGGCGGGGTCCCGGTGACATTTAGCTCGAGACAGAGCAGGGCATGGCTGGTCGGTGGCCTCTATGGCATTCGTGCAGTCACTTTCTGTCCGGAGTGTACGAGTATACGGAGCCCCTCAGAATCGCTTGTCGCCTATCACTGACGATTGCTTTCTTTTTGTCACGTTAAAACTTTTTTCAAGAAACTCTGTGAATATATGTCAGCGAAGAGCGACGAGTATCAGCGCTGATGTTGCTGAGGCCTCAACTGAATAATTTTCATCCTCTGTGTGTGTGTGCGCGCATGCATTCTACTCGTTAATATTAGCGTGAAAACTGTGTTTACAGCTCATGATAATAACACGTTAAGGCGCCTGATTTCAATCGATTATGGAAGCCTCGAGGGAAGGAACGTAACAGATGTACATAATGAGATAAGATAGACGCGGTAGATATGAGTTGACCACCTATTCACGACCAAATCAGGGTGTGCTGGTCAGCCAAACTGCGAGATCGGAGGTCATGTGACGCCTGAGAGTTGCACTTCGGTCGCAGTGTGAGCTAATCACATCTGCATATGAATCTATTTCTACGTGCTGCCATGTCCGATGGAACAGATTTTCGCTCACAAGCACTCTCTACCAACGAATCGGTGCAAGTCACGTGACATCACGCCGTCGTAAGACTAGTCCAAAAAGTGATAGTGGACAGTGCATTCGAACTGCTCATGAAAAAAACGAGCGCACTCCTGATCAGCTCGACACCCCTATTACAAAAGTCGTATACAATCTAGTTTCGATTACATCTGGCTGGAGACTGGGGTTTCAGGTGACAAACGATCAAAATTATCAAATCACTTAACGAGGAACTTGTTTGAAATTAAAACTGCATTAGTTGATTCTCAATCGTGTGTGATTAGAACACATTTGACTCTTCCGTGGCCAAATGGGTTTCATTGTGTCTTGGTTACTTGGCTGTCTAATGGTAAGGAAACTCTTAGGCTTGGAGCAAGATAAACGGGACATGCGCGGGCATTTGGGTCCGCTCTGGGGGTTGAGCAAAAGTGATCCCTAGGGTGAAGAGAGCTCCTCCTTCCTGACCATTAAGATGCCATGAGAAGGCTTTCTTTACATCAGATCATCCAGAGTTGTTTGCTTCGTTTTCCGATAGTTTGTCAACAGAGTCAACTTCATTCGACTAGCTTTAAACTCCGGCCGAATTCGCAAAAATAAAGTGAAAATTACTCAGTACCGTGCTTATGGTTTACTTAGGGCCTAGTAGGTCTGCCGCATCCTCAGTTCCGGCAATCTTGGATTTCTTGCTGTTTGCTTCAGGCCTCTAATCGCTATCAGGAAGCTAAACCGGCGAATTGGTGTAACTATGGTGATGAGAGTAACAATCAGTGACGTGTGACACTCCAAGGGTCTCTCGTGTTGTTGTTCCACTGAGTTCGTAAGAAACACAACGAAACAGCTGTTTGTTATCCTGCCGTTTGTCAGCTGGCCAGTGATCAGCCCAGACCCATGCTATCCGTGTTTTTTCGGTTTTAATGGGTTTTTTTTATAAACATGGTGTTCCTATCCGATACTTAACAAGAACGAGAGGTCTTAGTGGTTAGAGTGCAAATTTGTTGTCCAGAAGGTCCTTGGTTCGAACCCGACCTCTGCATCTCGACTTCTTCTGTCTAGGCTTGGGCAACCTGGCAGTATCCCAGCCCTTGTACTCCCTTCAGGTGGCATGGCAGCTAGGCACCGAAATGGTGTTACAGCTGAACGGTTATCTTTTATTAAAGCGTCTAAGTTTTGCGTGCTTTTTCGCATCCATTTATTCTCCAGTTTCCGGTGAAGTCCCACTCAGCCATAACTTTGAAAATTACTTAACAAGAACGAGAGGTCTTAGTGGTTAGAGTGCAAATTTGTTGTCCAGAAGGTCCTTGGTTCGAACCCGACCTCTGCATCTCGACTTCTTCTGTCTAGGCTTGGGTAACCTGGCAGTATCCCAGCCCTTGTACTCCCTTCAGGTGGCATGGCAGCTAGGCACCGAAATGGTGTTACAGCTGAACGGTTATCTTTTATTAAAGCGTCTAAGTTTTGCGTGCTTTTTCGCATCCATTTATTCTCCAGTTTCCGGTGAAGTCCCACTCAGCCATAACTTTGAAAATGACGACAGTACCTCCCCTCAGGGTAGAGGCATTCGTATTTCAGACGGTCATGTGGTCGCACCACAGAGGGAGTCACTGCAAAGAGGTTCATCAGGTGGATGGATCACTTTGTTTCGACATAAATAAGAAAACAGAAACAGTGAAGCGAATCCATCCAGTGGTAGAGTACCGGTTGAGCAATCCTCGGATATGCCGAATTTCGTCTTCGTCCTTTTATTCTGAACTGCATCTGTTACGTAAGTGCTTGGCAGTGTCATAGCATACATTCACTGAGAGAGACTGAGTAGGATCTGTGTATAGGATATCATAAGGGGGCCACTTTTCCACTCGGACAGTCCCACGAGCCGTTGTTTCACTCACTTTGGGGAACACTCGTCTGCGCTTTGGTCTACACGCTGTTCCTTAGGGTTGACATAAGTGCTACCACGGCTGCTGCACTTGTCCACAACATTGGAAAAAACCTCGACCCTGGAAGAAAAATCCTGTACGTGGGAAGGCGGCTGGATATGGATGATTTTCGGCGGGCTGTAGTCTTGAACTTACGTAAGTAGTTGTAAGGTCGCTCTCGAATGGTATTCATTTCTCTTTTGCCCTGAGCTTAGTTATCCGGTGGAGTCTTACACGGCTGTGCACTCCGAAAACCTATCCTAAATGAGGGTCTTTGCGGAAATTCTCCTTCCTACTCTACATGGTTTTCTTTGCATGGATTCATCTGACTATGTGGAAAATTGTTTCCACAAGGTAGTGAGCGTGAAGCTCGAGAACCGCGTAAACTGTCCACTCCATAGGGATTCGCGATACATCGCTATTTTGAGAGTACTCTCTGGTCCCTTAGCCGACGTCATACCCAAAGATGGACATGCTACCCCTAGCTGAAGATAGCTCACTGGTTATGGCGCGAACTGTGGTTCAAATGCAAACCCGACTGCTTTTGTCTGGGCCTGGCAGTATCTCAGCTCTCATGCATCTTTCGAGCGACAACGCAGCTAGGCATCGAAAGCTTGATATAGCTGAACGACTTGAGTGAGTGAGTGAGTGAGTGAGTGAGTGAGTGAGTGAGTGAGTGAGTGAGTGAGTGAGTGAGTGAGTGAGTGAGTGAGTGAGTGAGTGAGTGAGTGAGTGAGTGAGTGAGTGAGTGAGTGAGTGAGTGAGTGAGTGAGTGAGTGAGTGAGTGAGTGAGTGAGTGAGTGAGTGAGTGAGTGAGTGAGTGAGTGAGTGAGTGAGTGAGTGAGTGAGTGAGTGAGTGAGTGAGTGAGTGAGTGAGTGAGTGAGTGAGTGAGTGAGTGAGTGAGTGAGTGAGTGAGTGAGTGAGTGAGTGAGTGAGTGAGTGAGTGAGTGAGTGAGTGAGTGAGTGAGTGAGTGAGTGAGTGAGTGAGTGAGTGAGTGATCTAGGCTTGAGTGAATCCAGTTCACGTGGGCACAACAACGATCGCATCGCTCGTAAACAAGGGTGGTCTGCGTCAGTACCGTCTGAAATTTGTGTTTCACCTATAAATAGGTAAATGCAGGTCCGAATAGTCTATCACACAGAAACTATCAGTTTAAATGCCATTCCCTCAGACGTTCTCCAAAAATAGACAACGTAAGGTATTTCAGGACAGCAGGATATTACGGCAGGATATAAAATCACACAGAAAGTCTACAGTCCCTATCGAGAAGAAAGTGGTGGAAGGCAACTCAACACCAATGGAACACAATGTTTTTGAAGCAGTGGATGGTGAATGATAGTCAGCGATCGATATGTCTCGTTTCAGGTAACGAAGAAGTTCGATTTGTTCCGAGTAACGAGATGGCAGAAAGCCGTAACCAAGGTGCATGTGTGACATTTCCTGCAAGTTCCAGCCGTGAAATGTCAGTTTCGGTTGGTGGATGGGTTTCATCATGGTTGTATCATGGTTGTACGTGGGCTGGGATACTGCCAGGGCGCCCACTCCTAGACAAGAGGACGATTAGGGTCCTCAACCAAAATCTTTGGCTCAAAAAAGCCTAACCGCAAGGCAGCAATGTTTGGCAGGAAATGCAAATGCACTACCATTTCTACGGAACAAGTTGCCACATGTTCCAACCCCCAACCTGGAGGACCAGGAGACTGTGTTCGTCAGACCTCTAGCCATTGACCAACCTGGTATGAGAGACTCTGTGAGTGTCGCAGGGACACTCCCCAGTATAGCTCAATGGGTCGCTGAGGTGCGCAAACCGCCACACCACGGTAAGGTCCAGTCTGTTCGTGACAGAGTGGGTTTAGGAGAACAGAGCTCACCAAAAACCGGAACAAGTTTGACGCTGCAGTTGTTGAACGTGTTTAAGCAGCTGACCTCTTCTATCTCGTCCGGAATCACTAGACTGGTCAACTTGACTCCCAACGAAGAATTTTTGAGGCGTTGTATCGTCTGAAACGTCAACCGAAGTGTATCCTATACATTCGGCTTAGGTGACGCGGGAAAAATGGCCGTATTCGATAGTACAAAAAGTCCCCGGTACTGTGAAGTACTCGCAGGATATTTTTTCGCACCTGCTTTCATGTCGCTTCCCCTGAGGTGAGTACCCGTGACTTTCGAATCAGCATTTTGGTCGGCTCAGTTACGTATAGTTGATCCTGCTCCACTCGTTGGCTGTGAATTCACATGAAAAATAGAGGGGGAGGGTCCTGGTGTATTGTTACGCGATCTACACAGGGCTGTTCACAACGTCATTGTCTATGTTGGAGGTTCGATAGCCGATCGTCTTCCACGGAATGAGGTTGGCGTTGATAAACATTCCTACGATAATGAGATTAGCTGGAGTGTGTGGTATCAAGAAGCCGGTGGTTGTGCTTAGTAAAACCGTAGATCGAGCAGAAAGTATTAAGAACCTTTCAACGAGGTGGTATGAAGCCCCAGCTGATATGCGGAGGGTTTCACTTTAACTGATTCCTATTGGAACAGTCACTTTGTATGAGAAAACGTCGGCGATATAGCAACACTGTGGAAGATACAGAGTGGAGCCCGATAGGTGCGGACTTGTTGGTCCATTCCCGAATTCCTCTCACCAGCTACAAGGCTCCGCCCAGAGGTAGTGCCCCATAGAAGCCAGTGAATCTAGCCTCCAGACTCTAACGAAAGTTCCCAGTGAAAACTGTGACAGTCACGGTCTTTTTGGAGGGAAGTGTGTGCAGTTTTGTACGCACAAAGGAGGTCTTTTAAAAATCATGCTGGGTCTATCCATTTGGCGCCAACGGATCTGAGGCGCATCGCCTACCTCCTCCACGTGACCAATCACTCCAAGTCCAACCGTAACATCGACTAGACAGAGCAAAGCACAAACACTGCCTTTAGATTCGTCCTCACATCATTCGGGCACTGGTCGGTTTTTGCGAAGCTTCTGGAATAGCAGTCATTCTCCCATAACCAACGTTCCTTATCAATTATCATTTGACCTAACTGGTCCGATATAGAACGGGACAGTAAAGTTCTCTTTTCTCCTAGCAGAACAAAAAAATTCATCAGCATGAGTCTTCAGGAGCAAAGATGGTCTTAGTCGTATCACATAAAATGCTGACCGACCTAGGCGCCCATTCCCGACTCCTTTCTCGGACGCTTAGTTAGAACTGACGACATTCCAATCCAAGCGCCAGAAAAACTAATTCAGTTTGTAATCAATTAGGAGATATTGATGTTTTCATGAGGCCTTAGTAAAGTTTTTTTCTAAATTATTGTATGGAGCCATCAGAAGTACATGTCCTACGAAACCCCAGGAAGATTCAAATCCTTCCGTTTGGTAGCGGCATTCGGTCAGCTACCATTTAGAAAGGATCCTCCATCCTTCAGTCACACGGTTCACGTCACGTGACCCGGTGTTGTCTGACTCCACCAGTGACGAAATCTCAGATAGGGGAGGTCAATGTGAATTCTAGAATTTTCTTCCTTTCTGAAGCGAAAAATTAGGAGAAATCTTCCACTCAGCTGATTTTGGAATTGCAATTATCCAAAATTGTAAGGCTCAGTTACTACTGAAGTCCACGAAGATATTACTTTATTGTACAACACGCAATAAAATTATCGGATTACGCGTGTTTCTCAGTGGAACGATTTTTGCTCAGCAAGCGATCAGTACACTCGGGAACCAACTACACAACCATGCTGTGCATTTTAAGATAGTGAGCTTCACTCTCGACTGAGTTGGTCACCTGATGAAGAAAGCCCACGCCAGTAAAGTGACTACGAGGAATGAGGAAAAACCGGTCGGTTTTCATAAGTTCATTGTCTGCGGATCCATGTGAGGACGTATGTACTCAGCTATAAGGCGGAATCACGAAGCAGCAATACTAAAGATGGCTATGGAGAGATGGCTCAAGTGGTTAGAGCGCGAATTTATTGACCGAAAGGTCCGTGGTTCGAACCCGACCTCTGCCTCTCGACTTTCCCTGTCTAGGCTTGGGCAACCTGGAAGTATCTCAGCCCTCATGTTTCCTTCTGGTGGCATGGCAGCTAGGTCCCGAAAGCGGGCTCCAGATGAACGATTTTTTAATATGGATTTTCCTAGGAAGAAACGCCAAGATTATCGTCGTCATCACCGTCATCTTAACAGCAGCACCAGAGGAACACCCGGTGCTTCATTGCCGTACAATCGTATCAATTTATAATGGAAAGAAAAGAAAACGGGACAGAAAGAGGGAACCAGGGCTAGCGTACTACAAACATCCGAGGTGTGTACACCTCCAGTACTCAGTCAGACAATCTGGATAGAAATGGGAAACATGAACGACACCGATATCGGTTGGTCGACATATCGTTCAGTCTCTCCAGCCAAGCACAGAAGGCTCACCTGGACCCGAGCATGAAGGCCGAACAGCACCAATGGCACCCAAGCTTCCCCCAACATACCTCATCCCGTTCTACCCTGTAGGGATAGGCAGATACAAACTTTTCCCGTTAATGGGAGGCATGCTGCTGCAGGGAGGTGGGAGGAACTAACGGTCCCGAACAACTTCCTGTAGTCGCTAAGGTGGATTAATCTCCAGAATGAAAAAAAAAACATAATAGTGACATTACTGTGCAGCGACCACTGAAGAAACCGGTCGCTTTTCGAGGTAAGGTAGATTCTGGGAATCCCGGCCCTTCTGTTAATGAAATCGTGTTTTACGAACACAATCAGGCTCGTTTTTTTTTTTTTTCACAGCGCGGGAGAAAAGTTGCCCAAACCTCCACTACAAAAAGGTGAGCTTTTCAACATGGCATAAGACTTGCATGAGTACTGTTGCAGCTCTGAACGCTACTCACCTCCCATTCCCCACCCGCTGTGACATCGTACTATCCCCTTGATTCATGAAGTCTTTACCACAAAACTGTAGATGCTGGACGATCTTCCGAAATGACTATCATACCTCGAATTGAACGTTTTAAATTTAGACTTGAGGAACAGCAATGTAATTAGGCCTTAAAGGATGAGGCCTTTTAGTCGAAAATTAAAAAAAGAAACTATTTCCAGGTGACAGTCTAAATTTTGTACGTTGAGCCTGTCCGGACTAATTTAGCTATTTGTGTTTCGACCAATGAACGAGCACCTGTCCGGATTAATTGAGCTATTTGTGTTTCGACCAATGAACGAGCAGCTAAGTCACGCGATGCCTCACGTGCATCCGGACGAGTTTCAGCAAGTCAATGAAATGGGCGAAAATCGAAACTGGCAACCGAAGCAGACCACTTACCATATAGGTATCGGAGGTATGACGCAACACCGGGGAATACCCACCACCTTCGAAATCGGGTGGAGAGAATGAAGGGTCCCTGAAGGCACTACGGGGTGTGTGTACAATCGGTCGGAACTCTTCAGCCTCGTAATCCTCGTCTGAGGCACGTGTGAATGGTAGTCCATTGTCCTCACTAGATTGGACTCGAGGTGGAAATGGGTCATCACGACGCGTCGGTGATATTGACGCTCCGTTTATGTAGGCCGGTCGGCCAGTCTGTGTATGGATATGTGTGTATACATTTGAATGTTGGATAGAGCGGGCTTCCCTGGTTGTGAATCGGGAAGCTCGTGGTGACCTGTCCAAATCTTCGTAACTAACACTTCGGAATTGTCGGCGTCTGGTGTGTGACGTGCTGTGTTCGTCCACCAACATAATAAGGCGACAATTGGGGTCAAGTAGAAACAACACAGGTAGCAATTGCAGTGGATCCTTTGGACCACGACAACGCTCACGACGAGAAGCCTCTCGTTTTAGTGTCTGACTGAAACCAGCTCGCCTGTGGCTTTCACGTGGTTGATTTGTCGAGGCGCTCAAAGCGACACGTGTGTGAAGCTGGCGTCCTTGTAGATCACAGTTAGCCAATCGTAAACCAGACAGATCTGACAGTTCGTTGTTCGTGTGCGTGGGTGGTCCACGTTGCACTTTCGGTCCACGTCTAAAGTGATCACTGGGTTTGCCAAGACAGGGTGGTAATAACATTACTGTTGCGTGTGATAGGCGATCAATCGGTACAGACACCATGAAACACCAACTGTAGACGACTGATCCGGGTATGTTTGTTGCAGGCGCTGAATACAAATGGCCGGACACCCATCCATTCAAATGCACACCAGGTCCCAGTTGTATCGGGGCTTCGTGAGGGCCCACAAGTGTATACGTCCGCGACTTGGTCGCCAGACTGAGCTGAACTGGATTGCTTCGATCTGTCCATAGTATTTTCCAATGACCTATGGCTTTGGGATGAACGGTCTCGATGAAAATCTTCTGCTGAGAACTTGGAGGGGTTAACAAAATTTCTTCAATCACAATCCGCTCACCATAGCGCAACACTTGTAGTTCACTCAAAATTATTCCCAGCGTTTTTAGCTGGGTATTAGTGGCGGGAACTCGGAGCCAGTAAGACACCGCACCATAGCTTTTATCGATCCACCACGACGATCCTGGCAAACGTTGGACAATTGACTCCAGGCTCGATATAACCGGGCTAAATGTGTCTGCTGGTTGCATCACCTGCGTAGAAGTAGTACGCGAGATTATAGTCGATTCACGCTGGCGTAAGCATAAAATAAACGTGTCATGAGTCGGAACGATACGAAATTAACGTACAGGCTTGGCAACCCGTCGACCGCTCGATGACTCAGATGTAAAATATCCGCGTGTGTGCTGATGTGCAACCCTTGGGCAGCACACCTGTTTTGTGAGTGTGCAGGTGTGGTCTTTCGTGCGCTAAAATTCGCACACGAGACGACTACCTTGATCTAGCGCGAACGAGAAATGAAACCAGTGACGAAGCCGTGGTCTCCCATTTGGTCGCTTATAACCAAGGGTTTGGTGATTGGCTTCATTATGTTGCGCAGACTGAGCAGCGTTATCCGGCACACCTGCCGAGGCTGTCCGTCGTCGTACCTTGTGCTGATTGGTTGGACGCATTACGACATGTCGTAATTGGCCAATGGGGGTTGACCTTCCCTAGCGTGGACGCGAAGCCCGTCCAAGTCTGGCAAATTTGCTGATCAAGTCATGCATGGAGTTTCAGACGAACAAATACTATCTGAAGTACATAGAGCCAATGTCGACAATATAGTTGTCTGTTTGACCAGGTGTCTGGAAAGGAAAGGCTAGAAAACGCGGACAAAAGATCGAGCAATAATACCCTTTTCCCAACACACGTTTGAAGTGGGCTGGGACGGGGACTGTCGGGATTGTCGTAAACCGTAAACATTCCGAAGGCGATGTGCTGCATCGATTACTGACAGTTTTGTTGGGATATACGACTAGGGCGACAGGACCAAAACAAACGACGAAAATGCTAAAGGTCATAGAGAAAATAGGCAAATAGCTAGCAGTGATTATTGCCATAGTAACCAACTTGTGTGTACGTAAAACAGCGTAGAGTAAGGACTTGAGAGAAGATGCGAATGTAACGAGTTCAGAAGAGCGGCAGCAGAGTTGTTGCAACCTATTGGCAAGATATAACAGAACGTCCGAAAATGGTCCTAATGACCACGTGGGTCGGTCTCGATAATTTATCACCCCGGAGAAGTGGATGATACTAAAACACAACCATCAAGATCCAGCAGCAGTGGCTGTTATCTTCGAGGTTTTGTTGTATCGCCATTACCGGGCAAAGAATGCGATAGGAACAATGGTGAAAAATTCTTTTCTAGCAAAAGCTCGGGGTTGAAAGCTCAGTCTCAACTGACCAAATATGGTCTGTGAACGGAAGAACTCTCATTGAGCGGGATGTTTTTCTTCTCCAGTTCTTCAGAGAATCTACATGTGCTAACAGGTAGAAATCCATTCAGGATAGCCTTTATAATTATACTTGGTTTCCTCGTGTAACTTATCTGACCATGTGTCTTGAAGGTCTTTGACAGACCACCGCAACCATCGGTACCTGTTTCGAAGACTTTTTGGGATGACCTGCTAATAAGGTTTCTGTCTCTAAACCTATAGTTGGCCACACACTTCCCTCTTCAAAAGAACAATCAAATTATACGTAATACAATATTAATAAGTCTTTTGAAAATTCTTCGACAACCCATGACCGGTTTCCCCCTTCTTGGAGATCATCAGCTAGGCGCAGTCCCCGAGTTTCCGTCAACCCTATGTTCTGCTTGAAACATTCAGCTGATCCAAAGTGAAACAATCCTGTGTATTCTAGACAAGGTCGTGCCGATAAGTCTGCACGGTGCTTGAGAGTTTGAGAACCAATGAGCTTTCTCAACCTACCTCACTGGTTCGGTTTTGCATCAAGTTCACTGGTGCCTGTCACATAAAACGGTTATTACGTCAGTGTTTCTCAACTTATCACGCAACGTTACCACTCCCACCGGCAAACTTTACTCATCCGAACAAAATATTCAGAATAACAAGAAAAGTACTTATGAGTAGTGAGTAAACTGGGTTGGTGCCAGGAAGGTCAGATTCATGAAGATTATCCCAGAATACCCGCAACCCACTGAGACCCTCAAACTCCACTAAACGCCGATCAGACAGCTTTGAATCAATGTCAAACAGTGCGCTTAAAAATACAACGTGAGGAGTTGTACTTGGCACTCACTCGCTTGTTCACAATAAAGCTGTTGTGTTCCTTGTCGGCGAGTCGTTTTTCCGGCACTAGACACTGGTGCAGTCATGGTTTATAACTGCAGCCTAGAAGGACAAGACAACAAACCTGAATAAGTAAACGAATTTTCTGGAATTCTGAATAAGTCATTTGGCTGAAAACCTCTGGTGCAGCACATTCAGTTGCTTGGAAACATCACAAACGGGAGATTCAGCTGGGTTCCAAGTGAGTCTCTCGGAAAACCAAATTGATTTGCAAATGAGTGTATTTATCGAAAACATTCAAATTACCTTAGGGAAGAAAACCTCTCCTTTTCAAACTATGATGATATTAACGAGACACAACTGAATCTCTCCTTCCTACTACGCTAAGGCTTAGCGTGCTGTACAAGCGATAGTCCATGTTTCCACTGGGATGATATTCAAATTATGGGGGCACATTCGTCGATATGACACTACTTACCAGTGAAAGAAAGAAGGCCCTCGCTGCGGAGTTGTCTATTTGAGAACACCAACTTAACAGTTACAGACTATTGAACAGGGGAGCAAAACTCTCATATGCATCTCGTTTACAAAACTGAATATCCACCTTCTCCTTGAACGCGTCTTCCTGAACTTCTCCGGATATTCATTGACTGTTACTCAAATGCAGGCAAATGCTACAAAGCAACTCCACCAATTCCGTAACAGATCTCCCTTTTCAAGAGACACTATGGGGATGTACGAGAAGACGTACTACTCACATGCCTCATCAGTAGTATCAACCGTTACACCAGCAGTGCCGTTTCAATGAAAATATCAACGAAAATCACTTGAGGAGCCAAATCCAGTGACGTGAATTTCTGGTTGAACGAGAAGTAGCGCTATATACTTTCCACTGCCGACAATCATCAGGAACCATGGTTAAAGTTCTCCCTGGCGATCAGTGAGACAGGCGATACTGGTGAAGTGTAAAGCACTCACCGGGTGCAGTTTGACTTGACTTGATACACGAAGCACAAACTGAAAACCTAAAAACTCTCCTATATCTGCAGATATCAAGGAATAAACACAAACGGGAGTAGAAAAGATGACGTTTGGGAATCAATATGCTCTTGATGATGGTAGGTTTCTCCCCAAAACTTTGAACCCCTTTGCTCCACTTCAGCATCAATATCCTCTGTCATGATAGTATACTGTAATTCATCTGTAAGTGACAGTGCTTTGGTGTTCTCCATTGTGGCAGAAAACTTTGTGAAGGGCGAGGAGTGGTGAGATTCACTCAGCAAAGTTAAAACAAGTGTGAGTTTGAATACGGGTTGCAGTAGCTGGTGGCATTTTCAGTTGTCCGATGAAGTTGAATTGCGTTTCGCCCCGTCGAATGATTGATGCGAGCCTGGACTAACAAGAATTGGGTGAGTAGGCAGAGGCAAAGTGCCATTTGGTTGGTGAGAGACAGTCGTGATTAGTACAAATGATGACAACACCCGCGGACCACAATCTTTCGTCATCAATATGATTGAAATAAACACAAGTTATCAAGAAGAAAGTCAAACTGTTCGTCTATATCCTTGAACGATGTGGCTGAGTCCATTGTTTTCGTCTCCGAAAACGGATTGTTACCGGAATTAGTAGTACTCGAACAGGGAGACTATTTCTTTGCATTCCACAGCGACTGTCACCTGCCGAACGGCAGAATCGGCCGCTCCAGGGAGGTCGGTCGCAATCAGGGTGACCAGCCTGGAGGTAGGAGCTACCAGTGTGGTAAACGACAAAGTTTGCTTGCTTTCTGTTATATCTGACTGTTGTTCCCATTCCAGTGCCTGGTGCCAGAAAAAAACTCACCGACACAACAACTGTATTCCAAACAAGCGAGTGCGTGCGAGTGAAAAAGTTACAACGCCCCCGCGCTATTTAAAGGGCACTATTTTTTGACGATGATCTAGGCTGTCTGATCGGCATTTAGTGAACACTCTGTCTGATAGGCGTTTAGTGAACATCCATCAACATCGATCGTGCTTCTATAAAATGCCTGAACGCTGATCATATTCGGTCGTGCTTCTGTGGCGTGCCTGAACACTCATCGGTCTTTGCTGAATTGATTGAATGATTGACTGGCCTGGATGCTTGCCGGCTTTCCTCTTGGGATTTTGGTGGAGTTTTAGGGTCCCAGTAGGTTCCGGGCCTCCTGGGGTTACTTTCAGGAATCTGACCTTCCTGATAAGTTCGTTATCAAAATTGTATCGTAACGAACCTCTTACAGTTTTGTGAATGCCTAGATCTTTTAAGTTCATCAGTCGATTAATATCGCAAAGAGTTGTTCTGCAATGGCACTGTTCAAGTTTTGTTCTTCAACCACTGAATTGATATCAGCACGTGGATTCTTCATGTCAAGGTGCGTGAAGAACTTAGTTACTGTGAGCATGTTGACTCGGACTCGAAATCGTCTGGGAGTTGATTCCCTTGTGTCCCAGGTTTGCTGGACCAGCAATCGTAGGTACAATTAATCTGATGTTTGAATAAGTCACTAATCTTTCTGTTGTTTAGTGTATTGTCGATGGTTGACGTGTGTTTAGAACACGTGAGGTGATACCGCAGGGCGCGTTTCAACCTGTTCGTAGCTTGTTAGTGAAATTCTGCGCAGGTGAAAGTGAGACTTGACGGAACTTAGATGTGTGCGCGTTATCACAGTGTGATCTATCGTACAGCGATACTCAGCTCAGCACTGAAATGCTGCATATGCTCGCGGCCTAGACAGGTTTACACAGAGTTGAGAGGATTAGACGAAATGCAGAGTTTTGTCGTTCATCTTGACACCTTCAGCCTACGCGGGATGGATTCATGGATAACACCCCATAGGGCCCAATGATAGATGAGGTAAAGTTGATAATCAACCAACCAACGATCGCTTGTATTCTGGGAGTGCGTGATCTCAAGCCTGTGGGACCGTAACTTGGTCTGGGTATCACCAACGTCGACGTTGAGCCTTACAGTTTTGGCAAGAGGGTCTTGCCGCGAAGTAGGTTTATTCTAAATCGACTGCGGCCTCAACCGAAGAGCCGAAGTCTATTTAAGGCTGAAAATGACGCATTTCGATACTTCTCTGCAACGGTTAGAGGAGAACAGAAGTTTCCAGCCCAATGAATTTGAGAAAATTCGTTTACTTATTCAGGTTTGTTGTCTTGTCCTTCTAGGCTGCAGTTATAAACCATGACTGCACCAGTGTCTAGTGCCGGAAAAAACGACTCGCCGACAAGGAACACAACAGCTTTATTGTGAACAAGCGAGTGAGTGCCAAGTACAACTCCCTCACGTTGTATTTTTAAGCGCACTGTTTGACATTGATCCAAAGCTGTCTAATCGGCGTTTAGTGGAGTTTGAGGGTCTCAGTGGGTTGCGGGTATTCTGGGATAATCTTCATGAATCTGACCTTCCTGGCACCAACCCAGTTTACTCACTACTCATAAGTACTTTTCTTGTTATTCTGAATATTTTGTTCGGATGAGTAAAGTTTGCCGGTGGGAGTGGGGTACACGTTGCGTGATAAGTTGAGAAACACTGACGTATTAACCGTTTTATGTGACAGGCACCAGTGAACTTGATGCAAAACCGAACCAGTGAGGTAGGTTGAGAAAGCTCATTGGTTCTCAAACTCTCAAGCACCGTGCAGACTTATCGGCACGACCTTGTCTAGAATACACAAGAATTGTTTCACTTTGGATCAGCTGAATGTTTCAAGCAGAACATAGGGTTGACGGAAACTCGTGGACTGTGCCTAGCTGATGAGCCCGAACTGGAAGGGCGAAACCTGTCGTGGGCTGTTGAAGAATTTTCAGCAATCTTGTGAGTAGTGCATTACGTATATACATGTATCGCGATATCTCAAATATCGTAGCAACTGGAACATGAGGCGGCCTGATGCAGCACATTCAGTTGCCTGAAAACATCACAAACGGGAGATTCAGCTGGGTTCCAGGTGAGTCTCTCGCAAAAACCAAATTGATATGCAAATGAGTGTATTTCTCGAAAACAGTCCAATTTGGGTTCAAGTAGAACATAAGGTTGACGGAAACTCGGGGACTGCGCCTATCTGATGAGCTCGAACTGGAAGGGCGAAACCGGTCGTGGGTTGTCGAAGAATTTTCAGCAACCCTATGAGTAGTGCACTGCGTATATGAATGTCACTTGCTTCAAATACAAGATCAAACGGATTCAGAATTGGTTTGAAAAGAGTTGCAGCCTGTGAGTTTGTAGGTCTCCCGGGCTGCGCGTTCCAATACATTAATCCCGGGCTCGATCGCTTGGTTTTCGGAGTTTATTTGAGAAAAATACTGAGACAAATGACAAACCTAGGTGTGTCTCACCTGCGTAATTACTGGAAGTTTTAACTTTCAACAGTCTTGGCACTGTGGTTCGCACAAATGAGACAAGTTAGCCGATGACCGACAAATTCTAATTAGAACGGACTGAAGGTTACTCACCTCGTCCACATTCGCGGAGCTAGACGGCACTTGACCACGTGATGTGTATTCCGTGAGTGAAGGATGCTATATCGCGTCTAATTGCGATCTACTCACTCAGCTGATCAGTCGCTCGTCACCGAAATGGTTAGTAAACTACTCATAAGGTTGCTGAAAAGTCTTGGACGTCCCAAATGAGTGTATTTATCAAAAGCCGTACAGTTCTTTCGGGATTGGCTTCAGTCACACGACGAAAAATCCATCCATCCTCATCTAGTACATTTCATGGTCCAGTAGACCAAAGGGTTGTGGGCTAGATCGTTTTTCTCCTAAACGGGGTAACTAACAACCAATGAGTGATATGCTAGCAGCAGGAGGCTCGCTGACTGTTCACAACTACAATGGTCCAAAAACTATGTTGACCAGACAATGCAATAACTCTTGTTCTAGTAACGAGGAAACAGCAGAAGACTTTGGGTTGGCAAGTTTATTGGCACGGAATTTTGCGCAGTTGTGGCCCTTGTGGAAGGGAACATCACGAAGGCGTTTGTCACCGACCTAAACAGACGCGTTAGGAAAGCTCAATACGACTGCAACTGCCAAAACTTTCGTAGGCTCCTGGTGCTTTAACCGTGGTGAGGTTGCTGCATGAAACACCAATATAAGTGCGCACGCACTGGCTTTAGTCCTGGACGGTATTCCTCGGTACGTCTTGTTTGTTGAGCAGTGCTCGATTAGGAAAAAGCTTTCGTAAGCAAGTATTTCTCAAAGAATTCACCTTTTAAAGCCTACTAGACCGTCCGAAGAGAAGCAAGAAAGATTATTTGGTCTCTCCTAGGAGGTAACCTCTCTTCAGTGGAAGGGGGAGTTCGAATCAAATCGTGGCTGGCTGAGAATGCTCTCTCTCTGGAACAATGTACTTCCCTGTGTCCCATACGTATTCATATATTTTTATGGCCAGTATGTGAAAGTATGGTGCTGACTACGACAACTGTTAAATTGGACCATGGTTCGGCGTAGAACGTAGGACGTACAAGTTTCGACGGCTGTTGGGTCCCACCGTTCATGAAAAATTACCATGTCTGTCTTTTCCATTAGAAAAAAACACCCTCTTGTGCCTGAATGCGTGCCCACAACAGGTCTGACCACTGCCGTGGCTGAGTATGATCAACCGGGCATGTCAGACGTCGGGGTTTGCCGCTATTGCACGTGACCTCGTGCTGACAGAAGGACTAGTTCAAATCGCGCTTTCAGAAGTCTCACGTGTTTTCCCACCTAATTGGCGAGGATTTTGCCTTTCTAAGTATCCAACACCAGTCACATGACTTTGAGATAGTGGTCGGACTTGTCAGAACTCCCCTTCTAGCAGTATAATTAATCTCACTTTTTGTGTATCTCGGGGATTCACAAAATATCGAAGGCTTAAAATGTCTTTAGAAGCTTAGATCTCTTCATATGTAAATTCACCCCAAACATTTCCGTTCGATTTAACAGTTAGTAGGGTGTCAGTTGCCAGTCGGTTCAATCAATAATCCTGAACAACTTTCGTAGGCTGTACAAGTGGACACCGTCATTTGCGGTCGAGTCGGCCTAGCTGATGTGCCAATAGGAAAAAAAACGAGGGTAGGCAGAAATGTGATGTGGACCTGAGCGATAATCCAATCAATACGGGAATGGTGACATTTTAACGAGCACGTACGGATCGTTCTGGTGAAGAATAGTCACCAGAGAGCAAGTAGTAGTCACACATGACACAATAGCAGTCGCCTATCGGAGCTTTCTTATAACAAATGCTTCCGATTCCGTCAGTATCCTTCTCCAATGAAAAGCATAGATCTCACCAACAAAGACCACCCCCGAACAAAGACAGGTACATGTAATAAGTTGGAAAACGCTTGGAATCGATTGGAGAAGTCATCGACACCAACTTCGAAATCTAGTCACTTGAAGTGACGAGGGTTTTGTGTTAGAAACGGAACGTTGCTCGGCAATAAACCTACCTTTTGCTTCTCAAGCTTTTCCGAAAAAAGACAGGCACTTTTGTTCTAGTAAAACTAACCATTTCGTTAATCTTAGTTAACTTCAATGACAACTCTTCTAGGCGTGCTGAATCATCATCATCATCATCATCATCATCATCATCATCATCATCATCATCATCAACATCGTCATCATGCACAGCATGACATCAGTGTTCAACACTGACGCTTCGCTGGTGTACAACCATGATTTATTTGAAAGCCTTATTGTGAAGAAAAGAATAAAGGTGGATGGGGAATGGATTAAGAGCTAGGTTACCAAGGTGATCAAACCCTCAAACATTCACTCAGACAATCTGGATAGAAACTCACATCGATTAGTAGCCATAAATTGCAGTGTCTCCAACCAGGCGTAGTGGGGATCTCGTGGTCCACATCCTGGAAGGCGAGTCGCACCGACAGCTCCCAGACATTTTCCTACCCTCTACCAGACCAAAGGTTGGCAACCTTTCTCTTCCACCAGTCCGAACAGCACTCTGTTTGGCAAACGATGATTCGGTACACTACATGGTCTAACCAGTGCAGCTTGTTGTACTAAACACATCCTACGATGGAAGTCCCTGTTGCAAAACCGATCACTCGTTTCTAGTTGCTCCGTCGTGGACTCGCCGACGTCAGCCTACACAAGCTATGGTTCTGAGACAACGGTTGTCGAAGACCTAAAGACGGATCAGTTCCGCTATTCGTAGAGGTCAGCTCTCACAACTACGACTCCAGAGTACCCATTGTACTCTAGTAAAAGGTTGAAAATCGGACCGTCCCATACTTATGTCTGAGTGAGTTCGACCATTGTCTCCCTTCCGCCATTCCTCTGGCACAGTTTATGTAGACAAGCACTGAACTGGGTTTGGCTGTCGAAACCGACCAAGACAATGGAGCTCTTCCTATCCTGCCGTCTACCGAGACGAGTGTTGTTCTCCGTGCCTTCTTCAGAATGGCGCAAACCGCGAGGTGGACAGCACATGACCTCGCACAAAGGCCTGAAAGAGATCACGAAGAGTTTCGGTGTTGTTGATGTTGTGCGCCTTCCAGGATGGGGTCCCCATGACCTCGCCTGTGCTTGGCTGAAGACGTTGCAAGAAATGTCGGCTAATCGATGTCAGTGGCGTTCGTGCTGTCAGTTTCTTTCCAGATTGTCTGATTGAGCGGTTGGAGGTGTAGGCACTTCAGAATGCTTGACATAGGCCAGCACTAGGTCTTCTCCCTCATCCACACTTTTTCTCTTCTTTTCACTCTAGGGCCTTTAATATATAATCATATATATATATATATACATATGAAATTAGACGAACTTGATGGTTGTACGGCAGTGAAGCATCAGTGTCAACACTGATGTTGCTGTCTTTGATGATGATGATGATGATGACGGATCAATCAACAGTGGTTCAGCCACTGTGTATGTGAAATAATTCCGATCGAGATTTACGTGAGATTAGTGGCATTGGAAAGAGAACAAACAATTATGCCAGTTTGTTGGTACTGGTACCTTTGGTGACATTTTCCCTGACCGTGACATGATTACTCGACAGAGGTTCAAGAAATAAAAATAAATCGTTCAGCTGTAGCACCCTTTCGGTGCCTAACTGCCATGCCACCCAAAGGTTGCACGAGGGCTGGGATACTGCCAGGTCGCCCAAGCCTAGACAGGGAAGTCGAGAGGCAGAGGTCGGGTTCGAACCACGGACCATCTTCCGGTCAGTGAGTTCGCGCTCTAACCACTTGGGCCATCTCGCTCCCCAGAGATTCAAGCAGTGCGGCAAAAGCGGCATTTCACCTTAGTCAGATATTCACTTGTTGGAGTTCTGTAGTTACCAAAGGTAATTTACTCCAGAGTTCCTGCACCATATACACGTCCGTATGTGAGACGGACGGCAGTGAAGCATCAGCGTCCTTCTGATGATGATGATGATGATGATGATGATGATGATGATGATGATGATGATGATGATAATGATGATGATGATGATGATGAATGATGATGATGATGATGATGACGATGGTGATGATGATGATGGTGATGATGATGATGATGACGATGGTGATGATGATGATGATGATGGTGATGATGATGATGATGATGATGATGGTGATGATGATGATTGACGATGGTGATGATGATGATGATGATGATGATGATGATGATGATGATGATGATGATGATGATGATGATGATGATGATGATGATGATGATGATGATGATGATGATGATGATGATGATGATGATCCTTCCGGAAGACGAACACACACCCAAACATCAATGAGGACCAAATTTACCCCTCCTTTATGACAGCCGACGACTGTCACATCCAGTGAGGCAAAATTGACCTCAAGTAAACTTTGAACCTGTTTTATTCGCTTGCGCATTTGTCTGATTTCTTAATCCAGTGTGCCCTGTTATACTTTTGTGAAAGTCCCGCTTACCATGCCTTTGCGATCAGCTGATAGCTACACGAATATAGGAGACAAATTCATTCCACAGGATGCCACTGTGTACACTCATTGGGTGGCTTGACGATTACTAGGAAACTTCAACTGTGAACACTCGTTAGGTGTTCCGTTAACTAGGTTTCATCGGGACGACTAACCGCCATCTTACAGTTTTTTTTTAAATTTCTTCTTTGTTCAGACACTCAGTGTCGGCCACGCGGTTGTCCCTCTGGTTCGAACTTGAAGTTGGGTCTCATGTTCAATAGATAGTTGTGAGCAACTTTCGAGTTGTGTACTTCGCATGAGCCCATCAGTAAACGCTAGCTTCGGAGTCGCCACGCCAGCTAACATGTGCTTTTAACTCACCGTTCATGTGACGTGGCAATCCTAATCGGGCATCTCCCTCCAATTACTCTGCATTTACACACTTCAGTTCAAAAGTGCCTTCTGAGGCAGCAGTGTGACGAAAGTGTGAGCTGGTGCAGAAACCGAGCACACCCATATTCCGTAAGTTTCTACGCAGCGTAGACACTGATTTTCGAACATTTGAATCACTAAGTGCACTGGCATCCGCGTTCTTTAAATAGCTTAGGTGATCATTTTTAGGCGTCACGTTCGTAATAGGACTCAAATAGTAACAGAATAACTATCTGATGCATACAAAAACTTCTCGTTCGTGACCCACATCTGAATATTGTTTCTGACGCTATTGTTTGTTACTTGATCCGCTCAACTACTGCATTCCAGGATATATAGCTTGTTCTCTGTAATCGGACCTGTTTGACAAAACTTTATCTGGTGCGAGTCAGGTGAACGGTGAGGAATGTCCGTGGCTGAACATGTGAAATAGGAAGAGAAGAATACAGCCGTGAATGGATAACTGAGTCAAACTGAGTCAGTCAAGTTTACACTTGACTTCACTTCCACATAACCGTCCATTTTTACTCATCCTTAAGTGTAAATATCACACGTTGGGATTAGTCGGCTCATTCGAAGAACCAGGCATCCAGTGACTGATGAGAATGGTTCAACTCCAGATCTTCATTGCTTTTGGAGAGGACTGTTCATAAAAGTGCACGTTTGGTGAAGAGGATTGCGGAAACGGCAAGTACACTAATTTGCAAATCAATTTGGTTTTCACGGGAGACTCAAGTGCATCTCTCGTTTATGATGTCTTTCAAACTAAATGTGCTGCAAACAGGCTGCCAACTGAAACGCCTACCTGATGAGTCCCAAGAAGATTGTGGACGATTGTGTATTCAGGTGACTGATTAGCTCGAGAATCTGAACATTGCTCAAGGCAGTCAGAATTTTCTAATGCTGTTCCGGGATGAAAGCTTTTGTTTCTCATAAACGAGAGATTCAGTTGAGTCTCGCGCGAAAATCAAATTGATAGGCAACTAAGTTTCTCTTTACAACTTGAAAGTTGTAAAGACATGAATAAGCTACAGAATGAAAACTCCATGATGACTGACATGTTCAACGTGTGCACTTTGGAGAGGACATTGAAAGTTGAAAGAAACATTTTGGTTAAATGGCTTTCGATAACGCAGCTTCAGTGTTTAAACTATGTTATCAAATCAGACAGAATGAAATAAAACGCTAGTTTGTACTGATATATCTTCCAAAACTTGACATACATAGCTACTGGTGAAGCTGTCAAAAAATCAAGCTAAAAGTGAAGTTTGCCCCAGGCTGAAACCCACTAAACCAACAGGTTGTGAAACTTAGGAAAACGACATCCTAATTTGCAAAATGCAACCATTTGTAAACTAATTAGGTTTTAATAAGGGGATCAAGTGAACCCGGGCTGCACCACTCGTTTATGATCTTTGACTGCAGAATAAACTCACCCCAGCTAAAAATATTTAGACCTATTGCTAAGATACATTGTTGATTCCCGCTCCAGTGCCTAAGTGTCGGAAAAAGACTCACCAACAAGGGAACCCAACAGATTTACTACGAACAAGCGGGTGTGAAAAGTACAAGGGGTACATAGGCATTTGAAGTGCACTTTTGACTTTGAATGCAGACTGTCAGACCGGCGCTCGGTGAACACTCATCATCGTCGGCTGTCGCTGAATTGATTGACTGATTGATTGAGCGTGCAGTTGGCAGCCAGCTTTTCTGACCCGGATGCTTGACGGCTCCTCTACTGCGATTTTGGTGGGGTTTGAGGGTCACAGTAGGCATTCTGGGATTAGTTTCAGGGATCGGACCTTCTTGACAGATAGGACCATTGATTATCCTAGCCGTTGGTCTTCCTATCTTCTGAATAAAGAACCAATAATTAAGGATAAAGTCGATATATACACCTATTTGCAAATCAGTTTGGTTTTCGCGAGAGACTCACCTGGAATCCAGCTGAATCTCCCGTTTGTGATGTTTCCAGGCAACTGAATGTGCTGCACCAGGCCGTCTCATGTTCCAGTTGCTACGATATTCGAGATATCGCGATACATGTATATACGTAATGCACCACTCATAAGGCTGCTGTCGAGGGATTTTCAGCAACCTTATGAGTAGTGCATTACGTATATACAAGGATAAACAGCCTTGGTAAGCACTCTTTCCTGCAAATGATGTCTTTTTTCAGTCGCACACACGGCCAACTTGATAAGCAACGCGAACAAGAGCAGAATTGATTTCACCTAAATCCAGCCAAGGCTAGAAGTCCCTCGGCGCTCGCTCTCAGTGAACGATATTAATTAATTTACAGTTTATATGCCAGGATCGATCGTTTCCAGGATACGTTTTCACTCGTGACATCCGTTCATCCGTTCATCTCAAATCGGCTAGGTAAGTGTTGGTTAGCGTCAACCTAACTTGCATGCCCTCGTTACATAGAACACAAGCCAGGGTCACCTTTAAAGTGGCCGCATAGCTTTCGACTGATCACTTCCAGCATGTGACCTTATTTGGAAGGTCACAACGTATCGATTCCGTTGACCGGAACTAGTATCAACTGAGAGAGTCAGATTATGACTAAGTGCTATCACAGAAGGGTGATTTTTGACGTGGTCGACCAGTATGCGTGACAGTGAGATTCACTGAATGTTAGAACTACGGCGTTTCTAAACACATGGCCTCAATTCATAGGTCAGGTAGAAAACAACGTTTTCGGAAAGCGTAAAATTGGGGGAGGCTGCCACAGTTTCATCTTCGAAGAGGAGGAGAAGGTACATTTTTTTTTGAATGAAATGACCGAAGTCATCCCGTCCTTTGGTGTGCAGTTTGCACGCACAAAGTGTAAGGTCATGCTGCTGGACATGCAGTCACTAAACACGCAACTTACAATCCAGGGAGAGACACTCGTTTCACGTACCTTGGAAGTTGTATTAGTTCTGATTGTAGTGTGAGAGATGAGGTCAATGCGCGAATCTGCAAGGCTCGGGTCGTGTTTGCTAATCGGAGACACCTATGGTACGCGTGTTTCAGGCTACAATGCGGGCTGTTTTGTTGTATGGCTGTGAGACTTGGCCTGTTCGAACAGCAGAACTGAGATGTCTTCAGGTGTTCGATGTCACAGGACCGTAGCTCGCGTGGGTTGGTGTCGGCGTATCTGTAACAAAGCAGTTACGAAGCGCGTTTTCGGTTGTGCAACGGGTAAAGAATGTGTCCAGCACCAGAAGCTGCGTTGGTTGGGACATGTGCTGCGTATGCTGAAGAGAGTGCGGTTTCCCATGCCCAATTCAGAGTGGCGTAAGCAAAGAGGTGGCCAACCTTTGACCTGGCAGAGGGGTATGAAAGAGATTACAAAACGCTTGGGTGCTGTCGGTGCTACTCGCCTTCCAGAATGGGGACCGCGTGATCCGATAGATAGATGGATAGATAGATAGATGGATAGATAGATAGATGGATAGATAGATAGATGGATAGATAGATAGATGGATAGATAGATAGATGGATAGATAGATAGATGGATAGATAGATAGATGGATAGATAGATAGATGGATAGATAGATAGATGGATAGATAGATAGATGGATAGATAGATAGATGGATAGATAGATAGATGGATAGATAGATAGATGGATAGATAGATAGATGGATAGATAGATAGATGGATAGATAGATAGATGGATAGATAGATAGATGGATAGATAGATAGATGGATAGATAGATAGATGGATAGATAGATAGATGGATAGATAGATAGATGGATAGATAGATAGATGGATAGATAGATAGATGGATAGATAGATAGATGGATAGATAGATAGATGGATAGATAGATAGATGGATAGATAGATAGATGGATAGATAGATAGATGGATAGATAGATAGATGGATAGATAGATAGATGGATAGATAGATAGATGGATAGATAGATAGATGGATAGATAGATAGATGGATAGATAGATAGATGGATAGATAGATAGATGGATAGATAGATAGATGGATAGATAGATAGATGGATAGATAGATAGATGGATAGATAGATAGATGGATAGATAGATAGATGGATAGATAGATAGATGGATAGATAGATAGATGGATAGATAGATAGATGGATAGATAGATAGATGGATAGATAGATAGATGGATAGATAGATAGATGGATAGATAGATAGATGGATAGATAGATAGATGGATAGATAGATAGATGGATAGATAGATAGATGGATAGATAGATAGATGGATAGATAGATAGATGGATAGATAGATAGATAGATGGATAGATAGATAGATAGATAGATAGATGGATTGCACATAGGATGCCTCATATTTCAATCGCTATGATATTTGAGATATTGCAGTAAATCTTCTTGATACAGAATGCTATCCCTAGGGTTGCTGGGTTAAGGTTTCAGCGACCTCATTAGTAGTATGTTCCATGAAGAAAATAACGAAGTTACTTCAGTATGGAAATGAAACCTGAAAGTGCATGGAAGATCTTGGGTTCATGTATGACTTTTATGGATCGATATGAAAAGAAAGGGGCGTCCTTCGAATGTTCTATGTCAAAACCGACTACAGAAGTCATGATGCAGCAACTGAGAGGCGTTTCACGTAAAAAGGCCACGGAAGGACACTGTTCTTTTTTAGTTTCCACACGCAAAGTTCCAGAAGGTCACCGTCTCAATTAAATAAACTGAAGATTCTTGATTGTGAGGGTATAAAACACGCAACAGAGTCCTCAGAACAGGATACTCCGGAAATGATTCGATCAGCCATGTTGAACGGCATCCGGTCAACGAACCTGTACGTGTGAAATTTCACTATCTCAGTCGGATAAATTGAATAAAAGCCGGCCATCAGAAGGTTGGGTCAGGCGATAGGATCATCTACAGGACCAAGTCAGTAAACTCCAAAGCTCATGAGTCGAAGGTGTCGAACTCACCAGAACAGGAGCAAACAGTCTGACTACCACGACGGTCCACTCGAACAACAAGTCACCTCTGAAAGTCCCTCGCTTTTTACAAAAATAATATAGACTCACGCACACTGCTACTTAGCGCACATTCAAAGAGCATCCCTTCTTTGATGGAAAGCTAAGAGTAGTTATAAGGCAAACTGACAAAGGTACCAAACTCAGCGAAGAGTGGAACCACCTGAGCCCGAAGTCGAACTACTCCGTCTACAGGGCCAAGAAATGGAACAAAATCTGGATCATGCTTTGCTCAGACCTTGCTGCATATCGTGCTTCATGAGTAACAGCGTTCCAGGATATTCTTGAAGCCGTCTCATCCTTCCTCAGGATGAAGTAGCCGTGATGTAAAGTGAAGAAAGGTAAGTAAGTAAGTAAGTAAGTAAGTAGGTAAGTAAGTAAGTAGGTAAGTAAGTAAGTAAGTGAGTGAGTGAGTGAATGAGCGAGCGAGCGAGCGAGCGAGTAAGTAAGTAAGTGAGTGAGTGAGTGAGGGAACGAGCGAGCGAGCGAGCGAGTAAGTAAGTAAGTAGGTAAGTAAGTAAGTAGGTAAGTAAGTAAGTAGGTAAGTAAGTAAGTAGGTAAGTAAGTAAGTAGGTAAGTAAGTAAGTAGGTAAGTAAGTAAGTAAAGTAAATAACTAGCAGCAGCTGCTCAAACTACTCGATGAAATGCCCCGTTGAAGCTGCATCAAAGAATGAAGATCACAAGGAACTACCTGATACCGAGGCTGACATATTCGCTTGTGCTCAACCAAGTCTACCGAAACACGCCCAAAAGAGTGGTCAACTCGTGTCTGGCTACGTCTACCGAAGGACACCCCGATCAGTTACGTTCACTCCGGTAAACAATATGAGGGAGTTGGTATCCCAAGTCCGTGTGCAACTATCCGGATGCAGCGAAAAGTGCGTGTGGAGAAGCTTCTGTCTACCCAGTGTCGAGTACTACGCAAATCCCGATGCAGCGGAGAGTGCGTATGGAAAAGCTGCTTTCTACTCAGTGCCGTGTACTACGCAATGTGGTCAACGATTCCGCATTTGGCAAGGTTGTTCGGGATCTCAGCCTTCCGATCCGTGTCCATGGTTCATGCGTAAACACCAAGGAAGAGCTGGTGGCTGCTTGGGGTGATAGCCTGCACAACAGCGTTGACGGTCGCGGTTTACGAGAGTTGGTCGCTTCGCCTCTTTCTAATCGATGGCTTGTATTTCCAGAACGAGTGTTTCTCGGATATTTATCCGCGGTATCCAGCTCCGATGCAAACTGCTCAGGACGAGATTAGAAACGCTCGGATCGGTCACGGTGGCCAGACGATCTTCTGTCGTGGAAACTGTGGCCAACCGGGGAGTTTGGTGCAAGTTGTGCAGTCCTGCTGGATGACGCCAGGTGTGCTCGTCATAGTCGGGTTGCAAGGAAACCCGCAAAACGTATCCGTCGCCTGGGATACACCGTCTTTGAGGAGTTGAGAGCACCTACTTCGACGTCCTTCATCAAGCCTGACCTAATCGCTGTTTGGAATCGCCGACGAACTGTGGTAGACCTAAGCATAGCCTCGGATGGGCGCGGAGTGACTGTGTAGAATGAGAAGAAGCGGGATTATGGTGCTAATGAATATTCCTTCGTGCTAATCTCAGCCCCACGTGAAATCGACTATGATGTCGACTTTTTGGTCCACCAACCGATGATCCTTGCTTATCGAGGGATCTGCTTTCCTCAGTCCGCCAAGACTATTATTGGACTGGGACTTCCTAAGGTCATAGTCAGTGACTTGTGTTTGCTTGCCAGTTTGGTCTCGCTCTCTCTACTTAGGACATTTTATGCGTGGTACATGGTATGGAGTGTTCATTCTTGCCAGTGCATCTCACACCTGACCCAGTGTGACATACAATTTGTGCCTGATGCGCGAGTTTTGACTGTGCTAACGCTTACCGCAGCATTGTTTGTCCTTTCTTCGGTTGTTACTCCCCAGGCGCGTAGTTCCATACCAAACATTCTTACATACGTTGGGATTTATTTTGTCTGACTGGAACTGCGACACTTGGAATGGGACACTTCCCTCGTTTTATCTAATATTCTCTTGTAACCCTTCCACATCCATCGCTTGCATTCACTTTCTATGTTTTTGACCATGCTCTTTAAAAGCAACCGATAATAAAATAAACGAATAAGTATACCTTCGCATAATGTGAAAAAAGGAAATTTTCTCTGCCTCGACCCGGAGGTCATCGTCTAACGGAGGTGCCTTCGTGCGAAGGCACTTCATTCAAATCAAAAGCGTACAAAACAGAAAATATCTCTATTTAGCGCCTAGCTATGATAGGACAACAATGAGGATGACGAGGGTATTGATGAGAGTTCAAGTTCCGCCATGTGTTTCAATGAAACTCAGCATCCGCAAAAGCTCACGATAGTCTTCCAACCGCAGCCGATAGTCTTCCGTAGACCCCTTCACATAGTCCACCTGGAACGGCGTATACCTGTTCAGGTGAATTTGGTTCCAATCCTCCACATGGAACTCCGTCATTTTACGCCCCAAGAAGAAGCGTTTGATCAAATACTCAATCACCTTGCGTGCTTCACGAGCCAGTAGCAATAGTTGACCGATGAGCAGGGCAGCAAGCACTATGTAGAGGCAAACTTTATAAATCAGGGCACTAAATTCCCAAGCTGGTCTGTTTTCGTCCGCTAGCAACATGTCGACGATCTGCATGCAGTGTGTGAAGGGAGAGAAGAACATGTTATATTTTGAAAACTACTTACCGGCGGTGAGTAGTGAAACACACCAGAAAGTAGGGAGGAGCAAAAAAAGGGACATTCGATTTCATGGAAAGACCAATAGGTGGCCGCGGAACAGTTGGGATTCGACATGCAGAAAGAACGACTGGCCAAGCTGGGATTCCGGTTAGATGGCTAGAACAATCATAAGTTAAGGGATTGGGCACGTCTGATATGACTAACGAGACAGGCTAAAAACGGAGTTGGAGTTGGCGTCAAGGGGAACGGCTTTTTTTTAGATTTATGAAGGGTCTGGTGCGAGTTTGTCTTGGAAAGTAGATCTGACCCAATCTGATTGGTCCCTTGTACAGCTGCCCTTCAAACCATATTTTACCTAACTTGTGATTGGCTCCAAACTGGTCCCACAGAACAGTGTGCTGTCACCCCGGAGTGGACAACCAGGCTCTCTAAAAGGTTGAACTATTTGACCGGTCTGTGATTTATGGCATTAGACAATAGAACAGAAACTAAATAACACGGTGTTAGGGTACTGAATGTAGCAACAATTCAGGATACTGTGGGGACCGACTTATCCTCCTCTATGTGAAGGTGAGGTAAGCAGGTGACTATGACCGGAAAGAATGGCAGACCGGTTAGTGATTAGACTGTTGTCTCACTGATCCACGTTAAAGTAGCTTCTTGTCTCAACAGCTCCGTTGTTTTACTGGTTCAATTACGACTCTGGAGACGGGGGTAAAGGTGTACATCAGATTTCGACCGTCTTGTTTTTCCACTGTGCTACCTAAAGATCGAGTTTTTATAACCTTGAACAACAAGAGAAAGAGATAATCTAGACAGGTGGTATTCACCACTGAAAATGTTAGGGACGCAAAGAGAGTTGACGGGTTATCCAAGCGAATTCATTCGACAGTACTGGTCCGAAGTGACATCGAACAGCCGGGGTGTTGCACAATAGCATACTCTTGACTAACAACTATGCCTGGAATTTCACTAAGGACACTCTGATCAGCAAATCCTAGTGGAATTTCCCTGTAATTCACACGCATATTAAGCAAGTTTGCTTCGTAACCACTGCGGAGTTCAATCGGGAAGTTTGCGGGGTGAGGACGAATTTAGAATGAATGAACAAGAACTGGAACACGGACAATCCGTTTCGGGCGATTGCCTGAACTAACAAAAATCGTGGTTTGTCCCTGTTTCTCGGAGCGGGGAATTTTCGTTTATTCAGGACTATTCATTCATGGTGAACGGGAACAAGTTGATGAACACTAACACTTTCTTTCAGCGTATGCTGTGGTATCGCTTCAAATTGTTCCAACAACTTGTGTTCCATAGGTTAGGGAACAGTTTTGCGGGTATGTTGCTCTGAATTCAGCTGCAGGGCGCCCTTCTTACTCATGCAATTTAGAGTTCGTGCGTGACGACACTTCAATCCAGTGGGCCCCGAATTTCTCTCTTTCACACTTTGGTTGGTAAGCACCACGACTGGCTGGCGAAGATCCACACCAGACGGAATCCGCTTTCTCAGTTTTGTTGTTCGGTCTGGTTTAGCAATCCAAAAATACATTTTTAAGAACCAGAAAACGGCTATAAGCTATTCAGATGATCGCAGATGCCACAAGCTAATGCAAATGGCAACGCTTCAGCAAACTAGACTCGACAACGGAAACTCCATCGCTCTATATTTTGATTTATTGGGATAAATTACTGCCCATTTGCAAGAACTTCAGTTTGGTAGTAAACTGAAGAGCTTGTTTGTGTCATCAAGCCTGTATTGACGAGCTGAACTCTCAGGAAGTTTATCCCTGCACAGTAAACACTAGGATGCCCGAAGCATCTCGTAATGACGCATTATGAATGCGGTCAGCCCTCTGATCATCCTGTTCCGAATAGACAACCTCCAAGGACCGACCAGAAGTGCTGAAAGGAGAATACACTTCAACATATTAGGTACAAGTGGCATATTCGGGAGGGTAGTCTCATCTAGGGGGAACTCAGCTATGGAGAAAATACAATTTCATTTCAAAAACATCCATGCTTTGTTATTTCTTATTCCTCATGCTCTTCACAAACCTTTCACAATCACGAAACGATAGCCAAGGCGTAGACCGGCAACTTCCCTTACTTATTCTCTACTTACCAAGTGATACACTCAAGTGTTCAGATGCCTATGCATTCACACATACTTAAGCATATAAATTCGGGTTTTCCGGACTCCTCATTCGTTGTAGCTAGCCCAGTTGTCATTTAGTGCTACTCAGTGACGGGACAATCTTTTTGTTATTGAAGATTATGCTGATCTAGTAGACACTACAATTATCCCAAAAGTTATTAACAATACGCATTATTGAACGATCCTCCAGCCCGGATAGCTCAGTCGGTAGAGCATCAGACTTTTAATCTGAGGGTCCAGGGTTCGAGCCCCTGTTCGGGCGTCCTTTTCTTCCGCTTGCTTTCGAGGCCCGGACATCACATCGCAATCAGTTGCATCCCCCGTTTGAGGTCGGAAACTCGTATGCGCCATTTTCATGTCATTTAGATGGACGGCGTACATCGGTTGAACAAAGAGACTCTGAAGCCTCTATGCAAAAGCAAAATAACTGACGTTCGTCGGCAGCATAAATGATGCAACACCAAAGTTAAGAATTCGTCCCTGTTAGTCAGTCGTGCCAAACAGGGGCTGCGGGGTGTGAAAATCGCACGGTAAATAAAACCAGTGGAAGTGGGCGTAGGGCAGCCCCCAGACAAGTTTTATTGCAATAGGTTTTAGCTACTCATGAGTAGCTCCACGCGGCAACCTATGTAGTTCGACCCTAAGTGAGGAAGCTGAAATTTCACCGGCGAGTGTCCATTTTTCCAATTCTATTTGGTATGGCTTGTAGAGGAGGTTCTTTTTGAAGCAGGACTACGAGTGAAAGTATGCTAAAAAGGGATGATGGAATACAAGCACCTCTCAGACGGTATACCGCAGCAGTCAGTCCGCTGGTCGGCGGAACCTATTCCTGAAAACTGTCACGAATTCGCGTGTGGGCTTCTTTCCTGCAACAAAGTAGGAAACTCATGGACTGAATGCACCTACTGTGGTAGGTGGTTTCTCCCTAACCGCGCAAAGCTGGACCGTGGTGGGTTTCAAGACCATGAGCTGGTGCTCTGACTCAACTATTTAGTGTGTTGAGACGGGGTATATATGCAAGAGGTCTGTGGTGTAGCGGTATGGAGCTCGATATTTGGTCCAGTTCGAATAGAAGAAACATATTTAGATATTGTGCAAATATCCAATCTAAAACAACCAGGAACAACACAAGCTTAACTAGGTAGGGGATTGTGACCACGGGGGTCTGTACGTGCACGATCATTCTCCCAAACGCGAAGGTATATGACCTCAGGCCTACACTCTGTACAGAAAACTCAGTTGGTTGCGATTTCGTAATTCACGCGCAGAAGATATCCATGACAACTTTAGTAAGGGAAATGAAACCGATCTACGGTTTTGCCACTGTTACTCTCCCCCCAATTCATGAGCTGATTCTCTGTAGCAGTCTTTCATCACGAAGATGATATCTGTTCCATTCAAGATAAAATATCCATCATCCAGGACAGGTCAGCACCTTGGAACTCGGCAGGATCCATTGCCCAGGGTAAATAACGTAACGCTGAAATCAACTACATGGTTTCGTATGACAACCAGCTTCCTCTCCCAGACAACCTCAGTTAAAATCCCTTTACGAGGTGTAGGCACCTCGGAATGATTGTAGTAAGGCAGCAATAAGTCCCCTCGCCGTCCATCTTTATTCTTTTTCTTCACAATAAGGCTTTCAAATAAATCATGGTTGTACGGCAGCGAAGCATCGGTGTTCAACACTGATGTCATACTGTCGATGATGATGATGACTAAAGGATGGGATAACGTTAGTCAGTTCATCCAAAAAAAACACCTGCGCCTTCTCTTCGACACCAAGAACGATATTGCGTGCATATTCCAGATCGACGAGATTTTTTTCAACCTTTAGAGAGCTCCACCAGCAGTGCTAACTCAGTGAATGCTGCTCTATCTGCAAAGTACCAACACCAAGGAGATCCAGTGCCTCTAACTGGTCCAAGTTCAGGCTATCAGCTAAGGAAACCACGTCCCCTCAGCCACGGCGAACCACCGAATCGTTAATCGAGATATGCTGGAACTTTCCTGAGATCACCGCGTCCTACATATGTCGAAGAGGATTCGCCCTTGTCAAGACTCCACCAAAATGTGAATCAACTCGCAGTTGATCCTCTTCAGTAGACCCTCTCTGTACACATACGAACACAAAGGAACCACGTTAATTCAGCATTACATCTTAGCTCCACTGAGATCAGGCGGTGGTCTCTCTATCATTTGACAAGCTCCACGACATAGCTAACCAATGTATCCACCCTAATTACCATAGGAACCCACGTGAGAAGCATAAACTGGGTGGGACAGTGGACTTTTGCGGCACCTAAACCAGAAAATCAGCAACCATACATGGCGTCCGTGAAGTAAATGACCAACAACCTAATCAGATACCAGCACACCTCCTAGGTACCTACTCACACACTTTCCGGGAATCCCTGTTGTCTACCTACATGACAATTCAAGGGCGAGAATCTTGATACAAGTACCTCAAAGCTCTCGATCGACGAGTCCGACGTACAATAGAGACCAGCTCAAGATTCGAAATCTTGGACCCGTGGAAAATATTTAGTTACCAGGATTCCCGTCATAGACTCTCAAGCACTTATGGAAACATATGAGTTTCGAATCCCAAGACTTGATCAGCTGCGGACCCCGTGGGGACCAGCTTCACAACGAGCACTGATCTGTTCTAACACAGATTCCTGTTCTGCTGCCATTCTCAAGTTCTTCCGAACAAGCTCCAACGTCATTAGACGCCACTGGGTCTCGCAGGCATCACTCCGCTTTGCCCAGACACCGCGGACAGCAAGCCAGCTATCCCAAGTTTCCCCACCCACTATTCACGACCGATCTACAAAGGGAAGCTGTGTAATTCTTCATTGCCATTGAAATAGCAAGAAAGGCTCTTGAAATAAAACAAAGAGTGTGACTGAATGGGGCGCCAATTCTGTGACTCACCGGATCCCACGTGGACTGGTTATAAGGACCACCGTACAGCCCGAGTAGGACATTCGTATCTGCAAGAGGATCATCCGGTTGTCCTGTCGCAATCGCCGGTTCCACTGTGGAATAAAAGGGAGTAGGTACAAAGTTGGTCGTTTTTCCGAAAAATATGCATTCTGGTGCATTTTGTACGTCGTATCATAAACATACTTTTTTGTAAAACCTCATTGTGCAAGGCACGATAGTCAGAAGATGAGTTCTATGCTTGGACTACGCTTCTGGTTGACAGGGGATTCAATTCAGTCCAGTTTTTTGCAGCTAACCAACTGTGTACCGAAGTTCAGTGGTTACACTTACAATCGTTCACTGAGAGTGAGTGGAATGAGAGACTTTATGGGTGATGGTTCAATGGGTTCGTTGATATCCAATGATCCTGATTGTCCGGTATGGTAGGAAGTAGGATCTAGATAGATAGATCAATAGATCAATAGATGAATAGATTTGATGCCAGACCGCCATTGGCTGCGTGACACAGACGTAGCTGTCCGGTTTGTCTTATCCCCCAGTCCCTATCCATGGGGACAGCAATTATCGGCACGACTGAGTTGACTAGTAAAGGCTCTCACGCCTCATTGCCAAGTCATAGATTAACCACCCATGGGTCATCTCCATCCGAGACAAGGCTGGACGGAGAGAGCTCTGCGAGACAGACGACCCTCTGGCCCAGACAACCTAACCCGTGGAGTGTAACCAGCTGACCTGATGGAGGATAGCGTACCCACCAGACCAGTGCAATCCCTCGGAGGCACCAATGACCAAACTCAGGCAGTCTTCGAAGGTCTTCTGTATGCAGCGACCACATCTCCGATCGGCAAACTCGGACAAATAGGGCCGTGGGATTGTACACTCCACCTCTGACAGTCAAGCTGATGTCACGTCAGTGCCACAAATATCGGAAGTTGGCCAACGTCCAGCTGGCCTTCGGAATTTAGGAAGTGATTTCATCCTTCACCACTCTGCCTGGACTTATGCAGCCGTCCAGATAGAAGAACTTACCAAACACATTCATAGATCCCCCTGCGAGCAAGAGGTTTGGTTCTGATCCCCTCCAATCTTCTAGTAACTGTTTACAGGTGCGGAGTGAATGTCAAGGTACACCGTAGGATTATTTAGGCTATTTAAAACTGTTTGCATTTCTAAAAGGTATGATCCAATGTTGTCGACGTACTCAATGTCCGTCAGTGGACGTTCCGGTTGTCAGAGAACAAACACTACAATGGCAACTTGCAATCAGCCTTTCCATCATCATCATCAGCTGTAAGAACCGCGTACTTGTCGTACAATGGTTGTAGCTGCCACAGTTGCGTCCACCGGTGATTTGGGAAGTTCGGGTAGGCAGCCGCGCATTGGAGGCGGGAGCTGATAAATTGGTGCGTAAACACACCACTGTCAATGGACTGTTAAGTGGGGGATTGGGAAGGGAGTTATGCATTGAAAGCAATAGCTCGGATGCATGAGCGCCATTGAGGGCGCGACTGGGCCATGTCTGACAATGTCTCCAACCATTGATGTGGCCCGTCTCGGAGTCCCCATCCAGGAAGACGGCAATGACCAGCGCAGCTGAGTTTGCTGGTAATGGCTTTTATACTTCGCTGCCAAGTCATTGTTTGACTGCCTCTGGCTCGTTCCACCCTTCACGTGGTTGTGCGAAAAGAACCCTTCGAGGAAGTCGGTCGACTGGCATACGGAGCACGTGGCCAAGCCAGCGCAACCTATGCAGTGTGATCAGTTCATCTATCGAGAGTGAGTTATTTCTCCCGAATACCATTCGACGTACTTCAGCATTGCTGATCCGGTGTTCCCACCAGATTCGGGCAATGCCCGAACACATCGATGGTCAAACACTGAAAGTATTTTGACGTCCCGGCGCGCAGCGGCCAGGTTTCTGATCCGTATAGTAATACGGAGCGCACCGCAGCATTGTAAACTCGACCCTTGACGGATAAGCTGATGTCACGCCTACGCCACGTTGTTTTACTCAAGTACTACTACTACTCAATACTACTCACAAGTAGTATTGATTGCTCCAGACAAGATATATATATATATATATATATATATATATATATATATATATATATGTACCGGAATTGTTGATGGGATATGTGGTCTACTCCATTTATGGCTGTAATAAGGAAGCGTAACTCGGGGGGTCAGCAAGCACGTGACCATCTGGTGTAAATTTCGCAATCTAACAATTTTACAAGATACATGAGTTGAAGTAGCTCTACGAGGAACATGATAGGAGGCTGGAGTGTCCTTTTTCAATTAAGTGTGGAGCCAAATGAGAAGTTCTGTCTTCAGCAAGGTTTGGTTAATAGCTGTCTTTCTCCACCGATTGTTTACCAAACCTTCCTGAAACTGTACTTTCCTTTTTTTGTCTACAAGGCTTCGTTTACAACGGTTCTTTCCCTCCGTTTAGCATTTGCTTATAAAGCGCAAGAGGATAGACGCTGAACTGGCACGGACAAAACGTGTCCTAGCCACCACAGTCAATGAAGCGAAACGATCTCATCCAGCAGCCAACTCTGTTCGGGGCACACAGTTTGGTTGCCAACACGTACGTAGGGTTTTTGCACAAACAGCAGTTTACAAATACCTGATCTGAACTTGGTGTATTGAGTCAAATAATGGAGACGATATGTGTATGTCCCACTGCCGATCGCGCTCCATGGGAAGCAGCTATCTAGGAGATTCTTGGGACCCACTCATTCTTCTGTGGGAGCAAGTTGTCGTAAATTAGAGGATCAGTCTGTGAACGCCTTCCGTGTCGAGCACGAACCGCTGAACGTCATTCAGGAATAGACGAATACTAAGAAGCCTCCGAAGATGTTTTAGATCAACAGATGCCGCTCCGCTTTTGACGATTTTCTGTGCGGCTTCTTTCCAAACACCCCCAACAGCAGACAGTTGGCATGTCGCCAACTATGGTGAATGTAAGTGCAGGTTCCTGTTGGAACCTTGCATTTTGAAAGGGTGCCATACAGTCATCATCATCATCATCATCATCATCATCATCATCATCATCATCATCATCATCATCATCATCATCATCATCATCATCATCATCATCATCGACAGCATGACATCAGTGTTCAACACCGATGCTTCACTGCCGTACAACCATGATTTATTTGAAAGCCTTATTGTAAAGAAAAGAATAAAGGTGGATGGGGAAGGGACTTGGTGCTAGCTTACTACAATCAATCCGAGGTGCCTACACTTCCAAACATTCACTCAGGCAATCTGGATAGAAACTGACAACAAGAACGTCACTGACATTGGTTAGCAGCCACATCTTGCAGTGTCTCCAACCAGGCGCAGTGAGGATCACGCGGTCCCCATCCTGGAAGGCGAGTAGCACCGACAGCACCCAAGCGTTTCGTGATTTCTTTCATACTCTTCTGCCAGGTCAAGGGTTGGCCACCTCTGTGCTTCCTCCACTCTGAATAGGGCACGGAAAATAGCACTCTCTTCGGCAAACGATGATTAGGCATGCGCAACACATGTCCCAACCAACGCAGCTTCTGGTGCTGAACACATTCTTCAATGGAAGTACTCGTTGCACAATCGAAAACTCGCTTTCTAATTGCCTCGTTACGGATACGCCGACACCAACCCACACGACCTATGGTTCTGAGATAATGATTGTCGAACACCTGAAGACGTCTCAGTTCCGCTGCTCGAACAGTCAATAAGTCGGTCAGTCGGTTCAGACAAAGTGAACTCCAAATCAAACACTCTTTTATGCTATCCCTCCAACAATATCTTTGACCTTGGGGTCACAGAGGTTTTGACCCCAAAATAATGACCAGGAAGACGTTGTCCGCTGAACGACCTGAATCCAGGTAGTTACATGCACCGCTTTTGGCAAGCGACAGTAAGAGATATCTTGGAAGACTGCTCACCTGTTGTTGAGGAAAATGTTGGCAGCTCAGGTAGAGTTTGTTCACTGAGCTGAAATCAAGTTGCCCAGCCCCGTGAACAGACTAACGACCAAGCCCGTCCAGATACCATGGAGTAAATTAAGTCAGGAGTTGCAAGACTGCGTCTGGATCCTGTCCAGAGTTAGATCAACACCCTTGAAAGCCTCGATATCGACCGCCGTGATTGGTCAGTCATGATCCGTGGCGTTCGAGAAGCCGGTTTATCCTCTCGCAGGAGATGGCTGGAGTAAAGCATGGTGAATGAGCATATCGTCGATCGTGAAGAGAAATATAGAGACCGCGCCTCAATGGAGAAGTCGAAGAAAGGCAACAGTGGTAGTGTAGATTAAGTTTTCCTGAGGCCTGGTGATCTAGTGCCCTCAGTGATAGAACATGTTGGTCGGTTGTCGCAACTCCAAGTAGGCACTGCCATTAGATCAACCGGTGGCCGGAGTCACCTTCCGGCCCGTTATTCAAGAAGGCAAGGATTTTTGGTCCGAGGCATGTCCAGCGGCGCTTTAATGGCTGGTAAAGGGCACCTCAAGGAATCTCGCAAAATCGGTCTGCCTTTCTCATGCAAGTTCTTGCATAGCGGATCACCTTGGCTGGCTCTACCTGCCACGGCAGTTACTATAGACGTTCATCATTGTCACCATCAGCTGAAAAACCGCGTACTTGCCATGCAGTGGTTATAGCTCCCACAGACGTTACGCGAAATCTTCTTGAAGATGGAATACTTAGTCGTCTCGAGCCACGATAGATGAACTTTCTCTTCACACCAGGTCTTACGCAAGACCTCTTTCAGTTTTATTGCCATCGGTTCGTCATCATTCTTAAAGCAGGCCGTAGCTAAATCGTGTGCATCAGCATTCTGTTGCCTCTTGGAACCTGTAACTCATTTCTACGTTATTTTTCATAGAAACACATAGTAAAACAGGCCACCCATTGTTACGTTGGGCAAAGTGATTAGAACCGCCCAGCCAGACTATGAGTGGAGATGCTTTGCATATTGATCAGTGCAGCCTTGAAAACAAGAGACTGAGCTGTTGTCAGCGTCACCAGTTGGTTTTCTGACACTTTGGTATTTGCTGATGTGTCCAGCACCAGAAGCTGAGTTGGTTGGGACATGTGTTGCGCATGCCTAATCATCGTTTGCCGAAGAGAGTGCTATTTTCCGTGCCCTATTCAGAGTGGAGGAAGCACAGAGGTGGCCAACCCTTGACCTGGCAGAAGGGTATGAAAGAAATCACGAAAAGTTTGGGTGCTGTCGGTGCTACTCGCCTTCCAGAATGGGGACCGCGTGATCCTCACTGCGCCTGGTTGGAGACACTGCAAGATGTGGCTGCTAACCAATGTCAGTGACGTTCTTGTTGTCAGTTTCTATCCAGATTGCCTGAATGAGTGTCTGGAGGTGTAGGCATCTCGGTGTGATTGTAGTAAGGCAGCAGTAGGTCCCCTCCCCGTCCAACTTTATTCTTTTCTTCACAATGAGGCTTTCAAATAAATCATGGTTGTACGGCAGCGAAGCATCGGTTTTGAACACTGATGTCATGCTGTCCATGATGATGATGATGATGATGAATGATGATGATGATGATGATGATGATGATGATCAGCATGAGGAAAACATTGAGGGCTCTGACGCCCGCCTTTCCTCAGGATATATTTTTGCAGGTCCATTCCATGCACGCATGATTTGTTCTCTTTAACCTGCTTGTTTAAATGTGCTTTTAGGCTCGTGAAACGAAGGTGAGCCAGTAAATAAATCATGCTGACGGTTGAAACAATGATCAAGGCACTCAATTTCATGGAAGAACTTCGTTTTTAGAGATATCAAGGTGGCTGCACCGCACTAACCGAGTTTTGGTTCCCAGCGCACACCGCTCTAAACCACTGATAGGTTCTTATAGGCAAACCGAGTTTTTTGGGGGTAAACTAACATGTGGTTTGTTTCTGGTTTGGTTGAATGAAGGATTGTAACATTTACAGAGTTGTCCTGATCCCAACTGGAGTTGCTCAGCTTGGGGTTTCTGAAATGACTGCCTGCGGAGGGTAGATTATATATTTTCTGGAGGTGAAAAACTACAGCACAGAAAAGCTGAGGACCGTCGCGTATTTAACGACTTTGCTGAGGTAGGAAAAAGGGGGGAACTCGGGAAGTACTATGCGAATAATCTAGGGAAACATTTCCAAAACTTACCAGTTCCTTCCATTTTCCACTCGGGTTTGAATCCAAGGGACAATTACGCTCACACTGAGCGACCAAATCTTAGCTCATCACCACACGTGTCTAACGATTCGAAAGTGATCGATCTGCTACGGAGGAGTCACGTGGATTGGCATGACGGACAAATGAAAATACTACAGCCACTCGGTTGGTGCATTGCAAACTCGATAGAACCTAGACTATATATTTCATCCTGGTGCTTTCCTTTAGGTATACAGAGTTTTTTGTCGATTAGGTGCTTTCGCATCACTTGGACGAAAAATTATTGGCAGATAAAGCATTTCTTGACCGGCTGAAGAACATCATTGCACTTTTGCGATTAGCTCCATTCGCCCCGCCCCCGGCTTGGCAAACACTCATTCATTTGCTTACTCCGTCCATGTGCCTTTGATCTCCACTTGCTTTGTTCGTAGGTACGTTTCGAAGGGTTTTCAGCAACCTTATGAGTAGTATATTGTGTCTATAAAATCTGTCGCGATATTTCGAATATCGTAACAACTAAAACATGAGGCGGCCTGGTGCATCACATTCAGCTGCTTGAAAACATCATAAACGAGCAATTCAGCTGGGTTCCAGATGAGTCTTTTGTCGAAGACAAATTGGTATGCAGATGAGTATATTTCGCTACCCGCCTTCCTCTCTGCCACAAGTGCCGTCCCGTTCGACACTGGTACACTAGCATGTGTGCGTGTAAATATGCGCAGCTGACCCATTTACCCACGCGTGTTCGCGCCCCGTTTATTGAGGCTCCTCTGACTTGTTCTGTCATGAGTTCTGTGTGATCGCACCGCCAATCAGAATCACGAGACGTTGTCGTCGGAAGGGACGACAGCAACCCACACTACAGAGCCAACATTTCGCTCGCCGTTGTTTGGTTTGCGCATCGGGAACCTCAACACCCGCTTTCTCATCCTACACGAAATGAACTGAAGTAGCCCATCAAGTTTTCACGGAATCCGCAGCCCAGAAACTTCCTGATGTTCGACAAATATGGGACCGTTTGATGAAACATCAGTCCATCCACACTTGGTAAAGCCATTGGATTCGATGCAAACTGAATCACAGAGAGAAACAAGCGAAACAATAAGATTCACAGAAAACTGATCGATAGCCCACAACCGATTTCGTCCTTCCTGGGGCTCATCAACTAGATGCAGTCCCCCAGTTTCCGTCGATCCTGTATTCGGCTTAAACACCGAACTGTACGCAATCGGCAGCACATTCCGTTAAAGAGTACCATAAGCGAGAGGTTCAGCTGGAATTCAGATGAGTCTCTCTCGTTAACACAAAATTAATTTGCAAACGAATGCAGTTCGCTGGTATGGTATTCAAGTGGAACATGAACCTGATGAAAACTCGGGAGCTGCGTCTAGTTGATAAGCCCCTGAAGGGCGAAACTAGTCGTTGGCTTTCGAAATCTTATGAGTAATGGGTTCTGCTACGAAAAGTACTCACCTTTTCCTCAATTTACTCAGGTTCTATACTTGTAAGTAGATTAGACCTAGGAAGGAACCATAGGATCAAAGGTCTGAGTCTAGAGTCAATGCGTATTTCACTCAGGTTCTATACTTATAAGTAGATTAGACCTGGGACCGAAGGTCTGAGTCTAGAGTCAATGCGTATTTCAAATCTGTGGAGTTGTTTGTGTCCGCTATATCAACAGCGCGTACTAGTCTCCACACGTGACTTATTCTCGTGCAATAGGGCAGATTCGTACGGCAAACTGTACTGTATCGATTTGACTGAAGACCTAGAAGTACATCACAATGTGAGTGCACTTTTATAGGGGCTTCGGAACGATTTACTACTATCACTGTCGAAAGGTCAATGACTTGTATTTGTACGTAATGCACTACTCATAAGGTTGCTGAAAATGCTTCGACAGTCCACCACCGGCTTTGCCCTCCCAGTTCGGACTCATCGGGTAGGCGGAGTCCCGTCCGTCAACCTTATGTTCTACTTGAAACCAAATTGCACGAAATTAGCGTAATACACTCATCTGCAAACCAGTTTGGTTTTACGAGAGATTCACCTGGAACCCAGATGAATATATCGTTTAGGATGTTTTTAAGCAACTGAATGTGCTGTACTAGGCCGCCTCATGTTACGAGTTGTATTTATAGTTGCGTTTGGAGAAGAGGCGAATCACTAAGATCAACGCATTCCCACCTTGGAAAGATTGTCACCCTTGTCAATAGCAGCTCGCCAAGAGATGAACAAAAACTGTACAATTATGTATTCGTTCATACCGTGTGTGAACCCTTGTTGGGGCAAACTTGGAATGTTCAACCCCCCCCCCCCAACACACAATAATCTAAGCACTGTTCGCTGAGTTTGTGACCGATTTCAGTGTGATACATGTGGAACTGTGCAAAGATGTTACGGAATGCCACGACATCTCACCATAGTCGATATCGAAATCTTTTTCAACCATATACTTCACACGATTTGAATCCAGTTATATCCACAGTTGCGCGTCAGACCGTCTGAAACTCAATGACTCGGCGAAAAACGATAATCTGGTTGAGTAAGCAGTAGGGTTCCAGGTAGTACCATCGTGAGATGTCATCTGTTCTATCTGAACTTCGCGGAAAAACGTGACTACCAACTGATTTGTCCGTCCGCTTCATTTGCACGGTATTTATCTGGTACACAAACGGAATCTCGAATCCTCTAATGTGACTGTGGCCAGTGGGAATTCTCCCTTCTTCCGACCTAATAGTAAGCTAAGCTGCGCGAATCGTCCAGATTGCATTTCGCATCATTACCGAGTACCGTCTTCTCCCATTTACGATTCCAAAAGTCATGAAACTCCAGTGACTTGAGTCTATGTTCCTCTGGTGTTTTAGTGTGTCACGAGGGCTTCCTCAGTTTCAAGTAGAATGGACAGCAGACCACTTGCGCGCCTTGCATATCGGACCATCGAATGCGTAATGATCATTATCTGGTAATGCACATCCTCCAACTTTCCCCCGTTCGTACTGGCCCTGGAGCGTTGGCCATAAACCATCGGTCCCCTTGTTACCCTGCTCGGAGAGATGGACCGGAAAATACTTTCCCAAGATTTTTTCCCGGGCAACTTTCGTTGCAGTGTACACGTTGTTTAGTTCCGCATTTATTCATTCCCGACAACGATGACTCATGTGCTGTCGCTCAAGTGATTCAGATTAGTTATTGTGCGGCTCGTACTGCAAGTAAAACTCACAAGTGAATGTTACTCAGTTTAGGGGTAGACTCGGATCATCACTGGTTGAAGGCATGAGCATCGAGATTGTCGAGTGCAACTCAGGAAAAATGATCGATTAGATCAACTAAGCCACCTAAATAGCGCATCACACTCTCCAAACCCACGAAAGGATCTTGTAAAATTTCTGTGCATACCGATTCGAAAATGATCGTAGGTTCAGTTGGTTTGAATGAGGGTCGTTGAAAATTGGAACGGTCTAATTTGAATACGAACGAAAAAAACGTGGTCTTGGTGGCATTTCGCGCACTTTGTACCACTAGCGTAGAATGAATTGAAGCCACTAGGTTGAAAGTTAAGCAATTCGACAATACCTCACAGCCTGTGTGGTCCTCTACACTTGCACGGTAGTCGTGTGTGATAAGTGAATTATCTGGTCTTCGGCTGTAGGCTCTGAATACAGAAATAATCTGATTTGAAAAGTTCGCGAAATTGGCAAACATACTTTAGAATATTCTCGAATGAAATCTATACACATTCGAAAAGTTGAGGTGAGGATTCCGGTCGTACCATTTAGTAGGCTGCCGGGCCTTGGATTGGACCGATCAAACTGTGAACATAGCCCGTATGTTTCTGGAATGAGGCGATGCAACGTAACACCCTTCTCAAAAACCTTTTTTAGGCCGTGTTCTTTGTCGAACTGCGGTCTCTACTTCTAGGCTGTGGAAGACTATCATCCGCGCCACCAGGTACTTTCAAGAACGACGCTCAACAGCCGAAAGTCATGAAGACTGGAATAAGCGAATTTATAATGACATCACCATCGTAGGTACGTGATGGTGATGAACCTGGGGGAATAAACGGTTGATTTCAAGGTTACCGGAACCTCATCTTTCGAACAGTTTCCACTTGGAGGCGGAGTTATTTTGTTGTATTTTGTTATTTTGTCGTATTGTTATTTTGTTGTATTTATTCACTGGCCATCCATACACGTTCAGCATTATCGAATGACCGTCAATGTGCCAGCTGATATGATGCGTGTTATGGCATAATATGGTGGATTTTTAATTTCCAGTCGAGGTTTCATCCCGTAACTGAAACCAGTCTTTGCTGAAAGGCCGATGAGCACTGTATAGCCGTTCCATCCTTATTAGGAATCGTCACAAGTGCGAAACTCCAGGGTGATTCGAATCCGCGCCCACCAAGTTAGTCGCGGGTGTTCAGTTCAGCATTGTGAGTAGCTCTCACGTGCACTAGACATGGTGCCATTTATCCTTCAGTCACGCAATTCAGATAACTTGGTCACGATTTAGTCACTTGTAGGCTGACTAGTGAGCTAATTCTGACGACTGTGCGGCTCACCTTTCATATTTATGTCTCATAACAGTCGTGTTTCTACCGTGAATCGGAATCATGACAGTAACGGAGCTTGGATGAAGTTATCAAGCCACCTATGCTTACAACCGGTAAATGATGGCCCTCAAATGCGATAACGAACGTTCTTGGGGCTCACTTGCAACTTGTCTATGAGTGAGAAGGTTTGCATTCTGAAAGTCTTCATGAAGCTAGTTTGATGAGCCAGAATCGATGCTCAACCAATCAGAAGCAAGGAATCGGCATGAACTGAATTATGACATTTTTTGGCACCATCCCTGAGAGTAATAAACTAGAGGACATGAGGCCGTCTTAGACACTTTACTAATGCACTCCCTTTACACATAAAGACGAAAAGCAAACCTCCTAGTGTTGTGACTTGCTGAACGGCCGTGCAACTCTGTATCGATCCTTGGCTTCCTGCTCCACCCACTATGGCATATCAAAAGGCACAATAACTTCAGACAGCCCTTTATGGAGACAAACCAAGGTTCTTACAACTGTATTTATAGGATTATCACAGAATGTTCCACAAGGTCGTGCTAGAATCTACGTGAAGGGGCGAGAAGCGTCGAGCTAAATATGATCGATATAGACTGGCTGGAATTCTGACCAATCAGGGCATGCCTTCATTTGGTCCTTAGCCCGCACGTGACACATCCGTCCAATGAACGTGCTGTTCGGTTGTTAGGGGTGGCTAGCCTCCGGGCACCTAGGCAAAATCTGTCAGTGAGGGAGACTTCGCCTTGGTGAACTGAAGAGGAAGGTATAGATGATTCACATGGAACGCAGCCCTCCATAATACATGCTCTCATATGGTGTCTGCTACAGGAATACTGTTCGCAGTCTTGGAAACCCGTATCCTTGTTCGTACTGAGTACTAGTGAGTAACCTTACATGATGACAGTTCCGTCAGACCTAAGTGATGAAGGCATGTCCGTTACGGTACGCCGGTTTCCGTCAAGGGAGCTGGCTAAACTAGAATCCCAAATCGAGAACGGTGAAATCATGTATCAACTACGATTGACTAGGTGAATAAGGATACATGGAAAATTCACGGTCATACTATTGTTCCAAGGTGCACGAAAGCTGCGCAAGTCCAATTGAACGAATGTCGAGTAATGCGGGGAACATCACCTACCACAAACCTCAGTAACATTGTTTTGGAATCAGGGTAACGATGAAGCCATAGGAAAAAGAAACAGAACGGCGAGCTCTCGGTTGGTGGCATGAATTTTCGTGATCAGGGGACACGACCAAGGGGATCGTTAGATCTAATGAAGCATTCAAGATGAACTGGCTACCATGGGTGGAATGGCAATTTCTAACTCTCAAGGAGTATAAAGAGTAGCACTGCATGCCGCGCTGCTGTCAAGAAGTGTCCACTATCGGTACACAACACGCTTCTACGTTTTTTATTGATGAAACATGTATAGACACATTTCAAGTCGATGATCGGCGACCAATTCGGAAGCGTCCATGTGGGGATTCGAACTCGTGTCGTCGAAACGAAGGTCCACGATGTTAACTACTGAATTACCGGGTCAGCAAACAGCGTATTCCGTAGCTGACATGAGCCCTTGTTTGTTAGCAGACCGGTGGGTCTTAAACCATCTAGAACCAGTTAGCAAATGAACAAAGGCATTTCCTCTCCGTGTACTAAAAATCCCTTTTTGACTGTCACGATAATATTGACATTTATTCCGGTTAAGTTGCACAGTTTAACAAATGCGACGTTCTTCACCAATGCTACAGAAAGTTCGACACAAGCCCCATTCGTCCTAGGACAGTACCACCTTGGTTGAATCGCAAAACGTCACTCTTGTTGGATGAGGTTTGTTGGGTCAATCTCAGTGATGACGTTTTCTTCCGCTATGCTGCTCGGGTTTTTTTTTACTTCTTTGCTGGTCTTGGCCACTTTTTTACAGAATCCCCATCAGCTCAACTCTTTACAGTTACGTACCAGTGTTTATTACTGGTGTATTGCATTCGATAATGAAGATGAGCAGACCACCAAATTTTGTTCCCTGTCGCCACTAACTAGAAATAAAGGAGAGACAAACAGACACGCAGAGAAAACCCGGGGGATCTCCCATTTCACAGGTGACTGTCTACAGTAAGGACACCAGAACCCCGAGGATACTAGTGTTATCTAGTTCGTTCAAAAAATCCTTCAGCTGTAACACCCTTTCGGTGCCTAGCTGCCATGCCACCAGAAGGAAGCACGAGGGCTGGGATACTGTCAGGTTGCCCAAGCCTTGGCAGGGGCGGTCGAGAGGCAGAGGTCGGGTTCGAACCACGGACATTCCGGTTAGTAAATTTGCGCTCTAACCACTGAGCCATCTCGCCCTCCCCCGTTACTTAGTTGCTCACAAATGTCTGTACGCAACGAATGCAAGAGAACTGTGGAAACTAAGTATACCGCTGATTTTTAGCTGGCTGAAAAGTCTTCCCAATGATATCATACCGAGAGTTCGACATAGTTCAGTGGCTAATAAACTGACCAGAATGCTGGTCGTTTAAACCCAACCATTGCTCAGAAAGTTTGGTACAACGTAACACACACACGGTATTCCAACTTCATGTTGCCAAAGAACACGCGGGATCTGTTTTGACAAAACGATGCACTAAATTTCAACAATTTTCGGTGAATGTTCATCTTTACTTAATATTCCCTATCAATGTATAAAACTAGCGGAAAAGGAATCCAAAGGCTATATCATTTATGCCGGTGGAGTCATTCGTGAATGCGAACAATTCAAGTTATCTACGGAAGATCACTTCAAGTGGCTTATTTTCATATATGGTCTTCAGTCGCATTCAGAACGAGGCTAGTGAGCAAGACTGAACAGTCTCCCGTCCATTACTCACGAGTGCCAGCGTCACACACGACACGGCCAAGTTGGAGAGACCATTATCCAACTCTGCTTTAAATACTGACAAGATGAATTCGAGGCATCCTCCCGTGACGGCAAATTCGAACGGAGCAAGGCCCCCGTCGGCATGCTGGCAATGCGGCGAATGGCATTTTGTGAGATTGTGTCCCTACAAAAAGCCGAAATGTTCAGTTTGCAATCGACGTGGGCACAAGGAAAGCCAGTGTCGGATGCGAAAAGCTAGCCAAAGACGCAGCCAAACCTGGAGGTCACGAAGCAGACGAAAGTAGTCAGAACCACGGTCTGAAGCAACCGTTACCGTCGAACTGGAAGTCCGTGTTGTGGTGTTGGAGGCCATGAACCAACTACCCGTGACTTTTGACATGGTCCGCGATGCCACCAAAAATGGCAGGGGACTACAGAAGGCAATGGAGTACCATGAATCCAGTTGGCCACAGCCAGAAAAACCATTCTCGCGCATCCATGTGGATTTTGCTGGACCAGTTAACTGACAGAACTTCGTTGTTGATGCATTCAGTAAGTGGTCAAGCTGAACGGTTCGTAGACTCCTTGGACAGGCGTTGAAAAAAGCAGAAGTGAGGGACCACCTGGTCTTTTTAGGAAGGTAATTTTGCTTTTTGTTCCATAAATGAATAAAAATAAATCGTTCAACTGTAACACCCTCCCGAGCTGCCATACCACCCGAATGAAGCACGAGGGCTGGGATACTGAAAGTTTGCCCAAGCCTAGACAGGAGAAATCGAGATACAGACGCCGGGTTCAAACCACCGACCTTCCGGTCATTAAATTTGCACTCTAACCACTGGACCATTTCAATGCCTAGAATGTCGTCAACAGAATTGTCAACCCTTGAGGCACTCATACACCTAAGAACAAGCTTACTTAAGACAGGAGGGGCTGGAAGGGAATTTATTACGAGATAGGTTACAGTTTCTATGAGTCGACGCTTTTCGAGAGAGTTATGACAATTGATGTTACACGTCGCGATGAGGCATAGACACCGGTGAACTCGAGTGAAACGAATGCACAAAACATCATCATCATCATCAGCTGTAAGAACCGCCGGGACCCCTTCTCCAGATCAACTAGCAAAGTATCCGGAAAAAACATAAATCAAACCTATTTATTTGACAGGAAACCTAATTCAGAATGGAATGACGACCTCGGAGCCGTTTGACACGAAACAAGTGGAGGAACGCAAGAATATGGGACAAGGCTACCGAGAAACATAAACAAGGGAAAATATTATGCGTGAAAAGTTGAAAATGCCGTGCGTGAAAGACAGTGGGTGCGGCCGGTCGAAACGTATCAATCCGCCAGGCGTTCTCCTCTGTGTAGTCTCGTGATCTTGGGCGGTAAAAGGTGCGCCATATCGCGCGCGATCTGCACTTCTTCCGATTGGCCAATGGTGCTTTCTGGATTGTGACGGAGGTGTGCTTCGACTAGAGAGACTACGTAATTGTACTGACTGAGTGCTTTGGACAAATTCTGCACTCGGTCTTCGCGTGTGGCTGGGAACAATTTCGAATGGAGCCGAGCAGAATAGAAGTGTGCCAACTGTAGGGAAGAAAAACGGAACTGTGACGAGGCAATGCATACTAGGATCCTTCTTGAGCACGAAAGATAGGATAGGCAAATACAAATAATCTGTTGAGAAAGAAAAAAAACCTTCAAAAGTTGTACGAACCTTTGCTCAGGAAATTCGTTGCTGGAGAAGCTAGTCACGTGATGGAAGAACGAGCGACGCTATAACCCATCTAAGTGTGAATTGCTCGCAGTTGAAGTCTAATGATAGAGTGGCGAGATGGCTCAAGTGGTCAGAGCGCGAATTTACTGACCGGAAGGTGGTCCGTGGTTCGAACCCCACCTCTGCCTCTCGACTTCCCCTGTCTAGGCTTGGACAACCTGGCAGTATCTCAGCCCTCGTGCTTCCTTCGGGCGGCATGGCAGCTAGGCACAGAAAAGGTGTTACAGCTGAACGATTTCAATGATAGAATGCGTCTGTTTCTATCCGTAAGATCGCGGGTTCGAACTTGCTCAGGGATCTGTGAGACACGTACTAAAAACCAAATAGTTGTGCACTAGTTCTCAACAAAGGTTGCGGTCACTCCGTCACCATGCTCATCATCATTTACAGAAACAGTGGTGTTGACACCGATGAATCACTGACATATAGCCACAAAGTTGAGCTCTAAACAAGGAAATGAGGCAAAAATAGATAGGAACGGGGACCTGAAGCAAGTCTGAAACAGGAATAATCCTTAGGCACTCATATCTCTGAATGTGAACTGAGAGAATCAGGACAGAAATTGACGCAACCGACATCGGCTGTCTGCCACGTATTCCGTCGCTTCCAGCCCAGAGAAAAAGAATACATCTTGGAAAGTAGGTTGGACAACAACAGTCAAACGGTTCGCAATCCATTCATGGCACTGTGTTAAGTTGCAGGCTGTCCAGCTTGAAATTGGAAACATTCCGAAGCTAGTTAGAAAAACAGCGCGAATCTCGTGGTGTGAGCCACCACAGTTTATGGTACTGGATAGAAAACAGCCTTTTACAGTGACAGTATTGCTCCACCCCTTAGGAGTGTCTCCGGGCAACGCATGCTTAAACGAACAATGCAGCTTTTTCGTTCTCGTGGACGGGTACCCATTCTAGTGGGGAGGAGGGATTGTCGTAGCTCAGTCATTCGCCACAATAGGAAAAGGAAAAGGGAATAAACTTGGGGAGGCGATGTGATTGTGGAAACCAAGAGGTGTCTGAACAGACACAGGGATCCACCCAACCTCACAAACTCACCATGAGCGGTCGAATTTCATCCTCAGACAGAGTGCGGCACAGTTGGTTCGGGCGAGCATACGAGTTGATCAGCTGTTGGTAGAAGGCGAGTGCCCGTTTGGCCAGAGAATTGGCTTTTCGAGCGTAGTGCAGGGCCGACTCCGTTTTCGCCTGGCGGACCTTGCAGATGGTATGGAGAGAAGTGTTGACAGGTGTGAAAGGATCGCGTAAAGGTTGTGGCAATAATGACGAAAGTATATCGTAACAGGCCTGCCCCAATGTATGGGAATGAAAACATGGAGGAGGTGCACAATAGCCTTTTAGTAGGGACCTCTCAAGAAGGATGAATATGTAGCGGCCCCCTCACCAACATACGTGACTGTACAGCCCACCGCCATTCACTAGATCACGAGATCTGTCCTTTTTTTACACTCACAAACCACGCTACACAGTCGTGACTCACTTGACTACACAGCTCACAATCGCTCCCTAGATCACGGGACTCGCTTTCTGCCCTACACTTACAAATTGCGACGCACAAGGGTGACTCATCTGATATTGACTGTCTCTACCGGCCAGTAAGCGTAGCAACAAGTCATGTGCTGACACCCACGTACACGCAAACGCAGCTACATATAGGAAAGCCGAGCATACTCAAGACTCACACAGACTTGCGCGCGCGCAGGGAGCAGGACGTCAACCGCCCTCCACAAGTCCACGGACAATTATGGAACACGTGTAACAGCTATGCTGCGGAGAAAACACGTTACCGCCGTCCGGACTTTCACCAAGGGACTCTCACAACCGATAAGTTCCCCTTTTGTTTTGCTCTACATTCCGCATTGTATTTATTGATATACGTGTTGCAACTCACCACTGTCAACCACCAAGTAAAGACTGTTATTAGTGCATATATACCTTCTGAATCATATTATGGCTATCATCAACTGTACACTAATAAATACACGCGCGTACCTAAGTGTTTCCGTTCATATGAGGGCGTGAGTGATGTTAACACTAGAAATCAACAGTGATCAAGAGCAAATTACGCGAAATTTTAACCCAGTGGGAAGAGAGGATTCCTTTAAAGTCCTCCCAGAAATCTATTCTAACCTAATCGAATTACTCTGGTCCACACATTCCGGTAATGAAAAAAAACATTCTGCCATTAATGAGGATTTGGATACTGCCTAACGAGTCCCAAGAAGGGGGAACCCGGGGTTTTCACCGACCTTATGAGTAAAACCGAAGTCATCAAGCCGAAAGAAGGCCTGCCTCGTTGAGGTCTCTTCGCATCATGTTCCGACAAAACAGTGATAGTTCCTCAACTTCTTTAGGAATTATGAAGGAGCTCAACAACAAAACAAAACAAAAAAAGTAACTCCTCTGACTCAATCGAGCCCCAGCCTATCCAGTCTATCCAGGTCACGTGTACCGCGTGGATGACCGTGGACCAATCAGCATGCGTGACTGACCAGCGGTTTCTTATTGGCGACCGTAACTTCAGAGGACTTCATTCCTGAACTTTCAGTTGCTGCCTCAATGGCCCCAAAGGTGGAGAAAACCGTTAAACACAAAAAGATGATGGATACTTTGATGATAAGCTTAGAAGCGCTGTGCAGAGGATAAATCCACACACACACACACACACACACACACACACACACACACACACACACAAGAACTTTAGCAATTAGCCCGTGATAGACATAAAAGTGCATCGAGCCGCCAAGTCATGGTTGTTGCTAGCATTCAATCCACATGATTCCTACCGAGTGGCTACATGGAAGTTTGTTCACCTCTGTGCATCCCTTTCGGGAGTTAAGAACAGTGACTGATTTGAACAAATAAAATCCAATGAACTTGACACAAGCTTCCAGGAATGACTGGATCCACCTGAAGACGTCTGATCATGCTGGATTCACAGGGTTCTTCGTCAAACCAGCAACTGGGAAAACTCCCCGTATCTGTAGCCTGGAGATCAAATCCCATCATTTTTTCTGTGCTTATACATCAAGGAGTATTGTAGTCTGGGATATGTGAAATGACGTGATAACCGCCCAGTAAAAAGGGGATGTTAGTTCGCGAAATCATCAACTGATAGACATTTTTATCCGTTTGTTCCAAGTAGATATCATGCATACTTTGAGAGATGGCACGTCACTTATCGATGACCATTTGCGGTGTTCGTTAGGGAGTTTTTCCCCGCTTTTCTAGGGTCAATTTCTCACAAGTACTGAACTCATCTGGCTGAGACAGAAGCTCACTTGTTTCTCCTGAAGTCATGGAACATGCCCGACAAAAAGAAGCGGGGATTCCATCCTGGAAGCCGCATCGCACCGACAGCATCCAAACGTAGCAATATGTCAAAATATTGGTAGCCCGCGTTTGTTCATGGACTGTTAATTCTGCTGCAGTTAGTACGTTCGCCGAGCTTGGTGCGTACCGACGATGTTTCCTCGAATGGTGACGAGACGTTTACCAGCCAGTTGCGAGGCTTGGTGAACAGGTCTACTGTTATCTAATCAACAGCCAGCATCTTCAAAATCATACATTCCAAGTCCTCTAGATTCGTTCAGGTGTAACACCTTTTGGTGCCTAGCTGCCATGCCACCCGAAGGAGGCACGAGGGCTCGGATACCGCCAGGTTGCCCAAGTCTAGACAGGAGTAGTCGAGATACAGAGGCCAGGTTCGGACCACAGACCTTCCGGTCATTAAATTCGCGCCCTAAGCCCTCCTAGATTGAGCCACGATGAGTGAGGGATGGACTGTAATTCGGTACCTGTAACACATCGGCAGGCCGTCGTAGCTTGCCGTGCTGGATGCACTCCATAATTGAAGCACCTGCGGCGTTAAACACCGCCCGGTACTTGATCACCTCAGTCCGAATCGTGCAGTTAAGGATCCAATTGTGATTGGGACAAACTCAAATAATGCCCTATCTTTTACAGGGCCGAGAAAAACTGACTGGATGCCAGGACGGTCACTCTGTACATTAGAGAGAGGGAAATATGAAGAGCTCAATCTTGTTTCGGTGCATAGAGCACGAGCGACTCGTGCGGGTGACAAATGACACATAAAAACCTGGTGAAAGTGAATATCCCACTGCACTAGGATGAATTATGCTTACACCTTTCCCAAGACTGATTCAATCCAGCTAGACAATGTTCACGTGATACATGTATCTACCATAAAACGGACTTGGTGAGAAAACGATCACTTTTGACCTGAAGGGTGCGGAGCACATGGCCAGTTCATGTGATAGTATTCTAACCCGCACAATTCACAACTGTCGATAACAGAAGACGACTCACTTGCTCATAAGCTCGTTGCTTCAAGTCCCTCATCGTGGTCAGGGCTTCAGCCAGTTCGAACATCAGCTGTCGACAAAGCATGAGATAGTGTTTTCGGCTCAGAGGACGAAGAATGGTCTCCAGCACATCCACTCGGCGTTTGTGCATGCAACACTGGAACAAGGAAGAAGCAGGACTACGGCACTTAGAGCAATAAAAAGCCACAAAAGGTACGAAGAAAGTCAATATCTTATAGTCTGGCAGTGTGGCGCATTCAGCACGGACCCTTCACCTGTTCACACACTCAACCAATCATAATGCACACACGCATACCCTCAGGAACCTGGTTGCCCTCGTTCAGCTAATCTCACCGGCGCGTTGTTGAACAGACGTCAACTTGGAATCGGTCTTACTTGTCACACATGTTGTGTGTAGCCCGGATTTAGTCAGCTCCCACTGGGTAGACGCAACCTATCGTCTATCTTAGGATAACGAAAGAGGATTCCGTCTACTGTCAACTCACCAGTAGTTGAGTGACTTAACCAGTTCGCCCAACGCTGAGCGCACACTGCAGTTCACGAGATGCACTCATCTGCATACCAATTTGGTTTTGCCGGGATCTCTCGTTTGTGATGTTTTTAGGCAACTGAATGTGCCGCACCAGGTCGCCTCATGTTCCAGTTGGCACGATATTCGAGATATCGCGATACATGTATCGACGTGATACACTACTCATAAGGTTGCTGAAAACTCTTCGACATCATACACGAGAGATTCAGCTGGGTTCCAGGTAAGTCACCCGTCAAAAACAAATTGGTGTGCAAATGGGTGTAATTCGCTAGTTTCATGCAATTTGGGTTCAAGTAGAAGCTAGGGTTGAAGGAAACTCGTGGACTTATTAGCCCCAAGAAGAGCGAAATCGGTCGTGGGGTGTCGAAGAGTTTTCAGCAACCTTATGAGCGGCGTATTACTGCAGTATACACCGCAGTTCATTTTAGTTAACCTGTTGAGGGTTTCCACGTCAATACTTCACCAGCAAACTTCGCGCTTTGAAACAATTACGCATAGCTGGTTGAGAGTGTAGTCCTAAAATGTGTTTAGCTTGTCACATATGTGGGTTAAGATTTAGATGGTCCGTGGATTTACGACCCAAAATCAATCTCACGCTTTGACTAGGAATAAGGAGAGGAGACTTCGGTCTGGGGTACAGAGGCGTGTTTATAGCATGACGAAAAGAATTGGGAGTTTGGTTCAAAACCTGATTGGCTGTTGTTTTGACTAGTTAAGTCGTAAACCGATTGCTTATTAGATTGGGTTAGTGGCCCGCAGCCGGTGTCTTCTTCATGTATTGTTCAAGGAGGCAAGCTACCTAGTCCCATTACCATCGAGGCTAGCAAGATGTGCGACAGCTCATTGGCGCGAACTTACTGACCTGAAGGTACGTGATTCGAACCCAACCCAGACATCTGGACTGCTTCTGTCTAGGCTTGGGAGTGGTAGCCCTTTCTTCGGGCGGTACAGCTGTTGCTTGCCGAAAGGATGTCACAGATGAAGTATTACTATTATTATTATTACTATATTAGTATTACGGCGGGTGATCGATATACTTGAGTTCCCAGCTTCGATCGAATCGCCCAGGCTGGTGGACTGGACAGTGTGCAGTGGATGCGACGGGTACACCCTACTGAATCTTAAAGCGTCGAATTCTTTTCAGTAGCCCTCTAGTCAATAAAATGAGAGTTGATCATCTGGTCATCTAGAAAATAGGGCAATATTCAGAGTATAAAGTAGGGAGTGTGGGTGACTCCCTCGTATCATCCAGGGAAACGGGCAAGGAGGGCGGATCGCGCAACAGATAGCCAACTGTAAGGAATTGTGGCGCAAATCGGAAACAGCATCATAAAAGATTACAATAAAGAACGTTTATAATGAACTGCTGTAGGTGTTCTAGAGAAGTATCAAACAACGACTGACCTGCCTGGCCTCGGACGATTCGAAACCAGACATTAGCAGATACGCTTTGCTTCGCTGCTGTCCCAAGGCAACCGCATCTGAACAGTGTTCACTGATGGTGTAGTATTGTTCAGCCTGGTTGAAACAGTGTGACATCATACGGAACACAGGTACGGCGCTTTCGTACGTTGTCGGACAGGTAGCCAGCATGTCCACATAGACCTCTACTGAAGTGGGAGGAGCCGGTGATTGACTATCTTCCGTGTTGTCGGTGTCTGCCGACAGACTGGAAGAACAAGCCTCACTCAGATCTGACTCCACAAGTTGTCGAAGAAATGAACGAAGGCTCAATTGAAACATCGAGCCGAAATCCTTTGCTGCAAAGAAAGATACACACAGAACTTTATCCGGAACGACTCTTCCACAAAGTATCACAGTAAGACATAATCGCTGACAGGAACGAACATCAGGAGAAAATGTTAGGGAGACCGGCTCATTACCGTTCTTAAAAGACGAGCCTTTGACAAGACTGGAGAATTCAATCTGGAGATTTTGACAAGTCTTAGAAAGTGAGTAGACTTGCGCACTTTATGCTTGTCCTCCTGACAATGAATAGGCAGTGATCGGCTTCTTCGTGGTTGGGACACACCCCATATAAGGGGAATTTTGCCCTCGCTGGGGACCATCAGCCTAGTGAAACAAGTACTCAAGGCGTCAAACGGCCATTCCCTTCACGGCTCAGTGAGGAAAAAATATTTATGGCGAGACAGTACGACAAAAGAATGATTTGTTCAGAAGAAAATCATTTAATCGTACACGACCAGTTCTGAGACAACGGGAGTTTTTCTACGAGACGCAGACAACACAAAAGTGGAAAGTTATTCCAGTTACTTAAATAAAATTAGTAGCTAATAGAAAGATGTCTCGGTGCGTTACTTCTCATGGGAGGAGATACAGAACTCACACGCCCTCACGGCCTACTGGAGCCAAAACAGGCGTAGTTATTGGCTCCTCACTCCACAAGAAAATTAAATCGCGATGGAAATGTCTTATACCACCGAGTCAACTCAAAAAGTCAATCCTCACGGTGAAAGATTTTTCTAGCCCACGCAATGAATTAACGTGGGAGACCCTCTGCGAGGATCATAAAAACGCAGAAAAGACGCACAACACCATGAACAATAAGATAATTCAAAGAGATGAAAAAAGACGAGTATCGACCCGAATGATGGAGAACTGTAAGGAGCTGGGAAACGGAGGGTTGCAGAGTGCTCCGGAGCCATGCGGTTCTGTGGGAGAACGAAAGGGAGAAGAGTTCTGCAGCATGGGATGTCAAAGGCACCGCCGGCGGGTTTAGCTTACGTGGAAGGCACTTCGCCTGGCCCGAAATTTATCCAAGGATAAGTCCATGACCCCACTTAGTGGGGCTGGAGAATGCCTCTCGAGTGGAGCGGAACAGAATTCCGAAGCAGCTTCGATCTGGCCAACTGAATACCAACGGAACCTTGGGGCATAAAAGCGCCAGAGGACTGATGCGTGCAAGACGCAAGGAGCGGAAAACGAATAAGCTGAACCAGCTTCGACTGTATTAGTGTTTGCGCTGGTTGGTGGACAAACGGTGATCCGTCGGCGAAATACCGGTGTATAAAGTAAGCTTATCAGATCTGTTTTAGCCTTATGGGGTTATCAGATAGCCAAGCCTTAAACGGTGCTAGAAGTTACTCTTAACGACCATTGTCGCATACACCAAATCAAGTTAAGCCACAGAGCGTCACGTGATGCAAGCTGGATTCGGCTTATCAACAGTGAAGGGCCTCAGTCCTACCATCGGTTTCAAAATCCGCCCAAATCCGTTCAAAAATCCGCTTTAACAACCTGGAAATTCCGGAGTGCGACAATACTAGAATATGCTCTCCGTGACTGGGGTCTTACGGACAAAGATGAATGACGACCGGTATCCATATGCGTGCCTAGCATGAGCCCACGGAGTCACCTTTTCCAACGGTTCAACTATCCTCACTTGAATTGACAATTATCGGCCACCAGTTGGGCATGCCGATGGCTTTAGAACTGCAAGCTACTGCGCACCCTTCGGTCTTGATCTCTCAAGCTTACATCGGGTAAAGGCTATTCAGCTGGTCGCACGTGCGTCTCAGCATAAACCGCACGTGGTGCTACGCGAAGGGATTCATCGGTGTAGCAGGTACTTCCAGAAACGGACGCCATCCAGCCGGAAATTGGCGCACTAAATTCCGCCCCACAGTCTATTCTGCCAGCCACTGAAGGAGAATTGCTTGAGCCGGCTTACGGACGAGGTTGAATTGACCCGCCTTCTAGGATATAACCACACTTGGCTGGAGGTGTTCTAAGAGGTGGTAAGTAACAGAGGTCAATGGTGTCTGAGTTGTCCAAGCGAACACTCAGAATGATTATGCTAGGTCACTGAAAGGTCTCAGGGCTTTCTAAAACACACCTTCCGTACATGTACCAAGGTAAAGCATGAGGTTGGACACTGACGTGGTTACCTAGGCTTGGATGGACACTTACCTACCACACTTGATGTGCCTGCGAGTGAATCCTCATACAGTCCACAAAATATGTGATATGCGTGGGAAATGGCATGTTGCTGAGGTCATCAATTCCCCATGTTTTGCTAACGCAACCATTTCGCTTCGAATGAATTCCACCTCTCATGCAAATTATCGCGAGCAGTTATCAGCACCCATAGTTTAGAACGTTTGTTTTTTCATGGGGGCGCGATGGCTCAGTGGTTAGAGCGCGAATTTACCGACCGGAAGGTCCGTGGTTCGAACCCGGCCTCTGCATCTCGACTTACCCTGTCTAGGCACTAACCAGTAAACTCAGTCGGGTTGACAACTGCGGCCTCCCTGAATGGGAATCCCGGGACCCAACCCATCGGTGGTTGATAACACTGGAAGACACGGCTCAATCGTTGCATTCCTATAACATAACTATCGCCTTTAATAGGTAGCTGCCCAGTTTCTCGTTCCTTCAACGATTGCATAGGAACAAACTGAAAGCATCGTCCGCTGCTCTCCCATATTTCGGTGACCGAAACTGCAGCAGTTGAAACCAAAAATGTCCTTGACACGTGGTTTACAACAGATAAATTGAAACTGAACCGAATTAACCGTTTAACATTCCGCTTCATCGTACTTCAGGCGTTCTCCATCAATCTATGAAAGTGGCGAACTGGAGATTAAAAAAACCCAATCACCTTTCTACTGATTAGGCAAAACAAGCAAATAAAATAAATGAGATAAATTGAATAAATAAATGAGAGATGAAACCCTTTCAGAGCGGGAAGGTGAACTGAGTGTGTGGATGGATAACAGAGTGAGATAGAACCGCAATGTACCTTGGTCAGAGAAAGCCACATCCGGTTTACGATTCAGCAATTTGGGGTTTTCTTTGATGCATTCACCTCCACGCTGGAGTAAATTCAGTTCGAATTGACCCAGGGCGCGGTAGACGTTGGCACGGGTTCTAAGATGTTGTTCAGTCAATCGTTTTTTCGGATGTCCAGATGGCCTTGCAGTGCTAACCCCTTCAGGAATCCGCACATCAACCCCATCGATAATGCTGAGCGTAGGAAGAACAATATGATTTATCACGAAATGCTCAACGTAAAAACCGGGAGTAAAACAGCTTGAAACTATATACGTGATGTACTACTCATAAGGTTGCTGAAAATTCAGGGTTGATGAGGTGACCTGACTGAGAGTTACCAGTAAACATAGTGTGGGCAGAAAGGGGGCGCTTAGGGTCAACGACGTCCGGTTTATTAGTCACTGATTAACCTGGGTCATTCAAAGGCCGCTGCCTGCTACAGCGATTGGGTTACTTGCCTCAAACGCCGTTTTAGGCTTCCGCGACCGTGGTACGATAGTTCCCTGCTGAGCAATTTTCCAATGCTTTTAAACTAGTTGTGTCAGGAGCAACGCGACTTGGTCAGGCTGATCTGTTCAGGGTAGCGACCACTGGTTGCGGGAATCTGACTGCAGGTGAACAGTAATATTTCATCCTCCAGCAAGGAAAGGCAATCCGCGCTGGAAAAGGTGAGAAGTACCGTGTAGTTGTTTATCCTTGCTGGGAATCACCCCGGCAGTGCGCAGTCTCTACGACCAAAATTGGGTATCAAACCATCTAAACCATCTCGTTCGGGTTGTATGCCACGGTTGAGCTCATGGAAAAGGTAACCAACAGAGGCAATAACTAAACTAAACTGTTCAGCTGTAACACCCTTTCGGTGCCTAGCTGCCATGTCACCTGAGGGAAGCACGAGGGCTGGGATACTGCCAGGTTACTCAAGCCTAGACAGGGGAAGTCGAGAGGCAGAGGTCAGGTTCGAACCACGGACCTTTCGGTCAGTAAATTCGCGCTCTAACAACTTGAGCTATCTCGCCCCAACAGAGGCAATGGCAGCAAACCTCAGCTGAAACAGTAAAGTGCTAACAAACTGACCAATATCAGACTGTGTTGTTTCGCTTTCAGGACGGTTTGGTGCACAACTGGGTAAGACAGGAACTTCTCAGACCACTAGTCATCCGAACCTGGACCTTGGACACTGACCCCCTGATTCTTCTTGTTTTGTACTATTACCCCACGTTGGTTATACCGCGTTTGATGGTTGCAACGGAAATCCACCTAACGAATCGCGTTTGGTGGTCTTGCCCAAGATCAAATCTCACAAGTTGTATGAGTCCTCCGTATGCGAAGCAGCCACTTGAGGAGTCAGTTAGCACACGACCACGTGATTGACGGGTAGATGTGCTTTAATTACGCTGCTGATCGGCCACTCATGACTGAATGGAGTAGCGTCCACCTATAAGCCGGAAGGTCACCGACTCAAATCTCCGCAGAGGATCGTAAGATGCATCTCGATGATGGTCTCCAGCACGAGTAAAACGGCTGTACGGTGCTTCCCGGTTTTTCAGCATAGAATGACTGCACTATCACAGTGAAGTATCAATTTGAAGTCTCCTTACCAAAGTACCGATGAATAGTTAAGTTGCTTAGCCAACCTACCATAAATCCTCATGTAGGACCTGACAACAATCAGGCCGTGGGGTTGGAAATTTAACAGAAGCATACACTAATGACCTAATCGAATCTCGAAAAAAACACGAGACCTTCCCTTACTGAGATTCATTAAGTGGGGCCTTAGATGGAATGGGTTGTGTAACCATGGGGCAGTTATAAACTTTAAACTACCGACCAGTTTTGGTCAGCCGGTTAGAAATATGTGTGCACTTTTGTGAGCACCAACTAGGTCAAACAAATTGGCTACCTGGTGGTGACCTTGGTGACCTAGCAGTTTATTACCGCTAGCTGGGGGATAACTCGGTCAGTCTCATCCACGCTGATGTGATGAATCTCCCTGGAGGCCAGCTGGCCCTAATAAACGAACAGCATGTCAATGGGACGGATGTGTCACGTGGGGGCTCAGGACCAAATGAAGGCATGCCCTGATTGGCCAGAATGCCAGCCAATCTGGGTCGAACATCTTCAGCTCAACGCTTCTCATTCCCTCACGGAGATTCCAGCATGACCTTGTGAAACATTCTGTGATTACTCTATAAATACAATTGTAACAATCTTCCTTTGTCTCCATAAAGGGCTATCTGAAGCTACCGTGCCTTTTGATATAGCATAGTGGGCGGAGCAGGAAGCCAAGGACCGATACAGAGTTGCCCGACCGTTCAGCAAGTCACAACAGAATCCCAATAGGGAAGAATGACAATATGCGACTGAGCGTTTTTGAATGTGACGGCATTTTCCACTGTGTTGGGGATACTTTCATGATTAGCATGACAGGGTCTGCTGATGGATTTTTGGCAACCAGTTGTATACCATAAAAATTGATCTGAAAAAACCAAATGTTCTCAAGGTTATTTAGCCGGTGCTAGAGTACACTGCTAAACTCAGACCACGAAATACATCCTGGTTATCGCTTGACTCTGCACTTACGCCTGGAAGAGCGAATGACTGTCAGGTTAGGTTCGTCAAAGGACACAACAGCTTGATTCGTTTCTGGGCGAATTGTGCGGAAACAAAGGTAAAGTAATCCATGTGCTACATTGCCATGCCGTTTCTTTACAGTTGGCTGCAAGGAATTCCTCAAGGGATGCTCGTTCCTAATGACCTCAACGTGCACCCTTAGTAGTGTCGCAGTATTGGTGCCGGTGGATACTACTGATGAGGCATGTGAGTAGCACGTCTTCTCGTAAATCCGCTTTGCGTCTCTTGAAAAGTGAGATCTGTTACGGAATTTGTGGAGTCTCTTTGTAGCATTTGTCTGCATTTGAGTAACAGTCAATGAATATCCAGAAAGGTTCAGGAAGACGCGTTCAAGGAGAAGGTGGATATTCAGTTTTGCAAACGAGCTGCATATGAGAGTTTTGCTCCCCTGTTCAATAGTCTGTAACTGTTAAATTGGCGTTCTCAAATACACAACTCCGCAGCGAATGCCTTCTTCATTTCATTAGTAGTGTCGTATTCATTGGGTGTCGACCAACCAACTAGCTTGGCGAACAGGCGCTTCATCTTCTGAGTGTGTTTATATAGCACTCGGAAGTGCATCTAACGTGTCGGATGTGATTGGTTCATTGGCCTCGTGCTTTCATTGGTCCGTTAGTAACCAGTGTTGAGTTGGTCTTTCATGGAGGCGGTTATAAATAAGGGAGTATTTCTATTTTTCAGCGAGGCGTAGGTGATGACCCGTGACACAAGTTTTGAACACTGCAAGTGAGACATGTAGTCGATGAGTAAAAGAGAATGCTTCTGGCATGGTGGTTGCGACAGGTTACAGGCAAAAAGCTCATTTTTGGGAAAGGATGCGACGGAAGAGCAGCTTAATATATCACTTTGGAAAGCAGGAAAATGAATCAAAGCACGTGAACATCATATTGGAATAGAAAGTCCACACAAAACAGAGGATGCTACTCTGATTCCAGTCACAGCTGTATTAAATGAAAGGAAAATAGAGATTCTCCAACTTACGCGCAAGCCGACACCAAGCATTCGAGGGTTGAATAATAGTACCCATCGGATTCCTCAACGGATTCGTAATAGTTGCTCAACGAAGCCGCATTGTTCGCCCAATCGATTGGATCAAAAGGCTGAACGGCGTTGGAGATGTAACAAGCGAACCGTCTACGCATGTTTCCAAACACTGCCTGGTTAGCGTCTCGGTAGCGCCGCGCTGAGGCAGCTCGGGGTTTCGTTCGATTGTTGTCGGCTGACAACACTAAATGAGCTAAATCTTTGAATGGCTGAGCATAGGTGAGCTGTCGGGACAGAGTCAGTTGACAACAAGTGGCCGCATGACTAGGTTCGTTGGCTAGTTGGTAGGCCTGAGAAGATAAAAAGGATGCGTTACTCATTGGATCGTCTCGCCGCCTAGACAGCTCGCGATTAGATTATGGTAGAATACCTCTTCCAGATTAGATCATTGGGGCAGGTGTGTACTGGCTACCAGTCCCACGGCTTCACGCAAGACAAAACAAGACAATGAGTAAAAGTTACGCCTACTCGTTAGCATAATACATCATTCCGTGTCCCAGGTTATGAAATTATCGAACTATGCATCCCGAAAAGATGAAAGTTTCTGGATGGTATAGATCAAGAGGTAGACCGCGCGGACTAGAGAGGTCAGTCACTGGTTGCGTCTCCAGGGTTAGGATACGCTTTGCTTGTCTTGTGCTATGTGGATGGGGCTGCGAATGGGTCTTCCTATCCGGGCTGTCCGACGGGGCATCCTTTTGATTACGTACGTGGATGGCCCGGTCAGGACATCGTTGTCGGTTGTTTCTTTATTTCGAAGGTACACTCGGTCGTTCGTTTTCACGGGACCTTGACAGCCTACGACAACGCACCACCATTTTCGCGAATGTTGCTCATTCACAGACCTGAAATCCTGACTTTCATAAGCAAGTGAATAGGCCATAGACGCGCTTTAAGATATTAGGTTTTCTAAGAAGAAGGTGGTTCAGCTCTGACAACCTTGTGGTGCATAGCTATCATGCAACCCGGAGCAAGCACGGGGTTGCCCAAACAGGAGCAACCAAAAAGCTAGGGTTGAGTTCGAACTAAGGACAAGTTGTGTACCTTAATCTCTGAGCCGCCTCTAGTTCAAGTCTGTTCAAGGGAGGAAAATTGGAGTGAACACAAGTAGAACACAAGATTGACTGCGCCTACTTGATGAACCCTAATTCAATCGATTCAATTTATCAGCTATAAACCGTGTATCATAGGCACAATGGTTCCGGCTGCTACAGTTTCGATCACCGGAAAACGGGACAGTGCGGGACATACAGCCAAGTCTTGGAGGCCAAGGCATGTCCAGTTAGCTCGGGAATTGGGTGGCTACGCATTGAAGGCTATCACCTTGATGCACGAGCTCCACTGACTGCGCGATTGGGTCATTTCTGCCAGCATCATTAACCATCAATGAGTTGAGTCCCGGGGTCCCCATCCAGGGAGGAGGCGAGACGGCTCAGTGAGTAGGGCGCGAATTTACTGACCGGAAGATCCGTGGTTTGAACCCGACCTTTCCTCTCGATTCCCCTCTCTAGGGCTTGGGGGCAGTATCCCAGCCCTCGTGCAACCTTTAGGTGGCATGACAGTTAGGCATAGAAAGGGCGCTACAGCTGAATGATTAATTATTTCTTTCGAGAGAAGGCGGCAGTTGTCGACCTATGAAGGATGATAACCTATTGTGGATTGCGGAACAGTTTTCAGCAGTCTCGTGAGCAATGTGTTCCATCATGGAATGAATCCAGTTTGGATTGAGTTACCGGACGAGCCTGAACAGTGATGCTCATGACACACATTGTACAAGGAGCTAGTTGAAATTCAAGCTTGGGTGTGGGAATTGGTGGTTTTGATCAAGCTACAGTCAAACCGACTGCTTTGGGACCTTCGGGTCTTCTTTATTGGGGTCCAAGTGGGTGAAAACCCTGTACATGGCACACAACCGGTCCTAGTAGCGCGCAAGCTACTCGAGAATCCGGTCGTTTTGCGCTCGGTCTGTGTTGGATGAGGTTGGTCATGAACGCTGGATCAATCCGGCTGGTCACGTCTTACGCCAAAATCTATCTGTTTCGGTGCTCTACTCAGGGATGTAAGTATCCCATTGTTGGTCGTCTTTCCATATGACATAGAACTTTTTTCTGTTTTTCAGTATTTACTGAGGATTCCTTTGCTCGGGAACGTATGGGAAGTAAGAGCAAGGACGTGGTGCTGGTACACGGTTGATGAAGATGGCATTGACCACGAGGGCCAAGGCACATTGATAGCTTTATACGTGCACAACCTAGACCTGATGATAAAGGCCGCAAGGATTATAAACAAGCTTGACCGGTGACTACCCGAGATGAGTAAATATCAACTGGATGGCCATGATGTAGCAAGTAATTGACAATGCAAGAAGCAGGACTTCGGTGGACCATATTTTCTCTGCCATTCTAACTTCAACTGTGCGCGAAAATCCGTAAAATCCGCTGTCCCGTCCCCGTAACAAGTCTCCGTGGGGTCCTCCTGACAACGTTCCCCACGACGGTGAGCAGAGGGGCAGATACAGTTAGCCGCGGAGCAGATTTTCGGAGGCAATCACCATTATCATCATTGGCAATGTAGATACTGGCGCCTGACAGCTACAGTGTATGTGGGCCGAGATATTGCCAGGTTACCCAAACCTGGACAGGAGCAGTCGAGGTGCAGAGTTTGGGTTCGAACCACGGACCTTCCAGTTAGGAAGTTCGTACTTTAACCACTGAGCTATCTCGGAATCCGGAAGAGTTTATACTAGAAGCATAGGTCTAAGGGTCGTTAACTATAGTAACTCCTTGGCTTATCAAGGTTGCACGGTCCTCTCGGCAGCGCCTCTTGCGGCATCAGTCTGTGAGTACCAGAATTAGGGTTTCCGTCTAGAACTAGCAGATCCATCCATTCCCTAGTGGACGACTGAAACCCTTGGTTCACATACGGATGATGAACAAGCAGCGTTTGCTAGTTCATGCCTGTTTGCCTTGAGGGAATCTGTTAGCCCGACAGAACAGAGAGGGCAGTTTCTACTCGACTAGGATCCAAACCTGATGCCAGTAAATCTCCAGAGCAATTTAAACGATAGCTAGCCTGCGAAAAGGGTGGTACTGACTTCAAGTTGTCATGTTTCAGCCGGCGCCAATATCAGTTTGCTGGATGACACGTACACGGAAATAGACTAGTTCGAAGGGAGTCTTGGTTCGCAGGGATGCATCGTACCCATCCGGTGGATGGCTCGTAGAGACGGCGGATACGTATAGTAGGGAAATCCCCACAGCGACTTTAGGACTAAAGCTAGGTCGAACACAGGCAGGAGTTCTTTTGTATGAGTTACCGCGGGCTGCAGGGTAGAACAGTCTGGTCGGCATGAGGGAGAGATAACGTGAGGAGGATTATCTCCAGACACATTTCTAACTATCTAAATCCTTGGTTTTCATTTTACGTAGGCTGTATTGCACAAATCCCTTTCTCATTAGAATCAAACGACGAGCAAAGAAAGTAGGTATGATTGCCTTTGTATAAACCGCAACAAGACGTAAATCTCGTCAGTAGACAATTACACGGTTGGCGCGTTGGAATTAGGGGGTAGATTTAGTGCTGCTGCTTGCTTCACGAGAATTAGACTCAAATTTGTTGTTAACGTGTTGACGTTCATTCAACGTTTTGTTGACGAACGCACAATCACTTGAAATTCTACTGAGGTAAGTGATCCGTCAGCGTTACTTCCAAACGTCGTTAGTTTGTCCATGCTCAATAGTCAGCTGGGTTCGTTTGGGGCTATTTCTACACCCGCATGGACAGTGAATTTAAAGCTCCGATTTGCCACTCGAGACAGCACGAAATCAACAGACAGACAGACAGACAGGCAGGCAGGCAGAGTGAATTGAGATAAACTTGTTGACATTTCCGCGTTCTGGTTCAAGACCCGATGCACTTCTAGCCGTAGAAATCGCTCAATTTCCCTTTTGGAGGCACTCATTCCACTTTTTAAAGACTTTACGAAGGCTTATGTACACCAGAAAGCATGAAGCTACACTTCAGCCACCTCAAAATTCAAAACGAGTCTGAAAACGGAGCGAGAAAATTTCGGTGAAATTCAAACAAAGCGTAGATGTCAAAATATTCACCACGGAGTTAAAGACTTTCAAGCAAGGTCGATACTATCGGTCGGCAACATGCGTGATGTTGCTGAAGCACCTCACAAAATGTGTAGATGATCTCCAGAAGTGGCTCGAGGTGGCCACCAGGGTCTTGAAAACAAAACAAACAGAATGGCACAAAGGATTGTCGAAGCCTTTCTACTGATGAGCATATCGGGTGACACAAATAACTAAGTTACATGCTTCTGACCGTTCCCGAAGGTCTAGTCGTGGTTTCGAGTCTGGGAAGCCTTAAGTTCGCAGGACACTCAGATTCAAAGGACGCGATTGTCGTGCGTATACTTTAAGGTACGGAGTATTTTAGAGTTTAACAGAAAATCCAAACCAACCTGGGCGAGTAAAAATATGGTATTTGTATAGCCATGTTCGAACAACAATCGTTCTGGCGTCTGTCTGGTTTCCCGAATAGCTTTCTCAGGTGTATCACCCAATTGATGCACATAGTCCTTGAAAGCGATAGTTTCCCAAAACGTCGGACCAACAAAGCGATTATTGTGCTCCACATACAGTTCATGCACACGTTTCGCACATTGCAACCAATGGAATGAGGTTTCGGCGGTCTTGCGTTCCAATTTAGAATCGTCAGACGAAGGGGCAACAGAGGCGGCGAGCAGGTTGAAGACGGTTTGAAACAGTCCAGCAAACGTGTCCAGTAGGATTAGATCGGATTTGCTGTATTGACCACCGTCAGAAAAACGTTCTTGAAAAAAAACGACAGCGCGTAATGAACAGAATCACAAATTGAACAAACATACCTGGATATTGAAGCTTATCGGCCAACAGTTGTACAGAGACCAGATCCTTCGTTTCCGAAAAAATCACCTTCAACAGAGCGTAGGCTTTGGCTGGTTCGGAAGACTCCAAATAAGTGTTGGCGATTCGAGCACGAATAAAGCCCCAGTAGAGGAAGTGCATAGCCGTGCATATTTTTGGAAAACTGGACTCGAATGCCTCAAGCAGTTCAGTGTACTTTCTTCGTGTGGCGAGTCGGATTTGTACAGCTGGCGTGGCCTGTTGAATACGGACGAATTCCAAGTTACGAACTTCCTTCAGAGTCTGAGTATGGTCCTCGAGGAACTTTTGAACCTGGAGCATCGGGAACTGCTGTCGGTAGTTGAGAAAGGAGAACTGGGGCTAAAGCAAAGTGATCAACATCCACCCTGAAAGGAAACAATGGCATTGAAAACAATCAGTTAGAAAACGTTTGGAAGTGATTGGGAAGTCATTGCTTTCGCAAACGTTTGGATAGCAATCAGTGGATTTGTTGCGGCGCTTCGCCTTGACATAAAAGCTCCGTCTGATGAATTCGGTACACGAATCTCGAAGGTCCAACTTACGTTTGTTAATTAGCGTCACTTGTGGCGGGAAAAAGGCACAGAACTGGTTCTCGAGGGCCACGCGTACCAGACTACAGTATGGACTGCATTGGTGTGCAGTTCAGTGGGGCTAGGATACTGTCAGGGCGCCCACACCTAGACAGGAGGACGATTAGGTCCTCAACCAAAGCCTTTGGCTCAAAAGCCTAACCGCAAGGCAGCGGTGTTTGGCGGGAAATGCAAATGCATTACTGTTTCTACAGAACAATTCGCCACATGTTCCAACCCACAACCTGGAGGACCAGGAGACTGTGTTCGTCAGACCTCTAGCCATTGACCAACCTGGTATGAGAGACTCTGTAAGTGTCGCAGGGACACTCCCCAGTATAGCTCAATGGGTCGCTGAGGTGCGCAAACCGCCACACCACGGTAAGGTCCAGTCTCTTCGTGACGGACTCCATTGGTGTAATAGAACTGGTGTAATAGAACTTCGTTTGGCACAGCAGCTGTGCACCGAAAGGCTCTTACGGCTGAATGGTTATTAGTTCTATTACACCAATGCAATAATAGAACTAATAACCATTCAGCCGTAAGAGCCTTTCGGTGCACAGCTGCTGTGCCAAACGAAGGAAACACGAGGGCTGAGATGCTGTCAAGCTGCCCAAGTCTAGAAGGGAGCAGTAGAGTTGTGAGGGTTGGCTTCAAACCACGGATCTTCCGGTCAGTAAATCCACGCCTTAACTGCTAAGCCATCTAGGGTTTTTATTGTTGTATGGTTGCGAGACACGGCCACAGGCATGGACGGACGATATCAGGCGTCTTCAGGTTTTTGACCACCGATGTTCCAGAACTGTTGCTGATGTTGGATGGCGTCAACGAACTCGTAACGACGTAATTATAAAACGGGTAGTTGGCTGTGCAGCAGGCACTTCAGTCGCGGAAAACATCCGAAATCATGGACAACAGTAACTCGTCATGTGCTACGCATGCCGATACATTTTTTTATCGAGACCACCTTCAGAATGGCGTAAACCATGAGATGGACAAGGTACAACCTGAGAGGACGATATGGAAGAGATCATAAGATTCTGGGTGTTGTTGGTGCGGTCCTCTTCCCAGGATGGGGTCCCCGTGAACCCCGTGCGCTTGGTTGGAGACATCATTATCATCATCGACAGCATGACATCAGTGGTCAACACCGATGCTTCGCTGCCGTACAATCATGATTTATTTGAAAGCCTTATTGTGAAGAAAAGAATGAAGATGGACGGGGAGGGGACTTAGTGCTACCTTACTACAATCATTCCTCCAAACACTCATTCAGGCAATCTGGATAGGAACTGACAACAAGATCGCCACTGACATCGGTTGGGAGCCATATCTTGCAGTTGGTTGGAGACATTGCAAGAAATGGCAGCTGGCCCATGTCAGTGGCGTTTGTGTTATCACCTTTTTTCCAGACATTGTTGTCTGACTTCTAGTGTGGCTGCGCAGAGCTGGTACATTCCGAACAGCACCGGATTGTTTACTTTTAAAAGTATTTCGATCGGTGATCACGGACAACCGTTGGACGATCGGGGTGTGCAGTTTTTACGCTCGATCTTCTCTAAGCAGCCTCTCTCGAAAGAAATCAACATTGATGCCTTTATAAACGTGGACATACCGGTCGCCTGAAGGAAACAACTTGCTGCCTTTACACTCATGTCGCAAAGGACGGTACGACTTTAATCCCTCATAGTACGATTTCTTTCAGCAAGGGGACTCGCTGTTCTTCGTCCGACCGCTCCTCGTTGGCCTTCCTGGTATGGTCGAACCTTTACGAACTGAGTTCAGCCAGTGTAACCGGCGAATCATTCCAGAAGTGAAGCCCGACCACCACAACAAGGTGATAGCTCTAAGTGGGAACGAGTCTCAGTAGCTCAACAATTTCGAAATGGTCTGTCCAGAACACTAGTGGGAACGCACAATCACGTTAATGACGAAGATTGTTTGGAGGTTGAATGAACGAGAGGGAAGGGAACTATGTTTTCAACTTTTACGGTTGTCTGTGCAAGCTATTGTACTCGAACAAAATGAACGCTGGATATCGTCTAGATCGGCAGATTTCAATGCTGCCTGAAGTGTCATACCAGCAACTGGCGACCACGATGACACGCACATAAACACCAGGCAAAGAAGAACTCGAAGGATGACAGACGATAATCATTGACACAAACACCAGATGAGAACACTGACGCTTAAATGCCATACAACCATGACAGTTTATTTGAGCATAGCCTTATGATGGAAAGTAGAAAATTAGGATACTGACGAGAGCCTATGGCTAGTCTATCGCAAACGTCCGAGGTGACTACACATCCAAGACTCATTCAGACAATCTGGATAGAAAACGACAGCATGAACGCCGCTGACAGCGTCATATTGTTTAGCGTCTCCAGCCAAGCAGTGGAACTCGAAGTTGTGGAGAGTTTTACGTACCTTGGACGTTAAACTAGTTCCTGCGCTTCGTTGGAGACGCTGAATGATATAGCTGCTAATCGATGGCGGCGAAGTGGTGGACTTGTAAATTTCTATCCAGATTGCCTGGGGATGTAGGAACCTCTGGATGATTGTGGCAGGCTAGCGCTAAGTCCTTTCCCTGTACACTTTTGTACTTTTTCACAGGGCTTTCAAATAAATTATGACTGAACGGATTTTTATTGCGATGGGGGACTGGAATTGATGTACCATTCAAACTTGTTGAGTTCTTCCGGAGTTTATTTTGAGGTTGGTCAGCTGCATTGCTCTTTGAAGTGCTCAACCCATTACTGAGGACGATTCTGCGAGTGGACTGCCGTCCAATCTTTTTCCGAAATTGTTTCGCTGACACGTCTTCTTTTGGCTGGTCGACCGAATCGGCCAAAATAGGGTGCGCTATTACTTGTGGCGAAAACCTTTCCAATCTCTTCACAATCCAAAGACGCTCTGAAGCAGGCGATATTTCACTCAAAGAATGCTTCCAGCATTGCAACCTAAGGTGGCTGGGCCATGCGTTACACGTGCTGAGATACCACCTGCCGAGAATAGCGTTGTCTTCCGTTCCCAATTCTGAATTACGGAAACCTAGTGGACAGAATTGGGCATAGTAGAAGGGAATGAAGGATGTTACGAAAACTTTGGTACCGGTGGTGCTGTCCAGAGATTGCATGTCCAGAAGCATGGCGTTAAACTTGATGGGCGGAAAGTGCACACCAAAGGAGGGGATGACTTTGGCCAGTTCAGCCAAAAACACCTGTGCCTTCTTCCCCTCTCCGAAGATGAGGATGATGTCATCTGCATACCCCCATGCCGAAAACGTTCTTTTTAGCAGCTATTTGAACACCAGGATTTTGGAGAACTCCCAGCGCTCAGCTCAGTATCTCATCGATCACGAAAGTAAATAGGAATGGAGAGAGTGGGTACCCCTGGCGGACAGCACTTTGTGTACAGAAGCTTTTGGAGAGCTCTCCATATACTCTCACATATCCGGAAGTCAGAGAATACAAAGAGCTTATCATGTTCACAAACTTCCGTGTCATTCCTTGATAGGTAAGCGTGTTAAAAAGAACAGGCCGGTCAACCGAGTCGAGTACGCCTTGGAAATCCAGGAATACTACAACTGTGGGTCGTTTGTACGTAGGATGTTGTTCTAGCACCTGTAGAGTGTGAAGATTTGGTTAACGCAACCCTTGTTGCTGCTCTCTAGTCACTGATTCACAGACCATCATAAGTTGACGAAGGACAAGTGACGCGAAGAATCTCGTTGCGACTGGGGTCAAGTTGACCCCTCCTGTGATTTCCGCACGACTACAGGTCCTTTTATGTGAAAATGGACACTATCACTGATTTTCCCCAGCTGTCTGGGACAGTCTCCTTTTCTCAGGCACAGTGAAATGCATACGAAAAACACTGACCGGGAGCTTCACCCCCATGCTTGAACAATGCGAGTGGGAGGCTATCCGGACCAAGACCTCGATGGCGCTTGAGGAAAAACATGCAATCATAAATCTCCGACACCATAGGGGGTTCCAGGTTCATCGTCCAGGGTTCTAATCCAGTCGCGGAAGGTAACTGAGTAGCAGCTGTTGACCACGAGAGTTGCTGTCCAAGGGTGGGAACCCAGCGGTCGAGGCGTCCCTCTCCATGGAAGATGGTCCCTCCACTTTGGTGCTTGATGGTTCCGCTCGCGGGCAGTTTCCATGGGCCGGTCGCAAGTGAAATAATCTTCGGGCATTCCAGATTTTACGGTCCTCTTCCATTTCCTTAGACTTCGCGTCCACCAAGCCTCGCGGTTGGCGCGCACGCTAATTTCGATTTGGCGTCTGATAATTCATCATGCTGAATTATGCTCGGAGTCCGCGGGAACCTTTATCCAAGATTCAAGCAGTGCCACTGTTCTGTCTGATATCTAGCTCTTCAGCGGACCCGGTAGGGCTGTGCCACAGGGGAGACCACCGGAACTGTGCAAAGATATGGCGATCTCGTTCCAGCACGAACTGACATCCAACGGTGGAGCAGAGAGAAGAGTCCAGAAGACGATTCTGATAAATTCGTCCAACTTCGGGATCTATCAGCCTCTCAGCTGCTAGGTGATTTGTCCATTCCTTACGCGACCTCAGAAATCGAAGAGAGAAACGACTTTCTGACCAGCACATGACCACAATCTACATGTGTTCCCAGAAGAGCGGCAGTCAGTTATTGGTCCGTGCCATTGCTATCTGATGCCGATGTCATAAATTTGGGTCAGGAACCGGCAAGATGTTGGGTGCCATGTGGCCGGTCATTCAAGAAGCTAAAACTGCATAAAAACAGTCTGCGGTCAGGACGTCGCTGAAGCAGTCGTCCACCGTTGTCCGTAAGTACCGAGTGCAATCCCAATCGACTACCCAAACGAGTCTCAGATGCGCTAATTCTGCCAGATTGTGCATTCAAATATCCAGCAACCTGTCCGGAGGTCAGCCGTTCTTAATAACCGAATGTTACGTCGAACGTATGTGTCACGTGCGGGCTCGGCGCTTCTTACTCCCTCACACATATTCTAGCGTGGCCTTATGGAACATTCTCTGATGACCCTATAAATACAATGGTACTAATCTTCCTTGTCATCCATGAAGGGCTGTATCAAGCTACTGTGCCTTTTGATATAACAAAGTGGGCGGAGCAGGAATCCAAGGGCCGACATAAACGCTGCACCACCATTTGCAATACACAACGCCACTACAACTACACTTTAGCTTTTATCCCACCGTAACAGGGGCGAGATGGCTCAAGTGGTTAGAGCGCGAATTTACTGACCGGAAGGTCCGTGGTTCGAACCCGACCTCTGTCTAGGCTTAGGCAACCTGGCAGTATCCTAGCCCTCATGCATCCTTCGGGTGGCATGGAAACTAGGCACTCAAAGCATCATAAAGCTTATCTTTGATGGTGCCAGAGTTGAAATCGGTTGAAGTGTAAGCAGACAGGACAACGATCAACTTCCTTCTTGTGGGAGTCCTTCACGGATATTACCAGACAAACCGCACAGAAGCGACTATCAACGGGTATTCAGTCAAGTAAGAGAGAGAGTGAGAAAGAAAGGGAGACGTCAGGAGCAGCCTGCTTTTGCTTACCCGCCCTGCTGGCTACAGCAAGTAAGGCGACCCGGGTGATGACATCATACGACGGTCGATGTGACATGACAATATTGTTAGTTGCAGGTACTGTGGTGGTAGGTGGGCTGGAGTACTTTCAGGGTAGCAACACCTAGACAAGAGGACAGTTAGGGTCCACAAAAAATTTGGCTCAAAAGCTTGGCCACAAGATAGCGGTGCTTGGCAGGAGATGCCAGTATATCACCATGTTACGGTTCCCTATACGGAACTTTGAGTGACGCGTAGGTTCGACAATCCCGAAGACTGTGCTGGACGGACCCGTAAACACTGACCAAGCTGGTGTGAAGTTTTCTGTGAGTGTCGCACAAACACCCCAAGTGTAGCTCAATCGGTCACGCAGGTAAACAAGCCGTCACACCACAGTAAGGTCCGGTCTTCGTAAGGGTTGGAACGAAAGGAGAATACTGAATACCGACCATGATCCCAATCTTCAGAGGAAGGACGTAACAGCGTCTTGCAAGAACCATCGTGGCATCAACCCTTTAGCCGTGGCATGCAAGGTATCTCATGGCATTACTTTGCGCAGGTTGACCAGTTATCAGGAGGAACAGACCTGTGAAAATGCAGTCAGGGTTTCACCCTGACGGAGGATGCATCGACCAGATCTTCACCGTGAAACAGATCCCCTATTGGCGCCCACATCAGACGTTGGTCTTTGTTCCTGATCTGAAGACTGCTTTTGACTCAGTAGATCTTCGGAAACTATGGTAGTGCCTGGTGAGCAAAAAATGTCCCTTCTAAATTTTTATCTCTTATGAGGACACTGTATGCAGACGCCTGTGGGTATGTACGGGTATCTCTCAGCTGTATCACTCTTTCGCTGCCTAGTCACCATGCCACCTGAAGGAAGCGCGAGGGCTGATATACTGTCAGATTGCCCGAACCTAGGCAAGAGCAGTTCAAGTTGGTTTCGAACCACGGACTTTTCAGTCAGTAAGTTCGCGCCCTAACCACTGAGTTATCTCAAGATGTCGCCTGGATCCACCACACTCAACGGTGTAAGGCAAGGCTGCTGTCTCTCCCAATGTCCGTCTTCAACCCTGTTATTGGCATACCGCCTGAAGCTTCTCTGCTTGCCATTGAATCTCGAGGATTGAAACACACTTGGGGCGTTCACCGACAGACATTGAGTATGCGGACGATACTATTTTCCTTGGTTCTGATCCTTTAAACATGCAAACCATTGTAAATAAACTGAATAATTCTGCCGCACAACTTGGCATGCGCTTCACATCCGAAAAATGTAAGGTGATGTTGGGACAAAAATCAGCGTCTTGCTTGGAGACCAGCCAATCGACGTAGTAGATGAGTCCATCTACCTGGGCAGTTGTATAGGTCCCGGTAGACCGGGTGGAGACGAGATAACTCTTCGAGTAGTGAAAGCCAGGACAGTTTTGTCCACCTCCGACAACTATGGCGCCGATGTTGTTTCAGTTGGACTGCCAAGCGTATGGTATACACTGACGCGGTGCGACCTGTACTGCCTTGTGAATTAGAAAGGTAGCCCCTGCGGATAAAGGATAACAGTGTCTTCGGGTGGTGACAGGGTCCGACGGGAACAACGGACTAGTGATGCTGGGGTGAACTACATGGTTTTAAGAAAAAAAGACTATCTCAAGATAAATCAGCTAGTCATACTCAATAGGTTCTGCTGGTTACGGCATGTACTTCTCATGCCAGAGGACCGTCCACCCCGTGGAGCCCACTATGACCAATCTTGGTTCGGCTGGGGATTACCCAGATTCAAAGAGGCACGAAAGCTCTACTAATCAGCTTGGTATTGTTTGTGACTGTTGAGTCCCTAGATGGGGGAGGCGGAACGAGACCAACCAGTGACCAGTGACCTTGACAGATAGGGCTGCTATGCAGCCAATGGCGGTCTTGCACCAAGTTATTGCCTAAACCCCGTAGCTGTCACTTCTTGCCATACCGGACAAACAGATTCATCTGTCATCAGCGAAGAGCTATGACCATCGCCCTCAACACCTGGTGCTCATTCCTTTATTCTTCCATTTCTCCCCGAACGAAACCGTACCAGCTAAACTCATCGTAATTTGTACTGACTGTCATCTGAATGACTGACCGACTCACCCACGTGTCCCGTGGCGAAGGCTGCGACGATTCCGTCATTCTAAAACGTTGCTTGTTGCAAATAGTGCTTTACACCGCGCCACGCCGCATTCCGAGTGGCGCAAATATGGTAACGACCAACCGTTGGCACGTTAGAGGGATATGAGAAGCAATAAGGAAAACCTAGGTACTGTCGGCGTGACTCGGTTCCAAGAATTTGGCCCGCGCGATCCCTCTGGTGCATGCTATGAAACGCTGCAAGTCGTCACTGCTAAGTGAACTAATTGAAGTTCTTGCTTTCAGCTTGGATCCATTGTTTCTAAATGCGTGCGTGGAGTCGTAGGCGTCTCGGAATGATTGCGGTACATTGGCGGAAGATCGCCCCGCATTCGCTCTTTTTCAGTTCTTTACCCTGAGGCTCGTAAACGAATTACGATTGCATGGCAGCAAAGCAGCAGTTTGAAACGCCGCTCAGTATTTGCAGCACAATAGAAGTGATTTCACGATGCTTCAGGATTACCAATCAATAATTATGTCTGACTGACACCGATTGTTTGTTCTGTTCATTAGAGGCTCCTCAGGGCACCTAACCAATATGTAGTTGGTGAGCCTGCCTTAATTTTTTGTCCTATGGTTCCGGTACTTAGATCTCCCACCGTTCTTATCCACAATTAAATGGTGGATAATGAGGACGAATTCAAAACTGACCCGGGTGGAAATTCTGTTCACGTCAAACTCCCAACTTTTGGAGTTAATAACCATAGAGTTTGGTGCATTGAACTGGAACGCTACTTCCGATTCCACCACATCATCCCGCCGCAAACCATGTTTTCCTATGTGGTTTCTCAGTTTCCTACTGAACTTGTCGCTGAGGCTAATTGATCCCATATCAGTAATGAATCTCTACAACACTCTTACATCAACCATAGTTAAACGGACAGTAACCTCTGACGAAGCTAATCTCCAGAAGTCACTTTCAGGAGTGGAGTACCATCAAATTACCGTTTCCTAACTCTGACAGCCTTATCACTTGTTGCGTAGCCACAGGACGTCCCAAGCCTTTGTTCTTGAAAAATTTGGACGCCTTTTATTTAACCACTTCCACGCATTCTGTCTTCCCAGCATACGGACAACTGCCAAGCTCATATAAGAAAGATACGTTTGACCAAATATGCAAAAAGATCCACGCATTGGCTGAACAGTGTCTCAACTGTCATAAGAGGTTCACTTATTAGTCCCATCCTGGAGTACGGACTATCTGCTTCTTACTCACAATCTGAGGGAGACCTATTAGAAAAAGCCCCGAGAAGAGGTGCGAATCCGGTGCGTGAGCTGCGCCGCTCCAGGATTTAAATGCACGCTTAGATACAGAGATGCGATTTTTCGCGAATAGGCTAAACGAGATCACTAGAGGTCATGACAGAGGTTATTTAAGCCGAGGAAAAAGGCTCGGGTTGGTGCAACTGTCGCTAAGTGTTCTATCTGCGGAAATCCCTCCCAAAAAAGACATTATTAACTCACTCCATACAGAGCAACTCAAGAAACTACCGGATGGATCTGTCAGGCAGTACCTGTTTTAGGTGTCCTTATCAGCACCGGATGGGCTGAGGCTCCACAATACTGCTGAGTTTACGCTATGGATTCCATCATTTCTGCTACCTATGCGCTTCGATAGGTCTCAATGGGGAGCCTCACTATCATCCTTGTGAACTTTACCTCAGTGTGTTCGCCTACACTGATTTCACTGATAACGGAATTTTAATTACGAATTAGTCATCGTCGAGACTCCTGAATGTCACGTCAGTTGAAACTCCGCTGAAAAATTCGAACAACAAACCCTCAAGATCAGTTCAGATGAATGGGTTCCTCTGCATGGACCTGGGTCTGTCGAAAATGCGCAAAAGAATGACTACAGAACGAAATCAAGCCTAAAATCCCGTAACGCGCGCGCAACCCAACGTCGGGTTCACGGACTCACGGACTGATTGACGCCGAGCCTTAGAGGCACACCCAAAATTTCTCTGAAACCGTAGGTCGGAGGAGGAAAACTTTAACATAAAGTTTCGGCATTTGATGGTATTTGTTCGGTCCCTCAAGATCTTCCCATGCGGGCGCAGCTTTGTTGAAAGTTGTTTAAACATACTCCAGGTTCATCATGGGCGCAGAATTTATATTTTAATGGCTGCCAACGGAAATGGCCGCCAACGGCTTCGCAGGGTGTGCCTTTGATGACGTTGGGAAATTTGTGGAATAGCAGGTTTCTTCATGTGTCTTATTTTGCATTTCGTTTGGAAATAATCTNGTTTGAATGTATTGTCGTTTACGTCTGTAAACCTGCGTAGTTTGTTTTCGAAGTATGGTAGTGTAAAGCAAGCAGATTCAACTTATCTGGGTAGTAGAGGTGGTTACCACCTGTGGCATGTGGTAATTACCGATTGTAACGGTGTTGGTCGTGGTGTTTTACTCCTTTATCCGAAGTGAGTCACAGGAGTGTTATGATGTGGCTGTTGAACAATTTGTGCGAATGATGTGTCCTGCGAATGTTGTCCGAACGATTGTGGTAGATAAGAATAAATCACAGCTTTGCAGCCTGAAGACAGCGATGCCTGACGCCGCTGTAATTTTCTGCTCTTTTCATGTAATTCAGAGCTTCAAAGCTAGGATTAACAAGCTTAGGGAAGTGACTCAATCAGATAAGGAAGTTTTGTTTGCCTGGCGTAAGAGAATGGTGCATTGTAGGGAAGTGACCTTGAGCAGTGCTGAGGTCGTTATTCAGGTACATCGTGCAGGGGCAGTATTATCCAATAAACCACAATACCTAGTGTGTTCAAACCCTACTCAAAACGGCGGAGACAAATTGTAGCACTAGAGAGCTAAGAAGGAAGGATAAAAAGGATCTACTCAGAGTATTCCAGAACAATGGGCTCCGAGGGGATATTACCAACAGCAGCAACAGCAAGAACAAACGACTGGAAGGGTAGTTCCATCTTACATCAAAAATACTCAGAGCCAGAGTATCAGATCAGAAACGAATCCTCAAATCGAGTACTACTCTATGGAAACTGATCGGCCGGCTTACGCCATACGCTCAGGAGAGGGTTAGCCGTAACCACAAGAAAAGTGTCGAGTTGGCCCATAGCACACACTCGTACCTTGTTTTCGTGACGGCAATCAGGTACAATTAGGAGAACCCATGAAGTGCTCGTGCTCATTTATGAGCTCATGGTTGTTGCCATGCGGTCATATGGCCTATGCTGCTGAGTACCATGGCCAGTCGCTGATTCCGTTGGTTGAGTCTAGTAGGTCTAGTGGTCATTTTCATTGGGTAGCCTTTCACTAATTGTCTTCTCATTTATTTTCCAGGTACAACTACGGAACATTTCTGACGGTTCTGTAAATTGCTTGCAATCGGTCACAATAAAATTATGTTTCCAACCAAATGGCTTCATACCTACGAACAACGCAAGCGTCACGGCAACCAAGGCATCCAGGCCTTGTGTTGAAGACAAGCTTGCGCGTAGGTGGGAGGCGCTATTCGTTTGTTTCGTATGTACCTTCAGCGTTTGTCCGAAACGTAGTACTCCTAGTCAACGTAGGGTCACCTTCAGCATCAAATGTTTAGTATTATACGTTGCGGCCCAGCAGCTTACCTGTGGCCAAGGTACTCTATACGGTGCTTCGGTTGTTCACTTCAAAAGTGTTACTCGTAAACCGGAACTTCATTATACACTTGAAAATTATTGTCAGTCAATGTTATTCCAGGATGCGGGTGCACGTTTAACTTGCGGTCTCCTTCGTTGTTCCTTATATGGCACGTAGAATCGCCAATGCATGCAAGCCATCCTCGTCTAGCGCGTAACAAGCACGCCTTGTGGGCAGGAGAGACAGATTCTCTGAGGGCAATGCTCAGTACATACCTCACTGGGTTTACAAATGATTGGGAAACCTTTCGTTATGTGTACACAATCCTTCGTGTTAAAGGGTCAACAGAAGTAGAAAATCGGTGATCAGCTCTGGCATAAACACAGACACTATCGTTGATCCCATGGCTGCGAAGGATGCACCGATAGTTCCGTTATTATTACCCAGAGTTATGAAAGTTAATGAAAATACAACTTCCGGTAACCACTGAACACAGTTAGCATGATACATGTCCTTCGAGGTGTGGTTTCATGGTTACCTCTACAATTACACGTGCGCTAATCATTTGAATCGAACGAGTAACTGTATCATCACTAGTGATCCATGCTACGTGAATACAGTGATTACAACAGAAATTACTAGCAAATGTGGGATACTCTAATGAATCGCCTTTTTGTGAACGACATTAAGCACAAACATCACCTTCCTTTGGTCATATCGATATTGTTTGGGAACAACATGGACGATTACACTTGTCAGAAGCAAGCCACGTTGCTACTGGGAATTTCATATTGTCTGTCTTCATTACATTTAGAAATCTGTTATCAATGTAAATTTTTACCAGATACAACCGCATTATAACGCCTTACTTTGTTCAAGAGGTTCAATCATAAACCGCAAATCCGCCATCTTGCCATTTTTGAATGTTCGCGCCATAGAAATTTCAGCCAATCAAAATGGGGATGACGCCGCAAGACACGACGCCATCGTCGAGACTCCTGAATGTCACGTCAGTTGAAACTCCGCTGAAAAATTCGAACAACAAACCCTCAAGATCAGTTCAGATGAATGGGTTCTCTGCATGGACTGGGTCTGTCGAAAATGCGCAAAGAATGACGACAAATCAAGCCTAAATCCCGTAACGCGCGCAACCCAACGTCGGGTTCACGGACTCACGGACTGATTGACGCCGAGCAGAGGCACACCAAAATTTCTCTGAAACCGTAGGTCGGAGGAGGAAAACTTTAACATAAAGTTTCGGCATTTGATGGTATTTGTTCGGTCCCTCAAGATCTTCCCATGCGGGCGCAGCTTTTGTTGAAAGTTGTTTAAACACCCTCGAGGTCCACCATGGGCGCGGAATTTATATTTAAATGGCCGCCAACGGCTTCAGGGTGTGCCTTTGATGACGTTGGGAAATTTGTGGAATAGCAGGTTTCTTCATGTGTCTTATTTTGCATTTCGTTTGGAAATAATCTCGAAACGACAAGGACAATAATTTCGCCCTCTATGTCGCCGCAAACTCAAAATTGAGCAGCTTTTAACGACCTGTGTATGAAAAAGTCTCCTATCATTGTGACAGGTGTCCTGCAAAACCAAGCCAAGAAATTCGTCACAGCTAGTTTTTGTTTTTATGATGGCCAGTACATGCTATATCAGGCGCAAGGCTATACAGAACCATCGATAGTGATGTTGGTAGAAGCAGTGTATGTTTATGGGCAGAACAAGCATACAGCACAATAAGGTGGCCAGTGCTTTCAAGTCCTGGCACAAATTAAGGATTGAGGCCATCTTGTGGGTGCACGTAACACCCTCATCCGGTAAATATTGTGGATATTGTGAACTACGGGCAATCCATCAGACTGGGTATGGTAGTCGCGGTACCATCATCGCAACGCCGTACTTGGGTCCGTGGACAGCCCTACATGAACATCCTGGGTGAGTCGTTAAGGGTTGTTATTGTAGTTACGATTCGCCAAGGAATGTCGCAAATTGAGACCGGCATGCATCAAGGGTATCCTTGGGTCCAGGAGAAGGCGCACCGTGGTTCACTTCTGTCATTTAGACAAGGCAATAAGACAGCCGTGTCTATATCCGGCACAAAAGGAAGTCTCAGAAAGACCTCTAGAAGGTACTATGATGTGAATTAGACTGCGGTCTGAAATAACAAGCGGCCAAAAGTGGTCGCAATTCCTGATAACTAACGTCTTCTGGACCCCGGTTTTCAAATGGCTGACGAAAACCTTGTCGTTTGGAGTATGCAAACATCGTTCTCATCTTCAAAGAGGAGTAAAAGGTGCACTTATTTTTGAACGAACTGACCAAAATCTTTGGTATGCACTGCACTCACAGTGTAAGGTAATAATAATAATGTTTGTTCACAACAGGTGGGTAGCGTGATCATAAGATTACATTCAGAATGAAGCGTGAGTTTGCTCGAAGTTGTAGCTAAGTGGCTACCGCTATTGAGCAAGTGGTGGGGTTACCCTTATAACAGTAAGACTGCAGCTTCAGCGTGGGCACTCATTTGGAATTGTGGACAAAGGAATTTAGTAGGCACTTGGTGAGTTGGCCTACAACTTTGTTTAATTTTATGTTTTAAAGGGTGTGTAATTGATTATACATTTTCTTTCAGAAATCTTGTCGAGTAAGAGCGGCTTCCAAACTGAGAACTAGATTGACTACACATTACGTTTGTACCGACATAACCAATAAATAAAACATGATTTTCTAAAAAGTGGTTGTGTATTTTTAGACATGGGGTTGGCACACGGATGACATGTATGGATATGAACGACCGCCGTTGGTCGTTGGATTGGTCTATTATGTAGTTGGGGCATTAGTCGGTTACCAGCGTGTGAACGGGCCCTTCAGTTACTACAAGTGGTCACGGTATGCGACATCGAGTACAGGTATATGTGACGGACCGTCGTTGGCCATCGGGTTATGCTGAGCCTAGTTGAGGCCTCATCAGCGTTGCACATAGACACAGGCCTGGAAATTACGATAAGTAGCCAAGGTAGGCGATATCGACTGCACTTTTGATATGACAGACCCACGTTGGGCGTTAGATTAGGGTACCATAGCTGAGGCCTTATTTTCACCGGCGATTCTGGCCTAGTGTTTACTATAGGTAGCGGACATAAGCGACATTGCGTACAAGTGTGCGTGAGAGACAAACGTTGGTCATTGGATTAGGTTACTGTACATAGGTGAGGCCCCATAAACAGCGTCGCACGTAGAAGTGGGCAGCAGCTACAACAAGTATTCGAGATTGAAAAGCGTAGAGTTATGATTATGAAAGACCTTCATTGGCCATTAAATTAGGTTGCCGTGTAAAGGTGAGGTCGTAACCAGCGTCACTCACGGACACAGCCTAGCAGTTACGATACGTAAAGAAGGTAGGCAATGTTGAATACAGTAATGAGTCATTATGAGTCATCATTAGCCGTTGGATTAGGTTATCATGTATAAGTGGGGCCGTAATCAGCGCCGCACATTGAAACGGACCTAGCATGCTGCAGTGACGATAAGTAGTCGAGGTGAGTGACAACGATTACCGTTATCATGATGACCGCTATGTGACGTATTCCACATAGTCATATTTCTAATAGAAATGACACCATTGTGTTGGTAATTTACCGAAGGTTACTGACGCTGTATTCCACGGACTAGTTATGCATAGCTGGGAAGGCAATCATCCACAGAGATGGCATCTCCATTGCACAATTCATGCTGTTTTTACAATGTTATACTTAATGGAAGCTCCATAAGGAAAAGTGTGATGAAGTTCGCTGAACAAAATTATCTCGTCCGTTAAATCTGGGGATTACAAGGCAAACAAACGTTGATGACCGATTTTCCTGGGTGAAGTTTGCATTGGATATTCTGTAGATGTTATTTTATTCTTAAATAACGCCGAAATGTGGTAAAGTGCGATTTTGCGTTTTATCTCTCGTAAACCGGTAGCCAAATGCAAATCAGTGGTGGTCCGTGACCGTGAAATTTCGCTCGCTTAAACAAAATGCTATGAGCAACATATCACCTACAAGTGCAAATGGATTAACTAACTCCCCATAAAAGTCACAACTTCGGAAACCCTCGAGTTCCGGTGAAAATAATTTGGGTGTGCTTCTAGTGAGCGGCAAACATGGCGTAAGTAAGAAAAAAGTCCCCTCGGAGGCGACGATGCTCCAGGGTGAAGAGGTCAATCACCGCGAGACGCGCTTCGTAGTCCACAGACTTGAGGCCGGCAACCATTTTCGTAGCAGCCCGCCGGACACGCCCAATGAGGGTTACGTCTTTCGTGTGTCCTGGGTAAAAAACGGGTTGACGTACTCAAGGAGCGGTCTGACATAGGCCCAATAAGGTATTTGGAAGTCCATACGAGTAGAGTGGGAGAAGGTGCGCTGAATCATCCGTGGAACGGCGAATATCTCTTGGGTCGGTTTCTCAGGGAGGAATGAGAAGGACATGTTTGAGGAGAGCCGGATATACAAGTAAATTTTGGCACCTATCCTCGTGATGTCTCCTGGTCCTTTCTCACCATGCATGACAAAGGAGTTCGCTGTCTCCTCCAAATGAAATATGGACGCACTTTTCGTCGTCCAGAGGAAGATGCCAGTCCAACGACTACTGCTTTGCGGCGTCTACATTCATTTGGAGGGCACTGCCATTGGGACTCTACGATTTCAAGTCGTCCGCAATATGTAGACATTAACTTTCAAGAACAGCTGGAAGGTCGTTGACGTATATCAGAAACAGAAGTGGTCCCAAAGTGGAGCCTTGGAGAACTTCAGTGGAGAACAGCACCAAAGAGGTAGGTCGAGTCTACTCTCACTCGGAACGCTCTGTCTGATAGGAACGCCCTAATCCATTGTAGAATCTTCGATGGAATTCCGTAAGACTCGAGTTTGTGGAGCAATGGGACATGTGGGAGTTGATCGAGTACTTTTGAGAAGTCGAAAAATATAGCATCCGATATGAGTCCCTCGTCCTTGGCTTGGATCAAGCTGTCCATAAGTACGAGCATGTTCTTCACGCAAGAACGGCTTGGGAGAAATCCATGTTGAACTGGAGAAGTCAAGTTGTTGGAAGTAAAGGGCTTGCTTCAGAATGCGTCCCATCACCTTGCATGACACGCTAGTGAGGCTTATAGGCCTGTAGCTGCCAGGCCAGTCGGTCACCAGTTTTGTAGATTGGCGTGACAATCGCTTCCTTCAAACAGAGGGAAGGTGGCCTTCGTCAAGCGACTGACGAAACAGCAGGTGAAAATGAGTTGCCAGAGTATACGACGTTTCCTCCAGGATCCTTGGGTGGACTTCGTCGGGCCCCAACACGCAGAATGGGTTGATCTTGTGCAGGAGTTGACGAATGTCCTCCACCGTGAATACCAAGTCGGTTAGAGGCCGTTCGTAGGTACGCCTTGACGAGGTTGGATGTGACGAGGACGCTGGGACTGAATACAGACCTGCATGGTGATCTCTGTAGATCTCAGATACCACTATTGGGTCACTCGTGGGTTCCCCGTTCCTGTCTCTCAGGAAGAACGCGGATGACTTGTTTCTTCGGCGATGTCTCATGTACTTGAACAGCACATTTCTGTTCTTCCGGGAGGTCTAGAATGGTGGCTTGTTTTCGTATGTTCTATTGGCGGATTTCCGATTTACAGCGGTTCCGCATTTTACGAAATGCCAGCTCATCTTCTGTGTCACCTGTAGTCAACTTTTGAAAAATAGTTGTGACCTATTTTCAGAAGACGCCGGACCCTTTTGGGTAGTTTACGGCTCATCCGACTGCGTGTTGGTTTTTGGGACGAAGATCGCGTCAGCCTCGTGAACTTTCTGGACAATAGTCCCATATAAGTCTTCCACTGAGGCTGATTCCAGTTTAACTTGGTCAGGAAAGATGCGCATCCCTGAAAAGTCTGCACGGCAGAAGTTTCAAATCCAAGTTCGGAATTTCCGGCCCAGCAGCATATGAAATCAAAGGTCAGCACACAGTACCTATACGGTTCTCTGTCGTGTATATTAATGCATGCCTTGGAAAACCTGACCGTTCATCATCTAGGTGTGTGGTGCACTCGACTACTATTCTAATGAGCTAACGGAGCTGCACTCGGACTGTGCCTCAGGCTATCTGCGCCTTGTTTACCGTAGCATGCTGCTCAATCGGTTGAGCTTTGAACTTCGGCAGTGCCCGGTTTGGACGACCCGTTTGGCTGTTATCCATTCCACCTGGCCCGTGACCCACAACCACAGGATCCCCAAACGGATATCATATCGGCTTCGTTTCCACCTTGTTTCCTCGGCCAGCCTGAAATGAATCCTACTGCCCAAAGAACTGCACACCCCAGCCCAACCACCTTAAGTGACGTCCGTTGCGGGGCTGTCCAAAACTGAAGTATGTCAAGCCAATGATGGCACGGCACTGACATACGTAGTTTGATAGCACACCCGCTATTCCATTCCTTCTCTCCACCATGCCCTCTCACCCACTCTTTCCATTAACTGCAAATACGACAAACTCCCCAACTGACCCCAGCTGCCTCCATGACACATTCATACCAACCTGCTGAACTGTTGGTTCGAACTTAACCATCTCTGTGTTTCTGTGCTACAAAATTCAATAACTTTCTATAAAGTTCGCGTTCCGGCTGGTGTGTTGCCACCATCTCACTCTTCGGAACCATTATACCCGCCTCCACAACAGCGACACCAGTGAGTCAATACAATTTCACCTTATACCATGTTTTTGAGATCCTTGTTACCATTTACCTGCTTTGCTAGTCCCTCCAATTCATCATCCCACGCTTTTTTTGTGGCCCTGGCCATGAGCCCAATAGTCCAAGGCCACGAGGCATCAGCGGTTTTGGCTTCAGTTCAATTTGCTCGGCTGGATGATGCCAACTTTGCTGCTTCACCAGATCTGACGTTCTGGTTTCTGATTTTCTTTTATTTGTCATATGTCAGGCAAGAAGCCTCTTGTCTTGCCCTCGTTTTGTTTTTACCCGCCACCTTCAAATCCTAACGATGTTCTCTTCGACAAAAGAGCTTCCCTGCTCGTGCCAGTTTAGTGATGACCAAGTTACACTGGATACAGCAGCTATGCGCTGCCCCACCCAAAAACCCCTGTACTCAGAGTCCCCGCCAGTGATGCCTTTATTCTGACTGTAACCTTGAGATCATGCCTGACGGCGTGCCCCACAATTTGAGAATAAACACTATTATTATGTCCCAGTGGAGCGTTAATTATCACCTGATCAACGAAATGTCTTTCGTTGGTGATGACCAAACCCAGGAGGGACGGTCGTTGGCCCGCGCGGTATCTGGTGTTGAATGACTTCGGTCAGCGCCGCTGCAAAAGTCCACTTGATCCGACGCAAGCTGGAGGCCTTTGGAGCGTTGAAGTCACCTGCCAGCAGGAGATGAGTGAAGTGGTAGCTGGAGGAGAGTTGTTCGAGGGTTCGTATAGGGAATCGGTCATCTTCCGGAGGACTCGAGGGGCTACAGTAGACCACAACAAGAAGAAGAGAATCGGACCCGCGCAGCGAGAATCCAATGCATCGCAAAAAGGTGCAGGAGTGGCATCAGAGAAGACAATCGGGGCTGACGGGGCCGCAGGCAGAGTACAAAGCGATCCCACCAGCCTTCTGGTTTTGAGTCAGCTCAGCAGTCTGCCTTCGAGGCAGAGCTGTGTAACCAGGGAGGTTAGCAGACTTAATAGCCATACGCCGGGTTTGAGTCGAGGGCTCCGAGACCTCTGAGGCTTGTCTGGATGGGTTCGAGATCTGCTTTTAGTTGCAGGTTTTTTCCCTGTGGGGGCCCGGTTTGCGCGGTATTGCCTTTGGCGTACGAAGTGGTGGGCGAAAATTTCGACCGCTGTTACTTGTAGCACTTTCAATAACGCCTTTTGGACGGCCAAATTTGCTGTTCAAGAGAGTTTGCGTCTGTTTGGTTTCTTGGATATTTTGGCGCGGTTTGATCGAAAAGGTGTCTAGCTGAGGCTTTGAGCGCTGGGTGGCAGCACCGAGTAGTTCTTTTGGTGGTGCTCCCATGAGGCTGGTTTCCTCAGAGGACTGCACCTTGAAGCCAGCCAGCAGTTTTCTGATTTGGCGAATTGTATATGGCTTGTTTGGCTGCAGTCGCCTTTCTTTCGCGCTTGCGTGGACATCCGAGTCACCCGCGATCAGCGTGACCAACTGGGTGTATGAGGGACTTTCCGGTTCGCCGTGGTCAGGTTTGAGGCTTTGACTGTCGGGGCCTTGGGCGACAGCTGTGTCCACAATCAAAGAGGATACTTTTGTCGGAGTGGAGCTGGAGATTGGCAGTTTCACAGTCTCAGTGGTTGAGCAGTTCTGGTTTTTGCCGGTGGGCTTCGCCGCTTGACTCCGCTCGTCTGACCCAATCCAGCTCAGTTGCGAATTGGGGTGGTGTTCACTGCTGCACCTTTGTCGTCTGTTACGGAAAGAAGCGCTGATAGCTCTACGTACTTTGGACGACGCGAGGCTTGCCTCCTACAGATCATCGCTGTTTTTGGAAATCGAGGGGTCTGCGTGGTGAGTAGAAACTGCTGTCCAGAGTCGCGGTCGTTTGCCTTGGCGTGTTTTCAGGAGCACAAGGGGCTATAACTACACTCGGTTTGGCCTTAAGTTTGGGATCGGCCGAACTGGCGCCATCCGGAAGCCTTTTTCGCGCCTCTTCCCTAGAACTGCTGTGGCCTAGATTTCGTTCCTCTAGAGGGCGATCCTCAGAGAGACGCCTGGTCGTTGGGTATGCCTTTTGGATGCTGACAGCCCGCTTCAAGATCTTCTGTACGGCCGATGGTGGGGAAAGGGTAACGAGAAGCCCAAGTGTCCGCTTGCTTCCCCTCTGGCGTAACCAGTCTGTGTGAAGCGATTCTTCTTTGAGAGGACACTGCCAAGGAGCGACTATGCCTGGTTCGTTAGCGTGATTTTTCTAGAGAATGATCCCCCGATAATCAGCCTGCTCTCTTCTACGCGCCTGTCCACTAGAGACGCCGTGGCGGTCTTTATTGCCGCATCGGAGAGCTGGATGACCTCTTTCGCAGCCAGCGGACCAGGGGTGCATAGTGCTAGATACTCGTTCAGCGAGGAAAGTTCTTTATCAACTTTCGTCCAGGGCGCTGCGTTCTTTGTGTTTGCGTCCGTCAGAGCTTTAGAGAGAAGCTCCAGTTTCGCCGCGAGTACACCGATTAAGGAGGAGCACTTACACTGGACTGTCTGATTCGTTGATGGGGATTTAGTTTTGTTTTTGATGGCTTTTTCTTAGTTGAGGAATGCATGCGCCCTTGATGCAGAGGCAGCTGGCGCATACAAACGGGTCAGGAGAGTTAGCCAGTTGGCTTGCCTGGTCGTCCTGTAAACCCGTGCATTTAAAGTGCCACTAGCCCTTGCGGGTGTGGCATTGCGTACCGCGTCTCACGTTTGACTGAGAGCCATTTCGTCCACATCTGTTGTGGACCATCGGTGGCTGCAGAGAACAGCCTGTATTGACTAGTGACATGATTGCGACCAGATGCAAAATAGGAACTGAGTGCAAAGTAACAGGGGTTATCACGTAAATGTTATGTTGGTGCGAGAAAATTCAACAAATAGCACGTGTAAACTCTGTAAATAGTTTGAACAGTGAAAGAGTTCTTTCACAAACTTGCACGATGGAAAAACGAAACCAATTTCGAACGTGCCGTCGGAGGTGAGGATACTCCAGCGGAAAGAGGACAAGCACCGCGAGACGCGCTTCGTAGTCCACAGACTTGAGGCCGGCAACCATTTTCGTAGCAGCTCGCTGGACACGCCCAATGAGGGTTACGTCCTTCGTGTGTCCTGTGTAGAAAACCGGGTTGACATATTCAAGGAGCGGTCTGACATAGGCCCAATAAGGTATTTGGAAGTCCATACGAGTAGAGTGGGAGAAGGTGCGCTGAATCATCCGTGGAACGGCGAATATCTCTTGGGTCGGTTTCTCAGGGAGGAATGAGAAGGACATGTTTGAAGAGAGCCAGATACGCAGATTCTTCCTGGCATCCATCTTCGTGCTGTCTTCCCGTCCTTGTCATGTGTCAGACAGGAAGCCTCTTGTTTAGCCCTCCCCCGCTTTGTTTTTTTGCCCGCCACCTTCAAATCCTAACGATCCAAACTTGCTCGATATTCTCTGCAATATCGCATGGTAACTGTGCTTCCCTGTTCGTGCTGGTTTAGTGGTGATCATGCCTACTTCGTATAATGCCCACCCGCAATGATGTTGTCCCTCTTCCCAACTCCTGTGCCCACAATCCCCGCCATTCATGCTTTTATTCCGACTAACATTATTATCATACCTGGCGGTATGTCACCCAAATGTTGGGAAATAAACATTATCATTATCATTATTACCTAATATCAGTTCAGAAGGATGTCGGTTGTCTTATTGGTGGCACCATCCACTTCTGGCGCCTGATGCTTCGTTTGTCGGAGGGATATCGACCTATATAGTGTTTCGGGAACAGAACATACCGTTCACTTGAAAGCCGTACTGAAGCGCATTTGGGAAGTTCGCCCGAGAATCAAGGAAGCCAAGACACATTTCACTCAAAATTTTGTGGTACTGCTCGGGAATGAAATGGGTCAAGGAGAGGTTGGTCCATTTCGCGAAAGGCTGTAAAAGCTACAGGACATTGGTTTCCCCAATTCGAAGCTGTCCTTACGGCAGCTTTTCGGATGAGCGGTGTACTACAACCAGTTTCTAAACACGGTTGCCTTAGACTATACGACTTGGAGCATCATATAAGAAAGTTTGAACGAACATGTGAAGCCCATGAGGCCTTCGAACGTGTCTTGGCGTGGAGTCCGGGCCCAGAACCTACCACCAAGCCGCCTGGGCTCCGGGAAATGTTTACTAACACACACGCCAGTGACCGGTGCACCAGTGCAGTCTGAAGCAAAATGATGGGGACATCGAACATGTCAATCGTGTTATGACTAGCTCTGAGAGAATCATCCAAGCACTGAGAGTGTTTAGCGAGTGCCACGACTATAGTTAAGTATAGGCCATATTTTCCAGGGACAACTTTTTTTACGTGGAGAACAAGCAAAAACCACTCTAGTGGATCAAGCCTACCAAAGATCCCTGCGGAAAATTCGCGCGTTGTGCTCCCAGATTGACTCTACGTATTATTTCAGGAGCCAGTACGTTCCGGAAGAACAGAACCACCTTGCCGATCAACTGTTAAGAAAAGGGGCTGGGGATGTAGCCCTAGAACCAATGACCGGCTCCAACAGCCCCGTTGTCCGACCGGATCCCCAAAGGACGATGTATCTGCAGTAGCATGATTCCGTACCACAGAAGGTCGCAGCCGCTTTGTTAGACGGAAGGAGTATTGAGAATGAGGTGGGGAGTATTGGTGATCTTCCAGAATCATTTCGGCAGGCTGAGCATGAATGAAGCTGGAATACTATCCTGGAAGGCCAACGATTTAGACATCGTACTGCCCTTTATACCTGGCATCTTGAGACGGTGGCTGATCGTCAAATGCCACGATAAGGAACACAGAGTGTGCATCAAAACACACACCTGCTACGGCACGGAGTCTATTGGCCTGGACTGAGAGATGAGGTGGTGGAGTGTTGTGGACTGTAAGGGATGTCATCTGATGAAAGGGGGTGAAACGCGGGCAACCAATCCCATTGAATCTGCCCCTGCATCAGAGATCGGAGAGTTATGGCCCAGTCACCTCATGGGTCCCTTTCCGGTGAGAGCTAGTAGCCAGTAACATGGTGTAATAATGGCAGTACACATGTTACGGTGAGTCGGAGCAGCAGCCGTAACAAATCAGTGGCCAACGAAGTACAGCGAGGCGGTCATGTTTCACACTACGGCCACCCATACTCAGGAGGTGTGCTCTGGGAATAAAGAGTTCAGGAACTGCTTGCGACAGCTGGGTATTATGCGTGAAAGGACGGCACCCTAGCACCAGCAAACAAAAGGCCTAACCGAAGGCAATAACCAAAAGCTTAAGGAATGTCTGGTGGCCAAAAAGGAGAACGGGAACTGAATCAACTGGGTGTTCTTAGAATATCGTGTGTCGGCCTTGTCAACCATAAGCAAGTCCATATACATGTAGATGTACGGTCCACATGCACGCCTACGAATTGATCCGGAGACTGGGTTGTGGCCGACAACACGCCTGCATCCGGAAGGGATTGGATAGACCAAGAAAACTTGACCGCCGTACAGAATAGGATGAGATAGAAAACGGCAAGTAGGAACTCACGATTATTCCAAGTGGGCACAAAGGTCAAGTTAAAAGGCTATCAGTGTCCTGCAAGGAGTGAATTGTGGTCGCGAAAGTTGGGTGGTCGATGACAGGGTCAGTTACCGACTGTCAAGGGAACGTTTATGGAATTCAGGATGGCCAAGGGCCAAAAAGAGTAAACGGAACCTAGCTTCGAAAATAGCATGATGCGCCCGAAAAGGTCCAGCTGCTGAGGCTAACCTAAGTGAGACGAATCGAACATCAGTATACGAACGTTGGAAGGAGGAGGATGTGCAAAAGTGCATAATACTGATGAAACATACGAGCAGTGTCTGCCCAGGTGCCAATGAGCCGTCCCGCGTCTGACAGAAAGTGAAGCCCGGTACGGGAATTATGGAACCCCTTTGTGGTGTCTGTTGATTATTTTTTAATATTCCAAGACTGTCCAGGAAGGTCGAAGAGTACATTTGGAGATGTCCACATTTCAAAAACTTTGTGCAAATGAAATTTTCAGTTGCATATCCGAAGACTTGTAATCACTTATTTGGTGTTCAATAATAAAAACTCCGCAGTGAGGGGTGTTCATCTTTCGACTGATGTTTATCCAACTTTGAAGCGGACCCACACGCCCTCAAACACAACTGTGACTGCTTGTGATGCCGACCTAGGAAGACACTTAATCGCTTTGCTCTATCAACGTCAAAACATGCTCACTGGGAACAGAGCAGCCCAAAATTGCACCATGGCTGTCAAACACCACGTCAGTTATCTCTACTCTTTCCTATCTCGTCGCGTTTGACGTCCCCACCAACGACCAAAATAATCCGTTTATGTGACTCGTTCCTGCTATACCTGTTGGTAAAGATCTAACACACTAAATGAGCAGATTCACAGCTCGACTTTCTGACGTAAGGGATGGCACGCATACAACCAGAAGGTTAAACGAGATTACCGCACTCCATAACACAAGCAGTCGGTGTCCGATATACAAGCCCTGATGCGCTCAGTCACAAGCGAATGACACCGTCGCGCTTACTTTCTAGCAAGAAGCACTTATGAATGAATCCGGTGTGCTTCGCGCTCGTTCATATTTCACATATCAGGACCTTTAGCGATTCAACACCGTGACGATAAGGATGCCAAACAGCGGCGAACACAAGGCTCTCCCAAATGACCAAGTAAATTCCACCTTTATTGAACTCTCCGACCTCACCAACTTTCAACCACTTCAAACAGTCGCTGCTCCAGAAATCTCGATATCCCTACCTGTTTGACGGCTCCAGCTGTTTTCTGACTGTCACAAACTTGGTTCTACAAGTAACTTGTTTAAGAGGCACGTGAATTTCGAAGCGTTGCTTCCAGTACCGTTGTAGTGACAGATACTACTGACAAGGAATGCGAGTAGTATGTAGTCTTCTCGTAACTCCGCCTCGCGTCTAATGGAAGGTGGGTTTTATTACGGAAATTGTGGAACTGCTGTGCAGCGTTCGTTTACAATTGCGCGATAGTCAAATAAAATCCACGGAATTTCAGGTAGATGCGTGAGAATGGTCAGTTCTTAAAACTAAGGTGCACATGAGACGCTTACTTTCCTGTCCAATAGTTTGCAATTGTTTAGTTGGTGTTTGCTAATAAAGAACTTCGCGGCGAATGACTTTACTCCTTACACCAGCACTCTGTGGAGCTCCCACTCATCTAGCCAGGTTCTTCAGCCCCAGTTTGACGAAACGCAAAGGTCAATCCAGAACATACTACTTCGGTTCAGTTCGCATGTCTCCACAAAGGTCAATAATTTATTCTACGACCAAAAACACGCTAAGAAATTCAAAACGGTTCATGTTCCCAACAGAGCTATTCTTGTATACCTTCGGTTGTATTTTCGTAGGCCACTGATCTGCCTAGATGGTACGAATGACGGAACACTATCCCTCAATTCATCCGCCTAGACAGTAACCTAATTAATTCACCCGCGCAAGCCGATGGACCGCTCTGCGTGTAATATCTTCGAACTACAGTATCTGGGGTAGGAGCCAAGGAATTCCGAGAACACCAGGCAGTCCAAAAGACATGTAAGGAAAAACTGCACGGTATCGCGGCGGAGTTACACGTCCAGGGCGTTAAATTGCGAACCACAGGGAGGGGCGCTGACTCCAGCAAGTTTCTCAGACTTCCTCTGTAGGGTGGACGGTGGAGCGATTGATTGAGGTTATCACAGAAGTCAGAAATCAGACGCCCGATCCCAATTTTCCACATCTGATATCCGAGAATTAGGATAAACGGCCGTTCCAGCTTTTTAGGCTGAACCTTGAGGCCCAACTGCACATACTGCCTACCCAAATAGGCACTAAACGTTCTGCTTCTCCGTTTCACTCAAGAAGGCCAACCTTCACACAAGCCTATCCGTTTAGTTCAAATGAGTAGTGCAATTCAGCCCTTCATCATCGCGGTCCAACGGCTACAACGATTGACCATGTTGTTTTGGGGAGTAGCTCAGACCAAGAATTTCTCCTAAATATATTTACATGGAGTTGTCATAACGGAGTCGTTCGGGTCTGCTGTTAGGCGCGCTGAAGTCGCGCAGCACACACAGAACCGCTCCAAGCTTGGACAAGTTCCCTGTGAAGAACTAAGCTAAGAATGGAGAAATCCCCGTCAAAGTAGTGTGCGTACGGTGTGTACACTAGCCACTTGAGCAAGTTTCAGTATAATTTCTATCCGGACTGTTGTAATGTTTTTGTAACACACAGACATGCTCAGTAAACTGGAATCCGTGCGGAACCAAGTGAGATCCTCCGAAATGACTGAACCTGTCCCACACAACGCAGGTCACAAATGGCCGAGGGTGCGAATCGTGCAAAACCAAATCGAACGAATGTGAGTGAAAGATAAATTAAATAAAACGGACACAGTCGATCAACTTCAACAGATTTCATGTGGAAAGCAACAGTTTCATGATCCGTTGATGAACGAAGCGGCATGGATGGATGGTAGCATGGCTGACTAGAGCAAAAAACAGGGAGAGGTGGGGGGAGGCAAATCTGGTTAAAATCAACGTGATAACTCCTAAAGAACACAAAGCCCCCAACACATGAGGAATATGATACACGGTTTTGGAATCGGAGAAAAAGACGGAACGGAAAGAAACGATGACAGAATAGGAGAGAGATAAAAATCTAAACTACCTCTTAGAAACAATGTGGCGCAATCCAGCGAAGTCTATGTCACTAGTGGCGGGGGGACGGGGACGCGACAGAGCAGATCACAGTCTGTAAGCGATAATATCTTACAAAGAATTTGTTCGTTTGTCACACGATATCTGATGATGTTCGATTAGCCAGTCAGCCGCGGTTGTCATACTCCAATGGAAAGCACTCAGTATGCGACAACATGTGTCCCAGTCGACTAAGCCTAACTGATAGAGACGATTAGCTGAAAGCAGGCGCACAGCCAACTGGATGCGACCTACAGTCTGTTGGGTGAGGAACTCATAGGTGGGAGATCCGACAGCTGGCTGGTAAAAAGGAGCCGAGGGAATGGGTGGGACGTGGAGATACGGGTTAATGGAAAAGAACGGGTTTGTGAGGTAGGCGAGAGCTTCCCGGGCCTCATTCACAGAACAACCAGGAACTTGTGCTTGGATACAGGAAATCTGAAAAAAAACAGAATAAGATACGAAGCCGGTGTATCACAACAGAAAGGTGTTATTTGCGAAGAAACGGTTCGTAACATACAGTACAAGCACGATCAATCAGGGTAGAAAACTTAGTCATTCCAAATGACGATGCAGACAAAACCGCATTCGACCGTCTACACAGAAGGCATCCAAACAGGCCGAACAGAAGTTAATTTTGGTGAGCAGCGTGACAGCAACCCCGTTATCCTGTCTCCTCTACGCCCAGTTCAGTCTGAGCTTGGTCTTAGTTCAGCTTCTCAAAACCGAGACATGGTGCAGGACCTCTCAGTCGAGCCGCTCAGGCGTGTTAACCAAGGCGTTACTGACTCAGCAGTCTATAGAGCCTATGTGATCGGCTTGAACTTGCACGTAAGAAGAGTCAATCAGTGATTACCTCTCCCCTCACCCTCACCCAGTTCCGAGAGGTCCATATGGAGGTACTTCGAAAATATTCCAACTGAACGGACATCGAAATTCGGAGCCCCATGTCACATGAGAACAGCAAAGTAATCTCCTAAAGGAAGTTACTTACAAGGTTGCCAAAAACTCTTTGACAGCCCGCGACCGGTCTCGCCCTTCTTGGGGCTCAGTCTCCGAGTTTTCGTCAACTTTATGTTCTACTTGAATCCGAATTGCACGAAGTTCGAAAACAAGGGCGAAACCCGTCGTGGGTTGTCGAAGAGTTTTCAGCAACTTTCTGAGTAGTTCCCTTTGTGAGAATAAACTGTGATATCTCGAATATCGTACCAACTGGAACATGAGGCGGCCTTTGTGCCGGATATTCAGTTGAAGAATATCATAAACGAGAGATTCAGTTGGGTCTCCAGTGAAAACCAAATGGGTATTGTATTTGTCGAAAGCAGCCTCCTGTTTGTTGGCATAAGAGATAGGTTTGACATGGAAAGCCTGTTAATTCACGAGTTCGTTCCAGTCACCACTCACCGATCCTCAATATAACGGATAAAGTGAACCGATAAATTCATCACTTGCAATGTTCCGCATCAGATTCAGGCATTTAGCCATGTGGTCTGGTTTTTCCTGTGTCCCCCAGTGTTGTTGTGTGTTAGGTCGTGGCTCATTCAGGGTTCGGTGTAGCCACGCTCGATGGAGTGCTGCCTAGACCAGGTGAGGTATACTTGTTGGCGGACAATGACATGATCACAGCGTCCACATTACGCGCGGTCGGTGAAGTGACACAAGCTAGCCACCATTTTAGAATATGCAGGTTAATTGGCGTCGGTCAGAGGATTCTCCTGACCCTTCTCATTCGTGTATGCGCTGTTGTGGAACGGAAAGTTTGGACTTGACCTGAACGTCATTTCGTAAACGCTCCAGGGTTTACCTACCTGAGACACGTAATTCTGGCTGCAACTGGGCCAGAATTCTTACTGATTCACGACTCATGTGCAGGTAAACTCATCAACCTGATGAGAACTTATCCAGTCCTCTCTGTTTGATACAAGGTCTTCTTAGACTGGAAACTTTTTATGGTCCTGCTGGGTGACAAACAATTTAGGACGGAGTTTGCTGAAACTTAGGGGATTACGCCAACGGTTAAAGCCGACGATGGACCGTGCACTAATTCCGATCAATCTTTGTACACACACAAACACACACACAGAGTAGTTCGTCTTTAGAGGGAACATCCGCCGGACAGACCAATATCATTGGCGTGGAACATTAGGTGTTTGTGGACCTGAGTCTGTCCAACCTACCCATTTGTGTACCTACCAGGGTTGTTTAGCACATAATCCGATGTTATCTGGTCCAAATCATCCTTCTAAGCATTTCACGTGACTGAAAAGCTCCAGTCAAATGGGGCAATTTTATCTTGACTGATTGATTAATTCCAATAGGGAGTAGATCCCCATGGGTGTGCAAATTGGGAGGTTTCCGCACTGCGACATTACCCACCCAGTACTAAACGCATACCACGATTGGTAATTCAATCTTTTTGTCCCCTGATTAAGTTTCGGCATTAGCAAACTGTGTGGATGAACGGAGCTCACTGAAGTCAAACAAGTTCAAGGCCGAAGTTGTTTACACCGAATGACGTGAAACCGAGGTTTCGTATAGTTCTCATGTTTTTCCCCAGGGAGCGCAGCTCACTTCGCAGTGGAACTGATTCGTGATCGATGGTGGCTCGCAGCGAGACCACGTCAGGTACGAATGTCCCCGTTACTCAGTGAAACCCGACGCAGACACCATGGTTGTTGTCATGTCTACCTGACCAGTCGAAAGATAAAGATAGTCCATTTAAACTATATATGTCAGTGTGGACCAGTAGAGTATCCATTGTGAGCCTTATTCACATAGGTTGTTTTTTTATCGTGCGTTCCCTTGCACGAGATTTCCTTCCTAAGTGAGACCGAAGGGAACCGTCCGAACATTGCTATCGAAAGAGGGGAATCGCTTTACTTATAAACACACGAATGGGACCTTGTTTCCCGGTCTGAAAGGCTATAATTGGATACGGCGTGGCTTTGACACGATTCACCCTCGTACAACAGATGGAACGGGAAGCTAAGGCAGGAAAGACGGCCTCAAACGCCATTTACACCTCATCATATGACATGTTGGGCGTTAACGTTGGAAACCAAAGCAGAGTTCCAAGAAGGGATTGATATTAATCGGAAAGTTCGCGTGGTCAACTATCAGGCGCAAAGCTAAATGGAAGTGGACAGAATGAAACAATCGGATAACAAACAGCCGAGTTACAAGAGCTAGTACACAGAACGTCCAAGCACGTAAGACAGAATGGATCCCCACTGGATCGTTTAGAACACCTACAACGACAAAACGTCTCGGCATTGACGAAAGCGTGTTCCAAATGATTTGACCAAGAAGAGAAGCTAAACGACTAGACAGGTGACGTCTAGCCCCGTGAAGCTAGCGTTTCTATCTTGAGCAGGCCGGCGATCGAAAACAATACAAATAAACGAGTATGAACCCTGGCGAAGTAAACCCATCTGAGCCTTCCGTTTATGATACTCCCCGACTGGATGTGTAGCACAAGAGCTATACAATGTTCCAGTTGACATGATACGTCGCAACATGGTCTCTTGACATTAGACACCACTCGCAAGGTTGCTGATGAACTCAGAAAAGAGCGAAACCTGGAGTAAGCTATCGAACAGATTTGAGCAACCTTATGAGTAAAGTGCTGTGAAGGGGAAAATAGTATATACACTCTTCTTATTTCGGAAATTCATCCCCATGTATAGTGTTTTGTTCAGTGCACTCACTAGTTTCTGTGTCTGGTCGATCAAAGTTGGGACCAATCGGCTGGCCTCATACCACCTAACTTTTTAAGTCTGCCTGTGTACTGTGGTCGGCTGTCCGTTTGGCCAGCATGGAAAAACTCAGTGTTTTTCAATTTTAGCTCCCATCAATAAAGCTAGTCCGCTGTTTTTGTGGTGTTTTGGGTAGCAATAGTAGCCTTGCGCAACGAAAAATGAGCGTAGCGTGTCCGACAATCAAACGTTCCGGTTGGCTCACTTTGCTCTGTACTTAAAATCTACGTGAACACATTTGAGCGAAGAGGGGAAGCACGGATAACAGCTGACAGTCAAACCAGAAAGAAAAAAAACCCAGAGAACTTACTTCCATTGTTATTCGATTTTGAGAAAACGATCGCTGATCTGGATTAGACGACCGAGTGGTGGTGTCACCATCTACAACAAGACAGAAATAGACGGAGGTTGGTGGAAATCTCGAAACCGCTTAAAAATGGACGTTCATCTATCAATGCGAGTATAGCGTGGTTACCCAAGGTTCACAAAACTGTTGAGTGAAGATACAACAACGGGAAATACGTGTCACCATTTGGTCCACAGACGAGGTACAGTAGGGAAGCTAGGAAATTTCGAAGTGACCAACTTGTGGAACATACGAAAAGCACTCGCGATGGGACAAAGTACAAGCTCTTGAATTGACTGGTCACCATAATACCACCCTTCGGAATGCGCTTTGCATCTTCAAATTGTAAAGTCATGCTTCAGAGCGTGCGATCCGAACGCATCCCTTTCAATTCAAGAAGTACTAGAGATTGTGAAGGACTCTACATTCCTAGGTAGGAGCTCTGAGGGAAGTATCTGATGAAGCCAGTGCATGAATCACGTTCGCTAATTTGCGTCATTTGTGGCGTCAAAAGACATATAGCTCAAGAGTCGCGTAGTGTGCACTAAGCTACAGTAAGGGCTGTGTTGTTGCATGGTTGCGAAACACGGCCTCTGCGAACAGATGACGTGAAGCGCCACCGATACCACAGAAACGATGATATCGGACAGCGTCAACGAATTCGTAACGAGGTGATTAGAAAACGGGTGGCTGATTGTGCAGCACGTAACCGAGTCGCGGAAAACATCCAGCTCCATCAACTGCGTTGGCTTGGCTACGTGCTACGCGTGCCGAAACACCGTCTACCGAGACGAGTATTGTTCGCTGTGCCTATTTCGCAGAGTCGGAGATCGCGAGGTGGACAACTTGGCAGAAGGGTGTGAAAGAGAGTATGAAGAGTTTGGGTGTTGTTGATGCAGTCAGCCTTCCAGAATGGGGTCCCCATGACCCGTCCTGCACCTGGTTGGAGACACTGCAAGAAATGACGCTGATCAACGTCAGCGGCGTCTGTGTTGTCAGTTTCTCTCCAGATTGCCTGATTGAACGCTTGGGAGTGTAGGTCTAGTACTGTTCCTCGTGTACTTTGATGAGTTAGCAGCGGCACTTGACTGTTCACAGATGGTGTGAGAGTACCCGAAAACCCCGAAAACAGAAACTTCAAGAGAACCTCTAAATCTCCGATCATTCCTCGTAGCTGTATTCAACGGGCACTTGGACTGACGCCCCACCATTCCACTTCAGCGGAACAGAAGTTCGGGCGATGAAACGCTTCAGAGAACCTTGCGTTTCTGGACATTCAACTGCAATAGCATGACAAACTGAACCATAATCAGGTAGGGGATAAAACATTGTAGAAGATCTTTCAACTGTGAGCCAGAGGCCGACACTGGCAAGGGAAGAGACATGAACCCAAGGGTGTTGGGACCCACTGTTCTTTCGGACAGTTAAAGTAAAGTATGGTCGAGTCAGTGTCCCAGTGTCTCGAAGACCACCCAGCAAAGACAGGTCGAAAAGATACCCATATCGTCCGGGCTGAAACCACGAAAACATTCCGCTTTTCTAACAACAATCTTTAGGTCTTCAACAGATTGAGACCCGAGTTGACCAAGAATAAAGCCGGATTAAGTGGATGGATGATAATTGAGTAGAACATTATCCGAGGAAATAGGCTGACACCATGAATGAAACATGATACGGCGTATGTGAAGCACAAGGTGTTGAAAGATAGTAGCTCCAGTACGCTTGTTGGTTGTTGATCACATGGCCGATGAATTGTTTGCGGATCACGGAATTCGGCTTACAAACCTTTTGTCGAGAGAAGACATTATCAGTGTTCTGTTGTGCAGATACTTTCTCCGTACTTATCTGCCCTTAGGTAGTACTCTAAGAGCATCTGGAATCTCTCCCTATGATTGGTCAGTTGGTGTAGCTTTCCGGTAACTCCACTGGGCGATTTGCAATCTGTGTCACGCTGTGGTCTATATTCCTCGAATATGATTGGTTAGTTGGCTAACTTCTTTCCAGGAGAAGATGACTTTAGTTTCGCGAGGACAGCAGTGAATATAAACCAATTCTAGCCCTTTCGATAGTGTGATTGTGATCACATCACAGTGCACATAATTTACTCTCCCTCTGGAACGTGGCATCAACCAAGCACCCTCACAGCAAAAGCATTGTAGCCTAGCTGTATGAATCCGAGGGAGAACTAACCATAGTTCAATCAACACGATAACTGCAAGGACATCAGGAGGAAACACTCATCAGAAGTGTTGTGGTGCACATTAATGAAGACTTGAGTGAAATTGCACGTAGAGAACAGGAGGACAGGCTCACCTTTGGTTTGGACCGACACAGGAGTGTTCAGGATTGGCGTCTCATGATTCTGAAGCCGAGGTAGGAAACGGATAAAATAATTAGATAGGCTGGTGTGAGTAGGACAGAGGAAAACGCGCAAAGAATCACAACTGGGCAGTGAGTATTGTTTAGGGAGGAGGATTAGACAAGAGAAAACAACACAGGGTTCAAATACCAAAGAATAATGGGAACAATCAATCAAAAGCTATTAGAAGTTCTGGAAACCGAATAAACCATTGACCACCAATAAAAAAAACCGAATGTCACACTTTGGGTTCAAACAGACAGTACAGTATGGATTCACATCACCTGAGACAGGCAAACGGAGCGCAACTTTGACTTCATCGGACCAGATCATCATCAAAAACAAGGATACACATCACGTGACACGGTTCTGTCTTGTTTCTCGAGTGGCTGTACGTCAGGCGATCGGTGCACAAAAATTCTTGCGATGTTTATTCTTTCAAAATAGTTTACTAGTATTTTGTAAGTAGAAAAAAAGTGTAAGACCTCATTTTCACGGCGCAGCCTACCATAGCCGGTTTAGGTACGCGAAGGGCTGCACCGTGCACGTTGGAAACGGAGTGGGACAAAATGACTGACAAGTAAGAATCATTCGTTAACATCGGACGCAATGAAAAGACGTAAAAGGCCTGAAAATACCTGAAGACACTGGTTACAAGTCACAGCACCACACCCATACAGGGTATTGAGTCATTTGGTGGACCACACATAACACGACTACAGTTCCTTGACCACACGAGAAACCAAAAGTCTCTGGTTACCACCGAATGCAGAGAAATGCACGCATCATAAAGCCAGTCTGGGTGTGGCAGAAACACACAGAGTTGCAGGAACCACCGACTGACGAGTTGAAACAGTCACAGTGCAACGTGGGTTTGACCGATGGAACTGTGCTAGAGCAATATCATCTTATAGGACCAGAGAGGTGAAAATCGGAACAAGTTGTGATAGCAAACGCGTCAACGGGAGATTAGTACGGCGATGCTGATGACGACGATGATGATGATGAGGTTTAGCATCTGTTCAAGTAAACCAGCAACGGTTGAATAACGACAAAACAAAGAAGAACTTACAAGCAGAAAGCAATAGGCTGCGTTGGAAAATCAGCGAATAGTGCGCGAAGTCGGCACTACGAAAAACGTTTTTTTTCCAACAGAGGACACATGGGGGACCACGGATAAAAGTATACTTGCCAATGGGTATGTAGAGCGCACGAACTATGCACCGTGGAGATTATAATGCGATAATTTAGTGGTTCTCAACCAGTAGGAAATCGTCATTGGGAAGGATTCAGGCAATGAGCACGAGACTCTACATTACAAGTTCCAACTTGTGTTTTACTCACTCTACCGAAAAGCATTTTTCAATACTGAAATCGCCCTTGGACGAACGTGGTCCGTCGGGACTAGGGAGCTTGGGAATCATGCATCGGCTGAACAACAAGTCAAGATTTGGGGCACTGCCAACAAGAGTGCTACGCTACGCTTAAAAATGTACACAAGAAGCATTGTAACCAAGTTATATTTGAACATGATAACAAGGAGGACATGACTGAATAAGGACAATGTCCAGACACAAAAAGAATCGTCCTCATCAAGGAAACTACTCACAAGGTTGCTGAAAACTCTTCGACAGCCCAAGACCGGTTTCACCCTTCTTGGGGCTCATCAGTTAGGTGCAGTCCCCAGGTTTCCGTCAAACTTATGTTCTACTTGAACCCAAATCGGACTGATTTCGAAAAATACACGGGAGACTCAACTAAAACTCCTCGTTTATGGTATTCTCCAACTGAATGTGCTGCACACAGGCCGCCTCATGTTTCAGTTGGTACGATATTCGAGATATCGCAGTACCTGATGAGCCCCAAGAAGGGCGAAACAGGTCGTGAGCTGTCGAGGAGTTTTCAACAACCTTGTGAGTAGTTTCCTTTAGGGAAATATACTGCGATATCTCGAATATCGTATCAACTGAAACATGAGGCGGCCTTGTGCAGCACATTCAGAAGAACGAGAGATTCACTTGAGTCTCCGTGAAAAAATTGAGATGCAAATGAGTGTGTCTGTCGCAATCGTCCTCATTCATTGAAATATGGTCACTAAAAGCAGATAAACCTGTACGACAAGTACACGGTTTCTTACAGCTGATGATGATGACAGCTGAACGATTTTTTTGCGTGATGTCCTCGTAAATAATAGTACAGAGTAGTTTTTAGAATAACTTCACTCTCCATTAGTGGTCGCCTCCTTTCAAGCAGTACCTTTCTCTCTAACGCGCGCGATCTCTTCGCAGCTGACAGTCAGTTACCTTATTCTGGTTTTCTCCTCATCCACGACGGTCTGCATCCAGTTCGTCCGGTCTGGGTGTTACAGCTGAACGATTATTATTATTATTATTATTACAGATATGCTGTGTAAGCTGGTGACAGGAATGCTAGTCCGACATGTGGCCTCGCCATCAGGTCTGGACATAGGTCAGTACAAAATTTTGCGTCAGCGTTTCGGCTTCATCTGGATGATGCCAGACGACAAGGGATCAGAAAATATATTCGGATGGCAGCGTGTCTCAGGAAAAATATCTTACCGGCTGTGAACAAGGGTAGGTAGGTAGCTATGCGAGAGAGGATTGTAGCTTACATAGAAATTTGCCCCTGAGAAATTCCCAGGGAGGTCAGACTTGAGCAGAGTTGGACGTTTACCATTAAATTCACATGAACCAGTCAACGCGGTTACGGGTGGTGACGTCAGAGTTCAACAAGACTTTATCTTGATGTTTTTTCTAGTGTAGCGACAGCCACTTGGGTAATCGGAGTTTAGGACAGAGTGAACTGAAGATGCCTTCACATGCTCGGTGACACACAAGTACCTGTCCCCAGTACGGAGGTATATACGCCGGTGTTATGGAAAGATGCGAACGAGTAAAAGAACACTAGTCAAACCGATAGCGATTATCCAGCGGGTTGGAAGAATAGACGATCCGTGAAAGTCGGGATCCGGTCCGTCTTCCTTGGCTGTTGTTGGTTTATCGTCAGACGATGAGCGCGCCGCGTGATTTTTTCCAACGACACACGCGCACAGACTAAAATCGGATTCTATCGATCAGTAAACTAACTCATCATCACTGGTGGCACAAATCAGTGTTCAACACTGATGCCTCCCCACCCTATCCGTATGGGAGCAAGAGCGGCTTGCTGCCCTGCTTGCTTCAGAGTGCGCACATTGGGAACAGCCACAGAGACTTGGCATCGAGGCTTGAAGATTGATTTCGAGTTGCCTGAGGATATCAGCACCGGATAACGCACAGACGTTGCTACCAAAACCGACGCCGGACGAACGGAGTCATCAATCCTAATTTATAGCAGGGAAGAGGGGAACGTATGTCAAGGAGAAAGAACGCAGGTGTCAGCAAAAGCCTGTTGTTTTCGCTTACCCAATCTGCTGTATACAGCAAGTAGGGCGACCCGGATGATGGCACCACGCGGCGGCCGATGTAGCATGAGGTTATTTGTAAGTGTGCTACTCATGGTTGTACCCATGGTGGGGTGGGATACTGCCAGTGCGCCCACACCTAGACAGGAGGACGATTGGGGTTCTCAATGAAAGCCTGTGGATACGGTTCACCTGCAAGTGCATTTCCGTTTCTACGGAACAAGTTGCCACGTGTTCCAACCCCCAACCTGGAGGACCAGGAGACTGTGTTCGTCAGAACTCTGACGATTGACCAACTTGGTATGAGAGACTCTGTGGGTGTCGCAAGGACACCAACCAGTATGGCTCAGTGGGTCACGCAGGCACACAAACCGTCACACCACGGTAAGGTTCAGTCTCTTCATGACGGAACTCCGACTCTGCTATGGATGACTATCGTTTACTCAGCAAAGATAGAGAGACGATCAGGATTGCCCTAGTCACTTAAGTTTTCCAATAAAGAGGGGGGAAAAGATGTAGAAGAGACGAGGATTTGGTTGGAAGGTGTGACAGGACAGCGCTGCCCGAAGTAGGAATTCGGTAATATAATGATAATCGTTCAGTCGTAGCACCCTTTCGGTGCCTAGCTGCCATGCCACCCGAGGGAAGCACGAGGGCTGGGATACTGCCAGGTCGCCCAAGCCTAAACAGGGAAAGTCGAGAGGCACAGATCGGGTTCGAACGACGGACCACCGTCCGGTCGGCAAATTCGCACTGTAACCACTGAGCCGTCTAGCCCCCGGGAAGTGACAGACGTGACAAAACCATAAAAAGGTTAAAAACTGAGGCCTTCCGCGCTATGGCGGAACCGGATAAGCAAGAGGCAAATTAGAGCGGCAAAGTACGAACCCCGCCCAATCACAAAGTAGACTAGTTGGCCGCGAGCGATCAATTGAGCGTAAAAAGGCGAAAACACCACATATTGGAAACAATGATTGGATATGTTCTGACGGCAAGCGGGAAAAAACACACTTACTGGGGAACACAGTTGATAGGCTGAAGTGGATTGGGAGGTATTCGTTTTGAATTGAAGGAGTCGCATACAGGCAAGTGGGTGAGTGGAGTGTGAATCTACTGCCTGGGGATTGTTTGTGAAGCAGGTTTGGACCAGATAAGTTGGCAGGCAAGTAGGTTAAATGGTCGGAACCTGGGTAGAGATGAAAGTGCGTTTATTACTGACGAACAGTTCATCAGTCTCATCGGCGGTTAGACGAGTGCTCCATGCGTGGTGGATGCAATTTGGAGGTGACATTCAGGGTCGCTCATGCGAGATAGCTTCTTCAAGATTAGATTTGGTCTAAATCCCTCAACAATGTGACCGGAGTTGACAAAAACCGTTCAGCTGTAACACGCCTTCGGTGCCTAGCTACCCGAAATATGTACGAGGGCTGGGATACTGCCAGGTTGCCCAAACCTAGACAGGAGTCGAGGCCGGGTTCGAACCACGGACCTTTCAATCAGTAGTAAATTCGCGCTCTAACCACTGAGTCATTTCGACCCCCTGCCCAGGGCTGCTCAAATTACTATTCAGTAATGTTTGAACATTATCGAATTCGCTTTACTTTCTTCAGCTCAGATCGGATTCACCAAAACGAAGAGGGTGCGGTGACTGGCAATGTTTCTACGATTGATTGTAGCTACAGAGGTAAAGTTCCGATTAGTCCTGTCTAGTTCACACTTACGGGGGATTATTTTACATCTATAACCAGCTAACGAAAATACACATGGCGTTGAAAAATCACGGTCAATTGGTAGTTCCCTTTGCTGACTGGCGTTCAACTGCTATTACCCCGATGATGCGGTTCGCGTGGATGGATATAATTCACCGAAACCGCATAACTTGAGCCTGATTTGGTGGCGAGCAGGGAGAGGTCTACCGAGGGCAGGTCATGACAGCGACCGTCCTACACGAAACAAGAACATCAGACGTGCTTGAGGTCCCTCAACGACTAAAGCGTGATTGCTTCCTGACCGGAAGGTTCGTGGTTCGACCCCAACCCCTGCATCTCGACTGCGCCTGTCTACACTTGGTCAGCCTTTCAGTACACCAACCCTCGTGCTTCTTTCGGGTGGCACGGCAGCTAGGCACCGAAAGGGTACTACAGCTGAACGATTTTTATGTTATTTTTAGTATTATTCCATTAGAATAGGATCTCGGAGAGAGAGAGACCTGCGTCAATTGATTAGAGGATCGACTGTTACTTGAAAAAAGGAGATACTATACACGTAAAAAGAAACACCATGACTCCACTGGGGAAAGGGCACAACACAGCTGCTAAGTATAAAGGAGAATAAACCAAGGAAATTTTACGAATACTAGGTCGGATTAAACATTTGCTGACGGCGGAACATGCATAAGACATTTGGCAAGCAGCAGTCGCTCAAGAACAATTGTCCGTAGACGCGATTCACATATAAATCCGACCCAAATACATGTACCCTGTTCAGGAAGTTGGCAAAGCACTAACTCAGAACAACAACGAAAATTTATGAACACACAAGAGAGGAGGAAGCTTCAACCAAAGTTGTATGAAAATCGGAAAGGAGACCGACAGAGTCGCCCCCCCCGGACCACCACAGTTACTAACCCACGAAAAATTTGGCAGACAACCAACAGTGATTGTAAAAAAAACTATCACGCGGATTCGTTATGCTGGTTTTAAAACTCCCCATCGGTCGTTTTCCACTAAACTGTGAAACGACGGCTTTCATAACTTTCTACATTCATCTGATATTGACTGTCTAAATTGTATGGGTTTTTGGAGGAATGCATGGAGGTCGGAAAATAGGTTTGGTCACCTCGGTGACAAAGAATACAATGTAACAATCCAACTAAAATGTACGGAACCGGTGATTTTCAGTTACACACCGAGCTCGAACGAAACCAAGGGTTACTATTGATCTGTAGTTGAAATGCGACTCCGCAACTTTGGTACATGGAAGGCGGAAACTTTGAAACAGCAGATGGAGACATTTCACGCACACAGAGAATGACAGCAAGGAAACGGATTTATTTTCTTCTCCATGTTCTGTAGACTAAGACGAAACACGGGGTCAGTTTCGACCCCGAAGACCTGACGCAATAAAACAAGCGAAATAAAGATGAGATGAAATTGAGGAAACAATAATAACTCACCTTGTGCAAAACCGGTCGAGGGCGAACCACGTCAGGGGAGGACTTGTGTGTCGTCGTCACGCCGGAGTCCGTTTTAGGATCCAGGGAGACAGTAGAAAATGGGTTTGATGGGATAGCTGAGTGGGAGAGAACAATGAATTTACGTAACTAGCTGCTAACAACGTCAGAATTTCTAAATAGATAGGAATTCCGGTATTTTGAACCAAACAGAGTAATATCACATGAATACGTGTGACGAGAAGTTGCACCCTTCTCGTCGGACTATATTCTCTCAGGTGTGATTTACACCACAAAACAATAGGCCATTACTGGGCCAGATGGCTCAGTGGTTAGAGCGCGAATTTACTGACCGAAAGGTCCGTGGTTCGAACCCGACCTTTGCCGCTCAACTTCCTCTGTCTAGGCTTGGGAAACCAGGCAGTATCCCATCCCTCGGCACTGCGAATTGGTTAGAATGGCGAAGACCATCTCAAAGCCATCTCAAAAGTCGTGCTATAATCGTCGAGGTCGGGTATGAGGCGCGAAAACAATATTCTCGCCGTTGCTGGTTCGTCACCCAGTCGTTCGATGGACATTTCGGCACGCCTGAGGATGCGGCAACATTCGTACAGACGTACATATTGTTTATATATATATATATATATAATTCACTGAATTCGGAGGGTGTCCCGGCCAAAACAATACTGCGTAAGTGTGATGTTGGTATACTACTGTTTGCGAACGAGTAAAAATCACTCTCACATTTTGAAGCGAAATCTGAGCGGGCGACTACGACGTTTAGCTTCAACCTTGATCCACGCGCACTGAGGGATAGGCGAGAAACAACAAGTATTCGACTAAAGGACCATGCTGGATGAATCTCTGCTACCTTGATAGCGCACTCTCAACAGACCTGACGTCTGACAAAGAAATGAACGTGCGAATTTCAGAAACCCGTGTATATACAAATACGAAGATTATGGTGTACCGGACTGTTGTGCGGTCTCCACTGCTGTTGGGTAGCGAGACCTGGAGGCTATACAGATGACACGTTCGGGTTCTTGACCAAGCTCACTTGTACGGTCGGCGCACAATTTTCGGACCGAAGAGGATGATCGGATGATTGGGCCAACACCAAAGTCCTTCGTAGTGCAAACAAGGAAGGCAGTCTGGTGTGAAATCAGCTCCGCTGGTCAGGCCATGTGAAACGAACGGTCGGAACTTGTATCCCGGAACAAATTGTCTGCAGTCAGTTGAAGAGAGGACATCAAAATGCGAAGAGCCTAAAGTTCCGTTACTGAGATAGCCTTCGGTTATGTATGAGGGGTTTAGATTATGAGAAGACGTGGAACTTGATAGAACGACACGGAGAACGACTATGGATGAAGGTACGGGAACCTTTGCGATGCAACGTGCCTCAACGCTACGAAACATGCGAGTTATCCGGAAGAAGTTGAATCTCCCTAGCCTAGATCATAAGAACTTGCGCGACAGGCAAGCAAAGGTGGACACGAGCCACGGATCACACTGTCTCTGCACTGTTTGAAGTTAGATAACCGATTACGGTCAACGACACTCAGTTTTAGAGGTGTGCCCGAGCGCGGAAAGATGAAACACTGAGAGGGCGATCGACCAGAGCCCGAAGCGGATAATACATACGCAATTTTAAGGGTGAGAGGAACAACACTGCTTTATCAGAGATATTTTTAAGGGTTAATGGCCGTTCTATACTCTCAGATCGCTGCTACTCGTTGGCTTACCTGCTCGTCTGAGTTTAACCCAGATGCAACTGATCATCTTGGACTTTGCAAGCCAGAGATGGAAAGTGAAATATCCTCCAAAGTACCAACCTTTGGTGTAACAAAAAAAGCCGAACAACGAAGGGGGTGGGTGGACCTAGGCGTAGTAAGGACGCTGTCGAGATTTGCACGGACCACACCGCAAACTCACCTGACCCGACGAGTAACTGGCGCTCCAAAACAACATGCCTAGATCGACCAACATCCGGCGGCGTGGATTGAGTCATTGCAACCGGGGTGCTGGATCGACTACCGAGTTCATTTTTTACCGTGGTGTGTTTGGATGGCACGGATCTTCTCAACGTATCCCAATCGAATGGGTCCGCAGGTGGATCTGGAAGTGTTTCAACACTCTGATGATGGATGAAAGGATTGGGACCCGGCTTTGGGGGACAGGATTTGAATAAATCAAACGGATCGTCATCGGGTCCGGAATGCGGAATCACGGAAGGTGCCCTAGGTGGTCGGAACATTTGGGGTGAGGTAGGTGCTCCGAACCAGCTGGATCGATGCATTGGGAAAAGGTGGGAATACCGGGGATCATAGACTGGGGCTGAAGGAATCTGTCAAAAAGAATGGAGGTTTAGTAGAAGATTTAGTAACAGTGTGGTAAAAAGGAACAATCAGAAATGAAGCGAGACCATTTCGAAGGCAAATGGGGTAGGAAAAACCCGTATTACGCTATTCAGAATGCATGGAACAGACCCCATAAAAACTCAACCCACTGATCAGACTGTACCCAGTACTCACAGGGAATCGCAAATTCGACTGTGGGCGTGAGAGGATAGTTTGGCTGTAAAAATCGATCAGCGGAGGTGCTGATGCCACCTTGGATCTTGATGTAGTGTCATTACCAGGCATTTGCGTGTCGTCCTGTGTCTCGGAGGAAGACTCGGGCTGCTCAGGAGGTTTGATCGGAGAAAAAAGGGAAGAAAGAGAGAAAGCATGCTTGCGGCGTACATCGGCAGACTCCTCGTCGTCTTCTTCGGGGCCAGGGGGTGGAGGAAGGATTGTTGAACACAGGTACTCAGGAGCTGTGGGAAAGGGAAAGAGATGTGTGAGTTTTTCGCCAGGCAATCAATCTACGCTTTGCGGTCATTCGGCCACTGAAGCAGCAGCTAATCGCTCAGACATTGTTCGGAACCAACGGAACCCCGAATAAGGATCACTGTTAGAGGATGTGCAAGGGACGAGGCAGTTCAACCAGTGGCCGGGTTGGAAACTCCATGGAGTTCCCTGAGATATGCACTGCTAAAGATTCCCATAGTGAGGATAAAACTGCTTCTCGGTTTTTCAGCATAGATTAACCTACGTGGGAAATGACAACATCCGACGCTACGATTCGTTTGTTATCGTCAGACAACCCGGTTACTCGTCAAAACGGTTGGACACAAATCCTCACAAAACACCGGAAAGTTGTTGAGGTATTAGGTTAGAATGTGGTAGGTTTGTGATAATGTGATGTTTAATACATGGAAAGGCAACTATGTCCAAGCATGTGCTAGGACCGACGGTTTTGTCGTCATGTGTCCTGCACAGCTAGCGAAATCATCCACAAGTCCGCAACAGGAGGACCATCAAAGTTGAGAGGAGTCGAAGGAACTCTCAATGTATGCGAAAACAGACACCGTGATGCAGATGATATATCAACATATGGGCCATGATTATAGCTCCCCACACACTGGCCCAGTAGTTCGCAAAGACACAACAGTTGCGTATTCGAAATGTGGGCTGCCAAAAACGGTACCAAGGCTATGGAGACTGTAAGGTTTATCGCGGTAGAAGCTATCGAGGGACGAATATCCAGGCAAGCCAAAAGGTGGATTGTGTCCGCTGCCACGCTGCTGCATGCTTTTAGAAGGTTTTCAGTCGATTGAGATGATTTAAAGCCATTGGAGGACATTTCACTCTGGGGAAGTGAGCGAATTGGGTCCAGCTTATTTCTTGGTATTGTGAATAATACCGCCCCTAATTTGTTTGTATCCCGAGGAAATGAAGCAAATGGAAACTTAATCTACCTTGACATATTGATTGTTCCGCATCCGGACGGGAGGTTCCGATGTACCGTCCATCGTAAGGCTCGGTGGAGTGACCAGTATCCTCGATTCGGTAGCTTTTGTCTGAAGACCTGAGAGCGAAGCTTAGTTAAGATGCTATTTCATGGGGGCTGAATGATCATTCTGCCTCGCATGTTGTTTGTAAATCTCATTGCACTTGCGATGACCCTTGTATCGGTGGAACTGATCGAGGTCATCCTCAGAATAGCTTGGAACTCAATCCAACTCAGCTGCTACAGTACGACGGTTCTTCACAATTGGCTACCAGATAGAATCGGAGGTTCCCGATTGCAAAAAGTACAACTGTAATAGATCGGCTGGCTGACCCTGTTTATGCTTTCACCATAGTATTAGACAATTGAAGTGCGAAAACGTTAGCTTTCCACGAAACGATGCTGGTGAGAGCACAACAACCTACCTGATGAGCCCCAAGAAGGGCGAAATCAGTCGTGAGCTGTCAAAAAATTTTCAGTGACCTTATGAGTAGTGCATTACGAATAGACCCAGTTGCAAGCTAATTTGGTCTCAAAGGAGGCTCAAGTGAATTTCACCCGAATCCCTCGTCCATACTTTCCTTCAAATGAATGTGTTGCTCGAAGGCCGCTCGATGGTATTCGTGATACCACAGTTGAGCCTCAATTTAGTTTGCAACTGAGTGTATTTCGCAAAGGGCTTCCATTTTGGGTTCAAATAGAACAGCAGATTGATGTAAAATAGGATACTCCCGCTTCCTAATGGTCCTTAAGAGGGGCGAAATCAGTCGTGAGCTGTCAAAAAATTTTCAGTGACCTTATGAGTAGTGCATTACGAACAACCTTGTAACTTTGCCCAAACCATCCCTCTCACAGAGTAATGTGTAGTTAACTGGTCGTTACGATGATCGTTGGTTATTTACATCTGGAACTGATGAGAGCAAATTGAACTATGAACATCACGTGGCCCATGTCCTCTGACTGCTTTGATGGGATGGACCGAGAGGATTCAATTTTCCATACTTGCCGATGGTATCCAGCTGAGGTTATCTTATTACCGCCGGTAATCGTTCACGTCATCATAATGTTGCGGTCGACTTCAGTCGATGACCTTGGAAAGTAAGGCTAAACAAGCTGAAAAGTCGTCACCTTCCCTCTCTCACACACACGCAAACAAACAATCACCAGCCCATGAGGGGTTTCCATTTTTTACTCGAATCGAAATGTACGATCTCCCGGACACCATGTTTTTTTTTTCTTGAGCCATAGACTTACAGGGATGACAACAGACAATTGGGTGAACAAGGTGCGCTAGTATATCGTTTACTTCCGATCAATCAGTCGTTCGGCTGTAACACCCTTTCGGTGCCTAGCTGCCATGGAACCCGAAGGAAGCACGAGGGCTGAGATACTGTCAGGTGGTCCAAGTCTAGACAGGAGCAGTCGAGATGCCGAGGTTGGGTTCGAAACACAGACCTTGAGGTCAGTAAGTTCGTGACTTAACCACTAAACTATCTTGATCAGAATGATTCAGAACGACCTGCAGATTAAAGCCCACCTCAGTCCAGCCTGAGGACCCCTGGCAGCACATTAGCCCAAGAACTTCATGCAGGTTGGATGACGACAATGAACTGACTGGACTCGTATCTGGAGTACTTGATGGTCGACGCGCCCTATGGGGCTAGGATTTGTTTGGCCTGTTGGTTTCAGGTACCAAGGAAATTATCGTCCCCACCAAATGACGCACATGCTCCACCCCAAGCTGTCAGACAGATAGTGAACCGAAAATTTGACAAAAAATGTGAATGACGGCCCTTGGGAAAATCAGTGGGGAAAGAACCGTGACCTCATAACGACACTATGTTGTACTGCCATCCGCTTCCAACCGCGTCCGTCATCGATTGCCACACTTAGGTGTTAGTAACCACGCGGATCTACGAGAATTCGTTGTTAACCTGCCGCAGATTGGGTGGATAGTTGATATGGTGGCACACGGGGATCCCAGATAGCTGGATTCTCCATACTACCGAGAGTGGAGCTCAAGCGAAAATTTCCGCGATTCGCACGAGGTCCTCAAAAAAGTCATCTAAACCATATAACCTTCCGTAACCTAACTGTAGCATAGAATAACACCGTTTGGAGCGGGAGGGGCCCTGTGCCTCAGTCATGTTTTCGAAAATACCAAAAAACTCTACGTGTACCGGAAAAGCACACGGAAAAAATTCGCACAAAGCGATTAGTGGAATACCAGACAAAATGAATCAACGACTGTTTGATCGATTGGAAGAATACACACAAAAAAACCAGCTCATTTTTCGCTGCAGCATAAATTAGGTTGGCAAACATTCCACTCACATGAATCGTAGGTCCAATCACACAAAACATCGCGCTTGCCGATGTTCACGTCCCTTAATGTGTGTTCCGCAGTCCCAGTCATGGAGTTTGGGGCTCGATCCAAGATAGCCCGTTCGTCCTCGTCATCATCGTATTGTTCAAGAGAGGGTTTACCACAGGGTGGAGCTGGTGCATCACCAGTGAAACAGGAATAGGCATCCTCATTTCCATGATAGGTCGTTCGTGTGTCAACAAAACTGTGAGTAGATGTGGAATCTTGAATCGGATACCAAGTTTCGTCTGACCCTCCTGGATCATGTCGGTCCAGATCGTCAAACATTCCCAGTCCCGTATGTGTGGGATCTGCGATGGACATTTTGTGGTCGGTACTCAACGAGTCATCCAAGCTAGCAGGGCTTAGGCGACCATATTGCCTGGGGAAAACGAAAAAACCACAGAACTTGAAACGACGAAGTGCCGGAAAGAAGTCAGGTGTCTGCAGTCTCACATCAAAACGTCCTGAAGCCACTAAAAGTATAAAGTGTTCTCCACCGATACTCTTATTTGCACACAAACTTGACCGAACCCAGCAGCTGAATCTCTCGTTTATGATAATCCGCTGGCGCAGCACATTCAGTCAAAGTGGACCATCATAAACGAGAGATTTAGCTGGATTCTCCCGTGAAAACTAAATCCGTGTGCAAATGAGAGTATTGATCGAAATTTATCCAATTTGGGTTAAAGTAGAAAATAATGTTGACTGACGAAAACTCGGGGACTGTGCCCCCGTAAGAAGAGCGAAACGGTCGTGGGCTGTCGAAGGGTTTTCAGCGACCTTGTGAGTAGCGTGTTACGTGTGTTACTGTTTGGGAGAATGAAATTCCTGGAACACTTTGGCCAAGCTACACTAAATCGACAAACTAGGCACCTGAAAGAGGAAAAACACTTCGTCGGGGGTCCTGGCTCTCACAACAGCTGGTGATATCCCACCACTGGAAAATGTGTATAAAACAGCCCCAGGGTTGGCAATGCGGAGCTCGGAATGAACTCCCCAAAACACCTCATTAGCTCTCTCATCAGAGAAACAACACATGGTTTTATCCGTCTCGGCGAATGAATTCTAACGCAAACCACATCATCGACAGTGTTGTTGAGTGAGTAAACAAAAGAATTTGAAGGTAAACAAAGTGTGATGTGAATACGGAGAGAGCGCATGTAAAAACCGATGGATGGACAACATATGAAAAGGAAGGTCCAGTAAGCCTGCCCTCTTCGAGCATAAAAAAAATACGTTTGTAATTCTGGTACCTCGTGGGTTCAATGTACAATTTTATGAAAAAAACATCAACTGTTGCGACGAAATGACCTATGATTTAACGTGTTCATCTCGAAACCCACTAAGCTGTGAAATAGTGTCTAGATTTGTTCCACTGTTGCTGGTAGTAACCGTCACGGCAGTTCCTGAATCCCTCAGCTGCTCCACCATACATCATCATCACCATCCTTGACATCAACACCAGATGAGAACAATGTTGCTTCACTGCCGTACAACTTTTCCACTTTATTTGAATAAAGCCTTGTAATGGAAAGAAGAAACGGGTCCTAGGACCAATCCACAACAAACATTCCAGGTTGCTCAGTGGTTAGAGCGCGAATTTACTCACCGGAAGCTGGTCCGTGGTTCGAACCCGGCCTCTGCCTCTCGACTTCCCCTGTCTAGACTTAGGCAACCCGGCAGTATCCCAACCCTCATGCTTCCTTCGAGTGGCATGGCAGTCGGGAACCGAAAGGGTGCTAGAGCTGAATGATTTTTCGCATATTTTTTCTATACTTTCAGCACTCCGTCAGAAAATTTGGATAGAAACGGACAGAATGAACGCCACTGACATCTGTTAGCCGCCATATCGTTCGCAGTATCCGGCCAAAGTCGTTTAGCTGTAGCACCTTTTCGGTGCCTAGCTGTCATGCCACTCGAGGGAAGCACGAGGGCTGGGATACTGCTAGGTTGCCTAGACAGGGGAAGTCCAGAGGCAGAGGTCGGGTTCGAACCACGGACCTTCCGATCAGTAAATTCGCGCTCTAACCACTGAGCCATCTCGTCCACCGATTCCTACAGGCCTTTTAGAATGGGAAACACGTGATCCCCATCGCGCCTGGTCGAAGACACTGCAAGATATGGCTGCTAATCGATGTCAACTGCGTCGTTGTGTTTTTCGTTGTCAGTTTTCAACCGGACTGTCTGAATGAGTGTTTGGAGGTGTAGACATCTCGGAATGATTGTGATAGGTAAGCGATAAGTCCCCTCCCTGTCCACTTTTATTCTTTGCTTCAAAATAAGGCTTTCAAATAAATTATGGTTGTACAGCTGTAGAGCACCAATGTTTGAACAATGATGCTGTGCCGTCGATGATGATGACGATGACCGTTGTACTCGTCCCCCAAACTCAACCTGACCACCACTGGCATGACTGTATGCGTATCTGTTCGGCTGTTTGCGTTCGTCTGATCGTCGGATTGTTGCTATGAATAATCTCGGAGTTCAGGTCAAAAAAGCGGAACCATCAGACGAAGCAGGCAGCCATCGACTCACACTACAGACGGACGATGACAGCGCAATCTGCTGATTGGTTTAAAAGTTATCTTCGCAGGACGGAACAGTTAAAGTTTGTCATATATGCCTGTATATATACATGTTGGAGAATATTATTGTGGGCTTTTACACCAAATTCTTGGTCTGATATCCTGGGACTACCGACCTACACGTGACTCGAGGTTTCTTATCGAAAAATCACCGTTGACTAACTACTACAGTAGGAAAATAGAAAAAAACGAATATCTAGGAAAGCACAAACTAGGGATTCAGCTGAGTGTCCTGTTAACACCAAATTGAGTAACAAACGAGTGTGGTTCGTCAACACTCACGAACATAAAACTACCAACACATCGGTACCAGTTCGAGAGAGTAGTCTGTAAAATCAAAACACCTGGCGACTGGCTAAGGATGCAAAGTTGAAAAGATGGCGACGGGGATGACAGACACCAGGCCAACTTACGAGGTTCGTTTTTCCAGAACACCCCATCGTTGTCCATTCGTATCTAAATGCGCTGCGTGAACAAAAGTATTTGCGATCGGACGACTGATATCTTCCGCTAGAAGAGAGACAGAAATGAGAATACGTACACAATGACGGTAAAAGGAGGGACAAACAACAGTGGCATTCAAACGCCAGCCAACTCCAGGACTATTTCATAGTTAGAAATGGCACTAGGCGGGTAATCTGGGATATTTGAAGTCTAATATGTCTTAGAGAGACGTGATAACCACAAATAACCTTGCAAGGCCGGTATCCAAGACAGGTAGGCAGGAGCACGCCCGGTGGAATTACACAACGTTAGGAGAGTTTGAGTGTGCAAAGTTCCACTCGCCATGACTGGCATTAATCAAGGGAAGTATGATAACGGAAACCAAGAGTAACAGTTCACTTTAGTTTACCAGCTATGAACAATGTACCAAGGTCACATTGGTTGCAGGTGCTACAGTTTCGGTCACCGGAAACTGGGAGGGCTTGGGAGATAAAATTAAGCATTAGGGGTGATGGCATGATCAGTTAGTTCGAGAAACTGGAGAGCTACTAGTTGAAGGGGATAGATCTGATGGACAAGGGCCACTGACTGCGTGATTGAGCTGTCTTCACCAGTGCCATTAACCGGTGGTGAGTTGAGTCCCCATCCAGAGAGACGGCAGTTATCGATTCGACTGGTTAGTGTCTTCATGCTTCGTTGCCAGGTCATACACTGTCTGCCTCTCAGCAGCTTCCAGTCAGCACAGGGCTGAGCGAAAAGAGCTTTGCGAGATAGAAGTCCTCTGGCATGCGGAGAACACGTCCTAACCACCGTAAGCAATGAATTATAACTCGTCTATCACGGGAGAGTTCCTTTTTCCTAAAACACCGTGGCGTACCTCATCAATGCTAATCCGATGTTCTCACCAGGCCCGTCGAATACACCGATGGTTAAACACTGACAACTTCCATACGTCCTCTGCCAGTGAACACACGTTTCTGATCCATACAGCCGCAGTGTGTTGTCTGCCACTGACAGACATACACCAAAAGAAACACGAGTCCGTTGGCATCTACCAGCGTGCGACCAATATTCAGGGTTTTATTTTGTCGATGTAGGTGAAACAGCCGTATCTGTGGGTTCAAGCTAAGGCCAACTGGTTACGCTGCTGGTTGACGTTCATACGTCCTGACCACAGAGCGGATATGGACTGACTATCGCTTCGGGAAGAGCTCCTGCACAGCAGCGTTCTGTAAGTGGGCGCTGGCTTTTCGAAGTCATCATCATCATCATCGACAGTATGACATCAGAGTTCAACACCTATGCTTCGCTGCCGTACAACCATGATTTATTTGAAAGCCTTATTGTGAAAAGAAGAAAGGTGGACGGGGACTTACTGCTGCCTTACTACAACCATTCCGAGGTGCCTACACCTCCAAACACTCATTCAGGCAGTCCGGATAGAAACTGACAACAAGCTCGCTACTGACCGGTTGGCAGCCATATCTTGCATCGGTGATTTCTTTCATACCCTTCTGCCAGGTCAAGGGTTGGCCACCTCTCTGCTTTCGCCATTCTGGATTGGGCACGGAAAACAGCATTCTCTCCGGCAAACGATGGTTAGGCATACGCAACACATGTCCCAACCAACGCAGCTTCTGGTACTGGACACATTCTTCAATGGAAGTACCCTTTGCAAAACCCAAAACTCGCTTTCTAACTGCCTCGTTACGGATTCGCCGACTATGGTTCTGAGACAACGATGTTCAAACGCTTCGATGTTCGGCGACGCTTTTCGAAGTGGTCATATAAAATATTGCAGCGAAGAGAACAACAGCTGAATCATTTTCAGATTTTTGCCATCGCAAAGGATTTGGGAGGAGGGAACGGAAACGGATCACATCGGCTGCGTTCTGAAAACGGTAATATTATTTGCCTGTTCGGCTGTTCCACATTGGGGACACGGCGATCCCCCATAAGGGAGTCTACGCACACAGATAGCTTGGTCTCTGCAGTAACGGAGCCTCTGAAATGTACCAGGTATATACTAATAAATTTGTCAATCTTGAACAACAAAAGAAGCAGATAAAATCTCCAATTTATGCAAGACGAAGATTTGAACGGTTAAAAGAGAATCCCGTCTGTGGAGTTTGCCTTGCCTGCAACCAATCGGCTTTCTTCTCAGTTCCGCACGGCACTAATAGGCGCGATCGAGTCCGAGGCGGTGCACACACCAACTATTGGCGGTGATAACCTGAACGCAAGTCACACACAACATGTTTACGTTTCAGCTGAGTTAATCGGAAAAATAGTTTGGAATGTATCAGGTAAGGTTGTCCTTGTTTGACCTCATCCGTCATGATGAAGAGTTACTGAGGCCGAAACAGTCGGGCCCCCAATGCAATCTGCCACTTTATCACTGCGTGCAAGGCGAATTTCTTGTGTGTGTGCAATTCATGGTTGTTAGGGGGATGGGATACTATGAGGGCGCTCACACCTAGATAGCAGGACGATTAGGGTCCTCACACACAGTCTTTGGCTCAAAAGACTGACTGCAAGGCAGCAGTGTTGGGCTGGAAATGCAAGTACTTTACCATTTTTACGAAACACGTCGCCACATCTGTTCGGAACCCTAACCTGGAGGGCAGACCTCTAATCCCTGAACAACCTGGTATGAGAGACCCGGTGGGTGTCGCATCGACACCACCCAGTATAGATCAATGGATCACAGTGGCACACAAACTGTCACACCACGGTAAGATCCAGTCTCTTCTTTTCTTCACAATAAGGATTCCAAGTCATGGTTGTAAGACAGTGAAGCATGATGTCATGCTGTCGATGTGCTACACAGGATGAACTTCTTCGTGTCGGAAACCAGGGTGGAGCTGTAAACAGGGACAGATATACTGTATTACTTTAAAGTTGCCGTCCGAATGAGACTGACTCCCATGTTCACTACTTTAATTTGCATATCAAGTGATAAACTGTAGCTTCTGCAAACTGCATCGCCCCTGTTCGTCTGCTGGGTGAAGTAATGCACGTTGAGAGGGATACCACGAGAAACTGATTTCAGTGTGGCTCGTAAGAATGTCTAGTTAACAAACGAATATTGTCCAGCTGTAGCACCCTTTCGGTGCCAGGTTACTACGCTACCTGAAGGAAACACGACGACTGAGATACTGTCAGGTTGCCAAAGCCTACGCGGGAGCAGTCGAGCTGCCAGGGTTCGGTACGAACCACAGACTTTATGGCCAGTCAGTCGCTTTGCGCCCAGACCGCCTTTTATGACAGTCGGCAGATGGATCCTACAGCCAATTCAGGGCCGCAACAGATTTCTCTTGGTAAGGACCGATCGATGAGGGAAATGTCTTTTCTGACATAGTTCTATTGGGTTGTATCATATTGGAATGCACGACTGAACTTTAGGACCGGCCGAGTCAAACCCGGTAGATTTACAGTGACCTCTTGCTTTCGAAGTCATCTCCGAATGATTCGATCGTAGTTTCATTTTGTTCCATTCTGGTGAGTTCTGTTGATCCACAAATGCTGCGTTAGCCGAGTAATCGATAATGAGCGCCAATTGGTTGATCTTGAGTTGAATATCAAACAGTGGTTCTGATTCGCTTGCTTATGGTACTTGTCTACCCAATACTCGTGCCAAGCGAATGACTTAACGATAACAGAGAAGAGAAACCTTTCCAACACCTCCTCTATATTCTCAGGAACAGTTGTGGATAGAATCGTAGACTGCCGTTTCCACGGTCCGGGTTCGAATCTCACGTGCGCGTCAGCCCTTCTTGATAATACGCATACGTTCAAGAAACAGAGACATAACGGAACTTCTTGGTAGCTGACCAAGTGTCTTTAACCACTGAGCTGTCCCAGTATATGACATGAATTGACTGTGGAAATCCGTGAAAAACGGTGCCCATCGAAAGACCAGATTAAAACATCTTACTACTCTTCGTTGTGTTTTCATAGTATATGATAACCTTTACAGTTCGCCACTGAACAGCCTCTAGCGAGTTTGTCCCCGGAAATCAGGTTTTGCGGAATCTCAGAAAATTCATTTACGTGTAGCGTTGCCTACCGATGGGAAAATACCTTGATATCATGAATTTAGGACAAAATGAATTCAAAGGGCCCTTTGCCCTGCACGCAAACAGAAGTTTCTCTAAATCTCGACCAAATCTTCCGTTCACACATAGACCAAAACGAGGACAAGTGATGTGTTTGCTGTTAGCGGTTGCTGGAATGCTTCATTCAAGTATTACCGGAGCTTGATGACGAATTCACCTTGCGGGGTATCAGAACCTTGCACAGCTCAACCGGGCGGCAGGTGTTATGAAGGCTGAACACGCCCCTTCTGCAGAACGAATGAATTCCGGGCACCAGGCGGGCAACACGCATCAAATACCCCACACCAGCAGCTGGCCCCCACCTCGTGAAAGCACGCATCACAGGTAGAGGTTGTGGAATGCGCTTTCCTGCACTCAACTCACCCGTAGGCAACTGGCATCCATCCGTGCAAGTAAACGTCAGGCTACAAGCCATTTGCCAGCCTCTCAAATGAGAAGCAAAACGTTACACGCAAAACCGAGACCTGGAGGAGCCTCCAGGTGACGCGTGTTTGTAATATTGAACAGGTTTTTGTTACCTATGTCATTGACTGAACCTACAGTCGGCAGCATGACGGCAGCTTTTCAAACAAATCCGCGCAGATCGAGTGCCACCCCCAAAACCGTAAGACGTTTCCAGTTTGCTCCAGATTCCCCCTCGTTTTGGTAACCTTTTAAGCTGTTCGGTTTAAGCATTGTAACTTCCTTCTGCCTGATTTTGGTTGGTCGTGTTCCATGGTTTTGTACGAAATCTAGGTTTACATTCTGAAATCGGTTGAACAATTTGTGTTGTGTGAAGCACCATCTAATTCCCAGCTGCGACCTGGTTGACAGACCATGAAAGCTGCAAAGTGGCAGTGGGGATCATTGGTTGGCATGCCGAGGCCTGTTTGCAGCCTATTCACCACGGTCCGGCCCTTGCACAAGTCCCGACTTAGGTACGAGCTGCAGAGACAAACACTAGAGACAGCGCTTCGGTTATCTGTCCGCAAGAACCACTCCGGTGAGTCAACAACAACGCATGTGGTCGAGTGTACCAGGCTTAGTGTGGGATGTCTGGCGCAGGTTGGAAAGCTCGAAGTGCATCAGGCCTCGAACGAATCGACGCCTGTGCTCATGTGCCATGATAAGGTGAGGGCGTTGGAAATACGGTGCAGTCTTTGAGAGTGCACTTTACCGACCAACTGGTTCAATGATGAGAACACACATGGATCCGTTCACCCTTATTTGTACGGTTATGGAATATTACAGAGCCAACTGCCACACTGCTAATCTGTCTGAATCCCGATTGACTATTGAAGAACAATGTATTCAGCGCTGTCGACTCATCACCGCTATGTCGAGTAATCCTGGGAAATTTGGCATATAGATATTGCTTCAAATATTCACGACGCTCGACATACCGACAACAATTTACAGCTGTCATCATCATCGTCAGCTGTAAGGACCGTGTACTTGTCGTACGGTGGTTGTAGCTGCCACAGTTTCGTTCACCGGTGATTTGGGGAGGTGAGGTAGGTAGCTGCGCATTGGAGGCGGGAGCTGATAAATTGGTGCGTAAATACACCACTGTCAATGGACTGTCAAGTGGGGGTTGAGAAGGGAGCTATGCATTGAAGGCAACAGCTTGGATGCATGAGCGCCATTGAGGGCGCGATTGGGCCATGTCTGGCAATGTCTCTAACCATTGATATGGCCCGTCTCGGGGTCCCCATCCAGGAAGACGGCAGTGACCAGCGCAGCTGAGTTTGCTGGTAATGGCTTCGCTGCCAAGTCATTGTTTGACCGCCTCTGGCTCGTTCCACCCTTCACGTGGTTGTGCGAAAAGAACCCTTCGAGGAAGTCGGTCGACTGGCATACGCAGCACGTGGCCAAGCCAGCGCAACCTATGCAGTGTGATCAGTTCATCTATCGAGGTGAGTTATTTCTCCCGAATACCATTCGACGTACTTCAGCATTGCTGATCCGGTGTTCCCACCAGATTCGGGCAATGCTCCGAAGACATCGGTGGTCAAACACTGAAAGTCGTTTGACGTCCTCGGCGCGCAGCAGCCAGGTTTCTGACCCGTATAATAATATGGAGCGCACCGCAGCATTTCTAAACTCGACCCTTGACGGCTAATCTGATGTCACGCCTACGCCACAGGTGACGCAGGTTCACAAAAGCTGCTCGGGCCTTCTCAATTCGGATGGAAATATCATCTTTCGCGAGACCACCGGGACTAATACAACTGCCCAGGTAAACAAATTTGTCTACTACCTCAATCGGTTCACCCGCAAGCATTAGGCTAGGGTTCGGGCCCACCCAGTCTTGCAGTAGCACTTTACACTTTGCAGGTGTGAAGCGCATGCCGAACCGTGAGGCGGAATTATTTAGATTATTTAATATTGTTTGCATTACCACGGCATCAGATCCAAGAAGAGCTATATCGTCTGCATACTCGATGTCTGTGAGCGGAAACCCCGGGAGCTCTGAGGTATTGAGTCACAATCGGGTCGATTTGATCGGATTTCGCCTAGGGGTGAGATGGCTCAGTGGTTCGAACCCGACCTCCGCATCTCAATTTCTCCTGCCTAGGATTGGGCAACCTGGCATTATTCCAGCCCTCTTGCTTCCTTCGGGTGGCACGGCAGCTAAGCACCGAGTGTTGCAGCTGAACAATTATTATGTTGCCGGGAGCCCTTGAAATAGTCTTTGATAGCGCGATTAGGTCTGCGATCAATGTTTCAAAACACTTGTGGCATTTTTAGCTGGCATCTTTGAAACCAGTCAATTTGGGTTCACTTTGCTCGCTGTTCCGCGATAAGTTTGATCACATCAGGAGGTTCAAGTGGAATAGGGTCGAGTTGGGATTCACGTACGGAGTGGTTTCTTTCCAAACACTTTTAACTGGTGTTAATAGCATATACAAGGGTATGATATCGCTACCAAACGATACACCTGTGATAACATACTACTACTCATGGGGATGTTGAAGACTCTTCGATGGCTCACCACCGGTTTCGTCCTTTTTGGGACTAATCCGGCAGACGTGGCTCCCGAGTTTCCATTACCCCTAGTGTTCTACTTCAAGACCAATCTGCTAACGAGAAACGAGTGATTCAGCTGAGTCGGTTTAATTTGCAAAGGAGTGTATCCCGTCAATACACTTTTGACGTGTTTTCTTTAGATGTTTTGGATGCTACTGTCGAAGAATGTCACTCGGGGACTGCGCCTACCTGATGAGCCCCAAGAAGGGCGAAACCGGTTGTGGGCTGTCGAAGAATTTTCAGCAACCTTGTGAGTAGTGCATTACGTATATAAATGTCACTTTGAGTTTGAGTGACTGGTTTCAAGGTCGGGCTTTGTTCAGTAGTTTGACGCAAGTGTTAGGCGAAATCCTGCGTGAAAACCGCCTCACCGCTCGCGGTTGGGCACTGCTATGACCAATGGACCTAGCCCGCACGTGGCTGATCAGAAAACTTGCATCGAACACTCTTGGTTGGCATCCATACGAGGCAGTTCGGCAGTCACATGGAACAGTCAATTCAAGTAAGCGAGAGAGGACAGAAATCAATTGAAACTTGAATGAAATACGGGGAAATTACATACCAAAGGCTTATCTACCATAAAAAAAGAATATTCATTCGTCAGTACCGGGTGCCCTGGCGTCCTGGCAACGAGAGTGACTGAAAATCACTAAGCGCATAGATGCTTTTTCGTTCAGACACTTGGGCGACGGTACAGACGTCGTTTACTGAACAGCAAAGAAAACTTCACACTTGGACATCTCATTCAGACGTTCACAGCCCTGTTCTACGACTTCACGGAATTACAAACTGAATGGCCAAGTGAACTAGGATAGACACGAAATCGAACGACTTACGTGAGAGTTTTCCATCGCGGCGAACGATGCTTCGGGGGAAAGAACCGACCTCGCCAGTACGTCTATTCTGCCCTCGCCACCAAAAATTGTGGGGCTGGCCCTCGACCACAACAACCACATCACCGAACTCGAGACCTAATCGATCGGCCTCATCGAACGTCTGGGTGGCCACAACTTCGAACGGACGTATCTGCGTGAGTGGCAGAATGAAATGGACAAAGATAAGGTGGTGACTTTCGGAATGTTTGTGAACTTCATACTGACACCTCGATTTACATTGACGATGAAAGTTCTCAAATTTGAACTCGGGTTTAACGCTTGGCATACGGGCCTTGATGAATACAAGCTCAGCCAAGCCAAATGGACAACAAAGCCTAGTCCAGCCTAAGCAAATTCGTGTTTCCAACAGTTTAAACTCCAGTTAACTGCATGGGCGCAATCGATGAGGATGATGTGCAGGCATTCTGTGGTATTCGTCTCGGTCGTGATGAAGCCAACCAGACGAATAACTGTTCAATAATTTTTTTGCACACGATCCTATTTTTTACAATTGCAAACAGCCTGACAGATGGCATGAGAGATACAGACTTACGGCCTACCTGATGCCCTGAAACCAGGCCAAAACCTTGTGACCGGCTGAGATGCGCAGGATTTTAAACACGGCTAACATAAGAGTAGCTTTCCAGAGGGGAAACACTCTGCACTGGTGCAATTGAAGGATCGTCTCCTGACAAACAGAACCAGGGGCTGTGTAACGACTACACTAAGGTCTATATACGACAGACAGCCAGGGAACTTCACACCAGAATCGGCAAGCACAGGAGAAAAATAAACCGGCCGCCAAGAAACGCAGCTGCATGTCAAGTGATACTGAAAGACTCGACAAGTGCGGAACACGCACTGGGCACGGGACACAAGATAGATTTAGAAAATGTTGAGGTTTTGAGGCGAGGACTATGGTCCACGTCACAGAGACTGATGGCCGAGGCGGTAGAAATCGCCAAGAGTCCCAGTGTTAACAGAATGGAAGGCGTGGAACTGGCAAGCGTGTGGAGGACGTTCTTAAAATCAGTCGAGCTGACACGTGTTGGTGTTCGATCGTCAGAAGGAGGAGCAGTCATCAAAATCCCACAAAGACCAACGAAATCTACCAGTGGGGCACCCGCGGTGAATCATCAATTGAAGATTAAGAAACAAAAACCGATCGGAACTGATTTGAAACTCTCCCAACGCAAGATCATGGCAACCATACTAACCGACAAGAGCCGTTAGTTGACACTCATCACTGATCTAGTGCGCTAACCTGAAGAGGTCTTACTGATTGGTTCTCCGTCTGCCTTAAAATCTGGCCACCTTGGTGACCTACTCACTTGGATGGATGAATATCCTGATGGATATCCGGACATTCCGATATTCGATGAGATTTAACGCAAAACCGGCATCGATGAAGCCAGGGCACACAGAACTCCTGGTTGTACTCAGACAGATTATAGGGAAGGAAAACAGCAGAATCCATGCAGTGACCACACGGCTCTTTGAACCCAAAATAGGACTGCATTCGTGAGTGTGGGGCTTAAATACGGAAGTATGGTTTTAAATGACGCGGTCGACTGCTACACAACGATGCTCTACAAGGACCTGGATGACTATAGAGACGTAATACACTACTCATAAGGTTGCCGAAAATTCTTCGACAGCCCACGACCGGTTTCGCCCTTCCAGTTCGGGCTCATCGGGCAGGCGCAGTCCTCGAGTTTCCGTCAAATTGCACGAACTTAGCAAACAAACTTAGTTTTTCGAAGAATTTTCAGCAACCTTATGAGTAGTGCATTACATCTATACGTGTATCTCGAATATCGTACCAACTGAAACATGAGACGGCCTGGTGCAGCACATTCAGTTGCCTGGAAACATCACAAACGGGAGATTCAGCTGGGTTCCAGGTGTGTCTCTCGCAAAACCAAATTGATTTGCAAATGAGTGTATTTATCGAAATCAGTCCAATTTGGGTTCAAGTAGAAAATAATGTTGACGGAAACTCGGGGACTGCACCTACCTGATAAGCCCCAAGAAGGGCGAAACCGGTCGTGGACTGTCGAAAAATTTTCAGCAACCTTATGAGTAGTGCGTCACGAATATACATGTATCGCGATATCTTGAATATCGTAGCAACTGGAACATGAGACGGCCTAGTGCAGCACATTCAGTTGCTTGAAAACAGCATAAACCAAATTTGTTTGCAAATGAGTGTATTTCGCTAACTGATGTCAGTTCACTCTTCGAAAATAGTCAGATGAAAGATCGTCGACTGGTTTCATAGATCAGCCTGTGTTATTAGATTCGTGAAACGGATCGGCGAGACAAACCGCTCAATATCGAGAGGACATGAGTAATCCGCAGTCTGGCCGATACCATTGGATTAAAGGACTCCAGGCACACAATGGTTAAGCAATCATGTGAATACTGTTTCAAGCTTGTATAGGTGCAAACCTCACTCAGAAGTGGCTACCATGCGTCCCATACTACTCAAAAGTTTCACGTTTTTAATATTGTTGACATGATGGGTGATAATGATCAATGGGAATGTACGGCACAGGAACTAGCCAAACATTCCGGCTGGTTACCATGGCACTGAACATGTAAACAGTTTGTATAATGGCAAAGGGTGGCCACGTTTTAGCTCTGCGACTGGATGATGGTTTACCACGCACACCTACCCCTTGGCACAGCCGGACAAACCTTTTTTGAAATACGGCTGTTCTCTCAAGAGATCAGCTCGGTCCAGAACGGACAACTTCCGTCCGGTCCTTTGAGGTGGTCTCTACCGATAGAAGAGAACAAGTACTGTGAGTGTCACAAAGGAGGCTGTATTTTCCTTTATGTCAGGAGAGAATGAAAGCTCATGTAGAGACACACACCTACCTTGTTCAGACGCTCAATCAAGTAGGCAAAAGTAGGCCTGCGTTGTGGTTCCGTACGCCAACAGGCCAGCATGATCTGATACAGTCGTCGAGGGCAACAGGTACGTGGCCAAGCCAGTCGACGTCCGGCGTCCAAAGCCACTAGAAGCCTTTGAGCATCCATACCAGGCCAGGGAGCAGCCCCACTAGTCCACATTTCCCAACAGGTCACGCCCCAACTCCATACGTCGCTGGCTTGCGAAAAAATCCGCTTTCGAATAGATTCCGGTGCAGACCTATACGCAACGGAAAACCAACGGGATGATAGAAACCAGTGAAAATTTGGAGGAACACTGATGTCGCTCGGCACCGCCCCTTGTGTGAACGGCAGTCTTGCATGATCGTTATCTACCAAACAACCTTCAAAGAGGTCATTTCGGGGAAGTGAACTTTAGAAATGTGCGAGAATTATGGAACAAATTAGGAACACATAGTTGACAAACGAATCGAGAGAGTGCAATGGCATTAAGCAAGCAGTGTACTAAAAAAACCGGAGCATTAATAGTTGTGAAAAACAAAATTGTGAGACATGTCAGCAAAAGCAAGACTGTTCTACCGGTGCACGATTGAGAAATCCGAAGCATTGTGCGGCAACTATTCGAACAGAGGATGTGATATAGGATTGAGAAACACGGGCCCCCTCATCCTGATCGCATGCCTTACAAATGCGAAAAGAAAACGGCCCATTAGTGGCCTGCCAAAAACTATGAGGCGAATACACGTTGGAATACTCGCTCAACTGGTCTGGAAGTTCGGGTAGGCGGAGAGAAAACGGCCTGCAACCTCAAGCGTCCGACAAACCGCGAAAGTCAGTCACATGGAAACATGTGCGCCCGGTTGGACAGCATTGGGGAGTTCGGCATGGTGTTATCGGACCCCAGAATGTCAGACGACCGGATTTCGAATTCCAATGCGGACGAAAACAGGAAAACTCAAGCTAGTTGCCCATTCTTCGGTGTCAATAAACTAGAATAACCGCGTCCAAATCGATCAAAGGTTGCCCAAGCAGGTGAGTTGTAAGGAAATAAGGGTGAGAACCAGGACAACATTGAAATTTAGTTTAGAAACCCCAACTACTGAGGAAACCTGGAACCGATACAGTCCAGGTTCAACATAATACTCTTCTCCCAAGTCACTAGAGTTGCCAAAAAGCTACACAAAACACAAGGATTCTCCAAGTATTTGAACAAGGATAGAATTTTCGAACCTACTACGACTGACTGTGTCCAGTTCTGACAGCTGTAACACCCTTCCAGTGTCGTGCCACCCGAAGGAAGCACGAGGGCTGGGATACTGCCAGGTTGCCCAGGCCTAGACAGGGGAAGTCGAGAGGCAGAGATAGGGTTCGAACCACGGACTTTCAGGTCAGTAAATTCGCGCTCTAACCACTTGAGCTATCTCGCACCCCCCCGCAGTTCCGACAGAGGCACACTTTACCAATAAACTGATGACGTAACAACAATCATTCGATAGAGAATTTCAAGCTCCCTTGAAGATCATCAAAGAAAAAACAGGCCTGATGGCACTAGGTTACCTGTGGTAGTCTCGTTGAAAGGGGTCCAGAACGGTACAAGTTTTTACGCGTTATTCTCCCCACAAAATTGTCATCATCCCTCGGCAACCAGATTCCATAACTGCACCGGCACCTGAATATGGGCTAATCTGTGACACTGACCATGAAATCGATCCAAGTTACATGACGCAGAGCATGGCGTTGATGTGTGAATCTGTTGCAGTCACATCGGAATTGATGAGTCGACCGCATTCTTCTACGCTAATGTTTGCCGTAATTGTCCAGGAAAAAACGGCTACACGCACTACACTTAAACGTTTCGAAAACCGGTCTCTATTTGACCAGGATTCCTCTAAAAGAACGAAGGTAAAGAACCACACCAATCGTTTACGTGCGCCAGGGTATTTTCAGATAAAACAGTAAGTCTGCAACCGCTAAAACCGAATGGTTGGCACAAACCCCGTAAAACCAAACCGTGTTTCCAGTGGTTTGCTTACTCGATTTTCCCCACTGAGGAGAACATTAGGTGGGATGGAATCCGCTGATGCACGGAGCTACAGAGCGCGACCTGCATATCACTCTCAAACTGTCCTACTGTGTAGACGCCGAACGAGTTGGCTTGACTAATTCCAACGAAGATTGCTGGTTAGTCAACAATGGAGAGCAAGTTTACCTTAAATTTCGTGTCCAAAAACACAAACTTGTGAAATCTCATAAGATACTTTCTAGTTGGGTAACAAATTGCTCTGCGGTCAGAAATGACTGCAGTCGGTCGTACTGAACCCACTTTTTTGCAATACGTTGTTGTAACAGATAGGAAAGAAATTGTGTACACGTCGCAAACAGTTCAGAGTAAAAAATCACAGTTTTTTCCCACCAAGGTTGTGTGGTTGTTTCGATAAATACACTCATTTGCAAATCAATTAGGTTTTGCGAGAGACTCATCTGGAACCCAGCTGAATCTCCCGTTTGTGATGTTTCCAGGGCGAAACCGGTCGTGGGCTGTCGAAGACTTTTCAGCAACCTTATTAGTGGTGCATTACGTATATACATGTATCGCGATATCTCGAATATCGTAGCAACTGGAACACGAGACGGCCTGGTGCAGCACAAACGGGAGATTCAGCTCCCCGCAGTTCCGACAGAGGCACACTTTACCAATAAACTGATGACGTAACAACAATCATTCGATAGAGAATTTCAAGCTCCCTTGAAGATCATCAAAGAAAAAACAGGCCTGATGGCACTAGGTTACCTGTGGTAGTCTCGTTGAAAGGGGTCCAGAACGGTACAAGTTTTTACGCGTTATTCTCCCCACAAAATTGTCATCATCCCTCGGCAACCAGATTCCATAACTGCACCGGCACCTGAATATGGGCTAATCTGTGACACTGACCATGAAATCGATCCAAGTTACATGACGCAGAGCATGGCGTTGATGTGTGAATCTGTTGCAGTCACATCGGAATTGATGAGTCGACCGCATTCTTCTACGCTAATGTTTGCCGTAATTGTCCAGGAAAAAACGGCTACACGCACTACACTTACACGTTTCGAAAACCGGTCCCTATTTGACCAGGATTCCTCTAAAAGAACGAAGGTAAAGAACCACACCAATCGTTTACGTGCGCCAGGGTATTTTCAGATAAAACAGTAAGTCTGCAACCGCTAAAACCGAATGGTTGGCACAAACCCCGTAAAACCAAACCGTGTTTCCAGTGGTTTGCTTACTCGATTTTCCCCACTGAGGAGAACATTAGGTGGGATGGAATCCGCTGATGCACGGAGCTACAGAGCGCGACCTGCATATCACTCTCAAACTGTCCTACTGTGTAGACGCCGAACGAGTTGGCTTGACTAATTCCAACGAAGATTGCTGGTTAGTCAACAATGGAGAGCAAGTTTACCTTAAATTTCGTGTCCAAAAACACAAACTTGTGAAATCTCATAAGATACTTTCTAGTTGGGTAACAAATTGCTCTGCGGTCAGAAATGACTGCAGTCGGTCGTACTGAACCCACTTTTTTGCAATACGTTGTTGTAACAGATAGGAAAGAAATTGTGTACACGTCGCAAACAGTTCAGAGTAAAAAATCACAGTTTTTTCCCACCAAGGTTGTGTGGTTGTTTCGATAAATACACTCATTTGCAAATCAATTAGGTTTTGCGAGAGACTCATCTGGAACCCAGCTGAATCTCCCGTTTGTGATGTTTCCAGGGCGAAACCGGTCGTGGGCTGTCGAAGACTTTTCAGCAACCTTATTAGTGGTGCATTACGTATATACATGTATCGCGATATCTCGAATATCGTAGCAACTGGAACACGAGACGGCCTGGTGCAGCACAAACGGGAGATTCAGCTGGGTTCCAGGTGAGTCTCTCGCAAAACCTAATTGATTTGCAAATGAGTGTATTTATCGAAACAACCACACAACCTTGGTGGGAAAAAACTGTGATTTTTTACTCTGAACTGTTTGCGACGTGTACACAATTTCTTTCCTATCTGTTACAACAACGTATTGCAAAAAAGTGGGTTCAGTACGACCGACTGCAGTCATTTCTGACCGCAGAGCAATTTGTTGGTTGTTGTTGTGTGCGGTGAAAATGACCGCATCGTCGTTATTGAAGTAGTTCAGCTTGATGTGGTCTCCTAGTCAGTTGTAATCGATGTTGTTCTAACGAATCCCAATAAGCAGATTCAGTTGACGAATGAGTTGGGATTTATTCTCCATCAAGAAGAAAAAAACAACATGTGGTCACTTTGGTTGACCAGCTGTTTTGGACGCCCTTAGTACCAGACGTTAATGTAAGGAAACCCCCTTAAAACAGAACAGTGTATAGTAATTGATACGCTCCACCACGCTCCCTACCAAAGCACCGATGATGTCACCTCGATTGGTGATGAAACGTTTGCAATCAAATTGCCCAGCTCAGCGAACAGACCAACGAGCATCTACGCTAACTGAACTACCAACATTCTCCTCTATGGCAAATTGCTAATGTATCAGAACATTGGTAGCTCGGGTGAGTTTATTGGTTGTTGATCTGTTCGCACGGCTTGGCAATTGACTTGCAAACGCCTCGTCACCATACCAGGAAACATCATCAGTGCACAGATGGGTGAGTGTAATAAGACAGTAAAACAGTAATATACTATCGAAATGTTCCGAGCAGGTCGCTTTCATTAAGCAGCTCTAGAAGCGAGGCCTACCGCTTGAGCAAAAGACTGGCAACTCGATACAGGAATCTAAGGCAGCAAAGGAAATAGGTCACACATACGGTGGGGATTACAACTACTCCAGCCAATAGCATAAGTCACCTCCATCAGGTCAGCGTGGCTCAGTGTTCGTCCGTTTGGCGTGAAGAAGGTGGCAAGATAAACGGTCGTTGTATCACAACGCCGTAGAATGACACCAGGTGGTTTCTAGAAACTTCCGGGCTAAGATAGCGGAGTGGGATTCTTGCAAATTCCAAAATATCGTTCAGCTGTAACGCCCTTTCGGTGCCTAGCTGCCGTGCCACCCGAAGGAAGCACGAGGGCTGGGATACTGCCAGGTTGCCCAAGCCTGGACAGGGGAAGTCGAGAGGCAGACGTCGGATACGAACGAGGATCTTCCGTCGGTAAATTCGCACTCTAACCACTGAGCCATCTCGTCCCCAAATTCCAACAACAGCTGACACGGTTCAAGGAAAGATATCACGACTGGGTGAACTGATGGAAGTCAGCGGTTCCACTCACGCAACTGGATCCTTAATCCTTCAAAGGCAACCCATCAAGAACATCATCCGGGAGAGTGACAGGCAAAATTTCAATGCATAATGATGCCTCCAAGCGAGTTGAGAGAGCTTATCCCCGGACTACCCTCGAAACGCCTCAGAAACACCCGCTACTCATGTAGCCCAAGCTGAACAAGTCTTCTCGTGTTGTTGGTTGTTTCCACTCAGGTAAAGCACGAAAATGAGTGTCCGCCGCGCTAACCCGTTTGACAAAAAGATCTGATTTCGTGACACTCACGTGTGCGCAGGCTCGCGCAACCGAACTGGACGTGTGCAGTACGGAACAAGCAAGCGAACGAATCGAGCGATCGATCGATAAAGCACACATTGCTCACAGCAAAAATGTTCGACAGTACATCGTGTCTTGTCAGGTCAACTGTTGGCCAGTCATCGTTTATACCATATCGGCAAGCCGATACCGGCGGGTTTGTAAGGAACTAGTGAAATGCACCGCCCAAGTTGCTGGTAACAACAAAGCGAAAAATGATGCAGTAACAATGAGATAGTCTGGCAGGGTGTGCAAGTCGGAGGACTAGAGGGACATGTAGACTATGCCTAGGACTGCATCAAACTTGCGCGAGCTGAGGATGAAGTACGCTCATACAAAGCTACATCAGCCAATGTAGGACAAGCCTAGAGGTTTCGTGGACACAGCTAGGTTCAGTTAAAGGTACGGCATTTCATCATCATTTTCACATGCAACAATACTTTCCCTCGTCAGAGACTGCTCACAATAAGTGCCTTATTTATATAAAATCAATACATAGTACTTTGCTGGTAAGTGCGTGACATGGAAGATATCGATCAGTCCTGCCATGGATGTCTGAAAAAGCGTGTATCAGCTAACCATAATCAAGCCTATGATGGCAGCTTTAAACACTTGTTGTCCATTTGAAAATTCTCCAGTCTCTCCAGAAAAGGAAAAGCAGTTTGACTCTCCCCACATTTAAACGGTTTTTAGTGAAATCGGTGGATTTTCACTACATACTTCCAAATTTGAGAGTTCAAAAAATTCACCTCTAACCACTGATCCATCTCGCCATAAAACACTACAGTGTTTGATTACTAAAGAACCTCATGGATCTGGTGAGAACATCAGACCGACTATATTCAAGTACATCAAACAGTTTTCGAAAGTGATTCGCCCAAGATAGGTGGGCTACGTCATCTGCTTCGCAGGGAATTTTCGTCCAGCCACATGCAAGGTGGTCAGTCAACGAAGCTGACCAGTGAAATCAGTGAATTTGGCTACTGCTGTTGAACCCGGAATGGCTATTGGTAGGTTCAATCAAGCGACCAGTGTTGCTCCTATCCACACCTGCTCAACAAAGAACACAACAAACAAGCCTCAATGGGCAACATAAACCAATACATCTAATAGAAGGCCGTCCCCTCCTAATTCTCTCTCATTGTCGGTTAATGGCTCCGTGCTAGTCCGACAATCCGTCCAGATGAGTGCCACCGCTCAAGTCTATGGAAGCCAGAAGGGAAAGCTGCTGGTTCGGATTACCAGGTTGCCCGTCTGTAGTCCCTGCTATCTTATTCATATGGTTCACCGTGTTTTAGCTTTTATACTGCATTGTGTTGTATTTTATTTCGTTACGCTGTGTTGTATTATGCCGTATTGTTAGTCCAGCCTAACACACTCTTGAGCACCCGGAGTATTAACCCTACAACAGTGGGGAGGGCGAGATGGCTCAGTGGTTAGAGCGCGAATTTGCTGACTGGAATGTCCGTGGTTCGAACGCGGCGTCTGCCTGTCGACTTCCGCTGTATGGGCTTGGACAACCTGGCAGTATCCCAGTCCTCGTGCTTCCCTCTGGTGGCACGGCAATTAGGCACCGAAAGGGTGCTACAGCTGAACGACTCCGTGGCCATTGTTGGCTGACTAACTATCCATGTGTGCCTAGGACGCGCCTCATGAGTGGTGTGGGCCACCAGATGTCTCTTTGCATGCTCCAATGGAGATGAACTGTTCAGTTTCCCCAACTGGACAAGTACGGACCACCAGTTGCGCATGCTGATGGCTTTAGAACCGATCCCTTCTGTTCACCCTCCGGACTCATTCTCTCAGGTTTACACACGGTGTTCAGGTGGATGCACGTAAGCCTCAGCACTGCCCGCTGTGCGCGGAGGTCCACGAGCTTCGCCCGACGGATAAGAGATATACGATGTGTGACGGAGCCATCCCTTCCAAATTTTCAAGTTGATCGCGCACTGCTGAGGATGTGCTACGAAGATTTCGGAGTGGGCAGTGAGAACCACCAACTGAATGTGTACGAGCCGCTGCGATGAAAACTTCGCCAAAAGGGAGTAATTCATGGTTTGATCCGAAAGAATCAAGGCATCATCATCAACAACAGTGAGAACCGCGTACTTGTCGTACAGTGATTCTAGCCGCCACAGTCTCGTTCACCGATGATTTGAGGAGGTGGGGTAGATAGCTGCGCATTGGAAACGGTCGCTGATCTAATTGATCCGTACACCAACGAACTCCAATTCAAATTTGAACTAACGTACTTCGAACACTGACGAAACGGTCAAGTTTCCCTAACATCCAGAGAGAGATAGTCCCGCACCCAGAACAGGTTTTGTAATAATCGATCACGTGATCAGTTCGTAAACTCACTTTGAAATTCACTTGCAAGTGTCAAACAAAAATAAGTTATCAGTTTTCTACTTAGCACAACAAGATGATGTCCGATCAGCCCCACAGTTGATGTCTCTGAGACAACTGGACGGTGGTCACATACAACATGATGGAATCATTCCAATTTACCAATGGATGCTTGACTGAAGTTAATTGAAACCTCGTTCAGTGCAAATCTAGACACCTCAGGCGCACTCACCCCCGCTATCTCCGTGTGTGTACGGAGGAATGGTCCAATCGATGTGACATGTATCGTCTCACCTATACTAACCATTTCATTGGTTGACCTTACCCAGTTAGTCTTTTCCCACCCTTTCTGTCGTCAAATTCACTCTCACATTTACATACATCGGAATCCCAGTTGGTTGTGTTGATTCTCTCTCCAAGCCCATGAGACACTTCAAGAGGACATTGGCAGTTACAATAGACAAGTACAAGCAGCCTGGCTACCGTGGTTTCCACAAAAGATTGTGCTAAAAAACCTGATGGACCAGGGAAAGACGTCAATTACCATGCAAATGGGATGCGTTGTTCAATGTGACCTGCATAAACTGCGTCGGAGAAGCTGGGGTCTGTCTGATGCACAGAGGTGGCGACGGAAGTTGTAACTGTCCGGACGAGTCCAAAATCCCCGATTTTGATCTGAGGGTATTCACCTGCGCGCACAGCTGCCAAGAGGATATTGCGTGCGGCCAAATCACGGTGCACCAGACCTCGAGAGCACAAGTAAGACATTCCTTGGGCTATTTGGACTCCCATATCCCAAAGCGCGTCGACCTGAAGGGCTGGATGAACTTGTGGGAGGTGGGAGAGTTCGGAAGAACTGCTGGAACATGTTTTTGAACTGGCGCACACAGACTGAGCTCGTAGGTGGAGTAGCAGACTGCCTAACGGTGCAAGCTCCGTGACCTAAAGAAATAACAACAGAGATGCAATTACGTACTCTCGATACATGCTTTTGAAAATCTTCCGCGAGAGGTGGATAGTATTGGGGAAGCAAATCATGTGATCAACTTGGACAGATAGTGCACACCTTAGATTGAAACTGGGCCAGTAGGTTTCAGGACGTACCACCACCAACCACGCGTGATCACGTGTGAAGCAGATGAACAAGACCGCAAAAAGGTCACGTGACTGTCTAACGCAGGAAAGACTGTTCGGTATTCAATACAAACGGTGAGTGAGGAATGATGATCCGCGGTTGGTGAAGACCAACCTGGCATCACATCGTTAGGTTATGAGGGTGGTGAAGCAAATTGAACAGGGCATATCGCTGAGCTATGGATAGTCCAGCAATTATGGGACGAAACTACTGAACGCAGCCCAACCAAGGTTTTCCCGGTTGCCCCGGTTTAGGCTTGGGTGACCCGACATTACCTCGGCTCCCCGGCTTCCTTCGAGTTACACAGCGGCTATGTAACGAAGGGTGTCACAGCTGAGCAACTTGTTCTCATGACAGAGGACAGAGATTGCAGCGGGTCATCGGTCCACTGAGATTCACCATCGAAAGGGATCCAGTTATGCCAAGAAAACGAGTCAACACATTTAATTTACTCATAAGATGGTTTAAAACTCTGTGACAGCCCACAACCGGTTCCGTCCATCTTCAGGCTCATCAGGTAGACGCAGACCCCGAGTTTCCCCCAACCAACTGAAACATGAGGCGACCTGTGTGCAGCACATTCAGTTGAAGAATATCATAAACGAGAGTTTTAGTTTGGTCTCCCGTATATTTGTCGAAATTAGTCCAATTCGGGTTCAAGTAGAACATAAGGTTGACGGAAACTTGGGGACTGCGCCTACCTGATGAGCCCCAAGAAGGGCGAAACCGGTCGTGGGCTGTCGAAGAGTTTTCAGCAACCTTGTGAGTAGTGCATTACGAACAACTTTATAACTTTGGCCAGAAAATAAGAAGTATCAGTTAACTGGAGATTTTGAATTACAATCATAACACAACGGTTCACTGGTCACCTGCTAGGTACACAAATGAAAGGAAACAAAATACCACAGGACAAAGGCACTTTGGAGTTACAGTAAAATCCGCCAAAACGGGGGTTTCGCAGATCCAGCGTGCTTGTTATGACAGGGCTTCAACTGTGTGGTGTTGCGAGCTAACCACCGAGTGATAGTACAAACCAAGGCAGTAGTGGTCATTTCAAGACTGTTTAGCGATGGCAGGATAAACGAGATGTGGAAGATTGTTCAGGGTGTAAAGAGGATCCCGGTGACTCCATATAGAAAGATTACTAGCCTGAAACGTTTACAACGGCGTTCCCTATCAGTTACGAACTGTTGCTTAACTCCTTTAAGAAAGCCCTCTCCCCAGCGGAGGCTAAATGCCCCCTTTGTTCTGTAGCAGTTTCGCTGTGGGATTTACTGACCGGAAGGCCCGTGGTTCGAACCCGACCTCTGTCTCTCGGTCTAGGTGTGGGCAACCTGGCAGTACCCTGGCCCTCGTGCTTCCTTCGGGTGGCATGGCAGTTAGGCACCGAAAGGGTGCTACAGCTGATCGATTTTTCGGGAGAACTGCCATCCATATGCAGCAACCACTGAAGTGATGTAATGGTGATGAGCTACAGAATCGTTCAGCTATGGCACCCACTCGGTGCTTAACTGCCATACCACCCGAGGGAAGTACGGGGGCTGGGATACTGCCAGGTTGCCCAAGCCTAGACAGGGGAAGTCGAGAGACAGATGTTGGATTCGGACGACGGACCTTCCGGTCAGTAATCGCGTTCTAACCAATAAGCAATCTCGTTCCCCGATGAGCCACAGAAGTATGCTCAATGTCAGGGAGGAATCCTTGAAAAAAAACTATGAAATGCAAATCTATCCATGATGACTGCGACAAGATCTGGAGAGAAGAGAAAAAAAAACAAAAGTTTGTAAAAGCGGTCAAATTGAGAGTAAGACGGAAACTGCTGTGAAAATAATGGGTTATTGATTGAGAAAGAAAGAAAGAACAGATACAACAAGATCATTGAACATGTGACCTGACCATGTTGGTATGTCTTCTGTAAGTTCAATAGACCATGAGAGGTTTGGAATGGTTTCACCCTCGCTAAGGATAACCAAGAGTGTACATCTTAGGAACTTCTAGGTAGATTCGAAGTCGCGATCTTCCGGGCAGTAGTTGAACACTATATCATTCGGTCACAGGTGGCTGATCAGCCGTGTGCTTAACCCGGGCACCTTTTAGCCATTCAGCATGAACTGACCTCATTGTCAGCATTAAATGTGGACGGAGACTTCAAAAGATCCTCAATGCCTGCGAAATACACCAAGAAGCACATCAAGAAAATTAGGATCGGGGACTGCGCCTACCTGCTGAGCCTCACGAAACTGAACGTGGACCGTCTAAGAGTTTTCAGCAAACTTATGAGCAGTCTTCTTCAGGAAAATACGAGTAGTTGCTTCGGAAGGGGAAAAATCTCAGCCGCATGAGCCCGCCGTCTGGAAAATCGTCATTCGGAGGAGCAGCTAACAGCGCATTAACTAAACTGAACCATGACTGATGAATGCTGCTGTCACAAGTTAATGACGCCGTTGATCAGTCGCTCGTGTCCCAATAATGGTAGGGTTTTCACAGTGCTTGTCTGCTTTTGGACATGCACCACTGTCACTGAAAAATTTAGGCAGGGCTATTTTTTTTGCCATAGACTCAAACTACAGAAGAGACCCGTGCAACAGACAAGCTGTCATACAACGCCTCATCGGCGTCCCTCAAATTTGGCCTGCATGGCGATAATCGTTGTTCAATATACTTTTGCGGTGTTTCCTCGTTTTCGGTAAAAACCGGGTCGTAGGCCAGTGATCAAGAAGCATGTGGGGCGTAGGAGAAAAATGAGAACCTGTGAGGAAGGGTGGAATCGTTCAGCTGTAGCACCCTTTCGGTGTCTAACTGCCATGCCACCCGAAGGAAGCACGAGGACTGGGACTGCCCAAGTGGAGAGACAGAGGTTGGGTTCGAACGACGGACCTTCTGGTCAGTAAATTCGCGCCCTAACCACTTGGGCCATCTCGCCCCCAAAGGTAGGAGCGAAACCTCCACATTCTCTCTGGAAAAAGGGGGCTGGCTTGACGACGAAGTTGGTTTCCTAGTCAGGCTATTGTTTCGTCCAGCGTTGGGGAAAAACCGGGAGGGAACACCCAACCTATGTGACTCACCATCATGATGGGATTGGACAAAACGACACCATGAAGCCGAATCAAATTGGGATGGGAAAGTGATTGCATTGCACGGAGTTCATCAAGAAATGCTTTGAAATGGTCCCCGATTATGGCTTCAGGTCGTAGAAGTTTGACCGCAACAGGAATCTGCAAACCGAGACGAAAGAGCGTCAATATACGGGGAGGAACCCGGAGGTGGTGTTCACAAAACACAGGATAAGCAGACAGTTAAAAGGAACCGTGGAAAGTTGTTGCATCAGAGCACGTGCGACTACGTAGAACCGCATCAAGCAACCACTACAAACATAAGACAGAAACGCCACGCAATAGAAGAAGTTCGTTAGAAGCTCGAGAGAGAGGGAGGTCAACTCAAAATGTCTGTTTGCAGACAATGGAATGAAGGTCTCCTAAACACCGAAACAACAAAAAAGTACACAGAAAGAACAAAACACCTAACGGTCATAGTTACAACTTACTACTTCTCCAGAAGGTGTGGTCCAATCGGCGCGGCGAACAATTCCGAATGAACCAACTCCAAGACGTGAATGAAGTTGTATATCTTGCTCTGGGATCAGACAAGTCAGCGGAGGGGGCGAAGTGGATGTGGCGGTCACTTTTGTCGCCGTGGTTGTTGCACTGGCTCTTCGTGGTGTTGGAGTAGGAGAAGGTGTGGGAGTGGTCCGCAAACCGACTGGCGGTGAGGAACGGCGACTAGGGGGGATACCATGTGCCCACCTGCGATGATGGCCATGTGTGGGTGATGGAGTTCTGAGTGGTTCATAATGGTGATGTGATGGTGACACGGGAGCACTGGATGGAGGGATGGGTTTCTTGCCAAAAAGCTAGAACAGAAACGGAGTGTGGGACACTATACGTGTCTGGAAAATTTCACGAGCTCTGACAGTAGTGTGACAGACGAATGCAACGCACAAACCTCGGAGACCGAAATTGTGTTTGTCAATTTGCACTGCTTGTAGTATTAAAAGGTATCTCATTGGGTCTCAGAGGACGCGTATACCACACTACAGTGAGAGCTGTATTATTCTACGGCTGTGGACTTGGCCACTTCGGGCGGAGGATCTGGGACATTTTTAGGTGTTTCACCATCGTTGGCTGGGATCGACTGGCGACAGTGGAAGTGATACGGTACTCCCAGTTTCTCTCCAATACAACCAATTTCGTTCCCGAAGTGCTATCGAGCTGCGACCCCCTTCTATTTCGACAGTCAATCAGTGTATACGGTATGCGACCCTTATCGTCTTACTGATAAGGGTGGGCCAACGTTCGGAGCATACTGTCCATCGATGGACTGATAAACAACGATGTCAAGTGGGACAGCTGTTCACTCGATTTATGACCAATTCTTATCTTGTAAACCATCTGGTTGTTTGCTGAGAGCGAGGAATACTATCTTGGACAGTCCAAGCTGAATGCAAAAATCGACACGGTTCTGAAGATGCCAGTATCACTAAAGAGCCCTATCCCATCATTGCACTAAATTCTGCATAATCGTTCAGCTGTAGCACCCTTTCAGTGCCCAAGTGCCATGCCAACAGAAGGAAGCAGGATGACTGGGATACTGTCAGGTTGCCAAAGCCTAGAAGGGGGAAGTCTAGAGACACAGGTCGGGTTCGAACCACGGACCTTCAGGTCAGTAAATTCGCGCTCTAACCACTGAGCCATCTCGCCCCCCCCCCGATATATATATATATGTATATATAGTTTCCAAATTGTAGCCGGGCTGGATTATTTCTTATGTGACTCCATTCGGTCATTCCTTAAACTTATCGACCTTAGTTTATCGGTTTCACAGAATTAATTCGCCGAGACCAGCTGAGTTCTCCTTCAACTATAACACCTTCTATACATTAAAATCTCGTGATAGGAGAACCGAATACTTACCTTGCGCAGTAGTTTCGGTCCATTGGATAGATGAGAAGAAACACTATAAGGATTCTCTACTGGTCGCCGAAGGTCCCAATTCGAGTGCCATAGCGCGCCTGAACTGAATGCATTTCCTGCGTTAGTAGCTGAATCCGTCAAAAGGTTTCCAGTTGGCATATCAAGATCAAGGAGGTGACTGACCAAACGGTTGACTTCCAGTTCAGTCATGCCAACTTGTAGCAGATCACGAGCGCGATATCGACTGAATTGACTGGGACTGGTACGGATCACAAGTGGGACACGACAAAGAGGAATCGTGTATGACAGTAACAAACACGGAATAAGATATAAAACAGATATTTGACCAGCGTGGTGACGTATCGGGTTACGACGCAACCGGTAATTGACTGTTTCGATATGTACATGAGACAGATTGACTTTTGTAAAACTGTGCAGTTGCATAGTATAGCCACAGAATGAGGTCTTACAAGATGGGAACTCCCAGAAAACTCATTATCTCAGCACCACCTCCTTTGAAAAGCACGCCCCGCAAAAATTTTCGCATTCCTTCAGAGCTTAACAACATATGACTTGAGTGATAATAAATTAGCGCCTTTCTGAGTCGAGTAATCGTAAAAAAACGGGGTATTACTGTCAAGAATGGGTAGGCGCCTTGCGTCTGAATGACAGCGAATTCTGTCCAAAAGTAGATCAGACCAGGTCAACAGTACGTGTGAACAAGTGGACAGACAGATATCTTACAGCGAAAACCAACATAACAAGAAGATAAAAGATTAACTGACAAGGGAGTGAATAGTTCGAGCACTTTTGCAGCAGTTACTTACGAATCGCGACTACTACTGGTCATTAGCCTCGAATAGTTTCGGTGTGGTCGGGGATACGGCAGTGAAGTATGGGTGTTGAACACCGATGTAATGCTGCCGATGATGATGATGATGATGATGGTGATGTAGTCGAGGAGACAGTTCTTCGCTCTAAGTGTTCTTAATAAGCCTGAGACTCACGTAGTTTCTACCAAAGAAATCATATTTATTATTGTTTTCCACGAAGGGGTTATCACTAGACTGAAGGGTAAGGTGGGTGTCCGACTCCTTGATAAATAGTGATCTCTTTATGGAAGGAGTGGCTAGACATTTATTTCCAACCACCAGCGAACGGCTTATGCAGTGTCCCTGGCTCGTACATGATAACGCCCCAGCAGACAAGGGCCCGGCGATTAGTTAAGGAGAAACAAAAAATCCCGAATGGCCGTCCTTCACTCAGATTGCAAGAACTAAACCTAACTGGATCGCGAAGAGACTGGACCTTACCGTGGTGTGGCGGTTTGTGTACCTCGGCGACCCATTGAGCTATACTGGGGGGTGCCCGCGTGACACTCACAGAGTCTCTCATACCAGGTTGGTCCATGGGTAGAGGTCTGACGAACACAGTCTCCTGGCTCTCCAGGTTGGGGGTTGGAACATGTGTGGCGACGTGTTCCGTAAAAATGGTAATGTACTTGCATTTCCAGCCCAACACCGCTGCCTTGCGGTTAGGCTTTTGAGCCAAAGGCTTTGGTTGAGGACCCTAATCGTCCTCCTGTCTAGGTGTGGGCGCCCTGGCAGTATCCCAGCCCTCGTACAACCAGACATTCACAAACAACAATACTTTCATGCCACATCGGCCGTCGCGTGGTGCCATCAGCCGGGTCGCCTTACCTGCTGCATACAGCAGGGCGGGTAAGCGAAAACATGCTACTGCTGACGCCTCCTTTCTTACACTTTCACGTTTTCCGTCTTCTACCCTCCCCGCCCCAATTTTAATAAGTCCTCCGCAGGTCCCAGCTCTAGGACTGATCGGTTTGCCCGCCCTGCATCACACTTAGCTGCAGATTCTGTACGTCCGAGTTCAGCTACATCCCTAAACACTTCGAAGTCTGTTTTCAAACCCCGAAAGCCTGTCTACTTAGCCACTTTAATGTTCGTTCACTGAAGCAAGCAGGTCAACAGGTGGCTCTTGCTCGTACGCTGGATTCCCCAGCATTGATGTATGTTGTCTGTCAGAAACAAGGACGCAGGACGCAAGTACCGTGATCGAACTGACTGCCCTCGCTCTCTTCCAGGGCTGCGCACCTTGGGGATGCAGAGGCCGCTGCAGCTGGATATGCTGGGGTGGGTATTGTACTGAGCGAACGAGCGGAAGCGTCTCTGCTTGATTGGATACCCGTTGATAGTCGCCTCTGTGCGGTTCGTTTGGCAACATCTGTGAGAGAATCTAGAGGAAAGTGAAGGTCCATCGCACCTTGTTTATGTCTGCTTACGCCCCAACTGACTGTAGCTCTGAATCTGCCAAGGACAGTTTCTATGACGCTCTAGGTGCCCTTCTACAGCGGGTTAAAACCTCAGATATCGTTGTGGTTGCTGGTGATATGAACGCCCAGGTAGGTAGACTGAGCGCTGCTGAGGCCCGATTGGGTGGTCGTCTTGGTTTGGACACGAGACGCACGGACAACGGAGACCGCTTACTTCAGATGTGTGCCGATCACAGACTGTTCCTTTGCAGTACGAATTCCGGAACAGCGGAAATCGCTTGACAACGTGGTGCCCACCAACAAACCAGCGACGAACCCAAATAGACCACATCGCCGTCAGTTATCGGTGGCGAGGGTCGATCACCGCTTGCCGCTCCTTCTGGAACACCAGCGTGGACTCCGACCATGCACTTGTATGCTGCTGCTTTTCGTTGCGCTTTTCAGGTGTACGCAAAACGCGCACACCCGCTTAGCCATTGAGAAGCTAGTGGATCCAGAAGTCAAAGGAAACCATCAACCAGCTCGTCGAATGCCTGCCGGACGGTACGGTGTCGGATATAAACGGCCACTGGGAAAAGATATCCAAAGCGCTACTCAAGGCCGGAACGTCTGTTTGCGGTACAACCCAGCCAGCCTCATTCAAACACTGGATCTCTGATAGGACCGTGTCTTTGCTGGAGACCCGGCGACAGATTCCCCTGGCCGCCACCACAACTCCACCCGACGCATCATCCGACGCCAGTGAAACTGAGTGTCCGTGCAGACCGAGAAGCTTGGTGGACCCTGTCATGATTTTTGTGTGCTTATTTTTATACTTACCATATATACTGTCCTGAACCTTTTATGTACATTTCAGCTCATGTACGCTTGTTCTTGACAAGTAAAACGTTGCTTATCCTCGAAAATCCGGACTCTGTTCTAACTCGTTCTCGGACACATTCTAAACGTTTCAATTTACTTGTCTAAGAACACAATGGACCCTCAACTACGACCTCGGTTCTTCGACGCTGACCCAAACTCCGCAGATGCAGCAAAACGCTGGAATCACTGGTTTCGTACCTTCGAAACCTATCGAAAACTGTCGAGTCTTCTAAACCCGACAAACTTGAAACTCTCATCCACTTTGTGGATCCGTTAGTATACGATCACATTGCTGATCACACCGATTATGAATCTGCAATCGACACGTTACGGAAATTATATGTCCGTAGATTGTCTGATTGAGCGGTTGGAGGTGTAGGCACCTCAGAATGCTCGACATAGGCCAGCACTAGGTCCCTTCCCTCATCCACTCTTTTTCTCTTCTTTTCACTCTAGGGCTTTTAATACATAATTATATATATATATGCATATGAAATTAGACGAACTTTATGGTTGTACGGCAGTGAAGCATCAGTGTCAACAGTGATGTTGCTGTCTTTGATGATGATGATGATGGATCGCGAACTGTTTGGTGTCCTGCTATCTTTCGGATAGTGATCGATCAAACACACTGGCTTTGGAACTCCGAAGGAATTTACACCACCAAATAAAGTTCTGGAAGTCATATTCCGACTAGCTGGTGCGAACAAATCGTCCCGGAATAAGAGGACAATGCCATCCAGGTAATCCGAGTCCGCAGTAGAGTGCAACATAGAGATTTACGGTCTAATGAAGTGAACGTTCTGTGAGCACTTCGAGTAGTGAGACTCTATCATCGAGGTCAAGGAGATTACGAACACTACGGCAGTGCGAATATATATATATATATACATCAAGTATAGGCAACATGTTCCTGATTTTTGTAGAAGAGGGGAAATGCTTAACTAGCATATTTCTCACCAAGCCAGTGTTTGGGTCCCCGATTGCCAGGAACGTCGAACCATTGCCAACGCTATCTATTTGGGACATTCTCATGGCGTTCCCAGTACCGTTCGAAGGTGCAACTCTGACAATCTGATACTAGTCGTCTTGCCATGACGAAAGGCAACCCCACTCGGGGATGACGTTTGGGCATAGGAACTGAAAACAGGATCCATACACCCTCGTCTGTATTCGAGGGTAACAAATCCCGGGGTAAACACCTATAGATGTGGCTGATCGAGAAATGTTTGGAATCGAGGCTTGTCTGACAGCGACTGATATGGCTTGACAGCTTGAATACTTGGGATAAATTAACAATTCTATATCCGCCCTGTATTTAGTACGGACGAGGTCGAAAGGTTTGTGCGGTATGTGTAACATCTGTAGAGGTTGATTTGTGGTCAGTCCATATATGCAGTGTGGTCAGGGCTCAAAAACACTAGCCAACAGCAAGACTAGCTAACCACAGTTTCAACCCATGCGTACGTGACTGTTACATCTTGACCGATTGAATAGCCTCTTGAAGGGTGACCGTCATCTGACAGAGACCAGTTGACCCTTGTTTCTTTTGTCCTCTGTGATTCCAACTACTTTGTTCCTGACACAAGTCAGGAGCAAGTATCGTTGTTTTTTAGCACTAGTCAACCTATCAGACACTTGCAACCTATATGTATCGTCAAAAACGGAGTTCACTCTATTTGACCTGGACACTACGGGAGGGCTGTATCCGTAAGTTTCACAGCATAACGGATGAGGCAACAATTAGAACGCAACCAATCGCGCTATCCATTTCCTTTACAGATTACCCACATATACTGGGAATCAAACCAGTACCTTCACATAAAAGAAATAATGTGTTCAAGTGTCTTACACGCTTCAAGTGAATGTAGCGTACCTGCTTGACAAATTGATACCCAAGTGAAGGGATTAAATGTCGGTAGAAGTGACCCCGACCCAAAATCTCAATCGTCTTCCTGGGACGGAACTAACCGGACCCTATCCTCACCAAAAGAAATTTTCTCATAACCGACCAAACCTGCCGCAACCTGCTAAAGCTGGCGCACAATAAGTAGTTCTCGAGACACGAGTTGAAGACTACCTCTCTACCCAGGTATCTGTATCGCCGACATAACTTCTTTTCCCCTCTTATTTGCCGTCAGTGGAACTCGCTACATTCTGAGGTCGTTTCTGCACCAACTAAGATGCTTTTCAAATAGCGGATACCACTCAAAACCACGTATTCCCAAAATAGCATCCCAAACCCAACCTGCAATGTCCTCCGGGATATCTCATGAACCACGAGTAAAACCAGTAGAACCAGTCGTAAGTTTAGTCTCCAAGTGACGACCACGCGACTTGTGATATTTCTTATTCCTGAGCAGATCACTGGCAGCTTACCGATAAAGTAGGGACTGTTTTGAAGACCCACTTGAGATCTCATCCCGATGTAAATTGCGTGATGTAAAGCTAAGAAGAGCCGCATCCTGCCCGGGTTCAAGCTCGCTAACATTGATGACCGGCTATTCGCGGCCGGATGGTGTTGTACCTAAAAGAATTCGAGTATCTCTAAAGCTTCACCGGAAGCGTATTGATCATTCCAATGTGATTGAAAGCCTAGAAAGTGCTTTTTGTTTTTCAGTATAGATTGCCTTCGCTATCAGGAATGCAGGAACGATGCGATCAGGATCCATGAAGGACATGTGATAAAATGTTACTTGACTCCGAAGTGTATAAGGTAATCGCATAACAAGGCAGTGGTTTGTCGGCAAGCTCTCCGTCTGGCCTTATAAACAATGGCTATAATTAAATTTCCAAGTAGCCAAGATCTCTTGCGTCAAACAGCCTCTGGAATTACAACCCAATAGGTTCTGACAAACCATCGGCGAATAGTTATATATATATGTATGTAAATGTATGCATATATATATATATATATCCTTCATCTGTAGCACCCTTTCGGCGCCTAGCTGCCATGCCACCCGAAGGAAGTACGATAGCTGGGATACTGGCAGTTTGCCCAAGTCTAGACAGGGGAAATCGGGAGGCAGAGGTCGGGTTCGAACCATGACCTTCCGGTAAGTAAATTCGCGCTCTAACCACCGAGCCATCTCGTCCCCATTGTTGGTTAGAACTCGAGGCAGTTCAGCGGTTAAGGCGCAATCGTACAGACTCGAAGGTCCGTGGTTCGAACCCAACCTCGGCACCTCGATGCCTCCTGTCTAGACTTGGGCGATTTGGCAGCATCTCAGTCCCCGTGATGTCTTCGGGTAGCATGGCAGCTAGGCAACGAAAATGTTTCCGTGTAACTAGTATTATTATTATTAGAGGATTACAGAGAGTAATATCCTCTGCGGAAAAGTTCGATAACAATCGGTAGATTTATTGCTGAGCAACGTTTCGCTTTTGACACAAAAGCTTCGTCAGGCCAAATGACTAGGTTACGGTGTTCGTCGAGATTTAATGCGGGAGGAGAACCAATCAGCTAAGTCGAGCTAAACTGTGTTAGGTGTCGGCCAAGGGATATTGTGTGTTAGGGTGGGTCACCAATTGTTAAGTTGATGAGAACACCTAAATAGATTTGGGTCCGGCTTGGGGTCTAGTATGGTTCACGTGATGATCCCTCTTGCACGTCGTTTGCACTTTTCGTCCGTCTGTGTGGATGAGCTAGTGCTACGATGGTTGTGGCAACAAGCGGGATTCTGTGACCTTTGGTCGGGTTGGGATTTCCACCCCTTGTTTTTACTAAAGATTCTACGCGCATTGACAACCAAATAGCCACGTGTCAACTTGGTTTATCTAAGACCGCTCTCCATATGCTCGCCGGTTCCACACCCTCTATTCTGTTAACGCTATGATGCTTCGTAATTTCCACCGCCTCGGCTATCAGCTGCTGTGGTGTGAATCACAGTCCCCGTCTTAAAACTTCCACATTCTCCAGATGTATTCTATGTCCTGTGTCTAACGCATGTATCGCCATCGCTGAGTCTTTGATCAGCCTTTGATATTTACCCACATTTCTTGGTGGTCCGTTTATACTGTTTCAAGGTTAACAAATTACTCCGAATCCCGTAACCAGTGAATGATACTTCTTGAATGCACGAAGATATAATGCATTGTACATCGGTTTCTCCGGGTTGATACCGGACCATTAGACTGAATCTTCTTTCGTCCCAAAAAATGCAGAAATAACAGTTAAGGTGACTGAAAGGTAGTGCCTGGAGGCAGACTTTCAATGGCTGTTTCAATAGCAGGAGTTAGTGAATATACTTTGTCCATAGGCAGGCAGCTCCATAAGGTGAACATACGGAATCAGCGGCTACAATCTTCGTCTTTGTCAGTGGACTAAGCCCTATGGTTGGTTCGGGCGAGTACCATTGGAAGGGAGAAGTCAGAGTTCCATAAGGTTTGGGAAGCCTTGTAGCCACGAAATAAAGTTTGGGCAAACTGAAGACGCCCGGGGTATAACGGCATCCGAATACCGATGTCAGTCATTTTTAAGAGCAGTATATATAATCGCTCAACCGTAACACCGTTTCGGTGCCTAGCTGTCATGCCACCTAAAGGAAGCACGAGGGTTGGGATACTGCCAGGTTGCCCGACCCTAGACAGAAGTCGAGATGCTGTCAGTCAGTAAATTCGCGCTCTAACCACTGAGCTATCTCACCCCCAACGGAACGGCCGGGGATCGAACCCAGAACTCCTCGAATGGTAAACGAGCGTGTTATCCGCCACATCAACTCGAATTAGGAACATTAAACGTACATAAAAACGGTTAGTTATGTCCTCGGGCATTTGTAGATTCAGCAAAGGTGAAACTCAGTGCATTATCACCTTCGGCTGTAAAAAAACAGCAAAACTGCTTCACAGTGGCTAGAGCTGCCAGTTTCGTTCGCCGATGATTTGTGGAGGTACAGGGAAATAACTAGGCATTGGAGGCGGTAGCTGAAAAAACTGGTGCATAAATACAGACGTGTTAGCGGACTTTCCACTAGGGAGATCGTGGTCTCATCCACGCAGACGTCAATGACCAGCTCAACTGAGTTTGCTGGTAATGGCCTTCAGACTTTGTTACCAAGTCACTGCTTGACTTCCCTTGGCTCGTTTCCACCCTTCGCATGTTTGTGCAGAAGAGGATCTTCAGGGAATTCAGCCGACTGGCCCATGGAGCACGTGACCAAGCCAGCGCAACCTATGAAGTGCGGTCAGTTCATTTGTTGTGGGTGAATTATTTCTTTTGAAAACCATTCGACGTACTGCAGTGTTGCTGATTCGGTGTTCCCACGAGAAGCCTAGCTGTTCGGGAATCTGTCGGACGGTGAAGATGTGATTGATACATCCTCTTGCAGGACGAAAACGAGTTTGGTTTTTACTGATCTGCCTCTTCCTGTATTCAGTCAACCTTCGTAAGATAAGAGCAGAGAGTATCTTCATATGCCACAGCCACCAGCCTAATGCCACGGCGATTTTCACCCACCCTTTTTGAAAATAGAGATGATTAATGATGTGTCCTATTCTTCAGAGGCTTCCTCTTCACTCCACGTCGCATCAATAAGTTGTGTCAGATGAATAAGCAGGGGTTCCCCACCATGTTTGAAGAGGGCCGGATACAAACTGCTTGGTCCTGGCGCATCCTCATAATTAAGCATATTTATTTCGTACTTCAGTTCTACTGACAGACGATTAAGGTTTACATCAAATTCGCCCGTATGAACAGTCTCCAGATTGTGTTGCAGGTCAGCTAGACAGTGCTTCGAAGTATTTGACCAGCCGGCATATTTGCGAGTGACGTAACGAACCGCCGTTTTGGTTGACCATTATTATAATAACAATAATAATAAACTGGTAATTGTTCACTTGTAATACCCTTCCGGTAGCTAGCCGCCAAACCGTCTCAAAGAAACATAACAGTTGAGATACTGTCAGGTTGCCCAAGCCTAGACAGGAGCAGTCGAGATGCTGGGGTGGAGTTCGAATCACGAACTTTCCGGCCAATAAGTTCGCACTTTAAACACTGAACTATCTAGAGCTCTCACTGACAGTTGCTTTTCTGTGGCCAGTCAGTCGTAATAATAAGTAGGAAAGACCTTCTCTATATCCTGAGCCTTCGGCGTCCACCAGAGCTTTCGGTCTTTCCTTGCGCTCTTCACTAGTTGACGTTTGAGGAATTTGCATGCGACGTCGTACTCATTGCCTGTTGGTTTGGATTTCCTGGTACCAACCAGGGCTAGCGAGCTGGACGATATCGAATGGCCATTTTTCGGTTCGGAGAAATCGGATAGACAGCACTGAATAGCATAGATCCCTTCACATTTTGTCATACTGCATGGACGTGATCTCTACCAGTACAGAGTTGGTTTACTGTAGACTCAGTAATCTCAGATTAATACTGCTGAGCTATGGTAGTTGGCCGAAAATGGTGGGTCCGTGTGATTCTCACTTGCAAGTGCCTGGAGAAAAGCAAATTATCAGGCGTACTCGCACTATGGTGTTGTGTGCCCCAGAAGGAAAGGCAGTCTTAAACTATGGGCCCGACCTAAAGCTGCCATGTTGACGTGATGATCGAGTTTGAGTGAAGCAACGACCCCGCAGGTCACGTTAGCTGGAACTTCGTTCCACAAGGTGCCACCATGTCAGGAAGACCAAAGAGGAGCGATCAGAATACGAGCGACGAGATTATGTACTACGAGCAATCGTACCGAGAGACGGTCTGGGGGTAAAGTGTCGTACTATCCTCTGAGATAGAAGTGGGAGGACAGCAAGGTGTTTTCCCCTGTAGATGAACAGATAAGACTATTGAGTTACTGGCTCCGGGCAGCGCTCCCAAGGAAAATCTTGCTGCCTGCTGTCTCGCGGGTCACACTCAAATCAGAAGCTAGGCGCATGTCCCTGAACAGAACCCTACGCCCCCCCACTGCCATGTGGATGAGGCTTCTAAGCCAAAAGCTCAAGGTGGAACACAGCCAAACCCTCTTCTTCTGCTTGGGAAACCGGAAAGTGTAGTTTGCTCGCACAGTTCTTCGCCTACGGAAAACTTCCAAACCTCTTCCCACGATATAAACGAACGTTTCTGAGTCATGTGAGTCAGTTACCTGACCGATATGCCTTATTCTTCTATGGGGTTGTCGTGCCCGCCGTACTGTTCGGTTGGGTAGCCAGACGCTTTAGTAGGAACTCCTGGTTCATAATTTTATGCAAGTTAAGCCCTGTTGACAAACACCCCGATAGAAGCCTGACCGGGAGTTCACACTGTCTCTCAACCTTTTTGTGTGGAGATTCCTTCCTCCATCGCCCACTTCATCAGAGATGATAAACATGAAGTGGCCGAAATACGAATGTCTATCCTTACTGTCTCCCTTCCGGTAAACAGTAGATATCTACCCATCTGGCAGTCGAATGCCCTTGGAAAGGTCTTATGAGAACTGGTTACCACTACCTTTCCGAACTGAGTTTCTTGCCACCTAATGTTGTTTACTAGGCCGGTGTCGCGAATCACGTCTGAACTAAGTTCTCATGGGCCCTCTTTGTAATATGGAACATCGCGGCCGAGTACGCAAGATCAAACATCAAGGTGTTCCTGTTCCGACCCATCGCCGCTTTGTACCTGTCCTTCATTACCCATAATTCTATTTATTATGGTCACTTCACAATGTGTGATGGCCCCAACTCCGGCTTCTTTTTTGAATCATTTAGTTCGGTATCAACTTAACCTTTTTTTGTCGCCAGTAGCCTATATTTTCACACATTATGTACCGATGTTGTTGGACTTATTAGGTCTATCGCTGTCAACACAGACTCCAGCATTCTCTGAATTCTGGGATAAATTATTTACAACTGAGAGGTTTCTGGCGAAACGGGCCTCAATTAATGTCCTACAACATACAAAGACCAGGATAGTTTTACTCTGCCTGTAATACATGTTGAAGATTGCCTCGTTTAGCCTACCACACGATTGGTAAACCAGTTGGGCGCACACATCAGATCATGGTCCTACTAAAAGAACTGCTAGTTTGCACTTGCTGTAGGCGAATCATTGCTTTGAAGCTGAAATGCTAATACTTCGCTAGGGAAACGAAACTTGGAAGGGAAGCACGGGAGGAAAAGACAAAAGGGCTAGCAAAGCTACAGAAAGTGCGTGGAACTTCAGGCAAACACTGACACTGCAGGTAAATCGGAGCACAATCGTACTTTCCTGCAATGACAGGACTGGGAAGAAACAGTAAGTAGGCTTACTCGGTGATACGTAACTTTCTTTGTAAAACACCATAACGATGTTGCAAACAAATCCCTTTGAGAAAAACGACCAGTGGATCCGTTCGGCTATATGGTTCCATCGGATCCGGCGTCGGTAAACTGTACCAGGGGTAATATGTTTTGGGTGGGATCATTCTACATCTAGGGGACGTAGAAAACCATATCGCCGCAGTCAGCGACCGACCTAACCGCGCAAGTCAACACGTTGCAAACACCGCACGCCGATTGGACGAAAGCTGGGAGCAAGCTTGCGGCCGGTTCAATAGATCTAATGAGTGTGTACTCAAGCGGTCCGAATGCAAGGAGCAAAGATAATCTACTCAGCCGGTGATAAGTTCTAACTAGGCTCCGTTTTATTGATCGTCTATCGGTTGCATACTTCCATAGATCACTGGCAGGGTTCACGGATTCATGGATGGATACACAGGATCGAGGTTTTCGCCCGTTTCTCTGGTCGGGTTCATTCTTGTCGTTCGGCGGCTCCATTCACCTGAAGAGAACAAGCGGAAAAAATGTTGGCACTGCTCTTTACGTTCTCGGCGCGGGACAGTAAGCGCGCCAGTGAGAGGATTTGCACAAAAAGGGTCTAATAATGCTTTGAACTAGATGTACCGTGGACAACCGTCGGAGGAAGGTTATTCCACGCAGTAACTGCCCGAAATGAGGAAAAATTAAATGATAAAAGTGAGCACGCTCAGCTTGAAAATCTTATCATGTCCCCGCCGTGTGTTAGCTGGATCAACGGTTGGCCATACCTTGTTCAAACAGGGCATAAGTGATTACTAGGTCTCCTCGGAGTCGATGATACTCCAGGGGAAAGAAGTCAAGCACCACAAGACGCGTTTCATGGTCCAAAAGTTTAAAGACTCAACTATTTTCGTAACAGCTCGTCTGACACGCACAAGGATGGTTGGGTCCTTCGTGAGTCCTGAGTGGACAGTTTAGTTGGCATAGACAAGAGGCGGTTTGACGTAGGACCCGTAAAGTATCTGGAAATCCATGCGAGTAATACGGGAGAAGGTGCGCTGAGTCATCCGTGGAACGGCGAATGCCTTTCGAGCGGATTTCTCATGGTGCAGTAAGAAGGATATCTTTGAAGAGAGCCAGATACCCAAATCCCGTTTGGCGTCTATTCTCTTGGTGGCTGCTGGTCCATTCTCACCGTGCGTGACATGGGCATTCGCTGAATCTCTTCCAACTGATATATGGACGAACTTTTCGTCAATCAGCGGAAGGCGTTAGTCCAAAGACAACTTCTTCGAAGCGTCCACATCCATTTAGATGCCAGCGGCATTGGAACTCCAGGATTTCAAGTCGTCCGCAAAAAGTAGACATCGAACATGCAAGAACAACTGGAAGGTGGTTGACGTATATCAGAAACATCATTGGCCTTGATGAACTCCAAAGTAGACCGGCGCCGGAGCAGAGTAGGTCGAGCCCACTTTCACTCGGAATGTCCTGCCTGATAGGAACACTTGACCAGCGTAGAATTCGCCCCGAGACTCGCGTTTGCAAAACTGCGGGACGTATGGGACCTGATCTAATGCTTTCGAGAAGTCGTAAAATATGGCATCCGATATGAGTCCTCGTCCTTAGTTTGGATTAAGCGGTTCACAAAAACGAGCATGTTTGTCACGCAAGAAGGGTTCGGGAGGAATCCGTGCAGAACTAGAGACCTGAAGCTGGTGGTGGTAAGGTGAGAGGGCAGTTCAATGAATGATTCATCCGTTCGTCTAGAATTAAGCCATCACGCAAGAATAAACTCGGTTTCGGGGCGACATTCTCATGATTACCGGTTTCCATTAGTCCTTTAAGCCGGAACTCGGATCTATGATTTTATAAAAAGTGTCGGCCAGCAGGATGCTCTATTCATTAATCGCTTATGTTGGCAGCATCCTCCAACTTTTCCAACGAGTTCTCCTAAATTCGTAGAGTCTCTATCAGTGTTTACTTTTGAACGATCCACCAACTATTGGAAGCCACCTTTCAACCCCTCGCAAAGATCTCCGTACACCATCTTCAAAACATCTCATCTGAATATCAACATAAACACTGCTCATTCCGTGATCCGCGAATTTCCCCACTGACTCCGGTGAATGACAAGGATTTGCTAACAGCAGGGGCCTCATGTTTTCTCTCTCACTTTTTCGGAGGCGCCTATGACAATTTCCACGTCGGTTGATCTTGTTTATTCCCTTTTCATATATACCAATGATTTGAACCCTTGTCGATGTATTGCCTTCTGCCATTGAAGCAGCTATTAGGAAACACATTTTAAGAGCACGAATACCAGGTGCAGAATTATAAAAACATTGGAATAAAAATTTTGTTGCCCATCAGCTGGAGAGGAAGCACATATATCAAGCCTTTAGACGAATGCAGCTTACGTTATCCACTTTTGCAGGCTTCTGAGTTGCAAACGTAGCTGAAAATGACACACTTTACGCGAATGTTTGCAATAAAAACGAAAACGAACGCACAAAATAAGTTACCAGAAATTTCCACAACGTACTTAATATACCAGCATTGCAAAGTAGACTTAAACAGGCTGGAACAAGAACACAATTTTTGGGCTAGTTTGTGTTTTCGGGCTGACGTGAAAAATGCCCCAAAACAACCAATGGGTGCCTGTTTCTAGCCAAGAAGAATTTGGCCACCAACCAAAAAACTACAAGCACGCCAAAAACAAACTTACCAATATCGAACGTATCCTCTTAAGCATAAAACGACCGAATCACCTAAGCGTTATCGATAGTGGATATACAAAATCTCCCATACCTGCAAAATGGTCAGATATGCTCAACAGTTATATGTTTTTATGTATGAGCACACTTTTGGAGGTATGCTGAATGCGACTACATGCCTGAATGCTTTATTAGAATTCTGGTGTATTTAAGGACCGCAATTAAGGAAACGTGGCAGTCGTTCTGCAGATTGCAACTACCGACATATTCCTTAGTTGAATCCAGTGAATACTTACACATTCTGTCGGTCAGCATTTAGCGCTGAGAGATCCGGTTGAATCAAAGAATTTATCCGGCAGCACTTGAATGCTTTACCTGAATGTCCTCAGATTCCCAAAACTGGGATCCGATGTACGCATACAGTCGAAGCCTCGTACGTGCATTAACGATGTCATGAAACATTACCTCAGTGCTACATAAAATCGATGTCTTTGGTAGCATCTGAACGGTTAATCTCTCCACAACAATCGTCCAGGGCATAGAGCATTTTTTATTGCTTTATTTATTGAACGGAACTAAAGAAACGATTTCACTGCTAATCCAAGTTTGATCTACCTCGTGTGATCCCTTTAGAGCTCAATGTAAACATAGATGCAATAGGCTGACGGAGACAAACAGCATGAGAGTTTGATTTTTGCCACAAACATTTTCTGAGGTCTTTTGCAAAGGCCAGTTCTGTTCGGTCGTTGCCTCTTTTGGTTCCCTGGTGTGGTAAAAAGCACCAAAGGGCACTGAATTAGAGAAGCTGTTTTGAAGACTTCATCGATTCGCAAACTAGTCTGGGAGAACACCATTTATTAGACGTCGTGGCCTGAGCATCCAGTGAATTTATATACCGGGATGATAGGCATTTTAACCGCTATTATAAGTATAATATTCCCCCACGGTTTTTGTCCACGGGTATTTTGGAGAGGCGGCGAGATTTTTCGTCACCTGGCTGAGAAGCCTCCTACATTCTTTTGAAGCCAAAACAACGTCCGCCTTGACTTTTATTGGCTATTGTAATCCAATGTTTGCGGGCAGCAATAATGTTATTGGGAGAACCTGCACCGACAAACTCCGAAGCATAAGTGTACCTGGTGCACTTCTAAATGTTCAGAAAAATAAAATGAAAAAGGTCAAACTGAATGCGAAACATAACTTGCGTCCACTGGGGGGAGTCAGTTGTGTGTTGGGTGAATGGCTCTCCAGAGTTCGGGTCGCCTAAATTCTGAACTACCCGTCACACCAAAAAACAACGTTATGGACAAATTTCCCATTAGGAGATCTGCGTGGTTATGAAACTTTTGAAAGAATATGATTGACCGGTCAATGCAGAACTTAGCATTTTTCACTGAACGTTGGTGCTTCTCATCAGAATATTTGTTGCAGTTTCGGAAATAACCACACGAACTTATGCGTAAAGCATCCAAATTCGTAGGATTTTCAGTGTATTACGGAGCGCCGTTTTTGTCTGCAACAAACACTACCTCCAAGCAGTGTTAAGATGCAACCTGTAACAAGTTAAGGACTTCATTAATCGGATATGCTTTAACTAAGTGCAATCTCATCATCATCGTCGACAGCATGACATCAGTGTTCAACATTGATGCTTCACTGCCGTACAACCATGATTTATTTGAAAGCCTTATTGTGAAGAAAAGAATAAAGGTCGATGGGGAAGGGACTTGGTGCTAGCTTACTACAGTCATTCCGAGGTAACTACACCTCCAGACATTCACTCAAGCAATCTTGACAGAAACTGACAACAAGATCGCAACTGACACGGTTTGGAAGCCATATCTTGCAGTGTCTCCAACCAGGAGCAGTGGAGATCACGAGGTCCCCATCCTGGAAGGCGAGTAGCACTGACAGCACCCAAGTGTTTCGTGATTTCTTTTATACCCTTCCGTCAGGTCAAGGGTTGGCCACCTTTCCGCTTCTGTCACTCTGAATTGGGCATGTAAGACAGCGCTCTCCTCGGCAAACGATGGTTGGTCATGTGCAAAACGCGATCCAACCAACGCAGCTTCTGGTGCTGGACACATTCCTCAATGCAAGTACCTGTTGCACAACCGAAAACTCGCTTTCTAACTGCCTCGTTACGGATACGCCGACAGAAGCCAACACAAGTTATAGTTCTGAGACAACGATTGTCAAACTCCTGAGGAAGTCTCAGTTCTGCTGCTCGAACAGGCCAAGTCTCACAGCCATACAACAAAATAGTCCGCACTGTAGCTTCATACGCACATCCTCTGAGATTCAGGGATACACCACTCTGATGCCATAGGTGTCTCAAATTAGCGAACACGACCCGGGCTTGCAGAATCGTGCATTGACCTCAACTGTCACACAACAATCAGAAGTAATACAACTTCCAAGAAACGTACAACGCTCCACAACTTCCAGTGCCTCTCCCTGGATTGTAAGTGGGGTGTTGAGTGGCTGCACGTGCATGAGCATGACCTTAAACTTTTTGAGTGCAAGGTGCATACCAAAGGACTTTGATCAGTTCCTTCAAAAACATTTGCGCCTTCTCCTCTCCGGAATTGGGAACGATGTCTTATGCATACTCCAAATCGACAAGGTTCTCATCACAGGCTATTTGAACTCCGGTGTTCTGGCGACCTTCCAGCGTTCGTCTCATTATCTCAACGATCACAATTTGAAAAGAAATAGAGAAGGGAAGCATCATTCACGGATGCCGCTTTGTGCGCAGAAGCTTTTGGAGAGCTCTTCACGTACCCTCACACCTCCAGAAGTCTGAGAATTTAAAGAGCGTATTATGTTCACAAACTTCCGGAGCACTCCTTGGTGGGCGAGCGTGTCAAGAACAGACCGGTCAAGAGAGTCAAATGCGCTTTGGAAATCCAGGAACACAGGAATTATGGGGCGTTTATACGTATGGCGTTGTTCTAGCGCGTGACGAGGTGTAAAGATTTGGTCAGCGTAATCCCTACCTGGCCGAAATCCCCATTGCGGCTCTCGAGTTAATGTCTCACGAGCCACCGTAAGGCGAAGAAACACCAGTGACGCTAACAGTATCGTTACGACCGGGGTCAAGCTGATCCCCTTGTGGTTGCCACACTCACTACGAGCCCCGTTTTTGAAAATGGGCAATATCATCGACTCTCCCCAGTTGTCGGGAACAGACTCCTTCTCCCAATGCAAGCAAATGGATCAGGCAAGGACTTTACCCCCATCTTTGAACAATGCGGGTGGGAAGTCATCTAGACCAGAGGCCCGGTGGCGCTTGAGAAAACATATGCCGTAGGTGGTTACACATTCACCGTTCAGGGTTCTACTTAACCTGTGAGCTCCAGATTAGCGCCAGCGAATGGTCACGACAGTTGTTGTTCGAAGTATTCAACCCACCGGTCGAAGCCTTCTAACTTCTTCGAGATGGTCGTTTCATTCTGATGCTTGATGGTTTCGCTCACAGGTGGTTTCCGAGGCCCGGTCGCTCTGATAAACTGAAATAATCTCCTAGCATTACCAGCTTTCTGGCCCCCTTCCATTTCTTCCGCATTCTGTGTCCACCATACTTCACGGTCGACTCGCACGCTCACTTTAGCTTGACGTCCGATAATTCTTCGCAGCGGGTTACTTTCAGGACCGGCTGGGATATTTCTCTGAGATTTAAGCAGTGCCAACGTTCGGTCTGATATCCAGTGCTTGAGTGCGTCTGGTGGCAAAATTCCCAACACTACGCAAGTAGGTGGTAAGCTCGTCCCAGTATGAGTTCACACCTGATGTTGGAGCATTTGGAAGTCTCTAGATCATGATTCTGGTAAATTCGTCTAACATCCGGATTTGCCAGTCTCTCAGTTGTCAAGCCACTTGTCCGCACCTTACGCGGCCCAGGGAAACGTAGGGATAGGTGACTCCGGACGAGCGCGTGGTCGGAATCCGCAAATGAGTTCCAAAACGACCAGCAGTCAGTTACTGATTCGCGCCATCGGTAGCTGATGACAACGTGATCAATTTAAGTTTGTAAAAGGCATGCCGTTGGAGGACATCGTATGGCCAGACGACTTCGGCTATTTCGGAAGCTAATACTGCATAAAAACAGCCTGTGATCAGCACATAGCTAAAGCAGTCGTTTACCATTGTCCGTAGGTACCGAGTCCAATCCATGTCGACCTCCTAACTGAAGCTCAGATACGCCAAGCCTGCCCACTTGTGCATTCAAATCTCCAGCAACATCCACGATACCTGAGCTTTTGGCTCGCCGCAGCAGGGCATTCAGGGCGTCATAAAACCTGTCTTTCACGGTGTCGGAGCTACAGTCAGTTGGGGCGTAGACAGACACGATAAACAGACATCGATCAACTTCCCGCTTGTGAGACTCCTTCACAGACGTTGCCAGACGAACCGCACAGAGGCGACTATCAACAGGTACCGCACACAGGCAAATATCAGCAAGTATCCAGTCCAGCAAAGATTCTTCCACCCGGTGACTCAGGACGATACCAGCCCTTGTATATCCTGCCGCAGCAGCTTATGGATAACCAGAGGTTCGCGGCCAGAATCGAGTGGAGAGTGATGGGGCGGTTAGCTAAACCACTGTGCTTGCATCTTGAACCCCTATTTCTGATACACAGCACACATCAATGCCAAGCGAGTCCAGTGTGAGAGCAAGAGCAGCTTGTTGTCCTTCAGAGTGCGCACATTGAAGGCGGCTAGATAGACTGAGTGTCGAGGCCTGAAGTGTGATTTGGAGATACATGAGGATGTCGGCGCCATGTGACGAGCAGATGCTGCACGCAAAACCGATGCAAAACGAACGGAGTTACCAGTCCTAAGTGCCAGGCCTACAAGAACAGAGTTAGTAATGGGGTGGGGAGATGGGGACGAAAAGGTATGTGAAAACGAGTGAAGGGAGGCGTCAGCAGTAGCCTGTTTTCGCTTACCCGCCCTGCTGTATGCAGCAAGTAATGTGACCCGGCTGATGGCACCACGCGACGGCCGTGGTGGCATGAGTTTATTTGAATATGTGCGGTTCATGTTAGTGCGTGGGCTAGGATACTGTCAGGGCACCCACACCTAGACAGGAGTATGATTAAGGTCGTCAACCAAAGCCTTTGGCTCGAAAGCCTAACTGCAAAGCAATGGTGTTTGACGGAAAATGCAAACGCATTACCATTTCTACGGAACAATTACCACATGTCCCAACCCCCAACCTGAAGAGCCAAGAGGCTGTGTTCATCAGACCTCTAACCATTGACGAACCTGGTATGAGGGACTCTGTGAGTGTCGCGGGGGCGATTCTCAGTTTAGTTCACCGGGCCGCTGAGGTGCGCAAACCGGCACACAACGTTAAGGTCCAGTCTCTTCGTGACGGAAGTGCAATCTAATGCAATGGCTGTCAAATTCTAAGGGAGGGTGTACGACCGTGATCGAAATTGCATTGCGACGAACTATTTCATGGCAATTGAGGTTAGGGGCAATAATAACCTCTCATAGAAACTTTTCATCCTTTTCATTTCGGCCAGCATTTTATCCAAAACAGGAGGATCTGTCGCTACCTCATTAGATAGATTTCCGCTTTTGCGGCTTATCCGCCAAATTGGTTTAGAAAAAATTGCTGGGCGCTTAACATGTCTCCATTTTCAAAAATCTTGATATATTATTCGTTCATGAAACTCTTTCGGTGTAATCTCGAGCCGGTATAATGTGAAACAAAAAAGCGGAAACATGCAACCTCATGGAAGGAACAGCGATCCGCCATGTTCTCTTGTTGCGCTCACGTCAAAACCTTGGAACTGTTTCACCACGTCCTTTTGCGCGCTGTCAAAATAGGCATGTGTTAATCAACAACACGGTGCTTTAGGTTTCCAACGTACTCGATTTCCATTCAGCAGCGTGTTATATATTTTCCTACACACTACAACTCATACTCCGGCAACTTGGCGAACACTTTTCAGGGTTAAAGTATAACATAAATTTGGCGAATCTCCGACTGCGCCTATTGCCCGAACCCCGAGATGAGCAATACCGGTCTTGAAGTGCAGAAAAGTTTTCAGCAAATTTATGAGCAGCGTGTTACACATGTACAACTCCTTGGTCATTTTTTACTAAAGCGATGTGGTTAAATGTTTTTCACATTCATCCACGAGGAATAAATCTGTCATTGAATCTCGTGTACTAGAGAAATTCTGAATTCAAATTACTATGTCTCACATTCGCGATGTAACTATTATTGAGGGGCTTGTTGAACAGTTATTCTTTGGTCACTTGTTACACAGTATTTGTATTGTTCCTGAGGTTTCCGAGTGACTTTGGGCAAACCTGAATTTTAGTGCGTAGTTGGTAAGCGGCAAGTAGGAATGATTATTGGTCAGACTGAAAACACTTCACTTTCTGCGGCCTTCCGTTCCTTTAAAATCTTTTTAACATATTGGAAAATAGCTTGCGTTAAAACGAGCGCACAGAGCGAAAACTCGTTCTGCCATGATGTTAACTGCTCATCGTGGTCGTAACAGCACCGTGAACAACTGTTCTTAGGCAGTATAATCTCAAACCTTATCTTAACAACTCAATAATTACGAAACTGTCCGTCTATCAACAAACAACGGCAAAAGTTAAGTCGAAGCACAGTAGAGTAAAATGGTGTTTGGTGGGTGTGCATTCATGCCGCCTCCGCATAGCGGGGAGGGATAGATCTCACGGATTACCTTGATTTTGTTCTCAGATTGCCGTTACCAGGGTTCAGCCTGGGGTGTTGGTAGACCACAGAGAGCACAGATGACTTTATATGTATGTGTGAACGCCATCTAGTTTTAAGGTGCCTCTTCTCTGACATCGATAACTGCTGGTCCAAAGAGATCATCAAATCCCAACGTAAGAGCATTTTTTCTTGCGAATCAAGTGGATTTGCGTGTACTCACGTTGTTATTTGACCTTTCAGTAGAGTTGTTAGTTTAGACACACTTTGGAGTAAATGGCTGTGTATTCTATTTCAAACTCAGTGTCCACACTTGCGCAGGAAGTTAATGTCTGTTTAAACACAGTTGGTGGGTGTCATACGGGGAAGTACAAACTTGCCGTGAGTCATTTAGTAGCCCCTGGATACCAAAAACACAACGGAACGTTCCCGAGAACTTCAAATCAAGGTGTTGAACATTCGAGAAGATTTCGAGTTTCGCATCAAAAGTGATTGTCGACCGAGTGAAATATCAGACGGAGTTTGCCCATGTACGTTCGCCTTGCGATCCATTTAAACGCATGTATCTTCAAACGGAATATAAAAGAGAGAAAACATAAATGCTCCGATACCAAAAAATTCTCCACTAGTTTCTTAAGCAAGCAGTGCGTTCCGGAGCCGCGGAATTAGATCGGGGAAGGATTTCGCCTTGTCGGGAAACCTATTGGGGTGCTGATGTCGTGTTTGATAATGGATTCACAAACCCGACGAGCAGGGCTGGGCTTGAAGTGCTCAACTCTTATTAGCTAACGTTTTGATTAATCGGGATGTGCCTTCAAATCTTGCGCAGCTTGCACTGGGAGCTATTCTTCAGCCGAGGTGTTTATTAGTTGCTGTCCTTCTGACACAGCTTGAAAAAGACTGGGATCTAAATTTATTTTCACGGCCGCGCTATCAGGAGCTACGCTATAAATGAGTAAATTAATCATTTAGATAGATTAAAGATTGTCGCTTGTTTCGTCAAAACAAGAGCGAAACAACGGTGAAGGTATCTGTTGGTTTTGGCTCCCATTTGTTAGCATTCCTGGCAGTGTTTTGATAAGCGACCTTTAGGAAACCAGTGATCAACGGGACAAGTTAAGTCGTAGAGCGTCCTAAAACAAACTTCCTTATCCTGCAACCGCTATCTGGGTATCAGTCGCCGGCGGCAAACATCTTCCACGGTCTCTGGATGTCAACATGACAGAACCTATCCCCGAACTACACACTGCCTGATGGCGTTTATGACCTATCGGCACCAAGCAACTGCTATTGTTCCGCCGCCGAATTAACCTGTTTCCGCAAGCAATGGAAAGATTATGGTCGAGCAAACTGATCGATTTCCGTAAAGGTTCACATGAATGGATGACCTGTGTCAATATCATATGTGGTCAGAAAAGTGTAGACCTTATACATCCGCGCCGTACATCGATTGAGTTAAAAGAAACCTCCCAAATTGGTTTGTTGCGGATGTTCCATTGAAATTCCTTAAGTCTAAAATTCATCTGAACAACGCAATCTGCTGCGCTCTTGCAAAGTATATGTGGCTTTGGTGCACTGTGGTACGAGTGTAAAACTTGTACCCAGCACCACACGCGAAGCTTCTCCAGGACCGACGACATATCATCTACGACGTCAAAAAACAAATAGGAGTCACTTACTCATCGAGGCCGGTCGGCACTTAAGGTGGTAGTCGTAGATATCCTTATCAGTAAGGATTTTTCCGATTTTGTTGGCTGAAATCAGCCGCACAACACACAGTTGAGTCTTTTATTTTGGACAGGTTATGGATTTCCCTAAATTTTCAAAACCTAGCTGTCGGCTGTACAAAAAACAATAATAATAAGAATAGTCACCTTATGATTACCAACAAGTTGGCCAAAGGTGACCGTCTTCTTTTACTCTCAGATAAAACCAGACTGAGAAACAGGCGCCTTTCTGACTGCTTGTCACTAAGAAAAGGCGCTCAAAGAACTAGCTCCCTCTGACGCTTCCATTTTTGCTTTGACTCAACGTTCACCTGCAGCTTTGTAGTACGGCCCTTCAAAACGCAAAACTGCGTTAATGCTTTTCGCCAGCTACACACAGGAACACCTCAGATTTACTCATACTGGGCATGTCCAACAGCCCCCAAAATTCCACGAATAGTTGAGAACAGGCGGTCAACAATTTCTCAACAAACACTCTTCAAGCTTACGCCTTGCTGGACCACGATGCTACTATATTAAATCTAAATTCACCCCAGAAATGATGAGTTTAGCCTACTTTAAAAGAATTTTCGCAAAGGAAAGTACAATTAAACACTATTCGTTGTTACTATTTGCACAGAAATTTACTTCATTTTGGCGCAGGTTTTTTCTTCCACACACAACAATCTAGGAGAAAATTGCGTTTTTCCGCACAAATATCAGCCGGTCTTGTGGGGTGATTGTTTTTTGTCGCTGATTTGATCGTTCAATCGTATTGCGAAAAACAAGGGAATAAAATAAGTTTGCCAGTTCCGAACTGGTTTTGGCGTCCATAATCTTTCGTGAGGCACCAAAACATTCTGTCATCCCTGAACCGCCATGTCCCCCAGCATTGAGTATCCCCTGAAGGCGTAAGGGCCTCGTACTGCAGGAAGGAACTTCCTGTATTACACCCTTTTGGTGATCAGCTCGCTTTGCACGCTTTGCTCGTTTTGCTTTATTCAAAGATTCCTTAGCGTCCTCAGGGTTAGAAATAATCAAGTTGCGTTAATCAGCTAACTCGCGCTGTGCATGAATTGCCAGCCAACGGATAATAAACAGCCATCAGAGGCTGATGAGACAGACAATGTGGATTGGTTTTGCGACAGATACTTAAGCGCGACAGTGTTTGGGTTAAAACTGCGCGGAAAATGTCATCCTTGGTCGAGAAGTAGGTCGTGCTAAGAACCTGTGTTTCATGCGGCTAGAGACATTCTTTTTAGACGACCAGCACTTATGCATAGGGTAAATACTCATGGATTGACCGGGGTTAGTAGAAGTCATACAGCGTTGCGTCACTGATAAAAGGAGTCTCATCGCTGTACATTTGTGACATTGTTCCCACAAGAAAGTCCTTGTTCCCAAATGGCCTGGAATTCTTACGCAGACGCGCAACATTCTTGGTTCGAAAGAGGGGGAAACTGGTAGGATAAAGGTCTGTGGTGCATAATACTTCTCAGCTTTTAGGCATAGACCGAATCCAATGATAAGGGGGAAGTTTTCATCGAAGGCCATAATAGCCCGGTCGAACGAACGTAATTCCATCGGGCACAAAGATGGTGCACAAATTGTCCATACATTTCTGATGTCGTATATTCCATAAGTAAATGCCAAAAACAATTTTTTCCTTACGTGATGTTGGCGTCAAAGATGTACGCCGAAATTATTACCGGGAAACCCCTTACGCACGAGAAAAGCGTGTACGACCAAAAAAGCCAAGTGCGGATTATTCCGGAAAAAACGACCACATCTTTAAGGCTTGTACAGATACAAGTTCATAACATCGTATCATGCATTACCACCAGCTCAAAACGCAGATAGAATAGAATTACCTTATGTGGCCGCTGCCCCCGTAAATTTATCCGCAGCGCGGTGCCGCACCCGCAATTGTACTGTTGTGTTGGATAAAACTATAGCTGTTGAATGGACACACATTATATGTGTTCACTCATGGAATGACCGTTAGCTTCCCACATCCCATTACGAGGCAAATAAGGATTTCTGCTGATCGACTATGAATAGCAGCAATACCTTGGTTGTCGCAAGTAACGCAAGGCTGAATAAGTTGTCGCTGGAAAAACAAGCGTAAACGATGACATATGTCTTGGTGTTCGGCGGCAACAGCGACCACGTGTTTAAGATGAAAGTCAGTCTGTTGCCGTGGCGAATGTCGGTGCACATTCAAGTGTGGTGCATGCGCTTGTTCGTACTTAGCTGAAGGTAGTAGCTTTAGGCCTGGTCCAATTTTGGACCGTATCGCATAGACCTGGATGCATTTATCAGCTTTATCATTATTTGTATCTGTCGGCAAGAAGCTTTTTGGGATTTCAGAGCCATACTCCGACTTGTCTCATCCGCTGTCGTAGGAGATATATATGGCAAACAGCTGTCTCACCGGCCATCCGGGGACTTTTTTAAACGCCCGACCATGCATTTTTCGCAATCTAGGCCTTACCGTCATATCTGCTATCGGATGGCGCTTTGTGACAATACCCAGTAGTGTACGTTTGCATGGTCGATACGAGCTTTGGATAGGACCTGAAATTTGAGATGCTACAATCCGAGTGGGCAACTCTTTTAAAACTAGCCTCCTCAAAATTATTTATACGTCAAGAAAACTGAAAATATACGCTCAAGATAGCTTGGTCTACTTTAGGGAAAAACAGTTGTGCGGACGATGGTCAAATTGGTCTTCAATATTGCCGATCAACCGCGCATATCCCAGCACGACATTAGAAGAATCGGAGTAGTGAAGGTGGTTTATTTTTCAGCCCGACAAATTCTAAACTGTTTCTCTAATAGGCGGATGCGTTGTAGGACCTACCCATCTTTCAGCAGTTTCTCACGGAACGACACTGATGGCCGTTGTAATTCAAGCGAAACCTCGCGGTTTACGCTGCGTAGCTGTCATCGGCAAAGGTTAATGCTAATCAAAATATAAAGCAGCGGGAACTGCAAAAGCTGGGTTTTTATTGTATTATTTCGAAGATGACGTTAACAGGTAGGCCGTCAAACCACAGAAGCGTTGAAGGAGGTGTTTTTTGTCGTGCCACGTGGGCCGCACTTGAGCATGTATTTCAAGTATTAACAATACGGAATTATAGTGCTGGTAAGTCCTCTTTGCTTTTTCTAAATATTTTAAGCGAATCTGTTGTTCATAAAATCCTGTTCTGAGTGAAATAAGCTTGGTGATGGCCCAACATGGTGGATGTGGAAAGTAACTAAGCGAAACTGCTCACATTTGCCAAAGGATCGGAGGGCATCCGAGAAGGACACTAATTGCATTAAGGTAGAACATCCAACAGGCTTTATGTTTTTTTCGGCTTTTTCGGTCCAGATGGAAAAGCAGAACCAAAACTGGGGTGTTTCTTGTTCGCATGATTTCTGCTGCCTGCGCTGACGGCGTCATTTCCGATACCTGTACGTACTAGGACTTGTACAAAGTGTGCGGTTACGTTGTGATGACTTGGGACTGTCATTGTTTTCATCTGCCTCCCTTTTTCATACGTAGCTAAATATCTCCCGTTTACCAAATATGTGCTACACACAAGTGTTGCTCCTTTGCTAAACGTTAACACTCACATTTGGTCTGCGTGTCGTCACCGTTATATCAGTTAGCATGCAACAGCTTTTAGTGTGAGTTTTCGGGCGCATGTTGTGATACGCTTGTAAAACAGTATTATCCTTCTCCAAATAAGTTTGAACCTTCGAGCTGAGAGGTTTAATCGGATTTTTTAACGAGCTGTTTTTTTTAATTCTTAATAGCTTTGGATGCGACTCAAATGTCTAAACACTGTCCGGGTTCTCGGTAGGTGACAACGGTGCTGCGCAGACGGAAGCGCTGATATTCGTAATGCCATTGGATTCTTCTCTTCTCTTTGTTTTGTACTTGATTGTGCTTTTGTAAGCCGCCGTGTGGTTTCATGACTTACAACGGCAGCAACACTTTTGAATCAGGTTATGTTCCATAAATTTATCAAAGCGTGTACCTGGAAACCGGAAATCTAGCCTACGTGTGCAAGTGTGCGGTGAGTTTTTCTGAACAGCTTAGTGAAAATCTCATTATTTTGTTTTTGAGTGCAATATACCTGCAAGAACTACCAAAAGCTTATCGAGTGGGCTTATTCCTTTGATAATCAAAATTTTTTATGTACGAAATCTTGCTTATCATTTTATTAAGTAATAACAACGGACATCTCACGGTTATTCATGACTTCAATCTTCAGCCCACAATTAATCATGTGATTTTAAAGATTACAAAGTTGGTCTCCGGTTCGCTGCTTGATTTGTCCGAAAATATCTCGTTGGTAAAACAGTGGATCCCGCAAAATCAACCTTACCCCTCATATGTCTCACTTTTAGTTGGACTGAGACTTACACGTACTTACACTGTGGGTCATGATAAATACTGATGAACTTTCTGTGTAGTTAATTCCATTTAGTACACCCGAATGTACAGTAAACACGTGTAAGAGGAATCGGACAAAAGCAGTTAATAGTGAGGCCGGAAGTTGTTTTTTAACCTCAGTCGGAGAGCACCGTTAATTGACACGAAACGATTCTTCAACTGTTGTTCTTACAGATTATGGTACCGGCTTTAGGAGCAACTGAAATTGTGCAAGTCAGCCCAAGGACTACGAAAAGATGAATGCGATAATGAACAGTGTTCAGGGCTAGAAACCTGCGTCCTTAATGCTCGCTCGCTCAGGAATATTTGGTGCAATTTACCTGCCGCCTGAAGGGAGTAAATAGGGAAGCTCAATTCTCAGCTTGCATTGGCTGTTTTCAAGGTACCGGCATTTTTAAAAGAAGAACCTATTGAAGGTTTGATTTATGACCCTGTAAAGTTATTTTTGCCCGTGTGACTATAATTTCGGGCGCTTCGATTGAAGAATTAGTGGAAGGTCTAAACCCTAGTCCATATTTCAGTTACGCGTTTTGCGGTAAGAAACCACCTGGATCAAATGCCGGACGAAAAGGAAGCGCATGTTTATGTAATCCCATGAAATTCCGTTGAAGATTTTAGAATGGCCGTGAACGTATCAGACTACCTCATTTGTTTATTCTGCTTCTAAACACGGTGAAAGACGGTTCCAACGGATTATTTACCCAATTGGTAACGCGGATAGTGGCATCTGTGTATTTTACGATCGAAGAAACAAACATAGGAAATATTCCTTCTGAATTCCTCGGCCAATTAGAACTTGATATTTTGGTGGTCGATAATGTGAGCATGACGAACGTTTTGTGTGGTCAATTAAACTGCCGGATTTACGCTGTGTAATTTTGCCGTAGGGGATTCGGCGCACCTCTACCCGCATTACCCGCATGAACTTCCAGGTACTCCTTGAAGGCCACTTCAGACAGCTTCTTGAATGTGCTAAACAAGTCAGGAAGTAAGAAATCCCCTCACTGAGTGTGTCCAAAGAGCTGCTAAGGAAACCACTACTTGCTTTTACTGCGTTGACTATGAAACGTGATTTGCGGTGAATGATATCAATTTCCTGGAGCGTCGTGGCCTGCGAGACCTATTACTTAATGAGGCCACGGTTGAGGATTGTTTGGCCAAGAGGTTTTTCACCGTTGACCCAATTAATACACTGGGGGAAACGGTACGTAGATTTTCAGCCTCAAACTACATAATTTAATTAAGCAGCAATGTTTATCCTCTTGAGTATTTGTTGCGTGGAGCAACTTTCTCCGGCGGTTTTTGACGCTGCATCTTGCACCCAGATCAAAATATTTTAGGACGCTTTTAGATATGAGTCTCTGCACTGGCAAGCTTACTGCCCAAAGAAGAGATCTTAAAAAGCTTTTGTTCCTTTCAGGTGAAGGGAGGCCACTGAACGACAAGAACAAACACGAACGGGGAGCTTGATCGAAAGCCTCCATCTTGTTTATCAATCTGTTTGTCCCTGTGGGGCATACATCTAAAGAGAATTCACTCACTGGGGAACTTTACAGCTGAAAAGTAACTACTTGCTTTGTTTTCTTTATATCCATTCTTACATTGCAAGAAACCGGCGTGACCCATCCAAGAGCTCCAAAAGGAATGTCAGAGACCGCACTAGAACCAAACTTTTATCACTACTGCTGACTATGGCTTTTCTCAAGTCCCAAGTAGATCGCCAGGATGCTAGATGAGGTGCAGGAAGCCCTTGAGAAACGGGGGCGGCCGTGGGACTCATGACCTGATTCCAAGGCGCCTTTCTCAAATTTGTGCGGGCCATCAAGGTCGCGAGTGAGATGACCAGGGTTGGGAATGTTGCGGAACGAATAGAATCATTCAAACAGTCTTGTTATGTGCTTTACGACTGTTCAGTGAATGATGGAAAATTATCGCGTAAAGACATCGAGCTTCTCCTCAATTTCCTACATGGACTACAGACCTACGGGTAGTTATATTCTCTCCCATGATGTTTGTCCTAGTTTTGTTGACATGGATGGGTTCGGGTTACCGGGCAACTTACAGGAGTTCTTTTTATTGTCTTCGACTTCCGTTTTCATCAAATACTTACAAGGTACGTGGAGTACACTCCATTCAACTGTCTTTCAGATTTTTCGCTGTTGGAACTCTCAACTCCGGTCAAATCTCTTGTACATTTCGGATTGGAATGCCTTCGCAAAGGATCTGGATCCTCCCTAGTACGTCAATGTTCGACTTTGTCTTGGCTAGCCTGTGAGCCAGCACGCTAGTAGCGCTAATGCGGTTAAAACTAGGCAGTTGTTCGGGGTGCATTTCATCGACGAGAGCATCTGATCAGCTGAACGCTTTGTGGTGCATTTCCTTCATGGTCATATCGAAGATGTCCACGAAGAGGCTTCTTGTGTCTCAAACTCGCAGGTCATGGCAGGGCATGTTTGAAGACCTAATTGTGATGACAAAGTATTGCCCAGTTCCCTTGACACACGGCGCATGACATTAATTAGCTGCGACATGTTGGTGGCTCATTGGCGATATGTACTAACCCGCACAATTGTGTAGCCGTGTATGAATACGGATTACGTCACACAATCCAGCGCTGAATAGATGGATGTAGTCGGCAAAGTGCTATACTTGAACCGAGGCGACGAAGGGTGGTAGTGAGGAAACAAACCTGGAAAGAACTACGAAGGCTGCCCCCTGTTTTTTGATAGTTCTAGAACTCAGCACTTCTACGTTGCATCAGCCTGGAATTTGTCGCATCTAAGGTCCCTCGCATTATTTTGCTTAGGTTGACTGATTTATCGGGAGAGACAGACTCGTGAGAAACAAGCTGGGTCTCATCCTGACCGAGGATGCATCAACTATATTTTTACCTTGAGACGAATTCTTGAACAGTGCCACTCCTTCAGACGCTCCACGTTGATTATTTTTCTTGATTCGAAGTCCGCTTTTGACTCTGTGTATCGTGAGAAACTTTGGCGGTGTCTGGCGATCAAAGGTGTCCTTTCCAGATTTATATTCCTTTTGAAGGCTCTGTATGCGAACTCTTGTAGGCGCATACCAGTATACGGCAAACTTCCGCCTGAGCTCACCACATTCACTTGTGCAAGGCAAAGCTGCCCTCTCTCGCCTTACCTCTGCAGCTTTGTTATCGATATGCTGCTTGAAACTTCCGTGCCTTTATCCGAAAACTCAGGAGTCGAAATGCTCCCGGCACTTTACCTCACAGCCAGAATATGCGGGTGATATTGCTCTCCTTGGATCACATCCTTCCCAAATGCAGACGATTTTGAATAACCTAAATAACTCTGCCGGACGGTGTGGCATGCACTTTACACCTTCAAATTGTAAAATGCTGCTACAAGACTGGGTTAGGTCCATCCCAAACCTTATGCTTGCAGACGAGCCAATCGATGTGCTAGGTAAATTTGTTTACCTGGGCAGTTGAATATGATTCGGTGGACTGGACTAGATGACTTCTGGAATCGGGAAGGCCACGGCAGCTTTTGCCAACCTCCGACACCTATGGGGCTGAAGTGACGTGAGTTTGTATGTCAAGGGAAGAGTTTACACTGAGGTGTTTCGATCCGTTTCGCTTAGTGGATCAGAAACGTGGCCTCCACGCTCAGATGGCATATGGAAGATGTCAGTGCTTCACCATCGGTGTCTTCGGGGCATTGGCCAGGTCTGTTGGGATTAGTAATACTGAAGTACGCCACGTGGTCTTAGGAAGAAGGAACTCTCACGCAATAGATTAGTTACGCGTCATAGGTTACGCTAGTAAGGACATGTTCTCCGCATGCCAGAAGACCGTCTGCCTCGCGGAGCTCATTTCCTCCAGCCCTGTGCTGAGTGGAAGCGACCGAGAGGTGGACAGTATATGACGTGGAAACGAAGTATGAAAACACTAACCAGCAGACTGATTGCTTCACTTTCTGTAGGCCGTTTTTCTGCAACTGGTCACTATCACTGATTCTCCCCAGTTTTTCGGTGTACTCTCCTCTTCCCAGATGTAGGAAATAGGTCTGACAACGCTTACTGAGGGATTTTGCATCCTCGAGCGACGCAACGGAGAGGTCATCCAGACCAGGAGCTCGATGGCGCTTGAGAGGACAAATGCAGCCATAAGCCTCAGTGTCCGTAGGCTTTTCCAGGTTCAACGTTCACGGCTCTAGTGCGGTTCGACAACCAGACGGAATAACGGCAGTTAGCCGCGAGAAATGTTCAAAGTACTCACTCCAGAGGCTAAGGCGTCTTCTTTATTGGTGTGGTCGCACCAATGGTCGCTCACTGGCTTTTTCTGTGGGCCACTCGCATGGATCGATCGGAATAATTTCCGGTCATTCTCCGGCTTCTTTGCCTCTTTTGTCCCTTTAGCCGTCCGTGTCCGTCAGGCTTCGCCGTCGGGTTGAACGTTGAGTTTCACTTGATGACTTAAAATTCGTCATGTTGAATTATGTTTAGAACCGGCAGGAATATCCCCCTGAGGTTCAAGCAGTGCCACTGTTCTCTCTTCTCTCCAGTGTTTGAGAGTGCTTGGTATCTCCGTGTCACAGACAACACGGCATTGTACAGCGAGTGGAAAGTGATGGGACGGCTACCTGAATCCCTGTGCTTGCTCCTTGAATTCTTGTTTCTTGTACGCAGCACACATTGTCAAGCGAGTCCAATATGAGGAGAGCAGCTTGTTGTCCTGCTTGTTTCAGAGTACGAACACTGAAAACAGCCACATGGAATGGTCATCGAGGCTTGAAGATTGATTTCGAGATGCCTGAGCATGCCAGCGACAAACGACGCACAGACGTTTATTGCAAAACTGATCTGGGATGAATGGAGTCATCAGCCACGACTGACGAGCCCACAAGGAGAGAGTTGTTAATGGGGTGGAGAGAGGGGTAAGAAAATGTATGTGAACGAGGAAGAAGGGGGGCGTCAGCAATAGCCTGTGTTCGCTTACCAGCCCTTCTATATGCAGCAAGTAAGGCCACCATGCTGATGGCACCAATCGGCGGCTGATGCCACTTGAGATTATTCGTAATTGTGCAATCCATGGTTGCACATGGACTGGGATATTGCGAGGACGGCCACGCAGACTGGAGGATGATTAGGGTTCCCAGCTAAAGCTTTTGGCTCAAAAGCTTGACAGAAACACACGAGAAATGCAAGTTCATCTATATTTTTACAGAACAAGTCGCCACACATCTCCCGATCCTCAACCATGGTGACCAGGAGACTGTGTTTGTCAGAACTGTAACCATTGACCAACGTGGTATGAGAGACAGCGTGTCGCGCGGGCATCCCCTAGTATAGCTCAATGGGTGGCGGAGGCATACAAACCACCACATCATAAGGACCAGTCTCTTATCGGATATTTGTGGTAGGCTAGTCCTGGGTTCATTTTCCCTTTCCTTTTTCTAAGTTCGATTATGAAGTGTCATTAAGATGGGTTGGCATGGTTATATGGCCTGAAGCGCCAGTGTTCTCCTTTGTTTTTGTTGCGGTGATGACGGTGATGGTGACAGCAAACAAAGTTATTTCCAGCACACCTACCCCCGCTGGTCGGTAGCGCCTGCCTAGAGGGCATCTCGTGGTGGGACATACTAGACATTGATAGACATAACTCAGTGGCACCCTTGCATCTAAGCTGTCACCCACATTACGTAGCGTGGCCTCTCGACCTCCGGTGAACCATCTCGTGCTTTGCGAAGTTATACTTTCGTATTTGTCTACCGCTTCTAGGCGTGCTGCTCGTAGCAGCTATTATCTAGCGCGATCCTTCATTCTTTCGCCTTACTGCTTGATTCTCATTTGTTGTGTAGATCTCTGCTGCTTCCCTACACTGTTTGCTTACATGGACCCAAGTGCCGTCAGACAAACAAAAGCAGGTCCTTGAGGCAATCGAACCAGCATCTGATGAGATTCTTTCATGGAAGAATATTCAACCTACTCGAGTTTCTGCAGTCGCGTCCAAAGGGCCCGGTATATTCTTTCGCTTGAGAGAACCAGCGCTTGCTTCGGAGTTGTGGACTGAAGTTACCCGTTTTCCGGTAAGTCTTTGCATTCCTATGGGTTCCTTGTTTCCAGGTGGTACACAGCTCACGTTGCCGTTTAAGGGGGCAATACCGCCCAACATATGGATGCCTTATGTGATTCATCACCTCTTGGCCCTGCCGCTTTCCGAATCTAACACATAGATTTAGAACATATGACGAATGTGCTGCTCGATGATACGTTCCAATTTATTTTTCAATCCTGATGAGCGTGTCACCCCAAAACTGATTTAGTCACGCTTGCTTCCGTTGTACGAGACGGAAGAGTTGTGTGTGTCGACGTTAGCGCGGGAATCCTACTTCACCAACGTAGGAACTCTTGCACGTTGGAGTTAGACTCTTCACAGGTCAATTCACCTCCCGTTTTCACTTGTTGTTACTTATCTCACCTCTCTTGCAAATCAGTACGAAGCACGTTCACCCCTTTAGAATCTCCTTTGACATTTGGAAACACCCCACTCCAGCGAAGAAGCTCTCTCGATTTACTCTCGGAAATGCACACCAGAACCCGCACATATTCTCTCACGACAGTCTTATCTACCTCCCAACGCAGGTATCTTCACACCGCTTGGGCAATACTACCTCGTGATTCCTAGAAGTAGATCTCAGTCAGACCCAAACAGTTACCGTCTTGTCTCTAATCCTGTCTAAACTTTTTGCATCAATCGTTGCAAAGTGAATCCTGTGAGATCCTGAAGGTATTATTCCCCCGATAGATCATCAATGAGGATTTAGGCATTCTGTGGTTCGCTAGCGTACGTATCGCGTGTGTGTTTCTTCGTCCATCATCGCTTCAGTAAGTGTAAGCTACATCAATAAATCTAAGCTAAATCAATCTAATCTAATCTTAATCTTTGTTCTGGCTTGGCATGTTGGCCTTTCCGGCCTGAACCGCAGCAAATTCCTTGAGAATAGTTTGCTGCTTGTCCGTCCTTTGTGTGTGCCCTCAAGTGCGCACACCGTTACCTCTGGAATCCGCCAAGGATCGCTCTTATCCTTTACGGAGCTGCAGTCTGCTCCCCTCTCTTCTTTCTAGCATCCGTGCATTCGCTTTTTATGTAAGCCGTCGGTTCTCTATCTCTTCTTGTTTCTCCAAGGACTTATGACGGCAGATAGACGTCATGTGTATCCTAAGCACTGATCATGATCACATGAATGATGTGACTGGGTTCACCTACCTTAGTAGTATATATGTATAACCCTTCTGAAACTCTTCCTGTTCTCCTCTTAGTAGTACTGATTCTTGTTCGCAACACTACCTACCTCCTAACCGTATTCTCGGAACAACTTGGCACCATCTCATATTCATTCTTTGTGAAATGCTTAAAGTCGCTTCACGCTGAAATAACGGAATGGTGCTCCATTTCTCTAGCTTCCCATGCTCGACCATTCTTGGACCATTCGTCTGGTTACCATTAGCTTTTTGATCCGTGACCTTGAACCTTTACCCCTCCGCTCGTCGAAACAGGGCTTCTTCATCCCATATTCTAGTGTCATTGCCATGAGATTGCCTCTATCGTCCGTCTGTCACTGTCCAAAGGCCAGCCGCTCTAAATAACCAAACATCACGTCGATTGGACGGATGTGTCTTGTGCGAAGACATACCCTGATTAATCAGAGTGACACCCACTCAGCATTCGGCGTTTGTATTTCAGCGCGTTTCGTCCGCTCACCGAGATTCTAGTGCGACCTTCTCAAGCATTCCGTGATAGCCCTATAAGCAAAGTTGTAATAATTTTCCTTCGTTTCCGTAAAGGGTTTAATTTAAGGTCTTAAGTTACCGTGCCTTTTGATATCCCATAGTGGACGGATCGGAAAGTGAAGGACCGACATAGAAATCGCATGACCGTCTGCAACAAAACGGTCACTCCCAGCAGTATCACTTGTCTTGTTCTTCAAGCTATCTTGCCAACTCCCCTCCACGGTCAAACTTTTCTCAATCGAGAGTTTGTCTCTTAAATAAAAACTATCTGTGTTGAAAAACCAAGAAGCACTGTACAGCCGTTTCATCCCGTATTCCTCTCCTTCTAGTCTCCGGCTTTTAAACCCTCGTGTTGAAATACATCTCAAAGGTTACCCTTGGGGTGTGTTTGCACCGTTTGCCATCATTCCGCAAAAGAGCATCCGATAACCGCTCTTTCCTTCCTCTGAGGTCGACGTTTACAGGTAGTTAGGAAAAAAGCCTCTCTAGTCAGTTCTCCAGTTTTGGGTTGTCTTTGGGTAGTTTTGCACCAATTACCAACCCTCCAAATCACCGGTGAACGAAACTGTGGCAGCTACACCCACTGTACAAGTAGACGGTTCTTACAGCTGACGATGATGATGATGATAATGATGATGATGATGAGTTTTGCATACAGAATAGGAGCTGGTTTGCAACAAGCTCTGGCGATGTCGGGTCAGGTTTCTCAACCCATTGTCTAGTGTTTTATCGTTGTTTATTAACTATATGACAGGCTGCTCAGCTACGACATCCATTCAGAACCTAGAAGCCATGCATTTTGAGAAGTGCCACTTACTTTTCTCCTGCTTCTTGTCCTACAGAGCCATCCTTCCCAGAAAGAGGACAGTTCCAGTGATGTGAAATCCGAACCAGCGCTTGCCGAGTTACGACTGACTGCACTTACAAGCAGTAGTCAGGCATTTTGGCGTTTGGGAGGCTTGGAGATTGTTCTGACCAAATTGGAGGAAATTCCGGAAGTCAATTTTGAGTGAGTGTATGGTGTCCCGCCTACTTTTTTCCGATCTCTTTTTTGGGGGGATTTGAGTCTCTCAATCTCCCGTTATCTTTCAAATGCTGGTATTGCTCTTGCCAAGCGTCCCATTGAGCCTGTGAGAGAGTGATCACGTACCCGCTCATGGCGTGCCAAGGTGCGTCTTTTCAGAAGACTAACTTTTCAGAGCATTAGTTGCAGGAAGTTCTTTGCAATTTGCAGCTGATTGTTTAATGATTGATCTGAACAACCTGCCATGCTTGTCGCAGACTATGTGAATCGTTTTCACTGCGTAGTTTCTGAATTTCGTCTGAGCGCGTCCCAGCTATTCGTTCTGTTTCATTCAGACCGTAGTTTTCACTTTACTGGTGCTGCTAAGTTTTCTCCTCTCATTCATCCCTTACAGTGAGGATGCACATGTGGTTATGAATACCATCTGCACAGTTGAATTACTATCCGACCTTCTGATGTCCGTCCTGATTGATGTTCCGCACCCAGAACTGTTCTATTCGATACCCACGAATTTGGGTGATCGTGCTGCTATTCCGTCCTCATCCATATCCATAACGGTGCCCGAGTCGATTGCAGTGCGTTGGATCCGACTGGTTAACAGACAGCTGAGTGTGATCTGTCGTTGGGTGGTAACCAGTCTAACGCGACTTCAACGATCAGAAGAACCTCTGGCCGATATGTCCATCTGCGTTTCGGATATTCTAACACATGTGGTCAGTCTTCTGTTTCACAAACGTTCCGTCCTGTTTTCATCCATATCAGAAGAAGCTTCATCTAAAACCCTCTTCATTCATTGTTTTACCATTTCACGGTCGTTCATGACTAACCATGCTCTCTTGTCCTTCTCGCCTTCAGGTTAAATTGCATCAGCTGATTGATCGTTTGAGCCAGTGCGATGTGAGTTCATTTATAGCAGTATTTTTTTTTATCTCCAAAGCACCGAGTCGAGTTGTTCTATGATCCTTTTAGTCGAACGTACATTGACACATAGGTAGCGAAATATCTAACTGGATGTTTTTTATATGAATAACATATAGTGTGGGGGGGATGGCTCAGTGGTTAGGCGCCAATTTACCGACCGGAAGGTCCGTGGTTCGAACCCAACCTCTGCATCTCGACTTCCCTTATCTAGGCTTGGGCAACCTGACAGTGCTTCCTTCGGGTAGTATGGCATCTAGGCACCGAAAGGGTGTTACGGCTAAACGATATTTAATTATGTGAGATGTAATTGCACAGTTAAAAGCACTGTCCATTTCGCTCTTGGGTGCCGAGCCCCGTGAACAAGCCGCCAACTAACTAATCCAATTTATGATTGTCCTTTGTGATCCTTTTGGCCACTGTTGTTTTGTCTGGAACGAAAGTACTTTTGGTACTAGTTTGTGGCCGACAGATCCATCTGGACTGAACTTGACGGTGTTAGATGCAAAATCCATCAGGTGACATCGCCCTGCTGTGTTCTGGATGGACAGCGTTCAGCGACTTAACTTATTCGAGTCCTCGCAACTAGAGGACAGTGTTTCGTCAATCGCTTCTCAAAATTATGGTGTTTCATTAGGATATCGGGACTGGACCATACGTGATCTTCGTGTTGAGGTACTCGGTTCGCCTAACTGTAGTGCTTCTTCATTTATGTAAGCACTGACCTTACCAATAGCTTAGCTTTTGTCTTCCACTGTTGTACTTAGAATCTGAAGATGGGCCTGTTTCCCACCCTTTCACTTCTAGCTATCCTCCAAAGCGCGTGAGGTGCTGAGCGGACAAACATTTTTAACGGGCCTAGAACTGCTCCAACTGGTCGATCCACAGGGACAAACATACGACGAGTGCACTGCATCACCGCGATGGACCTACACAGTTCCCAGCTGGTGCTTTAACCTTTCTCCGTCTCAGATCGACCGATCCAGTGACGTACCCACTCTCCCTTCCCAGATTCTTGTCAATATTTCTTCGTGCTCACAGATGGTCGAATTGATCTTATCCCTAGTTTGCTCCGAACGTTCTTTCATCTCCTGGCCGTCAGGGTCATATCGCTGGTTGACATCCTCTTGTATGGAGCCAGGGGATTCTGTCGATTCTGATCTCGCAAGCTTTTTGTCCACATTGGACTTACCAATCGATGTGAAAGGTAAGCAGGGCCAGGGATCTAGTCTGTTTTCCGTCTCGTTTTCTCTCCAACGTCTTCTATCTTAACCAGGTTTCTGCATCTTGTTTGTGGTGCGCACGGTAAATTCGCATTTGCCACAGTCCTAGTTAATCTTCTGTCTGGGACGACCGACCGACCGACCAAGATGTATGTCACCATGAACTTTCTAGTTGTCTCATGTTTCATCGCCATCGTCAGTGAGAGGAGCATACCGGAGGTCGAAGCTGCGCCAAAACACCATAACCTGAGGATTTAGCTATTGATATGACAAGTGTGTTTCATGGGTGTATGTGAACTAAACTTCTTCCAGGATGCTCAAGCCACGACCCAGACACTCCACCACAAAGCAGCAGTAATAGCAGCGGTAACCGGAGTTTTAAGGCACATTGTGTCATATCCGATTCCGGAGGGCCACCAGATCATCTGATCCTTATCCACTGACCTGTCTGGTAGGGGACTCTGAATGCTGCATTGGCCTTTGCCCAATCGGTTGCTGTGGTTAGTAAACCGTCGCACTACGATAAGTTCCAATCCCTCCGCGACGGGAACAGACTGAGTCCTCCACCGAAATTTCTCTCCGTGATCCGAGGAACCCGTTGTTTCCGATGAACAGCTCCTACAAGTTTCGACCTCATTCAATAGGTTAGACATTTACCCAGGGAAGTCAGAATCCTCTACCTCACAGCGGTGTCGTCCATCAGTACTATGCTTGCTTTGATCTGTGGAGTTTAACGCACACCTGCTGTATTTCGGAGCCACCATACTCTCTGGACTTGGTTTCTGGGCATGAATTTTGTATTCCCGCTCACTTGATCACGTCCTTCTTTGTTATTCGACTCAAAAAGGCAGCCTTCTTCCCCCTAAAATCACTGTCTCTCTGTTTCTTTTCGCCTGCAGCACTTTCCCAGAAACAGTTGACTCGGGCAGACAGACTTGCCTACTTCAGCGGTCGACCACTTCAGCTCATGCTTTTGCGGCTATCAGTTGGTCTGTGCGAATGTGTAAGTCGAGCAATTTACCACCTTTATGTATAGAACCATACCTCCCCGCATGGACAGCTAAAGGGACCGATCGAAGCTGATCGCTTTAGACGAGTAAACGCGGTAGGATGTTTTGCAACCCGAATTAAAATGCACTGTCATACAGACTGTACAGTTATAAGTTAATTTTAGCGACGTAGCCCTGCCGGTTGTGAACTTCGTTCGAGTTTTCCCAAAGTGGCATTTGATTGGACCAACCAATAATGGTCACTATAGAGAGGGGTCGTTTTATGGATTAGTCGACTGGGTCTCATATTCTTGTCTTGTCAATAAGCGACTACTAATTTGACCTTAACACAAAAACTATAAAAGATTTCAAAGAGCAGGATTTTGAAATATTTCCCACTGTTGTACTCAGTCTGTTCGATTGATCAGCATCACTTGACTGTAGTTCCTCATGCGGGAACACAAATTGCCATAAGATTTCCTCTGCGTGGGTTCACTCCTCCGTCCTGAGATGCACCTTTTTGTTGAAGAGATAAATACCTCACATGATTTGACCTACAAAGCTCGTAAAAGAATTTCCGACTGCCTTCTAGTGCTGATGAGATCAAAGTCCCCCTGTTAACAACATTCCAATGTTCCAACTCCAATTTGGATTAGATTTAGATTTACAGATGTTTGGGAACTACACCTACTTGATAAATTCCAAGAAGGGTGAAAATGATGTTGAGCCGTCGAGGAGTTTCCGTCAACTGTACAAATGGGAGAGGAGAAATCGATATGTTGGATGTTGGCCTAGCTGTAACATGAGGCGGCCTTAGCGCAGCACATTCGATTGAGGAGTATAATAGACGTGAGACTTATTTCTGTCCCAGTTGAGCTTCACAATAGCACCGTATATGCTCGATCCTGTTCTGTTTCTCCCCCCAATCGATGCCTTTTTGATTACTGTCCCTTTTCTCCCAACTTTTTTTTCCCACAGGCCTCCGTGTTTGTCGATGCAGTCTCAAGGTTTGCCAGCTCAGGTGGGCGTTTTAAATTGGTCTGTCATTCTGTAGAAAAAAAATTCAACACTATCCAGGTCTGTTGAGAACAATAGGTCGGACAGTTTTTTATCCAGCTCAGGTGGGCGTTTTAAATTGGTCTATCATTCTGTAGAAAAAAATTGCAACACTATCCAGGTCTGTTGATAACAATAGGTCAGACAGTTTTTTAGTTAAAGTAACGAACTCCGTGCTGGACTGGCCCTACCAAACTGCATAGACTGTGCTGGCTGGGCTATGAAGTTTGCACTTTTTACTGCGCGGAGTTATTTCTACCTTTTTTTGACAAATGGAAATGACGAAGAGGTGAACAACGGTCAATGGCCTGGAACCGAATTATCCTGTTTATGCCGAGTGAATTCAGTCTGATCTTTCATCCTTGGATGGGTACTCGGGGCATGACACAGTCGGCTATCAGTGGCACTCTTTCAAGGCGTATTTGTTCTGCTTCTCATCTTATCACAACATTTTAACACAAATGAACCTGTCAGGTTATCCAATCTAATGTGTGACAGTTCCGTCCTTATTCTCCGATTTCTGGATAAGCGAAACTGTGGTAGCTCCAAGCTCCATCGTGGTTATCATGGTCGGTGTCAATAAACCAGCAGTAAGTACTGGGGCGAGATGGCTCAGAGCGCGGATTTACTGACCGGAAGGTCCGTGGTTCGAACCTGATCTCTGCCTCTCGACTTCCCCTGTCTAGGCTTGGGCAACTTGGCAGTATCCCATCCCTCGTGCTTCTTTCTGGTGGCCTGGTAGCTAGGCGCCGAGAGGGTGCTACAGCTGAGCGGTGAATCAAAATCCACTGGTTCTTAACTGCCATATGACCATAAGGAAAGAACACCCCATCAAAGGTTCAAAGGAGAGGAGGATAACATGTCTGATTAGGAAGCCTTACGTCCCTAGGGGGACGAACAAGAACAAAATGCCTGAGCCTTGGATTGGATCAAGTTCCTATGCATACCTTGCTCAAAACGACGTCTGTCAGTATACAACGGCAGGCAGATTTTAGCCAGGTGGTTCGATTAGAAAGTGACCGCATGTTCGCCATTGGAATCGCTTACGTGTGATGTCCTGTAGGGTTTTTCAACCGCATACAGAGAGTGTCACGTGGACCCCAACCCTGGAATGTGTGTGGTTGATGTCAACCTGGTCAGCTTTATTCGCTACTCAGCTGATTACAACTCGGTACCAATTACTCGCTTATGCATCATGTTTCAAAGAGACACAGGGGGTTGAGAACCCTTTAGTAAGACTGCGTCCTGACGGTGCAAAACACACGTCAAAACCCTGCGGAGACGGACAATCGTCAGATAACGGGACAATGAAAGTTAGATACTCCAAGTTCCTTAGTAATTGCGATATCGAAATTAATGGTCCTTTGAATCATGCGTCCCATGAGGATGTTGATGACCAAAGTGAGCAAGAAGGGTGAGAAGGCCTTAAACCCTGCATCATCATCATCATCATCGACAGCATGACATCAGCGTTCAACACCGATGCTTCACTGCCGCACAACCATGGTTTATTTGGAAGCCTTATTGTGAAGAAAAGAATAAAGATGGACGGGGAAGGACCTACTGCTGCCTTACTACAATCATTCCGAGGTGCCTACACCTCCAAACACTCATTCAGGCAATCTGGATAGAAACTGACAACAAGATCGCCACTGACATCGGTTGGCAGCCATATCTTGCAACGTCTCCAACCAGGCGCAGTGGGGATCACGCGGTCCCCATCCTGGAAGGCGAGTACAACCGACAGCACCCAAGCGTTTCGTGATTTCTTTCATACCCTTCTGCCAGGTCAAGGGTTGGCCACCCCTCTGCTTACGCCACTCGGAATTGGCATGGAAAACTGCACTCTCTTCGGCAAACGATGATTAGGCATGCGCAACACATGTCCCAACCAACGCAGCTTCTGGTGCTGAACACATTCTTCAATGGAAGTACTCGTTGCATAATCGAAAACTCGCTTTCTAATTGCCTCGTTACGGATACGCCGACACCAACCCACACGAGCTACGGTCCGTTGACATCGAACACCTGAAGACGTCTCAGTTCCGCTGCTCGAACAGGCCAAGTCTCACAGCCATACAACAAAGCAGCCCGCACTGTAGCTTGATACACACGTCCCTTGAGATTCAGGGACACACCAATTTGACGCCATAGGTGTCTCAAATTAGCAAACGCGACCCGAGCCTTGGAGATTCGTGCATTTACTTCATCTGTCACACAACAATCTGAACTAATACAACTTCCAAGATATGTAAAACGGACACCATTTTTTGAATAAAGGAAGAATGATTGATTAGCTTCGGTTATTTGGAAAAAAAAGTTTTTTTTCTTAGATTAAGCAGAGACTCTACATCGTCTTAAATGTCACTGTTAGACGCTTATCTGGTCCCATGGCTCGATCACATCAGATTTCTCTAGATCGAGGGGTAATCGAAGCTCACGAAACATAACTGGACCTGAGCGGGTCTAATGACCTAGAGCCAATTAACTTGTTGTCTGTTTGCTGGTTCTCTCTGTGTACTGCTTTCCCGATTGACCAACCTTCTTGGATTCCGTATTGCAGGTCAGCATTCGCTCGGTTCTTGCCGCTGTTAGTAAATGATTTAAAGCTCAGTTCAGCTTAACTAAACATTTATCTCCACCTCTTCGAATCCCTTTTCTCAGCGTTTTTTAAACCCGTTTTCTTATCGCAAGTTTGGGGTGTTTCACTCGGTTTCCAGGGGATTTCGCGCAGTGGATGTGGAAGCATCCACAATTGCGCGTTGTGAAGGATTTTACCTCCCAATTTTGTGTACCGGCACGGTTATCACTCCTGGTGCTTTTTCTACAGTTTTACTGCCAAATAACATTGGGTGATATTAAAATTTTTATTGCCTCATCGTTAATTACTTCATTCATCCGAGGTTTATCTGTTTGAGTGACTATGCTTGCTCACTTTAAGCTTGCCGATGGCCCGAAAATGTTCTTGGTTATCTCTTATTGGTCCATAAATAGAATGCAATCGTTCAGCTTTCGGTGCCATACCTCCCGAAGGAGGTACGATGGCTTGGCTAGCGTCAAGAGTCAAGATGCAAAGTTTGGGTTCGAACCACGGACCTTTCGGTCAGTGAGTTCGCACCTGAGCTCTCTCAAGTTTATTGGCCGACAGCCAACCACGAACACTTTTCCGCTCATTTGTTGCCAGTAAAGGGGCAGAACAAGGCCAAGAGTTTTTTAAAAAAAATCCATATTCTTCTGTATTCCTGTTGAAGCATTCGGTCCGCATGTTTTCTATTTGCCCATAAACGTAAGTTACTCAGCGGAATTCATATCCCAGCAAGATTCAGCGCCCGATAGCTCAGTTTTGCTGTTGTAACTTCAGTAGTTGGGTATCATCTAGCATGTTCTGCATCTGTGCTTCTGTGCACCAGTAACGCTGGTAGGTCTAGTCCTGCTTTCAGCGACTCCCCTTAGTTTCGAATAGACTGATCTACTTACCGCATCGATCATGGACTCACAGTCAGGTCAAGCGTGTGCAGCACTTGATCACACCCGTTTTTATTGCTGCTAACTTCCACGTTAATAGTGACTCTCAAACTGCTCTCCTCTTTTTATTGTGGATAGGTACCGATGAATCGCAGAGTCAATCTATCTGGAATCAGGTGAGTTTTGTTCTTCCTCAGATCACTGGACCCTACTTACCCTAACCTCGACTGATTCATCGTGTGTGATTTCTTTTTGTCAGATTGCTGTCGTCATGTTCAAGTCATTGGAACTGGTGCTGTCACGCTTGAACGGATTGCTGTCGATGCGTGCCAGTCTGATTCAGTCGACCGCTCCAGTCACGAATATGCAGGACGAATCTTGGTAGGTCCTGTTGTTCCCTAGCACATATTCAACTACCCTAACACATCTGATGATTGAAGTGTTCACTGAACTTGACAGTTTTTTTGTCACCGATTGAGTTGACATCACAGGTGTACCGTTCTGTTGAGTGGTGGTATGCTAATCCTGACTTACCTGCGAGATGGGCGAGATGGCTCAGCGGTTAGAGCGCGAGCGTACTGACCGGAAGGTCCGTGGTTCGAACCCTGCCTCTGCCTCTCGACTTCCCCTGTCTAGGCTTGGGCCAGCTGGCAGTATCCCAGCCTTCGTGCTTCCTTCGGGTGGCGTGGCAGGTAGGCACCGAAAGGGTGCTACAGCTGAACGATTTATTTATTTATTTATTTACCTGCAACTATGATTGTCTGTCATACTGGCTGGCCCATGCCCGTCGCCACACTACACGACGCGCTGATGTCACCGCGGCTAGCATCGAAGCGTCCGCAACAAAGCCCCCCAAGCTCACAGAGCATTTCAACCGTCAATTAGCAACTTGAACCATGAATGTAATGTTCTATATTTAAGAAAGGAACAAATCTCCCCAACTCGGCGTTTGAATCTCCAAATACTGAAGTTGAATCAATATTCCTGTGTCAAATCCATTTCGCACGAGAAGTGTTTATAAACTTTTGAAATTACGAAGCAGAGGCATTCAATTTTGAGAGGTTTTGTTAAAGTTTCCAAATTACTTGATCGTACTTCTTCTGTGGTGCATGTTCGTTTTGAGCTAGGTATCGGAATGCATTGTGTTGGCAAATGTTGAACATTCGTGAAGAAAAAAGCAACGTGTCCAGCTGCGCCGGTTTCTGATTCAACGTTGGTGGTCAGGAAACGAGTCTTGCCCACACAGCACACAGATTGTCTTGATTTCTAAGCTTGACATTTTAGTTCAGTTTCTGAAAAGTACATTCTTTCCCCCAACTCGAGCCGTTTCCGCCGTCTTCTGGTCAACTAAAATTTGACTCTGTAAAGAAGAGCTAGGAATGATTCTATTGAGTCGAAATCTCAGTAATTTCTTCAATGTCAGGATGTGTTTTTTTTTGGAGATATTGTTCGATTGTTTGTCGTAAGTCATTTCGGAAAAGCAACCGAACTGTAGCTATTCTGAGGACGCTCCCAGCAACCAAAGATACACGTGACCCCGATGATCACTACTTGTTACGGGGGTGATACTTCGCTTCTGGTGCTGAACGGAGTTTCATTTTCCAGCCAAAAGTTATACACGTGAGCGGTCTTGATAAAAATATGTTTCGTGGAGGTCCGGTCGATTTCATCGCTCCAGCCAATGGTCAAAGTTTCTTTTGACACTGCACCACTAGCTCAATAAAATTACCCTCAGCAGGACAAGTGTAGTTTAGAAAGTCACCAACTGTATTAGTAATCGGGTGTACTATCGACCTGATATACCATTCGGAAATGACTAACTGTTCACACAGCTCTGTATTTTACTCTCTGATACCAATACGTTCTCCCCCCTCCCATTCACCCAACATCCCTATCAAGGCCGCCGACATCAGACTCATTAACCGATTCAATGATGGGCAGCTATTTGGCTCAACTTATCCACGTGCTGGACAAAATGTGGCCCCCGCAACACCAGACAACTCTGTCTACTGGTCCCGCTGAGAACGCTGTACGACAAATCAACCCAGAGATTTCCAAGCTAATCCATTTGCTTGCCTCCACTTCGGATCAGGTGACTGCCGTGGCCCTGAGTGAACTCGGTTACCAGCTAACCGGGAACGAGTCAGTAGAACAGGCCTCCCTTTCAACAAGTTGGCCTCTATGGCCTAGTTCACGTGTGTTCTGCTTGTTTGCCGGTCATGTGATCAATACGCTTCGCTTGGTGGAAACAACTAATCGGGTCGAAGATATACTCAAACAATTCTGGGTCAAACTGCTGTCTAGTATCCAACATTCGGTCAACCAGCTGGGATCCGGTCAACCAGCATTCACACCGAAACTTGTGGATATCAGCCCGGATTTAGTTCAGTTCACCTGTTTTCTAGGCGGACAGCTGCCTGGTTTGAGTGCGAAGAAAACCTTACTCAATCAGCTGATAACTTGCTTTGCGGAGGTAGTCGAGGCTCACCAAAGAATGAATCCCACCCAAGTGTATCCCACATTGGATAACTTTTATCGGATCACTTTTCGCATGCTTGTCATCCTTCGGTTCACCCTTCACCATTTCTACGTCCCACCCAACTACCTGGCCCAACAACTGAAACCCAGTATGTTTTTGATGGACAAACAGATCGAATCGAAAATACCCGTCGACCTTTCCTCTTCGTCATCATCGTCGGCAGTAATTTGGCAATACATGTCCCTAGTTCAACGCACTCAACGCATAGTTGCACCACTGCGACCTCAATTTATCGACCCTTATGCGCCATTTTTCTACGATCTACTTCTTTCCGCTCTCCCGGAGAGCAATGAGATGACGAAGGAAAAATCTCCTCGAGGTTACAATTTACCTGCTCCTGATGGTCTAGTAAGTAGTGTTTTGCGATATTTTTTGTACAGTAATGTTATTCTCGCTCCTTCGAGATCTTGGGGACAATATCTTAGTGTGACCTCCTCGGCTATACTTTTTTTGGGTAGTATTTGAACTTTTATGCATCCTAAGGATTATTTGACATCTGTGCGTCACATAGCTATTTTTTTGGGTAGTATTTGAACTTTTATGCTTCCTAAGGATTACTTGACATCTGTGCGTCACATAGCTGGACTCCTCAGTTGATTTGAACAAGACTCTCTCTCTCTTCGATACAGCAGAAGTTTAGGATGGTCCACCACCGATCTCACCGTTTTTCGGCCATGCCTTTCGGGTTTCCGTCAATCTTGTATGCTAATTGAACGTCGAATTGTACGTAGCTGGAGTTATACACTCATTTCCTGCTCACCACTTTAGGCTATCCTCTCTTTGGCCTCCCAAGTAAACTATGATCAACTGTTTGCCGCCCCACTGGGTTTGCTTGATCTAACTGTGCTCATGGGAGGCTCGTATGCTTCAGTCCAATCGTCTCCCGGGTTTTCGGCTGATACGTTCGATTCACGTGACCTGTTCGCACAATGTCGACGGATTCCATTATGCGCCTACGGTTTGGCATTGTCTTGGCGTTTGCTGGAAATCCTCCCACCATCGGTTGAGTTCATCACCAGTTTACACACGCTTCTTACCCAGTCAACAAGCCCTCCATCGTCAAGCAGTCCAAGTTGTCTCATCCCGGAACAGTTCTATTCTCCTGCAAATCTGCTTTATCTGGTCGTCTTGTTGGATCGACTTCAGGGGAAAGCAACCAGCCCTTCTAACTCATTTATTTATGGTAGGTCTTTTTCTGCAAAGTGTTTGTTGGATAAGGTCTCTGCCACAGTGGAAAACGGCATTTCGGTGTCTATGATGCTACAGTCCTAACATAGTGGTCAGATCCTTTTCCAACCGATTGTATATGCACACTAGCTTAGCAGTCGTCATGCCTAGTGTGACTGTGGTCCCAAATCTTAGACCTGACCTGAATGCGTCTACGTGTTTCAGCTGTAACACCCTTTTTGTGTCTAACTGACATGCCACCCCAGGGAAGCATGAAGGCTAGGATACTGCCAGGTTGCCCAAGCCTAAACAGGGGAAGTGGAGAGGCAGAGGTCGGGTTCGAACCACGGACCACCTTCCGGTCAGTAAATTCACGCTCTAACCACTCGACCATCTATGTGTATGCGTGTATGGCGGTTGGGCTGGGTAGTGGACTGTGGTAATATCACTGGACCGAGGTGTGGTTGAGGAGCTGTCCTCTTGCACCTCGCCTCCGGCCACAGTATTCAGTTAGGTGTGTGGTCAACTCAATCCAAACGGACTGGAGATTGGTCCCTTCATTGCCTACCGATCGTTGTATGAACAATTCGTGTCATGTCGATGTTTGCGAGGGCGTTGTAGACGTATATATATATATATATATGATAAAAAATAAGTAATAATCGTTCACATGTAAAATCCTTTCGGTGTCTAGCTGCTATGTCACCCGAAGGAAGCATGAGGGCTGAAGTAGTGTCAGATTGTCCAAGCCTTGACAAGGATGGTCAAGGTTTGGCTCGAACCGCGGACTTTGCGGTCAGTAAATTCGCACCTTAATCACGGAGCTATCTCAAGCTCCTTCCCTGCATATAGACGACCGATTGAAGTGGGTTGCATGTCAGCTAGGCACCAAAAGGGTATTCCAACTCAACGGGGTGCCGGTGACAATCGAATGTTTCAACACTGGTCCCACGATTTGTTGAAGTATTCCGCGTAGATTTCGAATGACTTTGGCACAATCACGCTCTAATAGGCTGAACTATACGGCGATCCCAATTCTGCAAACATCCTGACGTGTATCGTACGTTGAGTATAATCGAACTGCTTCAGGTCACTGCCATCATAGTCCGATTTTGGAGTCCGTCATGAAAATGAAGCCAGTCGCCAGTAGTATGCATAACATGAACGCCTTCTATAAAGGTGAATGCCAGCTGCCCCAGAAAGGTCGGTTTGTGTTAACGACCAAAGGCTTGCTCAAAAAGTATCATCATCATCAAAGACAGCAACATCAGTGTTGACACTGATGCTTCACTGCCGTACAACCATAAAGTTCGTCTAATTTCATATATATATATATATATATATAATTATATATTAAAAGCCCTAGAGTGAAAAGAAGAGAAAAAGAGTGGATGAGGGAGGGGACCTAGTGCTGGCCTATGTCAAGCATTCTGAGGTGCCTACGCCTCCAACCGCTCAGTCAGACAATCTGGAAAGCAACTGATAGCATGAACGCCACTGACATCGATCAGCCGCCATTTCTTGCAACGTCTCAAAAAGTGTGTTTACCATTGTTGTTTTTACCATTTTACCAAAGCTTTGTAGATGTTGATGAGCAGTGCGCTGCTTGTAAGCCGGAGTCTGTTTTCCTCCAATTGCCGTTACAGAGTCCACAACGAACAGCCTCGTATTGTGAGATCCTTGTGTCGACCGAGGTTGTCTTTTTGCGAACCGTTGTGGGACTCCATGTCGATCTTTGTCTTGCTGTTCTGCCTGTTGTTGTATATCAAAAGGCACGGTAGCGCTTTATGGCGAACAAGGAAAATTATTACAACTGTATTTATACAGTTATCACAATGCTGCGCAACTCCTCGGGTCTTCGTGAGGGGGTGAGTAGAGCCGAGATATAATTGCTCGATCTGGATTGTCTGATATTCTAACCAATCAGGATATGCCATCGTTCGCTTTCAAACAGGCTCGTGACACATCCGTCCAATTGATGTGATGTTTGGTTGTTTAGGGCAAACAGAGCGAAAGACTGTCCAATTTTCCGGAGTCCTAAATACCTGCCCTTGTGGCACCGAGAGATAAAACACCGCAGATATGGTACATTCATGAGTCTCCTCTGTGCCACGTTCAGTAGAATTCAGGAGACATTGCTGACTTCTGAGTGGTACATGACACTCTAATCTGATTGGCTAGTTATAAGCCATCCCACCCACTTCCACGTATACTTCCCCCTTTAAGGCGTGCCAAAGATACTCTGATGCCAGTGAATTGCTGACTTCTGGAACCATTACAATGGTGAACACATCCTCAGGGTTAAACTTGGACAAGCAAAGCTATTGTTGGTGCTGACTACAGAGGCGAGATGGCTCAGTCGTTAGAGCACGAAGGTTAGTGGTTCGAACCCGACCTCTGCCTCTCGACTTCCCCTGTCTAGGATTGGGCAATTTGACAGTATCTCACCTCTCGTGTCTCCTTCGGGTGGCATGGTAGTTAGGCACCGAAAGGGTGCTACAGCTGAACAATTTTTTATCGTTTAAAGTGAACACTCTCAACATGTGTTTGTTTGATCTATACGCGGATATGTATGTGACTTTTCTCTGAACAATCTGTCCAGTTTCCTTCCGATTGATGGGGCTTCACTCATTCATCACCCCATAGATTGGTGTTCGATTGGTGTTTTCTGTTTCAACAGCAACAGATTATGACCCAGTGTTTTTGCTTTCGCACATGGACTCACGTGATGTAACTTACACTCTTTATGACATTTTCGTTGCAGAGTCTTCTTCGTCAGGACGTGGAACTACTACTACTACCACTGCCACCACCACCACCACCACTACACCCGGCAGCAAGTTCTCGCAGCCTTCTCGTATTCCCCCATCCACTCCATCGGAAAGCTCACTAATGAAGAAGGGTGTACAGAACGAGAAGCAGTTAGCTGTGAGTTAAATCCTCCTTTGTGTATGTATGTGTTTGTGTCGGGTTGAAAAGTGACCTTTCTACAACCCTTGGGGGCGAGATGGCTCAGTGGTTACCGGCCGGAAGGTTCTTGGTCCGAACCCGATCTTTGCCTCTCGACTTCCCCTGTCTAGGCTTTGGCAACCTGAGATAATCCCAGGCCTCGTGCTTCCTTCTGGTGGCATGGCAGTTAGGTACCGGAAGGGTGCCATAGCTAAACGATTTCTACAACTCAGTGCGTTTACGAACCGAAGCAACACTGAACTGCATCTTACAGATCAGGGATCACGAACCTATTCATTTTGACGGTTTGAAGCGAATCTGTTTGAAGAAATTCGTTTCTGATGGCAACTTTTTTATAGACATTGTACGCGCGCTGGTAACGTGTCTTTTACCTATCGAATCTTACGTCTTAGCTACTCGCCACTATTGCGCATTCAGTGCCGATAAAAATCGTTCAGCTGCAGCACCCCTTCGGTGCCTAACTGCCGTGCCACCCGAAGGAAGCACGAGGGCTGGGATACTGCCAGGTTGCCCAAGCCTAGACAGGGGAAGTCGAGAGACAGAGGTCTGGTTCGAAGCACAGACCTTCCGATCAGTAAATTCTCACTCTACCCACTGAACCATCTCGACCCCCGATACCTATAGAGTAGTTAGATTCCTCCATACCTCAGCAGAACAACTGAAGTGGTTCTCCTTGAGAGAATGGTGAATACTAACCGTAGCGCACTTTGGTATTGAAATTTTACTTGTATCCTGTCGTTATTCTATAGGTTTGTTGAGGGGAGATAGAATGTTTTCAGTTCGTCCGAATAATCAGTCAAACTCTTGAGTGTCCATGTTGGTCACATCATTATGAATCTCTCATCCAGCTAAACTTGAGTAAGAACCTCTCGACTTAAAAGGCTAGCCTTCACGTCAAAACAACCACCAAAGGTGCACAAAGTATATTGACGCCCAAAACGAAGTCAAGACGACTTGTACAGCGCTTCATATATATATAGTGTAAGCGGCGAAAACATTCTGGATGCGAACTGACAGCCGGCATTCGGCCAATACTGGGTCATGCTTAGCTGTTGTTGTCCAGACTTTCAACCAATCGGACCTCAGCTTGATGCCGGACCGGCAAGCGTCCCGAATTTTTGGCCAATCTTGCGCCAGATAGGCTTCTCGGTCTTGGTATAACCTGCTGCGAGCGGTAAAAAAAGAGGGTGTGTGGAATTTTGCCTAACACTGGTCATTCCCCTAGCGGTATGAAGAGTAGATTTGCCGTTTGAGGAACCGTAGAGCGTCTCCTCTTCATTTCTAACAGGGAGGATCTCAGTGACAACGAATTCCATGCCTGAAAAATCGTGGTCTCGGTGGGCTTGTTTCCTTGAGGGCGGGGAAGTATTGTATCACGGCACATCCTTAATGAAAGTCGGTTGTTCTGGCGCCAGTGGCCAGAGTTTGTTCTTTTTATGCGTCTGCGATGCAGTCAGGTCGGTTCCATTCTTGTCATTTGTTTTTGCGGGACCAGGACCGTACGAGTCATCGGAATTCGTCTGCATCTTTTGTGGTAATTTCGTCATTACCTTTTTTCATTCTGGACATGTTATTACTGTTTCAAGCCAAGATGGATTTCATTAGCACTGACGTTCTTTCCTTGACCGACCGCTGAGATCCAGTACCTCCGAATTAGCTCGCTGTGTTCCACATCTTCACGCTCATTGTCTTGAATCAATGTGCGCGAGTACTTCTCTGAGGATGCATTTTACCTGATAGTTGGTCAGTCTACGTTGACGTTTCGGCCACCACTTTAACCATCTCAGTGTCGCGATCGGACAAGCTGCATATTGGGGACAACGAGATCCACGCATTCATGTCTGACACTTGCTACATATTAGTAGCTGTGTCTTCTTAGACCCGTTGTTTGATTTTTCACGTTATCGACTTGTGGTTCCTGTTCGCTGACGTCCTCCAAAGCCGGTAGACGAAAATCAAGCATTTTGGTTGTTGGCCTATCCCAAACAGAATGTCTTTCGTGGTGTCCTGTTTCTAGTGGACAATTTCAGCATGTTTTATGTTTTAACGCCCTGTTCTTTGTATACCCTTTCTACTTTTCTGCTCTGTTTCTCGGACAGGGGCAGTGACCTTGTGACCTTAAACTTTAGCCACGTATGAATCACCGCACGGTCATATCTGTGCGAACAGCCCATTGCCCGGTCAAATTGGTAGCTACGCACCCTAAGTGACTATGTTTCCCAAACCCCTCTTCATGCTACAAGTTGCCCTGCTGGTTTGACTCTTGTTTCAAGGTCATGTTCACCACAAATCCACCGTGTCCAACCGGTGAAAGCCTTCGGTTGTATTGGTTGTTGGTGCGGTTGCACTCAGGTGGCTTCCTCGATTGGTGATCGAAAGTTTGCCAGCGGCTTACCAACCCCTCTGGTCAGCAACTGATAAATGCTCCCGAGTTACGAATTAGTATTAGTAATTAGTAATAATCGGGTTGTAAGGGAACTCGCAAAACGCCTCCGTCACTTGGGATACACCGTCTATGAGGAGTTGAGAGCACCTATTTCGACGTCCTTCATCAAGCCTCACCTGATCGCCGTTCGGGAGCGCCGAGCGACTGTAATAGACGTCAGCATAGTCTCGGATGGGCGCGGAGTGACTGTGTGGAATGAGAAAAAGCAGAAGTATGGTGCTGATGAATTTTCCCTCGCCATAATCTCAGCCCTACGTGCAATTGGTTGTGATGTGGACTTTTTGGTCCACCAACCGATGATCATCTCTTATCGAGGGATCTGCTTTCCTCAATCCGCCAAAGCTGTTATCTGTGTGTGTGTGTGTTTGCTTGCCATTGTGGGCTCTCTGCGTGTTTACGACACTTTTATGCTTGGTACATGGCGTTGAGTGTAGATTCTTGCCAGTGACTCTCACACCAGACCCAGTATGATGGACACTTTGTGCCTGATGTGCGAGTCCTAAATGTGCTGGCGCATTCCGCGTCTTGAAGAGCACTCAGCATTGTTTGTCCTTTCTTAGGTTGTTGGTCTTTACACGCGTGTTTCCATACCAAACTTTTTACGTACGTTTGGATTCCTCTTATCTGACTAAAAGTGTTGATGGTGTGTGTGTGTAAGACAATTCTCGACAGGACTTCCTGCGAAGCAAAGCCTGTTGGCGTGGACTTCATTCAGAATTGAATGACTCTTGTTGCGGAAGCAGAACAGAAGATGTTTTTGGTTCGTTCCCTCGCTTATGCAGTATTTCATAAGGTCTCACCGGAAATTTCTTCAATGTGTGGTGAACTGCTTAGGGTGGCTAAATTCGCCTTTCGATTGGCGATTGGCTTGCTCACGGCAAATCATCTCCTTTTTCGTGCTACTTATGAGTAACCAATAGCTAACAGCAATATGGATCCTGCCCTTGTATTCCATGCGCACTCAGCAACGCAGTATGCTACTGTATATAATAGGCAGTAATAGGCCGTGTGTGCTCAGAAGCACTCAGTGTACGTTACTGGCGATTCGAAATACAACGTACCTTCGCCGGAACCCCAGAATTACATCAGGGGACTTGTCGGCACTCGACGACGGTAACCCGCCCATCCAAAATGAAGAGCGGACTGTGTAGGTAGGAGGCAGATGTCCACCGTGAGCTACCTGCTTGATAGGCGTGAAAGCTAGTGTTCGCTTGAAAATCGCATTACTTGGATCTGTTGTCTGATATCCTTGTAAGTCACTTTGACGGCCTGCTGCACAGCTTCCGTTCGCTATGCATGTGGTGGCTCAAACCGCGATCCCAGGGGTTACCTGTGCACGACGTTTAGGAGGCCTTCTTATGGGTTATTTGTACAAAACGACCAACACCATCATAGTCTTTTTCGCTGTTTGATATACTAATGACGATTTCTTTCCATGAAAGGATAAGAACGCTTCTGGTTGAACTGACATCTGAACGAATGAATATAGAACTACACGCACATAATTCAGCTGTAAAGGCCTCAGCACTTGAAAAGGCTTGGTGGATATGCCAAGTCAAATCAGTTTAGTTCGTTTTGCCACAACGTTTGTAAGCACTTTTTTCTATCGACATCTGTTCCTCTTGACCATCTTGATTGTTCAATCTTGTGCGGAACAGATTCCGGGAGGCCACAAATAGTGCTTTTTTGTCATTAAAAGCATGTTTCCTCTTCTGTGCAATTTTCGCTTATTTCTCTTGCCCCCTCCCTCCGATTGTTTTAGCGCGAGATCTACCGATCGGTCTCTGTCCAGACACCTGGCAGTCCAGCGGCGGAGTCAGAACCAGGGGCAATTGTCGATGAATCATGTGCTTCCTTTCTGTCTAGCACGGGAGCTATTCGAAATTTGTTGGCTTCAATGCGACCACCCTCCGTTTCCTGTGGATTGCTTTTCCAAGTGGGCGCTAGTCAGTTACATCGAGCACTGGTACGTTTCATCCTGATAGAATACTTGGTTTGATATGATTCCTCACTTTCACTATTCATACATGTTTACCCTGTCCTTCATAACTGTCTCTGTGAAATGTTAAACCTTGAGGCGTGGCCGCTGAGTGCTATTCACCCATTTATTTCCCATCTGACAACAAACGTTTGCTCCTCATCTGTTGTACAGAATATCATTGAACCCGAAATCCAACCACCCAAAATGGTATGCACTCTAGGCCAGATGGCGTACTGGATTGCCTTGGGACAGTTCCTTACTGACCTGATCCCCCATCTTTTATCTTCAATGAGCACGAAATTGTCTGTGACAGGGGGCACGGAAGACACCAAACCGACGTTTCCACCGAAAGCCCCGACAACAAATGAGACGACCAAACGTGGAGGCTCCAGGCATCGGACACGACAGGCAATGGAAAAACCACCTCAACCGAGTGCTGACCCTGACGTGCTCCAGCAAAAAACGAACGTCCTGGTTGATGTACTGGAGCCGGCGTCTCCTGAGAGCAACACAACAGCGTCTACAACTGAAAAAGCTACCACTTCCGGTGAATGTCCCTTAGATCCGGTACTGACCACCGACCAGGTGAGTAAAAAAACCTGCCAGATCTCGCAATTTCTACTAGTATCAATCCTAGGGCCCCAAAGTTACAACTCTTTTGAGGCTGCGCTGGTCCAATTCTCCAGCAACTGACTATTCTGCCCCTCCACAAAGAATCCTATCGAGTCCTAGTACGCTGAAACCTGTCTTGATTTCCTGGTGGTACCGATAGTCTGATTGATGACGAACACAAACCTGGAAACTGAACCATAAGGTTCCTCATAGACTGATTGTTCTGACAGGTAAAATATAGATGTTTGCCTGATGAATCATGCCTTTCCTCATATATACTTTTAGCTTGCAGCCATGCAGACCCACATGGTACGAACTGGTCAACGACTCCTTCTGGATTCTGTCAGACTGCTCATGGCACTAGTGAATCAGGTCAGACACGGACTGGGCTTCCCGTCTTCCGGTGATCTTTGGACTAGCCTTGACTCGCGCACTTCTTCTAATGCATCCACGGTTACTCGGTTGTTGACCTTTCTGTGTCCGGAAAGCCTGGACTGTTCTTCGGGCGGAACTGTCCTAGGTTGTCCTCTGGCGTGGACCATGAATGCTCCGTCACGGCGACGTCTAGCTGCAAGTTTGCGTCTAGCAATGTCTGCCCACAGAGATCAGCTGGACATTTTGAGGGAGCTATCCAAAGAGGAGGAAGTGGTGACGATGGCCACCTTGACCGGTTTACGATTGACTGGAGTGAGTTGGTCCTCGCAACATCCAATCGCTAGCTAATGTTCTTTTTCTCACGATCATCGTTTTCAGGGTTGATGTCCGTAGTTCGATGCCTTGGGAGTTAGATCATTCCTGTCATAATCTAACTGGACAGCCCTGTGTAGTGGGTCGCGCAGAAAAATTGGCCACATCCCGGCAGACTGCAATATACCTGAGGGAAATTTAACACATGGGTACCTCACCAGCAGTTTTAGTGTCTTTCTACTCCTGGTATGAGGATCCAGTAAAGTTGGCGGCAATCATCATTCGGATCAAGAGGGCGATTTCGATTGTTTTGTTTAGGTAACTTACATTATCGGTGGTTGTTTGTTGGATACCTCGGAAGGACCAGGATCAGTCTCGAGGATGGAGGCAGGTCGTCAGCTCGAGGTAACTCAACGGTACTCACTGATAAGCCTGTAGTTCAGATTTACCCTCAGTTTTAAAATTCATCATCATCATCATCATCAGCTGTAAGAAACCGTATACTTGTCGTACAGTGGTTGTAGCTGCCACAGTTTCGTCCGCCGATATTTGGGGAGGTGAGGTAGGTAGCTGTGCATTGGAGGCGCGATGGTGCGTAAATACACCACTGCCAATGGACTGTTAATTGGGGGGATTGGGAAGGGAGCTATGCATTGAAGGCAATAGCTTGGATGCATGAGCGCCATTGAGGGCGCGACTAGGCCATGTCTGACAATGTCTCTAACCATTGATGTGGCCCGTCTCGGGGTCCCCATCCAGGAAGACGGTAGTGACCAGCGCAGCTGAGTTTGCTGGTAATGGCTTTTAAAATTTCTGTTGTTTCTAACTATGTTCGAACGGTGTGACAGTATCCCAGCTGATTTAATGTACGTGGTTTTCCCGAAACCTGTAACTTTGTCATTCATGATGGCCGTTTACCTATTTCCTAGACGTTCACGGGATCAAAAACTATATTTGACCGACTGAGTAGTCAATACAATTCAGCAATGTATCAGTTGTCAGACACTGGGGATCTCGATGGTAAGCAACAGGAATTGGAACTGGAACGGATCGCAACCAGTTTAGCCAGGCGACTGCATCTACGCCAAGTTTGTCGTTTGGCCAATACGCTCTCGCATTTGGCTGTTCAATTGGTCACGCTGTTGACCGGGTCCAAGTTGAAGGACTGCAAGTTGATTGGTGACACGAGTGAGAAGTTGGAATTGGAATTTCACAACGCTCTGACCTCGGTGACTCTGATGTTCCTGGATCCTGTGGCAAACGCTCTTGGCATCAACCTTGTGCGATCAGACACCGCTGTCCCCGGAATCTCAGTGGCTCAATATTTGGCTGGTCGTTTGCTAACTTATTCCAGTCGTTCGACAAAAAATTCAAAGAAATTCGCGGATTTGGGCAACGAATCGACGGTGGACCCCATCAGGCCATCGAAATCGAGACACCGTGAACAAAATGTGATTGTTGACTATTTGGAGGATCATGTGCTGTGGATTGTGATAAACTTTGTGGAACGTATAAGGACTGCTGGTAAGTTTCACTTCGTGACTAGTTTAACCCCATTCCAAACTGGCTGATGCTTCATCGATCCGTTCGATGTTCGTTTGGCGGTTTTTTCAAGATGTGGGTTGTATTAGTTGGTAGGTTTTAGGTAGTAAGTAGGGGCAAGGTGGCCCAAGTGGTTGGAGCGCGAATTTACTGACAGGAAGGTCCGTGGTTCGAACCCGAACTCTGCCTCTCGACTTCCCCTTTCTAGGCTTGGGCAACCTGGCAGTATCTCAGCCCTCGTGCTTTCCTCGGGTGGCATGGCAGCTGGGCACCTGAAGGGTGTTACGACTGGACTATTTAGGTAGTCCGCAAACCGTGAAAGTCCCAATTAATTGTCCTGGATTCGAACTTTGACGACATGAATGACTAAGCTTCGGAAATCCCTTCGAATGAACGAATTTCATCCAGTGCCATTTTCACATTTAAGTTATTTGCCTTCATAATATCCGGATATGAGCTCTTTGCAACACTGCTCTACTGGTATAATTCATCGTCCAGCTCCACTATCCCCTACCTATTGCACTCTCATCCGCTGATGTCCGGCACTCAGCTGTAGAAAAGGTTTTTGCCAACCACCTTCCTGTCCGTTAGTTACTGTACAATTGCCCAGATCGTAGGCGGGATGTATGCTTACTGGACTTCAATAATAACCCAGTGTATGACAGTGGAAACAAGACTGTTGATTTGCTGCAGGAATTTGGATCCAATTCGTTTACGATAGGGTACGGGGCTGATGATGTCTTCCACTTTGGCCGTTGGTGAACTTGTTTTGCATCCGCCCGGTTGTAATTGAAAAGTTGCCGTGTCTCGGGGAAGCGTCAGTTTCTCTTACCTTTTGACAAAGAGTGTTGCACCTTCATATTGCGTCGGTCGTCAGAAATTGTTCTTTACGGTGTCTGTTAAGCTTTTCTCATCCTCACTTGTCATTGGATGAGATGTTAACTGGAATATCGGCAGGTCCCTTGCAGCTTACTGATGTTCCATTTTCTTTTTCGCGGTGTTGGACATCAGCAAGTTGTTTTTTTTTAATTTCACAACAACGCTCTCCGTTCGCTTTATCCCTTTCAGAATGGGACGCGCCACCGTCTCGCGTTCTCACGAATCTTTGTCGGGAAGCAATACGCTTTCTGGAGGTGGTGACCGGTTGTCCACGAACAGTTAGACGTTGCTTGCGCGTTGATGACGGGGACAAGTTCGGTACGACCGATTCGAACAACACCGGGCCCACACTCTCAAAGCGCACGTTCCCTTTGTTGCGTCTTTTTGGAACAATGCGGTCAAGTGATTCAAAGACAAACGGTGCTACGCCCGCTGAGTCGATACAAATCGTCCAGGCTACAAAGCCGGTCAGTTCCTGCGTTGCTGCATTGACCTATCAGTCGGGTTTGTCCCGGCTGTTGTGTGTGATTCTCCTGCGAGGTGAGTTTATCCTCCAGTTCTCTCCCTTTTTCTTAGTGCCACCTGTCTGAGGTGCAACAAGTGAACCTCTAAAGTGTTCGATTGAATTTCTGTCCAAACTTGTCACAACACTTTCAGACTTTTTGTCGTTTCTCACCTGTGTCCAGGTGTCCATGTTTGCTTGAAACATTCTGAAGCGTCAGGCACGAGAGTAGTGAGCTCACTGCAAAGACTTCTCCGTTGATGTTGGTGTCTCTCTGTGCAGCCGCTGTTTTTTTCCTCACGGTTTTTTTGTTTAGGATGACCATCACAAGTTGGACAACTCATTCCACTCTGGCTATCGAGTCCAGCAATAGACACTCACATTTCATATCCTGCTCGTTACTGCGTTCTACGTATTACACCCTTCCACTAAGAAGGGATTTTCATTTCTGGCGGCAGAGACGAGGCATCGTCTCACAATGAAACATAGACCTATGGCCAATGGCTAGTGAGCTTTTCTTCTGTAAGTCCCGAGCCGCCCGTGTGGAGTTGCGTGAGAAACCGTAGTGCCAGGCGCGCGGTTTCAAAATCAAGCGTTGCCATCTCTAGATAAACCTGTCAACTTGTATGGAACGATGCGCTCTGACCAACAAGAAAAACGGCCACCATATGAACCCGAAATCAGGGACTGGCTGGTCGGAAACTAAGGCTTTTGTTTGCATCCCTTAGTTTGACAGCGGCAACAGGAATGATTTTACCCTACAATTCGTGCCCGACCTACTGTTTTTCATCCCTCTTCTATTGTAGCTATCAATGCACCAACAAAAACACGCCATCTGTTTGTCCAACTCGCCACAGAGGCTTGCCGAGCCTGTTTGTTTGGCGAGTGGTATTCAGGATCCAAAAACACCTCCCTTTTACATCATTGGCTAACCAGTCTGATGCACGAACCCTCAGTTGAGTCTGCAGCCGAAAGTGGTACCGAGAACAGCCCCTGGCTAATCGATCTGGTCTCATCAGGCATTGTGACTACAAACGTGGATTTGGACACCTTGGATACGGAGGAATCCGTGGTCGTTCAAGCACTGTGTCCGTCCGACTCCCAGGATCGTTCTCTGGATGCATTCTATGCGTCTGCCAAAGACTACAATCCAACTCTCGTGGCCCGTTGGATTGCACAGCGAACTCAGTTTCGTTTGGCAATGTATTTTGAGCGACTGTGTCGTCTACTAACCACCAATTGGACAGAGGATACGTCTTTGGGGAAGAGTGTAAGTGCATGATGCTGCTCCCTTTGTCTTGTTCTCTTCGAAGCTTGATCACTTGTCCTTTTAACTCATATCACTCATATGTATATATATACTACTCATTATATATACTCATATATATACATATATATATATATATATAGTACTCATATTACTGACCGACTGCAAGTTGTCCCATTAAACCTGTTTCTCAGTGATATAGACACAAAACTGCAATTGCACCATCATCAGTTTTGAAAATAGCGCGTACTTGTTGTACAGTGCTTATAGCTACCACGGTTTCGTTCAACGATGATCTAGGAAGAGGGTAGATGGCGACGCATTGGACGCGTCAGATGAACCACAAACTCTCCTTAGTATAACAAGTCAGCGGTACCGTGGATGGACGACAACCTAACACGTAGCTGGAACGAATATGATCATGGAAATGTCCACAGGTAACTTTTTTCTAGTCGACATCCAAATCAGTCACCCGCTGGGTGAGAGTTGCATGACAACCGTACGCAACCACGGTGGAAACTCTTGGACACGTAAACACAAATTGCACACGGCTCTCAAACGTTAGAATTAGGAGTGGTTTATCTGTCGTTTAATTAGGCAAATCGTTCATTACCCGGACGGCAAGCTCTCCACAGAGGGAATCCTGTCTTCCCTCGAGGAGCAGGAGACCATTGTACACTGTTTTCCATAACGCCTAATTTGATCATCTCTATACCCACGGCTTCTCACAGTTCTGCAGTCACATCCTTACCGAGGCAATCAACGTGTGGCGTAATCCCGTTCTCCAACTGGCCACGGAGACAATTGCAGCCTATCAGACAACCCCACCGCCTACGGGGGAACAGTCCGTGTTGACAAAATGGCCTTGTTGCGTGACGCTTCCCTGGCTCGTATCCTCACTTCGTTGCCTTTGTATTGGTTGTCCAACAGGCCAGGGGCATGTGAAACTTCTTGGTATGTTGTCCGCATGGGCGGAGGCCTTTGTTGCCACTTTCGGTCAGTTACAGCAGGCAGCAGAGGCACTTCACAGCTGTGAAACGGCATCTGCACGACTGTTGGACCCGGATCGTCGTGACCTCTTGGTGAGTGGTCGTTCGCGGTTGATGACACTTTCCGTTATTTCTAGTTTTATGTGAAATTACCTGCACCGCCTAAAATACCGCTGTTATACAACAATTATCTTCAAGATTTTTCACTACCCGGGTTCCTTGTACAGTACTTTCCCGGTGGAAACACAGAAATGTCCCTGACGTGGATGTTTCCTTTCGGGAGGGAGGACCAACAGAATCCTTTTCCGCGTGCCATCTGGTTGTGTGGTTATGTTCTCCCGCACACATTCAAGCGAACTGAATAGCATTGCAACTATGTAACCTAACCAATCAAAGATTGACATTAGCTCCCATGATAATGAGACGGGAAAACTTAGCTGAATCTCGAAGATCAGAATTGCCAGTTTGCCGGACTGGTATGGTAGCGAGGTTAGTTTGCCTAAAACAATTCAGGGTGTACAGTTTTGAGTAATGGACCCTGTAGACGAACGAGTCCACATTTCCCAATGTGTGAACCATCTCTGCCATAGACTGACGCTAACGAGCAGGGACTTCTTTATACACCCCCCTCGTCATGGTCTTATTTAGATGTGACTGGATCACACATTCTATGTGGATCACTGGAGATACGGTACTTTGCCTCTTTTGCGAGATGACTCGAGTGGTTAGAGCGCGAATCTACTGGCCGGAAGGTCCGTGGTTCGAACCCCAACTCTACCTCTCGACTTCCTCTTTCTAGGCTTGGGCAACCTGGCAGTATCCCATCCCTCGTGCTTCCCTCGGGTGGCATGGCAGTTAGGCACCGAAAGGGTGCTACGGCTGAACGGTTTTTTTTGCGTGATGTCCTCATGGATGATAGGACAGAGTATTGCGTATATACATGTATCGCGATATCTCGAATATCGTAGCAACTGGAACATGAGACGGCCTGGTGCAACACATTCAGTTGCCTGAAAACATCACAAACGGGAGATTCAGCTGGGTTCCAGGTGAGTCTCTCGCAAAAACCAAATTGATTTGCAAATGAGTGTATTTCTCGAAAACAGTCCAATTTGGGTTCGAGTAGAACATAAGGTTGACGGAAACTCGGGGACTGCGCCTACCTGATGAGCCCGAACTGGAAGGGCGAAACCGGTCGTGGGCTGTCGAAGAATTTTCAGCAATCTTATGAGTAGTGCATTACGTATATAGGACAGAGTAGTTCTTAGAGTAACTTCACCCCCCCCTTAGTAGTCGGCTCCTTTCAAACAGTGTCTTTATCTCTCGCGCGCGCTGTCTCTTCGCAGCTGACAGTCAGTTACCGGCGACGGTCTGCATCCAGTTTGTCCGGTCTCAATTAACCTTCGTGTTATGGCAATGAGGTATACTCCTACCTCCATCTTGCCTCACAACACCTTTTCACACCCAACTTGATGCATGAGAATCAGCAAGACGGTAGCCAAATCGCAGCGTCAGTTAGTTGCATTGCATTTGTCCCCCAAATCGTGGCATGAGTCTCTTTGTGTGTTACTTTATATGATGGGCTGACATCAGATTGGCCCGTCATGTTACACGACGCCGATAGGCCTTCACGCACAGCATATCATGCGGTTAGCACCGAGGCACATGTGCAAACAACAGAACCCGGTGTAAACCGAAGGGAACAACACCGGAGAATGAATTGGGGACGGGGCAGTTCTAAAGTCATCATCTTGCGTAGCTGGCTACTTACAATCAGTAATTCAAGTGGCAAAAAGTAAGCAGTCGAATAAACAGTGAATGTAGAACGAGAGATTCGGCTTGATTCATCCGAGTCTCCCGTGAAAACCACATTCGTATGTAGACGAGAGTAAGGAGCGAATTCCGTCCGATTCGGGGACTGCGCATACCTGATAAGCCTCACCAGGGGCGAAAGTGGTCATGGACTTTTGAACAGTTTTCAGCAACCTTATAAACATTGTGTTGCGTCTTGTGAATGAGGAAGTTTATCTGACGGTCCGCATTACTCATCCTAGACACGAACATACAGGAAGCTGATGCTAGTCGTAGTTCAGTTATGTTGGTACAGCATGGTCCCATAACATCACCTGCAGAGCTTTTGTGGCCTTGACCTTCGGAATGTCCGGACTGTTGAGGTGATATTAAAAAAAATCGTTCAGCTGTAGCACCCTTTCGGTGCCTAGCTGCCATGCCACCCGGAGGAAGCACGAGGGCTGGGATACTGCCAGATTGCCCAAGCCTAGACAGGGGAAGTCGAGAGGCAGAGGCAGGGTTCGAACCACGGACCTTCCGGTCAGTATGCTCGCGCTCTAACCGCTGAGCTATCTCGCCCCCTTGATATATTTATACATGTACACATGAAACGCAAAAATGCGCTCACTCACATGGAATACTACGCAATAAAATGCAATACAACACAAAACAACATATCATGATGCATACCAGATAGATGACAGCGAAAAGTAACACAACATGACAAGTCAAAGCAAAAGCTTTCTGAAGTGAAACTTTGAAATCTTAGTTGATGGTCTGTTGGCCGAACTTGGCAGTTGGATTGCAAACGTTTCATCCCCAGTCGAGGTTACATCGTCAGTCGTTAAAAAAAAATCGTTCAGCTGTAACACCCTTTCGGTGCCTAACTGCCATGCCACGCGAAGGAAGCATGAGGGCTGGGATATTGTCAGGTTGCCCAAGCCTAGACGGGAATAGTCGAGATGCCGAGGTTGGGTTCGAACCACGGACCTTTCGGTCAGTAAATTCGCGCTCTAACCACTTGAGCCATCTCGCTCCCCCCATCGTCAGTCAACCCCGCACGGACGATGTCACCTCGATTGGTGATGAAACGTTTGCAATTCAGCTGCCAAGCTCGGCGAACAGACCAGCAACCAAGCAGCGCACCCGAGCTACCTGTAGTATTAAATAATAATAATAATATAATAATCGTCCAGCTGTAACACTCTTTCGGTGCCTTGCCACCCGAAGGAAGCGCGAGGGCTGGGATACCTCCAGGTTATCCAAGCCTAGACAGAGAAAGTCGAAAGGCAGAGATGGGGTTCGAAGCACAGACCTTCCGGTCAGTAAATCCGTGCCCTAATCACTGAGCCCTCACGCCCATCACGGAGTCTATTTTGCGATTTTATCATTTGTCCTATTGGATACGCCATTTTTACTTCTGTGTTCTCCTTTTTTTCTCTGCCTAGACCATATTCAGCTCATCACTTCGCGGCATCTACGATTATGGCTGCCTGATTAACTGTGTTCTCGACCCGTCCTTTACGGTTAACAAACGTGGCGGTGGAGGTTGTCTACCAAATCTAGCCTACTGGGAAACCGTACTGGACTCAGTCGATCCCCTGATGATCAATACCGATGAGGACACACAACAAACCTTTCGTTCTTTCACCCATTTGTGCAGCAAGCTCTTCTCCTTTCCAATTCCCCAAGTCAGTCGTCGACCACAGAGGGTAGGTTTTGCTAGCTGTTTGTTCAGTATTCTGTACAAGCCACACATCCGGTGTGTTGGAACTAGATACGAGTTCGTCTTCGGTGTTGCTTTTTCACAGAAAGCATAAGTAGGAATTTTCCGTTTTTCTAATGGATAAAATTGTGATGTGGTCCCTCCTGAATAAATGCCTTTGAGGTATTGGGAGTGGATCCCGTGTACCACGCCTGGCTGATGTTGAGATGACACAAGGACTCGGACAAAAATTGTGCACAGCGCAAACGAGTATCAATCCCCCCACAAATTGTCAAAGGCAATGTCAGTCCGTACTGAAAGGTCGAGAAGCACTGTACGGCTTTCATGTTTGCTGGGAATCATCAGCATTGAGCACTCCACGGATATCTCCCATCCCCTGTGGGTATCTACGGATTGCCAGCCCATTCCCGTGTTGACTACCTGTTCGCGTGTTGTTTATGGATTTGAAATGAAGACGGACTCAAGTGAACCTCCAGGCAGTCTAACCGCTGCGTGTCTGATTGAGGACTCTATGTTTAGTCTTAAAAGAGGCCCAATTGACTGATCGATCCATCTTCCGAATGTGCAAACTCGATTGAGGAAACAGGTTGAGTGAACTCCGGGTGCTACCCGTCCAAATCCCGTCGGGACGAAACCGGCGACTTAAAAATTATAATAGAGGGCTCTGGAACCTCTGAGGCATGCTAATGGTTTTGTTTTTTGCAGCTGGGTGAATCAGAAACACGCTACCTGTGGGGAGGATCAACTCTGTGAACCACTTCTCAGTGCAACAGTCAGCAATCGAGCTGGTAGCCGTAAAACGTATTGTTTTTCCTCGACTTTGGAGGGTAAAACGGTCATTTATAGACCTAGCGAATGCTTCCTGTGTGGCCTTGTTTCCACACCGACAATACCTCTTGAGTGGGTGCTGTGTGAATCTCTTTGCTGAGGGTCATCATCAATGGTCTTCGTGCGTCAACATGATCAACAGCAGACTAATGCGTGTAGAGTTTGTATTCCGACCCAGCACTGGCAATGTCGAATTTTGGGATCGCCTTTGCTCTTAGAATTCGGGATTTTGTGTAACACACCTGCTGACCAGTTTTTACTCCGGACACAACGAGTATGCCCCGAGCGGTTTTTCCGTACGTCCTATCATTTCAATCCAGTTGTTTGGGCTCAGATTCCTGAAAGCAACCACTGAATGCCCGAAATCCACTGAGACCCTCAGCTCCGCTAGATGCTGACCAAGCAGACAATGCCTCTTCAATGTGCAGCGCGTGACAGCCTAGTATCAAACCCAGACAACAGAAGTCAGCATTGGACCAAGGTCAGACAACGCCCCGCGCAATATGCAGCGCGTCAGGGCCTCGTATAAAAGCCAGACACTGTGTGTCAGCGTTGGACCGAGTTCAGACAGTGTCCCTCCAATAAATAGCTTGAGGCCGTTGTACTTTCGCACTCGCTTGTTCGGAATATAGCTGTCGTGTTCCCTTCTGTGAGTCTTTTTCTCCGGCACTAGGTACTGGAGCGGGTCAGCAATCAGATACAGCAGATTAGCGAATCAGCAGATATAACACAAACTCACCTCGATTTCCTGATTTCTTTGACCGTCGTGTGCACTCCTCCATTGAGCCGATAAGCTAGTTATGCGCTTGCCCCATCTTTCACGTCCTAGTCTAAGCCACTCCTAGCTCACCTGGGTTCTACTCACCCGGCTATTGCTTTGCCCTTCACATGGGTACTTGGGTGAACCTATCTGGAACTTTACTGCGCCTCTTCTGGTTTCAGAAACGTCCGGCGTCGTGGGCGGGACGCACACTATGCGATGACACTGCTTGCCATGCAACTTCGGGCTCCGAACATGGAGATTTGCTGGACGAGCTGTCTGACGCGGAAAGCGACTTACCCGATGAATCTGCTGCTTGGTCGAACAGGCTTTTCAATTTACTTGGTCCGATTCGCAATGACCACGTTTGTTCCTACACGGGCACCCAACAAACTTATATCGATCAACACTGGTATCACTGTCACACCTGCAAGCTTGAGTACTCTGAGGGTGTTTGTTCCGTTTGTGCTCAGGTATGCCACGCAGGACACGATTTGTCCTACGCCAAATCGAGCACATTTTTCTGTGATTGTGGAGCGATCAAAGAACCCGCTCGTCGTTGCAAGGCCTTAACTTGCCGAATTCAGTCTCGCAACCTGTACACCTTTTGTGGTCGTTTCCGTCCGAACACGCTGTCCGACTTCGTGGATTCCGAATCGCTTAGTTTCTACGCACCATGGTTTGCAGGTAAGTTAGTCCATTGTCTTCTCACTCTGCTTCGACAGTCTGTCTCCATTCCCCATTCTCATGTCCTTTCAATCCCTCTCTTCTCAGATGGTTATCCGGACTCGACTCAACCTCGTTCAATGCGCCATCGTCTCAGGTCGTTGTTCGGTGACTCAGAAGAAACATTGGCTGCTCACACTCAGAGTGAAGATTACTCAGACGCCGAACCATCTGGTGGGAGGAGGAAGCTTTCAGAGGATTCGCAAAAGCCAAAGCACCCGTCGAAACGTACAACCACGACAATATCTCGCACGAGTAATGGACAGGCCGAGGATACCGGTGAGTTGTGCTTACAGACTTTCCTTGTGTAGTGGTGAAAAATGTATGGCCCTCTTTTCTATGGAGAGTATGATCATGCGACTGAAAGTTATCTAAATTATCCAGATGTCTTTGTCCTGACCACCTCTGAATTCCTTTCTCATTCTTCCCTGCCATCCGCACCTGTTTTTTTTTCTTCAAGGAACCTTACCCCAACCAGCTCTGATCACCATCACCCCAGGTGCTACCGTGATCCCTGCTGATCAGACTGCAGAGGCCACTACCGCTACCCAGCCCCCATACCTCATCCGGCTACGTTCTCCGCGGCGCTCAGGTACGGCTTCCGATTCACACGGGAGCACGCTTCGACGCGCTGGTGCTCTTAGGTATCGTTTGACCACCTCTGATGTGAGCACCGACCATATTGCTGGCGGATCCACCACGGTGGATTCGACAAAACCCCCGAAACCTTTATCGAAAGGGACCAAAACTCCTCAGAAACGACCAAACACCACCGATTCCTCGTGCATCCTCATTCGTAACACGGAACCCATGAGTGTTGTGCCTTCTATCGGCCATCGACAACGTCGCCTCCGGTGTCTACGGCTTCGGGAGTTCTTGCGGACAACGTTCGAAGTGGACTACTCGTTTGAGCGTCGTCCTGGTAAAGATCAGTCTCATTACTCCTTTGGCTCAGTGGACGTTGGAAGCCACTTGGACACACTCTCTTTGGTGCCAGATGTGGCAACGCTGATCGAACATATTCGTTTGCAGGTAGATCACATGTAATGTTTACACGTTCCTATTCATATACATATATATATATATATATATAGAGAGAGAGAGAGAGAGTTAATTTATTGATCTATATCCATATATATTTCAAACCTTGGTCTTGGTGAATACTGTCTGTAACTGTGGTTCGTAAGTTTTCGTTAGAACGTGGCTGTTTGCTTTTTTCTACTGACTTCACTCCGACTGGCTAATTCCGAACGTCCACGTACAAGCCTGACAACCAGCATCACGCGTAAATTTCGAGGATTCTCCGATTCTTGAGATTGGTCAATCCTGTCAGTGTTAATTTGTCTTACCGTCTTTTATGTTTTGCGTCCGAATTTGGCCGCTATCTTTTTTACGTGGTCTTGTACTATTTGGCGCTCCCCAATTTCACGTTCCACACGTGTGCACCGCGTCTAAGTGGACCAACCTGTAAGGCTAGAACCGTTTTTGGGTTGCTCCAACGACTTCACGATCAGCGATAGCCATACAGCGGGGGGGGGGCGAGATGACCTAAGTGGTTAGAGCGCGAATTTACTAACTGGAAGGCCCGTGGTTCGAACCCAACCTCTGCCTCTCGACCTCCCCTGTCTAGGCTTGAGCAACGTGGCAGTATCTCAGCCCTCGTGCTTCCTTGGGGTGGCGTGGCAGCTAGGCATCGGAAGTGTGTTACAGTTAAACGATTATTTATAGCCAGACATTGGTTGTTGTACAAAATCGTTGTGTTCCCGCATAATCGATTCGGAAAGCTCATGATACTTGCAGACAAAATATCGGACTGTGGCAGGATGCTTCCCTCATTACTTTGTCTGGACGTGTCATTATGAATCAACTATGAACCTCAGCGAAAAAATGTGACTTCCGCTGTGGAGACTGGACCTTATCGTGGTGTGGCGGTTCGTCTACGTCTATGGCCGACTGAGCTATACCGGGGTTTGGAGGGGGTCACTTTGACGCGCAAAAACTTGTATTCTTGTTGTAATACGCCGACATCCATCCGATGCCTTGAAGTCAGATTTTCGAGCCAAAGGCTTTTCGACCATCGATAAGGTTTTCGTCAGCAGCTATCCAAACACCGGGTTTCGACAGTTGCTGACGAAAACTTTGTCGATCTGGAATATGCAGAAGACATCGTTGTCATCCTCGAAGAGGAGAAGGCGCAGGTGTTTTTGGATGAACTGATCTAAGTCATCCCCTTCTTTGGCGTGTATCCTGTACCCACAAAGTGTAAGGTCATATTCGTTGGCCAGCGGTCACTTCGGTCACGTCACTTACAATCTAGGGAGAGACACTCGGAGTTGTGGAGCGTTTTACGTATTAGTTCTGATTGTATTGTGACAGATGAAGTCAATGCACGAATCTACAAGGCCCTGGTCGCGTTTGCTAATGTGGGACACCTATGGCGTCAAAGTGGTGTGTCCCCGAATCTCAAGGGACGTGTGTACCAGGCTACAGGGCGGTCTGTTTTGTTGTATGCCTGAGACTTGGCTTGTTTGAGCATCGGAACTGAGACGTCTTCGGGTGTTCGACAACTGTTGTCCCAGAACCATAGCTCGTGTGGGTTGGTGTCGGCGAATCCGTAACGAGGCAGTTAGAAAGCGAGTTTTGGGTTGTGCAACGGGTACTTCCATTGAAGAATGTGTCCAGCACCAGAACCTGCGTTGGTTGGGACATGTGTTGCGCACGCCTAACCATCGTTTGCCGAAGAGAGTGTTGTTTTCCGTGCTTAATTCAGAGTAGCGGTAGCAGAGAGGTGGCCAACCCTTGAGCTGGCGGAGGGGTATGAAAGTTTGGGTGCTGTCGGTTCGGCTTGCCTTCCAGGATGGGGCTCGCGTGATTACCACTGCGCCTCGTTGGAGACGCTGCAAGATATGTCTGCTAAGCGATGTCAGTTTCTATCCAGATTGCCTGAATGAATATAACACAGACGTGGACATATCGCGTTCATCTCTGGGTGGAAAGACTGCCTTTCACTATGGAACACTTGTTTTGGTACTGTTCACGAACTGTTTGCACAAGACTGACACAATGTAGCATCTTGCTCCACGAGTAGACCTCTTTTTTAACCAACTGCGAAAACAGACCAGGATCAGCGTCGTCTTGGTGGTCAGAATCCATTTCGGGAATGGAATTCACTGCTGCCTCTAGAAACTTACTCCGTCTCAATCGCGCCACAGGTTACGTGTTAGCGTAGTAATCGGTGAATTGGGCGGAGTACTTTCAGGCACAAGTTAGCCAATCGTCCGCTGAAGGTGGACATTTCAACACCGACCGGAGATCCTCCACAATGTATGTATCTTCCTAAATCCTTCGACAAAGAAAATTCAGTGGATCCCACACTACAAAGCCCTGGGCCCATGTAACCCAACCCCGTGCGCTATTCCAAGATGGTGGTGGAGTGTATCTGCGCAATTAAACACGAAAAGATTGTTTTTGGAAACGCCTGGCGTAATTTGTACAGCAATTATTGTGAATCAGTCTTGCTTTCGATTGCATCTAAGTTGTTATTCGGGGCAGATCATCTGTCAAGCACCGGGAACATGTACTGGAAGCACGGGCTAATTGTATTTATATCGATCGAACACCCGCCCTTCACGTGTTACAACATTTAGGCACACCCTAGTCCTAGAGTGGCTGTGTTCTGGGATGTCGGAACATCTTTCAATTCTATGGTTCAGGGTTGGGATCTCCGAGAAGGCGCGATGCTTCCAAACCTAGGTGAAAGTGAGCGTATGCGGCCAGTTTTCATCCTCGTCCTCAACGCGATGTGACAAGGTTGCCCCTTATCCCCATTCCACCTTAATTTCTTGACTGATGATGGCCTGCACGATGCACTGAAAAGCCAACGTGTAGAACTATCCCCCCTTTGGGGGACAAGGTTAACGATCCGCAGTTCACAGATGATTACTTCTACTTACCAGAAGGTTCAAACTCTGTTAAGTCGTCTTCAGCCGCGGTGGCGTGGTACAGTCTGTGCTCCTCGCCCACAAAATTCAATATTCTACTGCAGAATTGACAGAAACCCGTGCCTTCTCTCACCCTGGATAACAGCATTGTAGAACTTAGCGGCAGCTTCGTTCGCCTGGGAAGCTGTCTAACCACTCCTGGATGCATAGGCATCGCGAACTCACACAGAATTTCCTAAAGCTAGGAAACCTGTTGCAGGCTGTAAACACCTTTGGCGGCTACGATGCCGCTTTTTACGCCACCCCACTTTATGGATGCCAAACTTCGCTTAGACGATGCGCACCGATTAATCGTACTCGAAGGTCGATATTCCCGGAGCATTCTACACCTAGGGTTGTAACAAGGTTTTACGAACGACGCTGTTTGTCAACGACTGTGGGCTGCATACAGCTCCCATAAACTGTAGCAATTTTGTCGATGTTACGTCTCCAAGCGTAAAAAAAGCGTTCAGCTGTAACACCCTTCCGGTGCCTAGCTGCCATGCTGCCCGAAGGAAGCACGAGGGCTGAGATACTGCCAGGTTGTCCAAGCCCAGACAGGGGAGGTCGAGAGGCAGAGGTGGGGTTCGAACCGCGGACCTTCCGGTCAGTGAATTCGCGCTCTAACCACTTGAGCCATCTCGCCTCCAACACCCTCCACGTCTTGTCTTGTTTACGCATCTCGAGGAGGAAAAAGAATGATTTTTTACAGAACGTGATACAGCGTGTAAACGTGAGGAGAGTTACGGTGGTCGGTCCCGACCTGATAGGGACCCAAGAAATTCTGTTTGCCGCTGGCTAGCGAAACACCAAGGGCCGGGACTCAACATCGGAACCAGTGACGAGATGGTTTAAGACGTGTAGTCGTGGCCGATTTGAATCAGTGTAACAGGAATAGAAAAACCCATGCCACGTAAGAAAGATGTATCAGGTTACCCTTTCGATCCTTCCCATCTTGCGTAGCTTGCTTCGTTCGACACAAAGCCGTTCATCGGTAAACTCGTGGTAACTTCAGCTTCATTTGCGGACTTAGAATGCATCTACCTTTTCTATCGTTGGAGAAACAAAACTGTGCCTCAGATACGTTCCAGCCTAGCGCAGTTTTGATGCTATATTGACGCGCGCATTTCTGTCCGACTCGTTGTTTAACTCTGTTTCTCCACCAACCCCGTTTCTGCCCTCCACCAGATCGATGCCGATCCAGCCGAAAAATGCCGGACGAATTTGATAATTCTTCTGTCGACTTCTCGCCTGGTGCCTCATGCCACCAAACTCTTTTTGTGTGGTCCACAGGAAGGTAAGTTCCAACCCTCAACCCCTATCACACCTTTTCAACGGTCTATCCTTTGAAGATGATGACGTATTTTGCACTATTTCCCGTTTGGTATCTCCTATTTTAACTGCCGAATTCTGGAGACTCACGCTCCACGGTTGAGTGAAGACGTTTTATCCCTACTGACTTCACCTCGTCACCCTGGTGAGACGGCGGACGAGAGTACTGTTGTGCACTGTTACTCTACTTTCTGATGAATTTGTCCCGATAACCACTGTTATCAAATCCTGGTTAGGCGTTCCGGTAAAAACAGTCATTTCATGTCATGTTTTCAGTAGTGCCTGCCTGTGGTGGATGTTAAATCAGCCTTCTTGTCCCAGTGAACGTTCTTCTATCCCGCGGCTGTGGTAAATCAATAGATCAAAGAACTGTAGGGTTCTGTGACATGCGAAATCTCGGGTTTCCGTGACGCTTATTTCGTTCTCTGAGGAGCTGTTCTGTCTCTGTTGTAAAGTGATGCCGTGGTTCCGCTCGATTTTCGTTCCAGGTTCCGCAAGCCTCGTTGACCAACTGGCTATGTCGACATCTGATTCAGCTACACCGCAAGAGGAACGGCGACGAGCCCTACGGCGCCTACTTTCTTGCCGACGCGAGGCCTCTCCAATCGTTCGGTTGTGTCATGAGATCTCGGTAAGACAGTGTGTTTTGTTTAACCTTCTTGCTTGGGAATTTTTCCCGACGTGATGTTTTTACTCTCCTTTCCTTTATCTTATTTTGCATTTTATTCGGGTTTTTGAGAGATCAGCTCCCCCTACCTACATGTCTGCACTTCGCATCTGCTGTTACTGGTACGAACATCCAGATTAGGGTAGACCACTTCCCTGAGGAGCAACCGGTCTGTGGTCACGACCAAAGTTCAGTAACCATTGAACAAAGCCCAGTTCCTGGTGTCCGGTTTTTTGATGGCGTCACGCACGCACCCTGGTACGCTTTTAGCACCACTAGCATTGCGTATCAGTGGTCTTGGACTAAAACGGAAAACAAACCAATATGATCCACCGGTTCTGACGGTTGTGACGCTTTCTTCGTTCATTTGGTTATTCATTGACAACAGAAATGACTCTTTTTTCTGCCCTCCATTGTTTAGGCTCCGATTCCCAATATGTCCGACGCCCATAAGGATATCTGGCTCCGGGCCCTTTCTGTTGGTCGTGTGTTTCTTCATCCTGTGACCGGTAGCTCGTTGGCATTCGACTTCAATATTCATGCGCTTGATCTCTTAGGGCTCTCCAGCCGCTCTCCCCTCATTCCAGCCACCCCTCGGATGACACCTCAGTCGAAATCTCTCCGGAAAACTTCCACGGATTCACCTAGGCTGCTAGTTTCAGCATCATCGGAACTACCCGTTGAACCGCAATTTACTACGCAAGAACCCTCTAGTGCACCACCACCAGCACCTTCATCGTTCGCACCCCCGACCGAACCTTCTGTGCTATCTCCTCGGGCTGGGACCCAGTCCTCCGAAGTTACGCCATCTTCAAATCCGTCCATCCTCCTCCAAACCTTGGTTAATTTACTGGCAAATTCGGACGACAATTCCGGTTCACCTAATCCTAACATGTTGTCTTTCCTCACTCTCGGAAACGGAACCAGTCAAGAGGCTATTCGACTTTTGTTTCCGTCCAATTCGACTCAGTCTGTGATGGATTTGTTGGCTCACCGCAATCTGAGTGCACCGACTCCTGGAACCCCTCAACCTCCGTCGGCCCCGACAAAAAGTAGCGGGGCAATCATGTCGGTCCTTCGCGTCTTCCATCCGACGAAAAATGTCTATTCGCACTTCCTGCTCGTGACGGGTCCCGAAATAACACCGAATGCACCTCGCCCAGAAGCCGCCAGCGCAACAACGGCGCTGTCAGATGTGGCTCAAGGTGGACGTATGCTTAACATCTACAAGTTGGATCATATCCTGTGCCAATTAGCTCGTTACCAAGATAACGGGATGCATGAACTAGCAAAATTACGTTTGGTCACTGCCCTACTTCGTACTCGGCACGGTCGGCTAGACCGTTCGTCTCTTTCGTTAGCACCTTGCGAAGGAAGCCTGTATCAGCCTGAAAACCTGAAAGGTATGTTGTTTACTTTTGACAAGACGCTGGCCGTTTCAGGACAATGTTTCAGCCGAGTTTAGCCATTTCTATACTATCTCGTGATACCGTGTTTTACCCAGATTTTGGTCACCCACCTCATGAAGTTTGGGCTTGTTCTGTGTCGGTCCCGATGGTTCAGGTCGCGTTATCCGAGAACTAGATGTGACGATTTTAAACAAGCGGATTTTAGAGGTTGAAAGTTTACTGACCTCTCTTCTACTGGTCTTTCGTATGTTTTTCAAAAAAGTCTGTCCGTCAATAACCCACCAAAGGTACTTTAGAAAAGGCATACGTTGTCTTCTTGTGTTGACCTTTCTTGTTTGTATGGTCCAGTGCACACTGCTTTTCCTCAAGCACCACATTGTTAACCTCTGAATCCCCGTCGCCAAACTTAATGTATCTGAACTAATAATACGGTTACCTGGATCAGGAGCTCTAGGTAGGGCAATGCTATCTGATTCCTCAGTTTGCTTAGGGCAATGTGTGGTAGAGAACTGAGCAAGTGAACACAAGTTTGAACACAAACTATTAGCATCTCCAGTGGAGAGTTTCGTGAGATGCGAGTCGCTGATGATTCCCAATAAGGATGGAACAGTTTTACAGTACTTCGCTGGTTTCAAAATTGATTACCTTCATTTAGAGGACGAGATGGCCCAAATGGTTAGAGCGCGGATTTACTGACCGAAAGGTCCGTGGTTCAAAGGCGACCTCTGCATCTTGACTTCTCCTGTCTAGTCTTGGGCAACCTGGCAGTATCCCAGCCCTCGTGCTTCCTTCAGGTGAAAGGGTGCCACAGCTGAACGATTTATAGAATGAAATCTGTTTATCCTGGACACTCCTCATCTTGTAGATGAGTGCAATGTCTATTACTCCACAGTCCACATCATTATACAAAGGGTGCTACAGCTGGACTATTGTCATTACACCCAACTGTGGCGCGCACAAACAGGTGTTCACATGCAAAATGCAGTCGCGCCAATTGCTTTTGTTTTCTACCATGTATCGCAGCCTCCACTCCAATAAACCCCAAGTGATATGAAACATATTTCTGGTGTTTTCGCAACAGCACACACTATGGGTTAGATTTTGTAGACATACCGAAAAACACCTTGGTAGTTAAATTCCTACGGCTGTTGTGAAGAGGTTTAGGAGAGCGCTTGCACTAGGGGGTAAATGTTTGCTGTTGAGTAGGATGTAACTGCTACTTTGAACATCAACAAGTTGGTACTGTAGAGCGACCATTGGCCATGGCCATCGTCAAAAAAAAACGTTTAACTGTAGCACCCTTTCGGTGCCACACCACGAGAAGGAAACAGGAGGGCTGGGATACTGCTCGGTTGCCTAAGCATAGGCAGGGGAAGTCGAGAGACAGAGGTTGGGTTATAGCCACGAACCTTCTGGTCAATAAATTCGCGCTCTAACCACTGAGCCATCTCGGCCGTCATGAACCTCCATTTTATGGATTATATTCGGCCGTGTTCGTATCGAAAATTGCGAACCTTATCGTCTTTCAAGCAGCGCTTATGGAGGCGAAATTTCACTTGTTGAAGGGTAACTCACTTGATTCGATGTTTCTCTAATCAAAACCCAATGCAGGTCGATTAATACTAGCGTGCTGTCGTACAAATCTGCTGAACTAAGGAATTTATGGCACGTTTCTGAGCACCTGCAGGGGTTTCTGATTTCCCCTACTTCTTGTATTTAGTGCAGTAGATGTTGATTGTTAACGTAAATCCAATTTCAATCAATGTTTCGTCCTTTGAGTGGAACTAATCGATATTGAAAGGCCCAGAAGCACTGTACAGCTATTTTCACTTTCTTAAGGATCATCATCATGTCACCAATATCCAAGGGGATTCGAACCCACGACCTCCCAGCTGTTAACTTTACTGTAGATGCATTTATCGATAGTGTGAAATGTTACTTAAAATCCTATCAGTCCTATACGTAATGTACTACTCATAAGGTTGCTGAAAATTCTTCGACAGCCCACGACCGGTTTCGCCCTTCCAGTTCGGGCTTATCAGGAAGGCGCAGTCCCCGAGTTTCCGTCAACCTTATGTTCTACTTGAACCCAAATTGGACTGATTTCGATAAATACACTCATTTGCCAATCAATTTGGTTTTTGCGAGAGACTCACCTGGAATCCAGCTGAATCTCCCGTTTATGATGTTTTCAGACAGCAATTTACTGGCTGTTCACTTAGTCTGAGGACATCTTGCAATGACGTGTTTTCCAACCTAATCTGAAAAATAGATCACACAGCTTTTGGGTGTCCGGTGGTAGTAGGCATTTTGGCGCTCATCCACGCACGTGGGGTTCTCAAGGACACAAAGCAATGAGGCTCCCTCTGAAACTGTTCTATCCTGATGGCAATTTTCGTTTTATTTTCCTCTCTGTATCGCCTCGACATTACCACCTCCATGAAGACCTGCGTCGTATCCGACCGGGCAGCACCGATGGAACCGCGGCCGTTGGACAATCCGCTTGGGAGTTACTTTCCGCGATCAGCTCGGGTTCGAGCGAACTGACCGCACCCTTCCAGCCATTCTCCATACCGTTTTCCGAGCTCCAACGCGCATCGGTCGCTTCCGTCAATTTTGACGTGCTTTCTGTTGCAGTGAACCCTATTAGTCAGGCGCAGTTTGCTGTATGCGGGCCATGGGTAGGTTCTTTTTTTTCTAACGGAAACATTCCCTTGTTTTCCTTTACAAGGTCGTGACTCATACAGTCTGTTCACTTCGTTCACGCGGCAAATGATTTAGCTTCTAGCATCTAGCTCGGTCTCATCAAAACGTCACTCGTTCCTGTATAGTCTCTCCCAACCGGCATTCACTGTCAGTCGAGCAAAAAAAAAATTGACGCTAAACCTCTTCTGGTTGATTGATTGATTGCATGATAGCCTAACGGTTTTCGAGGGTAAACAATGACACGAAAAAAAAACAGTAGCCTCATCCCCATCAGCTGACTGGATGACGAATAAGACGAGAGGAGTACATTCACGCAATCTCATCCTTTCCTTTCCACAGGAATGTTTTATTTTGGGCATCTCGTCAACCGGACAGATCACCGGACGCATATCAGTCAGCCCCAAACGTGAGGACAGAGGCGAACAGCTGATCAAAGCTGTCTGGCTCCCAGATTCGCTCAGCCTCTTGGCTTTATTGACCTCTGGCTCCGTTCAGGTGAGGATATCGTGTCATAATTCTTTTTTTTGTTGGTCCTAATGCTTCCACCTATCCATCCTGCTCTCACTGGTTTGGGCAGATTTAGTTTTTGAACCCGTACTGCGCTGCTGTCTAGCTATTTTCCAGTTCCAACTGATCATAAGGTCGTAGAAATGGCTAAGTGGTTAGAGCGCGAATATGCTGACCGGAAGGTTCGTGGTTCGAACCCGACCTCTGCCTCTAGGCCTGGGTAGCCCGGCAGTATTCCAACCCTGGTGCTTCCTTCTGGTGGCATGGCAGTTAGGCCCCGAAAGGGTGCTACAGCTGAACGACTTTCCCTTTCTGCCATTTCCAACACTCAGTATAGTGGATCATGTGATTTATGTGGAGCTCTCACTCTAGAGCTGCTTGTAGCCATGACTAACACGTCTCCACTCTTCTACCGTTTTTTCCAGATTTTCGACATCTTCCACAACCCCAAAGAACCGAAGTATCACTTTAAGCCAGTGGAAGGATCTTTCTGTGACGCCACCTTCATCCGTCTGCCGTACAAAGGGCCGGCTTGCACGAGTGCTCCGTCAACCACACCAACCGGTAGTGAACCGATTCCGCAAGAATGGGGTGTTCATCTTGTCGTCATGGCCAAGAAAATGGGATCTCTTTTATACCAGGTAACGGGCTCCCGCTCATCATCTGTTACAAGTTATTTGCGTCCGCACGATTTAGTTTGGAAGTTGTTAGTTGGTAGCTAACAGAATGGAAGCCATCATCCGTAAATTCTGTTGCGTCATCAATGGTGTACGGGACTGCTGTTCATCACTACCCCATGTTACTCAAATTCGTAAGCAGCTATAAACTAAGTCAAAACCCCAGTTGTTTTTTACTCACTGAACGTTTACCCGAGCTCTACCTATCTAGTAAACCTCGTCCTGTGAAAGAGCGCATCTTTTGGGTTGTCTGTCACTCTCAGTGTGCACCTCGCCGGCATCCTAATTAATAGTAATAATTTTTTTACGACTCCACCAGACCCGAATAAACAGCCAATCGATTGTACTTTTTGGGTGCTCGGGCTTATTACTCCATTCGGTCTTTCTTTATGGGTTGCTGCTTGGGCACACATTGCATCTGTGTGAAGCGTTCCGGACTACTTCTCAACGGGCTGGCGATCAATCTCAGGAGAGCTACTGGTGTCACGAAATCGTATATCAGGAGCGGCCATTTTAACTTTCCTATCCACTGGTGAACCAAAGTCACTTGCACTGAACACCGCCATGAACAGACTGGACCTTACCGTGGTGTGGCGGTTTGTGTACCTCGGCGACCCATTGAGCTATACTGGGGGGTGCCCGCGTGACACTCACAGAGTCTCTCATACCAGGTTGGTCAATGGCTAGAGGTCTGACGAACACAGTCTCCTGGTCCTCCAGGTTGGGGGTTGGAACATGTGTGGCGACGTGTTCCGTAAAAATGGTAATATACTTGCATTTCCAGCTCAACCCACTGCCTTGCGGTTAGGCTTTTGAGCCAAAGGCTTTGGTTGAGGACCCTAATCGTCCTCCTGTCTAGGTGTGGGCGCCCTGGCAGTATCCCAGCCCTCGTGCTTCCTTCGGGTGGCAGGGCAGTTACGCACCGAAAGGGTGATACAGCTGACCAGAGGACCAGATGCCATATTGCCTACCTTGATACGTTCGCATTCTAGGTTGACAGTTGTTGTTAATCATCGTTCATGAACATTTGAAGACTTTGGTATCGGATGTTAAACAAGAACGTGTTGTCCCGAAAGATTTGCGTGAGGGTCTGGATAGTGCGGCCAAGGCTGAGACCACTGGGTTTTATAGGAAATATGTAATTTAGAAAAGCTGGCGGCGTCTGGCGATCCAGACTGTCCATTCCAACTGTATATATTTTGTGAGATCATCCTATGCGAACTCCTGTGCATAGGCACGAGTACACGGCAAGCTCTTACCTGAGTATCAGGTAGGCGCAGTCCCCGAGTTTCCGTCAACCTTATGTTCTACTTGAACCCAAATTGGACTGATTTCGATAAATACACTCATTTGCCAATCAATTTGGTTTTTGCGAGAGACTCACCTGGAACCCAGGTGCTGAATCTCCCTTTTGTGATGTGACTGCGCCTACCTGATGAGCTCCAAGAAGGGCGAACCCGGTCGTGGGCTGTCGAAGAGATTTCTCCTCCTTTATCACACAGAACTTGTTTGCTGCAGGCGAAAATGTTTCATTGGTTAGTTGTGATAATTAAAAGGCCAATTAGGTACAATACCGTCTTAGTCGTTCTCACCTGAATCACATCCTTCCTTGTCCCCTCTCTGCCCCCCCTTTTCGATAATCAGCAACTCGGTCCAGACTGCATGTCATCAACGGACCCGTTCTATCTTGCCGAATGGTTAGACTGGAGTCCTGAAGTGTTAACACTACGTGCTGTGGATAGCGATGACGACGAGGACCCTGCTCCACCGGGTTTACAACGCAACCCCAATACCGGTGTCCTTGGTGGCGGCGGAGTCTCACTACATTATGTGGCTTCTCTTGGATTGCTGCTGCACGCCTACCAGTCTGGACACTCGGTGGCCAGTGCGATCCACTTGCCAGGAGTCAGTGATGACAATCCACTGTCTACCGTATCTACGACGCAATTGAAGATCACCTACTCCTTTCTGTTAGCTACTGGTCCGCGCGACAACCAGCCCACGCATTCTCATTCCAGGTAGGCTTCTGCAAATTAGCTCACTTCGGTCACGCGCCTGTTTACTTTTGATGTTCATCGAGAAATCCACTTCATCTCTCTTATTTCCAGCTCCTCTCCATTCGGACTTCTTTCCGCGGAGAGCTCTGTCACTTCACTGCTGTTTGCTGCGCGTGGTGCAATCAATCCATCTGACTTGTCAAACCAGCCTTTCTCCATTGAAACTAACAGTCGGATAACCGGGCCCCCCATTTTACCGGCCATCGGCCCCATAACACGGTGGAGTGAAGTTATGGGCGGACACCCGGGATTGATAAGCGCGGTCTCGTTATCCAATATAGGCAACGCGAACGCAAAAGGCTCCGTAGCTAGTGTGACAAACACACTGCCTCACAAACCAGTGCTTTTGGCCGTAGAGCCCGATCAGATTTGGGTTCAACCGCTTCAGCTTCTGACTTCAAAAACAATGGTTGCAACGCTAGGCTCCTCGCGATCGGGACGTTCCAAGAGACAGTCCGATTCAACTACACCCACTACAACCACTGCGGATTCCGCACAGCGTGTTGGTGAGGAACTTGTTTCGTCCGTAGGTATGTTTGCTTGTGCCAAACAACCGACCGCTCGCTTTTCAAGTTGTCTTACAATTTTCTTGTTGTGTAACTTCGCAGCAGACAGATGTCCAGTTTTGCCGTTTACCTGTCACTCTTTCAGTTGTCCGTGCCCGACTCCTCTGTATTTTAACCTTGTGAAGATACGAAGACCTCGTCATGCGATTCATGGTTGTATATCAATTGTGTGTAAACAGTGTCCGATTTTTTCCCCATTCCATTCTCAGTTCCTGTCCAAACGTCCCTCCTGGATTCGTGCTCTGTATACTGGCCTGGAAAACAAAATCTGGCTGGTCGAACAATAACGTTTCTCCTAACCACGGACGGTCGTCTGCTTGCTCACTCCACGCGACCCAGGTGAGTCCCTCTGCCAGCTGAATTTTTCAGTCCGTGACCAGTCGACTAGACAAATGTGTCGTCAGTGTTTCGAAGATTGACGACATCCTTATGAATACAAGTCTTATGTCATTACTTCTCAAACGTGAACACGTCCGCCCGTTCAGACGTAATTTAGATGGGGCCCACGTGCGCTGGTGGAATTGTGGTAACAGCCTCGCATCGCATTTCAAATGTCCGAAGTTCGAACCCCGTCACGACCGAGGATATGCACTACTGATGAGTTGTAATAAAACCAAAACTTGAGTCAAGTGCTTCCCGCTTTGATGTAAATTCACCAGAACAATTGTGTCAGGACAGGCGGATTGTTTAAACGAGAGCGATGTGAACCTGCCTTCAACCAAACTAACTTAGTAACACGAAGCCGCTGGTTTGCGGTGGTGTTGGGTTCTGACGCGCTTAGGCCCTAATGGTGTGGGCAGTCTCGATACCCAGTCGCGGCCCTCTTTGCACCGAACTGCTTGACGTCGGTCGCTGACTACCGAAACGAAGAAATTCACAAAGTCGCTTACAAACGTAACAGGTTTCCGACACTGAGTCACGATAAGATATGGTAAGAAATAGAGGGGACACAGATGCCACTGGAAAAGTGAACTGAGGGTGTGGAATGGAACAACGAAACTGACAACCGCATGGTAACGTCCAGGTCCACTAGGTTGGCAGTTTCCCGCTCAGTATCCGGTAGTAACCTATAAAACAGGGGAAAACTGGATGGACACCTCTGGATAGGTAGTTGAGTTAAACTCCTGTTTTTCGGCTTCACCAGTTGCTGATTCAACAGACATTGTCGGCTGATGTTGTTAGGTTTCTATTTTTTGGAACCCTGATTTGCTTTCTGAAACTGACGTATATCTATCTACTCGGGTGAAGTTCCATCACATTCAGTGTTGGCTGACTTTTTACGTCTTTGCGTGTGGGTACTCCCGTTCAGTGTGCCGTCCGTGAAAACAAACCTACATCTAGTTTCGTACTTCCTCAGGCGCATTAGCTCAGAGGGTCTGTGAGCTCATACGCGAAACTGGCAAACGTTACGCGTGAGGAACGAGGTAGTAAGCTGTGACGGATCTTCCGTAGTCCATGCGAGCTCTGTTTTTCGCGTACAGTATGAGATGACCGATTGATATACTTTCCTCAAACTTCTTGCACAGTCCTATTGCTCGAAGAAGTGGAGATCAGTCCATCATTGGGTTGGTTCGTGCGTCCCACAAGTCAGCGGAAGGTGCCGTTCCTAGCGACTGGCAATCCCTTGGTCTTCTGTATAGACCCTTATGTTGTAATCCCGTTCACTTCCAATCCAACCCACCAAATTTATTCTTCTATTCCATTACTTTGTAGGTCGGTGGTTTACAGCACGGAATCTGCCGTCTATCCCGAAACACCCTCACCACTAACCACATACCCTGGACAGTTTTGGTGGCAACGTAGCATGTGTTCACCAGACCTCTTGTCCGGCCTCCACACCCGCCTAGAATGCCTGTGTTCAATAGATCGTACGGCTTTGTCCACGGGTGGTATACTGAACTTTGGTCTCGAACAAGGTGGAATTTGGGATCTGGCTACCGCGGACCTCCCAAAGGCTTTGTTGACTTTTCCAGCTCCCAAGAAACCGAATAAAGCTCTTCGCAGACGTCTTGTTGAAGCTCCCTCGGTTGGACCATTACCAGCGGATTTCTTCGAGCATGTGACCTCAACCGAAGAGGTTCGTTTTGGTTACAGTAGGCCTCCATCCGTTTGTTATCCTCTTGGGGGGCGAGATGGTTCAAGTGGTCGGAGCGCGAATTTACTGACCGAAAGGTCCGTGGTTTGAACCCGGCCTCTGCCTCTCGACTTCCCCTTTCTAGGCTTGGGCAACACTAGCAGTATCCCAGCCCTCGTGCTTCCCTCAGGTAGCATGGCATCTAGGCACCGAAAGGGTGTTACAGCTGAACAGTTTAGTTTAGTTTTTAGTATCCTCTTGCTCATAATCACATCACCATTACCAGTCAATAGCCAGATAAACGCTTGTGGTCATCGTTATCGATGCGTCTTTCCAGATCGGCTGTTCGTGCTTGCCTGGGAGATTTGTTTCGCATACATTTTTAAACGCGCCGATAAACTGGTAGTCTACCCCCCCAGTTCTGACTGTGAAAGATCACGGAGAATTTCAACTTCGGACACACACACTGATTTGACTAATACTCATGCACATTCCCGCCTGAAATATTTATAGCTTTCATTGATGATGGTTGACCAGCAGGTCGTCGCTGTGTTCGCCGAGCTCAGCAACGTTTCGTCACCAATGCAGTTGACCTCATCATTATCAGTGCGCGCCCTGGCTAGTTTCACTGGCCTACTGAGTCGATCCTCTTTAACACCTGCTGTAATCCACAATCTGGAACGCTGTCCATCCAGGCGTATCAGCTCACAAGTTGGCCTTTGTGATTGCTCGGGGCGAGATGGCTCAAGTGGTTAGAGTGCGAATCTACTGACCGGAAGGTCCGTGGTTCGAACCCGAACTCTGCCTCTCGACTTCCCCTTTCTAGGCTTGAGCAACCTGGCAGTATCCCAGCCCTCGTGCTTCCCTCAGGCGGCATGGCAGCTAGGCGCCGGAAGGGTGTTACAGCTGAACGATTGTTCGTTCACCAAGATCTGCTTAGCCATCAGATTTTCATAGTTCGTTTTCTCATTATGGAAGCCTAGTTAGTCACATCTTTTGAGCGTCTGAACTCTTAAGGTTTGTTGGCGGATCCATGAATACAGTTTCCTCGTTCGATGCATCCTACTGATTTACCCTACCTGTCCCCACATTGATAAATTGCATTTATCCGGTGCAACGAGAATGTTCACACTGTTCGCCACAAATACTCACAGGCCATTTCACACTGGTGTGCACATGCAACTGAGTGGCATCGTCGTACGGCAGTTTAGTATGAAGTCTGATCAGATACCTCGTTCGATCCCTAGCTGCCATCGTTCAGCTGTAACACCCTTTCGGTGCCTAGCTGCCATGCCACCCGAACGAAGCATGAGGGCTGAGCTACTGCCAGGTTGCCCAATGCTAGACAGGAGCCATCGAGATGCCCGGGGTTGGATTCGGTTCACGGGCCTTTCAGCGAGTAATTGCGCACCCCAACCACTGAGTCATCTTGAGCTCGAATCTTGTCTAAACGCACGACGTGTACTTCCGAATTCTCGTGTTTCTCTCATAGTTTCAATTTACTCTTTCTACCCTGGTTATTGGGGCCACGCTCGTCTTTTCGCCTAGCTTTGTCTTTCATCGGCGTAGAAGTCAAATCGACCACGCAGAGCCATCTAGTGAGGCGACCATCATCAACGTCATCGACATCAGACGAGAAAAACTGGTGCCTCATTGCCATTAACTCGTGCAGTTCATTTGAATAAAGTCTTATGGTGTAAACGAGGCTAATCGGACACAAGCACCCTAGGTGGCCCGCATCTGGGACACAGCTGATGGGACATGGAACAGTAGAATGTCCTTAGATGGACTATTGAATATTCACTTGAGATTTCTTTCTCTCGATAAGATCGAGAAGCATGCTTTACTGACAGGACGAAATCTCAATTGAAAGTGACCAAATAGCCCCATACTACCACCGTACTGAATAGTTTCTGATTTTGGCAGAGTGTATACGACCTTGATAGACCGGGGGCGAGATGGCTGCTCAGTGGTTAGAGCGCGAATTTACTGACCGGGAGGTCCGCGGTTCGAACCCGACCTCTGCCTTTCTGGGCTTGGGCAACCTGGCAGTATCCCAGCCCTCGTGCTTCCTTCTGGTGGCATGGCAGTTAGGCACCGAAAGGGCGTTAGAGCCGAACGATTTTTCTATAGATCGTTAAACGTAACGTGGCAGGCACCGAAAGGGCGTTAGAGCCGAACGACTTTTCTATAGATCGTTAAACGTAACGTGGTCGACGGCATCCATGTAGTATCTTGACGTTGAGCTCGAGAAAGCGAGCTTACTGATGAGAAGGTTCCCTGTTCGAACCCAATCTCGACATATCGACCATTCCTGTCAAGGCTTTGGTAACCTTATAGTGTTTCATCCCTCGTGGTTCCTTTAGGTTGCACGACAGCTACGCACTGAAATAGCGCAGCACCGACAGGTTGTTCACCTATTGGCGATTGCGCATCGAAAACGGTCAGTAAGCTCAATCGGAATGGTCGATTGAGTCATATAGTGGACCCTCTTTGGTATATCCTAGGGACCCTAATTAAAAAATGCCAGAACTACACTGCAGGCCTCTAATGACGAGTTCATGCATGACACACAACCCGGTGTTGGTTCAGGTCCCTTTCTCCTTGTCCGTACCGGTGATTGAGTGACATTTTTATTCGTTTTAGGTGAGCGACGTGATTTGAAGTGGTCTATTGTAATACATAACTGTTTTTGGCTTACCCCGTAGACGGTAAAAGAGAACTGGGATGTCGGGTGAGAAAATTTGAAGTAACCTAGCCAATAAATGTGTTGTTTTGAGTGGGAAACTGTATTATCCCATTCACGGTTTTAGTTATTCGTGGAAGGAGTTTCATTGTTTCACGTCTTCTTTCAAGACGGGCATTTTTCATGTCACTTATCATTCAATCCGCTAACTTCAGGTGGATTTTGCGGGAGCCGAGTTGCTTCAAACGTACAATCGGGATCAGCTTCGGCGACGTCTACTCACACCTGGAAGTCCTGTAACAGGAGCTTGGACATCTGTGAATTCGACCGGCTCCAACGCAAGCGCTGGTTCTTCGTCACATAAAGTTGCCTACATCATTGAGATCCACAATCGAACTCCTTCAGAGACCGCCATTGTGGGCGTACGTATAGGGTTACCAGCAGCAACTGAGGAGTACGCGACTCGGTGGCCGAAGTTCATCAAGGTACGTCTGGATAGTTGATCATCCAGCTTGAGTCGACCAGTGTTCCGATCACATGTCTGTTCTAACTTGATTTCTCCTGCACTCTGTCTGCCTACCTATAGGTCTTCAACCGCATCGTACCGATAACACCTCCGTCATCTGGAGCGATGGCCCGCATGGTTGATGTGGCACTTTATCGGTCCGAAATGTTGCAGTCCTGCAAGATGTTGCAGGTTCTCGGTAAGTTCTACTTCGTTTTCGACCACTATACTTATTTTGTCTATTATGTTTCACGTTCCCCGGTGTGTTCTCCCCTGTTGGTTGCGATGCAACCAGTCAGTTTCGTAGACCAATCAAAATTCGTCCGTTTGTATCCGGACACCACGATCCTCAGGGCTGAAAAAACAGTGTCTAGCTGGGAACCCTCTCTCCAGCTGGTTAGTGCGGTCCGTTTTTATGGATATATGTTATTATCCTGTAGAGCACAGCGTTATATGTATAAGCCCAAAATTAGTAAGGCGTTCAGAGCATTCGCTTGTGCTTCTGTTTATCTTTGTGGTTACTTTCTCCTCCAGGGGGCGAGATGGCCCAAGTGGTTAGCACGAATTTACTGACCGTGGTTCGAACCCGACCTCCGCCTCTCGACTTCCCCTTTCTAGGCTTGGGCAACCTGGCAGTATCTCAGCCCTCATGCTTCCTTCGGGTGGCATGGCAGTTGGGCACCGGAAGGGTGCTACAGCTGAACGATTTTTTTTCTCTTCCTAATCTCCGGGTGTAAACAAAAATAAATCGTTCAGCTGTAGCACCCTTCCGGTGCCCAACTGCCATGCCACCCGAAGGAAGCATGAGGGCTGAGATACTGCCAGGTTGCCCAAGCCTAGACAGGGGCGGTCGAGAGGCAGATGTTGGATTCGAACCACGGACCTTCCGGTCAGTAAATTCGCGCTCTAACCACTTGGGCCATCTCCGGGTGTGAATGATCATAAACTGACGAGTTAAGGAACTTTGTATGTTAGGAAAACGGCTGTATGAAAAAAAAACAGAATAGGCAACCCCCTTTGACAACTTTAGTTTTCTCCCCAAGTAACCGGGATTCAGTTGAGCAATCGTGTTCTCATTCTACAGTGACTGTTACTGTTAGTACACACGCGGGAGAGGAGTGCTAGCCTGGAGTTTCACTCCTGCACGGAATTACCAGCTGTTTTGCGTCGTTCGATGAATCTGGCAAACTAGTCACATCGCTCAGTGTGCGAACATGTTCGCCTATATCCACTCTGTGTTTGTGTAGCTGTGATAAAACACTTGCCTCGCACGACCGATTTCCGGATTCCCTGTTCCGCTACAACCAAGCGTACGCGGTGCCGGTGGGCTCCATGGTAAGGGCAAAAGTCGGGCCTGTTGTCTTCTGTTTTCGCTGTGGACTGACCAGAATAATGACACCAGCTCAAGCGTAAGATTGCCTGAACTGGTGAGCTAATGTGGTGTGGATAACAAATGAGTCCCCACAACTACCCACAAGGTACTCACACATCATGCCGACCGGTCAGCTGAGTTTGCACAAGCACTGAAATCCACCTTAACACAGCGCTGTCGTTCTGAGTTTCCGATTTGCAAAACTATATCGATCTGTCGTTAGATTAATCAACAGACACTGCTCACACTTTGGAGCTGATCAATTGCTCAACGCTTCTCAATACTAGCGAGCATGAACCTCATGCTGGAGGATGTTCGAAACCGGGTATTGTGTCCAACCTCGCGTTCCGACGCTTGATTTCATCACCATGGTCAGGAATACATCAGGAGTAGGTAGTCATGCTCAAACACCACAACGCTGTGACTGAAGGAGAACCGGTTATGAATGAAAAGAAAGAGGATAGTTGAATTACTCGCAAAAAAGCTGTACGTCCTCAGAAATCGCAGTAAAGCCAATATACCTTCCAATTCCAGAATCATATAGGAATTCGTTGCTATCGGCACAATCTCCCTCCTCATTGTTTACGAACCGTAATTAACAAAGCAGCGAATCACGATGACTGTAGCCTAGCTAAAAAGAAACACCATTCTCACCAATAAGACAGGTTACGCACGACTTCCTCTAGGGTTTCAGATCCTATGCAAGAATCCCAGTCGAAAGGCTTGTTTCACTCTGAAAGTAGCTGCCTTCATTCGATGTCCTGTTGCCCACAAATCTCTCTTTAACCTGAGTTTTGAGTGGACGGTGGTTGGGTATGTGATCACGTCCGTCTTTATCTGCTTGTTTAACCGTTCCGACTTGTCAAACGATATTCCGCCAAATCTCACGGAAGTTTGCTCGCTCTTTAAGAATGTGCGAATTGCGATATAGTTATGAATTGTACCATTGCCAAGGTACGTGAACCAGTAAAAAAACCCAAGCCTTTCTCTCAACTTCCAAAGGGACACAAAGAGATGGATGCTTTTCAGACTAATACTCTGCATTCCAATGGTTCAAAACACGCGGCAAACTCCTTGCTATCCAAATTGATTTGCAAATGAGTGTATTTCTCGAAAACAGTCCAATTTGGGTTCAAGTAGAACATAAGGTTGACGGAAACTCGGGGACTGCGCCTACCTGATGAGCCCCAAGAAGGGCAAAACCGGTCGTGGGCTGTCGAAGAATTTTCAGCAACCTTATGAGTAGTGCATTACGTATATACATGTATCGCGACATCTCGAATATCGTAGCAACTGGAACATGAGGCGGCCTGGTGCAGAACATTCAGTTGCTTGAAAACATCACAAACGGGAGATTCAGCTGGGTTCCAGGTGAGTCTCTCGCAAAAACCAAATCGATTTGCAAATGAGTGTATTCCTTGCTATCCTGTTCGGAATAATTTACGCAGACGTGTGACAAAAACGTTCCGTCCACATTCTGTAAATTTTTGAAGTATATAACTTGACCATAAAGGTTGTCTCGTCGAATGTATTCACTCTCTGAATCGTGTTTATTTTGTCTGTGTTCCCTATTCTCTTCAACCCTTCCAGTTGGATGCAGCGCGGATCCCGAGGGTCTGACTAGCGTAGATTTAGTCTCTGTCTACACGGCACCCAAATCCGATCTAGACACTACGCGCATTCCGTACGAAGGTCTGTTACGTCGACCCAGTTCCATCAGACTCCCCAGTTATGGCACCGCACATGTCGGTCCACTTGATCTATTCGTTCACCGTACTCCCCGTTTAGTCGGCCAGGCAAACATCCATGTGGATGCCTCTAGTGCTGCAAGAGCCCCACTGGCAGACATGAAATCCATCTGTTCAACGTCAAGTAAGTTCACCATCCGGTTGTGTCTGACATACAAGGTTGTTCTCCCGAAACAACTGAAGACCTCCTGTTCTCCCAGTTCACCTTACCTCGCAATATCAAACAGACTTTGGGTTTCTGCGAGGCCGCTTGCTGGGTAGTTGAACGTCTGGGATGTGATTCTCACTGTATTTGTGTTACCACTGTTCCGAAACTCTAACCAGCAGAGATTCAGTCATTTACAGATGATCGGAATGAGATTTTTGTCGCTAACCTATCACTTTTTCCGTTCATTCGTTCTCCCTGGTCAGCGCCATCTGAACACGTCTTGGCCTACCGTTTGGATCGTCTGTTTGCCACCGGCTTCGTTACCATTGCCACTTCCAACGACCGCAGCTGTAATCGTACAACCTCTTCTGTGTGTGTCCACCCCCCACCCCCATTACCCCCATCGCCAGCACTGCTCAGTAGTTTGATCCGTTTGGGTGACCCACCTATGGTAGTTATCCCAAAAGCCAAACCAGTACAAGGTCATCAAGGCATCTCCTGTTTTGTGGATAGACCACTTTGTGGACATCCCTTGCAAGAAGTAATTTTCCTCACAGCGTCGCTGTGTGATCTGTTGACTGCCTCGTTGCACTGGGGAACCGGCGCGGAAAACCTTGAAACGGTAAGTATTTTCATCGATTTTTCGTTCCATCCTCTTCGGTAATTTTTTTTCGGCGCTGTGATTTTTTTTAATACTTCAGTAGTATTGCGCGTTGTCTTTCCTGCGAAGAGAAGAAGTCGCTCAGATATAGCACCCTTTCGGTGCCTAACTGCCATGTCACCAGAAGGAAGCACGAGGGCTGGGATACTGCCAGGTTGCCCAAGTCTAGACAGGGGAAATCCAGAGGCAATGGCCGGGTTCGAACTTCGGATCTTCCGGTCAGTAGATTCGCGCTCTAACCACTTGAGCCATCTCGTCCTTGAGAAGGCTGCATCGGGGTGAATACTATCCAGTCTTTTCATTATTATATCTGCCCTAAATTGATTAGTTAGCGGCTGGATGCCAATCAGTACGTGAAGCAAACCATGTATCCAGTGGTCGATCAATAAATCCGATCCGAAACCAGTTTTTTTTAATGCATGAATTGTCGCTTCATCTGTCCATTCATGGACTTTTTCAGGTCGGATATTCAACCGCGCGCAGAGGACAAATAGCGCTTAGAAAAGCAGAACGGTTGAGCGCGATGTCATCGCGTTGTTTCATCCATGATGATAGCCATTATTAGCGCTGACCTCAGGGATTTCTACTGGTAGCAGTTGATTACTTAACCGTTCGGAAGCGACCCGCTCATCAGTAGTCTGATTTACTCGCTCTCGGACAGGCTATAGCGGCACTCACCATTCAGTCGCTTGATCCACATGACGTGGTCACTTGTTGACTGGCCTTTGATGTCGCAGTTCAATCAGCCCTTTTTTTCGCAGCCACATTGGATTAGTTTCACAAATGTGCATCAGCTTCTCCGAGAAGATGCGGTAAATCACATGATTTCTTAGCCACTTCGATTGCCCCGATTTCACCACAACCGGGGTTTTATGCACAAACAATTCCCTCACTTTTTGACAAGTATCACTCCATCATTTTTTTTCGTTTTGCTCGTATTTGTTGCCCGTTTTCCTTGCCTCACGCCATTCATTGTTACGTTGAATTAGAATCGCTCGCTGTTCGCTTAGTCTCTTCCTGTATCTGTCTTTCTTCGGGTCGGTTTATGTCTCGACCTCGTGTTGATACATTCCTCCGGATTCTGCATTCAGTGCAGTTCCCATACTCTGTTTGTCTGCACGTTGGTTCGATTCGATACTTTCGAGAATCATCCATGGCTGATCGCTGCTCTACCTTTGTGCTACAATCTGTACGGCACTTCGGTCGTCAATCTTCATATGCAGTGGTTTGGGCTGCGTTGCTGTTATCCAGCGGTGATGGGGAATGGTGTGATAGCCATAACCAACGTCATGTGGATGGTGGCATCGTCATCTTTTTAATGTTAAGTATGGTGATTGATTTTGTTGCAAGAACGGTATTACCCCCACTCACCCATCTATTGGGTTACAACTGTGGAGGAGCTCGAGATAGCGAGGCCGCGAGGTCAGTGGTTCGAACCCAAACCGAGCATCTGGACTGCTTTTGTCAAGGTTTGGGCAACCTGGCAGTAGCTCAGCCCTGTTGCGTCTTTCCGGTAGCATGGTAGCTTGACACCGACCGAGTTTGACGATCATTTTCAATAAAACAACTAAGGGATTGGCAGCTAAACTCGATTGAGTTTACTCGCGCTTCCAGTTCCTCACTGATGTCCCGCTACCCAAGTTTGAAGCAGTCCGCTCTGTCAGTTACACTTGCGGCGTACTAGAAAAGAATGCTCAGACGTCTTAACGATAAACTCAATGCGGCGTTGGCAACTCTTTGTGGGAGATGCCACTGATTCTAGATAGCAGCAACGGTTGCATTTGATCGCAATAGACGTAGTAAGGAAACAGCAGGCTTTAATCCCAAAAAACGCATTAGGATTCTGGTCAGTGATTTGTCGACATACTGGCGCGCATACTGGCGATTCCCCTGGTCGTTGACTCGATCTGGAAGTAAAGTTGTACTGTCTTATGCGATTGAAGTGTGAAGGAAGTTAGCCGTTTCCTCCAGGCGACCAGCATGCCCATATTTATGGAAACAGCGATGCTGCCTTCCACCGAGAAAGGACGAGTTTGAGATGGTCGGCCCTCAATACCGTACACTCCGATCGCCCAACGGTTGACCGTGACTCCCGGTGCATTACTCAATACTTCTCAGACCAGAGTCCCATGCTTTTCAAAAGGCATCTGACGTATTCAGCCGCATTACGAATGAGACAGTAATGCCTTACTCTCTGTGCTGTCGGGTCAGGACGGTCCCCTGCAGCCATGTGGGTAGACTATTAAGTCATCGGCTCCTTGGAAGGTCCCCAAAAACCAGAGGCTGCGGTATGGGTCCCTGAACAAAACCCTGCATCTTCCCACTGCCTTGTGGGTCACACTTTTGTGTCAAAGGCTCAACCAAACCACCTTCGTCGGCCTGGGCAGGCGGGGATTATCATCCACCCATACACATCTTCCTTTGCTGACTCCTCCCCACACGTCCTTCACCCAGTTCCTTCTGATTCAGTTAGCTATTAGTCACCTAGCCGTTAGCCCTTATCTAGGCTTCCCCCCAGTAAAATAAATGAAAATGTACGCTGATTAGCTCCAGTGGATCTGCTCCACAATGCTGCTTTCAACGTGTGTAATCTATGTCAAATTTGGCAAAGACCTCTGTTGCTCACACCCTGTTCTCTCTTTCGATCGATGCATGTTGTGTCTCCGAAACACGCACAAAAGGGTTCGAGATGGTTCAGTTTCCGCGGGTCATGTTCGTTATTCAGATGTGAAGTATACTGCTTAATTCACCCTCCTCAGACTACTCGCTTGCCTCTAGAGACAACTAAAACTAGTGTCCTAAAACTCTGTCTTAGTTCGCATTCGAATGAAGCAGTTCACTGTATTCACGCCTCAATGTACATCGCAACCAACGCCATCACAGCACTGAACTACCTGTCTGTAGGTTTTTATTTCCTTTCGGGACATTGTTTTGTAACCTTGTGGCTTTAATTTCATTGTCCGTATCATGTAGATTCTTGCACACACACACACACCCTTCACGAGCGTGTCGCACTATTGTTTCCGTCTTTTCTTTTCTTATTCTGTGTTCTTGTCCAATCAGAGCACCAGCTCTACAGGTGTACGTCTGTTACTTTCCTGCTTGGAACAGGTTCTTTCGACACCGCCGTCCTTGATGACCATGCCCACCGGTGCACAAGCAACTCCGCATGCGTTGGACACTATTCGCAGTCAAGCATCCAAATTGCTTACCTCGCTTCTATCCAATGAACAGACCATGGACCCTAAATGCAGCCTTTTTGGTCCATTTTTGTGGAATTTATCTCGACAATTATTTCGGCTTATTGCAGTCATCACACAACTAGTGGAACAACGTAAGACATGCGAGACCGGTCTCCACGCCAACACTTCCGCCTTCGGATTTCAACAACCCATCACGAATGTGGTCAATTCCGCAGTCCTTCAACTCACAGATATCTGTCAACCATCCTCTTCCAGATCACTCGCGACCGACAAGCTGTTGCAAGAGTTCCAACATCTGACCACATTTGTCCATCATCTAGCCTTGGTAGACCCGATGCGGCTACGTAATTTGCAAGACCATCATCAACTCACAAAGCTTGTTCTCACGGCATTTGAGACAGTCGAACGATATTTGCCCATCCCCACCTGTTTGCGCGATCCTCTGCACCCGATTTGGATCAATCATTGTGGTTTGGTAGATCGTTTAACCACCGCGTCTCACGGCTCCACAGCTAGCTCTGACGCCGCTACCGTTCGCGCGTTCGTCCTGTCCGCGGTTCATTGTCTCTACGCCCTGTTGATTAGCACTCTGTCGCCGGATATCACAACACCAACGCATGATATTCGCATGGACGAACGAGGCGAGAGGATTTATGCGGTTCTTCTCAATCTGCTCATGCATCCAAATCTTTCTGTAAGTGTTCCTTCGTTTTGCATTATTTGAAAGGCCAATCTGGAGGCCACGTGCAGCTTCTCTCAGGAGTGTTAGTTTTGTATGCAAACGCGGGCCTCCGTATTGACGGGTGTTCAAATGCAGTTCATCGGTTTCATATCTTTTCGGTGATTACTACTGGTAAACTGCATATATCGATTGACGCATGACTAATCAATACGTTGCATTTCCATTCAAGGTGTCTTGTGCTGCTCGTGATGGTCTTTGTCGACTTTTGCTGACGGCAAGGCCAAAGTACCCGATCACCTGGTCTGTTATCGACCATCGTCCAGAAGACGATGGATACTTACCCTGCAGACCTCCCAAGTTTGGCCTCGACGACACTGGGCAGACCGCAAGAAAAACCGCTGCAACCAACTCAATAGATAAAAGCGCTTCCCGACCGACACGCGAATCAGCACCTCCTCCTACGTCTCACTTCGGAAGGTCTTCCGTTACCCCCTATCCGGCTCGTCGCCGCCCACAACGAAATCTCGCCCATGCAGGAAATCGTATGGTAAGACCTTATTTGGCACAGCTCTATACAGTCCTGTACAGGTTTGATAAGACAAACGTGTGATCACGAAGCTCACTTTGGGGTCTGAGAACTTAGTACTCCCAACGTTGCAGTACTCGGTTCATCAACGAAACTGCCTTGGGCTTCCGCACTCAATCCGCAGAGCTCAGGAGTCACGCTTCATAATGCAGGTGGCCATGTGCTACTCCACGCTAGCGCTTCTCAGCCGATAGGGGTATCTCCTCTATTGGTGAACAGATATCCTTTATCAAAACATCATGCGTCTCCCAGTCTACACATGCAAGTTCGTATGGTTGGACAAATCGGTTTGATCGTAGGTCATTCATTGCTAACGAAACTATGGTGTTGTCAGAATACACTCGTCTAACAAACAGTTCAGTGTATACAACAACACCCCCAGAGGTCACTGTTGATTTACTGGTTTTAATTGAGGCCCATGCCCATGGGAGCCTTCAGTAACCCCCCCCCCCTCCGTGGGTGCATACTATGCTAAGAGGATGATGAGCTAAATCTTTCAGGAACAGTACCACGCACATTATCAGTTTCGTATTTTGATGCGATCTGTGTAACCTTGAACCGTAAAGCTCAACTGGGCGGCACCAGAGGAGAAGATGTGCAACAACCTGAGTTAGGATCATCAATGTATTGTGAACTTCGGTCTGTCCCGCCTTATCAAAACGACAGTGTTTGAGTACCCTGCATACATTTTCAGCTCGTTGCTTAGGCAAACACTAGAATGTTATCGGCAATGCTGTGGAATATAGGTAGCTCGGGTGCGCTGATTGATTGCTGGTTTGTTCGCCGAGCTTGGCAGTTGGATTGCAAACGTTTCATCACCAATCGAGATGAAATCGTCAGTGCGTCACTCAACCCCGCACTGACGATTTCACCTCCACTGAGGCCACGTTTTTGTTAGATTGACGTTTTTTTCACCAAGTTCCCGTGACTGCTTCTGCATGTGCTTTTCAGCGTCCGGCTTGGCTGAGCTGGGAAAATGAAACGAACGCACCCACACGAATTCCACCGTTTGAGAGGAGCTTGGTTCGAAACCTGGGAACATCCTCGTCTTCTGCATCCTCCTCCATTCTACCAGCTATACTGGATCTGGAGAACTCAACAGGTTGGGGTGCTGGTACTACGGATCAACAGGACGCCGAACGTTTTCTGAACGTGATCAGACTGGGTCGTCAGCTCATCTCCTCTCGTCAGTTGCCCTCCTCCATGCAAACCTTCGACGACGGTGACGAGGAGGAGGAGGAGGACGAGGAAGAAGAGGAAGAAATTGCTGCTGGAATGGATGTGTTACAGGCCGAACTAAACCGTCTGCGAGATGAGAGCCAAGCGTTGCAAGGAGAATTGGAAGATGGTGATATGGGAACGATCGGTGATGAGGTCGAGGAAGAACAGAATGATGAAGAGGATTTGGAAGAGGAGGAAGACGAAGACGAAGATGAGAATATCGAGCAGGATAGCGATGAACAGAACGAAGAAGACGAGGAGGTAGAGGAACACAATGAGGAGGAAGATGCAGCCGAGAGTGACTTCGATGATGAAGACGCAGATGGAGCGGACGATGCTGACAGTGATGCGAATCTGGACCTAGGAGATAATGCTGTGTTAAACGATGAGATGGCCGTGTTACTTGCCCAACTTCTTGCTGAAGCCGACCAATCTAGTCTTGAAGGATCTTCATTATTGGGTCAATTGCCATGGTCATTGTCCTCGCGTTTGTATGACCGAACGCCTCAGCAGCAACAGCAAGAAGAGTTAGAGCGACCACAACAGCAAACGTTGTCTCACGATGTCACCGGACGAGCGGCTACTCCTCGACCTGCAAGTGATTCCTCTGCGGATGAAGGTCAACCCATAGTAGCTCTGGCGGAGTCGGCCGTCCATCACCCTGAGACCGAACAAACTGAAATAGACGCACCCAGTCAATCTCAAGTGCAAGTCGACTTAGAACAGGACTGGCCTGCTGGGACTAGTGGAGACGAGGCGCCGACTTCAGTTGGTCCAACAGTGGATCTGGAAGGAATCGAATCGGCCATTCAGTTCCTGGGTTCAGGTTCACAAGAAGATCCGCTTGCTTTGCGTGACCTCTTGGAGCAGGTTGACGAAGATGCGGTGAGTCCACGCGATTCCTCATGATATTTTTCGGAATTCGGTCCAGTCTAAGCGTATGTTTTCTGTGAAAAGACAATGGCGAGGTGTCGCTTCTTATTTCCAATGCTCATCCGATACATAAACCACTCTGTTTTCTCATTCATAGTTACTTAACTACGCGTTGCGTTTGAGTCTTCGTGACCAAGGGGGTCCTGGAGACGGTCAGCCGGTGACCGGGCTATCCACTGATGAAGCACAAGCGTTGGAAACCTCATTACGGCGGGCTCCTGAAGTACCCGCGGTTGAAGACGTCGAGGACTCAACTGCAACACTGCAACCTGCTGCTACAGATGTTGGTGATCCAGGAGTGACAACGATAACAACTACGAAGGTAATGCTGATTTTCTGAGGGTCAGTATATTGTTTATTTTTCAATCAAAATGCCCTATACGCGAGTCATTTGTCGTGATTTTTTCTCAGCGTGGAGTTGTTTTCACAGGAGAATGTGTCGCCTGCTTGAGAGCATCACTCATAGGGCACAATATAAGTAGCCTTATTTCGGTCTGGGGTATGGTCCTGGTTGCTGGTGGACCACCAGCTACCGACCGTACGTGGAAATGACAGTGCACTTCAGATGCTGGCAGTAATACAATGAAACACCGAGGTCAGTATAGTAATGTGACCCTCCTTCACGGCACTTGCAGTTCAACAAGCGCCCTTTCGTAAGAACCATCTTTATGGTCCAGGAAGCTTGTCACCTGAAATAACGTTTTGTCATGCACATAGTTGTTTGCATAGAACCTAATGGCTTGTTTCAAAACACATCCCCCCCCCAAAAAAAAAGGACCGTATAGCAAACGCCCTCCTATGCGAAACCCCTTTCAATAGGCCTTTTGAAGTCGCCTTCATCGGGTGACAAACGTTCACCTGTGTCATGCTAAAGGAATAAATCCTTAAAGAAGAGTTCACTCCCGCTGTACGTATTTTCGGAGCCAGCCAGATGTGGGGAAATGACTCCCTATCTGAAAATCTTGTGCAAGGAATCATCTAAGGTGGCCCTTTCATCATCATCCTCAGCTGTGAGGATCGCGTACTTGTCGTACAATGGTTGTAGCTGCCACAGTTTCGTTCACCGATGATTTGGGGAGGTAGTTGCGCATTGGAGGGGGGGCTGATAAATTGGTGCGTAAATACACCACTGTCAATGGACTGTTAATTGGGGGGATTGGGAAGCGAGCTATGCATTGAAGGCAATAGCTTGGATGCATGAGCGCCATTGAGGGGACGATTGGGCCATGTCTGACAATGTCTCTAACCATTGATGTGGCCCGTCTCGGGGTCCCCATACAGGAAGACGGCAATGAGTTTGCTGGTAATGGCTTTTACACTTCGCTGCCAAGTCAGTGTTTGACCTCTCCTGGCTCGGTTCCACCCTTCATGTGGTGGCCCTTTTCATTGGGGGAATTAACCACCAAGTGAATTCTTTCAGAAGAGATGAAGGGCGGTCTTCTTAGCACACCAAATGGTAGCAGTATCTGTTGTTTTATATGACACGGTACTTACGACAACATAAGACTGTAGCCATTTAGGGAGATGAATTTTGTCTTCGTGCAATTATTCGGTTGAATAACTAACGTAGTGCGCAAACTCCGCTACCATCCATCCGGCTACGATGCCTTCTTTTACGTCCCTATGGATGGGTTGGTAACGGTTTCTGACGTGGCCAATTTCCAACACTAAAAGGTCGAAAACGCAGAGCACCTTAACACAACTGTGACGCTACGTTAACATCCTGACGTTGAATCGTCCAGCTGTAACGCCCTTTCGGTGCCTAGCAGCACGAGGGCTGGGATACCGTCAGGTTGCCCGAGTCTAGACAGGAAAAGACGAGATGCAGAGGCCGGGTTCAAACCACGGACCTTCCGGTCAGTAAATTCACCCCTTAGCCACTGAGCCATCTCGCCCCCCCCCTGACGTTGGAAACAATTGTCTGTACTAAGTTTCACTTCAAAATAAACAATGAAATCTGTATGAAATGAAATTCCGAGATAAAAGCATAGTCGTTTTTAAATGCTTCCTCATTAGTTGGTATGTATTGTTTCTGCCTCCATTGGAATCCGGTTTATGCGTATTTCATGTACTCTGTCGTGTTCTCACGCGTATTGTCTCATTTGTTCACCCTTCCTCCCCTCCACACTGCAGGCTCCTCAAGTCCAACCAGGTATGTCTTCTGAACAGCTGAGTTTTCAGTGTGTTAGTTGCGTCTTATGTTTTTGGAACTCACTCACTTAGAAACACCATTGACCTCTAGGTGTTCATTTCCCAGGATATTCAAGTAAAAATGGAAATGAAACAACCTTTCATCTTTTTCATAAAGGAAACTACTCACAAGGTTGCTGGAAACTCTTCGGCAGCCCACGAGTTTCCGTCAATCTTATGTTCTACTTGAACCCAAATTGGACTGATTTCGATAAATACACTCATGTGCAAATCAATTTGGTCTTCATGAAACTTGTGGCGGCCCTTGTGCAGCCCATTCGTTTGAAGAACATCATAAAAACGAGAGATTCACTTGAGTCTCTCGTGAAGACCAAATTGATTGAGTGTATTTGTCTCAATTTTTCATCGTCTTCGTGTGATCCACTTTCTAGGGCAGATTGCTGTATTGTCCCAACGTTCCGTCTTGCTATAACCTCCTAGATCAGAGTTGAACCAACAAGGACGACGGTGAGGTGAACTGAAATCTAAGTCTCTTTAGAAGCTCCACTTGATGAGAATATACCGTTCCGTTAATCGTATGCGGTTTGCGCAGTTTGGAAGATTTTGCTCGACCTATCTAGTGTTGCGAGGTTGCACCCTGGGTTCCATCTTTCGCAAACAACTTTTTTAATGGTATTCTTTCATTATACGACAATATTTTATACCGAACTGTTCATGTTTCTGCACAGTTGCCCAGGTTCAAGCAGCTGATTCGGCTGCAGCCCCTCTTACTTCAGTTGTCCACGTGCCTACCGATGCTGACGTTCCGGCGGATAAAGATACCACCGAAAAATCGGAGAGACCATCTATCCCACAACCATCGGAAGCCGCCGCGTCCGATTCAGATGGCGCACCATGTTCGCACATTCTATCCCGTTCAGGCTCCGTAGACTCGTTTGTCTTCATAACCGATGACACCTCAACTTCCCACGGACAGTCCAGTGAAGATTCGTCTTCTGATGGTCCTCCATACAACGGCTCGTTGATCAAAGTCGTACGTTGCCGCTCCGGCGCCGCTTCACGTAGTCAGCGTCCTGCTCTATTCTTTGCTCTTTGCTTGGCACATCAGCTGGCTCAGAAGTGGCCAGAATTCGCCCGACAAGCCGCGTTGGAACAGCACACTACTCCTGCATTGGCCGTACGGCGTTTCGCCCCGGTTTTACAGTTGTTCGTCTCTCTGGTTCGCGTGATTCACGCAAACTTGGTCTATCTACACGTTATGCTTTATGCTCCGCTAGCAAAACTCGATCCGACCTCCACCAAATTCGTGAAAGTGAAAGCTCTGTTGGCAACAGTCAGGTATGTGATGCGGTTATGTTGTCACAGCACCTGTGTCGTAAGCTGAACTCGTCGTACAGTCATTGGTCTTTTACTTATTGCTTACCTGTTCCCAGGTGTATCAAGTAGCCTACCCCCTCTCCCACCTTACACTACCGTCCCTCCCAGGAACCCTCTTTTGAGGAAGGGTCTTCCCCTTAAGAGTGGGAAACAGCACGGCTTTTCAGCTATTTTTTAGTCTTTAATCTCCCCGAAGGTGTACCATTTCCGTGTGATCTCTTAGAAGGTATGCAGACCCTGGAAATCAAGTCAACTTACAGTGTTTTCGACCGGTTTTCAACCCGGAATCTAATACACTATATATTCTTCACCCTTCTTCTCGCAGAAAATCTCTGAAGAATCTTATCCATGTCCTGCTGACCTCCCTGACCATCCCCTCCGTTGCTCTGCTCCAAAAGACTACCAACGATTCACCTTCAGTCCCTTCCGAAACCAGCCTGCCAATCGCACTGATGTTTAGCACACCTAGTTCCGTTGCTGTCGAACTATCCGTGATGCAACTCAACGCTCTTTCGGAGATGTTCTCTCGTATTCCTCACTTGACCCGGTGGACCGGCACAGCAGTCGATCCGTCGCTGTCTGCAACGGCACTGTCTCTCCTACACCTACTATACCTGCAACCGCAGGAGGACGTCATAGAAACAACTAGCACCGAACCAGCTATTGCAAGCTCTGGTACGGTTCCAGTTCGCGGAGATCCGGCACAAGCAAATGCCGTTAACCAAGCACTGGAATTGTGCTTGACTATGCTTGAAGTGTTGTATTCACGAATCAGAGAGGGAGTATGCAAGACAGACCCAAAGGAGAAGGTAACAAATCTGTTATGCTTTTATGAGATGGTTCCCCAGTTGGTTATGTGATGCCTGAACAGCTGAACCTCCTCCATATTTCCCGCAATTTTTTGTTTTTACTTTAGGCGAGTCTCAATTTTCCCACCGTGGCAGGCAATCCCAGTGTTGCTGGTCTTCTTCAGGCTGCTCTCTTAGGCACTGCAAGCCACAACACCGGCCTGCTCGCTGAAGCCGGGGCTTCCTGCCTTGCCAGTTGGTCTCCACTGTTGGAATCACAGTTCAGTCTGGATCATTTAGCAAACCCGTTGCACGAAATTGGCTGGATTGCGATTCAGGCTTGTCTACGGTTACCACGGATAATACTGCTATTGCGTGGGTCGTCAGCCGCAGCACGAGGTCGTGTTCGGTCTGCGCCCACTTCTTCTTCCTCCACGACTATCCCGTCAACGAGTCACCGCAAAGCCAGTCAGGTCGCAGTGGAATTTGAGAGTCGATGGTGTTCCGTTCTCTATGACTATTTGGAGTTGGTGAATAGTCCGGAATTGTTGAATTTGCAGTCAGATCACAGTGACCCTGATCATCATTCTGTCCGATTGGCTGGCCGCAGCTTGCTGCCGGCGTTTTTCAGTCCCAGCTACCCCCGATCCAAAGAACTCACCGATCGTATTGAACGACAGATTCGTGGTGTGAGTTTTTCACTCTCATTTGGGACAGTATAGGTCTACATGTTTAATGAGATTTCGTTTTCCCGCATTTCCTCGTCCTCATCATCATCATTCAGCTGCTCTAAAAAATGTGGTGTTCGACGGAACTTGGGTCAGTTTAGGTTTAGCATATCAGCCAAGGCTTTCCTCAGTTCAATTTGTCAGCTATAAACCGTGTACCATTGGCACATTGGTTCCAGCTGCTACATTTTCAGTCACCGGAAAACAGTAATTTGGAACGTACAACCAAGCCTTGGAGGCGAAGGCATGTTCAGTTTGTTCGGAAATTGGGTAGCTATGCATTGAAGGCGATAGCTTTAATGCATGAGCGCCACTGACTTCGCGATTGGGCCATTTCTGCCATTGTCGTTGACCACTGGTGATTTGAGTCCCGGGGTCCCCATCCAGAGAGGCGGCAGTTGCCCACCCGACTAAGTTTACTGGTTAGTGTTTTCATACTTCGTTGCCAGGTCATACGCTGTCCACCTCTCGGTCGCTTCCACTCAGCACAGGGCTAGGTGAAAAGGGCTCTGCGGGGCAGACGGTCTTCTGGCATGCGGAGTACATGTCCCAACCAGCGCAACCTATGAAGCGTGAGTAATTCATCTATCGCGGGAGAGTTCCTTCTTCCTAAGACCATCTGACGTAACTCAGCATTACTAGTCCGATATTCCCACCAGACCTGACCAATGCTGCAGAGTCATCGATGATCAAACACTGATATCTTCCGTACGTCCTCTGCGCGTAGGGACCACGTCTCTGATCCATAAAGCAGTATGGATCGCACTGTCACAGTATAAACTCTGTCCTTGACAGACAAACCCGTGTGCCCAGTTGTAGGAAGCCAAAACAGCATAGTCGCTGCGTTATCCGTGTTGATGTTGTCTAAGCTGTCCCCCTACGTCTCGTCATGATTGCAATCTAAGTCTGGGTCATGCTTGAAGGATGAGGCTTGAACAGCGAGTACAAGCAAGTTTGACTATGAGCGAAGGACTGTCCTAACATGCTCCACTCTCTCATCTCCCTAACTGCGTTTATGATGGTCCCAATATCTATTGTTAGAAATCGTGAACCCTAAATTCCTCTCATCTTTTCCGCTGCTCACACGGTTCACAGTTTTCTCCCCCCTGACTTTCTAACCCACCGAACAGCTGCTCATTCGTATCGTCGGTCCGAAGCACTATCGCCAGCTACATGACATCCATCGCCTTGCCCATCTGATTCAACGTGTTCGAGACATTTGTGTAAACACCGGGGAATTTCTCCCGTCCCCATCACCACGAGTCTCCTGTCCGAAACGCACAAACCAACTACCTACAGTCGCTTCAATAGAACCCTTCATCCGTCGACTACGCCTGTCGTACATTTGTGAACGTGAAATCGTAAGTTTTCGGTGTGTGTGTGTTTGTAGGCAACTGGTTTTCGCCGTAACACTCAAAGTTGTGACTGTATGACCCCCTGGTTCTTTTAGCTCCTGTTCAATCGGCCTTCTCCGCGGCTGTGACTTTGTGCTTCGTTCATCTGTTGCACCTGGTCAGTTGGAGTCCAAAATACAACCTGGGACAGGCCACGAAACCTGAGATATTGTCAGGCTGATCATTTCTAGAAAACCTTCCAGTCAGAAAGGTCCATTGTGCTTGGTTGCATGGTCAATGTGGAGTAAAAAAACGTCACGAATAGCCAATTTCGTTCGTTTCTTCGTGTTTCCTCAGGGTACACTGTACATAATCTTTCGAAGTCGATATGGATACTTTCCCTCGCAAATGTAGTCAGTCTGCTCCCAAAAAACGAGAAGTTCTTTTTTAAATCCTCGTTGCTAATTATTAGAATCTCGGGGGGAAATTCGAACCCGCACCCTTGTGGTTAGCAGTTGAAAACACAAAACTGTTTAGCATCGAGCGGCTGCTAGGTTATGCGAAGTCGCCATGTTAATTCCAACTTTTCTCCAAGCAATTCAGAGCACCGTATTTCTTGATTTCTGGGTGTCACTGACAAGCTTCACCTACGTAACCCCTTGTATTCTATCTATTTTAAACAGCTTCAAACAATTTCCGCCTGCCTGACTATCGCTTTGCATCGAACCAGTTACTGGCAACGCTTTTGTCTCCGATGTCCTGGTAAGCTTTACCGTCTTTCGTTTCTGCCTTGGCGTTGTTTTTACTGTCACCCATGAGTTAATGATCGTTTCTTTCTCTCAAGTGGTTAGAGCGCGAATTTACTGACCGCAAGGTCCGCGGTTCCAACCCGACCTCTGCCTGTCGACTTCCCCTGTCTAGGCTTGGGCAACCTGGCAGTATCCCAGCCCTCATGCTTCCTTCGGGTGGCATGGCAGTTCGGCACCGAAAGGGTGTTGCAGCTGAACGATTTTTTTCTTTCTCTCCGACCCGTGCAGATACATTGATATTTCTGTTCCATGCCAGTCTGGTGCTTGATCGTGAGATTGCTCGGAACATGCTGCCTCTGATTCAGCTGGCTATTGCCCCCGAGACGGTGATGGTAATCGATAGTTCCGGTGTGGAAACGTCTATTCAGGTTGGTTAACTGTAGTTGTTTTCAAGTGTTTTCTCTATGTGCGTGTTGGCTATATTCTGACAGTGGTCAGGATGTTTTTTTTTTCTGAAGTTTCTCCGTTGTTCGATGATCGTGCATAAGTGATGCTTTTTCGGAGAGGAGCGGACATGTAAAGTGGATCCTTCATGAGTGCTAAACTTGTTGCACAAACATCGTCTTCTCTGTGTGTCATACGTTGGTTTCCCGAAATCAGACGGTCCATTTGGTGAATTGACACTTACCACGTGACCTTCACTGGGTTTAATTCTTCTTCTATTGTATGTAAAGTATCCCCATCCCCAGAAGATGCTAGGTAATGAGAAAAACCTTTGAAAGTGTTTCAACAGTCCGTGATCGACACAACCATTAAGGTGCCCTTCCCGTCCCTAATATTATATTGGAATTAAAAAGGAACGTGAACTTGGAAGGTCAGGAAACAGCGGGGAGAGCCTTGTGATCTTCTGTGCTTCCTCAAAAATATGTCTGTCGAGCTAGTCTCTGTGCTCTTTTGCTGTTTTCAGTAGTATTAGTATCAATAATAAACCTAACTTGTATGATCACATCCCATACTCCAGGCTACGGCCGAGGACCAGAGAAGAGAAACTACGAACGTCACGACTGAAGTACGCCTTGCACAAAGTATGGCAAATCACCTATTTGCCAATCAAGAGGACCCTGAGAAGACCACGTCGGGCAACACTGCCGATTTGGTTACAGCACCACCGCTACTGTTGCAATTTATTCGTGTGTTCCTCTGCGGTTGTCCTCAATACACTCTACGAAAGAGTGCGGCTCATATCATCCGCGCCATCTATCGGTAGGTTGTCTTTTTTTCTTATTTGATGTCTCATGTGCACGAGCAGCATATGAGTCTATCTTGGAACTAGGGACAAACACTCAATGTTCAGGAGTCGCTTGTGTTGGATAGTAGTTCTCTTTTTTTGAAAAAGAAAAACAACCTCAACCGTAGCCCGAAATTGTTGCACCACGTAGAGCTGTTACAGGTCGGTGTTACAGGTCATTCCCAACACAGGTCACTGGCCGGACCTGTTCAGACTTCTGAACTGTGGGACGGTTTCACTTGTGTCAGATTGCGACCCTTTCCTGAAATGCCTTGCAAATCTGGTACAATTTCGGTCTCCGATACCGCTGGCCCAATGGAGGACGCGAAAACCTCGGAAACTTTGTAATGCTAGTTCTGTTGAGTGACTGACGTGAAGGACAGATGTATGCCGGGTGGTAGTGGACAGTCCACGCTATCATTCACTTAGATACCACTGCCCAGTCTAAAGAATCCTTTTCTGCTTCGCCAATTTAAGGCTCCGGGTTGGGACGCTGGTGTTTATCCATCAATGCCCTAGACTTGTCACCTCTGTTTCGACGCTTTGTCCGTTCAACATTCACCCTGCCATCTAATTTAACGCTTGTGTACCCAAAAGGAACAGCAAGCCACATACATCAATACATCAATTGCTGTTTATAGGCCGAATACATCTCCGAAGTTGGGGCAATATTTGCTTTAGACGAATAACACCGCTTATCACGGTTAGCTTTGAATCGGGTTGGTTCCTATGACGCTGATTCAATAGAAAACACACATAGTTTGGGAACGATAATCCATTACTCACCAGTTTGAGCGACTCAGCTGAATCTCTCGTACGATTCGGGTTCAAGTAGAACATCAGGGTTGACGGGAACTCGGGGACTGCGCCTACTTGCTGAGCCCCGACAACAGAGATGAAACCGGTCATGGGCTGTCCAAGAGTTTCCAACAACCTTGTGAGTAGTTTCCGTCCGGAAAATGCGCGTGGTTGTTTTCTGGAGCATTTCGCCGTCGATGGTATTGTTGTTCGGTAAGTGTACAAAAAAATTCCATATTGTTCCATCCACAGGTAGCTAGCGTGCCCTCTTTTTGCCGGTCGCGCTGAGCTCAGGTGAAACGCTCGCCTTCACTTGACTATTATAGTTCGCTCACTTATTTCCTGGACCATTCTTTGAACATGGTATAGTCGCACGGACAGGCCGATCCGATTCGATGGACAGGGACAGAGAATTGAACTGTTGTAACTGTTCAAGGGAGCGAGACGGTTCAGTGGTTAGAGCGCTAATTTACTGACCGGAATGTCCGCGGTTCGAACCCGACTTCTGCATCTCGACTGCTCCTGTATAGACTTGGGCAACCTGGCAGTATCCCAGCCCTCGTGCTTCCTTTGCGTGGTATGACAGCTAGGCACCGAAAGGGTACTACAGCTGAAAGAGACTTTTTCTAACTGTCCAAGTGCAATTTTTGTTGCCAGTTGTGACCGTTAAGGTGATTTTGGACTTTGAATACCGTCAACTGAAATAGGTCTGTCTGCTCCCCCATTTCCAGATCTATATCACCGTCCTCACAAACTCGTGTCCTCCATCTGTTATCACTGCTGTGGTCAGATCTGCCCACTTTTGCCCCCTACTCAAGCCAGTTTGTCCAACTGATCACTGGCATGTTAATCGAACATCCGGAATGGTCCGGTAGGGCCGATCTGCTGGAGCGTACATTCCGGACAATGTTGCGACGACTCGATGCGTTGAAGCGCCATCCGCGACGTATCTTGTACTCTACCTTGATGGTAAGCTCGAAAACTTCCCTTTCACAGCTTTAGGTTTTGACAAATAAGTGATGCTACTCACTGTGTATGTTCCGTTTCCCAAAACTTTTAGCACCTCGTCCAACCCCATCGCGATTCGTGGTTTACCCAATCTCCGTCGGTATCCGGACCCACGAGTACTGACACTTTGAGCACCACGACCAGTCGTCGCATTCCCGACCCTCCGGGCACCGTACAACGTAGTACTGGGACGGAACCTACGTTGTCGCGATCCTGGTCTGTGATAGCTAGCATAAAGCCCACAGGAACGAGTCATGCGGCGACATCGACCGCCGCACCCACATCTACCGCTACTGCTACCACCTCCACCACAGTAATCCATCAACCCGTCATATCGCGCAGTTCTAGTTCGACCGAGGCAACAGTCGATTCGAACGCAGTTTGTCTAGCCAACCTTGGGTTCGATTTTGAACTGGAACCTTGCCTCATGTGTCACGCCAAAGCCATTGACGAGCCATTCTACGTGATCCTTCGCTGGGATTCAGAAGCTAGTGGATCCCGTCTGCCAATTCAAGTGGCCATTATGACCATGCATAGCCACTATTCGAAATTTGTGGATCGTCTCAAACAGGCGATGGGGCAACAACAGCAACAGTTGGCTCAACGACATTTGATAAGTTCCGGGAGCTCAGCCACCACATCGACTACTCCAGCTGCGGGTTCTGCGACAGGTGCGTTGCCTTCAGTTCGTTCAGTCATCCTAAATTTGTGAAGTTTGTGTGCACCCTGTCTATCTGGGTTTTATTCAGTCGAACTCTTGCTCACTGCTCTTATCAAGGTTGGGACAACCAATCCTAAAATCAGCCGGTGGCATGTTAGTCGTGTACTGGGAGGGCATGCCCTGCCTAGGCTTGGTCAACCTGGCAGTATCCCAGCCATCGTGGTTTCTTCTGGTGGCATAGCAGCTAGATACCGGAAGGGTGTTACAGTTGAACGATTATCATTTCTTTTATTTTTTATGGAAGGGCACGAATTCAAGCCCATCAAATAGGATGTAATTATCTAGTAAAGGAATGCCAACTTGATGTTAGCTGGTTTCTGCCGTGGAGTAAGCCGATGCTGGTCGAATCATGGCCGCGTCTTCAACCTGCATGGTTCTGCGATATGGACCATTTTAGTGTTTGTTGTACAAAGGGCTCAGCTGTTCGGTTCATTGACGCAAGTCATGGGCACACCATGCCTGCGTTCGCGCTTTTTGTTTCCATGAGGTGATATCTTGTTTAGGGGTGTTGGGACAGAATCAAATCGTTCAGCTGTAGCACCCTTTCGGTGCCTAGCTGCCATGCAACCCGAAGGAAGCACGAGGGCTGGGATACTGCCAGGTTGCCCAAGCCTAGACAGGGGAAGTCGAGAGACAGAGGCAGGGTTCGAACCACGGACCTTCCGGTCAGTACGCTCGCGCTCTAACCGCTGAGCTATCTCGCCCCCGTTGGGGCAGTGACACTGGCTCAGTGCACCCAAGCTTTTCCTTTTGACAATATCAATCCAACCCAAGAGTGGAAATATCCAGAAAACTGCACTATCGATCCCACTTGGACTTGCCTTCAGACGTCTTCAACTGTGAGACTAGGACCTGTCCTTTAGTTTGGCTTCCTACTTAAGTCCGCATCTTTTCGTCAACTTTCCGTTTCATCTATTTCCCTGAGGTTTTCGTAAAATCAGATACTTTATCTCGTCCATAAGTGATTGTACCTCAGAGGTAACGAAGTGACTTTCCGACTATAGGTTCTTCCGAAGGTGTTGAATCAATACGTTTGTTTTTTCCAATTCCAGTCGCCACAGGGGCTGCTGTCGGTCCAGCGCAGCTCACCACAAACGTAAACCATTCGGGTTCGTCTGGAACCGCAGCAAACTGTTCTTCACCCGGCTCCACCACCTCGCACCACCCGACAATGCCTATGATCCCTGTGAAGCTGGATGTCAGGGCCACATCTTCAATTCATGTGTTTGATTTGGATGCGGTCTATTTGATCTCAGATGGTTACAAACGATCTGCGCGTAAATGTGAATTGCGGCCATCGCCCGTTACAACTCAAAGGCTCATCTGACGGGTTTATAGATTTCGTGGCGTTGTCTGACATGGAATTCCACGCAGATTGGTCAGTCGATCCGACAACAAATGCAGCAGTGAGAGTCGGTTGGCACATATTGCAGACCCCTGCTCACAGCTCACGTTTGGGTATTTCTGCCAAACCAGTCGTGCTATTTCAAGCGCGTCCAGTGTGTATCGATGGAGCGTTCATAATATCCGGGGCGTAGACAGGGAGATAGTTCCCAGCCGAGGGTTATACGATGTGACTCTTCCACGTACCGACAAGACGACTGCCTAATCTATCAACTCCTATCATCTCCCCAGTCGGAATGTCTCAGTGGGTAAGGTGCGAACTTACTGACCGCAAGGTCCGTGATTCGAACCCAACCCTATAGACCGTACTCCTAACAGTGCACACGTACAAACTGGGTGAGGTTGATCCAATGCTCAAGTTTTCCGGTGGTTTGCATTAACCGAATCTCTGTATATACGAGGGGCGAGATGGCTCAAATGGTTAGAGCGCGAATTTACTGACCGAAAGGTCCGTGGTTCGAACCCGACCTAGCCTCTCGACTTCCCCCGTCTAGGCTTGGGCAACCTGACAGTATCCCAGCCCTCGTGCTTCCCTCGGGTGGCATGGCAGCTAGGCGCACCCGAAAGGGTGTTACAGCTGAACAGTCAAGGTAAGTCTCCAGTTTGTCGCTTGACGGCTTGTGCCGAGCTCCAACTGTACAACGCTTAACTGCGGCGTTGGGGCATCAAGGTTGAAGACTGATGAATGAAGACTGTTGATAATGATGATGATGATGATGATGAAAACATGCTCTCTGCTGCGACAGATTAGGCTTTTAAAGCCGATTTTGTTATGTGTATTCCTCACCAGCTTGGGAATGTGTTGTTGCATTCTGGTCTGGTCGTTACAGCGCTTTCAGCCGGGCGTTCCCCCAATGTAGTCATCATAGTAGTACATGCATAGTACAGCCACCTTAACCTCTTCTGCTGTTGTCTTTTGTCTAAATCGTGTGCAGAACTGCGGGTTGTGCTTGCTCATTCTTCCATAGATGGGTGCTGTATGGAGGTGTTTCATGCGACCTCCATGCAGAACACATCCATGTCTAAAATATCACATTTCTGCGCAACCCCCTGTACGATTCACCTGTCTATTTCTCCATTTCCTCATCCCACACCGATGTTCAGTTTAATGTGCTGTACAAACGTCCGCGTTACGTACGAACCCTCAATGTCTACACAAGCGAACTCATAGATCGTACCACATCACGGCTTATTCACGAGCCATGGCTTTGGCAGAAGGTGGCCACGGTTCATTTGTCACCAAATCAGACCACTGTACGTCTGTGCTTCTCTCATCCAGCACCAACGCCCACTTGGCTAGGCACAACGACCAAAGACCACGCAACTGATGATCGTTTCGTGTCCGACCAATTGTCCCATCGCACCGGACAGTCCAAAGAAATCAGTTACCATGGTCTACCGATTCGCGCGTCTCGTTTGATTTTCGAGTATGCAGACTTTCACACCAATGGGACGGAAGCGAAACGTGTATGTCCTCGGTGTCATGCGACCAATTTGTTGGGAAGCACATGCCCGGCGTGTCACACAAACGTCAATGAGTGTTTCCGCTGCCGATCGATCAATCTCAGTGTGGGAGATGTGTATCTGTGCGCCAACTGTGGTTCTTCCCGTCATGGGAAGATTGAGTTCAGCATCTGTGCTCGGTAGGTTTATTTCAGTCACACTGGCCTTGGTCACCACGGAGTCTTTGCGTCTTCTTTTCCTCACTCTGTATCCATACATGATGACAGCTTTAATCTTGAGAATTTTTTAATCGATAACAAGTTAATGAGAGTCGTATTAGCCACACCTTATCACAAATACTACTACATACACCATTTTATCTTCTTTCAGCCCTTGCTACTCTGCTGTCGAACCGCTTCATGATCGTGAAGATCGAGATTCTGCCTGCAACCGTATAGTTTCTCTATCGAAAGAATTAGTGAAAAACGCGCAAACACTGGCACGCCCGATTGAGATCGAAGTGGCCCAGTGTCTCAGTGACTTGGTAACCATGGATGCGGCAACCGCCGCCGCGGTCACTAGCGTCAGTCTTTCGAGGTCGAATGAGCCGTCTTCCAGTAGTGGTGGTGGTGGTGGCGCCAGTGGCGGTAAAAGCAAATTCTCCTCGCAGTCTGGCGCGATCAAGTCCACACCGACCGGAGACGCCAAGTTTATCCTAGCCGCGGCCAGTTCCGCAAGTTCCTCACTTGGTTCAGTCCACTCCGGAATCACTCGACTAGCTGCTTGTGTGGCCGAGGCCAGGGCAATCAGCCTGGACGCCGCTGCAATTACCCGACGATTATGGGCCACTCGGCAGTCTGTGGTGGAGTTTGATGCAGCTCAACAACGCTGTGCAAGTGCTGCAGAGAAACGCCTGACCTCGAATGCGGTCAATCACGGTACTGGTGGAACAGACGAGGATGGTGCAAAGTGGCCGAATTACGAAGAGTTGGATGCTGTGTTTTGTACGTTATTTGCTCCCAGTAGAACATGAATGCATAGTTCAGATTCCTTACCCAGATGTGCCGTTTAGCCGCCCTCTTGGTCAAACGGATGTTTCTGACCGAGGTCGCAAATGCGACACTCTGTTATAATTTTAACGGTTTCGCCCATACTAGCTTCAATCTGGATGTATTCAGGACTGGTTGTCTCCTCATACTAGCCTACATCTCCCTCTTGACTGTTACAGCTCCGTCTATCAGCGGATGTTACTCGTGTCTCATCCACACGGTGCATCAATGCGGCCGCCTTCTTCTGGGCGTCGCGGAACACACAAAGATCGAACTATCTCAACTCGACCCTTCAAATTGTACGAGCCGGGAGCATTGGATTTTCACAGGCAACTGCTATTCGACCACATCAAACCAGAGACTGCAACTGGTACAGGATTTGATCAGTTGCCTTATCGAGTCAGGTTTAAGTGTGTGTCCCCAGGCGATCCAAGCGGATTTGCGTGAACTGATCGTCCAATTGACTCGTGATTGTCCGGTTTTGGTAAGCTCTTGGTCACGTTGTGGCACTTGTCTCATTGTATCTTGTTTGACACATTTTTATGTTTCCTCATCCACTCTCATGTTCTTTAGATTGATCATTTTGGCAAAGTCTTGTTCGAGCGCCTGTTTCAAACCGCACTGGCTCAAGGCGATCAGGCCTATCTCCTGGGACCGTTAGTCTACACTGATATTGCACTACTTCAGACAAGTGTGGAGTCAATTCTCCCCCCTTCACAGTCATCTTCGTTGTCGTCGTCTAGTTTGGCTGCCAGCGTTAGTGACATTCCCGGACGTAGTCAACCAATGGATCAACGTGCCCCCTATTGGGAGGCCCGTCTACGCCCCATGTTCCGGCTTCTTGTGGAGCTGACCAGGCCTGGGCTGTTTGAGCCGGGGAGTGATCATGGGGCGCGCCCCGGTTCCTCTATACCCCTACCAGTTGTCCAAAATATCTTGATCCCGTTGATGGAACTCATGGAGACTATTGTCAGCCACAGTTCACCTTTTGCCGCCTCTGCTTTCGTCTCGTCCCCGGCCGAAGCGGATGTCGTAGCTACAGACACCGCAGAGGAACCGAGGGCGCCACGGACAGCTGGTGGCAGTGGGGAAAGTCAACCAGCTGCACAAACGAGGGTTGTCACGTCGGACATCATGCAGTTACCGCCCCAAACTAACTTCTCTGAATGGTTGGATTCCCGACCCCATGCGTCATATTCTGTAAGTTTGAATTCAAAACATGTCCTACATCCCACTCCATTCTGTTCTCCGCTTTCCGTACATCCGTCACTGCTTTTCTTCACCTTAGGCTTGGTGCGGTGCTCTTCGTGACCAGTCAAGATCCTCCGGCTCTGATCTTGTTCGACCTGGCTTGGCAGCCGGAAGTGATAGTAGCAACATTCTTGCGTCGATCCCGAAGACGCCGCGCTTGGATTCAACGCTGGAACACAGTTGGATCACCTCGATCCTGTTTTGCCCCTCCGATCCCACTTCCCGTTGTGTACATGCCTGTATGGATCTATTGAATGCACTCAGTTCGGACTGTCCACGCTCGTCAAGCAGTCATCCCGCGACCGGATCAAGCGTGGCCGATGCACATTCCTCACAAGCTTTGGCCTTGCTCTATAGTCGGCGTCGCCGCGTTATTCTTCGCTACCTCACTCAGACTTGTCTACCTCGACTAGATGAACTTGTCGCTGCACGCGGAGCCGCTGTTTCTCCATCTGCGCTATTGAATTCCTCGGACGCCAGTGTGTTTACAATGGTTTTGAATCCAGGCGATGCGTTTGTTGCGAAGTGGCGCAAACTAACTATGGTCGAAGAAGGGGCGCAGAGGAAAGAAGGCACTGATGGCGATGAGGATGAGGGCGTGTCAGGAGCAAGTCGTTCGACCTTGATTTCCTTCCTGTTAGATGAAGTCAGTTTTTTGGGTAGGTTTCTGATCCAGCTACTTGACCAGCCACATAATTTGAAAATCTACCCCGATGCTATACTTCCCTCTACTTCTGTCTTTGCACAGATCATCTTGGGACCCTAGTGGAAAGACTGTTGCTTCGATTGCGAATCCTCGAATCCATGCCAATTCGCCATTGGGATGAACTTGTTGCAGCCACACTAAGTTCGGCCAGCGGTACGGGCGCGATGCACGGGAGTACACCAGGCTACACAATCGCGCTTGTGGCCGAATTGCTTCGAGTCTTGGAGCCACTGGTAAGTTCGTCGTCTGTTTCCTCATTTCTTGTTTAACCAACGCACGACTGTCATGGCAGACGCAGCAACAAATATACTTGTTCAGTACTGTCTCGACCTGACGATGAACATTGGTGTTTGTTTCTTACTGGACTTTTTTTGTTTGATTTCTCCTCTTCAGAAAAAACTACCTGGTCACCATCAATACAGACTGTTACAAATTCTTCTGCATGCGTGTGTACGCCTACGACAGTTGGTGCTTCAACGCACGGAATGCACGCTACGCGCTCAAGGCATTTTCGGAACAATGCTCGATCAGCTGATCGGTGTGTCCAGCTCACAAATCCGCGAGTTCCTTACGGTGAGTCGTTGCCTCCGATTTCGGCTATCCCATCTCCGTTCTTGCTCTTCATTGCCGATTAATTCTTCCCCTCAGTGGTCGTAAAGTTGTCATCCGAAAGACGTTTCTGGCTCGAACTCATCACCTGGTGCTCTTTATACACGCGGAGTTTAAGATCCCAGTGTAACCCATAGTTTCATATGCAAACTTGAAGATTCAGTGGATGGTGATGTACTGTCACTTGAGATACCCCGTGCATACTATCCTTACTGGATACAGTCATTTCAGACTGCATCCCCTCTTAGTGGGCTTTTTTGGTGAATGGCTGACCTACAGTCAGGAGAGCTCGGTGACTGCTAGGTTGCTCAAACCCAGATTCGATTTTTCGGTAGTCCTAACCTGGGTTCGAATGACAGATCATGCTGTCTACAGCTCACGTTCTAACTTCCGAGCATTCACGGGTGGTCTATACGCTAACAATAAGCTCAGATCAAACGTACTACACCATGTTGGTCCATAGGTTCCCAGTAAACTTATCACCTCGTCCTGATTGACTGACTACTAAGTCTCCTCCTACGTAAGGTACTGGGAAAACGAAATCTTATTATCGCATTCTGACAGTAAATAGAGATTTTTCTATTCTTACGATCTGCGACACCGCCGATATGATGGACGTACACCGTTCTGATACTGCCAGATTGCCCAAGAGTCTAGACAGGAGAAGTCGAGAGGCACAGGTCGCGTTCGAACCACAGAATTTCTGGTCAATAAATGCGCGCTCTAACCACTGAGCCATCAATCAATCAATTTATCAGCTACAAACCGTGTACCATAGGCACATTGGTTCCAGCTACTACAGTCTCGATCACCGGAAAACGGGAATGTGGAACGTACAACCAAGTCTTGGAGGTGAAGGCATGTTCAGTTTGTTTGGAAATTGGGTAGCTACGCATTGAAGGCGATAGCTTTGATGCATGAGCGCCACTGACTGCGCGATTGGGCCATTTCTGCCAGTGTCATTAACCATTGGTGATTTGAGTCTCGGGGTCCCCATCCAGAGAGGCGACAGTTGCCCACCCGACTAAGTTTACTGGTTAGCGCTTTCGTACTTCGTTGCCAGGTCATACACTGTCCCCCTCTCGGTCGCTTCCACTCAACACAGGGCTGGGCGAAAAGAGCTCTGCGGGGCAGACGGTCTTCTGGCATGCGGAGTACATGTCCCAACCAGCGCAACCTATGAAGCGTGAGTAATTCATCTATCGCGGGAGAGTTCCTTCTTCCTAAGACCAACTGACGTACCTCAGCATTACTAATCCGATGTTCCCACCAGACCTGACCAATGCTGCGGAGACATCGATGATCAAACACTGACATCTTCCGTACGTCCTCTGCACGTAGGGGCCACGTCTCTGATCCATAAAGCAGTATGGATCGAACCACCGCACTGTAAACTCTTCCCTTGACAGACAAGCTCACGTCACGTCGGCGCCACAGGTGTCGGAGGTTGGCAAAAGCTGCCCTGGCCTTTCCGATTCGAGAAATGATCTCATCTCCAGCCAGTCCACCGGAACTTATACAGCTGCCCAGGTAAACAAATTTATCTACCACGTCGATTGGCTCACCTGCAAGCATGAGGTGCGGGTTTGATCCCACCCAGTCTTGTAGCAGCACTTTACACTTTGCGGGTGTGAAGCGCATGCCAAACCGTGCAGCAGAGTTATTTAGGTTATTTAAAATCATTTGCATTTCTGAAGCGTCTGAACCAAGGAGAGCAATATCGTCCGCATACCACTGAGCCATCTCGTTTCCTACATCAACCTCGGAATAGGTCCAATAAAACCCGTACATCTCATTGTTTCCATTCCCTTGCTCCGTAGACCACATTGAATGTGCTAGCCGAATACCCAGTCTCCGATCATCAGTCCGCAGTCTATCTGCTCAAACGTATGTGCACCCCTGTTTGTCCGCTCGACGTGGACCAAACCGTATTCCATGTGAGTCTGGAGGTATGGCGAGGTCATGAGGACTATCTGCTTACGCGGTCCAGATCTGAATTGCTCAGGTGGGTCGGGGAAACAGTTTATTTCTTTTTCACCTGCAATGCTGTTGTTCATTTTTCCTGACTCTCACCTTCTCACTCAATCCTGGTCAGCTCGGATACTCGCGGTCTCGGTCCTCGGATACAGAACGTGATCGAATATATTTGCACTGGGAACAATCTAACCACCGATATGCCTTTGGAAATAGTTTGTGAAGGACAAATTCTGATGCCTCAATTACGACTTCACGACGTGTACACACAGGTGTGGTGCGTCAATCGGAACAATGTAAGTCCTAACTTCTACCAAGCTTTAAGGGAACTTTTAACAGATACATTTGACGCATGTGATTCCTTCTCCTCAGCATCTTTTAGCCTACTGCATCGACATATTTATCCATTAGCTCGAAGAACACCCGCCAAACAGGAATCAGTAATTTGTGTCGTCTGATTAGCACTCTAAATCTTAGCGGATCATTAGTGAGAGCAAGAGAGAGCACACTCACTTCATCCGCTACCTGATGTGACCCGTTTCCCTGTTGTTTTTTTCGCGCATCCCCTCCACTTGTAGACTAACAAACCAATGAGACTGGTCTACCGTGTTCCTGGCCTGGAATCAGATAACCTACCGTATCTGGAACAGTTGACAACCGACCAGATTCCACCTGAGCAATACATGCACATTGGTGTTTTAGCTTCGCATCCGCATGGCTTGGGTGACCTGCTACGACGGCTAGCCACAGTGCAAGATCCATTCCAGGGACGCGATCTACTGGATGTGATCATTCACGTTCTGAAGTATTGTCTAAAAACGCCGGAATGCCGACAGCGCTTGGTCGATCCTGAGTTGAAGTGAGTGTTATTCACAAGCGTTTCACTTGTTGCTCCGTTCCAGCTAGCTTGTTACGACTGATTTTGTCCATATGGTTCTCCTCCCTCCCTCTTCAAACCTCCATATAGCTCGCTCCCAATTTTACTGAACGTCCTCATGGTGTGTCTCCAGGCAGACGAAACTCAGTCGAACCAGCCAGTGTCGGATCTTCATGAAGATATCACCAAACGACTCATCCAGATTATCGATCCGCTTCTTCAACTGGCTGATGAGATTGTCCAGCCAGTTTCAGTCACATCTGATCAAGAAGAGGTGTCACCGGTGTTGAATACAGGTGAGTTGCGGTTTTATTGTTGCTCCTTGGAATTGTGCATGTTGACCCGGTGACGTGAACTGTGTGGTTACATCATCATCATCATCATCATCGTCAGCTGTTGGAACCGCGTACTTGTCGTAAAATGGTTGTAGCTGCCACAGTTGCGTTCACCGATGATTTGGGGAGGTGAGGTAGGTAGCTGCGCATTGGAGACGGGAGCTGATAAATTGGTGCGTAAATACACCACTGTCAATGGACTGTTAATTGGGGGATTGGGAAGAGAGCTATGCATTGAAGGCAATAGCTTGGATGCATGAGCGCCATTGAGGGGACGATTGGGCCATGTCTAACAATGTCTCTAACCATTGATGTGGCCCGTCTCGGGGTCCCCATCCAGGAAGACGGCAGTGACCAGCGCAGCTGAGTTTGCTGGTAATGGCTTTTATACTTCGCTGCCAAGTCATTGTTTGAGCGCCTCTGGCTCTCTTCCACCCTTCACGTGGTTGTGCGAAAAGAACTCTTCGGGAAGTCGGTCGACTGGCATACGGAGCACGTGGCCAAGCCAGCGCAACCTATGCAGTGTGATCAGTTCATCTACCGAGGGTGAGTTATTTCTCCCGAATACTCTTCGACGTACTTCAGCATTGCTGATCCGGTGTTCCCACCAGATTCGGGCAATGCTCCGAAGAAATCGATGGTCAAACACTGAAAGTCTTTTGACGTCCTCGGCGCGCAGCGGCCAGGTTTCTGATCCGTATAGTAATACGGAGCGTACCGCAGCATTGTAAACTCGACCCTTGACGGATAAGCTGATGTCACGCCTACGCCACAGGTGACGCAGATTCACAAAAGCTGCTCGGGCCTTCGGATGGAAATATCATCTTTCGCGAGACCACCGGGACAAATACAACTGCCCAGGTAAACAAATTTGTCTACTACCTCAATCGGTTCACCCGCAAGCATTAGGCTAGGGTTCGGGCCCACCCAGTCTTGCAGTAGCACTTTACACTTTCCAGGTGTGAAGCGCATGCCGAACTGTGAGGCGGAATTATTTAGATTATGTACAGTCCACTCAAGTGTTTATGTTAATCTTCATATGCCATTGATTTGTGGTTCAACCTCACAGCTATACGTAACCGACTGGCAGGTAACCTTCGACGTATTTAGGAAAGCCCAATTCAGTGACGCGCCGAATCACAAGCCAGAAATTGTGGATACTTGAGATTTATCAATGAAATACGGTACTACATGTATAAAAAACTCAAATTATGGGAGTTTCCGTCTAAATTGTTGCTACGAACTAGTCCAAAGAAAGCCCGGAGAAGACGGTAAATGGATCTTAGCGACACGCGCCTGCGCACAACACGCGGTAACACAAAATGGTCAAAAAGTGCGCCTAAAAGATGGTCGACGAAATTGGTTCGACAGGTCAAGGGTTAAAAGTTCATGAGGGATTACAAATACATATCGAGTCTATGAGGTAGACGCAGTAAACAGCAGGCTCAGACAGGGAAAGGAAGTATACCTTGTTGGTGTTATCGGCTAGTTCGTCTCGGTACCAGGGATGTGTTGAATGCTAAATTACCGTGTCCGTTAAATTCCTTCTGTTGACCACCGTCCTTGAATTCTGTTATGCAACTCACTCTTCCCAGGTGACATGATGGCTGTTCCGATCGGTTGCACCAGTGCTCAACGACGCAGTCACCTGTGCATAGATTGTGGCCCCTATTTTTGTCCTTGATACAAAGTGCTCAGTCTCTATAGTCACTTCACTCCGACGGACGATAACATCGATATCACATATATATTTTGCGAAATACCGAAGTTTTTGATAATCCATGTGTGAACTCATAACATAACAGCTTCATTTTCCCCACTGTCTGACCCTTGGTCAGTCCGCCTTGGTCTCAAAAGTCACGATATTCAAAATACTCTGTCCGTCTGGCTATATGAATCATAATCTAACGGTCCTGTTACTGTCTTCCGTACAGCATAGGAGTTACCTCTCGATTATATCTCGGGAATCTCGCCGATTTTTATTCGTTTCACTCTTCCTTTTCACCCACCCACCCTCAGGTGACTTGCACTGTGTACAAAAACTGTTGGACTGCATGTCAGCACGACCTGATCTACCCGTGGTCAACACAGACGTGGCCGGCCTTCTTGGTTGGTTGGCTTTCGGTGATCGAGAAAAAATGAATGCCATCGTGGACTTTCTAAAAGTACATTTGAACAAGCTGAAGTAAGTTTGCCCGAGCGCACAGTAACCGCGAGGTCGCTGATGCGCTCTGAGGTACCTTTGGGAAACCTTTTTCCCTTGAGTTCTCAGTCGACCCATACATTTTTTCTGGTGCGCCGAAGTCTCACATGGATATTTTTATTGGCATGTGTTAGACTGGAAGGTGACTTCAAGGATGACCCGTCCATATCTTTCACAAACTAAGTTCACGTCAACCTTGAAGTGCTAGAAAACTTGTGTATGGCTCGTATCACCTTTCAACGCACCGCAAATGGGTGTCCCATTACGGTACCTGTAACCTGGGCAGCTGTATACGTCCCGGTGGATTGGCTGGAGATGAGATTATTTATCGAATCGGAAAGGCTAGGGCAGCTTTTGCCAAACTCCGACACCTGTGGCGCCGACGTGGCATGAGCCTATCTGTTAAGGGAAGAGTTTACACTGTGATGGTGCGATCCATACTGCTTTATGGATCTGAGACGTGGCCCCTACGCGCAGAGGACGTACGGAAGATGTCAGTGTTTGATCATCGATGTCTCCGCAGCATTGGTAAGGTCTAGTGGGAACATCGGATTAGTAATGCTGAGATACGCCAAAGGGTTTTAGGAAGAAGGAACTCTCCCGCGATAGATGAATTACTCGCTTCATTGGCTGCGCTCGTTGGGACATGTACTCCGCATTCCAGAAGACTATCTGCCTCGCAGAACTCTTTTCGCCCAGCCCTATGCTGAGTGGAAGCGACCGAGAGGTGGACGTGGCAACCAAGTGCGAAAACACTAACCAATAAACTTAGCCGGGTGGGCACCTGCCGCCTCCCTGGATGGGGACCCCGGGACTCACCAATGGTTAATGACACTGGCAGAAATGGCCCAATCGCGCAGTCAGTGGCGCTCATGCATCAAAGCTATCGCCTTCAATGCGTAGCTACCCAATTTCCAAACAAACTGAACATGCCTTCACCTCCAAGACTTGGTTGTACGTTCCACATTCCCGTTTTCCGGTGATCGAGACTGTAGTAGCTGGAACCAACGTGGCTATGGTACACGGTTTATAGCTGATAAATCGAAAATTGAATTGTATCTGTAACCGTAGTTTGCGTGGTCGATACCACAGACCGAATACAGTGGCGCTTCCATCCAGTTCTTTCTCGACCCCAATCTTTTTCTGTGACTGAAAACCGGAAGCTGCTAATCTATGTTTGAATTACTTATCCCCGGGCCTAATTCAAGTCAGTCTGCACAGGTAACACAAGGGTAAACTTTCCCCTTATCCTCACCCAAAGACTTGTATAGTCGTTTACGGTTCGCGACAGTGTGAAACACACAGTGGAAAAGTAGTCTCGTTGTGCGCCTATATTTTGTGCGTCGAACACCACTGTTTGTCCGACCGGTACATCCGGGCAGCGTGAAACGCTCCGTCGGCAAAAGCTGGGTCCGTCGTACAAGGTGAGGTGATGCTGTTGTGCACATCAACCTACTCATTTTCGTCCTGCTTGACAATGGAGACAGGGACTTAGTGCGTCGACGATTGGACCAGACTAACAGAGTATAGCATATAGACAATCCGCAGCACGTGAAATCTCGTGCACAGATCAGTGACCACTTTGGGCTCGGACGAGCGACTTCTCGACAAACACACAAATGAGAGATGGAGCACCGAGGGGCCCGCCAAGGCTGCCTCGGATTCAACATGGAAATATGATACTATACGTATCGAACGGCTCTCTGTAACCATTTCCCCCTGTAGTGTCCAACTCAGCCTTTCTTTCTCATGTCACGGACTTTGCTGTGGTTTGTCCAAAGTTGGAATAGAGTACGATTCTAGCACCGATCGAAGCTCTGCCTCGCTGAGTCACCATAATAACCTGTATCTCACGGCAAGTACGTTGCAAGTCCACTACCGATTTCAACGATAAATTACAATTAATGTAATGATATAACCATACTCATGACGTTCAGCTGTAGCACCTTTTCCACCCTTTCGGTGCCTAGCTGCCATGCCACCCGAAGGAAGCACGAGGGCTAGGATACTGCTAGGTTGCCCAAGCCTAGACAGGAGAAGTCGAAAGGCAGAGGTAAGGTTCGAACCACGGACCTTTCGGTCAGTAAATTCGCGCTCTAACCACTTGATTGGGAGAAAACCAATGGTTTTAGTACTTTCGACACGCAGACCAAACTTCATCCACGCAAGCCATTCCGTTGTTGGACAGAAAGGACCGATACTGGTAGTTTGTGACTTTATTTCTGTGTGACTCTTCCACATACCGACAAGACGATAGCTTAATCTGCCAAACCCTTCCTCAACCACAATACCGCATCAACACCTCCAAAACTATGCAGAGCAATCTCTTCGGTGTTCTACGCGGACAGCATCTTCCATATACCGTACTCCTAACAGTGCACACGTACAAACTGGGTGAGGTTGATCCGATGCTCAAGTTTTCCGGTGGTTTGCAATAACCGAACCTCTGTATGTACGAGGGGCGAGATGGCTCAAATGGTTAGAGCGCGAATTTACTGACCGAAAGGTCCGTGGTTCCTGACAGTATCCCAGCCCTCGTGCTTCCCTCGGGTGGCATGGCAGCTAGGCACCTGAGGGGTGTTACAGTTGAACGATTTTTTCTTTTTTTCTGTATATACGAATCAAGAAACACAAAAGCACCTTCGACCTGGCCTTTGAGACCCACAAGGTTTATCAATACACTTCATGAACCTGTTGGAAGGCGTCGCAGCGCTTTCAAAGTCTTTATGTGCTTCAGTGCAGGTGGACTTGTCACAATCAATGTCCGTCAGACAGTAGATCAACTAGAACGACAGTCGCCGAGCATGCTCGCCAGTTCCGATGCTGGTCATTTTATTTTCTATTTTGTGTCGTCCAGCTATTCCAGGTCCCCAGATGGTAACGGTCTTCTAATTTCATACCGCCTGACACCAGGAAACGTTCCACTCGAATGACATTTCTATACTATTTACCATCGATTTTGGATTATACACTAGCTAGTTCTTACTCGCTCTGGTCCTCTTCGTACAAAACTCTCCTGATGCAAGATACACCTTTACTTTATGACCTTGTGATTGGACATACCCAGTCCGTCGCAGAGCGAACCCTGTCTGCTTGTATATATTTGTTCTTCAAAAGACCGCAGCTTAACTGAACGTCACTGCGTTGGCATCAGTTTCATGGTTTGGCGGGCAAAAATGCTATTATCGTCCGGTTCTAGGATCACCATTCCAATATGTTTCACCGACAGCTGTTCCTCTCTGGAGAGACCACTTTTGATCGACCTTTTCAGGTGGTCTTTCCACAGATGGAACAACTGTCATAGCAGATGCTTCCGGACTATGGTAGATTTCAAACCTCTCATATGTGGTCGCCCGTCAGACCGAACAACCAATTTAGCGAGCTAGATTCCCCTATGGATCTTGCGCGGTCAACACTTATGACATGTGGGTTGTCTGGGGGTTTTTGCGGTCAGGAAATTGTTTGGATGGTTGCCCTGCATATTCCGTGCCATGTTAGAAAGGTCCTAAACAACAGTTTTTTTCTTTTCCTCTTGTAGTCCAACAGCACAGTTCACTCGTAACGAAACGGCCCTACTGGATTGCTGCTGCGCAATCATGGTAGCCGTTCCACGACACAGTCGGAATGGCTCACTGCTGCGTCAAAAAATCGTCCACGAAGCTGGTATTTTGGAGACCTGTCTACACTTCCTTTGGGAGACAACTCCCACATGTGTTCTGGATTTTGAAGAAGGAACTACGCTCAAGTGAGTTGACAACACTTGCCTGACAGATAGTCGGCTGATCCACTTTACAGTTTGTGGTGTGTTTTTCCTGTCCGAATATATCGTACGCGGCTTGGTCACACTCACCTTGAGCACCCGGCTAGTTCCATAACAGCAGCCCTGGGAACTCACTTGGTTCAACACTTGTACTCCTCTCTCAAACATTCGCCTGAACTCGACGGCTTTCTATTTTCCCTTTCATCCCGTACAGCACCGGTGATCCGGAAATTGCACCATTCTTAGCGCTGCCCGCATTACCGCATATACTACAAGCGTTGCGTGCTTGTCTTGGTCCCGAGGAGAACGCCGAATCCCTGTCTCAACCCGAACACTATAAACCACTCTCTGGCTCGAATCGACCCCGAATCACTGCTGATCGCTTGTTACAGTTCTTTCCGGATGGAAGGTGTCTTTCAGTGAAGCGGAACTACAGTTCACTGATGGATAAATTGACACGACAAAAGGAGTTCAGTATTCCAACAAGTACAAATTTTTATAGAGACGGAAAGTCGGACAAAATCGGAAAGTTCCGCTGCTTCGTCAACTTCGACTGAGCCGATTGGAACTCTGGCAGAGAAGATACACCTACTTCGAAAGGCCACTAACCAACGAACTCGGCGACTTGCTAGAAATATGCGCGAACGTCAGTTGCGCAGTATGAACATGCGTGTGGACGAAAAAGGCAACGTGAGTATGGTCGACATGTTTGAAGTGTCTTTTTTCGGTTCTCCAATCAGGAACAAATGTCCACTTTCCACCAGCCATTGCAGTCGTTTTGTTTCATGAAAGGTCTCATTGTAGTTGGGTAGATGTCATCCAGGCTTTAAAGCCGCTGTCTTAACCAAAAACACCTGATCTCGCTCGCATCAACCGCTCATTCCACGGTGGGGGGCTCGATGGCCCAAGTGGTTAGATCGCGAATTTGCTGACCGGAAGGTCCGTGGTTCCAACCCCACCTCTGCCTCTCGACTTCCCCTGTCTAGGCTTGGGCAACCTGGCAGTATCCCAGCCCTCGTGCAACCTTCGGGTGGCATGGCAGCTAGGCACCGGAAGGGTGTTACGGCTGAACGTTTTTTTTCATTCCACGGTAACCGACGAAGATCAGTCAATCTGCTTCTAGCTTGTTTCATCCTTCTTGCCGAAGTGGTGGATTCGAACATGTCGGTAGCTGCCTGCTAGCAAGGAGTTGAAATCTCGGGCGGTTCCTTTCTGATATCCAAAGACAACATCGTCAATTAACCGTTCCCACGAATGGTTTCGATCAATTTTCTTCCACCTTTGCTTTTCCCCCTCAAGGTTGCCGTCGTGGAGTCAGATCGACTGGCCAAAATGACTGCCGTCGTCACCGAAGAGGTTGGTCTGTCTTGCGCAATCTGTCACGAGGGCTTTCGGAATGCTCCCGACGAGGCTTTGGGCATCTATGTGTTCGTGCGCCAGTGTCCGCTGGAAGAAGTACTCGTTTTCGGAGCCGAGAGTGATCAGTCTCCCGCCCCGCCGATATCCATACCCCAAGGCTATTCTACCCTGTCCAGTTTTGTCGTAGTACACTTTTCCTGCCACTTCAACGTAAGTTGCGTAACTTTTTTTGATTGTCCAGTCCAGACTCGCCTAAATTTTAGTGACAGGTGCACACGATGTGCGCTAATCACACCTCCATTTTGCTTTTCTCATCTATCAATAGTCACTAAAGGCTTCCTTTGAAAACCAGTGGATCGTAGCCCAAAGACACAACCGAGATGCGCGATGTAACAATATCCTACCGATCCTCGGACCTCCAGCTGGCACGTTCGGTGCTGCATCCTCCGAAACTAGGGCAAAAGCGAAGAAAGATCAACCACCTGCTCCGGAAACAGTGTACGCCGGGCACTTGGCTAACTTCATGGATTACATTATGGTGAGTGTTCCACTGTGCCCATGACATCTCAAAGGTTGAGCAGCTATGTATTATTGTTCCTCTGGCTGTTGTATTAAGAAACCAGGTTGCTGATTGATAGTTGGGGGATGAATATAACTCATGCGTGTCTTGAGACCCGGTTATGTGAATCCTTTGTCCACATCTCATCCTCAATCGTTTCAGCGTTCTCTGAACGTCAGTCCTGGCTATCTGATGGCTTTGCACGATGTGAAAATCTTGCTTCTGCGATTCGCCTGCAATCGACAATTTCATTCGGAAACGGGCGGTGGTGGAGCGGAAAGCAACATGCAACTTCTACCTCATTTGATGCAAGTAAGTAGTTCCGTTCTGCGATTCCCTGAGAATTGTACAACCCTCATTTGAGACGTTTTTTTTCTCCGTGTTGTTTCCCGCAAAAACCACTCTTTTTTGACAAAAGCCCTCCGATAAGGGACACTACTGGGGTACATGGGTTAATTGCTTAATTCCTCATAAAGATCTGAGAACGTTCCGATAAGTCAGACAGGCTATTGTCACACAAAGCCAAAAAACCTCTGCCGATGGGACCACTTTATGTAATGCTCACCCGTGAACTTGTAGGTGGATCAGTTCAGGTTGGCAAGACGCCAGCACATTGTTGCATTTTGATAGAAGACTACAAAATCCGGGCACTAGGTGAACACCAATCACACTTCGAACCGATTTACCTTGTCTCGGGTGGAAATAAATGCGGAGATTTACAAATGTCTCCTCTGTGATTTCTGGCACATTTGTGCAGGATGAGGGGGACGATTCCTCCCAACTGGCTCTTGTGATTCGCATTTCGGCCATTCGTTTTTTGCTGGTGAAACGAATAAATTGTCCATCGACGACTGCATTTCACTTCGTTGGATTTCGTACCTGGTGGGCAAAATTGTCCTATTTCTTTTTACTGTCACTGGGTGTATGTAACAACGACATTTTACTCATCTTAGTTCTCGGTCTGAACACCCCCCCCCAACCTTGCCTCTCTGTCTAAAACGACAATCAAAAGTGCACGACGTATATTAACGCCCAAAACCACTCGTACAGCCCGTCGTACTTAAAGTGTATGCCGCGACAGCATTTTGGACTTTCGGACGCCTGGATGCGCCATTGGTAACCTGCATTCGGCGAATACTGAGCCGTGATTGGCTGTCTGGTCCAGGCTTCCGACCAATCAGAGCTCGCCTTACTGCCGAACTAGCAAACGGCCCGGACTTTGGGCCAAGCTTGTGCGGGATAGGCTTCTCAGCCGTATCAGCGGCAAACTGCGAGCGGTATTTGTGTGGAATTCCGCCTAACAGTAGAAGTTTTGCGTTGAAGGACAGAGCAAGTTTTCGAGAGCGCCTCCAACACTTCTCTAGGTCTTGGGGCGAGATGACTCAAATGGTTAAAGCGCGAATTTACTGACCGGAAGGTTCGTGGTTCGAACCCGACCTCTGCCTGTCGACTTCCCCTGTCTAGGCTTGGGCAACCTGGCAGTATTCCAGCCCTCGTGCCTCCCTCGGGTGGCATGACAGCTATGCACCGAAAGGGTGTTACAGCTGAACAGTTTTATCTAGGTCGTCGGACTTTCAGATGATGACAAAAGTTTGCCGTTCAGCGTACTGTGAATATCATGTACTCCCAAGATCAACCCTTCAAAAGTCTTCAGAACTCATATTTTCCTGATTAATCACTTGAAAAAAATCGTCGATTCTTTCCTTCCATTTTTGTGCCCCATAAGTTCGAGTGAGACCATACTAGAACTATTGATTGATTGCTACTTCGAATTTGTACGTCTATTTCTGAAAAAGGCCACCACTCCTCATTTATGGGAATTTTGTTTCTCAAGCTGGATGTTCTTTTTCCACCGGTTTTACTGTATACCACCGCATCTTATGATAGAAATCATTGAGCATTGAGGACTTATTTGGGTGCTATTTGAGCAGGTCAGTGGAACAATGGCCACGGCAGCACTGCTGTCCACATCGCCCTGGACGACTTTCTCATCAGACTGGATGCTTCAGAGCCTTTATCCGGTGACACGTTGGGTTGTGTGCACTCATCTGCTCGTATTACCGGTGCAGTTTACCTCAGAACAATGTTCCTCGCTTTCTTTTTTCAAGGTCGGCCTTCATTCTTTGTTGATGAGTTCCGCAGTCACGCAGAAGGTGAACGAGTTGAAAGAATTCCTTGACCTACCGGAGTCTCAGTAAGTCTTGCAATGGCTGTTTTGGTTGTCTTAACCTTCGAAAAATGCACTCATTTTCATGTCATTTTCACGAGAGACTGACCCAAATCCCGGCTGAATCTCTTGTTTGTAGTGTTCTTTTTCAACTGAATGTGCTGCACCATGATGCCTCATATCAAAGGGTTTTCAGCAACCTTACGAGTAATATACTAAACCCTAGCCTTCTTCAAATCAGACCCCTTTTCATCTGATATATATATATATATATATATACTCAATCACACTAGATTACTGCGCTTGTATCAGCGGAATGACTGGAACTGGTTGATTCTTCCCAGTTCATCGGTGTAACGGGGAGTGGTGAAGACACGGGAACATTTGATTCTCTGATCTACCTCAACTAGTCAAGCACAGATCATGTTTTGATGGAATAAACACAAACATTTGTAGTAGCTGCCCGGTTAAGAATCATCCGAAGGTTGCTTGTTCACCAACACCATTTGCCTTACGTTCCACAGACTGTTGCAAACAGTGTTTGGGACTTTCTTGTTTTTGACAGCGAAAACCATATCCGCCCACGCAAAACAGCTCTCTTGAAATCCCGAAAAGCCTACCCAAAGGACACATCCTCCGGTTACGAACGAGCCACCAAATTGTGGCAAAAGCAAACTTCGTTTGGATCGTTGCAAAGTCTACTTGACAGAGGCCGCCTACGCATGCATTAGGCAGGTTGGTCACCCACTCCAAAGACAAGCGACCGAAAGACTTACGAACACCCACCCTCCACAAGTCTGTGGATATTTTAGCCCAATTTACCAATATGAATGTTGAGCTCTGTTCGTACGGTCAGTCATAATTCGTGCACTTTTGTGACATTCCTGCTGACCATAGTAGGAGGACAAGCATTGAAAAAGCAACGCGATGGGCGGTAAGCACTCTCTGTAGCTAGTGACGTGAAAGTGTACACCACTGTGTTCATCGCTTTGGGAAGGGAAAGAAACTTGAATTTATTTTTGATGCTCAAAAGGGTGGCTCAAGCGACCTTCGGAACCGTTGCAGACATATACCTCAAACGCTTATCTAGGCAACTGCCGTCACCACAAGCCCTGTTTAAATCGTCCGCCCGATTACTCTGTTCCTTTTCCAGCTGGTCTTCCACTGATCATTGCTGGAGTTCAACGGGCCCGTTATACCGCACCGTCACAGCACTCCACGTGTGGCCACCGGAAATGTGGCAGCGAAACCGTGTGGCTTTGTTGCGTCGCCTGATCCACTTGGCATGTGGGCGTCTCAAACAGGGTGCCAAGGTAGACACCACCCAGCAGGACCCGGAAGTCAGACTCCTCGGCTTCAAACCATATCTCCTTTTCTATGGTCTTGTGGATGGTGCCTATGAGCACTTGTTTAAGGTAAGCTCCTCAGCGTCCGTCTGTATCGCACTGTTAATATCTACCAGGACTTTTCTGTGCACTATCCTGAGGTCTCTCCTCACCTTAGAATGTGGTATCTTGACTTGGGAAACGCTTTTAGGTGTTGCCGAAGGTGAGGTAACTCATAAGAACTCAGGTAATATGAACTTCACTGTAGGCTTTACGCGTGTATGACGGAATATTCCGCATAATCTAGTAATTATGTGCCATATCCATTACAAACAAATGGACCTTACCATGGTGTGATGGTTTGTGTGCCTCCGTGACCCTTCGAGCTATACTGGGGATGCCCGTGCGGTACTCAGAGTTTCTCATACTTGGTCAATGCTTAGGGGTCTGACCAACACAGTTTCCTGACCCTTCAGGTCGGACTTGAGAACATGTGCGGCGACTTGTTCCGTAAAAGTGCTAATGTACTTGCATTTCCCGCCAAACGCCGCTGCCTTACGGTCGAGGACTCTAATCGTCCTCCTGTCTAGGTCTGGGCGTCTTGGCAGTTTCCCAGTCCACGTACAATTATGACGTTTACGGCTAACAGCACTCTCATGCCACATCGTCCGTCGCGTGGTGTCACTAGCCGCCTAGTCGCCTTACTTGCTGCATACAGCGGGGCAGGTAAGCGAAAACAGACTACTGTTTCCCTCTCCTACCTCACCCAAATAAGATTACTCTCTCCGCAGGTCCCAACACTGTGACTGACCGTTTTGCTCGCCGTGCATCACAGCTTCTGTATGTCCGACCCGGAACAAATTTCTCCCTCTCCCAATAGCTTTGGATTTCGCTTCCGACCCGGAACAAATTTCTCCCTCTCCCAATAGCTTTGGATTTCGCTTCCGACCCGGAACAAATTTCTCCCTCTCCCAATAGCTTTGGATTTCGCTTCCGACCCGGAACAAATTTCTCCCTCTCCCAATAGCTTTGGATTTCGCTTCCGACCCGGAACAAATTTCTCCCTCTCCCAATAGCTTTGGATTTCGCTTCCGACCCGGAACAAATTTCTCCCTCTCCCAATAGCTTTGGATTTCGCTTCCGACCCGGAACAAATTTCTCCCTCTCCCAATAGCTTTGGATTTCGCTTCCGACCCGGAACAAATTTCTCCCTCTCCCAATAGCTTTGGATTTCGCTTCCGACCCGGAACAAATTTCTCCCTCTCCCAATAGCTTTGGATTTCGCTTCCGACCCGGAACAAATTTCTCCCTCTCCCAATAGCTTTGGATTTCGCTTCCGACCCGGAACAAATTTCTCCCTCTCCCAATAGCTTTGGATTTCGCTTAGGTGTATAGGTGTAGCCGTTAGCAACGGTCAGCCTGGATTCAGTGATTAAACTGTATGATCGTTAGTTTGTTTACTGACTCGGACAATTCGGCTGAAAACATTACAACGCCTCAGTGTCGTAGACTTTTTGGTAAATGCGCTACAGATTTGATCCGTGAGAAAATAGTGGCATACAACAATACGTATCGGCCTTTTTGTATTGTTAGGTGAACTTGTGAGCAAGGTATACGTAGCTCACGTTGACATCATTTGAACTGGGCGAAGGTTAACTACAAACTGCCTGCCTTCGTTCATCTTGCCCGTACACGTTAGGCTGAATGAACCACGAGCCGTGAACGCGTACAGCACCTGTCTCAGTCCTCACAACCCCTGAATACGACTCCAGCTCTAAGAGACGACTTTTAGGCAACCGAGTTTTGTGAAGTCCATCGGGTCTTTGGCAGTCTAGTGTCCCACTACCACTGCCTACGCGTGATGAGACGGCGAACGGGCACGTCGGTCACCATGTCAAACCAGCCTTGCGTTGTAAAAAAAAACTCTGAACCCTGAAACTTTCCGGACCTTTTAAAATCGAAATTCAGTGGACATTTATGAAGAGTACAGTGAAGGTTTACATCTTCCCGTTCGCACTTCTTTCAGTGGACATTTCTGTTACGTTAGTCTTACGAGAGATATTTAGTCCATGGGTTATCGTCTTGATACAGTGAACCTGTAGGCTGTTTCTCATCCCTCCGCATTGCGAACATTATTTTTGTCTACTAAGAACCAGAAGACAAGACCTATGGTGAACGTTTCTCATCCCAAAAGTTCTTCATATTACAAAATACTTCAATTACGGGTGTACTTTCTCGTTAGGTGGTGGTTAGTGGGAACCGTATTGGACTCCTTCCACACCGGAGCGATAACATTTCATTTGGACGTCTCTCATGTACAGTTGTTCAACCAGCCTTGCGTTGTCAGTGAAGCATCGTACGGCAGTGAAGCATCAGTGTCAACACTGATGTTGCCGTCTTTGATGATGCCTTTGTGTGTACACGATTCACACATACACACCTGGTGAGCTGTCGTCCAGACCGTTAAGGATTGGTCTTCTTTCAAATAAGAGCTTTCAGGAAGCTGTAGTCCTCCGTGTAGAACAGTGGAAACAATGATTAGCGAAATATACTCATCCGCAAAGAAATTTGGTTTTGCCTTCCGATTTGGTTCTCCCGGGGGGGGGGGGCTCACCTGAGTCCCCGCTTTAAAAACTATGTAGATGCAAGCAGAATCGGAAGATACACCCACCTAACCGTTGAACCCAACCGTCTCGTGGTGCCGAGACGTTTGAAAGCCAGTTGCCAAGCTGGGCGAACAGATCAATACTCAGTGTACATATGTTGTGCCGAGAGATTCAGCTGGGTTCCAGGTGAGTCTCTCGCAAAAACCAAATTGATATGCAAATGAGTGTATTTCTCGAAATCAGTCCAATTTGGGTTCAAGTAGAACATAAGCTTGACGGAAACTCGGGACTGCGCCTATCTGATGAGCCCGAACTGGAAGGGCGAAACCGGTCGTGGGCTGTCGAAGAATTTTCAGCAACCGTATGAGTAGTGCATTATGGAAACGATGATACTTGTGGGAGACTTGAAGGATAATCAGTTATCGTACGTGGGGGCGGGATGGCCCAAGTGGTCAGAGTGCGAATTTACTGATCGGAAGGCCCGTGGTTCGAACCCGACCTCTGCCTCTGGACTTCCCCTGTCTAGGCTTGGGCAACCTGGCAGTATCCTAGTCCTCATGCGTCCTTCTGGTAGCCTGGTAGTTGGGCACCGAAAAGGTGCTACAGCTGAACGATTTATGTGCGTGGTTTCATCCGGTCCTTCATCCCTATTAGCTCTAGTCGTTATTTCAAGGCTACGTTACACTAGGCCAAGGAGAGTTCACTGATGTGGCGGGTAAGTGTATCATTATTAATACCATTATTACATTGGCTCTGTGATGTGATAGATTTATGGTTTCTGGTTTCGTTTGACGTTCTGATGGTCGATTCTCTTACGCACACATTCTACTCTGCAGTTGGTTCCTTTGCCATATTGATCGCATGCTGTATCGCATTTAGAAGTACATTGATCTCTGAGGCGGCACCATCACCTTATCCGAGACCGATTGGATAACAACTTCGAACATGTTACGACAGGTTTCAGAGGTCAAACAACAACGTAGACGAAATGATGGCGATGCCATTGATACATCTGATTTAGTGGGAGTGGATCGCCGATTCTGGGGGTTTTTTTGGACGGGGGTCGCAGTATAAAAAAATTCCACATGCCCAAATCTGTCTCACCGATGGGGATTTCCTCCTCGAGAATTCCTACGACGAGAAAGAATTCCCACGTTCTACAGCTCCATTGCCGTCAATCCGAATGGTATCTGTTGTGACCTGTCCCTTAGACCAGTTCTGTACACGTATCCCAGTTTAGGTCGTCAGCTGAGTTGGGTTGGATTCGGCTCAGGGAATTCTGCTGATGTGGCGGGAAGTCGCAGCAGCACATTCGCCACTGAACCTGATACTCAGACGACAAATACTGATTAATGTTACCAGGCGGAGAGCAATCGTCTCGACCTTAGTTATGAGGAGTTGTTTCCTCGATGGGTTTCCGGAGGTCAGCCACTCTAAACAACGAAACATTACATCGATTGGACTAGTGTCATGTGCGGGGCTATGGACCAAACGGGGTCATGCCCTGATTGGTCAGAGTGTCGGCCAATCAGGTTCGGGTTTTTGTATCTCAACACTTCTCGCCCGCTCACGAAGGCTCTAGCAAGATCTTGTGGAACATTCCGTGATAATCCCACCAGTACAGTTGCAATAACCATCGATTGTCTCCATAAAGGGTCATGTCAATCTATCGCACCTTTTGATATACCATAGTGGACGGAGTAGGAAGTCAAGGGCGACATACGGGTGGCACTACAGTCTGCTGAACACAACAATCGGGGAGTTGCATTATACGGGAGTCTCATGTTGCAAAAATCTTCACTAGGTGGCATTTTCAAAGGGGGGTAAGCTTGGGTGTCCTACATTGCTACTACCGCCAGTTGTCGTGACTAATCAAACAGCCTCAAGTCTATCCTCACACCAACCCTTCCCTTCTTGATTCCTGTGTTCCTTTGCAGAATGTATCCACCTCATCCACTGCTGGCACTGCAGCTGGAGCTGCCGCCGCGAGCAGTTGGTGTGCCTCACTCTCCCAGTATATCAGCACTTCAGACGAAGCCTTACTGGCTGCTGTCCCACGCTTCCTGAACTACTATCAGACAGATTTGTTACCTATCGCCTCCTTGGAAGAATTCTTGGATGTCACTGGTAAGTTTACCTTGCTTATGCCTGTGTGATTGTCAAGTCCATGGCGGTAGAGTGAAGTTACAAGGTTGTGGAATATCACTCATCCGTAAGCAAAAATCAAAGGCGATGGCTGCTAGCACCTTTTTGGCAGCACTTGTTTCGGCAGTAACCGTCGACAAGTCTAATGACCAGCTGCTGCTCCTTGTCTGTGTTAGTGTGGAACACTAGATACTCCAGCCTTCGAATGGCAGTGCAATTTGGCTTGTTCACCGCTGCTTGGGGGAGGGGGAATGTAGTGTACGATTTTGTTCGAGTTTGCCTGTATGACCCTGTGCATACATGCTACCTCATTGGTGTTGCATTTACCCATCCAGGACGTATTCACTTTACGGTATGTCGTCAAGATCTTCGATTGTTTTGTGGCTTCCTGACTGCTGATATCTTACACTTCTGGTTGAGTTGGCCAAAATTCTTCGGTTCACATTGTTTTTTTTTTCGCTGACGAATTTGTCTGGGATAGAATTAAGGCGATTAAAACACCCTTAACACAATGACTGTCTTTCGGAGAGACTGTCTCTGTAGAACGGCCGCATGTTTCGTCGCGGTCCATCCTAGTTATCTTCTGGGATAACGCTATACATAGAAGGACACAAAGTGAGATGAATTCGCAGTTCGACTGAACAACTCTTTAGATAAGGATCACTTTTTGCGTCCCTTAGGGTGGTGTTTGGCCAGTAAATGTCTTTTTATAGCATTCTCCTATTTTGAGGGAGCTAGGGAAGGTCGGTACCAAACTCTGGTAACTCCACCACCACCGCCTCGGGCATTTCGACGGGCCAACTTCACAGAATCCGACAAATCTCGGCTCGCCATGCCGTCATGTTGTTGACTTCGTTGCTTTCAAACAAAGTGGATGGTGGAAACTACTTACAGGATTGGTGAAAACCCTCCGCCCTTCTTGAGGCTCATCAGATAGGCCCAATCTCCGAGTTTCCGTCAACCTTCTATTCTACTTGAACTCGAATTGCACAGAGTTGCTGTGCAACTGAGTGTATTTTCGGAACTGGATGATGCGCTTCAGGTGAACTGAACGGAGTTTCACATACTATCGAAAAGAACGCTGCCAGCAGAGTAGTCGAGTGGGAGAGATAGACTAGACTTGAATATTCGTAATGGACTACTCATAAGGTTGCTGAAAACTCTTCGACAGCCCAAAACCAAATTGATTTGCAGATGAGTGTATTTCTCGATAGACTTGAATACCTTCTAACATGCGAAGCGCATCATCCGGTGCACACTCATTTCGTAGAATGAACTCATGCTACTCTTTCTCTCTCTCCCTCACCTGAACAGGACTTCTGTCAGAAGTGGACGCGAAAGAATTGACCACGCTAATGGGCTTGAATCCGACTTAATGCTGCCGCTCGTTTATCTGCTACATCAACAACTGACCTCGCGCCTGCTCCCCTGCGCATCACTAATTGCTGTCATGTCCTCCACACTTTTCACCTCCGCCTACACCAAGCTCAAACAGACACTTGACCGTCAACTCTCTGGAACTGCCAAGCACGCTGCCGCTCGACTGACTAAAAAAATTCGTCGCCACCCTACCCTTACACACACAGACACATGCAGAATTGCTTGTTCCACATTGCCCTGTTTCGCGTTCTTATTACTAGTGTTTTCAATACAAGTGCTCACCATCGGATGCACGTGATTTTCAAGGTCATCTAACTTGGTTGAGGGTCATCCTATCCGAGTACGAATTGTGTTACAGTAAAACGTCGAGGATTCTTGTTGATTCCAATTTATATCGCGTCTTCCTGCTTGAGTAAATCGCACACATGAGAATATCGTTTTACCCGGGCGAGATGGCTCAGTGGCTAGAGCACGAAATCACAGATCGGAAGGTCCGTGGTTCGAACCCGACCTCTGCCTCTCGACTTCCCCTGTCTAGGCTTGAGCAACCTGACAGTATCCCAGCCCTCGCGCTTCCTTCGGGTGGCATGGCAGCTAGGCACCCAAAGGGTGTCACAGCCTTTCAAACTCAAGTCGTGCGCGTCCATCTAATCCTCAGGCTGCTTTGTATCGAGGTTGGGGATGTCGATTCGCATTGGAAACCCACAGAAATGTACTTTTCTGACACTATCCTCGGCTCAACCATCATTGCCTTGAAACTCACTGTTCTAACTTTCGAGTAGTCCTTAGTTGAACCTTGGGTTTAAAAGCAAGCCAGAATAGAACCGGACTACAAAAACTGCTTTCTGACCGGCCCTTTGTAGCCCGGTGGTTATTTCAGCGGACTTTCGTTTCGATAACCCGAGTGTGCATATTTTGTGACTTAGAAACACTTTTTTTGAGTATGCGTGGCTGTGTCAACATCAAACACCACGAACGTCGCTGAACGAATGAACCATCAGTATTCCGCGAAGGAACTGAGTTGTACTAGTTTGTTGGCGCTTTTCGTAGGCCAGCTGCCCCCGCGAATTTAGTTGTCTTCTTGTGCAAATTGCCCTTATTTCGTCGTTTTCTGTCGACTAAACTCCACACCTGACGATACCTCGCAGCGCCTTGCTGAGTCGCTTAAATTCGCCTGGCCTTTTGGGCAGTGAACGAACAGCTCCCTGCAATAGCCTTTTGAGCAGTCATTCTAATCTCTCGGTGTCGGTTTCGCAGAAGATACTAGCTGTTTTCAAGCACACACCAGCGACCGCTCGCTCCATCTCTTATTCGAAGTAAGCTCAAGGTCGTTATGCTCCCATTCAACTATCGCTTTGCGGAGGAATAGTGCCTACCTTCTCGGCTGCTGGATGACTTCTTTAGCACAGGAGAAATCATACTGTGAAGTAGATGACCCAGGAAATCTGTTGCAATCAAGTGCTTACCACTTGACAAACATTGGGTTGTGAAATTCAAAGCTGACACTCGCTCAGTGGTCGGCGAAGCCTCGATAAAATCTTGCAAACTTGGAAAAACATCTACCCATGAATGGGAAGACAAACAAGATGGGCGTTTGTAGACCCTGCTCGCTATTTGTGGCACCGATCAACGTGGTTTGTACACGGTACCCTTAAGGCTGCGTACAAGACAGATGAAGTTAGGTGTGGTAGAAGAATTCATGGGCCCAGAACAGTAATCTGAAATAAATAGAAGAGGAACGAGGTGTTGATGTTTAGCGACACGGTGGCGTGTTTTCTGCATCTGTTGTCAATCACTCCATACACAAGGCTCAAGCCTCCTTTGAGATTGCTGTATGCGAACTCACTTTCGAGTCGCCTCACCTTTTCAGATTACTTTTATATGGACAACGTACGGCCTATGACAGTCCGGTGGCACCGGCAGTGGATTAGATGTGAGTGGAGTCGCACGTCCTCCTTTGATTCCGCTGAACGACACATAACAGAAGTCCGATGTGGAATAACGTCTTGCGTGCGCAGCACCGGAAATAGCAGGACTGAAAATGGGTCACAAATAGAGGTGCATAAAGTGGTTATTCTGTCTCACCGAGACAAACCATGAGAGTATCTCCCTGCGGCTAGCTGAATGTACCTAGATCAGGGGGTAGTGGACCTTCATGAACTCGTAACGCACAACTTTTAGTATGAAACAACTTGTTTTCAGTGCAATACAGTTGTCCGGTCGCTCGTGTCTGACGTGCTCATCTCGACAATCTGACCAACAGTCCCGGTGGCTGAACTGTGGTCCCGGCTGTGAGCTGCTCTTCGTTATGATGGTTCTTACTTTCCCGTTCTTTTCGTGTGCTGCATTTGACTTTTCACTGGACAGTTTGCGTCTCGATTTGTACGCCGTAACTGCCAGCTACAGCTAGATAGCTCGGCTGTTTATGTTGAAATTCGAAGTGACGTTCTGACACGCTTTAAGAATGTTCTGGAAGTTTCGGGTCAATATTTATTGGCATGCCCTTTGATATATGAACCCTGACATTTGTTGCTTGCGATCTCGAGGTGTCAACTGAGACAAACTGCTCTAAGGGGACAGGAACCCGCCGAATATTTGCTCTCTGTTTAGTCTCTTAAGCCGGCTGGGATACCCGGTTGCGCTTTAAGGTACCGTGCGAAAATGTTCGTTCTTTTCATATATTGTATAATGGTAATTGAGATCGTAGACGCCTTCTGACGCTGCTAAATACACTGACATCTCCTGCTTTCAAAACACACGTTGTAAGCAAACGTTCGTGCAATGAACAAAAGCACTGTCTTTCACCGAGTTGTCAGTAGCTTACATGTGATCCAACTAATTTGGTTCCGCCTGTTATAAGACGAAGCTTTACGAGGTACATATTTGACCTTGCAATAGGCCACATAGAACTCCCAGGGAGCTGAAGGAGTTTTCAGACACCCGCATCTGTAGGAAGGCTTCCTCAATGTTTGCAACCACTGTCTGAGGCCACAGTCCAAACTATGTGAGTACATCAACCGATTTTGTAGTCATGCCTGAGCCCTAAAACCAAGCACTACGGAATAATGTATTATGGTGTCTAGCAGCTAACACCACATACAGCTTCTCTGGGTTTCGGGATTGAACGTGGGATTTTGAGGCGTGTACCAGCTCAGGTCAGAGTGTTCGGCGTATCACAGTTTAATGCACTCCCGAATAATGTCCTCATACCACTGATGTTAGGTCTTACTCCAAACAAACCTTCGTTCCAAACGGTTGGCGCTTCTCCTCACAGTCAGGTAGTTGTACAGTAGTCTGGAATTGTTGAGCTTCCACGGAAGGAAGTCTACAAAATTACAGCCAACTGTGGAGTCGGTCACTGTCAGTGCACTTTGATCCTCGCGCGATGACCTGTTGACACTTGTCGATGTGTTTCGGAATTCTGTGTCACTTAATGACCATGATTAATCAGATATGGCCATTTTCCCACACACTATTTGTTAACACTTCTGAATATCACGTGTCCTTCTAATGGCCGCAGAATACTTGTTCAAACACTTTTTGAGTAGCGTAAGGTAGAGTTGCTCCGACCGGTTTCCTCCCCTCGACACAATGTGCTTCCAGAACGCCGAAGGTAAGCAGAATGCACACTTTGTCACCATCGATTTTGCGTCGGATTGAGCCACTCAATTGTGAATACCTATTGCACTAGCTGGGATCATCGGTTTAAGCAGGATGCCTTCAACTTGGTCCGTTTATTGACCATACAGTTCTTCGGCTTAGGTCAGTTTTCTCACCTGGTGGTCGCGTGCATTGGCCGTTAGTTTCGCCAACAAACAACTGATATCAAATCCGCCAAAAATGCCTGGTGCATTTTTGAAATATTTGATCCACGGTTAAGATATATCAAGGTTTTGAGGCACCTCTAAAAGTTCAGCCACAATGGGGCAATATCCAGAGGAATAAAATTCATTGGCCAACTTCTTGCAGTAGACACCGGGATTTTATTGCCAACACCCGTATCAACAAAGTGGTGTAACAATGGATGCCATCGTCACTGGCAGCAATTTTCTCTGCGCAGAATGATAACAACACTGAACTGGGAGCTAACCAAGTAACTGAATCAAGCAGCGGGCCATTTGTTAGATGGCAACCACGAGGTGCAGGAGATCCACATGTCGATTTAACCGACGGTACTACGAGGTGGTCGTCCCGGCTTCCAGTCGTGAGAGCTGCTGCCCATCTTAGTCCTCATCTGACACACCTGAGTGTTGTGTTCAATATAAGAATAGTGAGTGCGTGTGTCGGCTACTTGCCTGAACCCATTTTTTTGGAAATTGATGCATACACGAGGGAAACCTTGGCTGATGCGCCACCGAAGTCGACGCTTCAGCCTCTTCAGCTAGGCTTAAATTCATCCTTCCTGGTAACACTTTCATAAGCACTAACATAGTGTTCAAAACGTAAACCTCGGTCAAAAATTTGGTTGTTCTACTACCGCATCCCCGTTTTGCCACCAAGGGCTAGCCAGCAATGCGTATCGGCAGTGTTAAAAAAGTTCACGCTTACCTCGTCACACACGATCATTAGATGTGCGAGCAAAAAACTGATGTGAAAGGCTCCTTAGAGTGTAATCTGTACCTAAAAGTTCCCCTCGGCCAAGGTAGAACTGCAATTTTGTTGCTTGCGACGGCATCCTTTGATGTTTTCGCTAAGCATGGCAACTGGCCCGCAAATGTTCCGTCGCCACTTGATGTGACCGCCAGTTTCCCGTTGGGTTGACAATTCTTCCTTACTTGAGGCTGTATCTTATTCAAGGACCTGCGGATACCCGTTGTTCTGATTAGCCAAATGGAACGCACCTTACGCGGAATCCCATTGGTCCGCTTTGGATCACGTTGAGTCATGGTGTGAATTACTCGGCATGCGATTCAGGCACAAGCCAGCATCCTGATTGGCTAGTCGTGCACAAGCAAGGAAGCGCGCACGTTCGAACGGCATCTGCGCACAAGCGAAGAAAAGGCAAAGCCTTAGATGCACAGCCAAAATTTCTCTGAAACCATAGTTTGGAAGAAGAAAACGGTAACATAATATTTCAGCATTTGATGGTATTTATTCGGACCTTTAAGATCTTCCCATGCGGGCGCAGTTTAGTTGGAAGTTGTTTAAACGTACTCGAGGTCCACCTTGGGCGCGGAATTTATATTTCAATGGCTGCCAACAGCTTTGCGTGATGTCTCCCTGATGACGGTAAGAAATTTGTGGAAGAGCCGGTTTCTTCATGTGTTTTGTTTGCTTAGTATTTGGAAATAATCTCGAAATGACAAGAACAATAATGGCGCCCTCTATTTCGCCGCAAACCCAAAATTGAGCAGCTTTTAACGACCTGTGTATGAAAAAGTCTTCTATCGTTGTGGCTGGTGTCCCGCCAAACCAAGCCAAGGGATTCGTCATAACTAGCAATTTTTTGTTGTTTTCTATGATGGTCAGTACACACTATATCAAGCGGAAGGCTTTACCGAACCATCGATAGTGACGTTGGTAGAATTAGTTTGTTTATCAGCAGAACAAGCATACAGCACAATAAATTGGCCAGTGCTTTCAAATCCTGTCATCACTGAAACGGATTGAGGTGGTCTTGTGGGTGCATGTAACACCCTCATCCGGTAAATATTATGGATATACTGAACTACGGGTAAACCATCAGACTGGGTATGGTAGCCGCGGTACCGTCATCGCAACGCCGAACTTGGGTCCGTAGACAGCCTAGTACATGAACATCTTGAGTGAGTCGTTTAGGGTTGTTATTGCATTCAGGATTCGACGAGGAATCGTCACAAATTAAGACCGGCATGGATGAAGGATATTCTTGGGTCCATTGAGGGCGCACGGTGATTCCTCTCTCTCATTCAGACGAGGCAATAAGACAGCCGTGTCTACATCCGGCACTCAAAATGGGAAACGTCTCAGAAAGACTTCTAGAAGGTAATATGATGTGAGTTGGACTGCGGCCCGAAATAACAAGCGGCCAAAAGTGGTCACAATTCCTGAGCACTCAACTTCTGGACCCCGGTTTTCGAATAGCTGACGAAAACCTTGTCGATATGGAGCATGTAGACGTCGTTCGCATCTTCAAAGACGAGGAAAAGCAGCAGGTGATTTTGAATGAACTGACCATAGTCATCCCGTCCTTTGGTATGCACCCTACACTCACAAAGTGTAAGGCAATAATAATAATGTTTACTCACAACTGGTGGAAAGCATAATCATAAGATTACATTCAGAATAAAGCACGAGTTTCTTCGTAGTTCCAGGTAATGGACCGAGTGGGCGAGAAGGTATAGTCAAGAGTAGGAGGGGATTAGTTGCGGGTGTGCTATCAAATTGGGTATGGTAGTGCCGTGCCGTCATTGCATTGATGTACTTCGGTTTCTGGACAGCCCCGTAATGGACGTCATATTTGAGATGATTGGGCTAGGATGTGGAATTCTGTGAGCAGCGGGGTTTTGGGGTTGGCCAAGGAAATCTGCGGAGGGAGGACGAAGCCATTGTAGGATCGCAAGTATTTTTGTTGTCCGTTTGGGGATCACTGGGGATGTAAATCACTGACCAGGTGGGGTGGATAACAGCAAACAGGGCACCAAAACCGGGTACTGCCGAAGTTCGAAGCTCAGAAATACTAGGGAATGGGATGGGGTCAGTAAAGCCCGGTGCACACGCAGCATACAGCCCAAGGCGAGATATACGATTGTGTGAAGCGTTATATGTGCATTCGAGTTTGTATTAGTTCTGATTGTAGTGCGAAATGAGGTCGATGCGGGAATCTACAAGGCTCGGGTCGCGCTTGCTCATTTGAAACATCTATGGTGTAAATCTGGCATATCTGTTTTCTATCAAGCAACGTGTGTACCACGCTGCAGTACGGGCTGTTTTGTTGTATGACTGTGAGACTTGGCCTGTTCGAGCAGCGGAACTAAGAGGTCTTTAGGTGTTTGACAACAATTGTCTCAACCGTAGCCCGACGATATAGACATGATTTTGGAGGTGATGATGGGTTGCAATACTTCGGCATGAACGATTATTTGGATGAGGCCAAAGCCTACCTGACAGACATGGGATGGAGCCCCAGAATAGCTTGAACTAGCGAGCAGCTTCCAGCGTACGTGCTGGAGAGTTGGAAGCTTATTTATATATAATCGGATGCTGAAAATTGCAAACGCAAGCACGTTAGCTGATCGGTTTCTCAGAAAGTAGCCCATAGCTGACGAGAGTGCTAATGCGGCTGAGTATGGGATGGCTACGAGTCGACCCTAGTAAGTTACGTGGTATTGGTATCGGAGAGCACAAATGGAGTGAAGTCGGGTCTTAGCGCTCTAAATAAGCAGACTTGACACAAAGTACCGGCCCACTCAATAGGTCTTCGTTACCCCTGCGTCCATGGGTACACGTGCGACGACGCACGTGGCCCTTGGGTCCTGGGGCTCAAGTCTATACCACTTGGTCTTACAACTGACAAAGTATCACTCTTCTTTAGCTCTGACTTCGCTACGCTCAATAATGCGTATGTTTGTAGAATCCCGCTACTGAATATTGGATACAGTTATGGGTAGCCGTTGGATTAGGTTATCGTGTATAGGAGAGGCCTCATAATCAGCGTCGCACATTGACACGGGCCTAGCATGCTGCAGTTACGATAAGCAGTCGAGTGAGTGACAATGTCCACCGTTATCATGATGACCGCTTTATGACGTATTCCACCTAGGGTGAATGTAGTATGCACGCAATGGAAGCACCAAGGACAGCGATTCTCTGAGGGCCGGTGTTCACGACAATTTCTGTGGATGGAAAATAGAAACAAAGCTCATGAGCCCAAGCTCAGTAAGCAAGGTTGTACCACCAATACTTACATATAAATCAATCAAACTGGCGGAGACCGCATGCTACATGAGTCATATTTCTACTGGAAATGAAACCATTGTGTTAGCAATTTACCTAAGGTTAGCTAGGATTACCTCCTGACGCTGTATTGGCCACAGACTGGTTATGTGTAGCTGAGAAAGGCGCTCATCCACAGAGATGGCCCTCGCATCTCGATTGCACAATTCGTGCCGTCTTTTAACGATGTTATACTTAATGGAAGCTGATTTCCATAAGAAAATGTTGTGGTGAAGTTCGCTGAATAAAATTATGGCGTTTTTTTAATCTGAAGAGTATAAAGCAAACAAAAGTCAATGACCGGTTTTCCAGGGTGGAAGTTGCGTTGGATATTCTGTAGACGTTATTGTTATTCTTAAAGAATGCCAAAATATGATAAAGTGCGGTTTCGTGTTTTATCTCACGAAAACCGGTAACAAAATGCGAATCGGTGATGGTTCGTCACCTTGAGATTTCGCTCACTTAAACAAAATGCTATGAGCAACATATCACCGACAAGTGCAAATGGGTTAGACTAACTCCCCGTAAAAGTCACAATTTCGAAAACCCTATGGTTCCGCGAAAATAATTTGGGTGTGCATCTAGTGAGCGGCGAAGAAAAACAGGAGTGAAAGGGTTAAAGCGCATAAATTATGGAAAGGTCGACTTTCAACGCAAGCGGGAGTATAGTCTGAAACAATTGAATGCATTTAACATAGGAAATCTTTGGTTTTCCGCGTGAACTACGAACAATTTGAATGAATGAATGAATATCGAGGAATCTGACGAATCTAGTAAGCTGAGCGTGTTTTTCGATAAAAAACAGTACGCGAAGCACCGCCGAAGTGTCGACTGGCTTTGTTGAGCAGGTGCCGCAGAGCTGGACTTTATCGTGACGGATAATATGCCTTCGGTCCTGGCGAAACTTTGGGAGACCGGGCTCGTTCTTGTGCTACAGTCACAGGAAGGTTTCTATAGCCAGGCATGCTTCTCCCGATGGCAGCAGATAGCGTTGTTTCGATGCTTAACACGCTCTCCGCGAAAGCATACATAACCGGAAGCCTGTAACGTATACCGTCCGGTATCAGGAAGGTAAAAGCTAGTATCTACAGTCGATGTGGTTCCTCTGAATACATTTGCCCTCTGCCGTTGGAGATCAGTCTGTTCCAAGCAGTAAGAGCTATGCTTCATAGATTTTTTCTTAGCCTGCTTCTTAATCCACCAAAGATGGCTGTCGGGTTACGACCTATCGAGGAAAAGTGCACCCTTTATACTTGTTCCCAAACTACCGCCGACAGCTCTTGACAGCCTTTGCAAACGACTGCACCTCGTGGTGGATAAGCTTCGTTGGCTGGAACCCAGAAGGGCCACAGCCATGTTTAAGCGATTGATTGTTCAGTGGCAAATCCTGCTGCGTCAGGGCCCAAATTCTGCAAATGACGGCCTGCCGTCGGTAGTAGAGAATACTGCACCTCTCCCAGATGGCAGTCTAGGAACACAGACTTGGGCTTTTGTGTCCTCTCTAACCGGCCGACTACTACCGCTGGTGTGCAACGGATCGCGTATCATATCACGCCAACTGTTGTGAGGGTGAAAACTGCCCGCTGGGCAGTGATGCTCTTCAGGCTTGTCCAACAGGTGAGTCGTGCGCGTCATCTAGGTTCGTCCAGCTATCCGCTATGATCGACGTTGGTTCGGTGTTGCTAGTTCATTATACATCGTGGGCCCCTAGCCGCATGTTCGCAGTGTGCGCCAGCTAGGCTTGTTCAGTTGCCCACTATGATCGACGTAGATTCGATGTGCCTAGTTAATTGGCCATCGTGAAAGCCCAGCCGCATGTTCGTCGTGTGAGCCAGCTAGGTTCGTTCAGCTGTCCGCTTTGACAGACGTACGTTCCATGTGGCTAGTTGACTAGGCATCGTGGACCCCTAGCAGCATGTTCCTTGAGTGCGTCAGCTAGGTTTGTTCAGCTGTCCGCTGTGATCTGCGTAGGCTCCATGCGTCTGACTGCTCAACATTATGTTCTTCCCTGGATGCCTCACAAGCTATAATGCAACACTGTCGTTTAACGAAAAACATGCACGATTTTTCGCCAATAATGCACGCGGCTTTCTCAATTTTTAGTGGTATCAGTAATTACCGCGAAAAATTGTTAACAGGAATGGCGCCTCCACATATTTAGTATCCAAAAGTACCCTGTAGATTCTGGAGTGTTCAGGAAATTATTTCAGCTGTAAAACTATCTAAGGGTTCTGTCCATTGTAAGGAGGTCACCTTTTACGCCATCAGCGATTTCCTATTAGATTAAGCGACATTCACAGTCGATGGAGTGTACTGACCTCGAAGATTCGCACACTTAAACAAAGCGCCGATGTACATAATTTGCATGACCCATGGATGCATCTTATAATAGACATTCTACAGTAGGAAGTGGCAGCCCTGAAAATCAGTGGCTTTCGAGAAATCATTCCCATTGTGCGAATACTGAGCGGCAATATTTGCGGAACTAATCGTTATGGAGAGTCGGTCACTTTTTGAGAAAAAAGGCAAGGAAATTGTTTTTAAGCCAGATGTGTTTAACCGCGAAATTGTGGTCAAAAGTTTATCGATATTTATTTTGCCTGATAAGATTGGTAACCGTTCTGCGGACAGCATTAAAGTGTCATTTCGAAATTCCTCGTTGGAAGGCAGGACTTAAGTTCGGAAACCGTATGGTTACATATACGTACTGCACTATTCATAAGGTTGCTGAAAATTCTTTGACAGCCCACGACCGGTTTCGCCTTTCTTGGGGCTCATCAGGTTACATTTTGTGCTGACGGATACCAACGAAAAACTTTCGACTCAAAAGCTAAGGTAGAAATTCCCGGATGAATCCAGTGGTTGAATAGTGTTATGGTGTTTAAAGTTGCGGAGCCAGCTAAACTGAACTAGTTGACACCCGCGTAACTGAAGAACAATCGAGTTAAGCATATCGTCAGGCGGTGTCTCAATAATTCGAAAAGCCTAAGGCCCTCCGGGTACTTAAACCTGCCATTTCGGCAAAATTATGGCCTCACGCCATCAGTCCATGTGTTTTTGTTGGTTTGTTAATAACCCGTGTCCGGTGCTAAAAGAACATATACCAGAGTATGCGCATTTCGGACACCGCCGCAGGGCGTACTGTCATTGGTTAACGTTGGCGGCATTCTACTCTTTCCTCCTGGGATACCACCGTGGATTCCGACCGGGAACTTCTCTGTTTCGGCTTCCCATTTCTACTAATTTTGCGTAACTCGTTTTGTCAGCGAATAGCCCACTGACCCAAAAACTCACACGGGTGTGTTTGATAATGGCGATAGCTTAGCTCATTTCTCGGTTTTATTATACCAAGCTGGCGTTTCCAGTAAAAGCAGTTCCAAGAGTACGCAGTGTGCTTTAGGTCCTGAAGGTGGTCAAAAATTGGTGTGCGGCGTGTCTTACTGGATGTGCGAATAACGATAACGACAACATATTCCAAGCGTTTTGCGCTATCAGCTCATACGTTGCAGTAAAGCTCATCTGATTTGCTTCATCAAAACGTGTAAGGCTGGAGTTTCTTGGAGCACGAAGACCGATCCTCTCTGGTCGTGGTATATAAGGAATAAACTCCTTCGAGCCCACCACGCTGAGGAGACGGAACCTCTCTGCTCACATCCGCGATTCAGTTCGGCGTATTACTTGACGCCAAATTAAACATTACATGAAAGCCGAAAAATATCCGGGAAATTGAGTAATGCTGGAATTGTCCGCAGGTTTCTTCAAACGGCACATTTACTAGTTCCTTGGAAGCATTTTGTCATAATGCACTGCTGTTTGTTTCTGTTGTCCAGCAGAGTGGAACGCTTGGGCCACTGGGCAGAATATTTCAGACAATAACTGGTTTTTAAGGAAGAAGGACTCGTATCGGGTGCGATATTTTTAGGCTTCTGCGGACGGTCTGAAATCCTGGAGTTCCAATGCCAGAACCCCTCAAACTGATGTAGACGTCACAAATCGGTTGCTCGGAAGCCAGCCGTCCCTAATAACCAAACAGCAAAACATTTGGATGGATGTGTCACATGCAAGCTACGGACCAAACGAAGGGGTGCCCTGATTGGTCAAAATGCCAGCCAATCTGAACCGAGCATCTTTAGCTTGACGCTTCTCGCCTCCTCACAGAGACTAGAACGACCTTGTGAAACATTCTGTGATTACCCTATAAATAAAGTTGTAATAATTTTCCTTTGTCTCCATAAAGGGATGTCTGAAGCTACCGTGCCTTTTTTATGCCATAGTTGGTGGAGCATTAAGCTAAGGGACCCTTACATTGTTGAACGATCGTTCAGCAAGTCACAACGGTGGTGGTCCCTGGAGTGGCACCTTCCCCTGAACGACTTTGTCATGTGTGGTGTGCCTTTTGAGCAGCACCGGGCTTTTTGGTTTTAAAAGGAGTTCAACCGTATTGAATAATGCGCCGGCGGTCACGGCCAACCGTTGGGCGATTGGAGTGTGCGGTCTGTGGGACCGACCTTTTCTAACCCGTCCTTCCTCGGTGGAAGTTAGCATCGCTGCCTCCATAAATACGGACATGCTAGTCGCCTGGGGGAAACGGCTTAGTCTTCACACTCCTATCGCAGAGGACAGTACGAGTTGTCAGTGGACACTTAATCGGGGAGATTGGAAGGGAAGCTATGCATTGCAGGCAATAGCTTGGATGCAAGAACACCACTGAGGGCGCGACTGAGCCCTATCTAACGATGTATCTCATCATCATTATCAAAGACAACATCAGTGTTGACACTGATGCTTCACTGCCGTACAACCATAAGGTTCATCTAATTATATATATGTACATATATATAATTAGATGAACCTTATGGTTGTACGGCAGTGAAGCATCAGTGGTGTCAACACTGATGTTGTCTTTGATAATGATGATGAGATACATCGTTAGATAGGGCTCAGTCGCGCCCTCAGTGGTGTTCTTGCATCCAAGCTATTGCCTGCAATGCATAGCTTCCCTTCCAATCTCCCCAATTAAGTGTCCACTGACAACTCGTACTGTCCTCTGCGATAGGAGTGTGAAGACTAAGCCGTTTCCCCCAGGCGACTAGCATGTCCGTATTTATGGAGGCAGCGATGCTAACTTCCACCGAGGAAGGACGGGTTAGAAAAGGTCGGTCCCACAGACCGCACACTCCAATCGCCCAACGGTTGGCCGTGACCGCCGGCGCATTATTCAATACGGTTGAACTCCTTTTAAAACCAAAAAGCCCGGTGCTGCTCAAAAGGCACGTGTTGTGCGCAGCCGCATTAGGAGTGAACCAGTAATGCCATACTCCATGTGCCCTCGTGCCAGGCCGGCCCCCTACAGCCGAGTAAGTCAGACTGTTGAGTCATTGGCTCCGGGAAGAGTTGCCTAACAACCGCTGTCTCGCGGTCCAGACCCTTGAGTCTCAGGAGACGAGATGCACACGGGATGTTCCCTCACAGTCATTGAGTATGCAGACGATATTGCTCCCTTTGGTTCAGATCCTTCCCAAACGCAAGCGATTTTAAATAACCTAAGTAACTACGCCGCATGGGTTGGCATGCGCTTCACACCTGCAAAGTGTAAAGTGCTGCTACAAGAGTGGGTGGGATCAAACCCACACCTCATGCTTGCGGGTGAGCCAATCGACGTGGTAGATAAATTTGTTTACCTGGGCAACTGTATAAGTTCCGGTGGACTGACTCGAGACCAGATTATTTATCGAACCGGAAAGGCCAGGACAACTTTTGCCAACCTCTGACACTTATGGCACCGACGTGACGTGAGTTTGTCTCTCAAGCAAAGAGTTACACTGCGGTTGTGCGATCCACATTGCTTTACGAACCAGAGGCGTGGCCCCTACGCGCAGAGGACATACGGAAGATGCCAGTGTTTGGTCATCGGGCTCCGAAGCATTGGTCAGGTCTGGTGGGAACATCGGATTAGTAATGCTGAGGTACGCCAGATGGTCTTAGGAAAAAGAAACTCTCCCGCGATAGATGAATTACTCACGTTTCATAGGCTACGTTGGTTGGGACATGTACTCCGTATGCCAGAAGACCGTCTGCCTTGTAGAGCTCTTTTCGCCCAGCCCTGTGATGAGTGGTAGCGACCGAGGGGTGGACAGTGGCAACGAAGTACGAAAACTAACCAGTAAACTTAGTGGGGTGGGCAACTGCCGCCTCCCCGGATGGGGACCCCGGGACTCACCAATGGTTAATGACATTGGCGAAACTGGCCCAATCGCGCAGTCAGTGGCGCTAATGCATTAAAGCTATCGCCTTCAATGCGTAGCTACCCAATTTCCGAACAAACTGGACATGCCTTCTCCTCCAAGGCTTGGTTATATGTCTCACACTCTCCCGTTTTCCGGTGATCGAAATTGTAACAGTGTCTATGGTACACGGCTCAAAGCCGATAAATTGAATTGAATTGATTGGCCTGGCAACGAAGTGTGAAAACACTAAACAGCCAACTCATTCGGGTCGACAACTTCCGTCTCCTGGAATGGGGACCTCGGGACAACTCCTCAGGAGTTATTGACACTGGCTTAACCTTGCGGCAGTGTCAATGGAATACCACCAGGTTGTCCATTACCACCGGCGGACCCCCGGTAACTTTTGCACGGTGCTATACTGGGGAATCTGGCAGTACCCTAGCCGTCGTGCTTCCTTCGGGTGGCAGCTATACTGGGGGAGGTTCGGTATTACACTGGCCTAACGGATAACACCAGTACTTCGATGGTCCGTCGGTAACCTATAAGGTTGTGGGCTGCGTCCGCACGTTGCGCACATTCACATGGTCTAGGCTGTATTGGGAAGGTTCGGCCTTTTCTGAATGACTCGCTGTTTGGCAGCACCTGCGGCGCGTCGCATAGCTTCTCGTACATGCTTAGATCTACATTTTCCCTCCCGTTTTTACCATTCTCAGGTCCTGATGACGTAAACCATTATATATATATATATATATATGGGGGCGAGATGGCTCAAGTCGTTAGGGCGCGAATTTACTGACCGAAAGGTCCGTGGTTCGAACCCGACCTCTGTCTCTCGACTTCCCCTGTCTAGACTTGGGCAACCTGGCAGTATCCCAGCCTTCGTGCTTCCCTCGGGTGGCATGGTAGCTAGGCACCGAAAGGGTGTTACAGCTGAACCGCTTTGGGACTTAAGTACGACATTTAATAACCAGCGTTCTTGTACTGTTGCTATTGTCGGTGATGATCACGCCCGCGGTTTACAATTATTTACAACCTGTCCTCATGTTTTAGGTTGTCTTTCACGAAGTCTTTTTTTGGAACTCCGTCAACTTCAGATGGTGAGTTTCTACCTTTAAAAATGTACTTAACTTCCCCACAGTCAACTCCCGTATTGGTGGGTCTAGGTATTTTAACAGTAGGATTGGTTGGTAAGTCACCCATGTGAGGTAATCCTTTTCTTCAGGACGTTATGTCACCCGACAGATTAAATCCTCCCAAGTGCCGAACCTGCTAAGGCTGTCAGGATTCGTAAGTTGCTTCCGTTTTATTCTCTTTCCTTTGTCTCTCTTATCCGGTCTCCACCTAACGATTAGCTTGCTGAAGGTTCACCCTTGATCATCACCCTTTTCGCGATATCCTCTAGCATGCGCTTCAGGCTATCGCCCTTCCACCATTTCTCGCACAACTCACAAGATCGGGTGGGTTAGTAAGGCAACCCTTCTATGCATCTCTCTTTGTCAAATACTACCCTATTGTGTAAAAGCACGTAAAAACACAGTTCAGCAGTCGGATTCACCCATCAGTGAGGTGCAAATTCGGTTCGAAAGTTGTGGGGAAAAGGCTCTCGTTTCTCTAACCTTTTTTGAAGAAATGGCTGCTGCTGGCGATAGGTAACGGAACGAAAAGAACCAATTCAGTCCTGATAACCCACTTTCTGACCATCCCTTAGGATCTGCACCATATTCAGTTTCATGGTTAATGCGCATTGCAAATGTGTGGTGTCCAGACTCAGCTGACCTGATAAGTTGTGCACCACTGGTTGTGCATGTACCTATTCATTCGAATCGTAATCCAGGTGGAAAATGGATAAATGACGTCTCACGTGACCATCCCACTACCATAACCCTGTCGACTGTTACCACAACGCAAAATCCAGGGGTAATGAGTGATGCATCGGATCGGATGGCCTGGCCTCTGCTTACAGGCAAGCCTTTTTTGACTGTCTGGGGGACAGCGTGTTTGCCAGTGAGGGACACCGAGTCCTACACGGAGCTCGAGTAAAAACGTCGAGCTGCTCCACAATAGCTGAAAGAAAGACTTAATTTCGCTAATTGCGCTTCACATTAGAAGTAGTCAACAGCCGAGATTTTACACCAGAGTCTTCTAAGCTTCTGATTCATTCTTACGGAGCTGCTAGAGCCACTTTGAAACCCGCACGTACTGGAACGATAACAATCCGGGATCATCGTTGTGTGCTCCCGCATTCACCACTTAGCTAGGCTGTTATATCACAACAGAGAGAGATGGCTCAGTGAGTAGAGCGCGAATATACTGACCGGAAGGTCCATGGTTCGAATCCGACTTCTGCCTCTCAACTCCCCATATTTAGGCTTGTGCAAACTGGCGGTATCCCAGCCTTCGTGCTTCCTTCTGGTGGCATGGCAGTTAAGCAGCAAAAGGGTGCTACAGCTGAGAATATCATAAGACCCTGAGTACGGACAACCCGGTAACCTTGAAGTGCATGTAACGGTGCCTGACACTGACTGCCTTGATGCTTGGATACGTCGTAGCTCTTAGCAGTCCTTCTTGATAATACGCAGTTTTTGCAACTACTTGATTGCTAACGAAATCTCTGATGACTGCGCTAAATGTATGGCTTTCTTAACTGCGGTGACACGCTGGTAATAAAAACAAACGTCCATTTTGGTAGACTACCAAAACACAGAGGAGCCATGAGGACAATTCTTGTCATTGGTCAACAGTTTGGTATTCTCATGCCTAGAGTTACTCTTTATCCAAGACGTGAGGATTCCCAGTGCCGCAGTGTTTTAACTGGAGCTCCAACACGTAACAAATCACACGGTGCTCACACTTGTTGCATAAAACCAGGTTAAACAGGCTGACTGAATTGCCCTACAAATGTCACACTGTAAATTTCATTTTTGGTTCTATCCTTATAGTAGTGTCCATAAAACCAGGATTTACAGTAAACACATGTTCCTGGTGTCTTGTTTTGCGATTGTTCGCTTCAGTATTTTCGGTGTTTCCAAACTGGTCATTACGTGAATTGGAACTGAATTATCACTCACGTCATGCGGAAGATCTTGTGCAGCATAAACGATGTTCATCAGAGGGTGTTCTAAATTGTTTAGAAGTGACACCAGTCTGTAGAGCTGCCTTTATCCTAGTAGCGCTCAGCGTACTTCGAGCGCCACACTGTGCGTGCCTCGGAAAAACTGAACGCCACTCGATCGCTGTACGTGTATCAAAACGGTGTGTTGTTCACGTATTCTCACGAGTCCGTAAATGAAGTGGGCTAGCCGCAACAGACCCACTGAAACTCGTTCAAGTGACACTGATTGCAGTCCACGTGGCGTGATAACTGCCTGCAGGATTTGGAAGCTTGGGCAACATCCCACAGTCCTAACCTCTCTGTTTCTTTTAACAGACTGATGCATCCGTGGGTAGGTGTTGCAGTCACGGCCGTAACTCATGCGGTGCTGAATATAGTGGGAACTGTTGTCACAGCGCCGACTATCCAAGACTGGCCTCTTCAAATGCAATCAACCCTATTGCCTATAGTTCTTGGTTCCGAAACTATTTAAGTCTATGGAGATTTCGTTCTGTAAATGAAGCAAATCAATTCTGAAGAGCCGAGAAGCTCTGTACAGCTGTTTCATTCTTATTTGGAATCATCAACAGTGTGCACCAGAGAGTCTCGAACCCGGCTAGTAGTTTGAACCGATCAGCAGTGTTAATCAGAGTTAATCACAATGCTGCTCAGGCGCTCGTGCGCGGACCGTTAGGTGTTCAAAATACAAGCCGGAGGTCGAGACTCCCTGGAGTTTCGTGAGATTCGCACTGTTGATAATTCCCAGCAAGGACGAAACAACTGTACAGTGTTTCTCAGCTTCTCACCATGGACTGGCCTCAGTGACAGAACGAAATCCCCAATAAAATTTTACCAAGTTCGCTCATACCATCAACAAACTATTTAAGTCGCTTATATTTGTTTCACACTGAAATCTTTAGACGATTCTTGGGGCTGTGATGCCTTGGCTAGAATAACATGAACTAGGGATGTTTTCGTTTCATTACTTGTTTCATTGCCTGTTTGAAACCGAGAGATTGGTTCTGATACCATATACAGAGGAATGTTAGCACCAACAAACTCTATGATAATGTTGTTTTCCATCTAGGAGAACCCCATTTCGTGTTTAGGTGACAATTTTCGGGCCGAGGTTTTAATAAGTAACGTGACTTTTTTGGCAGAAATATGCACCTAATAGACTGGAGCCCTTCATCTTTCGGAATCAGTTTAGTTGGTCTGGATACCTTGCTGCGTTCAGGAGCTATGCTCACTCTGGTCGTACTGACCTGACATGACCTGACCCGCATACTCTTTTCAACGGAGTCCTAGTGTCAACTTTATATGCTGTTAGCACTTCAGTACTGCTCAGAAGGGTTAAATGGACACACTGTATAAGTGTACTTTGTCCTAGCGGATTGGGATACTCACTCTTCCATAGCAACGTTTGTGTACTTCTGTATATCTGCCATTTTAAATGCTACTGCCTTTTCAACTCATTCATTCTTCTCGCCTTTCATCGTTAGACCACCTCGAAATACTACCGTGGAGGATTCGAACCTAAAATGACTCGACGAGAAGCTGCGCTGATATTGGGTGTGAGGTAAGTTGTTTAGCACACATGTTGGCTGACCTGTTATTCCTTCCCCATCCGGGAAAAGTACTTCAGCATCTTGGAAGGCTTGATGTGCCGAGTACATAAGTAGCCGTCATGCCACTTTCTCCATCCTGAGTCAACCCTGATTGATCTGGATTTAATACTTTTGACTCCGGGGGAGGGCGAGATAGCTCAGTGGTAAGAGCGCGGGTTCGTGATTCGAACCCGACCTCTGCCTCTCGACTTCTGTCTAGGCTTGGGCAACCTGGCAGTATCCCAGCCCTCGTGCTTCCTTCTGGTGACATGGCAGCTGGGCACCGAAAGGGTGGCTACAGCTGAAAGATTTTTCCATCCCGAGTTAGTATTAATCCTTTCGAAACCGAATGATCCGTCTGGTCCCGGTGCAGCTCGCCGGGTAGTCGTGCTCCAAACACTGATGGATGTGTTGGATTATCATCGTTTTTATTCGTACACTATGCCTGTGGGATCTTGGTAGTTGTACATACTCCACAGGAGTGACAGCAGTACCTCGACATTCACACGCGCCTGCCAGTAGCACCACCATGTGGCAGATTCTTACATTCAATGGGTGAGTCGGTGACGATATGGGGACGGCTCCATGGCAGAAGCTGATGGACCGCAGCAGAATGGATAAAGTCCATGTATACTGCGTTGGTACATCTGTGCATTTGCTGACCAACTACAACGTACAAACGTGGGAGTGATGAGGTGTGCGTTTCTGGTCACAAATAGACTACTCGTAAGTAGCCGATGAAAATTCTTCGTAGCTGTATCAAGTCTCGGCTCTAGAGGGACTCAAGCACACCGTCTGGAACTATCACTCCGGATCACATTTTATATACCTTCCCAAGCATTTGGAGGTTACAAAATCCTCCTTCGTAGTTTGGATCTTGGTTAACTCAAAAGGATGGATAAAATACAGTTCTCTTTCTGCTAATTCGGATAGAGGGAAATCAGGATCAAAAGTCTGGTATCTACTTTTGCGGTCCGGCTTCATAACATCTTCACCGTCGTTTCTGTGGCGATTTTCACAAAGATTATCTTCGTTGTTTGTCTCATGGACTTCTCCGGCTACCTACCGATTCTCTCTCCTCCCTTCCAGCCAACAGTCATCGAAAACAAAAGTCCGAGAAGCCCATAAACGAATCATGCTGCTCAACCATCCTGATCGTGGTGAGTTACATTCCCTTTTATAGCTCATGGCGCACAACACGCTCATTTGCTGTTCCCCATCTCCTGGTGCTCGACAGACACACTGGGTTATAGCCCACTACAGCACTAAAAATACGCATAACAAACGTTTCAAAGTTTATTCTGTGCTGTGCCTAGTACAAAAGGGAGTGATTATGCAAGCAGAGCACAAATATGGGCCTCTGCGTGAGTAGCCGCAGTACAGATTGCACTTTCGCCTTACGTCTGCATTCATAACTGGTATGCGCAAGTGCAACTGAAGTGTATACACCTGAAAAATATGGCTATTTTTTGCACTGCGGATTAATTTTCGGGAACATTTGATGGGCAATCCGCTCACCCTTAATGGATAATCGTCTATTGACTGTTATGCCGTGCTCGGACATGATTCATCGATGCCCTGTGTTGGGTCGGGTTCGAGTGTAGACTAACCTGTATGCCGAACTTCTCAGACTTGTGGACGTGACAGCCTCCTTGTCAAGTCTACTGCGCTCAGATACTCACTACCATCTTCTAAGTGCAGAGAAGCCTTATAAAATTCTATGCAATTCCTCACTAATTGTGTCCGATTATGACAAGTCGAGTTCTCAGCAATTAAGGGGCCAAGCTACTGACCGGAAGGTTCTTGATTCAGACGCAACCCTGGCTTCTCGATTGCTCCCGCCTGATAGTATCTCAGCCCTTGTGGTTCGTTCGGCTTGCATCCACTGAAAAATGTGTTCACTGTCACGAACAGTCGATTACTAATTGGTGTTTTCAGACAGCTACAATGCCTATTTGATGCCCTCCTCGTTCTATCACAGCAAATGTCCAAAATCTTCAACCTGATGGCCGGACACTTAGGAGGAAAAGAATTTCTTCCAACACACTTGCCACAGCACCTCTTGCGCGCTTTCATAATATACTAGTTTCATTTGACTCCGTGGGAATGAGTCGCTTTGGCGTAAAGCGAAAATAGATCACCGGAGACTTACGGTCGGCGCCTGACCCGAAGTCTGCACGGAATGTTCCGTTGGTCTTGCAGGTCGCTTCCATCGGTTCTCAGTACCAGCTTGCCACAGCATTCAGAGAATTCTGCTCCTATTCCGCATCACTTGAAACTATCCATATCTGTTTGTGATGTTCTCACGTTCTCACCTTTAACATCAACAACATCTAGTGAGATTGTCAGCTCACTAGAAATGGAACCATAAGTCGCCGTCCCTTAAAAATCGTCACATGGAAAGCCCCTCGTTCATCAGTAATTAGGATGATTTCCAGAAAGAGGGATGGGTCACTGACCGCGATATCGGTGGCACCCAAATCCCCGGAAAAACGGTGGAATGAATGATTTCGCATTCACAGCTGTAATCCCCCCCCCCAGATAAGAACCTCATACAAGTAGATCAAGGATTCACCGAGCAATTCGCGCAGAAATGCGAAGAGTAAATTTCAGAAGGGCATATTCGTTCGGTCTACACATAGGTCTGCATCTGCTGGCAGGCACGAAGGCATCAAATATCCCACCTAACCCCATTTTTTTTAATATTTCAGGTGGATCCCCTTACCTGGCTGCGAAAATCAATGAGGCTAAAGAATTCCTGGACAAGTCTTAAATCTTCTGAACAACATCCCTGTGGTCTCCGCCATCACCCTAACCTGTAGATAGATTGATTCAGTTGTTGACAGACACCTGCCTATTTTGTACAAAACACTCAGTCCGCCACAAATTTCTTGTCTCTCGGCTGGCTTCTGGGTATTTCTGACGTCTTATCGAGTTCATTTTGTGACACTATGCTCCATGAGTAATCCACAATGTGGCCGTGGGATTTGATGCCCTGTACCATATGCTATACGCATACTCCGTTTTTTGTGGAAGCGTCACTCATTGCTTACAAGTGCTCGTTGTGGTTTCCGAACACGGTTTTTCGGTTATGTGGTGCTTCGCTTTCGACTTAATAGTCCACAACCCAGACCGGACGCTTCCGCACACATTGACCAAGAGATGCCATTTTTGTATGATGGTGTGTCTTGTTGAAACTTCGCTCCTCCTGGGGACGAAGTTCGGGGCAATGAGAACTTCCCTAGTTATGGGGACAGTGACTTTGCTTCCGCCGACCGGCTATTACCGTCTAAACACTGTTCATTCAATCGTTGGTCGTGGCCACCGGCAGTCTATGTAATACGGTTTCGCCAAGAGGTAGGCGTGATTCCAAACGCGCGTTGAGCAGCAGAGATACTGTATCAGGGTGACCGAAGACGTACATTCATGGGGTTGAGATGGCTCAAGTGCGTGAATTCATTGATCGGAAGGTCCGTGGTTCGAACCCGACTTTTGCATCTCGACTTCTATCTAGGCTTGGGCGACCTGGCAATATCCCAGTCCTGGTGCTCCCTTAGGGTGACATGGCAGCTACGCACCGAAAGTGCTGCAGCTGAACGTACCCCCTATGGCGTGATTATCCTGTTGGTCAATAATTCCAGCCTTCTCCCAATCACCAGTTTCTGGTGCCTCACAATGAACATTTTGATGGTATTTTAGTTCACCTGACCTCCGTGGATGGTCCATTACTTACTCAGCAAAAGTAACCATCGGTACGAGTCCTACACGGTAAGTTGTTCATCTCAGAACGGGAAATTCGCCATGCCTAGAAGCTACGTGTGTCCAACGAAGTTTTTTACTCGTATTTGACAAAGCGGCCAGACAGACCAAGCGGTTTCTAATATTCCAGCTGACATAAGTGTGCACGATGGACTAAATGATTTCAGTTCCCAGGGTTGCATTTTTCACCGGTTACTGTTGTAGACACATGTCCTTAATGTGGACCCCATGGATTTCATAGCTCAGTATTCTACCACATTCGGTATTTAGGAATCAGAGGGGTTGTCGACGCGGGATCTCGTGCCATTTGGACTACTGTGCTCGATCGGAATGTCCTCTGAAGCTTGGCTGGTTGCGAACATCATAACCCAAGCCGTATACTATCAGGAGAAGCAACTCATCAATGAAGATCTGTGTTCTCCCTTGTTATTATTTCCTTATTATCAATAATCACAGAACAACGAACCGCTGGAATTGGTTTCGCGCTTGGTATGTAGAGTAGATCGTAAAAGGGGGCGGGTCAAAGTACGGCGACCCTGGTAGAAATCACGTCGATCAGATTTCGTCCAATTCATCAATGCCGAATTCTGGAAAGTCACCTGCGGTCACGCACTGGGGTTTGACGAACGCGCCGTATCGATCTGGACATTCAAAGTACCTCTTTCCATCGACGCTGCAAAACAGACGGGGACGGACATTTAGAAAATAAGTCAGAGTATAAAAAACCTCAAACAATGAACGGCAAGGAGTCAGGTTACAAGCGAAACAAACAGAAAAAGTTATCGCACCTGGTCTGGCCGAGAGATCCTGACTAGTCCATGGTTTCGCATTCCAACGAACCAAGTAACTCTCCAATTCCCGCGCTCCTCAGTGTGTAAAAAACATCGAACGGCTCGCAAAATTCCAGTCAGCTCCGGGCGGTCTGACACGTGCCTACCAAAATGTTTCCCCTGAATGTGAAGTCTTCACTCAGCCATGGCCAGCGAAGCGGTGGATAGCTATTTCTCCCTTACTGAGGCATTGCATTCGATAGGTTCGAAACATGGTAAAACGGATGTTTTGTGGACGCAAATGTGGCTATTGAATCCACTGAGATCCAGAGCAAAGTGACGGAGTGCGACAAACCCTGCAACAGTCTCATGACTGTACCTAAGAAATAAACTGCCCTACTGTTATCGGTTTCTCCAAATTTCAACCAGCCCTCCAGCTGTTCTATTTCTCGAGGTCAGTGAAAAAAGGGATGTTCTCTATAAGTATTTTCGGAGCTTTACAAACGTAATCCCTAACTTGTCCTCGAAAAATGTGCACTCCGTTTTAGAGGAACAGTCCTTATGAGGAAGACCGCTGAACCAGTGGTAGAGTAGTGACAATAGGCATGGCTACCATGGATGCTCATAATACGCTCACCTGCCATCATTTCTCCCCAAAGGTTCGTCATACTGCACACCGACCCAGTATCCAGGTTTGAAATGGGTTTTACCTGAAAAGTACGATAGACAATGTTTGCTTTGAACAGAGTGAAAACTGGGATGATAGCTGTGAAACGTGTGCAGCGAACGCTTTACAGGTAACGTATTGCAGTGTCAGTATTCAGACATTGGGCAGAAGGCCCAAGTGTTTAGAACGCGGATTTACTGACCGGAAAGTCCGTGGTTCGAATCCGACCTCTGCCTCTCGACTTCCCCTGTCTAGGCTTGGGGAACCTTACAGTATCCTAGCCCTCGTGCTTCCTTCTGGTGGCATGGCAGTTAGGCACCGAAAGGGTGCTACATCCGGACGATTGGGTAAAAAACAAGGGACATTTTTACCACCAAAGCAACGCTCATTGGAATCGCTGGGTTCCATCCATCAAGTAACTCCAGTGCAGTTAATGATAAACCATGTATCGAGAATATGTTTGTTACAGCTAGTGCGGTCTCTACGGCCATGAACTGGGAAACGGGGGAAGCTGTAGCCGGACCCTGGAGGCAGTGGACTAATCAGTTAACTGCTGTTAAGTCATTCTAGTTGCCTGATGAAGTGTGATATAGGAAGCTATGCACTGGAGGCAGTAGCTTCAATGCAGGAGCGTCATTGACTGCGTGATTGGGCCATGTCCGTTCTCGTTCAAGGAGGCTTCCATACTTCGTTGCCTGGCCACAGACTGTCCGCCTTTCGGCCGTTCCCACCCAGTAAAGGCTAGTCAATACATGGTCTAACCAGAGTAGCCTAAATCTGACTGGCTCACTCATCGCAGAATTCCATCTTTCTAAAGCTATTTGGTCTGCCGCAACAATACCAACCACCAAGAGGCCACAGATCGCTAAAACTCCTCCCGCAGTGTTTAGCTTGGCTCAAGATTCCTTATAAAGAGACAAGACCACAGATCGATAGAGGGTCTTAGCTCGAAAAGCTGTACGGATTCAAAAACTGTTGATTTATTCGGATCTTCCTCCCAGTAAAGTCCACACAAGAGATCTCAAAATTGGCTACTGGGTCAAAGCGAAAGCAGGATTCAGGAATTACAACTTACCAACAAATGCAATTTTCCCGCGCTTGATAGGCTGTGAAGGCACACGAACTTCGCAGCTATAAATAGTGGAGAAAATCAAAAACTGGATTAAGACTAGACGAAGGCGCCCGCTGAGGATGTCCTAGGTTTTCAGTGAACCTGCTAAATCCCAACATGTACCCCAAATAACAAAATCAGACTGCGAAGTTACATTGCCTTTTCACTGGCTCCTTGCCATGAAAAATCAATACTCAGCCCGGTGATCACCAAAACCTACCGTTCCGGGGAGAGGCACAGCACTCGCTAGTGACACTGACAGACTTGGTCTGATCACGCATCTAGTGGGGTTCCTACATCAAGGCTATCATCTTCGACGAATAGCTGCCCTGATTCGGCGTCATTGGGGTGACAAAACCGTCATTCCCAATGCGTTTCTGTGTGAATAAACACCGCCAAGCAGTGAACTGAAAATGCCTGTGGTTATTGTGACTGACAGCAACATAAGACGGCTGGATGCCACCTGTGACCTCCAGCAATGTTTAAAGATCAGGTCATAATGAATCCCATATGACTAACCATGCTGCATGCACCATGATGAGTCTAAGGCTATCGAACCGATGACTAAAAAGGAGTTAATAGTCGTATGGACAAAAATAGTAAATAAACTAAAATAGATCGATAAAGTCCGGAGGTTGCGGTCTTACCTGAACCGATGACTAAAAAGGAGTTAATAGTCTTATGGACAAAAATAGTAAATGAACTAAAATAGATCGATAAGGTCCGGAGGTTGCGGTATTATCCACCAACCATTATTCAAAAACCCATTTCCTATCCTTTCAATTACTCCTGTTTACAGTCGGTTTACCTGGCAGCTTTTCTGTCCTCTTCCTACTTAAAATGTATTAGTGGATTTAGACGTAGACACACAAGGAATCCATTTGAGGAACGAGGGAGTGGGTCGGAATTAAAAGGCGAGGGACTTACCGAGAACCAACTGGCAGCGATTCGGCTTTTTCCTTTTCCTCCATCTCTTTCCTCTGGCGTTCCTCTTCCTCTCGTCTCACTTCCTCGGGGTCGACCTCGCGAAACTCGCACAGTTTGTTCTTTTTCTTCCAGGCCAAAAAGCTATCTTGGTTGATGCAAAACCAGTGGACAAATAGGGTGAAAGACGAGTACACCTGTGATCATCAATGAAATCAACAATGAATAGGAACTGCCAGGCCATGGCACGTAATGGGCACAGGTTAACTTTACACACTCGTGAATTGCTCTTCGGCTACTGGGCGACGATTAGAGTTTCCCTTAACCACGTTAAACTCAATGGATCTGGGGATGTCATGTTCGGTGGTGTGTCTAAGCACGGGACGCGAAAAGTCAGCAGGAACGAAAAACGGGTGCCTCTACACCTTTTACCCGAGAACCTTACTGAAGCAACCGAATTCTTAACTGTGACTTTGTCCCCCTCCACCTGCTGGCCGCACAACTCGAAAAGAGCATAGGGAGTGAGATGTTACCAGGAATCCCAAACTTAGAGAGGAACAACCGAAAATCCAGGGCTGGGTTCGGACCACGGAACTTCGGATCGGTAGTTTCGTGCCTTAACTGATGAGCTGTCTCGAGGTTTCTTCGCAAGTCAACGAACTCCTTGTTAAACATATCAGTTACATCTCATACCATAGCTTCCCTAAAACCGTGGCATTCCAGTCTGTTTGGGTAGTGGTGACTGCTCTCGAATAGTGGATCAGTGCCACTAATGGTCCCTCAAAAATTACGCGCAGCTCTCACAGAGCATAACCAATTGGAGGGGTGCGTACAACACCTCAGCCAATGGTCAACTCCTGTAGCATCCACGTTACCAGCCAAGCGGCTATGAGGCCCTGTTAGAGCTGCTGCCTCTTAATAAAACAGCGTTTATACAACTAATAGGATTATTCACTGGATCTTAGCCCGAGAAAGGTGCTGGATAGTTATGCGCTCTGTCCTGAAAAGGAAAATGACGGCCAAATCCATTTTTTGTTATAAAGCGCACCGATGTAAGGATGCGTCTCATGTTGAGTGGGATGGAAGATACAAACATCTGCGGTGAGCCAGCAAAAAACTTTTGGAAAATTAAACAGAACCTACCAGGACGTTTGGCATATTCCTCCATCGATATCTGGTACGTTACTGATTCGTCCTCAAGTTTATCAAACGTTCCATCTGCGATAGTTGGATCGGTCACGTGCAGATGCATGCCATCGGTGACGCCTAAGGCGTGTAGAGTCTGATAGTCATCTGTCAACCAGCCTTTGGACTTCTCATCTTCTGTGAACATTTCGATCTTCATTGATCGATTGTCACATCCGGTAACAAGAACTAGCTTTTCCTAAAAGCATCGTGGTCAATGACGCACAGGTGTGTACTTTTAGCTGGCCTAGGGTTAAATCAGAAGGGTAACGCTTTTGGCATTGCATTTTCGAGGCATTGCTCGTGATCGACAAATTCACATAGGTAGCAGCTGGCTGCATGTTGACTAGAACCACAATTCGGACAAATGGTGGTCAACTGAAAGTAAAAAATAAATCGCCGAGAAATGAATGCACCGATTAGAAGAGGTAATGTTAGGTGCTGTAGCGATGATTTTAGCTAGTACTTTTCAAAACAAGCGGTGTCAGGAAATCCATTCGGGAACCCAGTGAGACATTTGGATGACTACCAAACCTAGGGGAGAGTACGAGTAACTCGGTGACAATGACCAGGTCGAACGAAAGAGTGAGTGATTTTTTCCAGTGTGACCAAGAGATTGATCTTCTCCAGACATTTACATCCCGCTTGTGAAAATGGGCTCGAATGCTAATGGACGGAGGTCTCCACTATTAGGAGACTCAAATCAGCTGCGTTGTAGGGGGGAGAACAATGCCCAGAAGCCAAACCCTGAATAAGTAAGCGAAACAGTTGATATCATCATCATCATCGACAGCATGACATCAGTGTTCAACACCGATGCTTCACTGCCGTACAACCATGATTTATTTGAAAGCCTTATTGTAAAGAAAAGAATAAAGGTGTACAGGGAAGGGACTTAGTGCTAGCTTACTACACTCACACATTACACTTCCTAGACCTCCAAACACTCACTCACGCAATCTGGATAGAAACTGACAAGATTGCCACTGACATCGGTTGGCAGCCATATCTTGTAGTGTCTCCAACCAAGCGCACTGGGGATCACGAGGTCCCCATCCTGGAAGGCGGGGACCCAGGAAGCACCCAAGTGTTTCGTAATGTCTTTCATACCCCTCTGCCAGGTCAATGGTTGGCCACCTCTCTGCTTAAGCCACTCTGAATTGGGCATGGAAAACAGCCCTCTCTTCGGCAAACGATAATTAGGCATACGCAACACATGTCCCAACCAACGCAGCTTCTGGTGCTGGACACATTCTTCAATGGAAGTACCCGTTGCACAGCCGAAAACTCGCTTTCTAATGCCTCGTTACGGATACGCCGACACCATCCCACACGAGCTATGGTTCTGAGACAACGATTGTCGAACACCTGAAGACGTCTCAGTTCCGCTGCTCGAACGGACCAAGTCTCACAGCCATACAACAAAACAGCCCGCACTGTAGCTTGATACACACGTGGAGATTCAGGGATACACCACTCTGCGCCACAGGTGTCTCAAATTAGCAAACGCGACCCGGGACTTGCAAATTCGTGCATTGACCTCATTTGTCACACTACAATCAGCACTAACACAACGTCCAAGATATGTAAAACGCTCCAAAATTCCAGTACCTCTCCCTGGATTGTCAGTGGCTCGTTCAGTGACTGCACGTCCACGAGCATGACCTTACACTTTGTGGGTGCAAAGTGCGTACCAAAGGAAGGGACGACTTTGATCAGTTCATCCAAAAACACCTGCGCCTTCTCCTCTTCGAAGATGAGAACGATTTCGTCTGCATATTCCAGATCGACAAGGTTTTCTTCACAGGCTATTTGAACACCAGGGTTTTGGAGACACTTCAGCGTACGTCTCATTATCTCAACGATCACGAAGTTGAAAAGGAATGAAGAGTGGGCATCCCTGACGGACACCACTTTGTGTACGGAAGCTTTCGGAGAGCTCCCCATATACCCTCACACCTCCAGAAGTCTGAGAATACAAAGAGCGTATTATGTTCACAAGCTTCCGGGGCATTCCTTGGTGGGCAAGCGTGTCAAGCAGAACAGACCGCTCAACAGAGTCAAATGCGCCTTGGAAATTTGGGAACACTAGAATTATGGATCGCTTATACGTATGGCATTGTTCTAGCACCTGGCGAGGTGTGAAGATTTGGTCAACGCAACTTCTACCAGGCCGGAATCCCGCTTGCTGCTCTCGAGTCAGTATCTCACGAGCCACCGTAAGGCGAAGAAACACCAGTGACGCTAACAGTATCGTTACGACCGGGGTCAAGCTGATCCCCTGTGGTTGCTACACTCACTACGAAGCCCCTTTCCTGAAAATGGGCACTACCACCGACTCTCCCAAGTTGTCTGGGACAGACTCCTTCCTCCAATGCAAGCAAACAGATCAGACAAGCGTTGACTGAGAACACCCCCATCTTTGAACAATGCGGGTGGGGGTTATCCGGACCAGGAACTTGGTGGCGCTTGCGAGAACATATGCAGTCGTAAACCTCCGAGACCGTAGGTGGTTCCACGTTCACCGTCAGGGTTCTACGTCACCTGTGGGCTCCAGATGAGTGCCAGCTGGTGGTCACAACAGTTGTTGTTCGAAGTATTCAGCCCACCGGTCGAGGCGTTCGTCTTTCTTCGAGATGGTCGTTTCATTCTGATGCTTGATGGTTTCGCTCACAGGTGTTTTCCGAGGACCGGTCGCTCTGATCAACTGAAATAATCTTCGGGCATTACCAGCTTTCCGGGCCTCTTCCATTTCTTTCAAATTCTGTGTCTACCATACTACGCGGTCGGCTCGCACGCTCACTTTAACTTGACGTCTGATAATTCCTCGTACCGGGTCATGTTCGGGACAGGCTGGGATATTTCTCCGAGATTTAAGCAGTGCCACCGTTCGGTCTGATATCCAGTGCTTTCGTGCGCCTGGTGGTGCCGTGCCATAGGCAAAATTCCCAGCACTATGCAAAGAGGTGGCAAGCTCGTCCCAGTATCCGTTCACATCTGATGGTGAGCAATTGGAGGACTCTAGAACGTTATTCTGGTAAATTCGTCTAACATCCGGATTTGCCAGTCTCTCAGTTGCCAAGCGATTTGTCCGCACCTTACGCGGCCCAGAAACGTAGGGATAAGCGACTCAGGACAGGTACGTTGTAGGAATCCACAAATGTGTTCCAAAACGACCGACAATCAGTTACTGATCCGCGCCATCGGTAGCTGATGACAACGTGATCGATTCGAGTTTGTGGCCGGCATGCCGTTGGAGGACACCATGTGGAACGACTTCGAGTATTTCGGAAGTTAGTACTGCATAAAAACAGCCTGTGATCAGCACACAGCTGAAGAAATCGTACGTACGTACCCAGTCCAATCCATGTCGACCTCCTAATTGAGTCTCAGATACGCTAAGCCTGCCCACTTGTGCATTCAAATCTCCGGCAACCACCACATTATCTGAGCTTTTAGCTCGCCGCAATAAAGCATTCAGGGCGTCGTAAAACCTGTCTTTGACAGCGTCCAGTTGGGGGTAAGCGGCACGACAGACAGCTTCCCGCTTGTGAGACTCCTTCACAGATGTTGCCAGACGAACCGCAAAAGGGCGACTATCAACAGGTGACTTAGGACGATACCAACCCCTGTATATACCGCCGCAGCAGCCTCTGCATCACCAGAGATACGTAGCCGGAAGCAAGTGGAGACTAACGGGGTGGTTAGCTCAATCACTGTGCTTGCATCCTGAATTCTTGTTTCTGAGACACAGCCCACATCAATGCTAAGCGAGTCCAGTCTGAGCGCAAGAGCAGCCTGTTGTCCTGCTTGCTTCAGAGTGCGGACATTGAAGGCGGCCACATAGACTGGGTGTCGAGACTTGAAAATTGATTTGGAAATACCTGAGGATGTCGGCGCCATGCGACAGCGGATGTTGTGCGCAAAACCGACGCATGACGAACGGAGTCATCAGTCCTAGGTGCTCAGCCTACAAGGAGAGTTGTTAATTGGGCGGAGAGGGGAAGAAAAGTATGTGAAAGAGAAGGGGGCGTCAGCATAGCCTGCTTTCGCTTACCCGCCATGCTGTATGCAACGGGTAAGGCGACCCAGCTGATGGCACCACGCGACGGCCAGTGTGGCATGAGTTTATTTGTATATGTGCAGTTCATGGTTATACGTGGGTTGCGATACTGTCAGGGCGCCCACACCTAGACAGGAGGACGATTAGGGTCCTCAACCAAAGCCTTCGGCTCAAAAGCCCCACAAGGCAGTGGTGTTTGGCGGAAAATGCAAATCATGACCATTTCTACGGAACAATTGTCCACATGTTCCAACCCCAACCTGGAGGACCAGGAGACTGTGTTCGTCAGACTTCTAACCATTGACCAACCTGGGATGAGAGACGGAGTGTCCCGGGGACACCCCCCAGTTGATAGCGGGAACATTGTAATCACCTGCAGTATGAAGTCGAAATAGTTAGAAGTTATACGAGTTTCGGGGACGTTGGACAGAGTGACATCGTCATCATCAGAAATAGCAACATCAGTCTTGGTACTGATACTTCACTGCGGTACAGCCGCTAGCCTAGCACAAGCATTTCAAAGTGTCCAAACGCATAACTAGACAAGCTGGAAAAAGCTGACAGCACGAAAGCCACTGACATCGATCAGCTGCCATTTCTTGCAATGTCACCAGCCAAATGCGCGGAGTTCACGGGCACTCACACAAGAAGGCCGACCGCAATAATACCATCTAAACCTTTCGTAATCTCCTCCGAATATTTCTTGAACCGACTTTCGAAAGTTCGTCCGGATTCAGCGTCGAAATTGAATTCAGTAATCGAGCTGGCAGCAGCATTTGCGGAAGAAGACGGAGGTCTAACTGTTTTGGTCGCGTTTACCGACATAATGCGCATCAGAGATTCAACAATCCTCATTTGAACTTGTTCAGACTGCTTCTTTGCTTATGTAAAATTATTTGGAGTTGCACTGCCGAAAGTGACATCATGGGTTCGGGTTTTTGCCAGTTGTAACTTGTTGAACGGTCGTGCAACTCTGTATCGTTCCCTTGGCTTACTGTTCCGTCCACTGTGGCATATCAAAAGGCACGGCAGCTGCAGATAGGCCTTTATGGAGGCAACGGAAAATTATTTCAACTGTATTTAAAGTGTAATCGCGGAATGTCCCACAAGGTCCTGCCAGAATTCCTGTGAGGGGACGAGGAGCGTCGAGCTAAAGACGCTCGATCCAGATTGGCTGGCATTCCGACCAATCAGGGCATGCCTCCGTTTGGTTCATAGCCTGCACGTGACACATCCATCCATTCGGTTATTAGAGACGGCCGGCCTCTGGACACAAGCGGCCTTGGAACATATGTAACTCATGACCTGGCTGGCGTAACGGTTGTATTTGCATCAGTTAGTCAGGCGTCCGACAGACGACTTTCAAAATAGCATACTGCTCACCTCAGCGTTCGCTACGCGATGAAACTCTGCGTAGACATCGATGGCCCAAGGTAACTACTCAAATAATTACATAGGAACTACTCCCAACGGTTTGGTTGCAACGAGTGTAGGTAGAATATCTAGATACTCGTAGTGTGGATGGGTTAACAGGTTGCCTACCAGGTGAGTCAAATACCAAGCTCGGCTGACAGATCAACTGTCACTTGGAGTAGAAATTGGCACGTTGATGGTGCTTCCTAATATATAACAGATCCGGTGGATTGGGTAGCATCCAACAGCTACGCTGGTAGTACCGATCAATTGCTTTCTGTTCCTTGTTGCCCCACAGGTGACACCTGGTTGCATAAAATCCACGGGTGCATGTCCGATCGGAAGCCGGACGGCTCTGAGGACACGATTGGTAACATCTTCAATCGTAGCCTCAATTCCGTTCATACTAGAGCTTGCCCGTTGGCTCAGCGGCTAGGATGATCAGAACACAAGCTCGGATTCTCAGTTCAGGCAACTGTCTATCGCTGGGTGGAACGTTCGCACTGTACTTGTTTCTGCCGGCCCAAGTATCCGCATGCACAGACTGTTCGTCTAAAGATCCAATATCAGTCCTCCTGCAGAGGCCAGATTACCTATGGTAAATGGTGAACCTAGGTTTCCAGGCTATCAGTGGATCTATCGTAGCCGGTAATTCAAGCCTCCGTCGTTTGCGACTGTGGTAGTTATCGCGCTAATAACAAGATAGTCACCTGAAACCCAATACTACCGAAGTTTGCGGTGGCTCGTTAATTGTGATAGCCGTCTCCCCCCTCCCCGCATCTGCATCAAAAGCATCGTAAACGACAATTTCAAAGGGGGCTACCCATCAGCGGACAAAAACGGTTCGAGGCGAGACAATTTAAGAGCGGCAGGTGGCCAAAGCGGGGTACAAGACGGGGGGCGCATGCCAGCCGCCCGAACATTTCGGATTGGGTTAGCACTGTGAAAGCGTCGCTTCCATTAATGCGGTCATTATTAGTGTCGTCGATGTTCGTTCCGTCATTCTCGCAATTCCTTAGTCTGTTGGGCGGGATTCCATGATGCTTTACTGCTCGCAGTTTGAATACCATACAGCCGAGAATCATATCCCGCACGACATCGGACAAGAGTTCGCGCCGCTTGCTGATCTGGCACCAAGGTAAGCTCCGAATGGTTGGAAGTCTGAATCCAACAGCTAAGCGTGTACCGGTATTCGCCAAATGCCGGCTGCCAATGTTGCATCCAGAAGGCGTCAGAAACTCCAGAAATTTGTCGCGGCACGCGCTTTAAACACAACGCTCTTTACAATTGTCTTTGATCTATTTTTGCGCGTTACTATTCGTTGTGCGCTTTTGGTGGTTCTTTTAGGCGGGGAGGCTAGCTTTGGGAGTTCAAACAGCGAAATAAGCTGAGGAAAATAGCGTCGTTACAACTGGCGAATGAGAACCCACAACGTCAGTTGAAATTAATCACCTCCAAGTATTATTGTACCGCGCCTTGGGCCCATAATGCTTTTTTCTGCAAAACTTTTCCGAACGGATTAAAAATTTTTGGGCCGAAATGTTGCATTTTGGTGCGTATGTGCTCAGGCCAAAAAACATTCTTAGCTGCCGGCATTTTTACGCTTTGTTTTTAATAATCCTCGTTCGAAATTTTTGGCGCATATTCGACCTTGAGCTAGCTGTGCGTGAAGAAGAAAAAGCCAACAACTTTTTCGAACGCTGCTTACAAATTAAGCTAGCACTGTTAGTAAGATCAGGTTACCTAGAATTTACCTTCATATAATTTCCAACACTAGTATTCACTATCTCGAGTCGAAGGTCTATTCGCTTGAAAACACAAGCCTCCTGTCGTAACAGCCAGGTCCTTCTTAAGTTGCTGGAGTTAGCTATATTTTACAAGAAACAAATAGCTTTATTTACTGGTTAATCAATTTCGGGTACTATCGGGTAGGTGGATAAGGGAGAGCCCTCAATTTCCTCATCGGTAGTTTCCCCCTTTAATTGACCACGAGGACGTAATCACTCTAATCCGCCACAGTGTGTCACCAGTAGCGTCGTTATTACACCAGCAACATTCACCAAGCTAGAACCTGTCTGCCAGCTAGTTAATCGACGGCTAACAGAAAACAGTTTGGGTGCCTGCAGGGCCCTTCTGAGGTGCGGCAGTTTGTGGCCGATGAATTCGGCAAGATTCTCACTACACAGGATAGATACAACTACAGCCGAAGTGCCGACCGGCTCTGCTGGGAAGGTGCCGCAAAGCTGGGTTTTATTGTGGAAGATAATATGCCTTCGCTCCTGGCAAAACGTAGAAGACCGGACGCGTGCTTGTATGGAGGTCAGAGAAAAGTCATTATAGCCGCCTATTCTTCTCCGAATGGCAGCAGCTAGTGTTATTTCGATGCTTTACAGATGTAAATGTAGACGGAGCGTACACAACAAACGGCTCCCGGTAAGTTTTTTTAAAGCCCGTAACACTCGATCTGTAGACACGAGCTTTTTGCCTTCCTGATAACGGATGGCATGGGTATCGGGCGTCTGATTATGTATGCGTTCGTGGAGAGCGAACAGTTTGCTCCTATGCGTAAACTGTTCGACTTATTCAAGGAAATGATGGGGAACGAATATCCTGTTAAAACTCTCGTTATGGACAAGTTGGCGGCCCAACTGCCGGCTGCAAGAGTCGTGTTCGGCTGCGTTGTAATGTTCTGCTATTTTCATATCAGAAAGGCTATCAGGAAGCACGTATGTACCACACATCACGCGTGTATTTTTGAACACAGACACTCTGCAAGCAGCTGGTATATATTTCATCACATGGCTCGCCTGGAAAATGCCGTAAAGTCGTTTTTGTCTATCGTAATACAAGCACACAGATTCCGGCAAGCGCTGCAACCTCTGCGGACGGACCCTCGCACGGACCCACGATTTGTCTCTTATCTTACAGCCCACTAGTCGTACATCACCAGAAAATGGGCCGTACATGCACAATCCGGAATGGTAGTGTGACCAACAGCCATCTGGAGAATGCAAGTGATCGCCTTAAACACCACTTCGACACACGGGAGCACGCCACACAAAAGGTGTCCCGGCACGCCGAGTGGCTCATGCGAGAATTCAATATGCATACGTCGTATCACTGTGACCAACGGCAAATCCTTGAGGGTGACAACTACGTTCTTAACGTGGTCTGTCGAATGACTAGGTATGCCTATTCTCTCGTTTTGAGGCACTTGGGTCCGCGACCGCCAAGGCTGCACTATTATATTGTTGAAACAAACAAGGTGAGGTCAACCTACGGTAACTAACTTATAATTTGTGGTGCAAATACCCAGGTGCTCTCAGACTGTTGACACCTGTGCTGGAAAACGCACATGCCCACTCAACAAGGCGATATGGCTCCCCTGCATACATTTGTTCTCTGTATTTAGAGATCGGTCGGTTCCAAGTAGTAAGAGCTATTCCTCGTAGATTTTTTTTCTTAGGTTGCTTCACTATCCACGAACGGTGGCTGTCGGATTACAACCTACCGGAAAAAGGTGTACCACTAACACTGGTTCCCAAACCACTGCCGACAGCCGTGGACGGCCCGCGTAAACAACTGAACCGCGTGGTAGTAGTAGTCAGCCAGTGACATAGCACACAAAAGCCAAGTCTGCATTTTTAGATCACCATCTGGGTTTAGGTGGAGTATTCTCGACCACCGATGGGGGCCGCCAGGTGCAGACTTTGTGCCTTGACGCAGCAGGATTTGCCCCTGGACAATCAGTTGCTTAAAGGCAGCTGTAACCCTCCTGGGTATAGATCTTCGAAGTTCGTCTACCACGCGGTTCAGTTCCACAATGACCAGGTAGATACTAGCATTTTCAGGGAGTTACTTCAGCCGCAAAACTATCTGAAAGTTTCGTCCTTTGTAAGTTTGTCACTTTTTACGCAATTCGCCATTTCTTATTACATTATGCGAGGCATTTACAGTCGGCGGCGTATAGTATATAGTATAGTATTTGCACACTTAAACAAACCACTAGTGTGCATACTTCGCATAATACACGTACGTATGTATTATACATAGACATCCAAACCTGAAAATCTCGTAGCTCTAGAAAAATCAATTCCATTCTGCGAATACTTCGCGACATAATTGCAGCGGAAACAAAAACAGTTTGAACAAGCGCAACCGAACTTCATTGAATCATCGACTCAGAGCCTGCATATCCAGACAGCAGCAGCCATTACTAAGGAGTCTTCTGTTTCCTCAACTGAGATAGTCACAACCTCTTTCACGGAGTTCATAGTCGACCATCTTTCCGGTCACGATTTCGACTTTTGTTTCATGCGGTACGAAGACATGATCAATGCTGGTTTTCCCAAGTTTGATGACGCATGAAAAGTCGGATGATTGCTGCGAAAACTGGGCACATCGGAGCATGAACGGCACACAAACCTCATTCTCTCCTAGCTGTCCCACGACGTCAGCTTTGATGAACCAGTCAGAACACTGCCCCATATGTTCGGCGGTCAAACATCACTGTCAACTACCCGTTTATAACAGTTCGTATCAACAACATTCTAGTTCCTGGCCAATTGGAAGTAGTTTGGACCTGATTGGTGAGTGATAGTTTCAGAAGGGCTTGGTAAACACTCGGTTGTTTTTAACTGGGCAGAGTTTCGCCTTTGACATGGAAGTTTCATCAAGCCAAATGAGCAGGTCATCAATTTGGCCAGGTTTTCAGGGGAATGGAGGGTCAATCAATGAGACCTCTTTAAAATAGCACGCTAGATCGGTGCTGAATGCCAATTAAAGGTTTTTTCGGTTAGTGCGATTGACTAAATCTTTTGGTTGATGAGTTCGATGAATTTCGAATTGTTTTCGATCGAGTAAATTCCACCTCAAGGTGGTTCAATTGACAATTCACCTTGGATGCCACTGACAAACTCCGTTGGTGTGTGTGGGCTTGTGAATGCTACGAAAATTTGGTTGTGGACAGGGGGGAGTTGGGTGAGATTAGGTAAGATTTAGGTACCAGCTACTTATGTTGACGCTTTCACCTCCTGATAAATAAACACGCACCAACACATTGCAGCTCGGCTGATCCATGACCGTTCTCCACACGCACTTGTAAAGTGCGTCATATTCGAAGCGTGTGCCACGGCAAAATTCTGGAGTTTCTGACGCCTTCTGGATGCGCCATCAGCAACCGGCATTTGGGGTACACCGGCTCATGATTAGCAGTTGGGATCAGACTTTCAACCAATCCAGGCTCACCTTGGTGCCAGACAGGGAAGCGGCCCGAACATCTGCCAGTGTCGTGCGGGATAGGCTCCTCCGCCGTATAGTAAATTAACTGCGAGCGGCAAAGCAGTACCTGTGTGGAATTCCGTCCAACAGACTAAGGAACTGCAAGAACGACAGAATGAACATCGACAATACTAAGAAAGATCACATTAAGAGAAGCGACGTTTTTACCGTGGCAACCAAATCCGAACTGTTCGGGCGTATGGATGGCGCCCTCGTCTGGAGCAGGAAAGAAAACAAGGGGTCATGGACGCACTGGTTCACGTCTTCTTCGAGGTTGGGTCATCACAAACCCAACAAAGTAATAGTCGAAGGTACTCACCAACCCGGCAATGTCACGCAAACATTGGTATGCTGCTTCTACCCTCCCCCTGATCGTTAGTTTGTCGCCACAAGCTACAGCGACCGAACCGCCATGCATGCGCACTTGGTTTCCAAAATTAAACTGAACTTGAGATGATGGCCCTTCCGATTCCCTCAGAATCGAAGTTTTACCGCGTACTATTTGATGCAGATCACATTCCCCCCGGCGAATGTTGACGGTCCGCCAGGTACCGATCAAATTCCTGGGCTGCATCAGGTCCTCAAGTACTATCTCAACCAGTGGCCGACCAAAAGATGAAATGGGACCCTACTTCAACGGGCGTAGCGCAATACCACTTGCTGACGGATACCTTTTATTTTCAGAACGCGTTGTTATCCTAAAGGAGTTACAACCAGTTGCCCTTGGTCAGGAGCAAACATGAAGAAGGTTTTCACTCGGGGCTGCGTCAACTGCCCTTTGATGGACCTCCAGATTGAGCAAGTCTCCAAATGTTGACTGCAGTTTGGTGAAGCATCCAAACCACCCGTGAAACCTACCCACGATCGTGGTCGGAACCCCGGTCTCGTCTTCAAATCAAATACACAGGTCCAGTTGGTGGCCAACTTTTTTTGATTGTGGTCAGTGCTTGCAGCAAGTGACCGGAAATTTTTCCGCAGGACAGTCACACAACGGCCAGTGAAGTACTGGGACTCCGACGATTGTTCAGGCGCTTTGGAACAGAGACTATTTTATCACACAATGGCAGTCAGTTCATATTGTCAGTGTTCGCAGACTTTTGCCGGGAGTGTGACACAAATAATGTCCGCTTATCCCCGTTTCGCCCACATTCGAATGGCCAGACAGAACGCTTCGTTGAAACTGAAGCGTGCCCTTCGAAGGTCTATAGGGAAGAAAACAGCGGAGGACTTTTGTAGAGGCTCTTGCTGGCATTTTGAGCAGCGCCAAACCCTTATGGAGCGTCACCAGCAGAGGCGCTGCTCCGAAGGAAGCTTCGAACACCGTATGACATTACCCGGCCACAGAAAAGGCAGGTTAGTCACTGCAACACAAATATAGAGGAACAGTTAAGTGGGTGGCACGAGGCAACCGCGTGCTCCTTGAGCGAAGGCCAGAGACTGTTGGTTTGCGACTATAGCGGCAGACACCCTTAGTTCATTCCAGGACACATCCGTCCGCGCGGCAAAGTTTTCCACGAGAGTCAAGTTGGCCCATGCAGGCGGAATGGCACACAACCCAACTCCGGTCGACAGATTCGTAAATTTTGCCCACAGGACCGATTGAGTTAAGTCTAAAGACTCTTCTGGACACGAGCCGGAACCAAGTAAGCAAGGCTGTACATCACCAATGCTTACATGTTAACCAACCAAAGCGGCAGCCCTTATATGACACTGGTTCCGTATTTTGGAAAACACCGTCTACGTGAGCCTGGCCGGTGCTAGTGTTTTTGTGCGCGAGGCTGGTGCGCGTGTTCGGAGGTTCCTCTGTCCGGTATTGAGTCAACTGTGTGTGATTGATCAACGTGTTAGCTCTGATGCCTGTGTGCACATTTGTAGAGTCAGTCTTAGAGGTTGGTACACCGGTGTATGGCAACCATTCTGTCGTGGTCGCCGGATATATTGCTCTTACTGCGGCTCCGGTGAGTCTTCCGCCCACCATTTTGCATCGCATAGCCATTAGTAGTCACGGTCATGACAGCCAAACCGCAGCTTGCTTCTTAATAAATTGTTACCACACCCGATTCTTGTTTTACTGGTGTTCTTAGTTTCACAGCTTGCAACAAGATATTCTGCTTGACTGAAGACTTCCTCAACCTATCTGTGGAAGAGCAGATTGATGCAAGATCAGTCGTTGTGTAATGACAACTCTTTACTGTCCATCACTAAAACGCATACGGCGAAGCGTCGTTCGATCACTGTGTGTCCAATTCCTGGCATGCCATACCCATTTCTCCTAACTGCGAACCCATACCCACTGACACATATCTCCAAACTGCTAATAGTCAGGTTAACCACCCGACTCTCATTAACGTAACTATCTCTCCAGCTGATGTTTCTTCTCTTCTTCTAAAGATTAGGGAGGCTGTTGTGCCATGTGCCGATGGCCTTCCACCCCGTGTTCTGAGACAAGGCGGCCAAGATATTGGAATCCTTGTACTAAATCTTTTTAACCACTCCACAAAACTATGGAATTGTCCCCCCAGTATAAGAAATCCATAATCCACCCGCATTTCAAATCCGGATCTAGACAAACCACAGGGGAATCTACCATACCTCCCTCCTAATGAGAACCCTTGAAAATCTGGTCAAAGGTCCATTACCCAAGTTCCTCCTGGCTATTAATGCCATAGATGACCGGCAGTTGAATTTCTGTCTCAAAGACCGGTTGGTGGCTATCAGCTTCACTTATTTGAGACCATCACAGCAGCCTAGGGCGCTGGATACTCCACTGTAACAGTTTACCTGGATATTCAAAAAGCTTTTGACCAGGTCACCTACTCACCTCTGCTACACAAACTTGGTATCAATGGAAGCTTATTTCTGTGGTTCCTATTCCTACCTATCTGACAGGATGCATCTAAAACAAGTCGGGGACATACATTCACTTCCACTATCGATCATTAATGGAGTCACTCAAGGAAGCGTGCTAGACCCCACCCCCTTCTTACTGTACATCAACGATGTCTTCGGCGCCATATCCCACGGTAAGGTATTCCTCTTCGCGGACGACCTAAGAATCGCGTCCACATTCATCCCCTCTACACAATCCCTTGCTTTTCAGCAGATAAAGCAAGATTTAGACTCTGGCCTCAGCTTTTCTTTCACGGAATCCTGCATAACCTGCTGCCGCTCCTCCCTCCCGACGGATGCTTTTACAGTTAATGGAAATCCTATCACTCATTCCACGGAGATCAAAGATCTTGGCCTCAGATACTCCTGCACGTTTAGATTTTCCCACCAGGTGCAGTTCCAGGTTGCCAGAGCACGCAGGCTCTGTTTTTTAACACTGCGCTCCTTTCACATTCCAGACGCCAAGGTTGCAATTTTTAAGCTATGCGTACGACCACTCCTGGAATTCTGTCCCGCGTTTTCCTCCCCTTGTACCCAAAGTTGTAGGCTCGCAATTGAAAGCGTCCGGCGCTCATTCACGAAAGAGGTATTCCCCCGGTCCAACCTGTCTTACCGCTCCCGCTGTCAAATCCTAGGCCTCGAACCACTATGGCTTAGACGGTTTAAGATGAATCTAACTCTCTCACACCGTCTGCTGCACAAACACGCCTTTGTAGAAGAGAATACACCAAACGCTAACTCACGTCCTCGCTACATATTCCGTAACTCTTGCAACCTCGTGGTATGTCTTTCAAATCGCACAAACCTACGCCACTACCTCTTTCTAGTATACTACGCTCGCATCTGGAACAGCCTTCCTGAGCAGCTGCGAATCATCACGCATCATCATACAAATTCCTCGCCTGTGGAACTGTTGCCGACTTACTTAACACCCAACTACTCCCGACCTCTTCTATGAATCGGGTCCAATGCGCATTTGAGTTTAGCGACGATACAGTTGGTGGGCAAGTAAAAGATCCTGTTATCATATCTTTCTATCCTATTAACTTGCCTCAAGCCACTGTAGGGCTTTAACGCTTACTTGATCTTAATATCTTGTGTTGCTAGCCTTGTTGTTTTTCTTTTTCTTTTTCCAAGCTAACTTATACCTCGTTCTAGTTAAACCCCTACCCCTGGTCACTGTATCAGACCTATCTAGTGACTGGTGCTCTCAGCCTAACACTGACAAAAACCAAAGCCAGCTCTTTCTTCATTACTGGTGCGCCTTATAAGCCGATATATTTATATATCAATAACAACTGATAACTTGCTCCATAGCTCACCAAACACACACGCACAAATCGCGGTTACGCTTCTGTTCGACACGGTAGCTCACGCCAATGTTCAGTCGCCGTTTAGTCATAGTGCACTAGCCCTGAATATCACCATTTCATTCCTATTGTCTCACCGGCAGCTGTTTTTTCGCTTGTCTCCTCCGCGACTTGCCTCTACCAGCGTCTGTTTGCTGGTTGTTTGTGCAACTTGGCTGATCTGCTTTTACTGGCCCTGCTTCCCCCCCGACCAGAAAAACTGGTAGCTGGAATATTGGAAACTAAAATTTCATGGTCAGATATTGTAGAATGTATTTGGATTCTAGCACATCCATAGGTTTTACATATTTCTTATACTAAATAACTATTTATTTACGATAGTTCCTCAACTAGCCGCGATCACAAAGGCTATTAGCTCTCCCGCTTCATTATGCCAAGTCTTATCAGCGTCAGTTTCCAGTTCGTCAAGCACGTTTAGTCCTCGTCGGCATAATCGTCCCTCTCGACCTTCTGCGGCTGTTCCACACTTCCAAAGTCCTATCTAAACCACAAGCTCGCATAGGTGGCTAAGAATGACTGAGACCCTTGCAATACTATTTGAAATTTTCCCACTACCGTGGAGCTCTCTCATCCGTATTCCATTAAATCAAATATTCGTTCAACCTATTCCAAAGTACTTCATTATGACGCCGCTCCCTTCTTTCTCCTTAAAGCGGTTGCTAGACACCGAATCCCCATCATCTATCTCCCCAGTATGTTCAAAGAAAAGCCTCACAACCAGAAGACCCAGCTCCCAACCCCCTCACCTTTCGAGTTGGGTAAAGATGGCACTCCAATCAACCTCAGATTTTTCAGTAGTACTAACCGACATATCTTTGCCCCCCTGAACCCGGCAACACTCTTCTCTCCTCGTCAACAGTAGGATCTCGGGTCCTGAAAGACTTGAAAAATCTAAGAGTACGTCTGCACAAGGTGGAGCATAAAATGTTTTCTTCCGAAACATACAGCCTATAGCATATCTTCTAAATCCTGACACAACATACGATCCAGCCACCATGGAAAAAACGTCAACTCTTATTGACACGGTTGCCGTTGAGATTAGTAGACGCAGTTAATGCCGTCATTAGGTCCTAGAATCCAATGCGCCCGATCGAATTCCAATTGAACGTACCAAAATTGCCATCCTGGCTGCATGTGGCATGCTTGACACTACGTGCACAGCTCGACGGGTCCGAAAATTAAAACCTTCCATGTGTTGCCCAATAATACTGCAGTTCCTGAATGCAAACCATGCCGTGCGTCTGCTAACATCCCAGGTTCTTCTCTCTTCTACCGAAAAGTTCCAAACCATAAAAGTCAAAGCTGCTCGCACTCGAATGCAAAGACAGCTTACCAAGAAACTGCTACCCTCTACGCCCCCCTAAGTATCTCGTCAACCCCTATGATCAACAAAGCCATCAACCTCCAAACCGTGCAGACCACTAGCGCATCCATGAACGAAGCTCACAGATGTCCCAGCACTAACCATCGGCCGACTAGTCCCATTGCAACCCCGATCCCATATGCTGTTGTACCTAAATCTGTTGCACCATCAACCGCCAGTACATGCGTTGACGCTCCCATGGTCTCCTAAAACTCTCAGTGCTATGTGATTTCTCCCAGCACTAAACTAACACCAAACTATTCGGCACTCTCTAGCCTCATAGCCTTATAAGACCACGAGCCCTCCACCGCTCCTACAAATGGACTTTCTGCTTTACCACTCGTGAAAACTCCAGACGTCTCCATCAGCCCAGTAGAACTCTCTCCAGGTCCTAAAACGACCGATGCGGTACGTCTCTAAGCCGGAGCAATGACTACATCAGTTGTCATCAGCACTCATTCTCGTCGCTGACCCCCTTACCTGCTGTCTCTCCGCTTTCCAACAAGATAAGTGGACTTTGCTCCGGCCTCCTCATAATTACATGAAAAGTACGGCTAGAAATTAAACGGCACCTAATCTATCGTTTCGCCGTCGAATCATGGTTATCGGAGACATTGTATTTTGTAGCCCTTGATCCTCATAATTTATGTCTACAATACTTTGGTGTTCCTCGAACCCATGTGTTGTGCCATCCACCCCCCACACCCGCCACCCCTTTCTGCACCATGTCACTCTCCACATCTGACGATGCTCATTATTTCACGTCCCAAAACACTTCCCAACTCCCAAGCCCTTCCAACTGCAAACCAGCCTTCCAGAGATATTCCCCATCCCATAGTGAACCTCATACGCTACTTTCTGTCGTGTATTCAAACCTTCACCCAATATTCACCCCACCACTCCCAGTGCTGAACACACCTGGACCTATTCCGAACACACACCTAATCAACCATACTTCATGTACCCTTACCTCACCCACATATTTTCCCTAGTACCGAATTCCACCGTAGGCGATATTGGTAAATTACTTATAAGTATGGTGTGCTCCCCAACGGAACTATCAACCTGTTGTTCACCCTCTTTTCAAATCCGGATCGAGGCAAACTACTCCAAAGTACAGAGTGATCCATCATGCCTTTATTTTAATGCGAACCATTTAAGTCTGGTCAAGGGCCCCTCAATCAGGTTCCTCCTTGCTACAAATGCCATAGATGACCGACAGTATGGATTCCTATCTCAGAGATTCGTCAATTGCTGCCAGCTTCACTACTTTGAGACCGTCACAGCAGATTATGATGCCGGACACTCTACTATTACAGTCTACTTGGATATCCAGAAAGCATTTGCCCAGGTCCCTCATGCATCCCAGCTGAAGAAGCTTAATTCTGTTGGCATCACTGGATCCTTATTTCAGTGGTTCACCTCCTATCCATCTGATAGGTCACAGCTAACACAAATTCGTGAAAACAGACATCATCACCACCGACCACCAGTGGAGTCATTCAGGGGAGCGTGCTAGGCCCATTCTATTTCCTGCTGTATATCAACGACGTCCTCGAGGCTGTATCCTATGGTAAACCATTCCTATTTGCGGACGACATAAAAATCGCTTACACATTTCCTCCCTCCGATAAAACTCTTGACTTTCTCCAGATCCAACAAGACTTACACTCTCTGGCTTACTGGTCAAGAGCCTATAACCTGAGCTTATCTTTTCCCAAGTCCCATATAACTTCCTGCCGCTGCTCCGTCTAAGCTGCCACGTCACTCATTCAACAGATATCAAAGACCTTGGTCCCAGATACTCCTCCACCTTTAATTTTTCTCATCAAGTATAGTTTTAGGTTGCCCGGTAGGTTGCACGTAGGTTCTACTTTCTAATATTACGCTTCTTCCATCTTCGAGACATTAAGGTCGCAATTTTCAAGCTATGCGTGCGACCAGTCGTGGAATTCTGTCCTGTTTTCTCTTCCCTTTATACCCAAAGTTGTGGGCTAGCACTCGAGAACGTCCAATGTTCATCCACCAAAAAGTTATTCCCATAGACCAGCCCCCTCCCCTACCGCTCTCGCTGTATAAACTTAGGCCTTGAACCACTTTGGCTCGGACGATTAAGGCTACATTTAACTCTCTTACACCGTTTTTTGTACCGAAATGCTTTTATAGCAGAGGCCAGGCCAGGCGTAAAGTCATATACACGCTACAACTTCCGTAAATCCAGCAACCTCTTAGTGTGCCCTCCAGCGTGCACACACCTACACCACTACTTCTTCCTGCCTTACTACACTCGAATTTGGAACAGTCTCCCCGATCGGTTTGAAAATGTCACACACCGACACACGTTTTCACAGTCTGTAGATGACTTCCTTACGTGTGAGGCCGCAGCCGCCTTACTTAATACCTAACTATCCCCTGACCTCCTTTACGAACGGGGTCCAGAGCACCTCTGAGTTTGACGGGGATACATTTAGTGGACGGAGATCTGGTAGCATACACCAGGGATGAAAACCTCGTGTGGTGGTCGGTAAGTCCTGCAGGAACGGTCGCCCTGTTGCGTTGCACCATGGTGCGTTCGTATACCCGCCGCCCCTCCAGTAGCACGGGTGCTTCGCCCATCGTCGGTGGTTCTGAGCATGGCCGTTAATTCAGGAAATCAGTAAAAGAGCACTGTTGTTCTCTGTTCGTTTCTGCTGGTGTGGGACGCTTCTCGATTGAGTTATTTATTTTGCAACGCCACAAACTACAGGTGAAAATAACTAGCCTTTCGTCTTTTAGAAAAAGATATATCTGGGATAGCCTGAATGTACTCTGCGGTACCCATGTCCTACGTCAACGCGCATAGCTGTAGCTGCCTTCGTCAGAATAGAGGTTAGACGGCACCGAAACCCATTTCGTCAACCTAACAAAGCCACCTACCTGCTGCTCCCAGGAGAGGATACCTTCAACTCTTCAGTACCAACATGCGAGACTAGCGTCGGTAGTCTTCTTCGCCATGCACCACTCACAGATTAACGCTGATAGTAGTGCTTCGGGGAATGGTGACCATCCCCTTTAAAATCACCTTTCCTCCTAGATTGTCCTAGTATAGTCCAACTCACTAATAAACTCCGGGGAATCTAGTCCACAATCTCAGAAGTTCCACCCTCGCCAGCCCTTACATGTTCGGTTTCCTTTACCACGCCGCCTCCGCCTATTTACACCGAACTGTCCTCTGCCTCAGGTAGTATAATAGGGTACATTAGCAACCTTAGCTTGACTTTGGTGACTAGACTACTGATTGCAGATCCGTCCTTATCCTGTCTTGCTTAACCACTTGCCGTCACCACCCTAACTGTGGCAAACGTTCAGTTTTTCCTATTAAAGTGCTGTATCCTGCCTGATGACTACTATAACTATCCAGGCCTTGTTGATTTCGTCCTATTTCATCTTCCTCCAAGCTTCGACCTATGACACTACGTGCTACGGACGCCCTGTTTGGCCGATATCCACTCCACCCAATCTGTGCGCTACATCTGAGGGGATCCCCGGCCGGACGAAAAACAAATACTGCCTGCGATATTGCATTGGTTTTTCTCTCCCTGCGGAATCCCCTGGCAAACCCAAAACATTCCGCTGCTCACAGATCTTCCAGCCCAACTACCTCAATCACGACGTCCGCCACTGGTCTGTCCAGAAACTGAAGTATCTCAGTGCCGTGACGGCACGGTAATGCCACACCCAGTTTAATAGCATACCCACATCTGTTTACTTCCTACTTTGACTGCGCCCTCTCGCTTACTCATGCCCTTACCTACAACCACAATCAGAGTCTTCATCCGGACCCAGCCGTCTCTGAGAGGCGTTCATTCCAGTCTGCTGAACTTTCCGTTAGATCTAAATATCCCAGGGTTTTTTACTTTGCACTCCTCACCGAGTCAGTCATTTCCGTGCAGTTCGCGTGCCCAAAGACCCAAGGACATGAGGTCTCAGCGGCGGTTTTAGGCTTTAGTTCAAATTGGCCGGTCAGGTCGTAGCAGTTCTGCGGCCTCTCCAGATAGGTCATTCTGGTTCTACATTTCCTGCAGTTTGAAGTTTTTTGTCACGTACCAGGCAGGAAGCTTTTGGCCATGCCCTCGCTCGTATTGTTTTTGTCCGCCAATTTCAAATTTTAATGACCGTGTCTTGTCTCATCTGATAGGTTCCCAGTAAGGAAGAAAGAGCCCCTGTAATTTTGGTTCCCACCCAAGCCGCTTCAGGCATGACCAACTTTACTTCGGATAATACCCACTATTTACTTCGCCGTCCCTTTACCACGAAATTCCCAGTACCCACAAACCCCACCAGTCATTCACTTATTCTGACTGTAACATTATGATCATGCCTGGATGTATGCCACCCACTAGTTGTGAATAAAAATTATTATTATAACAGTTTCTCAGGACTCTCGAGAACATTGGACAGATTAGCAACATTGTTGTGAATGCTACTGTCTGCAAGGAAGAGGATGACTCAGCGTTTCACGTCCTATACCTGTTGGCAACGGGTGCAGGGACAGAGGTTTACAACCTTGAGAATAATATCTCTATAGAGATCACTTGCACTCCGTTCTCACGGGTGCGTATCGTCTCGAATTAGATGAATTTTGGTGTCCACCGGACCTATTTGCCAGCACATCACGGGGAAATCAAATAAGTCTACAGCCGGAGCCTAATCCCGAACAGGACTCTGCCTACCGCGTAGTCTTCGTTGTGATGGTGTACCCATCTGCCCCCATGGCGATACAGACGAACGGAACTGCAATTCATCGCCCATCTCTGTCCAGTCTTAAAGAGTCGAAAGCGAGCAGGACCGTATAAAAAGCTTGGCTGTCCGCTTGCAACACAAAGGCGCTCAGTTTGATTGGACGCGATCTGCGTGTTTTATATACTACCAGTGCGATGAATCACACAAAGTTGCTCAAAGTCCTTTGCATAGTGGTGCTGAGTATTCTGGTTTATACGTTACTCATTCCATTTATCTCCATGCTACCGGGGCAAGCGACAGACCATCGCCAAAGGTACCACCCAAGAAATTAATTCCAGTGAATCTCCCATACTAGACTAACGACCGTCTCTATTGCTACTATTTGTGTTATCGGAAGATATGGCGAAACCTCCTTTTTGGCCAGTAACTGGTCATCATACATCTACCAGGTGCTGTCAGCCTTTTGTCTGGAATATTTAAGTCCCACTACCGTCTTCACTTGAATAATAGATCAATATTCGTAGAAAGAAATGTGTAGTATACACACCATGGTAACTCCAAGGGCAATGATCCTCCAAAGCTAGAGGTTCACGAAAATTTCCGGGGATGGAAAACGGATGGTAACCTTATGAGCCGAAGCCCATTAAGCACAATCGTATATCGTCAATACTTGCACATAAATCAGACGTTGTATTATACATCAGTATCGCTTTACCACTCGCAGTTGAGCTACTCTACGGCCGGGCTAATTGTAATCGAGAAATTCAACTGAGATTTAGTTGCGGCTCCTATGAGAACCAAATTCATGTGCAACTATGGTTAGTTGGTGGATTTACGGCACCGTTTTGCTCGGCTGCCAAGATATACGAATTAAACAACAGACTAAACTTTTGTTTTGAGGAGTCAGTGAAGTCAAATGGGATGGGAGATTTTGAAGCGAGACTTTTTAAGATGCCTCTGAAGCTGAGAAAAGCATACCGAAACATGGGACCACCTCCAATCGTTCATCTGTGACATCTTTCCCGTGTCTTGCTGATATGCCAACGGAATAATGCGCGAGACTCTGGACACTGCAAGTTTGCCCAAGCCTAGACACAAGCAGTCGAGACGATGAGGTTGGGTTCGAACCGCGGATCGTTTGGTCCTTAGACTCGTACCTTAACCAGCGGGCTATCCCACATCCTATAGCCGGTTTAAAGTAATTTGCGAAAACTAGCAAACATCAAACAACGAAACGATATCGTCAGTATACTTCAGATCAATTAATCTACCTATGGAGGTAACCTCGATAGGTGGATTTATTGTTTTTTGGAGTGCGCACTCCATGGTGGCGGGTTGGCAGAAGTGACAAAAACAGAGAATGAATATTTCCGGAGAATTTCATCAGTTGTGGAAAAGCTTTTAGACAGTGCGTTGCACGCGTGTGGACACATCGCAGCGTAAATTTCGAAGAGTTTACTATCTTCAACAACATCCTCCTCCGATAGGGAATATTTAAATGTTAATCTGTCCACAAAGTTTGAAGATCCCGTAAAGTTGAGGAAGACGGTAGCTGGCAGGCAGCGGTATGCCTGACGCCCAAATAAGTGGAATGATATCAAATAAAGTTAATCAACATGCTTGTGACGACAGTATCCGTTTGCAGCGCTCCAGAAACTTACTAATGTGGCACTCAAAAGACCGTCACATCCCCCCAGATAGACCATTTTCTGATGCGCGCAAGATAAGCTCGGTCAAATGGTCTAATGAGTACAGCGACCCTGGGGACAACGGAGGCACAGGTTGCATACCCGTAACAGCTAGGACTAAATTCAACTTTGTTGCTCAACGAAAGCTGTGCCATCCAAATACACCAACACAGCACATGCTTGGAAATCAACCCCCGTCTTCAGATGCAATTGCTGTCGGGTTGAGAGCTAACCGCTTCATATGTTCAGATGAACTGTACGTTCCGGCGCACAGTCGATGGCTAGCTTTAAAGACCTAAACACAGCAAGTCAGTGTGGATCAGCTACATACAACAAAGACCAAACACCCGAGGAGACAATGTCTCAACCCAAGAAGGCGACGAAGGCCTATCTTTCAAGGGAGCCAAGTCCTGCTTACCGGGGCTAACTGCCAGGGCAGATTGCTTCTCATATCAATCAGACATGGTAGCAAACGTGGAATCCTTTTCAAAGTTTGATTTTACGAAACGTAACAGCACATACGCTTGGTTGCACGAAACTACTGGCACCATCAGTATTTTGTGCACTGTACAGCCTCTAGAAGACCGTGACGAAGCAAACGGTAGAGTAACCCAGCATGCTAAACCAACTGGTATCACGCGACCGGTCCAGCCTCAAAACCACAGAAAGTCCTGTGAAGAGCAAAGTTATTGAGACTGCTGCGATCATCAGACAAATAAAGGACAGTTTTCACGCATCCTCAGGATAAGATGGGCCCCAGTTGAAGTTTGTACATTCCATGCCTTAGCGCTCCCTAAAACACTATAAGCTGCTTTGGAAAACCGACTGATCCGCAAGAATGATTGACCTAATATTAATGCAGATCACCGGAGAAAGTCCTCGATAATTATCGCAGCATGAGTAAGATATTTGCATCCCTTCTGATGCATTTTTTCTGACAATAGCAGTATTAGTGCATAATGCCAAATCAAGGATTTGGTTCTGAAAAAGGTTGTGAGACCAAATAACCACCCTATGGCAAACATCAAGAACACCGGTAATAGGCCAGAAACGTGCCACTACCCGCGTGATCAACTTTCAAAGAAGTGTGACTCAAATACCCGCGAAACACCGTGGACGGCCTTCGCAGCTGAAGGCGTCCATGAGAAGCTCGGGCTCCACCAAAGCCGTTACCTCTTGATGAAAGCCCGGGTCCGTGTGAATGGCGAGGGGACCATGGAGTTCAAGTGTGCCTGGCGTATGACGGAGCTGCCCATTGTCGCTAATATATTTTAGCTTCAGCCCGATAGCGGCCCTGTCCGGAGCGTGCAAACACCACGTCGGCTACACGGATGCGTGGCGAACAAGCCATAGACCAGTAGACGCCACGCTCGTATCAGTAAGGACGCGGTCTTATCAGAGACGAGCACTCTCATGAACATAATCGGAGGATCAAAAGGCCAGTTGAGATATTTGAGTAGGAAGTCGAAGGCTTGCAAACTCAGGTAGGTTGTCGTCACCACTGCACGGAAGTTCTTAGCGAATAGATGAGAATGAAGTTTATGGTAGTTCGGTAACAATTTTTGCTAATAATTTCAGTGGTTATTACACGTTTCACTTGGAAGGTATATACGGAACGTCGGATGCGACGCTGATTCTCACTTATGTGACCTCAAATGAAGTCAATTCGAACTGGAGTGGTCACTTAACCTAGCCTCAAAAAGAACCCCGGACCTCGATATGGTAACCATGGTGGCAGCACCCATGTGAACTCCTGTTCATGGCTTCGACTTGCGTGCCATTCGCAACAGAGGAAGAGTGTCGAGTTGCCTTGCCTCAAATAGTTTTTCTCCTCGTTTTTTGTTTTGGAGCGGAGTTAAAACCACCTTTGAAGGGCCGGTATACTAGAATTAGATTTCTTGGTAGACATCTGTAGAACGGTAGGTAAAGCTTAGGCACCTTCAAGTCCTTCCGCATTCTGCAGAGTGAAGACCAGCGAGTGAATTCATGGACACATTTAGTTTGCTGAACAATAAAGTGATGGGTCTTAGGCTAGTTTTGTTTTTCACTTGCGAATATCCAGGCACTTCTTTTCCGCCTTACCAATTTGCGCGGGACTTTGTTCAATTTTTGCACGCAAGCGAAAGGAAATTTTTGTCGCTTTGCTTTTCTTGGGCGCTGTGACAGATACATGAGCAAGAATATTGAAGGCTTTCACCTGTTGAAATTATTCGCAAGCGAAAACATATAGGACGGAAACAGAGGCCCATCGAGAATGTAGAACATACACTGCATTGTCACGCAAACTAGGCTTGTTGGTGTCCCAAGTGTACAGGGTTTAAAGACCACCAGGTAATTTGACTATCCACCTTTTCCGGCTCCTTTGCGCGTAAGCTGCAGTTGCAGTGCATTCCAGAAATAAGGAAATACCTGTCAATAAAAAACCAGATCCTTGATTTGAAGTTGAAAAACTTACAAACACCCTCAGTTATTCGAAGCACTATGAGACAGACTGGCACTTTTGAAATATTTTGAGAATCCGGAGGGAAAAATATAACGCCATGGATGAAAATTAACAATAAGGTCTATTCTCCAAAAGATTAGCCAGCACTCTTCTTTCTATTTTTGGCTGCCCAAAAGTTGGTAATATAGCTAAGTAACGCCACACTAAAACGTGTCATAGCTCAACTGGTGGACATGCAAATAATGGGGCCCAGGGCGATGGCCTTGAACGGAGTTCAAAACAATATTTGACGCCAGGTTTGTAATGGTGACCATCCCCAACATCTCTTTTAGTAGGTGTACCAAAAGTGGTAAAAATGGGGGCTTCCTTATGCATTCCCACCGGTTGCGCATATTTTGGCATTGCTGTTGGGACGCTTCCAGACATGAAAAGTGTACGGGCACGGAGAACAAGGTGTCCCTGAGGCAGCCATTGGTTACCACACATTCCGGGTGGCACGTTTGTGGGCGGAGCTCAATAAATACGGCCTAGCATCGTGCAACCAGTGGGGTGGGTGTAGATCTATTCACAACAAAGTGGACAAATGGAATGCCCTTATTTGGCCATTCGGTCATTGTTGCAACTTCGTATATCTTTTAAAATTGCCTCCCATCTTTAATGACTGCCTTCCCGGTTAACAATTCGAATGGACCGCCCTTTTTGGTTTGGTGTAATTGAACCCTATTTCAGTTTGACAAGACATTTATATTTACCGTTTTCCTTGCCGCGCAACTCGTTTGTACCGCTTCTGTTATGCTATTTTTGTACCAAAACCCTGGTCAGCGATAAATTTGTTTGAATGCATGAGTTTGCGACCCGGTTTCGATCACCCGTTGACTGTTGATCCTTATCGGCCTTGCTTGCTTTTCGAGTACCTCACCGTTTGTCGAAAACCGTTGAGGTTTGTAATTTTGTATTCCGTGTAACTACTTTCATTTTTATATTACAGCACATTTGCGTAGCCATTCGTTCGGAGTTTTGCCGGTTTGGTTGCTAACCTTGGTGCTCGTCGCTCAAGAAATCGAAACGGTCGTCACAGTCATCCTATATATTTAAGCAGTGGCTCCGTACTTTGTCCTGAAAATACGGCCGTGTTTCGGGTATTCTGTTTTTTTTTCTCTAAGTCTGGCAGGACCAGTGCATGCGTAATCAGTGGCCGGCCACCCACGATACAACAAGTACAGTGGCAAGATACCGAAGTAAACGAGCTATTATAATTAAAATCTGGGAACACAATTAGACTCGCGCTAAACACAACAATACCCAACGGTGCTACATGGTAGGCCAAACAGTATCAACAACAAAACTCGCAAGATCAGTCCATGCTGTTATTCATTACTCATGCTCTTAGTACCTCTAAATTCACTTAGCCGAAACAGTGTTATTCTCCGTGCCTCCTTCAGAATGGCGCAAACCGCAAGGTATGACTTGGCATGAGGGTGTGAGATTACGAAGAATTTGGATGTTTTGGTGCCGTACGACCTCCGGGATGGGGTTCTCATGACCCTCCCCGCGCTTAGCTGGAGACATAAGAAATGGCGGCTGATCGATATCAGTGGCGTTCATGCTGTCAATTCCTTTCCAGATTGTCCGACTGAGCGTTTAGAGGTGTAGGTACTCCAGAAAGCTTGACACAGGCCAGCACTAGGACCCCTCCCTCACCTACTCTTTTTCTCTTCTTTTCACTATAGGACTTTAAATATAATTAGACGAACCTTATGGCTCTACGCCAGTGAAGCACTGATGTTGCTGTCTCTGCTGATGGTTAAAATGATTGCTAATAGGACGCCACTGATCAAACGTTTGAAGACGTCTAAGATGTTCAGATTAGAGCGTCCGAGTCTCACAACCACCATAGATCACATAAGTTGGCGAACGCTGCTCGCGTCTTGATTAACCGCACATCGACTTCATCTGTTGCAGTACAATTATGGCTCATGTAGCTACCAAGATCAGTGGACCGATAAAAGTCAAGCTTTTTATACTGCAGTTTCAGATAAACACACAAGGATGGAAAATCCCGAAATGGGTTTTTGTACCTTGAAGGTGCTTCTGAAACACCTCCGATATTTTGTTTAATGTATCATGCGCGGACATGACCGTCACTCAACAACATGATACTGTTCGCATAACACACATTCATTAATCTCCATTCAGGCGTGAATTCGACAACAGTATTTATGGTCCTTGGGGTGTACTCCATGATTACGCCGGTAACAAAGTCGAACAAAAAAGAGAGAAGGGACAATTATGAGAAATCCACTTGCTTTGAGGAAGCTTCTAAACAGTTTACTGTATGCCCTAACCTGGGTGGAGGTATGGAAATACGAATAATATCTACAAAGTTCAATGGCATCCCCCTCTGGTCAATGATATTTCGAAGAGCTCATCTATCCAGAGTCAAATAATTCTGTAAAGTCAGGGAAAACCACGACTATTGGACGGTGGCACGTGCGGCAGTGCTCAAGCACTTGATGCAATGTAGAGCAATAGTCAATGCACTCTATGTCCTGCTTGAGGCTCCCGGACTTGCATCTCACATGACGAAAATTGGTGCCACAGTATAAGGGAAGCCAGCAGCTGTCACTTGCAAGCGTGAGATTGAAGCAGTCGGTTCAGGTATTCCTTTTGAACATGGGGATGACCACCGATTGGCGTCCACTGCCTGGGAATCGTTTTTGTTCCCAAATACGCGCGAACTACCTAGTCACGACGGAACATAAAGGCTCTTCATCTTTGAACAACACTGGGGGAAGCTTATCTGGCCCAGAATTCCGATGGCCTCCTCAACGCAGAAAGACATTAGTGCTTCAGGAGCTAATGGATGATCTGCACCCACAAACCACTGCACAAAATCAGCGGGTCGAATTAAGGATACAGGCACAGGTGCGAACGGTTAACCAAACCTGTCAGGGGTCCCATTTTGTAGGTGTGCATTGCAGTCCGTTTCAAATAGCTGCTTATCGCCTTATGTAACTGCCCTCTGCACCACTTAACAATTTACCACTCGTGTCTCAGTTGTGTATTGGATAAAGCACAAATTGACGGCACCGAAGACTTCGCATCCATTCGCGATCTAGTTATTATGTTTGAACACAAAACTGCTGCTGAAAATATGACGAGTTAGACATTTCTCTCATTGTCAGGGGGAATTCCACACAGACCCCGCTTTACCGCTCGCAGTCAGGTGCTTCTACGGCCGAGAAGCCTATCCCATGCAAGACTGGCTAAAAAGTCGGGACGCTTGCCGGTTCGGCATCAAGCCACAGTTTACTGGTATACAAACGGGCATGCCAAACAAAGAGCGTTCATTAGTTCAGCCAGTTTGAATTTTTATAGTATAGAAAACTAGGACAACATGAGTTCATCTGCTTAAAGGTATCCACTGATACATCGAAGTCTCAGATGACAGACTTAGGACCATAGCAATCCCGGCGTAACCGACCGCAGCCGAAGTTCGTAATCGGCAGCGTCTAGTTGGAGAGAATGCCGTAAGCCCAACAACTATATTTGGATTTTTACTTGTTTTTCAGAGATGCAGCAAACATCAATCGATAAACTACCTTAAGTACGTCCAAGAGCGGCTTGCTGACAGATCTACCTAAGAGTGCTTACTCAAAAACTGCAATAAAAACAGGGGAACGATGTCTGAATAGCAAGTGCGGAACGGCAGGTGTAAACAGTGACGTGTCTGAGAGATAGAATCTACATAAGTGGTTGTCCTGCAGAACAAGAGGAGAGTCAAGGGATAACAATGAAGATAGGAAACGTCAGCGGCGAATAAAGCTGATGTGATAAGTAACTTTTATCTATAAACCCCATGGTTGTTTGTGGGCTGAGACACTGCGGGACAGCCGAATCTAGTTAGGAGGACATCGGTAGTCTTCAAGGAAAGTCTCCGGCCCAGAAGCCCAACCAGGAGGCAGTGGTGGCCCACTTGAATCTACTCGAGTCGCCACAATTTCATTAGACAAATTACCACACTTGTTCCAACCCCCGATCTGGCGGGCTGAGAGACTGTGTTGATTAGACCTCTATTTAACGATGAACATGGAGGGACGGATTCTTGGGATGCTGAGTGGGCGTCCACTACTGCAGCTCAATGGGTTACTGGGGAACTTAAACCATCATCTCCTCGTGAATTAGACAAGCGAATCCTGCACCAAATTCACATGAACCAGTCTACTGTTCCAGCAAACTTTAAACTTGCGAAGGTTTCAACAAACTACCTTAAGCAGTTTCACAAGAGAAACCCGTAAAAAACACGGATGCCTTTTTTCGGAGTTATGCCTACTGTCCCCTGATGGACTCTTAGATTGAGCAGTTCTCCAAATACTGCTCACAGTATGGTGAAGCGTTTAAGTCGCTCGGTCATCGCCGCAACTGACCGAACGGTGGCCCACTTTTACATCGACAATACAAGTTCAACTGGTGGTTAGCACCTTGTGTTCACAGTCGATGCTCATAGCAAATGACCGTAAATCCTTCCGGTAAACAACCAGACACCCGCTACCACAGTCCTGGGACTAAGACGATTATTCATTAGCTTCAGAGCCTGAGACTCCACTTTTCCTGAAAATGACAGTCAGTTCAGTTAACCAGCGTCCACAGGACTTTGTCGGGTACATGGCGCAACGCAATTCTGCTCTCCACCGTGGGTGAAAATTTTCAGCCATCACCAAATGGACAAGCGGAACGAACCGTGGACACTCTTATCAACACGTTGCATGAGTGGTCGACACTAGCGGCATGTAAACATAAGCCAAAACGTTTTGCCTGCGATGCTCTCAGGTTTCCGTAGACGATCGCAGATCACCCGTGAACTGCCTGTTTCTCAGCCTCCCGTGCAACTTGCCGCTGAATTTATCATCTAAAAGGCGGTATTGGTGATCGGTGGAAAAACGATGCAGAAAGTTTCAAAAGCAGACGACAGAGCACTGCTCAAATAACTGTCAATGTATACAAATTTAATACAGTAAAACCTAATGACTACAGTGACCACGGAACACAGACAATCTTAGGCGAGTAGATTCCCGTGTGAATGGACGACCATTTCAGTTGGCAACACGGTGTGGCCACACGCTCTTTCATCGGTAGTCAGAGTTCTGGCTCGCGACAAGAGCACCAGACGCCCCAATAGATACGGTATGCGA